>CM070875.1:37070242-38337742 GCA_036365515.1 Torymus aiolomorphi
AAACCTTCACAATCACTTTACAAAAAGTTTTACAAACTATAAGAATTTTTTCGGAAACCATAAGAATTATTTTCCAAAACCTATATAATATCCTAAAAAATCCTAAAAATCAAAGAGAATTCTCTTAAAAGTTACTGAACAGTTCGGTAATTTTTACTGAAAATTCTATAAAAAGTATAGAATGTCAAGTAAATCCGCTCATTTTGGCAGTCTGTTACCACAGTACCGAAAAGTTCAGTAAAAATGGCGGAACTTTGTGTAATTTTTACTGAAATTTTTCTCTCGGTGTACCTACGTACTTTACGCCCGTCTGGGCGAAAATTATTTTAATTATATAACTATAATGCCTTCTTTTTATTTCTAAAATTCATAAGAATTTTTTCAGGTATTTACGAAAAATCAAAGCCTATATAAAAAAATTACATAGTTACAACACATCACTATTTTTCATTATTCCTCCTCAATTTTGAACTTTCTATAATATTACGCATCTTGGAAGGACAAGAGAAGTCTAGAGCTGCCCTAGCAGGGTTGGTCCCCCGACCTCCCGCACATACTTGGCGGGCCCGATGGTTTGCAGTCACGTAAGCTACTTAAATGTAGAATACTAAATTTTTACATAAATCCATTAACAATATTTATACTTCCACCATAAATATTTATAAGTCCACCATAAATAATTACGTTGGCTCTAATTTTTAATTGATGCCGTTAAGTACAACATATCCGTACATGTGCAGAATCATAATTTATATTTCATTATCGAACATATTTTTCCTTGTGTCCGTCTTTTTTAAACGAGAATAAAATAAAAAATTCATATAAATGTATAGCCTGCTCAAAAGTCCTTTACATTTTACTAACCATTTTATAAGCAACATATTTTATATCCTTTTCCCTCGTGTAAATATCATATAAGATCTCATATGAGAATTTCAGACAGCGCATATTTCGTATGAGATCTTATATGTGATGTCATATACAATTTTATATATTATGGGATCTCATATGAGATTTCATATTATATTTTCACGCGGGTGTGTACTTTCTATTTAAAAACAAAGTGATAGATTCATAGATCAGTAGTTAATATGTAGAAGCAACCCATTTATACATTTTATCTGATCTTTAAACATATGAAGATTTATATGAAAATGACCATGCTTTACACCTTGAACTGCAAACCATCGGGCCCGCCAAGTATGTACGGGAGGTCGAAGGGCCAACCCTGCTAGTTCAAAATGAAAGTTCAAAATTGAGGCGGAATAATGAAAAATAGTGATAGCCTGTCTCTACGTTACTGTCTCTGCATCCCTGCCTCTACGTTTCTGTCTCTATGTTTCGTTTCTAAGTTTCTGTCTCCACGTCTCTGTATCCACGTCTTTGTCTCCACGACTCTGTCTCCACGCGCCTGTCTCTACATCTCTGTATCTACATCCCTGCCTCTAAGTCTCTGTCTCCACGTCTCTGTCTCTCCGACTCTGTCTCTATGTCTCTGTCTCTCCGACTCTATCTTTACGTCTCTGTCTCTATGTATCTGTCTCTACGCACCTATCTCTACGTCTCGGTCTCTTCGTCTCTGCCTCCACGTCTCTATCTCCACTGCTCTGTCTCTACGTCTCTGTATCTACATCTTTGTCTCCACGTCTCTGTCTCCATGTCTCTGTCACTCCGACTCTGTCTCTACGGTCCGAATTCATAGAATCTGAGACGGTCTCAAGTACGGTATATATAGATATACTAAAGCATGACTTCAAACTTTACTTGAGTCCGACTCGCATCTCACTTACGACCATGAATTCGAATCTACGTCTCCGTCTCTATGTCTCTGTCTCTATGCGCCTGTCTCTACGTCTCTGTCTCTACGGCTCTGTCTCTACTTCCCTGTTTCCACGTCTCTGTCTCTACGTTTCGTGTCTCTAGGTTCCTGTTTCTACGTTTCTGTCTTTAATCGCTCTCTCTCTCTTTTCACGTCTCTGTCTCCACGTCTCTGTCTCTTCGACTCTGTCTCTATGTCTTTGTCACTCCGACTCTGTCTCTACGTCTCCGTCTCTATGTCTCTGTCTCTACGCGCCTGTCTCTACGTCTCTGTCTCTACTTCTCTGTCTCTACGTCTCTGTCTCCACGTCTCTGTCTCTCCGACTCTGTCTCTACGCCCTTGTCTCCAGGTTCATGTTTTTACGTTTCGCGCTCTAATCTCTCTCTCTCTCGCTCTCTCTCTCTTGAACTTTATAACATTGCCATTGTCGATTACAGTGATCAGTGGAAGATATATGTGCTTTATTTTTCCACTAATCTATTCCTCAAAAATATATTTGTAACATATAAGTGTTTATGTAGAACTATTGGCGAAAGATACCCAACCCACTTTAAATAAATATCCAACGCTTCTGTTAAGGTACATTTCAGGTGACCTAGATTAACTATTTTTCGTTTCAATAAAAAAATGGGAATGTTCGAGCAAACACCAACAAATTGGTGCAATGGGAATATTGTATTTTTTTAAATATGCACAAAACTCAAGTAGAGAGCGGGTATTGTAACAATTTACCAACATAGAGCACAATGATCAATGAAGTTATTTTATCTGAGATATGTTTTAGAAATGAGGGAGGTCTGAGGGGGTCTGAGGGGGGTCACGAGGGGGGTACGAGGGGGCGAGGGGGGGGCTCTGCCATGCTCCAAATAACGTAAAAAAATCACAATTTTACTTTATTTTGGGGGTATCTGAGGGGGGGCGAAGGGGGTCTGCGTGACATGATTAACGCTTAAAACTTATATATGTATGTGTGTGTGTGTGTGTGTGTGTATGTATGTGTGTGTGTGTGTGTGTGTGTGTGTATGTGTGTGTGTGTGTGTGTGTGTGTGTGTGTATTAATATATATCTATCATAATGTATGTAAACAATGTACACGTGTACGTGTGTGTTACAATATGTATACATATTCATTTATAGGTCAAGCATGGACCATCTTTCTCAAACTTCAGGTATCCGTAACATTTTTTCGGGCATCCAGACTCCTAGTTCATAGGACATTTTTTGTTTCGAAAGTCTTGAACTACATGTCACCAAATTTTTAAGCTATTTCACCTTAGTCACTTTTCCAATGTTAATGGTGTGGAATCCTTTATAGACAATATTGTATGTGATATTGATAATATGTGTGCGAATTTTCATCAAGATCGTAAGATTACTTTTTGTGATATTTGATTTTGAAAATTTTAGTATTTTACAAAGTCATTTTCTTTGTCGCATGATAACTAGAGAAAAAAAAATTTGGTTTAATCATGTTGAAATTTTGTGTAAAGTTTATATATTATCATATAAGTCCTTTAGATAAAAGAATTGTGTCATGATTTTTAGAGATATATAAGGTTAAAATTTTTTTACGGTTTTTTTGAAAATCGTAAGTTCTCAATGACGACTTCATTTATCAGCTTGAAATTTATAGACTATTTTGTATGCGACATAGGCAATACCTGTCTAAAATTTCATCCAGATTATCTGGTTATTTTTTGAGATGTTTGATATTTAAAATTTTAGTATTTTTCAAAATGACTTTCTTTGTTTGTCGTATAATATAACTACATTAAAATTGTTTTAATTTCTTAGAAATTTGGTGGAGATGTAGAGTTTGTATATTATTTATTAGAAGAGTTCTTTGGGTAAAAGAATTCGTTTATGAATTTCAGAGATATTTAAGGTTAAAACTATTTTAGCCCTCTTTTAAAATCGTAATTATTCGGGAACGCATTTATGTATACTAGTAATAGCCATTTATTATTTTTAAGGTTAGAACCTTTTCCTTACATCGGAAATTCCAGAAAGAGCACACAAATGCAGACAGGCATACTACTAGAGACAAGTGCCCTATGTGTGAAATTTCATAAAGAAAATATCATTTGAAGTAAAGGTTATTTAGGAATTTTAAAAGGTTTTGGCGATAATATTACAATCAATTATTTTATTTATTTTTCACACATAATTTAAAAAAAATGATACCTATTATTTTATTCATATTTTATACATAATTTAAAAATTAATACTTTTTAATCTTCATAAATGGATTTAATTATAATTATGTCATAAATTGTTGCAAAAATTATAAATTTTGTTAATCAAAATTAATTAAAGGAATAAGCAAATTAAGTTTGAGGAAGCCACGGGTCAATGAATTGGCAGCGGTTTTTTCTTTATGTTCAAAATTTTATTTTTATCACGTGAAACAAGTATTTTTTACACTAAGTTAGGTTTATAAATTTTAGAATATGAGTCCAGTTTTTTCTACAATCCAATCATAGAATTTGTGCACCCTAGTGTATACTCCAGGAAATGTACTCGATCCACAATATGGACTAGCGGAAATGATTCCATAGAGTTTACCACGAATAACACCAGGGCCACCAGAATCACCATGGCACATATCAGCGTTTCCATTGCCCGCACAAAACATATTATCGGTTATGGATTGTGACCTGTAAACTGTTTCACAATTTTCTTGATTCCATACTGGTACGTGTGCAGCCAGCAAAACCTCACTTCCTTGCCCATGTACCTAAAAATAGTTAATTAAATTAACTAAAGAAATTAATTCTAGAAAAAAAGAAAATCTTTCTCTGTGAAAGATAAAAACTTACCGCCGTCTTTCCAAAACCAGAAATCCGCATCAATTCATGTTCTCTGGGAATATCGTGTGGCTTTGCAAGTTCTATAGGTTGTTGTCTATTATTAAATGGAATAGGGTGTGCAAGCTGGATGAAAAACATAATGAAAATATCGTGTTAGTCACAAGTTCTTAGTTCTTAATCAAAAATTAAAATTTGTACTGAAATTTATTTGACGAGTTTCGAAGTTGTATAAAACTATTATTACACACATTGAAATACTAACATTGTTATGAATAGTGATATTTTATCTATATTAAATCTTTTTTCCGTAATCCACAGGTAAAATAAACATATTTGATTACCTTGATTAAAGCAATGTCGTTGTTTTTTTCGTTGGTCGCAAAATCGTCATGAGTTATAATTTCCTCAACTTCCTGCATATGACTTAAAGTATTTCTTAATCCAATGCCAGTTCGTACTAATATATGTGATCTATTTCTACTGTGCAATAAAGAGGTTAATTTAATTTTTTGTAAGATGTTCTATTATATAGAAATACTTAATGTAATTATAAAAATTAAATGAAATCTTACTTGACACAGTGTGCAGCAGTTATAAGCCAAGAATCATCTATAATAGTTGCACCGCAGATGTTAATTATTCTCATCCAAAACAAGCTAGCCTAAACAAATTTAAATACTTTCATCCTGAGAGCTATGGGCTTATAGATTTATATTGAAATTATTATGTTGATATACAAGATATAAGAATCTTTAATCAGATTCAACATCTTCTTGAATTAATTTAAAAAAACTTTTAAATTTCAATAAACTGTTTTGTATGAAATTTATTCAATACATAATACGATAAAGTAAGTAGGTCTATTAATATCGTTCATGGTCTATTTTATGCAACAATCTATTAATAAATAAATCTATTAATAAATCTATCAAATAATCTCTTAATTTTTTAACCAGTTATATTAAAGAAATTACTGCAAAGGAATGAATGTTACAAAATCTTGTTGATATTTATTTACCTGATATGGTACATCTTCTATTCTAACGGAATGTCCTCCAATAATTTTATTTTCATGTGTTCCATTGTTATCTATTAGAAATTGAAATATAATGTGTAATTGAAAAATCTATTTTAATCAATAAAAATATTATTTAAAATCTCTTTTACCTATATAGAAGCCAGTCGCGAAAGCGACGCACAACAAAATACACAAAACCTTCATGACTGCAATAAGTGAAAATGAAAAAATATCTTCCTTATATACACCGTTCTTATCAAATGATCATTAATCGAATTATAAATTAAAAAGAAAATAAACACGAGGGGTGGAGTCAACTATTTCTTTCGTGCTATATCATTAGCTTGGTTAGTTCATGATTGTTACGATAAATGATGTTGAAGGCCGCGCGCCACGGTACACATGTTGCGACGTGCGCATGACACGAACATTTCAGTAATCTATGTATTGTTGTACAATTTTTCGTGATCGTGTCGTGCGCACATCGTAACACGTATACCGTAGCGCGCGGCCTTCAACAGCATTTATTGGAACAATCACGAAAAATTCTATTTAGCATCAACGTACAGAGTACTGGAATTTTCCAAAATCTTCCGTAGGCGTTTAAGAATATAGTAGTTCGAATCAAATCGCAAAATTCGAAAATTTGTTACACAACTTTTGCATTTGAAAATACTGGTTTAAAATTGCGAAAAAAAAATTGTTTTAAAATTCCCTATTTGGTTCAATGACAATCTGAAAGAAATAGTTGATTTGAACGAAGTTCTGGCGAGATGCACACAAAATTACATTCAACTTTTTCTTCGAAAAAAAAAAACCTCTGCGAATTCATTGGCCCGTGGCTTCCTCAAACTTAATTTGCTGATTCCTTTAATTAATTTTTAGTAACAAAAATTATAATTTTTGCAACAATTTATTACATAATTATAATTAAATTCATTTATGGAGATTAAAAAGTATTAATTTTGAAATTATAACTTTTAAGTATAAAATATGAATAAAATAAAATGTATGATTTGTTCTTTAAATTATGTGTGAAAAATAAATAAAATAATTGATTTTAATATTATCGTCAAAACCTGTTAAAATTCCTAAATAACCTTTACTTCAAATTATATTTTCTTTGTGAAATTTCACACATAGGGTACTTGTTCCTAATAGCGTACCTATCCGTATTTGTGTGCTCTTTTTGGAATTTCCGATGTAAGAAGAAGGTTCTAACCTTAAAAATAATAAATGGCTATTACAAGAAACAGTAAAAAGACGATTTATCCCATAAATTACTCGGTTGGATGTATCATTTGTTAATAATCGTTGGTTAAAAAGCGTCACTAATACGGCTTGTTGTCTGCTTTAAGAGCACACTAATACGGTTACTTACCCTATATTGCCTATAAACCCACAAAAATTGTCTATACATTTCATGTTTATACATAAAGCCATTTCCGAAAAATTATCATTTGAAAAGAAGCCTAAATTGTAATTTAAATTCGTATTTTACAAAGTAATTTTCTTTGTCGCATGATAACTAGAGAAAATAAAAATTGGTTTAATGACGTTGAAATTTTGTGTAGATGTAGAGTTTATATATTACCGTATAAGTCCTTTAGGTAAAAGAATTGTCTCATAATTTTTTGAGATATTTGAGGTTAAAATTTTTTTACCGTTTTTGCAAAATCGTAATTTCTCAATGACGACTTCATGTATTAGCTTGAAATTTATAGACTATTTTGTATGCGATATAGGCAATACCTGTGTAAAATTTCACCCAGATTATCTGGTTATTTTTTGAGATGTTTGATATTTAAAATTTTAGTATTTTTGAAAATGACTTTCTTTGTTGTCGCACAATATAACTACATTAAAATTGTTTTAATTTTTTTTATATTTGGTGGAGATGTAGAGTTTGTACATTGTTTATTAGAAGAGTTCTTAGGGTAAAAGAATTCGTTTATGAATTTCAGAGATATTTGAGGTTAAAACTATTTTAGCCCTCTTTTAAAATCGTAATTATTCGGGAACGCATTTATGTATACTAAAAAATGGAAATGACATGCGCTATGCGCTATGCGCGCGTGTTGTGTACCTTCTTTTGTTTTGTAATAGCCACTTATTATTTTTGAGATTAGAACCTTTTTCTTACATCGGAAATTCCAGAAGGAGCACACAAATACGGACAGGCATACTACTAGAGACAAGTACCCTATGTGTGAAATTTCACAAAGAAAATATAATTTGAAGTAAAGGTTATTTAGGAATTTTAAAATAACACATTATTTTCACTTTTTGAGAAATCTTTTACGATACTGTTTTATTGAAATGCTTGTTACGGCGTTCGACTTATTTTTTAAATAAGTAATCATTCAATTCAAATATTATATATATCCGTATATTTGTCAAATAATTATTATTTTATCAAAATAATAATATAATTTCGGAACTTTGCTTACGTATTGTATAATGGTATTGATTTTCCGTATATTAAATTTTCACTTATTGAGTGAGTGTAATTTTACTTTACAGATAAAATAATGTTAACTTATTAAGTTAGTGAAGTAATTTTTACTTACAGAGTAAGTAAAATGGTTTTTCTTGTCGAATAAGTGAATATTACTTTTTGAGATATTTGATATTTAAAATTTTGGTATTTTACAAACTCATTTTCTTTGTCGCATCATAACTAGAGTAAAATTGGTTTAATTACGTTGAAATTTTGTGGAGATATAGAGTTTATATATTTATTGTAAGTTCTTTAGGTAAGAGAATTAGCTCATGATTTTTAGAGATTCTTAAGGTTAAATTTTTTTTACATTTTTTTCGAAATCGTAATTTCTCAATGAGGGCTCCATATATATCAGCTTGAAATTTATAGACTATTTTGCATGCGATATAGGCAATACCTGTGTCGAATTTTATCCAGATCATATGGTTACTTTTTGAGATATTTGATATTTAAAATTTTGGTATTTCTGAAAATGACTTTCTTTGTTGCACAATAACTGAAGTACAATTATTTTAATTGATTTGAAATTTGATGGCGATGTAGAGTGTGTATACAATAATATATAAGGGAAACGTCCCAATACCCGAACATATAAGAAATTGACCTTCAACATTCAACGAAAATAATTACTCTAGAAGGTTTAAACAATAATATTTCCTTTTATATGATCAATTATGACGTCCTTAGTCAAATGGTATCAAAATGAGATTGCTTTATAAAGGTAATTGTTTATTATAAAGATAAAAGCACAATGATGCCTTTGTCCCCTTACTCGAACGCAGAAAATACGTATGTCCCCATTGTTCCATTTTTATGTCATAATACCCGAACAATCGTTTGTAAATAAACGACTTATTAAATTATTTTTTATTATTACAATGTTCTTTTGTTGTTATAATTACTGGAATAGATGTATAAACACTATATATGTAAAATGTAAGTCATATGCGAAAACATAACATAATCTAAAATACATGTAAACTTTGCAATATTGAGGTTACGACATACACCATGTACTGTTCGGGTACCGGGACATGTTATTTAATGTCATGACCCAATACCCGAATACTATCTAATTGAAATATTTTTTTATAAACTGTTTACCGTATCCTTAATAACTTTAAAAGAATACTAACTAAACTAAAACTTTAAAGAAAAGTAAGAAAAAATTTTTGAGATGTTTTAACGTTTATTAACCAAGAAAGAGACGAATTAGTAATATTGTTCGGGTATTGGGCACTGTTCGGGTATTGGGACGTTCCCCTTAATAATGAAATACTGAATATTCACTATGAATTAGTGAATATTTTTTCATTTTTCGATTGCACTAAATTTACATCCGGTTGTCAATGTTCAACATTTTTTCGCGTACCACGCGTAAAGTATTGTGTTTACTCCCTGACGCCAGGGAGTAAAACGCTACATGTACTCCCTCCTAGAAACTGCGATGCGCATGCACGTTTTACTACTTTTTTCCTGGCTAGCATCACCTGTGGGTTATTATAAGTATTTTACTCGATCAAGCGGGGGAAATGTGTGAAATAGAAACCAAGACTTTTCATGATTAGTGAGCGATGTTTTGTTGGCCGATCTGCCAACCTCTTCAGGCTAGTGTTTTATTAGAAACAAAAATATACAAGTCAGTATTTTCAATAATATAAATATAAAAGACGTAAGACAACGCAACACTACCTCTAAAATTATAAATGTTAACGCACGTTAACAAGTCAGTAAACTCATTTCGTCAAATTTATGTTTCGGAAATGTGACAAAATACATATACATATTTGCACTTATATATTACAGCTGAAACCAGTATAAATACGAAACCAACACAATAATACTACACATAAAAATACGCTGATATTTGAATTTTATTAATACTGGAAAATATGATTTGTTGAAAGTGAATATATCTTCCCTCTTATTAATGTTATTGTTCTGGCGTTTAATATGCATCATTTCGGCCGTTACTCTCTTTCTATAATTGCTTTCATTGTCCAAAATTTCAGCACCTTCCCAATCAAATTGATGATTAAAAGAATCCTGGTGTACAACAATTACCGAATCTTGATTTTTGTTGTTTTTATGTTCATTAATACGTTTTTTAAGGTTTTTTTTGTCTCTCCAATATAAGTCACGAGGCAATTCTTACACATGAATTTGTATACAATATTAATTCCATCCCATTTTTTTTGTCATGTCTTTGCCTAATTTAATAATCGTGTTGAGGCTCTTCTTTACTAAAGGGGTCGAAGTAATATTATACTGTTTGAGAATTGAAGATAATTTTTTATAATTGTTTTTTATGTATGGTAGCTGAATTTTTGGAAGGTTTTTAAAATTATCACTATTTTTACTGAGTTTATGTTTGAGAGTAATTTTCCGGTTACATAATATTTTTATTAATGAATTCTAACGGATAATCATTGTTGAGAAGCATGGTTTTGACTTTATTTAGATTTTCCTTGTGGAATCGCTTATGTGACAATAGTATTGCTCGGTCGACAAGATTATAAATGATGTTTTTCTTTTGCTGTGTTGGATGATTTGAAAAAAAGTGTATGACTCTTACGCACTAGTTTCGAACGGTATTTTATACCACGAGCGCCGAAAAATCATATCAAAGTTGTGATTTTGAGGTTAGAGTGGTATAAATAATTTTAAAGTAGATTTTTACTTCTGTTCGAGTATTAACTATTTTTATCAAAAATATTAATTTCTTTATCAAAAAATTGAAGAAATCTAAAAATCAAATTGAAAAAATCCCGACTACTGAGAAAAGACCTATTCAATTACATTAAGGGGGTGTCAAACTCAATTTTTACCGACCGAGCAAAAAATATATTGTTTTTAATAGAAAAAAAAAATATAACGATATATGAAAAATAATGAGTGCATTGCCCTCCGTAATTACATTATTACTCATTCTGCAAAATGCCAAGTCAATATTCAAAAGCGTCTAAGAATGGCATTTGAACGAAAATTTCGTTCAAATGCCATTCTCAGATGCCTTAAAATATCGACGTGAAACTTTGCAGAATGATTCATAATGTCATTACGGAGGGCAATGCACTCATGATTATGCATAATATTATAAAAAAAAATAGATTATTGTACCATATGGGTAATATGTAGCATCGCGAGATTCGCGAGTCGGCGACGGCAGCGACGGCAGCGGCCAGCGGCGCGGCCTTGCCCGTGTGTGTGTACGCGCATGCGCTGCTGGCTGCAGCACAGCTGAGCTGTCCATCGCCGATGCCTGGGCCATTGATGCTTATCGACGTGTCATCGGTGTGCCTGCCGCCTGGACCGCTCGCAGACGGCGCAGCCTGGAGCGCCGCATCAGCCGCCCACCTCGCAGACCGTAGCGTCCGTACCGCACCGTGTGCGTGCACACCCAACGGACCGTGCCGCTTGGACTTGGCCCCGCCGTAAGACAGAAAAGTAAGTCATTCAAGAATTTATTTATTTTACGGCGTTGTTATTTGTACGACAGATCTGTCGTACAAATAACCTATAACCCACTTAGAAACGTGTAAAAATCACTGTTTTGAAAGTCTGACATGGAAGGGACTATTATTTCTTTAGTCAAGCGTCAATCCTTGCCTATTTTTTTCTTTAATCAAGCGTCAATTCTTCGGCTAAAGAAAATTGAAGGTTAGGTTTTACGTATATATAGGTATACCTATCAAGCAATCTGGCGTATAAATAACAACGGCCAACTGTAGATTTGATGCGCTTTTTCGACTTTTCATTCCAAAGATTACAGATCTAAATAATCAGCAAGTGTGGAGATACTGCATTTTCTGTGTATTTTTCAAAATATTTTCAAGAAAAGTCATTTCCTCCAAACTGGCTGATTGAGTAGATCTGAAATCTAATATACAATGCCTCAGCATTTACTGGATTGTCTGTAAACATTCTCATAAACTTTAAGCGAGGATGAGGAGGTCTACCTTGGAAATGCACACGCGCTTTTTCGACTTTTCATTTCAAAGATCCCTTTCCATTCTCTACAAATATTTCAAACTTTACACACACTATGTAATACATGCTGAGGGACTGTTTATCAAGTTTAAAATCTAAATAATTAGCAAGTGAGGAGATATTGCAATTTGTATGCTCTTTTTAAGAAATGTTCAAGTAAAAAAGTTATTTCCCCTACACTGGCTGATTGAGAAGATCTAAATTTAATATACAGTGCCTCAGCATGCATTGCATTGTGTGAGAACATTCTGGTAAACTATGAGAAAGAGTGAGGAGGTTTTTGTCGCAAATGCACATGCGGCTTTTTGACATTTCGTTCCAAAGATCCCTTTCCATTCCCTACAAGTATCTTAAACTTTCCATACATAATGGAATACATGCTGAGGGACAGTTTATCAAGTTTCAGATCTACATAATTAGTAAGTCTGGAGATATTGCAATTTTTGTGCTTTTTCAGGAAATTTCTAAGAAAGAAAAGTAATTTCCTCCAAACTGGCTGATTGAATAGATCTGAAACCTAATATACAATGCCTCAGTATGTACTGGATTGTGTGTAAACATTCTCACACACTTTAAGCGAGGGTGAGGATGTCTACATTGGAAATGCACACGCGCTTTTTCGACTTTTCATTTGAAAGATCCCTTTCCATTCTCTACAAATATTTCAAACTTTACACACACTATGTAACACATGCTGAGGTATTGTTTATCAAGTTTTAGATCTAAATAATTAGCAAGTGTGGAGATATTGCAATTTGTATGCTCTTTTTAAGAAATGTTCAAGAAAAAAAGTTATTTCCCGTACACTGGCTGATTGAAAAGATCTAAAATTTAATATACAATACCTTAACATGTATTGGATTGCGTGTTAACATTCTGGTAAGCTTTGAGCAATGGTCAGGAGGTCTTAGTTGGAAATGCACTTGCGCTTTTTCGACTTTTCAGTCCAAAGATCCCTTTCCATTCTCTCAACATATCTTAAACTTTACACACACCGTGCAATATATGCTGAGGGACAGTTTATCAAGTTTCAGATCTACATAAATAGCAAATCTGGAGATATTGCAATTTTTGTGCTTTTTCAGGAAATTTTTAAGAAAGAAAAGTCATTTCCTCCAAACTGGCTGATGGAGTATATCTGAAACTCAATATGCAATGCCTCAGCATGCATTGCATTGTGTGAGAACATTCTGGTAAACTATGAGAAAGTGTGAGGAGGTTTTTGTCGCAAATGCACATGCGGCTTTTCGACAATTCGTTCCAAAGATCCCGTTCCATTCCCTACAAGTATCTTAAACTTTCCATACATAATGGCATACATGCTGAGGGACAGTTTATCAAGTTTCAGATCTACATAATTAGCAAGTCTGGAGATATTGCAATTTTTGTGCTTTTTCAGGAAATTTTTAAGAAAGAAAAGTAATTTCCTCCAAACTGGCTGATTGAGTAGATCTGAAACCTAATATACAATGCCTCAGCATGTACTGGATTGTGTGTAAACATTCTCATAAACTTTAAGCGAGGGTGAGGAGGTCTACATTGGAAATGCACACGCGCTTTTTCGACTTTT
The DNA here is from genome assembly GCA_036365515.1 of Torymus aiolomorphi. Taxonomy (NCBI): domain Eukaryota; kingdom Metazoa; phylum Arthropoda; class Insecta; order Hymenoptera; family Torymidae; genus Torymus; species Torymus aiolomorphi. The sequence goes on from CM070875.1 coordinate 37,083,953, forward strand.
CATTTCAAAGATCCCTTTCCATTCTCTACAAATATTTCAAACTTTACACACACTATGTAATACATGCTGAGGGATATTGTTTATCAAGTTTCAAATCTAAATAATTAGCAAGTGTGGAGATATTGCAATTTGTATGCTCTTTTTAAGAAATGTTCAAGAAAAAAAGTTATTTCGCCTACACTGGCTGATTGAAAAGATCTAAAATTTAATATACAATGCCTCAACATGTATTGGATTGTGTGTTAACATTCTGGTAAACTTTAAGCGAGGGTGATGAGGTCTTAGTTGGAAATGCACATGCACTTTTTCGACTTTTCATTCCAAAGGCCCCTTCCATTTTCTACAGATATCTTAACTTTCCATCTATCTACTCCCTCTGTTTCTGGCAGGCCGATACTGCTATCCTCATTCCTATACTGCTTAACACTTTATTAATATATTCTGTTTTGCCCTAGGCGAAGAGCTCCTGCAGAAGACAACACGTCTTCATATAATTCTACTCTCCTCCAGGGCAGCCAACACAACTACCACGTCCTGAAGACATCAGCTAGACAAACATCGTAGAAGTGAGAGCGAAGGTGTACATAAATATAGTTTGATCTCCTGTGCCAGACTCGAGTAAGTATTTTACTTCGGATTTGGACTTTATCTTGTAGTACAGCCGAACCTAGTTTCCAACTTTCCATCGGTCTACTCCTCTGTTCCTGGCAGTTCGATACTGCTATCCTCATCCCTACTCCTTAATACATTATTAATATATTTTGTATTGACCTAGGTGAAGAGCTCCTGTAGAAGACAACAAGTCTTCATATAATTCTACTCTTCTCGAGGACAGCCAACGCAACTACCACTTTCCGAGGACATCACCTAGGCGAACACAACGGAGAAGGGAGGGCGAAGGTGTAGTTGAATGTAGTTCGCGCTTCCGTGACAGACTCGAGTAAGTACTTCACTTCGGATTTGGACTTTATCCTGTAGTATAGCCAAACCTAGCCTCCAACTTTCCATCTGTCTACTCCTCTGTTCCTAGCAGTTTGATACTGCTCTCCTCATCCCCACTGCCTAAAACATTATTAATATATTTTGTTTTGCTCTAGGCGAAGAGCTCCTCCAGAAGACAACAGGTCTTCATATCATTCTACTCTCCTCGAGGGCAGCCAACGCAACTACCACTTCCCGAGGACATCACCTAGGCGGACACGACGGAGAAGGGACGACGAAGGTATACTTGAATGTCTGCGCTCCCGCGACAGACTCGAGAAGTAGTCTAGGCGTCAGGGGGGTTTCCGTGGCCGATGGATGTCCACACTTCCACCAAAGCTTTTCTTACGTATTTTTGACTGCTGATTCTGAATTTCGAAGGTGGAACGTCGCCAGACTGTTAGTTTTTTGTTATTAACAATTTAACTGTTTAAATTGCTGCCAAATCAATATGATTAATTATAACTGAATCCTAACTGCCTAAAACTGTAGTAAATTGATCTAGAATATGCTCGTTTTTTCAGAATTGAAAAATTTTGATTAGAACCCGAATTATTGCAAATTTAGTGCAATAAGTCGCGAATTCGAGCGCAAACGTGCATAATTCTAGATCAATTTACTACAGTTTTAGACAGTTAGGATTCAGTTATAATTAATCATATTGATTTGGCCGCAGTTTAAACAATTAAATTGTTAATAACAAAAAACTAACATTCTGGCGACTGTCCACCTTCGAAATTCAGAATCAGCAGACAAAAATACGTAAGAAAAGCTTTGGTGGAGGCGTGGACATCCATCGGCCACGGAAACCCCCCTGGTGCCTAGACTAATGTCAGCATTTAGGGCACACCTGATTTTTAGGTACGAATTATATCTCCCCAAAAAGTAACAGTTTTCTGCGGATGCACACGGAAAGAAAACTCTTACTGCTACAGTTAAAACGGCTTACTCGTGGAGTATAGGAGTTCCTTTACTATATAAGTAAGGTGGTTTTAGCAATCTTAGTAAGGGACCCATACTTTTACGGTATGTTGCTTTTCATACTACAACAGTTACACAATTATACGATCGTTGGATCAGCGGCATATACCGACGTAACAGCGTCACACGATTTTAGTATACATTGCTTCCACCTTCAATTGTAAGGGAGAAATACTATAGCGGTAACGGTTGCTACCTGCTAATACGGAAATGACAACTATTATAAGGAAGTGTTACTTATCGATAATTGAAAGCATCGAATGAGTCGTCTAGGTCTTTGAGGTGGTCAATGATGGAGTCGAGGTGATGCGCTCCGAAGTTTTTTGCGTTTAGATCCCAGGACGCATCTAATACGTAGTCAAAGTGTTCGGGGTAGCCGATGATGATGTCTAGGTCGTGCGCTCCGTAGTTTTTTGTCTCTAGATGTTGGAACGTATCAAATGCGTGGTTTAGGTCTTTGTGGTAGCCGATGATGGAGTCTAGGTTTTTTGCATTAAAATATCAGGGCGCATCTAATACGCAGTGCAGGTGTTCAGGGTAGCCGATGACGAGGTCTAGGTGGTGCGCTTTGTAGTCTTTTGCGTTTGGATATCAGGGCGCATCTAATACGTGGTCCAGGTCTTCGGGGAAGCCGGTGACGATATTTAGGTGGTGCGCTCCGTAGTTTTTGGCTAATAGGTGTTGGACATGTCAAAACTTAAAGTATTACTAATCACGTAATTTTATAATATAAGTAAAAATCGTGATTATAAATAAATACTTATTACGTTCAAATTGACATGTGTTTGTAATAAAAAAAATATTAAATATTAAAATGCGTATAGGCGAAATACGCACAATTATTCATAATAAATAATGCGTATATGCGAAATGCGCACAATTATTTATCATACAAAAATGCGTATAGGCGAAATACGCACAATTATTTATAATAAAAAATTCGTACAAGCGAAATACGCACAATTATTTACAATATCAAAAATATGTATAAGCGAAATACGCACAGTTGTTTATAATGCAAAAATGCGTATAGACGAAATACGCACAATTATTAGTTATAAGGAAAGGTGTATGGGCGAACATATTTAATTATAACAGAAAAGAATTACAATTACATGAGTTTATTTAGTTATCTATTTATAAGAAACTAGATGTCTTGACATAAAATTAATTCTTTTCCGTTTTTTTTCAACAAAACTCATAAAATTTGAAAAGAAGCTAAAGAAACTTATGAGCCTAGCTCAATGAAATTATAGTAGCTCTACTTTTGCCAATCATTCAGTAGCATGACAAGTATAATGCAAAGTAATTATTAATGACAATACTTCTAATAATACAAATTTTGTTAAAATGTTCAATTTGCAGTTATGCGTTTATATGATGGAAGGTGTATATTTTAAAATGCGGATCAACTTATATACCATACTCAGGTTCATTTGAAGTTCAACCCTTGGTCTCAAATTTTGTTACACCCTCCTGTTGTTTCAGGTATATGGGATATTTCACGTGAAGTCAGCAGCTCAAAATTTTAAAATCCCTGAAAACTCGTTTTCTTTTAGTTTTTATGAACAAAAAATGTTCCTCAAATTTTAGGTCGATATTTGCAAAAATAAAAAAGCTATGCAATATTGAAAATTCAATTTTTTTGCAATTTTTGGTTAAAATCCAAGTTTATTCATTTTTTAACTGAAAATCTTGAAACTTTTTGTATAGTACATTGATTGGCAAAAGGTTTGAATTTTTTCTGTAGAATGTGCCAGTATTTATTTTATGACCCTTTTTGAAAGTCTCTGATTGGCTGCTTCTTAGTATACCTTCATCAAAGGATATTGAGGCTGCGGCCAAATATTCTTTATTCGACAAATTTTTTTTGTATTCTTCTTCGAAAACCCTTCAAAATGCTTTTTTATCAATACTGGCCGAGCATAGGGAAAAAAGTTACAATTTTTTGAAATATCAAGAAAAATCCATAATTTCAATTTTTGATAACATGATTAATGAAACTGAATATTATTCATACATCTTATGGCATGGACTGTACCACTGAATTTTATTAGAGCATCAAATAGAACATTAGAAATATCTATTTTCAATAATATTAGGCTTACACAATAAGCGATACCTAATGATGAATGAAATTATCAGTCTTGTGCCTGATTTCATTTTGACAGCTTTATAGTAATTAACCTCTATAGCTTAATTTATTATTAATTCATAATTAGGTATTGATGAATGAAATTATCAGTCTGTTGCCTGATTTCATTTTGACAGCTTTATAGTAATTAACCTCTATAGCTTAATTTATTATTAATTCATAATTAGGTATTGCTTATTGTGTAAGCCTAATATTATTGAAAATAGATATTTCTAATGTTCTATTTGATGCTCTAACAAAATTCAGTGGTACGGTCCATGCCAGGTGAAATTATGGATTTTTCTTGATAATTCAAAAAATTGTCACTTTTTTCCCTTTGCTCGGCCAGTATTGATAAAAAAAAGCATTTTGAAGGGTTTTCGAAGAAGAATACAAAAAAAATTTGTCGAATAAAGAATATTTGGCCGCAGCCTCAATATCCTTTGATGAAGGTATACTAAGAAGCAGCCAATCAGAGACTTTCAAAAAGGGTCATAAAATAAATACTGGCACATTCTACAGAAAAAATTCAAACCTTTTGCCAATCAATGTACTATACAAGAAGTTACAAGATTTTCAGTTAAAAAATGAATAAACTTGGATTTTAACCAAAAATTGCAAAAAAATTGAATTTTCAATATTGCATAGCTTTTTTATTTTTGCAAATATCGACCTAAAATTTGAGGAATATTTTTTGTTCATAAAATACTAAATAGATTGAAATTTGTTTAAATTTCAATAAACAATTAAACCCTCAACCAAAAAAATAAAAACCAAATCTAAACTATCTCTTGGTAGAAATTTTGTAAACTATATCCAGAATATGTACAAAAAAGTGCAGTACTGTGCCACAAAATTTCAGATGCAGGTAATATTTTGAAAATCATAATATTAAATTGGACTCCATCATCGGCCATCTAAACACCTAGACCTCGCATCCGACCTGTCCCTTCACCTGGACACAAAAACCTACGGAGCGCACTACCCGGACTCATCGACCATCTGGAACACCTAGACCTCGCATTCGATTTGTCCTGGGCTCTGGACACAAAAACCTACGGAGCGCTTCACGTAAACTCCATCATCGGCTACCTGCAACGCCTAAACCTCGCATCCGATCTGTCCCGACACCTGGACACAAAAACCTTCAGAGCGCATCACCCGAATTACATCACCGGCCATCTGCAACACCTAGACCTCGCATCCGACCTGTCCCTTCACCTGGACACAAAAACCTACGGAGCGCACTACCCGAACTCCATCATCGGCCGTCTGGAACACCTAGACCTCGCATCCGATCTGTCAAAACACCTGGACACCAAAGTCTACGAAGCGTATCATCAGCCGCCTGGAACAGCTAGACCTCGCATTCGAGCTGTCCCGACACCTGGACTCAAAAACCTACGAAGCGCACTACCCGAACTCCATCATCGGCCATCTGAAACACCTAGACCTCGCATTCGATTTGTCTTGGTCTCTAGACACAAAAACCTACGGAGCGCATCACGTAAACTCCATCATCGTCCACCTGGAACGCTCAGACCTCGCATACGATCTGTTCCGACATCTGGACACAAAAATCTTCGGAACGCATCACTTACACTCTATCACCGGCCACCTGGAACAGCTAGACCTCGTAATCGAGCTGTCTCAACACCTGGGTACAAAAATCTATGGAGCGCATAACCCGGACTCCATCATCGGCCATCTAAACACCTAGACCTCGCATCCGATCTGTCCCTTCACCGGGACACAAAAACGTACGAAGCGCACTACAATTTTTAAGAAAGCATTTGCAATCATGCGAGGCGACGTCCTGAATTTTGAAATGTCAATAATAACTGAGACTATATAATAAAGTGATGAATCTGCATCTCATTATTATAAGAAATGTGTATAGGCGAAATGCGCACATTTGTTTATAATAGAACATGTGTATAGTCGAAATACACAAAATGATTTATTATAAAATGCGTGTAGGCAAAATGCACACGATTACTAACACTGAAAAGTGCGTATAAGCGAAATACGCATAATTATTTATAATAAAACATGTGTATAGGCGAAATACACCAAATTATTTATTATAAAATGCGTATAGGCGAAATGCGCACAATTAATAACACTGAAAAGTGCGTATAAGCGAAATACGCATAATTATTTATAATAAAACATGTGTATAGGCGAAATACACCAAATTATTTATTATAAAATGCGTATAGGCGAAATGCGCACAATTGATAACACTGAAAAGTGCGTATAAGCGAAATACGCATAATTATTTAGAATAAAATATGTGTATCGGCGAAATACACCAAATTATTTATTATAAAATGCGTATAGGCGAAATGCGCAAAATTATTTGTAATAAATATGCGTATATATGTGAAATACGCACTATTATTAACAATAAAAATGCGTATACGTAAAATACGGATAATTAATTATAAAAAGAAATACGTATACGCGAAATACGTACAATTGTTTGTAATAAAAAAACGCGTATCTTTAATATTTTTGAAATATGTAGCGCCATCTATGTTAAAATCTATTACGATTTTCCAGAGATGGCGCTTGTGTCATATTTCATCAATAGTATGTACTTCCTACCTTACCGACCTATGGGTCGGTCAAATCGCAGAATGGAGTTTGACACCCCCTTAAGGGGGTGTCAAACTCAATTTTTACCGACCGAGCAAAAAATATATTGTTTTTAATAGAAAAAAAAAATATAACGATATATGAAAAATAATGAGTGCATTGCCCTCCGTAATTACATTATTAATCATTCTGCAAAATGCCAAGTCAATATTCAAAAGCGTCTAAGAATGGCATTTGAACGAAAATTTCGTTCAAATGCCATTCTCAGATGCCTTAAAATATCGACGTGAAACTTTGCAGAATGATTCATAATGTCATTACGGAGGGCAATGCACTCATGATTATGCATAATATTAAAAAAAAAAAAATAGATTATTGTACCATATGGGTAATATGTAGCATCGCGAGATTCGCGAGTCGGCGACGGCAGCGACGGCAGCGACGGCGGCGGCCAGCGGCGCGGCCTTGCCCGTGTGTGTGTACGGGCATGCGCTGCTGGCTGCAGCACAGCTGAGCCATTAGTCCATCGCCGATGCCTGGGCCTAGGCCCTCCGGGAGGCGGTCCCGTGTTGCCGCCGCCACCTTCGCCACCTGTGCCCTCCTCTATCCATTGCTAATCGACGTGTCATCGGTGTGCCTGCCGCCTGGACCGCTCGCAGACGGCGCAGCCTGGAGCGCCGCATCAGCCGCCCACCTCGCAGACCGTAGCGTCCGTACCGCACCGTGTGCGTGCACACCCAAGGGACCGTACCGCTTGGACTTGGCCCCGCCGTAAGACAGAAAAGTAAGTCATTCAAGAATTTATTTATTTTACGGCGTTGTTATTTGTACGACAGATCTGTCGTACAAATAACCTATAACCCACTTAGAAACGTGTAAAAATCACTGTTTTGAAAGTCTGAGATGGAAGGGACTATTATTTCTTTAGTCAAGCGTCAATCCTTGCCTATTTTTTTCTTTAATCAAGCGTCAATTCTTCGGCTAAAGAAAATTGAAGGTTAGGTTTTACGTATATATAGGTATACCTATCTAGCAATCTGGCGTATAAATAACAACGGCCAACTATAGATTTGATGCGCTTTTTCGACTTTTCATTCCAAAGATTACAGATCTAAATAATCAGCAAGTGTGGAGATACTGCATTTTCTGTGTATTTTTCAAAATATTTTCAAGAAAAGTCATTTCCTCCAAACTGGCTGATTGAGTAGATCTGAAATCTAATATACAATGCCTCACCATGTACTGGATTGTATGTAAACATTCTCATAAACTTTAAGCGAGGATGAGGAGGTCTACCTTGGAAATGCACACGCGCTTTTTCGACTTTTCATTTCAAAGATCCCTTTCCATTCTCTACAAATATTTCAAACTTTACACACACTATGTAATACATGCTGAGGGACTGTTTATCAAGTTTAAGATCTAAATAATTAGCAAGTGAGGAGATATTGCAATTTGTATGCTCTTTTTAAGAAATGTTCAAGTAAAAAAGTTATTTCCCCTACACTGGCTGATTGAAAAGATCTAAATTTAATATACAGTGCCTCAGCATGCATTGCATTGTGTGAGAACATTCTGGTAAATTATGAGAAAGTGTGAGGAGGTTTTTGTCGCAAATGCACATGCGGCTTTTCGACAATTCGTTCCAAAGATCCCGTTCCATTCCCTACAAGTATCTTAAACTTTCCATACATAATGGCATACATGCTGAGGGACGGTTTATCAAGTTTCAGATCTACATAATTAGCAAGTCTGGAGATATTGCAATTTTTGTGCTTTTTCAGGAAATTTTTAAGATAGAAAAGTAATTTCCTCCAAACTGGCTGATTGAGTAGATCTGAAACCTAATATACAATGCCTCAGCATGTACTGGATTGTGTGTAAACATTCTCATAAACTTTAAGCGAGGGTGAGGAGGTCTACATTGGAAATGCACACGCGCTTTTTCGACTTTTCATTTCAAAGATCCCTTTCCATTCTCTACAAATATTTCAAACTTTACACACACTATGTAATACATGCTGAGGGATATTGTTTATCAAGTTTCAAATCTAAATAATTAGCAAGTGTGGAGATATTGCAATTTGTATGCTCTTTTTAAGAAATGTTCAAGAAAAAAAGTTATTTCCCGTACACTGGCTGATTGAAAAGATCTAAAATTTAATATACAATGCCTTAACATGTATTGGATTGCGTGTTAACATTCTGGTAAGCTTTGAGCAATGGTCAGGAGGTCTTAGTTGGAAATGCACTTGCGCTTTTTCGACTTTTCAGTCCAAAGATCCCTTTCCATTCTCTCAACATATCTTAAACTTTACACACACCGTGCAATATATGCTGAGGGACAGTTTATCAAATTTCAGATCTACATAAATAGCAAATCTGGAGATATTGCAATTTTTGTGCTTTTTCAGGAAATTTTTAAGAAAGAAAAGTCATTTCCTTCAAACTGGCTGATGGAGTATATCTGAAACTCAATATGCAATGCCTCAGCATGCATTGCATTGTGTGAGAACATTCTGGTAAACTATGAGAAAGTGTGAGGAGGTTTTTGTCGCAAATGCACATGCGGCTTTTCGACAATTCGTTCCAAAGATCCCGTTCCATTCCCTACAAGTATCTTAAACTTTCCATACATAATGGCATACATGCTGAGGGACGGTTTATCAAGTTTCAGATCTACATAGTTAGCAAGTCTGGAGATATTGCAATTTTTGTGCTTTTTCAGGAAATTTTTAAGAAAGAAAAGTAATTTCCTCCAAACTGGCTGATTGAATAGATCTGAAACCTAATATACAATGCCTCAGTATGTACTGGATTGTGTGTAAACATTCTCACACACTTTAAGCGAGGGTGAGGAGGTCTACATTGGAAATGCACACGCGCTTTTTCGACTTTTCATTTCAAAGATCCCTTTCCATTCTCTACAAATATTTCAAACTTTACACACACTATGTAACACATGCTGAGGTATTGTTTATCAACTTTCAGATCTAAATAATTAGCAAGTGTGGAGATATTGCAATTTGTATGCTCTTTTTAAGAAATGTTCAAGAAAAAAGTTATTTCCCGTACACTGGCTGATTGAAAAGATCTAAAATTTAATATACAATGCCTTAACATGTATTGGATTGCGTGTTAACATTCTGGTAAGCTTTAAGCAATGGTCAGGAGGTCTTAGTTGGAAATGCACTTGCGCTTTTTCGACTTTTCAGTCCAAAGATCCCTTTCCATTCTCTCAACATATCTTAAACTTTACACACACCGTGCAATATATGCTGAGGGACAGTTTATCAAGTTTCAGATCTACATAAATAGCAAATCTGGAGATATTGCAATTTTTGTGCTTTTTCAGGAAATTTTTAAGAAAGAAAAGTCATTTCCTCCAAACTGGCTGATGGAGTATATCTGAAACTCAATATGCAATGCCTCAGCATGCATTGCATTGTGTGAGAACATTCTGGTAAACTATGAGAAAGTGTGAGGAGGTTTTTGTCGCAAATGCACATGCGGCTTTTCGACAATTCGTTCCAAAGATCCCGTTCCATTCCCTACAAGTATCTTAAACTTTCCATACATAATGGCATACATGCTGAGGGACGGTTTATCAAGTTTCAGATCTACATAATTAGCAAGTCTGGAGATATTGCAATTTTTGTGCTTTTTCAGGAAATTTTTAAGATAGAAAAGTAATTTCCTCCAAACTGGCTGATTGAGTAGATCTGAAACCTAATATACAATGCCTCAGCATGTACTGGATTGTGTGTAAACATTCTCATAAACTTTAAGCGAGGGTGAGGAGGTCTACATTGGAAATGCACACGCGCTTTTTCGACTTTTCATTTCAAAGATCCCTTTCCATTCTCTACAAATATTTCAAACTTTACACACACTATGTAATACATGCTGAGGGATATTGTTTATCAAGTTTCAAATCTAAATAATTAGCAAGTGTGGAGATATTGCAATTTGTATGCTCTTTTTAAGAAATCTTCAAGAAAAAAAGTTATTCCGCCTACACTGGCTGATTGAAAAGATCTAAAATTTAATATGCAATGCCTCAACATGTATTGGATTGTGTGTTAACATTCTGGTAAACTTTAAGCGAGGGTGATGAGGTCTTAGTTGGAAATGCACATGCACTTTTTCGACTTTTCATTCCAAAGACCCTTTCCATTTTCTACAGATATCTTAACTTTCCATCTATCTACTCCCTCTGTTTCTGGCAGGTCGATACTGCTATCCTCATTCCTATACTGCTTAACACTTTATTAATATATTCTGTTTTGCCCTAGGCGAAGAGCTCCTGCAGAAGACAACACGTCTTCATATAATTCTACTCTCCTCCAGGGCAGCCAACACAACTACCACGTCCTGAAGACATCAGCTAGACAAACATATCGTAGAAGTGAGAGCGAAGGTGTATATAAATATAGTTTGATCTCCTGTGCCAGACTCGAGTAAGTATTTCACTTCGGATTTGGACTTTATCTTGTAGTACAGCCGAACCTAGTCTCCAACTTTCCATCGGTCTACTCCTCTGTTCCTGGCAGTTCGATACTGCTATCCTCATCCCTACTCCTTAATACATTATTAATATATTTCGTATTGTCCTAGGTGAAGAGCTCCTGTAGAAGACAACAAGTCTTCATATAATTCTACTCTTCTCGAGGACAGCCAACGCAACTACCACTTCCCGAGGACATCACCTAGGCGAACACAACGGAGAAGGGAGGGCGAAGGTGTAGTTGAATGTAGTTCGCGCTTCCGTGACACTCGAGTAAGTACTTCACTTCGGATTTGGACTTTATCCTGTAGTATAGCCGAACCTAGCCTCCAACTTTCCATCTGTCTACTCCTCTGTTCCTGGTAGTTTGATACTGCTCTCCTCATCCCTACTGCCTAAAACATTATTAATATATTTTGTTTTGCTCTAGGCGAAGAGCTCCTGCAGAAGACAATAGGTCTTCATATCATTCTACTCTCCTCGAGGGCAGCCAACGCAACTACCACTTCCCGAGGACATCACCTAGGCGGACACGACGGAGAAGGGACGACGAAGGTATACTTGAATGTCTGCGCTCCCGCGACAGACTCGAGATGTAGTCTAGGCGCCAGGGGGGTTTCCGTGGCCGATGGATGTCCACACTTCCACCAAAGCTTTTCTTACGTATTTTTGACTGCTGATTCTGAATTTCGAAGGTGGAACGTCGCCAGACTGTTAGTTTTTTGTTATTAACAATTTAATTGTTTAAATTGCTGCCAAATCAATATGATTAATTATAACTGAATCCTAACTACCTAAAACTGTAGTAAATTGATCTAGAATATGCTCGTTTTTTCAGAATTGAAAAATTTTGATTAGAACCCGAATTATTGCAAATTTAGTGCAATAAGTCGCGAATTCGAGCGCAAACGTGCATAATTCTAGATCAATTTACTACAGTTTTAGACAGTTAGGATTCAGTTATAATTAATCGTATTGATTTGGCCGCAGTTTAAACAATTAAATTGTTAATAACAAAAAACTAACATTCTGGCGACTGTCCACCTTCGAAATTCAGAATCAGCAGACAAAAATACGTAAGAAAAGCTTTGGTGGAGGCGTGGACATCCATCGGCCACGGAAACCCCCTGGTGCCTAGACTAATGTCAGTATTTAGGGCACACCTGATTTTTAGGTACGATTTATATCTCCGCAAAAAGTCACAGTTTTCTCCGGGTGCACACGGAAAGAGAACTCTTACTGCTACAGTTAAAACGGCTTAGTCGTGGAGTATAGGAGTTCCTTTACTATATAAGTAAGGTGGTTTTAGCAATCTTAGTAAGGGACCCATACTTTTACGGTATGTTGCTTTTCATACTACAACAATTACACAATTATACGATCGTTGGATCAGCGGCATATACCGACGTAACAGCGTTACACGATTTTAGTATACATTGCTTCCACCTTCAATTGTAAAGGAGAAATACTATAGCAGTAACGGTTGCTACCTGCTAATACGGAAATGACAACTATTATAAGGAAGTGTTACTTATCGATAATTGAAAGCATCGAATGCGTCGTCTAGGTCTTTGAGGTGGTCAATGATGGAGTCGAGGTGATGCGCTCCGAAGTTTTTTGCGTTTAGATCCCAGGACGCATCTAATACGTAGTCAAAGTGTTCGGGGTAGCCGATGATGATGTCTAGGTCGTGCGCTCCGTAGTTTTTTGTCTCTAGATGTTGGAACGTATCAAATGCGTGGTTTAGGTCTTTGTGGTAGCCGATGATGGAGTCTAGGTTTTTTGCATTAAAATATCAGGGCGCATCTAATACGCAGGTGTTCAGGGTAGCCGATGACGAGGTCTAGGTGGTGCGCTTTGTAGTCTTTTGCGTTTGGATATCAGGGCGTATCTAATACGTGGTCCAGGTCTTCGGGGAAGCCGGTGACGATATTTAGGTGGTGCGCTCCGTAGTTTTTGGCTAATAGGTGTTGGACATGTCAAAACTTAAAGTATTACTAATCACGTAATTTTATACTATAAGTAAAAATCGTGATTATAAATAAATACTTATTCGAACGTAATTACGTTCAAATTGACATCTGTTTGTAATAAAAAAAATAGTAAATATTAAAATGCGTATAGGCGAAATACGCACAATTATTCATAATAAATAATGCGTATATGCGAAATGCGCACAATTATTTATCATACAAAAATGCGTATAGGCGAAATACGCACAATTATTTATAATAAAAAATTCGTACAAGCGAAATACGTACAATTATTTATAATATCAAAAATATGTATAAACGAAATACGCACAGTTGTTTATAATGCAAAAATGCGTATAGACGAAATACGCACAATTATTAGTTATAAGGAAAGGTGTATGGGCGAACATATTTAATTATAACAGAAAAGAATTACAATTACATGAGTTTATTTAGTTATCTATTTATAAGAAACTAGATGTCTTGACATAAAATTAATTCTTTTCCGTTTTTTTTCAACAAAACTCATAAAATTTGAAAAGAAGCTAAAGAAACTTATGAGCCTAGCTCAATGAAATTATAGTAGCTCTACTTTTGCCAATCATTCAGTAGCATGACAAGTATAATGCAAAGTAATTATTAATGACAATACTTCTAATAATACAAATTTTGTTAAAATGTTCAATTTGCAGTTATGCGTTTATATGATGGAAGGTGTATATTTTAAAATGCGGATCAACTTATATACCATACTCAGGTTCATTTGAAGTTCAACCCTTGGTCTCAAATTTTGTTACACCCTCCTGTTGTTTCACGTATATGGGATATTTCACGTGGTCAGCAGCTCAAAATTTTAAAATCCCTCAAAACTCGTTTTCTTTTAGTTTTTATGAACAAAAAATGTTCCTCAAATTTTAGGTCGATATTTGCAAAAATAAAAAAGCTATGCAATATTGAAAATTCAATTTTTTTGCAATTTTTTGTTAAAATCCAAGTTTATTCATTTTTTAACTGAAAATCTTGAAACTTTTTGTATAGTACATTGATTGGCAAAAGGTTTGAATTTTTTCTGTAGAATGTGCCAGTATTTATTTTATGACCCTTTTTGAAAGTCTCTGATTGGCTGCTTCTTAGTATACCTTCATCAAAGGATATTGAGGCTGCGGCCAAATATTCTTTATTCGACAAATTTTTTTTGTATTCTTCTTCGAAAACCCTTCAAAATGCTTTTTATCAATACTGGCCGAGCATAGGGAAAAAAGTTACAATTTTTTTAAATATCAAGAAAAATCCATAATTTCAATTTTTGATAACATGATTAATGAAACTGAATATTATTCATACATCTTATGGCATGGACCATACCACTGAATTTTGTTAGAGCATCAAATAGAACATTAGAAATATCTATTTTCAATAATATTAGGCTTACACAATAAGCGATACCTAATTATGAATGAAATTATCAGTCTGTTGCCTGATTTCATTTTGACAGCTTTATAGTAATTAACCTCTATAGCTTAATTTATTATTAATTCATAATTAGGTATTGGTTATTGTGTAAGCCTAATATTATTGAAAATAGATATTTATAATGTTCTACTTGATGTTCTAACAAAATTCAGTGGTACGGTCCATGCCATAAGATGTATGAATAATGTTCAGTTTCATTAATCATGTTATCAATAATTGAAATTATGGATTTTTCTTGATATTTCAAAAAATCCACTTTTTTCCCTTTGCTCGGCCAGTATTGATCAAAAAAAGCATTTTGAAGGGTTTTCGAAGAAGAATACAAAAAAATTTGTCGAATAAAGAATATTTGGCCGCAGCCTCAATATCCTTTGATGAAGGTATACTAAGAAGCAGCCAATCAGAGACTTTCAAAAAGAGTCATAAAATAAATACTGGCACATTCTACAGAAAAAATGCAAACCTTTTGCCAATCAATGTACTATACAAAAAGTTTCAAGATTTTGAGTTAAAAAATGAATAAACTTGGATTTTAACCAAAAATTGCAAAAAAATTGAATTTTCAATGTTGCATAGTTTTTTTATTTTTGCAAATATCGATTTAAAATTTGAGAAACATTTTTTGTTCATAAAAAACTAAAAGAAAACGAGTTTTGAGCGATTTTAAAATTTTGAGCTGCTGACTTCACCTGAAATATCCAATATATTTTTAGCAGCAAATACTTAAAATCTACCAAAAGATAACTTGATTTCATATTGACATTTTTTTATGGTTAGATTGAATAAAAAAATAAAAACATTGAAATTTGTTTAAATTTCAATGAACAATTAAACCCTCAACCAAAAAATAAAAAACCAAATCTAAACTATCTCTTGGTAGAAATTTTGTAAACTACATCCAGAATATGTACAAAAAAGTGCAGTACAGTGCCACAAAATTTCAGATACAGGTAATATTTTGAAAATCATAATATTAAATTGGACTCCATCATCGGCCATCTAAACAGCTAGACCTCGCATCCGACCTGTCCCTTCACCTGGACACAAAAACCTACGGAGCGCACTACCCGGACTCATCGACCATCTGGAACACCTAGACCTCGCATTCGATTTGTCCTGGCCTCTGGACACAAAAACCTACGGAGCGCGTCACGTAAACTCCATCATCGGCTACCTGGAACGGCTAAACCTCGCATCCGATCTGTCCCGACACCTGGACACAAAAATCTTCAGAGCGCATCACCCGGATTACATCATCGGCCATCTGCAATACCTAGACCTCGCATCCGACCTGTCCCTTCACCTGGACACAAAAACCTACGGAGCGTACTACCCGAACTCCATCATCGGCCGCCTGGAACACCTAGACCTCGCATCCGATCTGTCAAAACACCTGGACACCGAAGTCTACGAAGCGTATCATCAGCCGCCTGGAACAGCTAGACCTCGTATTCGAGCTGTCCCGACACCAAGACTCAAAAACCTACGAAGCGCACTACCCGGACTCCATCATCGGCCATCTGTAACACCTAGACCTCGCATTCGATTTGTCTTGGTCTCTGGACACAAAAACCTACGGAGCGTATCACGTAAACTCCATCATCGTCCACCTGGAACGCTCAGACCTCGCATACGATCTGTCCCGACATCTGGACACAAAAATCTTCGGAGCGCATCACTTACACTCTATCACCGGCCACCTGGAACAACTAGACCTCGTAATCGAGCTGTCTCGACACCTGAGTACAAAAACCTATGGAGCGCATAACCCGGACTCCATCATCGGCCATCTAAACACCTAGACCTCGCATCCGATCTGTCCCTTCACCGGGACACAAAAACCTACGAAACGCACTACCATTTTTAAGAAAACAGTTGCAATCATGCGAGGCGACGTCCTGAATTTTGAAACGTCAATAATAACTGAGACTATATAATAAAGTGACGAATCTGCATCTCATTATTATAAGAAATTTGTATAGGCGAAATGCGCACATTTATTTATAATAGAACATGTGTATAGTCGAAATACACAAAATTATTTATTATAAAATGCGTGTAGGCAAAATGCACACGATTAATAACACTGAGAAGTGCGTATAAGCGAAATACGCATAATTATTTATAATAAAACATGTGTATAGGCGAAATACACAAAATTATTTATTATAAAATGCGTATAGGCAAAATGCGCACAATTAATAACACTGAAAAGTGCGTATAAGCGAAATACGCATAATTATTTATAATAAAACATGTGTATAGGCGAAATACACCAAATTATTTATTATAAAATGCGTATAGGCGAAATGCTCACAATTGATAACACTGAAAAGTGCGTATAAGCGAAATACGCATAATTATTTAGAATAAAATATGTGTATAGGCGAAATACACCAAATTATTTATTATAAAATGCGTATAAGCGAAATGCGCAGAATTATTTGTAATAAATATGCGTATATATGTGAAATACGCACTATTATTAACAATAAAAATGCGTATACGCAAAATACGCATAATTAATTATAAAAAGAAATACGTATACGCGAAATATGTACAATTGTTTGTAATAAAAAAACGCGTATCTTTAATATTTTTGAAATATGTAGCGCCATCTATGTTAAAATCTATTACGATTTTCCAGAGATGGCGCTTGTGTCATATTTCATCAATAGTATGTACTTCCTACCTTACCGACCTATGGGTCGGTCAAATCGCAGAATTGAGTTTGACACCCCCTTAAGATGAACATAATATCGATGGGTGAGCGGAACAAGATGCTATCTCGGCTGAGGCTAACAGAAGATGTTATATCGGCCGAGGCTAACAGAACGTGCTATCTCGGCCATGGCTAACAGAAGATTGTAACCTTTTTTAAAAAATCGCATCCTAAGTGTTTTGCGTTTTTACTAAGGTTATGGTTTTACTTCCATAAGAACCCGTGTATAAAAGTTGAACTTTGAAGTTGAATAATTCCATAACCGAATTGACAAACGACCTGAAATTTCGCACACTTATAGGGAATCAATCGAAGAACAACGATATTAAGTTTTTGGAATGATGTAACCATTTTCATTTGGGTAGCCAACCTCCTTAAAAGGACCGCCGATTGTGCGCCACTCGCGAAGAAGCGGGCGTCAAATGCGCTCGCACCCGCATTTTGCATGAAAAACGAGGCTATTCTCACGTTTATGCCTGCGTACGCGCACAAGCCGCCGAATCTCGAAATCGCAACACGAATCGATCGCAACGAGGGATAAATTCGAGGTGGAGGTTATATCGCCCGGGAATAATTCAGCATGTGCGCTGCCCGTAAGAGAAACGGGAAGAACGGAGACGAGAGCGGGAAAAGCGAGAGAAAGAACTGGAAAGGGAAAATACGGATGAGAGCGAAAAAAGCGAGCAGAAATTGAGAGTGATATAAGAGAGCTCGAATCTTTCGAGTAACACCTGGGATCGTGGACTTGCTATTTTTTTAATTAAACCGCATTTCCATCAACTTTCTTCTCCGTGCGCATACTTCAAAGCATTTGGATCGCATCCATTATTTGAACATTCGATTATATTAGTCAGGTAAAGGCTCTCAATATGACACACAGAATTTCAAATGGCTATCAAAATTGAACAAAATATTATTTTAAGGTTTTGGAGTGATCAATCTTTAAGGGAATGTATTAAAAATGATAAAATAATATGTTGGAGTTTCTAAGTAATTATGTAAGTAATAAACATAATATATAACCTAGAAAACACAAGAATTCTGCGATTTTGAATAATGGGTCCCTAATATGGACAACTTTAAAAAATCATCAAAAATATTTTTATAAAACATAAGTACATTTAAGGCCGAATCCATCTCAAATCAGACAGCCCGCGTATGCCTATTTCACCTATCATGTTGAAATAAAAATATTTATGTTCTACTCGAAAAAATATTTTACACGTGTTTTTTTATTTTTTTGTTTCATCAAAATTTCATGCGTTCAGCGATACCGAAAAATTCCGAGAAAATTCTTTCATTGAGAAAAAAAATTTTCAATGTGATTTTCAGACTGCTATTGTTTCAGCAGTTTTTCAAGCTTTTAAACGTGTAACACATAATTTCACTCAGTTTTGAGCCCTCTTTAACGGCCTTAATGTCATTTTCAAAAAAAATAAAAAATCCACGAGCTATGCACTTTTTACTGAAAAATTCATTTTTTAGAGAAGTGCCTTTTTCTCGAAAACCCCATGTTTTTTTTGCACAATTTTTGTTGTCGTGATAGAGGACGGTAATGCCTAGCTAGATGTATTTGTGAGATTCGGTACTTTTTCCCTGGGATAGCGATCACTAATGAGATAACACACAAACAAATTTTTCACGCTTAACGCTTATATATAGTCAATGATATTAGAGTCAATGTAAAGGTATTTATCTTTGTGCGTATGTAATATACATGTACGTGCGCCTACTTATAGGAGTATATGTACTAGTACATTTGTCCGCTAGATGGATATGGTTTGACTTAACATTTACAAAGAAAAGTTCGGTTTCTGCTATATATCACACATCTCGTCTTATTTAAAACCATCATCTTTTGGAAAATTATTACATATTTACACCTTATCAACTCAACTACGATGTCTCAATATTACTCAACAGAGAGAATCAAATGTGCAGACTTTTTAGACAAACACAAACAAATTATTTACAAATCTAGTTCCGTACGTTTAAAACAACTTGAGAATCTTGCTCATCCATTGAAGCACCTCTATCCTCATTTACCTTTGACACCTTCTACATATCTGTGTCAACATTGTTACAATCGTGCTTTAGAATTGGTGAGTAGTACTGACAATGAATTTATAACGGATAATGAAGTTACCGATAACGTAGTTGATAGAGATGAAGATTTTTTACCAAGTACTCCAGAACGCATTGAAGAATTTAATAATGAAATAAGTACATCTTTCTTAGGTTCTGTATCGCCTCTTAAAAGAAAAAAATCTTATACATCAAAAATCAATTGAAAATTACGTAACAAAGAAGAAAAAAAAAAATACTTTCAACATTGTCTAATACCCTTGATGTGAAGTTGAACAATGTTTATGACGTTTCTATAACAGCAAATGAATCAACTGTATGCCATTGTACAGAATGGATACAAAATCTTGGTCTAGCCTTGCAAAAGTGTTCTACGGTATCAGAAAAAATAAAAATTCTGACTTTGCTACCTTCATCCTTTACAAAACATGAAATTTTATCTTTATTTCCAGAAATAACAATGTATATGATCAACAAATCGAGAAATCTTGTTAAAGAAAAAGGAATTTATTCAGAACCAGATGCATATTCAGGCCATCCGATTGATGAAAACATGGAAAAAATTGTTATGGAATATTATTTAAATGATGATTTTAATTGTTCAAGACAAAGTCCTAATAAATGTGACGTTGTTACAATTAAAGTTAACAATAAAAAAGAGAAAGAAGTTAAGCGTTTTCTTACTCGAAGTTTAAAAGAGACGTATAAAGTATTTAAAAATGATTATCCAGAATTGAGAATTGGAAAATCGAAATTTTATAGTTTGCGACCAAAGTATGTCTTACTTAGCCCCATCAAAGAAGTTTGTCTCTGTATCTATTGCGCAAATTATGATTTATTTCTTACGAGCTTAATTAATTTTAGAGGGAGTAACGTCACAGAGTTGGATGAAAGTCGGTCACAAATAATAAATGCAACAATGTGTTCTGAGCCATCTGATTTATGTTATTTACAAGAATGTAAACTATGTCCAGGGATTAAGGGAATTACGTTTCATGTTTTAAAACTGCAAGATGTAGAAGGCACAGAAGAAATTACATATGCTTTGTGGGATAATGGAAACCTGATTAAAAAGACACTATCAATTTCTGCTTTTAAAGATGAACTTTCGGTTTGGACCATGAGGGTTAGTACTCACATGTATGTAAAAATATACAACGCAAAGCTATAAAAACAGAAAGAGAAAGTGCTAAAAAGACTCACATCATTTAGTTCTTCAAATAGACTTCGCTGAAAACTGGGCTGTGATTCATAATAAAGCTGTTCAAGGAAATCATTGGGTTAATGATCAAATTTCTATTTTCACAGCAGTCTCTTATCAAGGGGATTCGACACAAAGTTTCGCAGTTATAAGTGATGACCGAAAACATGATTCAGCGTATGCTTTGCTAGCAGTACAAAAAACTATAAAATTCTTGAAAGAAAATTGTTGTGATTCAATTAAAAAATTACCATCGTATCAGACGGCGCTGCGAGTCACTTTAAAAATCGCTTTCAATTAGATGAACTAAAACGAGCACCGTGTGATATAAAATGGTTGTTCTCTGCTACTGGGCACGGCAAAGGAGCTGTAGATGGTGTGGGTGGACTTATAAAGCATTATGCTACTTCGCATAATCTTCGAGAGCCCCTTGAAGAAGCTATTCAAAACGCAAATGATTTTGCAATACATGTTCAAAAATATACTGATGCTATTAAAATAATACATTTACAAGATGCTGAAATAGAACAATTCAGAAAAGAAAAAAATATTGATTGGCTTACAACTCCAAAGTATCCTGGAATTCAAAAAACTCATATATGGGTTAAAAAAACATGTGACGATAAAATACATTGTTTGACAGCAAAGACCGCTGATCGTCCGCTTACTGAATTAAGAACAATGAAGCAGAAAAACAAAGGTAGTAAAATAGGTATACAAATGAAAAAAGGTATAAAAATAAAAAATCAAAAAGACGCAAATAACAAATAAATACATAGTTATGTGTACCTGTATATTACATACACACAAAGACAAATACCTTTACATTGACTCTAATATCATTGACTATATATAAGCATTAGGCGTGAAAAATTTGTTTGTGTGTTATCTCATTAGTGATCGCTATCCCAGGGAAAAAGTACCGAATCTCACAAATACGTCTAGCTAGGCATTACCGTCCTCTATCACGACAACAAAAATTGTGCAAAAAAAACATGGGGTTTTCGAGAAAAAGGCACTTCCCTAAAAAATGAATTTTTCAGTAAAAAGTGCATAGCTCGTGGATTTTTTATTTTTTTGAAAATGACATTAAGGCCGTTAAAGAGGGCTCAAAACTGAGTGAAATTGTGTGTTACACGTTTAAAAGCTCGAAAAACTGCTGAAACAATAGCAGTCTGAAAATCACATTGAAAATTTTTTTTCTCAATGAAAGAATTTTCTCGGAATTTTTCGGCATCGCTGAACGCATGAAATTTTGATGAAACAAAAAAATAAAAAAACACGTGTAAAATATTTTTTCGAGTAGAACATAAATATTTTTATTTCAACATGATAGGTGAAATAGGCATACGCGGGCTGTCTGATTTGAGATGGATTCGGCCTTAAGTATTTAAACATGTCTATTTGTTTAAGACAAAAAAATTTCATATTTTATGCTTGTCCATTTATTATTTTTTTTTTTAATTTATAAAAGGTAATGGGAAATTATAATTGCAAAGACTTTATATAAGTACAACTATAAAAGAATTTTCTGTAATAACAAAATATACATTCAATCAAATAGGCTCGAATCTTGCCAACACATTCTCCTCCGTTATCTTTCCTATAAAAGCAATAGTCCCATGAATAGATTTGATCACGATTTTTCTGACATAAGTTTTTCATAATTACT
Source organism: Torymus aiolomorphi (assembly GCA_036365515.1). NCBI lineage: Eukaryota > Metazoa > Arthropoda > Insecta > Hymenoptera > Torymidae > Torymus > Torymus aiolomorphi. Next base: position 37,106,283 of record CM070875.1, read on the forward strand.
TCTCCTGTCCTTCAATTTGCAGTTTATTTCAACCCAGACAATTATCCTACTCCCTTCGTAATCACATAAAACCTTGCACGAGGACATTTGTAATTCAAATTTCGATTTTTATTCAACGGTAAATAGATTAATAAGATCATGGAATATTTTCCCTTCACGCGTGTCTCACATCACATCTTTGTACCCCTTCAAATCTTTTTTACACTCGCATACACCGCGGTATTGAGTGTAATAGTAATAGTAATAATATTTCATTTATTGTAAAAAGTAGTTTTACAAACTTAGTAATTGTGTATGTCTACTGTGTTAATATTGCATTCGAAGTTACCTCTAGCTACCGATATTTTTACTTTATACACTCTATATATTAAGAGCTTGTTAGCCTGTTTAATTTACTAAATAAATAAATAATTACGTAAGTTAGAAGATAAGTTATATGTTAAGTTATCAAATTATGTTAGTATGTAACAATGCTATTTTGGCAGTAAAAAATAAAAATATTAAAAAATATAGAATTTTCGAGGTGATCCATATTAGGAACTTCGAGTTTTGAAGTACTTTTTATCATATATAATAAAATAATATTCATAGCACGGTGTGACCTAAGTCCACACTTAGGTCACGCCTATCCGTGACTGCAGTCGATTATTGCACCATGTTTATCGCACTCGCTACGCTCGTCCGCTAACTTCATCACGGTGCAAAAATGGACTGCTTAAGGCACGAATAGGCGTGACATAGGTAAACGTGCTATAAAATATCGTAATATACTATTTTTAATGAATATAAATGGGTATAAAATACATTGCATTGATACTAGAATAATATTAATGTATCAAAACTATTCAACTTTAATAAACTGCGCTGATTCAAGCTGTTCAAAATAAACAATCCCCTCCCCTTATTCGAGAATACATTCAATGGCTATAAAAACATTATAATATATACGAGCTCATTTGGACTTGAAATACATCAAATGAACCTATTACCAAAAAATTGGCCCGCGTAGGTTACGAAATATTGCGGTCCATATTAGGCGCTCGGCCATGTTAGCAAACTTTACCCTATAATTACACTGAGGGAAAAAATATTGAATATTTTCACATAAAAGTATTATAAAATCTAGTTGTATTAGGCTAAAACTATATTTTATAGTGATACAAACAATATATACATGCAAATAAAATTATGATGAAGATAGCTATAAATATGTTATTGGTACTAATTCATATAAAATTTGAAATATCAAAGTTCATTCGAAAGGAAATATTAAATTATACTAAATAAATATAGTCAAATTTACTAAAAATTTAGTCAAATGTACAATAATTCAATTACTATAATTTATAATTGTTTGAATCATATGAATATATTTATTATTAACATGTTATAGTTTATTTAAAAAAAATCATACGTTAACATTACTAATATCTTTTTTTCTCAGTGTATGATAATTACAGTTATCGATATTGTTTCTATTCAAATATCGGTTTGTTTCCTTAAAATTTATAAAGTAGTCTTAAGTAACTTAACAAAATGATCAGATGAGAAATCATAAAATTAATTATTCCTAAAGACTTTGTGAACAGATACTCGAAGCTTTATTACGTTATGTAAATTATTTTTTGCGAAAACCACTCTTCTCAGGGTGATTAAAATTGATTACTGTATGTTACGCATTTTTCAAAAAATCGATTATCTCATGAAAAATTTGAAATTGCTCAAACTGCGGAGAATGTCGTAACTCGTTAAAAGAAGACGAGCCATTAAGAACATAAAAGTCAACTTAAGTTATGATGTGTACTCCCTGCACAGTAAAGGAAACAATTTTTCGTCATGCTTTACGATCGCTGCAAAAATACAATATTTGCTCAAATAATGAAAACAATTCACTTTGCAGTAAACAAGGCGAGTGAAAGATCTTCTTTAAATAGAAAATATTTAAAAAAACTAGTAATAAAGGTAATAGTTTCTTTATACTCGGTGATCATATTTTCTAAATATACATTTTCAATTGAACATTTATAAATAATGTAACATTTAGAAAAATATAATTTTGAAACTCAACTTCATATTCACTTATAAACGCACACACGCGTCTACGCGCGCACACGCACGCACGCACGCACCCACACACACACACACACACGCATTCTTTGACTCGTATAGATGTATACCGTTTTTATTAAATTTGTGGATTTTCTTTTAATTCCATAGAACAGAGTTTTTAGAACACTAATCTTGGACTCGTAAAAATAATTTTAAATTTATATTTCTTTTGCAATAAATGAAGACAGATTTTAATTTAGGTAGTTATATTCTTACGTGATATATGAGGAAATTGATAAAAAAAGTTTAACTTAAGGCTGTCTCAAAACAGGTCAAAATTTTTTTCAAGACATACCTTCCGAGCGCGGTTTTTATTCTTTCTCATATCACAAAGTATACGAAAAAATTCGTATACAATTAAAAGCGTCTTTGTAACACATTTTTTTTAAAGGTTGACATTTTTGAAGGAAATAAAAAAAAGCCTTCCTCTTTAAACCTCAGCCATTTAGCCCAGAAACGTCGAAAAGGCATAAAAATACACAAATCGCAAGAATCGGCAGCCCCGGCTTTGAGACTATTTTTATGCCTTTTCGGAGTTCAACTTTATACTCTTGTAACTTTTGAAGGAATAAACATTTTTTAATTTTCAGAAAAGCAAATTAAAGCTCTTTCGTTCTAGTTTTAATTTCTTTTTAAAACTTTGTGTAAGACGTTTTTGGATTAAATGGCTGAGGTTTAAAGAGGCCTTTTTTGCCATTTTCTTCGAAAGTTTCAACCTTAAAAAAAAGGTGTCACAAGGACGTTTTTAATCCAAAAACTCATCCATTTAATCCAGAAATGTCTTACTCAAAGTTTCAAAAAGAAATTAAAACTAGAAAGAAAGAGCTTTAATTTGCTTTTCTGAAAATTAAAAAATGTTGATTCCTTCAAAAGTTATATGAGTATAAAGTTGAACGCCGAAAAGGCATAAAAATAATCTCAAAGCCAGGGCTGCCGATTCTTGCGATTTGTGTATTTTTATGCCTTTTCGACGTTTCTGGATTCAATGGCTAAGTTTTAAAGAGGAAAGTTTTTTTGCCATTTTCTTCGAAAGTTTCAACCTTAAAAAAAATGTGTCACAAAGACGTTTTTAATTAATCTTTTTTGTGAATTTCCTCATATTAATTATAAAAATACATGAACTGTTGAACATGTAATGTGATTACAGATCAATGAACAGTATATTATATGTAAATATTTTGTAATTAAAGAGTTCTGATATACATTGCAGTATATCTATATCGTTTAACAGAAATCAATAATGTAACAGAATAATCAAGACGTGGAATAAGTGAAAAGCGTTCTTCACTGTATCTAATAACTTTAATTACATATGCGACGGTTGGAATTAATATACATGTCAAAAACTGCAACTCAACTAACTCTCAAAATTAAGTAAAAATAAACACTAGGGCATTTAGCTCTTCCATTAAAGCGCACAATCAATCTGGCAGTGCGGAAAAGTATGGACTACGCCCTGTAAAAAAAGAAAGCGCACTCGCGCGCGCGCACAGCTCATCACCGGGGCTATAACAGACTTGCAAGCAAACAAAACGACTCTCCAAAGCGAAAGAGAAGAGAAAAAATCGGTAACGGTTACGCAGAGCGTGCGGATCCAGCAGATTAAGTTCTCAGGTGGCGAGAGAGAGGGAGAGAGAGAGGCGAAAAAATGACCGACGAGTGAAGCTCGTGAATTTCCGACTTGGGCGACTTGGCGCGTAATAGACGATAATTAGCGAATGCTAGCCGACGATTAGAATAGTGGATGTACGCAAGGAGAGAGGAAAGGAAGCACGAGAGAGAGAGAGAGAGAGAAGAGTCGGTGATTGTCGGCTGGTCACGATTGGGGGAGGAAAGATCTCTCGCTCTCTCAGAGGCGCCCATTAAAATCTTGGGAGAGATGTTGCACGGACCCTCCGTGCTCGCAATTAAGAACAATAAGAACCTGAGAATTCCCTCTTCTCGTCTGGCGCGCGAGCGCACCTATAGGCTCTTCTTCTTCGCCTCCTCTTCCTACTTCTCCTCCCGCGTTGTACACTTGGCAAACACTAATCAACACTCTCTCTCCCTCTTCCCCCCCTCCCCCGTCCCTCTCCGATAAAGCCCGGGGGGTTTTACGGCAAAACTATACTCGATTAACGTTTAATTAAAGATTTTTCATCCCGTCGTTTTCATTTGCGCCAGGCACAACGTGATTTTCCGCAAGCGACTCGATTTTTTCTCTCCCCTTTTTTCTTCTCTAACGAACGGCTTCTGTTGCTTGCCTATTAATCTCAAAAAGCTATTGCGGTTATTAAGTTTAATATAATCTTGGCTATAATAAATGTTCTGTAAATATAATATGTGTCATTAAAAAATCAAGTAATTGTTTAATTATATTTAATGTCATATTTTTCTAAGCTAGATTGTGTCGTAAATAATTAATCGTTGAATAGTGTTTAAAATGTATGTTCTTGTACATAACATAATACCAATAATATATTTATCTTCTTATGAATGCATAATTTCAATGTTTTGACGTTCTGATTAAATTCTATACTATTTCAAACCTTTTATATCCAGCACTTTTATCGTGGTTCTGTTTTCCGACCATTTTTATAAAACACATTTGATAATATATTTAATGTGGAAAGAGACGATTTCACGAAACTAGTTTCAATTCTGTTAGTCGAACATATTATAAACTTGTAGTATCATTCAGAGTATAATAAAAAAGCAAACAAAGCTCAATAAAGTGGGTCAAAAAGGTATTAAAATGAAACATTCAAATTTGACATAATACTAAACAAAAGAAAATGTGTAAGATAAGCCGATTCTAGTCACACGCTGATTTTCAATCCACCTTTTTTAACTTTTCCACTCACAAAAAGAGCTTCCCACCTTCATATCATAAATTTGGTTAAAACTTTAATGGTTTATTTTTTTTGACTCAAAAAATGACATCCTTTAGTTTTAGCCAAATCCGTGTTCTACACTGTAAAAAGTTTATGCATTAAATTTAATGTAAATGTAATGGAAGCAAAAGTCAAGTACGTACATTGAAAGGATTTAATGAACTCTCTGAAAATTCAGTAAATGTAATAAAAACTTTATGTACAAATATATTAAATTTAATGCAAATCAGTTCTCAAAAAAATTAATGAAATAACTCAAAATTTAATGCATGTACCCAAATTTTAAAGTGAAAATACCTGAAATATAATGCGATGCGATCTTCAAATAATTCAGCGTGGTAACTTAAAATAAAGTACATTTGCTTTAAAATTATTGCAGAAACATTAAATATAATGTAAATTAAGTATTCAAAAATTTAATGTAGTAACTAAAAATTCGATTATATGTACCTAAAATTTTAAGTGAATGTACATGAAGTATAATGCAAATCGGCCTTCAAATAATTCAATGCGGTAACTTAAAATTGAGTACATCAACTTGAAAATTAATGCAATAACATTAAATACAATGTAAATTAACTCTTCAAAAATTTAATGCAGTAACTGAAAATTTAATGTATATACCTAAAATTTTCAGTAAAGGTACTTTAAGTATAATGCAAATCGACCTTCGAAAAATTCAATGCGGTAACTGAAAATGCAGTACATGTAGTTGAAAATTAATGCAAAAATCTTAAATGCGGTGTAAATTAACCTTTAAAAATATAATGCAATTACTGAAAATTCGATGTATATATATATCCGAAATTCGATGAAAAGTATGTAAAGTAATTTTGACTAAAAATACATAAAATTTAATAGAAAATAATTTATTATTATAACTTAATAGTATATTACGCTCTTAGAAAGAAAAAGTAAAAAATATTCCAGATCGCTTGTAAATCGTCATTTAAGCCGAAGGCGAGGGTGTCAGACATGTGCTCTGGGATGACCCTCTTTATCCCCGTGTTGCCTATACTATTTTTGGTAATAATGGGCCGAAAATATCACATTTGCGATTTTGAGCCGGAAGTGAATGTGGTACTTTCGGCCCAGCGTTGAGAGAACTATTTCTTTTTACCTAGCGGACCGAAAGTACCACTTTTACTCCCGATGCCCGATTGCGAACGTTGTATTTTCGGTCTCGCCAGACAAATAAATCGTATACGCAACGCGGGGATAAAGTGAGCTACCCGAGAGCATGTGATTGACAATTCACACGTGCACTAGAGTCTGGATTGACCCATTCTTTGCCTCCCCAGTTGCGTAATATAATATTTTTGCCTGGCGACGCCGAAAATGAAACCTACCATGATCGGGCACTGGTAGCAGAAGTGCTACTTTCGGCCCGCTAGGCAACAAAATTTAGTGAACGTATTTTAAATGTTATTTTTTTATATAAAATACCTTAATGTATAATAAACCCAAGTAACCGTGTAACATACTTTCATTTTATATAAAAATATATGGAATATAATGCTACCTGGTAACAATATTTCAAAATATATAATATAGATATTGTTAACTTATATGAACTTTAAAAATAAATTCTTTAACTATTTAAAATCATGAAGGGCTTATAAATATTTAAGATTATTTCGAATAGTCGGTTTTCTTTATTAAATAAAAAAATAATTATTAAAACTTACATTGAATTACGATAATATTATAAGAATAACTGACTTTTAACCTAGAATTTTAATTATTGTTTAAGTTAAACTCATTTGAAAATGCTGAGAGCTCTGTAGCTAATTTGAATACTGATGCATTGAAGACCGTATGACGTCGTTTTCGATCGGACGATCGTTTGGCCCCTTTAGGTGGATTGATCCTCAAAAATATTCTAAAAATACCATTTTTAATAAGTAATTTGAAAACTCTTTGTTATTTTAACAGTTTAAAGCATACAGAATAATTAGTAACGAAATTTTTAAATAAAACATGAAAATTTAAATAAAAAGAAAAGATTAACTACTGATAATAATTATATAACAATACCTCTAATTATGAGTACAGGGTATTGCGAATCAGCCGCCTCTTTAGTACCAACATCGTCTATGTCGTCCTATGACATATAGTAACATATATATTACATCTTATTACAATAAATCAAAGTTAAAAAAGAAGTTTCTCAATAAAATTTTCGTATTTTTTAAGGAGACTTACTTGAATTATTTTAAAAAGATAACTTTCTTCTTCATCAAAACTTATTACTAATAATTGAAAAACCGATAATTGTTTGAATTTCAAATCTTTATTACATGTAAATGCTTCTTTTGATTTATCGAAAACTTCTTTCATTTTATTTCTTGTATTTTCTTTTATTTTATTTGATTTGAAATATGTTCTTATCGGTGTAATTTTAGTTTTGAAACTGCTTGCCCATATGTGGCAAACATTTTCTCCCAGAAGTCGAGAGCAGTGTTCAAAAAAATACATTTTTTCTTTGAGAAAAGGCCAGTCTGTTGCTATGTTTTCCAAATTTCTATCGCTTGCATTAATTAGAGCTCTAAGAGTAGGATAGGTTTCCATCATTAACTGAGAAGTATTAGAACTTTCTTTTTTATCAGTAAACATTTGAAATAATTCAAGTCGTTTGCTCTCTTGAGATTCTTGCGTCTCAGTCGATGGTAAAATAGGTGCGTAATCGACGCAACCATATTGGTCTACTTTTTTCTGCGAAGCAGTCTCTTTTTTTTGCTCTTCCTGCTCCTCCTCATCACTGTCATCATTAATCGGTTTTGGACATTTTCTCTTTTTTAAATTCAATTTATAGAGGCAGGCATTATAAATTTCAAGTCGAACCGTTTCAAAACCAGTGCCCCAACATTCGTTTGCTACAGTGTCAGCAAAAGTTTTGGGATACTCTTTGCATAAAAGTTTAGCGATTTTCGTAGCCATCCCTCTACTCGTGTCTTTAAGAACATCGATCACATACTCAACAATTTTTTGTATGACAGCTTTCCGATCTGAGTAGTTTAGTTTTTTTTCTTGCTTGCAGGTTGAAACTATTTGATCTGAGAGCTTGTTCCATACGTATTCTTTTAAATTTATAGTTGACGAATACGTTTTTACAGTACTAGTAACTCCTGCATTACTAGACTGAGCAGCATCTAGAATAAAAATAAAATAAATTCAAGGACTATTACACGATTGTGAAAAATGATTTTAATCTTAAAAAGAAAATCGTTTAAATAAAAAATACAGAACATTACACAAGTGCGCAAAGTAGGCGATACGAGGCAAAAAAGACGAGTGTCGGAAGTTCCTACGTGCACGCGTTGCGACTACTATTTTTCTAAACAGGTGCGTAAATCGATTTTCAATGCCTTTTTATACGGAGAGTTTGGGTTTCTCGCATTGTGAATTCGCAGCGGGAAAATTATTGGCTTTGCGGACGGCAAAGTAAATACTTTATACACTGCAAGTTCAAAATTAGGAAAACATACACTTTGCGCACGCGAGTATTTCGCACTTAGTTTATAAAAATTATTGTACGCAACTCGTACATTCAGTTTGTTTTAACACGTGCGATTGTCGCTCTTATTAAGATAATCTTCTTCATGCACTACTAGTAGTGTAATTTACTATTAAATACACGATTATGTACGCAAAATCCAATTATTCTTACCTATTGGCATTGCGATATTTACTTGATTTGCGAAATTTGAACTATTCTCATTTGAAGCATTTACATCTAATATTGTTAAAACCATGATATCTTTACTTTGCTGTGCACATTCCATTAATATCTCATCATCATCTATTTCGCTTCCATCTTCTTGCAATTGTAACTAAAACAAATTGAATCAGGTGCATGTAAAAATAACGATCTTATTTTAAAGAATGAGAATATTTTTTTATAATAATATCTATGTTAAAATAAATAATATATTTGTATATAAAATTTTAAGAAGTAGAAATGGAATTTATTTAAGATATTTTACTAGGATACCAATAAATTAAAATAAAAGAAAATGGATTGTAATACACTTGAGACTCAAATGGTATTTTCAAATAGTAAAATGCGATTTCACAGACCGAGTACTGATCGCAGTGTACGAGGGTCGGCGAAGCAGGTCCGAGGGTCACTCAATTACTACGACGGCTTGAAATCTTATAGTCGAGTGACAAATATTATTTCTTGTAATAAAGGACTCCGCAAAATCGAATTTGACGGCACCCAATATATAGAAAATATTTTTTTTTTATATACGTGTCAGTAAAATATGATTTTACAGACTCATTTGTGGACGTAAAATGCGATTTCACATACCTGGTTCCACGTACAGGTAATCGCATGTTTACGCTGGCAAATGTACCCCATAAAATGAAAATTTCCAGACGCGCATATAAAAAATAATGTTTGTCACTCGGTCACAAGATTTCACGCCGAGTTATTGCTATAATTATTATTATAATTTATAATTATAACACAGATCTGCAAAATATGGGTTGTAATTGTTGTTGGCCAACTGAGGATCATTTCCGATGTAATTTTGCGTAGAATCCGAATTCGTGGCCAGAATTTTCCCATCCCGTCAGGTTTTTGAAATATCCTAACCTAAAAGTGCAAAAAACACGGTTTTCTCGCATATTTGAGCTGACGTTAAATCGCGAAAAAAATGTTTTGCTAAAAAAGGATCATGCCATCTAAAAGTACAATTCTTTCCCTTGAAAAAGCTCATTAAAATTTGAGATATGTTTTTTTCGTAAAGATATCATTACGTGAAGTTTAGTACTTTGAACTATTGGTATACACCTCTACATGCAAGTAACCCACTAATGTAAACGTCAAACAACTAATCCTTGCCAAGAACAAAACCTTGCAGATCTGTGTAATTTATCATTACTTGGTCCGTGAAATTGGATTTTACCTTGGCATTTACATTTGGCCTTGTGACAAAAAATAACTATTTCAACAGAATAAACTAGTGATAACCGCTTTTTCGGCTTCACACTTTCATCAATTTTTTAAGAAAGAAAATTTTGTTATACGGTGTAATAATTTTTTATACATTTACCTTGTAAGTAGTATCTTCTGAAAGCTTTAATTTTTCTTTAGCAATCTCAATAATTTTAGATATACCATCTGCTTTAATAAGCACTCGCTTACTGCCTGGGGATTCCACTTTGAATAACATGTTGAAAACTAAAAAGTTAATTAGTAAAGTCAGTTCTAATCTAAATCAATATATGAAATAAAATATCTATTATAATAAAATATTAAAACTTCGTCAAACGGTTAAATAGGAAAATGAATCCTTTTTTGAATCGACCCACTACGACAAAAATATACTATAGTACTGTCAAGTATGATAAATTGTTTTTAAAATAGCACTTCTGTATTCGTACGTATAATTATAAATTAATAAAATTGATAATTTAAGTATTCTGAATATATTCTTTAATAAATAAAAAAGGGCATGGCTTATAAAATGATTTCGTATGTTTATAATATTTTGGTTATACGGTTAAAATTAGGATATTTTTTCTAAAAAAAAGCTATTCGCCAGTTATTTTTCATGATTTTTATAACTTCCTTACTACTTCTTTACTTATTTTACAATCATTTTCACTATTTTTCTCCATTAAACTCCAAATCATTTTTTATTGAATTAGTTATATTAATTGATAAATAAAGATACATTTGGATCTTTTCCTGAAAATCGCTAGACTTACAGTGGATAAGATAGTATAGATGGTTGAGTAGACGTCATTCACATCGAGATAAAAAAGCATGTTGTGGTTTTATGCACAACATGCTGCCTACATTATAAATGTGCAATGGCTTAAAATCTAACACATCCTTAAGGTTTCGGCATTCATAAAATTTAGTTCCACCAATTACGTAAGTGTTTAAATATGGTAAATAGTAACTTTCCACTACCTCAAATAAAATATAAATATCGTCTTCGTAACAAAATAACATGCATATTTTGCCCATAGTTACATTACAGTGATATCCATCCTGGGTAAGAGAAAGTACTTGGCCCTGTCTATATTCAGTACCTTTTACAATAACTTTATTGCATTGTTCAATTGATTGAGGTAATAAAGCAGTTTTAATAGCGTTTTGTATATCTAAATTATATAAATTCATTTGAAAGTTACTAACATCATGTATTTCTGTTTCCATCCTGATATCTGCTCCCAATCTAATCAAACTTTGAAAGAGTTCATGTTTAATGCTAAGAGATTTAGGCACATTTATGAAATTCAGAGTGTCGCATTGCTCTTTTGAAAAAGCGATGTTTACTTTCGTAACGCATAGTCCAAACTTTTATTAGTGGGCCAAACTGTATAATTAGTTCAGCATAATGAGATAAATAGTGATGTTTGGGGCGTAACTTAACATTGGGAAATAATTTTTTTCTTTCCGAGAGATAATTAAAAATTAATAATTCAAGATAAGGTAAATATGACCTATGAATGACTGGAGCACAAATAATTTCAACGATTTCGTTAAGTAACAGTACAAGCGTCCATACTTCATCACTTACACATTTAATCTTATCTTCTATGAATAGTGGTAAAAATCTGATAAAATTCCATATTTGGACAGCTCCACCAGGCAATTTTTTGTTAGCTTTACTAATTATACAAGGTTTGTCTTGACGATCTTCATTAGAATATTTAAAATTTTCAATTCTTGAATTTAGAAGACTTAAAGTAAACCATTTTCTTTTTATAAAATATTGAATGCAGAGCAGAAGATCATATGCTACAATACCTTCAAATAAATCATGTCCCAGGCAAGGAGGTAATCCTGGCATGCAAACATGGAAGTATTTTAATTCGTTGAATATAGAGTTAAATTTAACACCCTCGAAATCGATATTGTTTTCAACTCTACTTAATGCCTTCGTGTACGATTTTATGCTTCTTGATTTGTGAATTTTTAAAAAACTATCTTCTGAATCAAATGTATCTTTTGACACTAAGCAATATCTACAAAAATATTGAGCTGTGCTGAAATTTGTTGTAAAACCTCCTAGGTCGTGGCTACCTAAATTATCTCCAGTGATAAAAACAAGAGAACCTTTAATACATTTTCCATTAATTTCGATTCCCGATTCTTCAACAATTTTCAAATCTTCAACTATTTTTCCGTAAATTTTATCATGATTAAAATCTATTTCTTTGCACAGACCTACTAATTTAATGAAATTAACATGACTACGAAAGTGAGCTGGTACATTTCCTAACGCCATATAGATAGCTAGTATTTTATGTTTTTTTTTTGCTGAGCCGAGTGGATTTACTACTTCAAAAGCATCTTGGTACAAAATAATTTGTAAGGCTTCAGAATTACTTTTAAAAAACTGGTTATTACGGAAAACTGTGCCATTTGTGAAATCTTTTAAAACTTCAGAATGCGAATCTTGAACAGTAAGATCAATTACATTGTGCAAGGATTTATCTTTAAACATTGCTTTCAAGGTATTTATTATTGGCACATAAGCAAATTTTGGCGTCTTTTCCTTATCAATTTCAATAAATTGAGGTTCGACATAATCAAATTCTTTCTTATAAAATCTTTTTCTTTTGTCATCTGTATTCAACCTGCGATAACTTTGAATCCAAGGATCGTCACTGAATGATTCATTTATAATTCTATCTACGTTTTCTATTGGAATATTTTCCGTTACAAGTAATTTCTTCAATGTTTTTTTAATGTTTTCTTCTCCCTGGTCATGGATGTTATTAATTTCAGTTACTATGTACTGAACAGTTGTAGCTGGGATTAGTAGTTGACATTCTAATTTTAAAAAAAATTGTGCGATATTTTTTATAAGCAAATCTGATACATCGTTTTTGGTTGGTTGATAATCATGCTGCGATTCTGAATTAGGTTCATTATCAGGCAGTGCTTCAATGAAAAACTCTTGATGCTCAACATTATTTGGAGTACTGTCATTTTCAGCATTTTCGACAATATCTGTTTGTTCAGAGATTTTCTTATGTTTTTTCGATATGTGGCTAGTAAAAGACGATAGTACACTGTAACTTTGTTGGCATTTTTTATACGGACATTTGATTGTTTGTTTATTCTTAAGATGAGTTTTGAAATGTTTCATAAGAAGATTTAAATTATCAAATTGTTTACAACATATGTCAAGAGTACATACAAACTTCCCTCTTGGGTCCGCGGAACAATCATTATAAAAATGGCTTTTTTTCTTTGCTTGCAATCCGTGAGTTCGATATAAATGTTTTTTTAATCTCTCACAATTTTTAAAAAATTGTTTACATCTATTTAAACCACAATAATAATATTTATTTATATTTCTATGATGTCTGTGATGATTTATGTGCATTTCCAGAAATTGAGTTTGAAAAGGGCAGAAATTACAGAAATACATTTTATCTGTAACAAGTTTTATCAAAATATAAAATTACTTTCCACTAGAATACAGAAAACAAAAAATGCTCACGTGGAACTAAAATACTAACCGTTTAAAAATTTCAAATTAATCCTATGTAAGTCTCATTCATTGATATATATCTTCAACAGACACCGAACTCTACAAAACCATCTATGGATTATTTATATCATAAGTTTATACAAGTACTATTATCGCCGGGAGTAGTTAATCGATGCATATTTTCATAAATATATTTAAAAATACGGAGCATAAATCAAATTAAGAAATTTTTCATTGTAACAAAAATTTATAAATCAAGTTGTAACTATTCCCTTAAATATCGCTATTTCTTGTTTTAAGCCACATTTCAATATTAATATATTTTTTATTTCTCGTAAAATAAAAATTAAAATACAGCCGTCTGACCAACGCAACCCAGATATAAACAATGAAGTAATTCCCACAAGCGGGCTCATACTTGCTTAACTATAGTTATACAAAATATAATTATACAAAATATAGTTAAATGTATTTATAACTAGACAGTGTATAAATTTGTCTCGCATTTAATCATTTTGAAAGTCAAGCATGATAAATACAGAGAGACAGAGCGAGAGAGAGAGCGAGAGCGAGAGCGAGAGAGAGAGAGAGAGCTATGATGAAAAGGACGGCCCGTATTACACTTTATTTACCTCTTTATTGAATACTCAGTCGCTTTTCTTGCTTTCCACACGTATTTCAGCGACACCGACGATAGAAGGAGGTACGGTCACTCTGGCGATGCTGGCTATGCCGGAGACCACGGTCGAAGAGAACCAGCTGAGTAGCCCCGGCACTCGAGGTCCTTTCCGTTTATTGTGAATGCTGCGTTGTATGCTGACTGATCCCCTTCCCCTGTGCTTAGTTTCTTAAAAAAATAAAATCACATTGTTTCAAAAGTTAATAGAATTTCATGAACATTTGCATCACATGGCATGATTATGTAAATTACATTTATACGCAGTTGTGAAATTTAATGAACACACATTGCTTTTAAATGCTTGTGTATAAAAAAATTTTATTTTTAATTATTTATAAACAATAAATGTTAAAATTTTTTGTTTCTCAATTTAATAGTAGTGAAATTTTGCATATTCTATATTACATTTCTATGTAAAGATAAATGAACTTTAAAGAAATTTTTATTAGTAAATATAATTTCATAATCCTTTAGTTTGATCTCATGTAAATATTAATTAGTTTATTAATAATAAGTTCTTGTTTTGATATTTAAACATTTTATAAAAATGTAATACGTTTACTCTTTATTGTTCAATTTTTAAAATTATAATTTCTATATAAAAGCTATTAATAAATATAAATAAATATAGTTTATTTTGGTAAAAGAGACTTAAATTAAGTTAAAACAAATAAAATTTGACTAAGAACTCCAGAAACCATATTAGAGCATATAGCTTCACTGTAAGAAAACTTCCATATATATAGGTATACAGCGTGTACATTTGGAAACGCAAAATGTAAACTCAATATATCTATATATATGGTTTTCAAACAGTGTTACCTTGACTTCCAAGAAAGGTATACAGCCATTACCGAGAAAAGTATCTGGTCGCAGTGTGTTTGTGGGAATTTAGAGTTTTTTAAACGGTAGTTTTCAATTATATCAACATCATTAATGATCATGCAATTAAATTGAATTGTTTATACTAGTGTATGTTTATGGTATACTTACATTGAACTTCAAAAAAGCGATGGGTTTAATTTCCTTCTTAACATGTTCTTGTAAGTTGCATATAAGCAAGTTTGAGTTACTATGATTATTTATCAGACACTCCAACTTACACCACTTCACAAAAACTGCATAAAGATGAAGAGACTTGATAAAATGGCGGATTGTCAGTCAGTCAAAATAAGGAATATCGATCGATGAGACAAAGTTCGAGTAACAAAGTTTTTGTGCACAAAATATTACCGAAAAACTTATGTGCACAATGTATTAATTATGGAGATAAAAATAACTGTCGACACTGTCGTCATAAAGGTGCTCCACGTAAACGATCGTGTTTTGTCAGAAAATACCAACTTTTATACACAAACGCGCACGATGGCGTGCACTCGATAACGAATGACAGTACTTCTCTGCCCGAGAGATAGTCTGTCGAAATTTCGAGACGGACAATAACAATAGGGTAACAATTTTTATAAAGGTATACACCGCCACTGCGCGTACACGATTCGGCGTTTCTGCGATAGATGTGGATACAAACGAGCGTGCGATCGCCTAGATTCGGCTGCAACGAATGAGAGCGTTTCGCGCTCGCTCCCGCCTCCCGCTGCGCCCGCAGGATAAAACAGAACTAGTTTCCTCGCTGGGTAAGCGGCATAGCGGCTTCTCGGAACTGTTTACTTCGCCGACCAGCCCAACAATTCTCGAGCGGCCTGACGGTCGCCGTTCGACCAAATGAGCAAATGAATTTATTTTTTGTTACTATACACGATGTAAAATCTCTTATTGTGTTCTTATACTTAACACACACTTTTTAAACTAGAATTACAATTTCACTCGCAACTGGGACGTTTTTTTTTTTTAGAATAAGAAGAAAAATCTATTTTTATGTTTTTTACAACTATTTTGTTGAAGGTACTAATTTTTATTATAGTC
This sequence comes from Torymus aiolomorphi, assembly GCA_036365515.1. Taxonomy (NCBI): domain Eukaryota; kingdom Metazoa; phylum Arthropoda; class Insecta; order Hymenoptera; family Torymidae; genus Torymus; species Torymus aiolomorphi. The sequence goes on from CM070875.1 coordinate 37,122,335, forward strand.
CAATGATATCTTGAACAACATTTTACTAATTAAGCTTAATTGACTATTCACAAAATATACATCAAAATGCACATTAAATCTCATGCTATAATTTAATATTTCGGGACTTTGTAACTATAATTTAATGCAATATGTATTATTTAGGCTGCAAAGTTCGGTTCGAAAGTCACAAATTTTAACGTAAAAGTAAACGTAAATTCAATGAAACATGTATTACTTTTACGCAAAATTACGGAATTAGAATAATAGATTTCGTAACCATAAGTTAATGTAATGTACATTACTTATACTGTAAAGTTTGAAGCGAAAATCCTAAATTTTAATGTAAAAGTAATGTAAATTTGATGAAACGTGCATTACTTTTACGTGAAATTACCAAATGAAAATAATGGTCTTTGTAACCAAAATTTTTAGACTCTGGTATTGAATTTAATGTGCGTATCATTAAATTTCATTAACATTTACAATAAATGTTATAGAAATATACAATATATTCCATGTACGTGTAACTTAAATATCAAGCTAAAGTGCATTATTTTTTAAATAATATACAGTTTTGAAATTTCATGTATATGTAATGAAAAGTCATGAATATTTAATTAAATTTAATGTATTTTGCATTAAAATTTTAACAAATGTACACAAATATATTTTTCATTGATAAATGCATTAATTTTAATGTACTTTTGTAACTTAAATTTAATGAAACTTTTAACAGTGATATAGAGGTCAAAAACTCTCCTCGTCAGTAACCCATCGAATTTATTTTAGCTGTCCTTTTTTTCTAAGTCACAAAATATGTTTTTAAGACCTCAACTCGAAAATAATTAAATTCTTATACCGTACAAGTATTCAGCTAACCTTCCGAACTCTTTATCTATTAATAAAATGGGCTATAATCAGTGATAGCTCTTTTCTAAACTTCTTACAATCGTGAGTTACGAGGTGACCTCAACCTTAAATTCTTCAAGTTATCGAAGCACAATTATATAGACAATATTTTTGGACATTCGTATAAAGAGAGCTTGAAAATCATCGTTAGAAAACTCGGAAAATATGAACGTGCACGAAGCTACAAAATGAAAAATCTTGCGGAACTCTCGGCGGTCCCTTCTCACGAGAATCACGCGCTCACGATCCTGTCCCCCATCCCTCTTTATATACTTAAGCCTCATACGGGGCACAGCATTGGCGGCGGCATCGTGCGCGCAATAACGCAAAATTAATGGCACGCGTCTCCTTAATCGGGGCGGTAAGTGGATTTTTGCCCGCGTAAAGAGTCCCTCCCCGCGCCAGCACGCGGCCGCGACTTTGATTGATTGACAAAAGGTAAAATCAGGGGGGAAGATCCCCACCTCCGGGGCCATTAAAGCACGACAGCCCGGGCTCTCGGGCGCGGGTAGTCGCCGAGCGAGAAAGATAGAGAGAGGGAGAGGCGTGCCCACGCGCGCGAGAGCGAGTGCATCGCGCGCCATAACTCAATTCCCACTGTTATTGCGCGCTCGCGCAGAGCTCGCGGAGCGTGATGGGGGATGTTATTAAGAGGACACCAATAATGCGGCCAATACGGCTTCATTACTAACTACTACGCCGCCGCCGTAGCGGCTCGCTTTTGCGCGCGCCGGGCGTTAATGTATGCCGCTTCAGCCGGCGACTCTCTACTCCCGACACGCGCGAATATATAGCTACACAGCGCGTGCGCACATATATGCACGTATCTATAGCGCGCCTCGTAGGTACCTATAGAGCTGGTGCGGCGCAGTATCGACTTACACGGCTGATTTACGGCGACTCGATCATCCTACAGCGCTGCACACTCGATTTGCGCGCCGCGCGCGTTTTCCCTCTCCCCCTGCGCACTGCGCGAACGGCACCTTTGGAGAAGACCGACTGACGCGCGTATGCGCGCGTGCGCTCCGTGAGTGTGCGTATTCGGGTTTTTATCTTTTTTAAATTGGCCCCGCGTGCCCGAGAGCTGGAGCAGCGCGTTCCCAGAGGCGATGGGAGAGCCGCGGCGGGAGGGAGAGAAGTGCTTTTTCAGGCGCTTTTCGTCGTTAAACGCGCTCGCGAGCCTTTTTCCGCGATGATTCATTTATTTACTGCGTTTTTCAGCAACCGCCTGCGCCCGAGAGTCGGAAGATTTAGTGCTATAGGGTGCGCGCGTCCGCGTGTAAACGAATTAACTTTTTGTCCCCGTTGCTTACGCGCTTCTAGACGCGGTTTACCATATTTTCTGTTTAAATTCTTTTCTGCTTAGGCTCGGCTTATCCCTTTTTCCCATAGCTTTTCAACGTTTACATCTTTACAAAACGCTTCTGCATGATAGAATTTAATGCTCCTTTAAATTACAGCGTTCGGAGAAAAAATAATTTTCCTAGCCATTGTTTCATTCATACTACATTTTCATTGGGCTTGTGTAATAAAAACTAGCATAATAATTCCATGTAACTTATACATATATCTGTATGGAAAACGGATTTACAATGATTATACAGTGATTGCATATTTCAGTTAGGCGGTGAACCGATATAATAATGTTTAGGAATTCACGAGGAGTAACGGGACGCTCATATAATCGTTACGGTCGTAAATCAATTGCAGTCGGTCGTCGCCGGAAATTTAATGCCGCCGAATTATCCGCTTCGACCGATTTCAGCGTAAATGCGTTACGCACTTTTCAAACTGGCGATTTGCCATGAAATTCGTGCCTCGGTCATAATGAAGCCAATTACTTGCATTGAAATAAAAACCGAAGTACACTTTGAAATAAAAATTCAACTTCAAATATACATGCTCAAAATTGCATTATCACCATAAAGGATTTTTATTTTGTAATTTAAAAAAGATTTTTAAGTTTTATCGTTGGATATCCATCCCAGTTTATAAATTATGAATTGTATACTATTTTATGTATTGACACATTCTCTTATATTATACTCCGTACATCACGAAATATTGGTATGCTTCGAATGTAGTTTAATAAAAAGAATAACCCAAATAATGTTTTAGCGCAGATCTAGTAGATACTAAATTTTTAAAATTTTCCAAATTTCGTAACACGATCAAAAGAAACGGAGGAAAATGCTGCTGTAACTCTATATAGTTGAAAGAGTATAGAAAGGAAAGCGTCAGTTAATGTTGTGCGACTATAAATTTGATTAGATATTTTAAATCGATTGAATTAAATCTCACAAGTCATTTGTGCAATGCTTGCCAAACAAAGAATTGCTCTTAAACGCGTTATCGGAATATTAATTACTCATCAACTATTTTAGTTACTTGAAAGCTTTTCCCAAACTTTTATCGGACTAACAGTTTCCCGCCGACCCCATTAAATATACGTATATATTTAAAGTGCGATGCATAACGAGGTGAATTCAGTTCGTTTGAAAATGCGCAATAAACATGGAATAGGAGAAAGAAAGTTTATATAACGTTATCGAAATCGATAAATCAGAAGATCGCATGCCCGTTCGCGCCGTCACGCACCGAATAAACAAGCATCTGACGCACGCAGCTCAGCACCAGCCGCCGCGCATTCGCAAGCTGATCGCGAAAGTTAAAAATAGGATCTCATCTAATAACAGCATCGGGCCTCGCAGGCGCAAGTAAAGAAAAAAAAAAGGAACGAAAGCCGCGCGATCTATGCAAATCCGCCAATTTACATTCGGAAGCGCAACGTATTCATTTCTGCCGCTCATTAAAATCCCATCGGCGCTCGGGCGCAAGGAGCGACAGGACAGTGCCCCGTGCGCTAGGCCAGCCGGGCGCTTCGCTCGCGCGTGATTAATCGAAAGCTCGAGCGATCGCGAGCGACGGCGGAAGATCTCTCTCCCAGAGAGAAAGAGAGGTTTTGCCGACTACTCTCTCGAGAAGATCGCGCGCGGAAATCTCGCGTATCAGTCTATTCCCCGTAGATTCCCTCTCCCGACGTTGCGTCTTTCGAACCTTTCTCGCGTCTCTCTCTCTTTCCCGGCACGTGTGTACCTTTCGCGCATTATCTCCCGCCTGTCCCTCTCACTCGTTCTTCACCGCCGCCGCCGCTTCGTTTTCGCCTCTTTGGGAGCTTTTCGTCTCGAGACCTCGGCTATATACCTAGCCTCCGCTTTATTTTCGCACAGTGTGAGGCAGAGAGAGAGACCTTGTGGCGCGCCCTGAAGCTGCGCGTCTCTTCATTTCGGAAGAGGGCTCTGCGGTTTATGGAGACTTGAGAATTCTCGCAAAGTGCGTTCTCCTCGCACTTGTGGCCTGGCTGCTGCAGCAAATGCTATTTTATATTCGATCTTCACGGCTGTTCAGTTTCGATTTTACTCGTATAGTATTTTCCTTTCGTAATTTTTCAATTTATATTATATGATTATTTATTTCATATTTATATAAGGCGTTATTCCGAAAGTATAAAGTAACCTTACGCATAAGAAAGATTTTCTTTTCACATTTCCCTACTTAATATTATTTTAAAATATCGAAAACCAAGAATTTAATAACAACGTTCAGTTTGTTTCACAACTATTCTTAGTTTTTGAAACGGGAAACGCACAGTACAGTTTATTACATTTCATATCGCACCCATAAGATCATTTCACCATTTTGCTCTTCTGATCAAAGTAGACTACGCGTAAGGACAATAATTGAGTAACCATATACGTATATAAGATTTGCAGTCCCTTGAAAGTCGCGCAAGTATGGCCATAATAACCCACTAACCTTATACGCTTATGCACAATTCGAGCGGCGGCAGGCCTCGGTAATCAATCAGTCAATCAATTACACTCGCCATTCTTTCGTGCGTACGTGTCCTACATATAGCTATGTATACTGGCAGCGCGCATTCACTGCTTGCCATCTCGATAGAAGGGCACACCGGTGTATATAGCAGCGAGAGTTAGGATCACGTCCGCGATCTGGACGAGAGCGGGAGGACGGGAAGATCGCGCTGTGATCAGAGAGCTACTATAGCAGGCAGTAACGGCGGCCGCGGGGGAGTCGAAGCCTGTCTGCGCGCTCATGTCGCGCGCGTAGACAGGAAAGTCACGGTGCGTGCAATTCGAAACGTGACAGAGCCCCAGCAGCTAGCCCCTCCAACAATGAGATCTCTCTGCCTCTGCAGCAGCTTCCTTCGCAATTTCTCTCTCTCTCTCCCTCTTTTCTCTTTGCGCGCACTCCTCTCCGCTGCCGCCGTCGCAGCGATGCCCTTCTATTTCTCCGCCTGCGTCGTCCTCGTCGGCTGTCTTTTGCGCAGTCGCCGCGCGACCCCTGCGGAATTTCTCTCTCTCTCCCTATGCTCGCGCACCGCCGCGTCTGAAGAATTGCCGATGGAAATGAGAGCCGCAGATACGCCGGATTAGCGGATTGAGACATTCCTGCCAATGTCACTCTCTCTCTCTCTCTCTCTCTCTCTCTCTGCGAGTACAGAGAGAGGCGCGACCGCTGGCCGCGACGCAACTCGCGCACGCGTGCTGTTTCGACATGGACAGAGACGCTCGATCAACCGTTCGCGAGCAAGCGGAGCAGAAATTGCCTACTTTTGAGAAGAGAAATTTTAAAACACGATAACATTTGCGATTAGATTCAATCATTAGCGCAATATACTAGTGCACTGATCCATATATTTCTGATCGCGGATGTCGGGAACTTTCAACGGTGCGGCGATATCGAATGTAACGAGTTACTAATTCAATGGCTACGAGCCACGAACCTTGTGAAATTCTTGAATCGTTCCTTTTTATTGAAGATAAATTGCACAAGTCAAACGGTACTAATGGAATCATTGTAAAACCTAATTCTCAAAGAAGGATTTTAATAATTCAAGAAAAGAACGAGGAGTTTTCAAATCAATTAACCCTGATTTGCCAAAGCAACGCACTTTCAGCAATTTCATCTCGGCGCCAAGACGCGCAATACTTCTCGCTGCTGGCGAAGCGGGGTCGAGCGAGAGGGTAGAAGAAGAAGCAAAGGAGCAGAAACGAGGCGAACTGCAGGCGCGTTAAATCCACCTCCGCGACTCTCGCGCGCAAATCCAATTAACAAAATCGCAATCGCGAGCTCGCGAGTGAGAGGGAGAGAAAAGTCTCGAGTTCATCGCGCCGCGCCGCTGCGCTTTTCCTTCCGTCCCTTTTCCTCTCACTTCGTCTTCTTCGGTTCGCTCGCGCGCGCGCCTGCGCCGGGGCAGAGAACGAAATGAACGAAGCGCCGCTAAAATAATTGCTCCCTTTCTCTGTCTCTCTCCTCCTCTCGCCCGCGCTCTCCTGCACGCTCTCTTTCTCCTCCGTACGGGCCAATGATTTCGCGCAATCTCTCGGTGCAATCCACTTGTTTTCTCTCATTCCCTCTCTCGCGCTCCCTCTTCCTCTCACACGTCCCTATCACGGCGAGCACGCGCTGTATAGTTAGCTTGGCTGCTGCCGCTGCTGCTTGGCGGAATTCTTCTCGTGCCCGAGCCGGCGCGCGAGCAAGCGAGAGAGGGAAATGGCCAATGGGAACGAAATGACCTTTGATACCAAGAGAGAAAGAGAGAGTCCAGAAAACAAGTTGACGTGACGACTCGTCGAATTACCGAGGCGCGCGCGCGAGAGAGAGAGAGAGAGAGAGAGAGAGGGAGCCTGCAATAGGGGAGCGCGAGCGCCGGAGTAATAACGAGGCAGAGATGGATGGCCGAGCGAGAGTGAAGGAGACGACGACGGCGACGACGACAGGGCGAAAGAGAGAGAGAGGGAGAGCGTGACGCTTATTGGCCGAGCTCGATTAGCCGATGCGATTCGCGAGAGAAAGAGAGAGAGAGAGAGGGAGATAGAGAGGGATGTATATAAGTGAATTATCGCTGCACCGCGCGATTATAATTACTCTAATCGGCCGGATTCCCTCGGCTCTTACTTCTTTTGCGCATAGTCGAGCTGGCGCGCGCACGCCGATTACCGGCGCCGTTTCGAGAAATAGCAGGCGGGAGGAGGATTGCTAGTTGAGAATCGGAATTATTCATTTCTCCGTGCGCGCTCGCAGCGCGATCGATTGTCTACGTATAGGCTTCGCCGCGCAGAGAGAGAGAGAGAGAGAAGTCGTGAGGTCGTTGCATTCCGAGATAATTCGGTAGTGCCCGTACTTTCGCGGGGCAATCGCTTTTTCAACTCTTTGGAACCTTTAAACTTTGTCAAATGTCATTTTAATCATTTCCCATGGGGCTTCCACAAATAACAATCACAAGTTGTATACAATGTTACTTTATTGCACGAAAATAAATCACCTGCTTAAAGTTTTCCATCGCCATCGTTCGTCATAGTTTAACGCGTGCTATTGTTCAAACTTCATACATATGTAGAATATAGAAATAAATGAAAGATGTTTCTCTAATGTTTTTCACTCTGACGACCCTTCCCCGTAAAAGTTTGTCAACAATGGGCCAAAAGTAAAAGCTGCGACTAGCAGGAGGCTGCCTCGAATGCAAATAAATTCACGCAGAATCAACGTCGATGGCAAATAAATTCGAGATATCTCTCAAAGGCTTCAACGCAGCGGTCCGCGTGCTATCTTCGACATCGAAAAAACAATTTAGCCAAAGCAACGCACAAAACAATGGACGTTTCATTCACGCTAAACAAAAGCCATTCTCTCTGCCCCCCTCCTCCTCTAACAAATAACAATTCCGTCGCGGGCCAATATAACTGTAATCCACTTTATAAATATCAATTACCCCGTGCACACGCACGCGCTACGACGCAATAAAATTTCAATAAGGAAATCGATCATTATCAGCTGCCGATATATACAAGCGATGATATGCCTGCGCCCTGCAGAGCCGCGTGGCAAAGGGAACGCGCGCGAGCTCACAGAGGCAGAAAATCGCCTATCCATGGCGCATCTCGATCACGAGATCGCAATCACGCACGCGCGCACGCATGCGAAATCGCCCACTCCTACTCCGCGCCAAGCTGCTCCCGCGCGAACGCCTTTTTCCATTGGTTCCGTTTCTCTTTCTTTGCCTGCGCACCGAGCTCGAGGAGTTCTCTCTCCCCGCGCGCCCTGCGTGCGTGCACACGCAGTCCTGTTTTGCTCGTGCGGGCGTCTGGCGAAGGGAACGAACGCACTTGCGTGAGATAGGTTCACAGCACGTTGAAGTTGAGAAATAAGTACTTTGAGCCAGCTTGCAGCGCGAGTTTATTCATATATTTAAAGATGCAACGCGGAATAAACTTTATCCTTGAAGGAAAAAGTTATTTTCGTTATTTGCGAGTAAATTTATTTTGGTGAATTCGGAACATACTGTAGTCTAAATATAAAAGAGTGAATATTCACTTATGTAAATAGTATAATTGTAATTTTTGCAGTTATTAAATATTTATTAGCTTTCTGGATAAATTGATGAAAAGTAAAAATTTTGCTGACTAGTCTTATGTCTTTGTTAAGCGTGTAGTATAGCGATGATTGTTGTTTATCGTAATGGTATTATTTACTTTTTTATTGAAAAATGATATGTATAAAATTTTTTAGATAATTATGTTAAAATGTTTACTACTTTTATTCATGAATTTTTTCAACGAAATAATGTATTATTTCTTGACCCCTTTATTTAAGACCATATTAATTTTTTAACAGAATTAATAAATCTGATTTTAAAACCGAATGCAAGTGAAGAAAAAAATCGTAGAATGGCGATTGAAAATGGGTTTTGAATGGGTCAAGAAGCACTGCTTACATTAGTTTATTGACAAAATTGATAAATAAAAATGCTAAACTTTACTTTTAAGGTGTCTCAAAAATCTTATACTTCAGATATCACAAATTCCTGACGTAATGGAGCAATCCTGATCTCGAATTTGTATTTAGGAGGTCAAATACATGGTAAAATGATAATCTACTTTCTCGAACAGACCATTTTTTCCTTTTTGTGTGCCCGCGTAATAACTTTCGGTTTCAATTTTAATTATGCTTTTTATTGTCAAGCTTCACATTCAAAAATATTATAGATTATTAAATTCAAGGTAGAGCAGGCTTTAATAAATCTAGGTGGCTGACTTACATCTACAATCCTGTGAGACAGTTCTTTAGTAATAAATTCATCAAGGATTTTTGTAAGACAATTAATAAAAGAAATTGGCCTCTAATTCACAACTGATATCGTTTATTAAAGATCTCATATCTTAACAGCAGTATAGCTAAGAGCACAAGGTGAGATTCACTTGCAAACGTCACGACAAAGAAACGAAAAAAAAAAACTTCTCGGTACACGGTAGCAACTGACAAAGAAAAAGGAGCTACTATACTAGGGGCGATGCGTGAAATACTAGAGAGATGGAGGGAGGGAAAGAATGAAGCTGCGCGCGTGAGGAGTATGTTTTCTTGCTTTCGTGCGTGCACCGGTGACCCTAGCGCGCGCATCTAACGGGCCAGTTATCTATTACCCGCGGCTGAACATGCGCGGTTGAACTTGATGGATGAGAAAGTATAGGAAATTTTTTAGTTAGATACTGTCTTGATCCAAAATGATGGGATGCACCATGGATGTGAGGCAGATAATTGATTGTATTTTATAATCTCATTAGTGTAAATCATCTTCCAATTAATACAAACATTGTGTTCAGTTTAGTCCTCAAAGATAAAAAAAACATATACAATAGGGATACGTATACATATCTTTTTTAAATGTTATTTCGTATGCAAAAACCTCAAATGTATAAAAAAACATGAAAACCTATGTTTATAAAATGTCTACGTGTTAGGAACACGAGAGGGACGATTCGCTATATTTAAATGACTTGCGACTACCTCAAATAATTGTGTACGAAATCCTTGAATGTTCGGAATTCTTTTAGCCGATGTCTCTGGAATTTCTTGAAGCGACAGGATGCGGTTACAGAGTATTTTGGATGAAATGACATTTATATTAACTCTTAATCTAACTTTATTAACTAAATTAGTGAATTGAGTGTGTATGTGTAAAGAGAAAAGAACGGTAACGAGCGAGTTAAATCGCGAGTGCTGAAGAAATAGACACCTTGAAGTAGTTTGGGGCGCGACGCGATGACTTAGCGTGAGAGCTGACCGGCTCTGCCTATACGCGTGTCGCAAATCTCAATTTTTCCTACGGCGCGTTACGAGCCTCGATTCCTTGCTACGCAATATACCTCGTCCCACTCCTCGCGGACTAAGAAATCCGTCTGCATAGGATCGAATGTAAACACTCGCAGAGAGTTTAGAACTAATACGTACGTCTCTATAGTTTATGCGCGTTAAGAAACTTAAATCTATTAGATTTAGACAAATTGATATACACTATTTTACTAGTGGATATTCACTTTTTAGAGTAAAATGCAATACTGAAATAGCGGATATGCACAATTCTGAATAGTGACCGACTTATTAGTACTGAACGTGAATTTCAGTGTTTTGTTCTACTGAAGCACTACTCAGGTAATGTGCACTGAGAGAAATTGTTTCTCAAAATGTTTATATTTAACATGGCATTGTAACTATTAAAATATATATATTAATAGTTATAATGCCATGTTAATAGTTAAAATACCATGTTAAATATAAACATATTCTTCTCTCAGTGTGTATATATTTCCTACTTCTCGCACTTGTATTGTAATGTACTATTCTTCAAATCAATATGCGCAATTCAACTTTTTATGCCTGTTTGTATTATATAAAGTGCACGATTGACGCATTTTATAAAAAAAAAAATCACTGAAGTATTTACGAAATAAATGAACTTATTGAACAAATACAACCCAAGGTATAGGGAACTCGTATCAGAAAGGTTGATATTTGAGAAATATATTTGAGAAAATACAAGAAAGAAATAGATATTGATATAATTGCAAAACTTAGATGCGGAAATTTAGAAAAGGTAAACAAGTACTGGTTAAAAGACAACGATAAACTATGTAGGATGTGCAAAAAAGATAGGGAAACATTAGAACATGTAGTAGTTAAGTGCGAGGAATCAAAGGAAATTATGGAAAAACTTAGAGAGGATGGTAGGTTGAGACTATGGAAATTATTTAATGAGGTAGGAAATATTGCAGTGGTTAAAGCGTTCAAAAAATTCTTAAAAGAAGTAGATAAAAAAGAAAACGAAATGTAAATTAGAGAAGGAATTAAGCGTAGTGTTGGAGCTGCCTCTAGTATGGATATGAATGAAATGGTAATTGTACAACGAGCGTTATAATAGTGTAAGGCGTATAAGCGTAAATTGATTGTAAATTTGGAGTAATGGGGGTAGCGGTATTATATTGTAGAAGGAAGGAATTTATTATTGATATTGCAAAGTGATACAATTATGTATAAATAATGATAAGGTAAAATTAATGTGATATATAAGTACAAATGGCGCAGCCAGTGATAGAAAAAGAATAAATAAGACTGAAAAGTTGCTATAAGAGAACAGAAAAATGGGAACAATAGTATTAATATTATTAACCAAATAAAATAAAATTTTGTATTATAGGGAATAAATTTTAAGTCGATATAGAACTCAATTGTTAAATTTAAATGCATAAACATAAGGTATGGATGTATGTGTGAGGATAAGTATACTTTGTAAACCGAGTCCATTTCTGGGCCAATTGGCTGAAATAAACTTATTATATGAACTTATTGAACACCTTCCACTCCACAAACAGGCATGAGAGTTTTTTAACCAAATAAAAAAGATGATATAACTGTAACTGGTGAGGGAAATCGAGTTACGTGCATTCAGTTGATGAAATAGTATACTCCACACGGGCAAAAATCACCAGCTTCACACACCAGTTGCAGAATTTATTAGTTGAAATGGAGTGCGAGAAAGTTGACTGTTCGTGCTTGTTTAGTGTGCAAGACTTTCCGCACACTAAACAGAGACGAAATTAGAACCTGACCCACCAACTTTACACTCGAACATGAGTCACTAACTTTGCATACTTGTCGCGCAATATGCTCATTAATTATATTTAGAAAAATGGAACATATTTTTAAGAGCCTTTGGGTTGTATGACATTCGAATCTTAATTTTGTTGTTATTGCATTTTTAATCAAATTAATATTAAATTGACTTGAAAGTCAGTTAAATAAAGTTCAGCTTTTTTAACAATATGTAGAATGATGCTGCACATTTAATTTCAAACGGTCGTTTAATCATAACCATAAAAATTTTTCTAATTCAAAGTAATAATACCCTGCCCTTCTTTGCTGTCTGCAAGAATTTTCAGTCCGCCTTGTTTCACAGCTCCTATTTAGCTATTTCGCCGCAATTTACTCTTAAAATGCACTCCCCCTCAGTCTCCCCCTCTCTCTCTTTCTCCTCTTTCTTCTGTCTCCGCTCTACCGGGAACTCGATCGCTGACCGATAGCGCCGATCGTCGGTCGATCTGGAAGAGCGATCGAGAGCGATCCATATACTCGTTCCCCTATAATACACCTGAAAAGGATAGGGAACGCCGAGAGTGGGGGAGGAGAGAGAGAGAGAGAGAGAAAACGACAGGAGAGATCTCGACCCGCGATAGGTGCTTCTCGTCCTCATCGTCGTCGCGCTGCTTCGCGGCAGCTTCACCTCGTTCAGCGGAAGATGAACGTTTCTAGGAAAGCGCGCACGCGACGCAATTTATCGTCAGGTACTTAGAGGAGAGTCGCTCTGTGTGCATGTATGTGTGTGTGCTGGATGCTCGTAAGCCGAGAGAGAGAGAGAGAGAGAGAGTAAAGTCAGATTTTGCGATTACAACTTAATCCTTGGCTGATTGTGTCCCTCTCTCTTTCTTCTTCTGACTCCCTCTTGCTTTCGCGCGCGAGAGTACAGCGCGTTGATTGAATATTTATGCGACATCTCGTTTTTCCATGTATACACGGGACAGTCGAACCGTATTGCTCGTTTTGTTTCAAACAGTCCCCTTTTTCTTCAATTGAAACGTTTATGTACCGCAGTAAGTACAAAACTATTCTTCGCAAATCTACTCCAATTCATATATTATATTGAAAATCAAGGAAAAATAAAAATTAATTTTATGATAATAAAATATCGTATTAATAATTGCATGTATCCGGAGGTACTTAAGAAAAAAAAAATGTATCGGCGCACCACCCGGGCTCTCTATTCTAGCATAACAAAAAAAAAAACAACTATTTCTGTACATTCTTTGTCGAAATTAAACTATTTGTTTGAAAAATCTGGCAAAAGTTAAACATATAAATGAACTTAACAAAAAAATTTTTATGGAACTCTAACAACCTGGATTTCAACCTAAAAACCGCTGCCAATTCATTGGCAAAATGCTTCCTCAAACTAATTTATCGATTCCATTTCTTAAATTTTAAAAACAAAAATAAATTTTTCACAACAAAACTTTATTAATAAATAAAACTGTTTTCTTTGTGGTTCTTTGTTGTTTGTTAAACAATTTGACTGAATATAAAAAATATCTCTTTTGTTTTTTCATTTATGTATCCTATACAAACAATTAGTTATTGTTATAAAAAATTTTAAAGAAATACATTAGTTTGAGAAAGAAAAGTATGTATTGGCAATAATCTAATAAATATTTGTTTTGAAACAGGTATTTAACTACTATCCTGCTCGACTCAGTGGTTTAAAGTTAATCCATCATTGTAACAATCATACAAATATAATAACTAAGTTATACTTCTTAACAAAAGACAATGAATCGTTTTGAAATTTAACAGAGACGTAGTTTTTTTCATATTTAAGAATCGATATTTTCATGAAATATTTTTATGAAATTTTTACGAAATTCATATTTTGAAAGTCAATTATTATCGTTGCCCTAGTACACATTGCCGCGGGACTCAATCTGAAATTACTTTCTCGGGGATATGCCATAGTACACAATAATTATTTTATTTATATATGATATACAAATTAAATAGAACTATTGCATATTTTGCTCTAAAACCTTATATTTGTGTTTCGGGGCTAATTTGGAATGAGCAAAAAATTTTGACCAACATAACCTCTTGAAATTTTAACACAATGTTGTACTCGATAAGTGTAATAAGTGGTAAAAATTTTGAGTCCATCAATCGAATATTCTTTTTAAAAATGCAAATATAAGAAATTTATAAAAAAATTTTAACCTTAAATATCTTTTGTTACATCAATCAGATTTTGTTTGGCAACGAACTGACTCCTTAGATATAAAAAAACTAATTCTCTGCCAAATTTCAAAACAATTCATTGACTTTTACTCCTGTTATCGTAAAGGAAAGAAAACGCACATTTTTTCAAAAATAATTTTTTTCTCGGAAACAAATCAATATAATCTCTTCAAATTTTAACACAATGTTGTACTCGATAAGTGTAATAAATGGTAAAAATTTTGAGTGGAAAAATGAAAAAGTTTTTGAGATATTAATTAAAGAAATATAAACCATATTTTCATTAATAACAGATGACAGGCTAGAAATAATTTAAATTAAAAAAAAAAGAAATTGTAAGTAATTTGAAGACCTTTTAATACAAATTTAGTTTATCAAGTAATACTGTCTGAAACAAATTAAAAAATAAAAAAAACGAAAAATTCAAAATCGTTTTTTGGTTATAAAAAAAAATCGGTAAAATCAAAAAGTAGGTTATGCTCTCTCTATTCTCCTCCGAAACGAAGAGAATAAGCCTTTTCCGATGTAAATCGGTCGATTGGTACAAAAGTTGTCGCCTGCACACACACACACACACACACACACACACACACACACACACACACACACACACACACACACACGCACGCACGCACGCACGCACGCACACACACACACACACACAGACACGAAAATTTTTTTTATCAAAGACAACGGATTTTAGCGCCAAAAGTCTTAAAACATATTTTTGAACATTTTTTTGTTTCAAAAATTTTTTTCACCGTTACAAAACTTTCTCTTTGAGGAAGCAAAATTTTTTTATCTAAAATTTCGATATTCAGGTTTGGTGCAACCACTTTGGAAAAATGGAAAATTGAAAAACAATACTTTTGTTTTTTTTAGCTTTTTTACATTTAAGAACTTGAAACAAATTTCTGGCGTCAATATTCCACAAATTCCTATTTTTTATTGTATTTATAATTTTTTATATACCAAAATAAAACATGGTTTCTGATATTGATTTGTGAATTTTTAGATAATTTTGCAATTTTGAGACAAAATACGCGCGTCAACTCCAATATATGTGCAATATATTTTTAAAATATTTTTGAATGGTATCTCTACTACAAGGTTGAGGAAAATTGGATTTTGGAAAGTTTTTTGGCTATTTTTACGTTTGGAATCAATAATATAAACCTCCAGCTCTGTATGTAAAGTAATTAAAAAGAGATATTAATAAATTTAGTCAAATAATTCTTTTCTATCTTCATCGTCTTCTTCAATGACGTAGGAATAATTTCTTCGAAATCAAACAATTTGTGAGTCATTTGGCTGAATTGTTCTCTACGAGCCGTGAGCTGGCATGGGAGACTCCTTTTCAAAGGTGTGCGCGCACGTCTACACTCTATATGCTTATACAGCAGCACATGCCGCGACTCGTTTATTTGCACTCTGGCCGTGTATTCCTACTTCTCTTTTCATATAAAAACGGACAATACAGTGCAACAGTGCACAGCACAGGACATATGTAGAATCTCTCTGTGACTCTGGCCAATCACTGCATATTATTTTTCCTATTTTCGTAGAATTTCAATCGAAAACATACTATATAAAATAAAATAGTGGATCGAATTAATATATCTTAATTTAAAAAATATATCCCTGATTAAAAAAAAATATTAAATCCTATTGGATCCTATTAAATTCCCTATATAGTCCATGTATTAAGTCAGTAAAAAATCCTCATTAAAGTCGATTCAACTAACAGCTTTTTAAAGGAATGAATGGGTTTTTTTAATCAGGGATTATAAGCAATTCAAAGAAGAATGCAAGGGTAAAAATTAAACATGTAAAAACTATCCACGATTTGTTAATAAATTCTTAATCTTTAATCACAAGGCTTGAATATTTTACTTTTAAGTATTCGTAATATTCACAGTTCTTTATCAAACATTTTTTCTAGTTAATAGTAGTCCAAAACAGCTAAAACAGCAAAAATTAGGGCTGCACAAGAGCAAGACAATACAATATTTCTGTAATTATTGTCTCGCTCTAGTAAATTCTTGAAAATTTCTCTCTTGTCTTGGTCTTGTCAGTCAATATGAAAAGTATTATTGTCTTGTCTTAAAATTCTTGATCATATTGGAGTTACGCAGTCGTGCGACAGTAAGCGAGTCAATCATTAGAAAAAGTCTCAAACCCAAATACCCGGGAAACGCCAGGTCCACGCAAAAATGGAGTTACGCAGATATGCGACAAAAAGCAAGTCGATTAACCTCGAGCTAATTGATTTATTATTTTTTTTATACGGTTAGATTGGGTAGTTTTAAAATAAAAACAATAAAAATTTATTAAATTTTAATAACATTTAAACTTCCAACCAAAAAAATAAAAATCTAATTAATTTTACCTCCGAGTAAAAGTTTTCTAAATTAGCTCCAGAATATGTAAAAACAAGTCACTCTGGTAGAAAGATGCAAAAAAATTTCAGGCACCTGGAACATTTTGAATATCATAACATTAAGTTATAAGAAAAATTCATTTAAAGATAAACATAATTTAAAACAGAATTTAAGATAAGTTTGGTTATGTTTCCTGCCTTTTGTTTACTTAAAAACCTTCTGCCTCATAAAAGAAAACTTTTTTTGTTCTTCTGAACGTGCCCATACTTTTTCTTTTGACGTACTACTGTCCTTTGCGATGTTCTGACTGCCTATAAACTCCTTTACAGTGTCCCGGTGCTCAAAAAATCTGAAAGTACTTGAATGAACTTTACCAGTTGTCAATGCGTATTTCATCAACTGAGTTTTTGTTGTACTCAGATACTGCATTGACAACAGTCATCTTTATCCTTCTCCCGCTATATCACAAATACTACTACTTGATATAGTATCATGTGCTTCATAAATTTGCCGATGAGCAGTTCTAAGTACAATATCCTTGAGGACACTGTCTTCTTTATGTTGTGCTTTCGACTCCAATTGGAACGAATTTTTGGACAAGCGGTTCATGTTCATGATAGCACAAAGTCATTCTAGGGCAACAAAACCTAAACCAATACAATGAACACTGTTCACAATTCTTTGATTCACTAAATAAGGACAGCGGAACTTGGCTTCTGTACGAGGGCTTGAATGACTCTCCACACAGAGAGAAATGTTTATACAAAAATTCATATATTTTTCACGAAACATTACTATACTGTTGTTCAATCGGGCGACAAACTTGCATTGCACTTAATTTTAGTATAACTTTATCAATTTTTACTATACTACATAATAAAGTGGAATTCATGGTGAAAAAATATTTTTCGCAACCTACATTACCGACACATTTATTTTCTTAGTTACTTCGCATTTATAAAACTGACTCAGAAATAATTTTTTTTATCTCTGAAAAAAACGCGGAGACCGGGAATCGAACCTGAGACTGCCGCGCGAGAAGCCGCAGTCTTACCGCTACGCCACGCTGCACTTTGTTAAAAGTTACTTCATCTTGTCTACATATGCTACACCTCGAACAGCTGACGATCGCTTAATTTTTACTATACTGACTACCAAAAGTTGCTATACCTTCTATCAAATTTTAATACACTTATACCAATAATTGCTAAAAATATACTAAATAATCTATATAATACGAGTTTGTCACCCCATTCGTAGAAAGTATAGTAATTTTTACATAAAAATTTCTCTCCGTGCAGCCACCCAACCACAAGGCATGCAGTTCCATGTTATTTTTGAAGAGTGCCCAATCGCATCAGATAATTGTTTACTAAGCTATTGCTCTTCACACTCACTGCAGTTAATATTTTGTAAAAGTTTTGACTACATTGATGCATGCACAAGAAGAAATTTTCCTCTGCAGTAATAAACAGGTGGTTGTTCTTTACTTAGCAGGTTAGAGTTCCACTTTTATTTTGGTCTTTTCCCTGAGTAAACTCAGATGAACCTGTCTTTTGATCAGTCTTTCTCTTTCTGGATACCAACGTCTATTAAGAGAATACATTTGACTCTTCAAAACAGTAAAAATACTCCAAAACACAATAAACAGATATATGGACTCTCGTCTGCTTGAATGTTTACTGTGTGCCAGAGATGGGTATCTCTAAAGTTGATTGTCGAAAACATAAGTTTTCTACACGTAAAAAACTATGTAACATACTGTACGATACTTGTGGGCATTTCTACAATGTTTCATATGAAAACCATGTAAATTAAAATTAAAATTTGAATCTTTAAAATTTGACTCATCTTACTAAAACAAATTGATGTTGCGCCGTACTGGTAGCTTGTGAATTTATTGGATTGGTAGTAGGTACACTTTATAGAATATTATTCGTAAAAATATAAAACGGTTTCAAAAATTAGCGGTAAAGCGTCTTTGAATTTGAATTCAAAGAAAATGAAAAAAATATGAAACAAATGGCGTAAAATGGACAAAAAAAGTAATATATACAATTTTCGAAAGATATGAAAGAAAATATTATATTATCAAATTTATTTATGATCATGGTTTTTTTTAAAGTTAAAGAGTTATAGATTACATTTATGTAATAAAAAAAAATTTCGCTTACGACTCATCTGTTTTTCCGACTGATAGAGGGGACGCACAAAATGCAACGGTTACATTGGAATAAGGCATCGAACCGCAATATTCACGTCCATATACTCGATGCGATGTTGCCATCAGTAACCATAGAATAAAAGCATTGACGTTCTTTCCATGTATATCGTGCAGCCCTAGCAAAAATACGATTTTTTTTCATTTTCTAAGGTTACACTCGAAACAAAAATCTGAAAAAGTCCAGAGCTATACTTTACACAAAACCATATTATTTCCTCTAAAAATTGGACCTGCAGTTATTCTGACTGAAAAGAGTGTAGCTAATTTTAGATTAAGAAATATTGTTTAAATTATAATCCAAGCTGCTAAACTTAAATAAATTTTGTTTTCTGAGGTTCATAACTTCATTTATATGCCTAATTTTTCTGGATCTTATAAACAAATAATTTAAGAGAAAAAATAAAATTAAAAAAAGCCTAGTGATTATTTGGCTTGCGGGTGAGAAGAAGAAGAGAGAGGGAGGGAGAGAGGGAGGGAGGGAGGGGGGGGGGAGAGGGAGGGAGGGAGGGAGGAGAGAGAGAGAGAGAGAGAGAGAGAGAGAGAGAGAGAGAGAGAGAGAGAGAGAGAGAGAGAGAGAGAGAGAGAGAGAGAGAGAGAGAGAGAGAGAGAGAGAGAGAGAGAGAGAGAGAGAGAGAGAGAGAGAGAGAGAGAGAGAGAGAGAGAGAGAGAGAGAGAGAGAGAGAGAGAGAGAGAGAGAGAGAGAGAGAGAGAGAGAGAGAGAGAGAGAGAGAGAGAGAGAGAGAGAGAGAGAGAGAGAGAGAGAGAGAGAGAGAGAGAGAGAGAGAGAGAGAGAGAGAGAGAGAGAGAGAGAGAGAGAGAGAGAGAGAGAGAGAGAGAGAGAGATGTTGATTTATTCGCCTCAACGGCAAAATAATAGAAATACACTTGAGTTAACATAATAGTAACATTTGAACGTGTTAATGTACATATGCCGTATTCAAAATACATTAATGATATAATAACGCAAGTCGAAAATTGAGACATGAGATAAAATAGAAGGTGTAATATACCTAACGATTTAAAGCTTAAAACTTAGCGTATTACAGATAGATATATGCTGAATAAATATCGCTTTATAAAACATTTAAAATACGTTGTAGTCGTAGTATATTACAGAGTCGTACAAATAATGATATCAGAGTAAGAAAAATAAAATAAATAGATGTAAGAATACATATACACTTAATATACTTAGTATATCACAGAGTCATGAAAATAATGATATCGCAGCTAAAATAATATAAGAATAATATAAGAATACAAGATTATCGCAAGAATTTAGGTTCCAAACTAAATACAACTAATGCTACTAAAACCTACTTCAGCACTGGCAGCTCCGCGCACGCTGAAGGAAAGGGGGCCAGGGGTCGAGATCGAGAAGGTGTTGATGCACTGCCATCCTGAATTTTGAAAATGATAGAAGAAAGCGTAGGGAGGAGCGGAGGGAGTTCCAAAGGATGACGCCTTGGTTTTGAAAGGTTCTTACACTTGTGTCAGATTTTTTGGAAGGAGGCTTTAGCTCTGAAGGTTCTCCTCTATACGATGGGCGTGGCTGATACCTGATAAAGAGGTTATTTAAATAGCTGGGCTTCTTCAGTCGTAGAATTTTGTACATTAGAAGTGCAGTGTGATACTGTCTTCGGGAATCAACACGAAGCCAACCCAGGCGTTTGCGATAAGGAGTAATGTGCACATCCCTCCTAACCCCGAAAACGTACCTCACACATGAATCACTCGTTCATCGTGTCTAAGTATACCACTGTACAGTAATCCAGATGCGGCTGAACTAAAGCCTCAACCAACCGCTTGCGAAAAGTCTCGGTGGTACAAGTCCTGATGAACCGCAGACTGTACAGGGTCCTATTGACTTTCTTTACTACTAGGTTTATGTGCGGTTTCCACGATAGTTTATTGTCAAGTACCCCGAGACTCACGACTTCGCTACTGAACGGGATGAGGACTCCAGACTGCATCTCAATACCCGGCAGGTGCAGATCATGGACGATATCACCATTCTTTTAGCCGAATACAATTGCTTTGGTTTTGCCAGTATTGAGATGCAGGCTAGCCCCCTCCGCCCCTCCGGACACGAGTTTTACAGCTTCGGTCAGTCGATTAATGTTCTCCAGAATCTTGTCCTTGGTGGTATGTAAATAAATCTGGAGGTCACAGCATAAAAAATGTTTAACAATGGTACCGTCTAATATGTTCTGTAAGTCGTTTACATATAGGAAAAATAAAAGGGGGCCCAGGGCGGAACCCTGTGGTACTCCTAGATTTGTTTCCGTCGAATCGGAGTTACCGTTTTTAGTCGTAATTTCCAATGACTGGTAGAACTTTTGCCACCACTTTTTGAGGAATGCCGTCAGCACCCCTTGCCTGTGAGGAGAAGTGAGATATTGCAAGGATTACGTCGTTGATGTTAACCGGTTTAAAAGAAAAACCATCCTCTTTTGCAGATAAAATAATGTCCGTTGCATCTTCTAAATTTTCAAGGGGTGAAACGGAGATTCCGGCGAAGTGGTCGATTAGCTCACCTGGAGTAAACTCGTGTAGATTCTCCTCTCTGCTCTTAGGTAAGAGGCCGAGATTATGCATTTCTATCCGTATATCCTTGTTATCATCAAGAGCATCTGATAGATGTTTTTGCAGGAAGGAATCACGCTCTCGAGCAATGAAGAAATTCATCAAGAAGTGCCGCACGCCCAATACGCTTATAGCGGGTATATGGGTGGCATTACGCTTGTCGATGAGCTATCTCAGCTCAGGACCCAACCAGAGAGCATATATTTTGCTAGGACATACTGATTTTAATGGAGCTAATTATTCTATGGTGAAGTTCATGTTAATGTTGAGATTATTTAAAGCACCCTCCAGATCAGCTTCGATTGAAGTCATGCTTGCCCAGTCGCAGCGTGATAAAAGTTCATTCAGTGAAGAAGAAGGACTGATGTTTTTAAAATCACGAAACGAAAAACTATCATTTGGTGGTGCCGCTATGAACATATCGATGGTGACATCGATGATGGCACGCTTACCAAAACTGGGCAGGCACTCATTCTTATGGTCCACACTAAAAAACATTTGAGAGAGCAGGTCTTCCACTTGAGAAAGTCGCTGCCCCAAAGACGGGTAGAGTTGCGCGACGTTATTTTGGGGTAAAATTTCTCCCAAAACGGGCGACTGAGTGTACCGTTGCCAAGGGAAACGGCTGGTAGATGGCGCGCGAAACTCTCATAAACCGCGCATAAACATCCGTTAGGGGTAATTATTCTCCCAAAATTGGGCGAAACGTTATGCGAAGCGCGGGTAGAGCTACACTGCCAGTATTGGTACCTTCCTTCTCCCTGATGTTTTTCAGTGCAGTATTACGTCATTCGTGTCCGTCAGTATGAGGTCGATCCATGTGTGAGTCGTCGGAGTTTTATGGTATGTGGGACCATGTTTGACAATCCGTAACGAGAGCTCCTTGGGAGACGCGTGATCGTTTTTGCGTCAGTTAGGGACGACAGGTCAGAATTTAAATCTCCCATGATGATTTTTGGCCCCTAATCACTACTCAGCTCTTTCAAGGTGTCAAAGAGGTCAGATTTCTTTTGCATCGCTATGTAGGACGGCGATAGATAAGATGTACGCTACCTTTCTGGACGCTATAGAACATATATTCAGGGATATCAGGCTTTCCTGCTATCTCTGTGTCCGATGATGCTATTTTTTTAACGTTGAAATCATTTCATACATACAGGGCTACTCTTACTATGGCCCATACTTACTATGCAGGAGGGAAGTACGCCTGAGTGCGACCCCAAGCCCTTCCCAGCATCTTTTGCAATTCTCTCGGGCGGGTCCCGGGCGCGCAAAACGCGGGACCCAACGATGTTCTCTTTTTGAAAGGAAGGGAGGACGGTTCTGAGTACAGCAAAAGTAATCGTATCCAATATATCAGATGATATTATACACTGTCTTTTTTAAAGATGCCATTGATAACTACCTCGCAGGATCCAGATCCCTCCACCCGTGCAGCAGCGCCCCCAGCACAGAGAGAGAGAGAGAGAGAGAGAAATATAATAACTTTTATTGCTGACTATAAGTACTCGTGGTTCATGATAGCCAATGCCTAAAAATTACAATGCAAAGTTACATTATGAGTAGGATAACGAAGACGTCGGGTCCCTTTACATAAAAACCATAGGGTCAACAAAAGTAAAATACAGAATAAATTTTAAAACAAAATATTTACAGATAATAAAATAATGGATTAAAAACTATATACAATATGTACAAAAATAAATGATTTAACAAATCTACAAATCTGGTATCTGCAGGAGTATATACAAAGGCACAAAAATTCTCATAGAATTTGTTATAAAACACGACCGCATGTAAAGATCCCTCAAGTCAGGTGCGTGATTACTCATTCCAAATATAGAATGCATCTATCTGAGAGAGAGAGAGAGAGAAGAGAGAGAGAGAGAGAGAGAGAGAGAGAGAGAGAGAGAGAGAGAGAGAGAGAGAGAGAGAGAGAGAGAGAGAGAGAGAGAGAGAGAGAGAGAGAGAGAGAGAGAGAGAGAGAGAGAGAGAGAGAGAGAGAGAGAGAGAGAGAGAGAGAGAGAGAGAGAGAGAGAGAGAGAGAGAGAGAGAGAGAGAGAGAGATGGTGGTGATGCTTTGTCTATTGTACGTAATAAGATTTTGAATGGTCTTCTACTCGCCTATCATAGTGCAAGATACCCTTTACAATTTTATAATTGATTTTATTTTTGTGTTTCCTATATTAGTCTATAATCATATTAAACTACGAAAAATTGAAACTTATTTATTTCTTATTTTGGACATTGTTTATTAGTCATATCATATTTACAATTACTTCGTTATATGAAAAAGTGTCCAAATCAACTTCTACAACATTTGGACAGCTTCTTAATTAATCTTATGTAATTATAACGTTTGTATGACAGATTGAAAAACAGCCACCAAAATAAATCGGCATCAAACTACAAAAATAAACACGTAGTACAAAGTTACTCGTTTAAAATAGTGCATTTTGACTTTTGGTACAAAACATGTATCTCAAATGTTGTCTAGAAAACTTTTTTCCCCGTCACAAAGCATCCTCTGTGAGATAGTAATAGAAAAATAATGGAAGTTGCAGCTAAAAAAAACATCGTATGAAAAAGGTAACCGTAAACTGTGACATAAATATCACAGATATGAAAGGATTGATTACGATTGAAAAAAAAGAAAAATGATAATCTTAAAATTTACTGCAAGAGGAAAGAGCAGTGAAAAGCTATAGGAGCGTGGCAAATCCTGTAGCTGGCTTCAATCGGCTGCGCGGCAGGGAGAGAAAAAGCGATTAAATCCCCCAGCGTGCTCGCGCGTATATATACACGAAACGAGACGCTAATATACCTCTTGCTCGCTCGCTCCAAAGAAACGCAGTGACTTCTTGCTTGAGTTCATCAAGGGATAAAAAGCCGAGGCTCTAATAACGCATTACATGCATTACACACGTATATACTCCATAAAGAGGTAGCGCGCGGTCGGCAAAAAGCCCACGCGCGCTCGCTAGAGGAAGATGAGATTTAACAACCCCTTTCAAGAGTCAATTGAATATAAATTTTCCCACGCGACTACCGGCAAAGCTCTCTCCCTTCCTCTCTCTCTCCCTCTCTCTCTCTCTCTCTCTCTCTCTCTCTCTCTCTCTCTCTCTCTCTCTCTCTCTCTCTCTCTCTCTCTCTCTCTCTCGAACTAGAGCTGTATAATCGAACGTTATTCGCAAACGAATCCCCAAACCTAATCCCCCCATCAAGCGCGGCTCACGTCCAACTCTCCCGTGTGTAGCTACGCGCGCGCACATCCGAGCGGCGGTCTGCCAGCGGCAGCCAAAGGCTCCTTGCGCGCGCCCATTTTTCCTTTCTCTTTCTCTCTCTCTCCCTCCCTCTCCCTTGAGCGAGAACAAGTGGAAATAAAATCTCGCCGATTACGATAATAGTCAGGCGAATGTTTACGACAGATCGCGCGAACGAGCGCGAAACGGGGAGAGGAGCAATAACTCGCGTGCTCTCGGCTTTCCATAAAACGGCTTGCCGGAGAAAGAGGGAGAGAGAACGAAGAGAGAGAGAGAGAGAGAGAGAGAGAGAGAGAGAGAGAGAGAGAGAGAGAGAGAGAGAGAGAGAGAGAGAAGAGGGAGAAACCCCGACGCACGCGCGCCGCTAATTTTCGCCGGCTGCATTATATGGGAACGACGAAGGCGATTACCGCGCGCGTCGATGTATGCACCGCGCGACAGTATATCGACTCGTCCTCTCGTATATATATATATATATATATATATATATATATATATATATATATATATATATATATATATATATATATATATATATATATATATATATATATATATATATATATATATATATATATATATATATATATATATATATATATATATATATATATATATATATATATATATATATATATATATATATATATATATATATATATATATATATATATATATATATATATATATATATATATATATATATATATATATATATATATATATATATATATATATATATATATATATATATATATATATATATATATATATATATATATATATATATACTTTTGCATACGCGCCCGACAAACATGCGCGCCTGTGTACTTTTATACGTTCCGCTTGTTTCGCGAGAGGCTATAGCGCACTTTATATGGCCGCCGTGCAAAAGTTGAGTGTCAACTGTATATATTCCTTTTCTCTCCTTCGTTTTCCACACGTTCGTGCGTGGGCTGGCTTACGCAAACGAGGGCGTGCGTGGAATATCGCTGAAGATAATGTTGGAATTAAATTAATTTACTTTCTACCTTTTATTTTTTGATAATGTAAGGGCGCATTACGCAACAAGTGCATGCGCAAAGTAACAACTCGCTTTGCACGCGCGACAAACAACACTAGTGCGGGAATACGCGCACGAGTAGCGTAAACTATTTTTCCTAACTGAATCCACAAAGTTCGATATTGAAGACCAGAAGTAGTGCGCAAAGCAGTACATTTGCGCACGAGTGCGGAAATTCACTTTGTGCACTAGTGCGGGTGTGCAAAATCGAACTTTGCCGCGCACTCAATTACGACAATGTATTTCATGGGAATATAAAAAGTACAGTGTCATTTGCAATTAATTGCATCAACTAGCTAGTTCTCTTTAGAACAAGAAGCTTGGCTTCACTTAATAAGATATCTCCAAAAATTTCTTATGTTTCGACTATTGAGCTTAAAAATATCTTCACTGAGAGAAAAAATCGTAGGCTGTCTACAAAAGTCCGTGCGTGCAGTCCGCAAGCAGCCTCTTGTTATAGCCGCGCGCACTTCTAGCTGTTAACCATCGACCATCGGCCGAAAGCGAACAGTCAGCAAGCGAACTCTTGTTAGTCGCGCGCAATTGCAAGTGCGGTTGAAAAGCATACAGCTTACAGTTTTTGATGGTTCATCTATATATGTATATAAATAGACATTTATTTTTCTTGTATGCAATTTTATTTATTGTTAGAAAAATAAACAAAATTATTTACATGTAAATGTTGCATATATTATTACACATTAAATTTGTTTTTAAAAATAATTTAATAAACAATTTTATTAATTTCGCCATGTTATAAAATTAATATTTATATTAATGTTATAAAATTAATAAATAGTACATTACGATACGTGGGCCGGAAATTGGATTTCCGGGCCGTGCGTGGTATGACGCCCGAGGCGAAGCCGAGGGCGTCATGACGCACGGCCAGGGCATCCAATTTCCGGTCCAAGTATTGTATACTATTTTTCTTACTCCCCGGCCGAAAGTACGTTCTGTAATTGTTAAATAATTGATAAAATTGCGTTGTCGTCTGCTAGCTGTGTTTGAGACGTTTGAGTGTTAGTTTTTCTTTCGACCCACTCGATAGTATTGCCTCTGTCGGCCGCTTTGGGTAGCTCAGTCGATATTACCGACCGTTTTTTCTTTCGACCCGGCGTGGAGAGCTGGTTTTTTGGCCGTCTGCTACTTTCGCTGTTACACAGATGGTTTGATGCCCGCCCGACATTTGCAAGACCGAGGCGAAGCCGAGGTTTTGCTGGTCGGGGCGGGCATCAGAAACACATTCATTAAAAAAAGACAACACCACTTTTTATTTCAACTAACTCTTTTTTCTCGTCACAAGTGTACTTTCCTCTGTCTATTTCGTACGTGTCTAACCTTCACACCACACAAACATATTTCTTCGAACGCTTCCGTCCGTACGTTTACTTAATTGTTTCTACACGACTCGAAAGTACGTGTAGGAAAAAAGAGGAAAAAACAATGACCACGATCAAACAACACCACTTTTTATTTCATTTAACTCTTTTTTGTCGTCACCTGTGCACTTTCCTCTGTTTATTTCGTACGTGTCTAACCTTCACACCGCACAAACATCTTTCGTCAGACATGCGCGCGGGCGCTCAAGCGCCGCGGGTCAGGAAATTTCGGCAGCCAATCAGAGCGTGCGGTTCGTCTAAAATAGGATGCGAAAGTTTCTCTTTCGGCCCGGAGATGCGGGCCGAAAGTACGTACTTTCGGGTGGGCGAGTAAGAAAAGATAATTCTTTTTAAGAAAATTAAAAAACATTTAATAAAATAGTATTATAAAATATTTAAAAATATTTATTCAAAAAAAATAAATGTTAATAAGTATATGAAATTGATAAAGAAATAAAGAATATTAATCTTAGAGAAATAATAGTATATTGTGTGTCAAGGGCGTAAAGTGGTCTTTTTTAGTCCATATCAACTTAACGGTGAAAATTCGACTTAAAAAGGCTCGAAAATACGAGCAAACATGCGCGAGCAAAGCCAACGGCATCTGCGTCTCGCATGCCATACGATTTTGGGAGCAGACCACCTACCTTCAATTGTCTCCGGCCGACCTTCGCTTGTATAGCAACAACAAATGCAAGTGCGGGCGACTAACAAGAGGCTGCTTGCGGACTGCGCGCACGGACTTTTGTGTGGGTCTGAAGTTTGCAACGTTGGAGTGCAACGAAATAAAAAATAATTTATTTTACTTCAAGTTTATACTAGTTAATATTAATTTTTCGTGTTGATTTAGGGTTTTATAGTATAAAATAACTTTATAACAAAAATTTCGATAAAATTTCTATTGTTCAATAACTTTAATCAGTCATAAAAAATTATTTCGTTGCACTCCAACGATGCGAACTTCAGACCCATACTTTTGTAGGCTGCCTACGATTTTTTCTCTCAGTGTTTATGTGAAAAAAGGGTACGAGAGAGAGTAGAGGAATTAAAAAATGCAAGTAAAGAGTGCTGTTAGACCTTATACACAGTTTTAAATAAAGAAAAAGTTTTTTATATTAATTTTTATTGACATCCTTGGTAGAAAATTAACCAGCTTCGCTGGCTAGGCTGCCGTGAATTAGCTAGATTTCTTGACTTAACCTCTTGAAATTTTAACACAATGTTGTACTCGATAAGTGTAATAAGTGGTAAAAATTTTGAAGAGATTAAGAAATTTATAAAAAAATTTTAACCTCAAATATTTTTGGTCACAACGGTCAGATTTTTTTCGGCAAAGAACTGAATCCTTAGATATAAAAAAGCTAATTCTTTACCAAATTTCAAAACGATTCATTGACTTGTACTCCTGATATCTCGTTAAGGGGGTTCATCCAACCAGGAACGTATCAAGAATCAATGTCACCCCGCACCGCGCGCACAGGCTTGCTCACATGGGGCCCCCACTCTTGTAGTCAGAGCGCATGTTTATACGGGACTGACACATACACATAGCTTCGTGCCGTCTGTGAGCGTGCACACAGAGCGGCGCTCGTCTGTGTGTTCCCCCACCGCTCCAGCGTCGTCTGCACACGCGGCCGTGCACCTAAAATTCCATAATTTCAACTACAATATCTTAAAAACGGTGAAGCTAGGATCTCTGAACTTGTAATATGATATTCTAATTATTGATCTTAATAACATATTAGTTTTTCAGACAAACGCTAAATGTATCTTTGAAGTTATAGACTGAATCGATCTTTCGCGCGTGTGCGTCCCATAAGACGCCATGTTAAAATGCTCAAATTTGACAATTAATATCTCGATAACGGTGAAGCTAGGCTCTTTTTTGTGAGGATATCATATAGATAATGATGTCAGGTACATGTGAAAAAAGTTTCAAAGACTTCCTAAATAAACTGAAAATTGAATGAACCCCCTTAAGGCCATGTGAAACCGTGAATTTCAATATTTTTTAAATCAACATTTAAAAGTTTATTTGGAAAAAGACGAACGTCAAGCGCTCCGTACACGTAAACACTATATTCAGATTTTTTTTTGGGTGATTCTATTGGTATTTTCATGAGATATCCATGTTTGAAAAGTAGCTTAATTGCAGATTCCTACTTACCGACAGTACGGTTTTTATTTAATTAAATAAATTCTCATCACTTTTGGAAAAACACGAACGTCAAGCGCTCCGTATATGTTAATACTATACTCAGATTTTTTTTTGGACGATTCTATTGATATTTTCATGAGATATCCATGTTTGGAAATTATGTCGGTATTTCACATCACCTTAACGAAAGAAAACGCACTTGTTTTCAAAAATATTTTTTTTCTCGGAAACAAATCAACATAACCTCTTGAAATTTTAACACAATGTTGTACTCCATAAGTGTAATAAGTGGTAAAAATTTTGAGTGGAAAAATTTTTTGAGATATTAATTCAAGAAATATAAACCACATTTTCATTAATAACAAATGACAGGCTAGAGATAATTTAAATAAAAAAAGAAATTGTAGGTAATTTAAAGACCTTTTAATAAAAATTTACAAATTAACAAACCAAAAAAACGAAAAATTCAAAATCGTTTTTTGGTTATAAAAAAGAAAATCGGTAAAATCAAAAAGTAGGGTATGCTCTCTCTCTATTATCTTCCGAAACGAAGAGAATAAGCCTTTTCCGATGCAAATCGGTCGATCGGGTCAAAAGTTCTCGCCTGTACACACACACACACACACACACACACACACACACACACACACACACACACACACACACACACACGCGCACGCACACACACACACACACACAACACACAACACACAGACACACAACAGACGCACGCACGCACGCACGCACACACACACAGACACGAACATTTTTTTTATCAAAAACAACGGATTTTAGCGCCAAAAGCCTTAAAACATGTTCTTGAACATTATTTGTTTCAAAAATTTTTTTCACCGTTACAAAGCTTCCAATTTGAGGAAGCAAAAAGATACTAGTGATATTGAACACATTTAGTATCTACACAAAGCACCTACACAGGACTTTTTTAGCACGGCTAAGTTCTACACAAATAATATTAAGAAAAAATGTACACATATATAGTCTACACTGAGATAGATTACACGATTAAACTGTACATCATCTGTAGATCATATTAATGTAGATTGTAACTGTGCACAATTTATCTCGATAAATAGTTTGTGTGCCGAAATTCTCTGCGTAGAATTTATTTGTGTAGCATTTTACAAAATACTTGTGTACGATATCGCCGCAAGTCGTCGATTAAATTCACATACTTAATTATAGGTAGTTTTTAATCAATACCGCGATTTTGCGGAAAAAGTATCGAATTTGAAAATTGAGCAAATCGCGATTTTTAAAGAACAGGCATGTAAAGAATTGAAATGCGTATTTTTATGTGAAGAAATTAAATATTTCCTTCAACAAATTTTACACAACAAATTTTGTAGTATTAGGAATATTATAAACCATAGTGCAATAATAAAGATTGTTATTGAACCAAATAGAAAATTTTATCACAATTCTTTTTTCTATTTTAAACCTGCATTTTCAAATGCAAAAATTGTGTAACGAATTTCCTAATTTTTCTCTACGTATTGTTGCTAAATAGAATTTTTCGTGATTGTTACGATAAATACTGTTGAACGCCGCGCGCCACGCTATACGTGTTACGACGGTCGCATGACACGAAAATTTCAGTATTCTATGTATTGTTGTTAAAAATTTGTACCATTTTTCGTGATCGTGTCATACGCACGTCGTAATACATGTACCGTGGCGCGCGGCCTTCAACAGCATATGTCTTTTATTCATCTCATTATCGTCTTTTTCGCTCTAAAAGAAAAACCGCTGCCAATTCATTGGCCCCGTGGCTTCCTCAAACTTAATTTGCTGATTCCTTTAATTATTAATAACAAAATTTATAATTTTTTCAACAATTTATGACATAATTCTAATTAAATTAATTTATGAATATTAAAAAGTATTAATTTTTTTAATTATGTATTGTTACGTGTAACAGTATGTATAAAATATGAATAAAATAATAGGATGATTTATTTTTTAAATTACGTGTGAAAAACAAATAAACTTCCTAATAACGTTTACTTCAAATTATATTTTCTTTGTGAAATTTCACACATACCGATGTTTCCTATACCACCTACAAAATTGTCTATAAATTTCATGTTTATAGAAAAGCCAGTTTGACTCCTCTCAGACGAAAAAAGCCAGTTTGGACAAAAAATCCCAACTGCCGACATTTCGCGCGAGAAAAAAATTCAATTCTGTTAGCGAAAATACTTTTACGTACGCGTATTGATAAATAATGTTGTATTATGCTTGTAAATTTTAATTATCATAATAAAATTACTCTTAATACTATTAATAAGTGGTACTATAGGAGTCTTGAATCAATGCACTGACAGTCAGTACATTGATTCAAGGTTCAGTCAGTTCCTTGTTTGTCATTGGCTTTGAACATATGACAAAAGCACTGCAACGCCGTTCATGAATTATAAGATACTCGCAATCACAGGTTTATTGCGTCAGATATATCCGAAAAAAGAGCAACTGCTCCGAGCTGCAGACGCGCATGATCTGCGCGCATGAGCTGACAGTACTGTCAGTAAATTGATTCAAGACTCCTACAGTACCACACTGAAAAAAATTTGGCACGGCGTCTGTTTCCATCACAGTTCGTCAGCGCCCCCTTCGCTGCGTGTGTCAGACCACCCACTTTTGGCACAGCGTTTGTCCCTAACGGGAGAAGAGCTGTGCCAGTACGGGGCGCGCGATGTTTTTACGGGACAGGAGCTGTGCCAGTACGGGGCAGGAGATGTGCCGAACCGCGGTACAACATTCGACCCTACTTTCGGCATAGCGTATGTACTTATCGGGTCAGCTAGAGTGCCAAATTTTTTTCAGTGCACTTATTAATAGTATTAAGAGTAATTTTATTATGATAATTAAAATTTACAAGCATAATACAACATTATTTATCAATACGCGTACGTAAAAGTATATTTCGCTAACAGAATTGAATTTTTTTCTCGCGCGAAATGTCGGCAGTTGGGATTTTTTGTCCAAACTAGCTTTTTTTCGTCTGAGACGAGTCAAACTGGCTTTTCTTCGTCTGGGAGGACGCAAGCTGGCTTTTTTTCGCCTTAGACGCGTTTTTGGCTTTTCTTCGCCTGTAACTTCCAAGTTGGCTTTTCTTCGTGCCACGCGGCGACGAACTAGAGTAAAATTGTTTTAATTCCTTTGAAATTTTGTAGAGATGTAGAGTTTGTATATTATTTATTATACGAGTTCTTATGGTAAAAGAATTCGTTTATGAATTTCGGAGATATTTGAGGCTAAAACTGTTTTAGTCCTCTTTTCAAATCATAATTTTGCGGGAACGGTTTTATGTATAAACATGAAATTTATAGACAATTTTGTGGGTGGTATAGGAAATATAGGTATGTGTGAAATTTTACAAAGAAAATATAATTTGAAGTAAACGTTATTAGGAATTTTATTTGTTTTTCACACTTAATTTAAAAAATAAATCATACCTATTATTTTATTCATATTTTATACATACTGTTACACGTAACAATACATAATTAAAAAAATTAATACTTTTTAATATTCATAAATTAATTTAATTAGAATTATGTCATAAATTGTTGAAAAAATTATAAATTTTGTTATTAATAATTAAAGAAATCAGCAAATTAAGTTTGAGGAAGCCACGGGGCCAATGAATTGGCAGCGGTTTTTCTTTTAGAGCGAAAAAGACGATAATGAGATGAATAAAAGACATATGCTGTTGAAGGCCGCGCGCCACGGTACACGTATTACGACGTGCGTATGACACGATCACGAAAAATGGTACAAATTTTTAACAACAATACATAGACTACTGAAATTTTCGTGTCATGCGACCGTCGTAACACGTATAGCGTGGCGCGCGGCGTTCAACAGTATTTATCGTAACAATCACAACAAATTCTATTTAGCAACAATACATAGAGAGAAATTAGGAAATTCGTTACACAATTTTTGCATTTGAAAATGCAGGTTTAAAATAGCGAAAAAAATTGTGATAAAATTTTCTATTTGGTTCAATAACAATCTTTATTATTGCACTATGGTTTATAATATTCCTAATACTACAAAATTTATTGTGTAAAATTTGTTGAAGGAAATATTTAATTTCTTCACATAAAAATACGCATTTCAATTCTTTACATGCCTGTTCTTTAAAAATCGCGATTTGCTCAATTTTCAAATTCGATACTTTTTCTGCAAAATCGCGGTATTGATTAAAAACTACCTATAATTAAGTATGTGAATTTAATCGACGAGTTTCGGCGACATCGTACACAAGTATTTTGTAAAATGCTACACAAATAAAGTCTACGCAGAGAATTTTGGCACACAAACTATTTATCGAGATAAATTGTGCACAGTTATAATCTACATTAATATGATCTACACATGATGTACATTTTAATCGTGTAATCTATCTCAGTGTAGACTATATATGTGTACATTTTTTCTTAATATTATTTGTGTAGAATTTAGCCGTGCTAAAAAAGTTATGTATAGGGGCTTTGTGTAGATACTAAATGTGTTCAATATCACTAGTATCTTTTAAGACTTTTGGCTCTAAAATCCGTTGTTTTTGATAAAAAAAATGTTCGTGTCTGTGTGTGTGTGTGTGTGTGTGTGTGTGTGTGTGTGTGTGTGTGTGTGTGTGTGTGTGCGCGTGTGTGTGTGTATACAGGCGAGAACTTTTGAACCGATCGACCGATTTGCATCGGAAAAGGCTTATTCTCTTCGTTTCGGAAGATAATAGAGAGAGCATACCCTACTTTTTGATTCTACCGATTTTCTTTTTTATAACCAAAAAACGATTTTGAATTTTTCGTTTTTTTGATTTTTTAATTTGTTTCAGCCAGTATTACTTAATAAACTAAATTTTTATTAGAAGGTCTTTAAATTACCTACAATTTCTTTTTTTATTTAAATTATCTTTAGCCTGTCATTTGTTATTAATGAAATTAGTATATTACGATACGTGTGCAGCGAGGGCGCTAAACGCCGTGTAATAATGAGCCATTTAAGTCACGAGTATCGTATACTATTTTATAGCTCGTGTGACATAAATCCGCCATATTCTTATTTTATTTATTTGTGCATATTTATAATGATAATTGGAAGTGGGGTGGGAGAAGTGTGGGGTGGGTTTAACTTCTTTTCCTGTTCATTCTTATATGTAAAATCATATTTTTGAATAGTTTTGGTAGATAATTGGCGTTAATTACGTACCTGTGACTTAAGTAAATTCATTATTTCACAGTGTAATAATGGGCTACTTATGTCACAACTAGTCGTGACTTAAGTGCGGATTTAGGTCACACAGTGCTATAATAGTACATACACCTAAATAATCGACTTACGCACTAGTTTCGAACGGTATTTTATACCACGAGCGCCGAAAAATCACAACTTTGATATGATTTTTCGGCGCTCGTGGTATAAAATACCGTTCGAAACTAGTGCGTAAGTCGATTATTTAGGTGGTGTGACTTCCCCACCCGTGTCGAAATGTATTATATTTCTTGAATTAATATCTCAAAAAATTTTTCCACTCAAAATTTTTACCACTTATTACACTTATCGAGTACAACATTGTGTTAAAATTTCAAGAGGTTATGTTGATTTGTTTCCGAGAAAAAAATTATTTTTGAAAACAAGTGCGTTTTCTTTCGTTAACGAGATATCAGGAGTAAAAGTCAATGAATCGTTTTGAAATTTGACAAAGAATTAGCTTTTTTATATCTAAGGATTCAGTTCTTTACCGAAAAAAATCTGACCGTTGTGACCGAAGATATTTGAGGTTAAAATTTTTTTATAAATTTCTTATATTTGCATTTTTAAAAAGAATATTCGATTGATTGACTCAAAATTTTTACCACTGATTACACTTATCGAGTACAACATTGTGTTAAAATTTCAAGAGATTATGTTTTTTAGCCCAAATTAGCCCCAAAACACACATAAAGTTTTAGAGCAAAATATGCAATAGTTCTATTTCATTTGTACATCATATATAAATAAAATAATTATTGTGTACTACGGCATATCCCCGAGAAAGTAATTTCAGATTGAGTCCCGCGGCAACGTGTATTAGGGCCAACGATAATAATTGACTTTTAAAATATGAATTTCGTAAAAATTTCATAAAAATATTTCATAAAAATATCGATTCTTAAATATGAAAAAAACTACCTCTGTTAAATTTCAAAACGATTCGTTATCTTTTGTTAAGAGGGTGTGGTACTCATGTACTCTGTTTTACCGGCAGAACACGGTAAATTCTATATTATTAAAATAAATATATCGAATTACGTCTTATAAAGAGATAGTTGCTCTGCGCAATGTAATAATCTACCAGTCTACGCAGTTTTGAGCTCAAATATCAACGGCATCCTAAAAAATTTTGCGAACAAAAATAACCGAAATTTCGTTCGCAAAATTTTTTAGGGTGCCATTGATATTTGGGCTCAAAACTGCGCAAGCTGGTAGATTATTACATTGCACAGGGCAACTATCTCTTTATAAGACGCAATTCGATATATTTATTTTAATAATATAGAATTTATCGAGTTCTGCCGGTAAAACAGAGTGCATGAGTACCACACCCCCTTAAGAAGTATAACTTAGTTATTACATTTGTATGATTGTTACAATAATGGATTAACTTTAAACCACTAAGTCGAGCAGGATAGTAATTAAATACCTGTTTCAAAACAAATATTTATTAGATATTGCCAATACATACTTTTCTTTCTCAAACTAATGTATTTCTTTAAAATTTTTTATAACAATAATTAATTGTTTGTATAGGATACATAAATAAAAAAACAAAAAAGATATTTTTTATATTCAGCGAATTTCAAAATATATACTTGAATTTCAATAACGCATATTTTTTTGTTTTCAGTTCACTGACATACCGACTGAATTATTGTTAATATTCAGCGTATTTTTACGAGATTTTACAGTGTTTTTTCGAGTATGAGATACTTATATTTTATATTATAAGATTTTGGTATTTTCGCCTGTATGAGAATTGAATTTCGGCATTATACCTATTATGGAAACTAAGTTTCGGCATTTTTCCCCATGGCTGTTATCATCGTCGGTATTTTTCATTTCGATAATTTTCATTTCTGAAATTTCACTTTCGATATTTTGGGTATTCGTTAAAAACATTTTCGGCATATTCCCTTTCTATAATTATACTTTCGGCATTTTCCCCGCTCGGTGAAAATTCTTTCTGAAGATTTAATTGTCGGTAACATTGCTTATTGAGATTTTCCTTGATCGGCTGAACTTCCTATCTCAAAATATACCTGTCGCTAAAATCACCTATCGGGATTTTCCCTGTCTGTGATTTCCCCTATCGGGATATCTACCCACCCGTCTTTCCATGTCGTTGTATTAGGAGATGCTTTATGCAAACCGAAATTTCTGCTATGCCGGTCTTACCTGAGATTTTTTCGTTAAGAAAAGCTTTCTAAAGCGCCAAATTTTTAATTTAAAAAGGTATTCCGTAGGGTTCCTAACTAGCTGCAAGCTCTCTAAGTTCCGAAGAAGTAGATCATAAACACTACCATATAGTATGTGCTTTTATCCTCTCTTTAAAAAGTGATGGATAAACTCTGTCATCACAATAAGATTGATTTGATTGGTTGTTAAATACAAGATGGTGATATATGGCGCGGAAATTTGAAATTTAAAATTTGATCTTAAAATTTACTCGAAAAATCGATATATGTGCAAATCCGCGGACTACAGACAACAACTGGGGTACAAAAACGAAAAAAATTTTTTTTGAGGGCACACCTACCACATAAGGTTTTTTCGGTTCTTTGGGGGTCCCCCAACATGAAAATACTCGTGTACACTCATTATCCGTTGCCAAACTTTTTTGCCGACGAAATCAATTTTTCTTATGGAAATTTAACATGGGAAAAATGGACGAAAAGTAGTCATTGATGATTAACCAATAGCAAACTATTGAAGAGCCAAACCAAATTCCACAAAAAAGCGATTAAAGTTGAAGAATAGAGTTTTAATTTGAGATGAGAATCGTTAAAATCGGTCGATTCTGTGCAAAGCTACGTGAAGTTGAAAACGGCGAAAAATGACAAAAATTTGAAGAATTACGTGGATTTGAAAAAAATCGCTCATTTTCGTCATTATTCGCCATTTTCAAATTCACGTAGCTTTGCACAGAATCGACCGATTTTAACGATTCTCATCTCAAATTAAAGCTCTATTCTTCAACTTTAATCGTTTTTTTGTAAAATTTGGTTTGGCCCCTTCAATAGTTTGCTATTGGTTAATCATCAATGACTACTTTTCGTCTATTTTTCCCATGTTAAATTTCCATAAGAAAAATTGATTTCGTCGGAAAAAAAGTTTGGCAACGGATAATGAGTGTACACGAGTATTTTCATGTTGGGGGACCCTCAAAGAACCGAAAAAACCTTATGTGGTAGGTGTGCCCTCAAAAAAAATTTTTTCCGTTTTTGTACCCCAGTTGTTGTCTGTAGTCCGCGGATTTGCACATATAAGAAGTTGATACTTTTAATAAACAGGAAACGGTTATATTTATAAATTTTGATTTGGAAGCATTCTGGGCAGAAGCACAAGCATTATGGTTTCGTACATCTATCACTGTGTGTACTTCTAAATATGTAAATAATTATTGAAAATTCACCTTAGATATCCGCACTATAATAATTTAATACACGCAATTGCCGTATTTCGAGAAAAATGAAACAGAATTACACGCGCAAACCTAAAATTCTTGGAAAGTATCACATGCATACACACTCACTTCAGAAGCTTATATTATGTACTCTGACCGTATACTTGTAGTCCCTAAATTGAAAAACATACTTCGATGCATAATAATAAGACATTGATTTTTATTATTTAGGTGTCCAGAAATAGGCAATTAAAACAGAGTCTCGTAAAGAAAGTGTTAGACTACCATATCTGACAGTTAGTATTAAATTTAGCAATTAATTGAATGGAAACTGCAAAACTTCAGCGATCGTAACTTGTCGATAAATAAATTACTTAGCTCTGTCTTTATCAAGAGGTAACACAAATGATTGCAATGTACTTCATAAAACACTTTGCAGAAACAAAATGAAAAAGTGCGATATCCAAAAAAATTACGCTCACCATAATTTAAAAATAAATAATAAGTAAATAAGAATATAAAAATAGTAAAGCGACTCATGCAGAAGAAATGTCAAGGCGGAGTACTTTTAACAGTCTGAATGTCATTTTAGATAGTCCGAAACTGGCGCAATCTTATCGGAATTCGTGACATGGATATGTGATCTCTCTTTGACGGCTAGTATATACAAGTGTTTACGAAAAAAGATGTGCAGTAAGCAGTAAGCCGCGAAGGTGTAAATACATATCTAGACACGCGTGTACACAGCCCCGTGACTCATATAGGTACGCAGAAAAGATAAAAACACAAACATGCTTGCTCCGAAGAGATAGACGCGCGTGCAAAAGTGCGCGCGCATGCTTTTTCTATCGTGCACGGCGTTCCTCCACCTTTCTCTCTCTCTCTCTCTCCTTCTCGCTCGCTCGGGTCCGGTACACAAGACGCGGGCGCACGGTAAAACGTAGCAAGGGCTAAAGTACGGGCAGATCATTAACCATGATTTGTTGCGAAGCAGGCTGCCCAATGACCTCTCACGGTCAGGAACGCGCGCCGCGTGAACCTGGGCCGTGCCGAGGGGGCACACCAGGAGAAAGAGAGAGAGCGAGGGAGTCGAAGGGAGAGAGCGTGAGCGAAGAGCAAAAAAAGCGTGTGCGCGCGCGGACGGGATGCTGCGAGAGAACGAAAGAGGGGGAGGAGGAGGCCAGGATGATCTCGTAGCGATATACATATAGTCACGAAGCACAGGGCGGCCCTATCATCTTGATGATCTCTTCTCTCTTCGCCAAATTCACCTTCAGTTTGCATTACCCTTTGCTCTCTCGCCTCTCTGCTGCTCTCGCCCTCGAACGCACCTACGTCTCTCGCGCACACACGACGTTCGCCTTTTTTTCCTCCTCTCGCGGCCCTCTCGTGCCCCGGCAGAGGCGAGATACAAGCCGATACACTCGCATCGGGAACAACGCACCCGGGTTATACGTCTGTATCGCTATGGCATTTTTTTGCCTCTCTAGAGACTTCACCTGGTTAAGCCTTTGTTGCGTTGCTACTGATGCATGCCACCTGTATTTCAACAGTAATAAACCTGATACTTCGACAAAGACGATTTTGACAGTTATTGTAGTAGCTAAGGCAGTGTATGAAGAATTAAAATAATTATTGATCATTTTTAAATATTTTGAATTAATGTGAATACACATTTCCTTTCACGTATGCAGTGTCGTTTTTATTGCCGTTGAACAAACAAAACATTTGAAATGAGATGATACGAAAAAACATGGGAATGTAACAAAATGCTTGTGCTATCAGGAATTTTAGAGGTTGTGTGTGCGAATATTTTTATTCGTTATCTGATATTTCCGGATCTAGGTTATAGTATAGTTCAACACATATCCGGAGTCAGATAGAGGATATAACCACGTTTAAAAGTGTTGTTTAAATACTACCCTATATAAATATTTTTATTTAACACAAAATTTTCGTTATATTAAGATTTTATAACACAAACCTGTGATAAATAGTTGTATGTGATAGCTCATGAATTGTGACTATTCACATTATTCCCAGAAATATTATAAACTTCACAAATTGAAGCCACAAATTAAAGAATTTATCGTGCAAGTATTAATCTTAAAAACTACTTGCTCATGACGCAAGAAATTACGATTCGTACAATTAGCCTTCAGACAACTTGATAGAAGCAAAATAATAATTCAAATGTTCCGATACATAGAAAATTACTAAAAAACTACTAAACTGTTTTATTTTTTAATGATTGAGTATACATTTCTTTATCTTAGAGGAAATAATAAATAAAAAGTAATTACGATTTTTGGAAAACTAATCAGAATTATATACTTACGTAGAGGATATTTCGGTAAAAATTAGCGAAATTGACAGTTTGGTAAACGTGAGATAACTGAATAAGTTGGCAAACATTACTTACGGATAGCAATATAATTTTTATAGAGAGATAGTTATCATTGTTAGTGGACGATCGCGTAATTATTTTCAACTGATTAAATTATTCCATGTATTTGGAA
The DNA here is from genome assembly GCA_036365515.1 of Torymus aiolomorphi. NCBI lineage: Eukaryota > Metazoa > Arthropoda > Insecta > Hymenoptera > Torymidae > Torymus > Torymus aiolomorphi. The sequence continues at coordinate 37,162,688 of CM070875.1, forward strand.
GTATTACGTTCATTTTTATCGGATTCTCCGTGAGAAAATTTAAATTATGTTGACTTACTTCCTGATAGAAATCTCTCTATGGAAAAATGGCCAGGAACTTAATAAACAGCTAGTAAAAATAGTTAATTTATGGGTAGTAATGAAACGATTTTTTCCGTCATATTCTCCACTTAATGGAAATAACACAACCTGAAAATGTTTTTACTAAATTTTCTCTATAATTTGATCATGTATTTAAAACCAAATATTAAAAAAAAGATAGCTAACGAAAAGGTAAACACGAATTATTGGTATTTAATTCATTTATAGTACTGTTTCAGGGGATACTAACGAAAACGATTAATGATTTCTCCGTTTGATTCTGTGTCTCTCACTCCTTGCCATAATAGCAAACCTCTTACTAGCCATTTCCTAACTAAAAAAACTGACCAACTTTTAATATCTTTTAAATGCTCATAAATAAGCTATTGTAAACTGTGAAATAACTTATTCTATTTTTCTGTCTATTAAATGGTGAATATGATCGGGAAACTCGTTGCATCGACGGATATAGAAATGCCCAAAAAAGTGTCTAGTTTTTGGCGATTATTGATGAAACTAGCTATTTATTAGGCAAATAATGAAGTCGATTTCCACCAGGGTTGCGTTAAAAAAATTAATATTGCCAATATGTTGCCAAGAGTAAGATATAAAGCTTGTACATGGACAATATTTTGTCCATACATCATCAATACTTTGGGCACTATATTGAGGCAGTTTTTTCTACGAGTCAGTATATATACGGTAGTATGCTTAATATGATTTTTAATACAGTGTAAAGGAAATAAAATGCGTAAGCGTATCACTGATGACAGTCAACTGAGCTGTGTTCAAGTGTAATTTAATCTCTGTAGACGGTACAGATAGTACTTACTAAACAAAGCAAGATTATATTTCATCCCATGATAATGAACTTTCTCACGGTATATTTAGCTTTACTACTTGCAATGTTTCTCAATGAAAATACTTGCACTTCTAATCTCTAAAACTATACCAATTTTCAACACAGAAATATTATAAAAATTTGTTTATACCTATAGCTTGTTGAAAGAGCCTAATATAGTAATTCACGTAAGTTATAACGACACAGTTGGAGCACAATTTAATCTGTCGTTTACACATATAGCTCCATTAGCCTTTCTCTCTCTCTTACCCTCGAACATCATCCAATTTGGCGAGTCGATGCGCCATTAGCAGCTGTGCAGCGCGGCGGCGACAACTGCAGTCGTAGGTATACATTATACATATATAGCCAAGGCAGTTGCAGCATCAGCGTTTCGCGCCGCTGCAAAACAAACGGAATAACTTCGCGCCTCTGTGAGCGAAGGGTAAACAAGCGGGCGCGAGCCTTTATATCAATAACCGCGACATAACGAGCCGTATCTCTCGCTTCCAGCGTGCGCGAGCGTACTAAGGAGAGAGAGAGAGAGAGAGAGAGAGCCTCGGCCAAAGGAGCGTGAAAAGAAGGAAATAAAAAGAAACAATAAAGGAGGTGTATCAGTGTATGGTGTGGTGGTATGGTAAACGCAGTATGCGAGCGATTTGCAGGCGCCGGAGGAAAACGGGATTCCTCGCGCTCGCGCGGTGATTCGTAAGTTAGAGAGGCGCGTATATACACAGACGACTTTTAGCAGAGTGTAAAAGAATGCACCGCTCTCTCCCTTTCTCTCTCTCTCGGGGGAGTAGGTATATGTAAGGATGCGCCATGGCGGAAGTCGAGTGGAGCCGCGGCATGCGCCTAGCCATTTAAATATTTATCTACGCATCTTTGCTCCGCTAACGGTACCGCGCTCGCCCCCATCATTTCTAGCCCCCTCTCGTTCTCTCTCTCGCTCCCTCTTTCGCCGCGCTCGCTCTTCACACACACAATGCCCAATGATCCGCTTATCTATTTTGCCTACCTATACACCGTCCGCGCACCGTGTATACACTTAATAAGCCGCGGCGCGGTGAGTTTGTGCGGTTATTGAAACGTCAGCGCGGGCCTCGGTATACATATCGTTTTTTACCGTCTCGGCTGCGCTACTGCGCCGGGACGGGAAATTATTCACTCGCGTGTACCTACAAACTGCTGCGCCATTCAGACTTTCGGATTTGACTGGCTTTTAATCGGTAATGAGTCGAAGATGCGCCCGCGAGATACATATACGCGCGCGTATGCACGCGCTCCTATATATGCTTGCCATTATAGATGAAGCGAGACAAGGGAGATTAGGATCGCCGCGGAGCTATGGTGCCACTTTTGCCGGTTTCGAGTATCACTGCGACATGTGGGATAGGGGGAGAGAGAGGAGGAAAATTGCCGCAACGTCAAAACTCGCGGCTAAGCCACAATGGTTGAGCAAGGAAAGGATATATATGCAGACGGCGCTTATCGGCAAACTTCAATCGAGCCTCTTTTATAAGCTGCCGTCACATGTCCCAGGTATTAACGGACTAAATAAGGATTTAATTGAGATAATTGCCGAGATTATACCCGATTCCATTCACAGCCGACGTTTTGTAAAAATGAAGAAATAATTATCTAGATCGATTATGCATTTACCTGAAACTTTTCTGACGTATGGGAAAACGTATATCCCTTATCTCGTTTCAAATGTTCTATATTGTGTAATCACAATAAAGTTAAAGATTTTAGTAAATTCATGATTCATTAACGGAATCATTAGTTAATAGGGAGAGTATAACATATTTAAATAATTCTATTATATTAATTTAACTGTAGGTGTACGCAAAGCAGCTTTGGTGTTTGCATAGAAATTGATGGTAATTATATAGTCTGAAATGTAACTGAAACTCGAATTCTCCTCTAACTTGAATAATGAATAGATTAATTGGTTTGTGTCGACTCTCTAATTATCTAATTATCACTATAACAGCCGATAATAATGTATTTCAAAATTTAGAAAATTTTAGCTTATTTTACATTATTTTCTCTCTAAATGAGATAATTTATTGATAATAAATACTCAATTTGTTTAATGTACGCTGGAATTATGCTACATTATATACTTGCGCGAATGGGTACACGTATTAGAACTTAGGCCTCTAAATCCGCGTATGAAAGCACACTACGGAACAACTGCTAAATCTGCTTACGTAGATATTTTAGAAAAAAAAGCATATTCCAAACCTGCTCATTCCATATAGCAGAGCGCTTTGGATTTAACAAGGTTACCAACTGTCACAAAATATCGCCGAAAAGAACTCAAAGCCTCTTCTGCAATAAAAAAAATTACCGTGATAACTAAATCAATCATCGAAGTCAGTGATAGAAAAAGTAGCTATTTCACGCTATCTTTGTGTGTGTGTTAAATTATGTTAATGACGCGTGTAAAGCCTACTCAAACGGCCCATCAGTAAATCTCGGCTCCGAAAAGGGAATCCACTTACGGCGGGTAGAGAAAAAAGGCGTCTAAATGCAAACAATCCGTCGAAAACGAAATTGCATTTCAGTCTTATCAGAGTGAGAAATCTCGCGCGTGTGCGCGCATGCGCTCTTTCTCTCTCAGCTCGCGCGCCGGGCGCGAAAAGAGACGAAAAAGGAGCCGAGAACTCTGACTGCGGGCGCGCGCGCGCGCATGCATACTTTGTTTCCATTACTCTCGTTTGACGGCTCTTAAAGGGTATTAAAAACTCGGAGCGTGAAATCAAAACAGCTCCGGGGCTATATGCATGTGCGCGAGCGAAGCGATCAAAGAGTAAGATGGTGCGAAGGAAACAAAAGGAAGGCTCGTCTCTTTCTTTCTCTCTCTCTCCCATGTTGCCTGGTAACGAGGCGTTGCGCTCTCACTCGATCCTCTCCTTCCTTTTTCTCTCTTTTCTTTATTCTCCTCCTCTCCTTGCCTTCGTACGCCTATATGCGCCTACTTATTAGGTATTTACATCTCTGGCTATTAAATTATCTCATTGTAAACTGTAACAATTATATTCAATTGTTTCTCCTTCACTTAATTCAAAGTTCTGCTGGTTGAATTTCGACCAATAATCATTTTAATTATTTCGCTTTGTGTAATCATTAATATAATGGTAAATCATTGATATTTAAAAATGCCGTATGTAAATAACTGCTGTATCTTATAAACTATATATATATATATATATATATATATATATATATATATATATATATATATATATATATATATATATATATATATATATATATATATATATATATATATATATATATATATATATATATATATATATATATATATATATATATATATATATATATATATATATATATATATATATATATATATATATATATATATATATATATATATATATATATATATATATATATATATATATATATATATATATATATATATATATATATATATATATATATATATATCAATAAAAATGTACAAATGTTCAGATTTTAATGATTGAACAACATGCATAATACACCCATAACACAAATTCATAATGAATTATTTACTTCCTTTCATTAAATTAATGAACAAAAGCAAGTGAAGATTCCAAATAAATCGTAAGAATGTCATCGTCAAAGACAAGGAATGTCCTATCAATAATTAATGAAAATATCTTTACTCGAATACGAGAAAGTCTGAATAAAAATGCAGGCTGTACTTCGTGCATTTCTCTGAAGCAGATTCCATCCATTACGCTGTTAATTTCTACAAAATACCATCCTCCTCTCGGGTCACTCCCTTTGTCCCTCCCGTGCAATCTCTCGCAGATCTAGCCCTTTGCCTCTCTCCCTCTCACTCTGCGAAAAGATCCGGGCAGCGCGGCGAGCTCGCTCATATCGCCGTGCGCGGTGCGTGAGCCCGGTCTCGCTCGGATGCGCGCTGCTGGAACGTACGATATCGAAGGTCTCTCCTCTCCTCTCTCTCTCTCTCTCTCTCTCGCTCCGGTGGGCCCCCGGGGGTGGCGCGCGAGTAGCCCGGGCATATACCCACGGTGGCCCGAGTGCAGCATCCGCCAACTTACACTGGCGCGCGCGACGCGTGCGGGTCCATAGCGCGGGTCTGTGTATATATATGTACGTGCGGCTCGCTGCTCCGTGCGGAGGAGAGATACGCGCTCGCGAGAGGGAGAGAGGCGCAGAGGGAGAGAGAGAGAAGGAACTCGTGCGGTATACACCGAGCTATCAGGCCGAAGCAGCGGCGTGTGCGCTTCTTCTCGGAGCTCACGCGGCACAAGCTGATCTGTGACCCGGATCCTCCCTACCCGTTACTCTATGTGTGTGAGTCTGCACGTGTGTGTGTATGTGTGTGCATGCGAGAGCGCGTGCAGTGTGTGCGAAAGCTGAGCTGAGCTCCTGAGAGGGACGAGCGTCTCGCTCGCTTGCTCCGGTTACCCTTGGCTTAGACCTGCTCTCTTTTGCTCTCGCGCTCTCTCTCTCTCTCTGCCTCATTCTCTTTCTCTCTCGCTCTCTATCTATCTCTCTGGACTTTATATACCAGCCTTTTTGCTCTCGCTCTTTTGTCTCTATCGGCGAATTTATCTATCTTCTTTCTCTCGCTCTCGCGCTGCTGCTCTCTTTGTCTTTTTCGGCGTGTTTGTTTTCTTTTTTACCTCGCGCTTCTTTTACCCTTTCATCGGGGGTACGTTAATTTTTATTACCCACTCTTGTGTGTCTTTTTATGACTTGTACGCGCCGATTTAACGAATTAATGTGACTGTCAAAAGACTGCATTTGCTTCTGTATATTGTAGAAAAATACTTATATGAAAGTGAAATTAGTTTAAAATGGTATATTTTATTCATAAATGTAGTTAGTAATATTATTTAAATCCTTTGCTTATTCATAATCATAGTTATGACGTTTATTTCCGTGTTGAAAAGAAAAGAATTACTTCCTCTGGAACTGGCATTAGTAGCAAAAGAATTTTAAAATTGTTATGACGATGTAATTTAACCTTTAATAAGGTTAAATTCCAAGTGATAAAATACCATAACTGATAATGTATTATTTTGAATTTGTTAATCGTTTCAAAAGTCCGAATTAATCAATTTATCTTGTAATCGCACATGAACGTAATATTATTATGCGATTAGGCGGCATTCAGCCAATGCTCTAAATCTAAACATAACTCCTATTTCAACGCTTCACAGGTATATTCCGTACGCAACACCTACATGTAATTCAATAAATAGCATTCACGTTCGATTACGCTGGTATATACGAAAGGTCGGATCGACGTAGCTTTTTGCATACCTCGAATAGACCGAAAATTACCCTCATTTTCTATAAACTAAACGCAGCTACCCCCATTGTTCTCTGGCTCGGCTAACTCTATTTTCTCTCCCTGCTCTACCTCTCTTTGTTTCCGTTGATTCGTCTCTGCCTCGGCTCGCCGCCTCCACCTCATCCCGAGACTATCAGTTGGCGCAGCTACGTGCACGATCCGCGCGCTCCGAGTCGTGCGCACGCACCCGCGGTAAAAAAGCGCGCGTCCGAGAAAGAGAGAGAGGGAGAAAGCGCGCTCAAACGCCCAGCGAAGAAACGTCAGGCTGCAAGCCAAACTGCGCAGCGAGGGATATATAAGAAAAGGAAAAGGTATATACCGAGGAGTTTTTTTACTGAATACGTAATGCCCCGGTCAGGGTTCATCCAATAATCTGGTTCACGTGCGCGAGGAAGAGAAGGAGAAGGAGACAGAAGAGGACAGCGCCACGAGCGGGCCAAAAAAAATGTGAACGAAGAAACGGAGGTTCGCGCACCCTCCCTTTTTTCCCTCTTTTTTCCTCCGTTTTCTCGTCCCTATAACGGTCGTTGGCTGCGGATGCGAGCCCATTTTGTAAAATTTATGTCTCGGGTCTCGGTTATTATTTCTGACGTGCGATTTTTGAATTCAGAGGCAAGAATAGAGAAGTGAAAATGAATGAAAAATAGATGGGAGTGAATTTGTTCGATCGAAAAAATGTTTTATTTCAGATTTGGGTGAAAAATTTTTCTGAAATATTTCTTAAAAAAAAAAGTTAAAAAAAGAAAATCAAAACGATCGTTAATATCTCACATTTCTACACGTTATCGCCCTCGTTGAAATGTTAAGCAGAAGCTAGCTATTTTTCAGTTAACTTTATGGCTAAAAACGAACATTGCTTGTATTTCATAATTATGTACCAATCCGAAATAAATTATGGCATTTACACTTCATAAAATATGTATTTTAAGTAATAGTAGAACTTTTAGATGAATTATATTATTTTCGCATTATAATTTTTCCTAAAGATGCTTCCATTTCATTAACACCTTAGTTATAAAATATGGTTATTTTTCTGAAAGGGTGGGTGAATTTGAAATTAGTATTAGGAAGTATTTAAAAGAATATTTTTCAACCTAAAATTTTTAGTGCAACTTCTTATCTTATCAATAAGAACAATGCTGTTATTTCATACTTGGGTGACAAAGCAGTTATAATTTTGTAATCTTTATTTTGCCATGCCATTTATCATAAAAATGTCATGTCATTGTTAAAAATCCAGAAAGCCTCGTGCCGAGTCTAAGCTCTAAGCACTGCGACTCTCCTCGAGCAAGGAACATAGTTTGCGCGTTTCGCCTAATAACCAGGCCCGGACCATCCCATTGTTTCCGGCTCTCCCCCTCTCTCTCTCTCTCTCTCTCTCTTCTCGCACGTACGTAGGCACCGCACGAGAAGGCGAAAAGTCCTCCCTGCCGGCACACCCTCTTCCGCCCCCTCGAGCTTTCTCTCGAGGAGCATTTTTCAAGTGGAGAAAACTCGCCCCTCGGGCGTCCGCGCGCGCCTGCCGCGCTGGAAAGAGCCCTCGAGAGTGCCTCAGCCGCGACGCGGCCTCGTATATACCCGCACGCGCGCGCGCGCGGGTCTCGAGAAAATCGCTCGTCGAGGCCGCGAGGAATCGGCCGAGTCACGCGGGGGAGAGAAGAAGAAGCGAGCTAGAGCGTGCGAGCGAACGCGCGGCGCTGGGGAAGGGGTAGCTGCAGCGCGGGGTGAGCGCAACGAGATCAATCTATCGATCAGGAGGTCGATAACCCGCGCGTGCGCCAACCGCGTGCGCCCGGCTTGAGAAAGAAGAGAGAGAGGCACGAGGAGGTGGAGGGAGATCGTGAGCGGCTCGCCTGAGAGCAATATATATTGGCGAAATAAATAATTATTGCCCGAGTTGTTTATCGCGAGATGTATTGGATCAAATTAATGCGCGAGAGTGTTTTTAGTTTTTAGCGATAACCGCAGCGAAAAGGACGGAACTACGTCTCGTACCAGCTTTATCGCCGGTGGTATGAAAGCTCGTCAAATAGTTTGCATTCTTTTGTCGTACGCTATTACTTTTTCAAGCGGCTATTTAATTTTCGGATTTCTTTTAATTATTTTTAAGAACTTTTATCCACGCACCTTCATTTTCTTATAATATATTCGCGTTATGTTTTATTGAAAATATATATAAGTATATATGTAACGCGTAGTGTACGAATAAATGAATAAAAATCTTGAGCAACACATATATCGATGGCAAATATGTCAATGCTTGAAGGCGGTGCGAAAATAATTGACGAGCAACATATTTAAATTTACCGAGCTTGGAGCCGATCCAATCAATCTCGAAGTCTTTCCCCGAATTTTTGCCTCCCGCTTCGTGTACACACAGCCCGTGCGGCTGCGCGCAATTATTTAGGATTGAAGTATAGCCGCGCGCCAGATGTGTACACTATATGTAGCTGCTTAACCGCATATCGCTCCTAATCCAAAAAGCCCGCATATAAATCGCCATAATTTCCCGATTACCATCGGGTCAATTAAGGCTGATAAAAAGCCGCGGGAGCAGCGTGCAATCTCTGCCGCCCCGACAGACTCGATCTCCCCTAACAAGCCGCTATACGGACAGCGCAGCCTCCTGCCGCACTCCAGTCTCCGGAATCCCCGACGCTGGAGCAGCAGCAGCACCTCAGTGGCAGCCGTGAGAAGAAAAGGGGGGACAGCTATATAGGTACGAGCGAGCGAAGAGGCTCGCACATACACACACGAACGCGCGTTGGCGCAAGGTTATAAATGAGGGAAGCAATTCCCAAGTTGGCGGCCCGATGAGTCTTGGACCGCGACGGCGGCGGCGGCGGCAGCTATATAAGCAAGGCGGAAAGTGACGCGACGAGGGCGCGAGGGCAAAGGGTTGTCCTCTCTCAAGAGAGGGGGACTTGGGGAGAGTAAACGTACAGCTTTACAAGTTCCCCGGCTGGACGCGCTGCTGCTGCTGTACGTAAAGTAACGAAGGAGGAATAGGAGGTGGAGGAGGACCACGGGGGAGATGGCCGACGGCGAAGCGCGCGGGCGCCAATATGGCCGCGATTGATGACCCCTCGCTCTCCCGAGCGTTTACTGTCGCGCGTGCGCTCGCCTTATTTACTTACGTGTACTCTTCCTCCCCGCCCCTCTGCCTTCTCCCGATCGCTCGCTTCGCCCCCCTTTATATATTAGAGCGGTCCTCTCGTCCTCTTTGTGCTCTCGTCGCGGAGCCTATTCGTCGCGCTTTCTCTCTCTACTCGCTGTCGCTGGTATATAAGGGGGTAGTAGCAGGCTTAATAAGACGTGGATGCGAGTCTCGAGGAGAAATGAGAACGGGCGAATAATCGACGTTATTTACGATTCATGTCGCCACGCGACGAACGCGGTATTAATTTTCTTTCTTTCTCTCTCTCTCTCTCTCTCTCCCATGTGCCGTGTACATACTGTTTTACGAATTTATGCTGACGCCGTTTTATTCGAGCAATGATTGTCGAGTAATTTATGATATAGTAGGGCTACTTACGGGTAGTAGACGATTCGGTTTTAGATCGTTCAAACTCAATATAAAATGATTTATTTATATTTTATAAGAGTATGTCTGGCATGTAGTACTTGAAAAGTTCAACAAGCAACAATTATTCGTTCGCCCAACAATATATATAATTGATAGAACGATTCACCCAGAATATACTCGAGGAGCGCGACAGTGCAATAATCAGGAAGTATACGGTAATTGGAGTTAAAACAGTCACTTATCTAATTCACCAACTTTACATTTTTTCATCTACCGCATAAATTATTTCATAATATTTTGAAATCATCATCCTTGTTTATGTACACACAGAAAACTGTATTAGTACTGTATTGTACAGAAAACTGAATCTTCCTGAACGAGAATCTGCCTGTTGGAAGAGGATTTCCGCTAAAAATAGGGCCAAGAGGATATTTTCCTATGGAAGGAGGAATTATCTTACAACAGGAAGTCAAGCTTCCCGTAGCGGGATGATGATTTTTCGCACAGGAGGAATCCTTTTTTGTCGCACGAAGATTTTCTGGGGAGGAATTTTATTTCAAGATAGGAGGATCGTTTTCCTGAGTGTAGCAGTGTTCTGTATTAACCGTATCAATCCAATAATAATATTCATCAAAACGCAAGAAAAACGCATTTTTAATTGTTTGATATTTGAAAAATCACGTCATATACAGGTCAAATATGAACGTTTCATTATTTGCGATTCTTCCCCCTGTAACTAATCACCCTTGTGAAATAAGTCACGGACATGATTTTGTTGGAAGATTGTTTTACTATGGTTCTCAACTCTTCATGGTTTATGATTTAATAGCGCTATAGACACTGGTAATCTGTTTTCATTATTGTTATATAGAACGCCATCTAAATAGTAACATAATACGAACTATATAATATTAATGTATAACGGAATCATTCTACTTAGGTGGCTCAAGCGGTCTAGTAGACCTAAATATATGAATATTTTTTACAAAGATTCATTTACATACATTCCAATCTGAAAACTGAGATGACAGGAAAAAAGATTCTTAACCATTTTTGTTAGCAAATTTCCAATTTTGCAAAAGTAGATATTGACCACTAAAAAGAAATTCAATAAGTAATTATCGTCTTTTTTGTTTTTCATTCAATTTTAATTTGGAAGGTCTCATTTTATACTTTGTTCAATTTGAGGGGGACGTACCGATATAAAAAATGGAAAAATTTCAATACCTGCAAAGTTATATGCAATTGTTTGTAGATTTATCACTGTCAATTCAATAAACTGAAACCTTTCAAATTAAAATTGAGTGAAAAACAAAAAAAATTATACTTACTTATTCAATTTTTTTTTTAGTGGACAAAATCTACTTTTGCAAAATTGGAAATTTTCCAACAAAATTTTTTTTCGTTATATTAAAAACCCTTTTTCCTGACATATTAGTTTTCGGATTTGAATGTGTAAATCAATCTTTGTAAAAAATGTTCATAGCTTTAGGTCTACTAGGAAGCATGAGCCACCTTAAGTTAATTCTGTTCTGCATAATTTAGGGTCGTTACACAAGGTTATACATTCCTGCGCAAAATACAGTCAAAGTAGCGAAAAAAAAAGAACAAAATTAACTTACAGTTTTACCTAAAACCCCTGCATTTTTCACGCATAAAATCGCTTAATCATTGTCATTTGCAAATACAAATTATATACGTCTCTGTTAATTTCAGTTCAAAAACTTAAACAAGTATACGAATTAAAATTGAAAATTACTTTACGTTATATTTCTCGGAGACCCAGAATGCAATCGGAAGTCCGCAATTCTGAAAAAAAATTCTTTTTCGCATTACAATACATAAAATAATATAGCAAGCGCATATTTTTCTTCCATCAAAACGCGAGGAAATAAATTACAGTACACGAACACGCATTGCGCACGCAGGCTCGCATTTAGACACGAAACGCTCGTATAATCGCTCGCTTTGAAGCACGAAAAAAAACTTTACGCTCGATTGATGGCTAATCTGTCATGCGAGCTCTCGAAACGCACACGCGATCGTGCTGCAGCTATTACGGTGGAAAAAGCGCGTCCTGCAGCAGCGACGTTGATATAATTAATACCACGCAAAGCTCAATAGGGCAATCACAAAGGGAGAGAGAGCGAGCCACTTGGTCCTCGCTGATCGATTGGAATTGCAGCTCGGAGAGTATAGGGCGCTCCATCCGGCCGGGCAATAAAGCGAGGGCTCGTCGCGCGCGGCCGAACTGCACGTACGGCATTAGCACACTAGTTCATCTTTATCCGCGGGCTCTATCTTAATCGGGCGGGCGTGGCGCCAAGAGAGTGTATAATCGCGCTCGCGCGGCCCCCTTTCGAGCGCGCGGCAGCAGCGCGAGGTGGCGTGAAGCGGCCGAACGATAGCGAGCTGCATTTTCTGCGAGCCCGCGGTCTACACCTGTGTAAGAGAGTATAGGCGAGCTAAAAATCTCCTGGTCGATTATGGCGGCGAGAAGAGTTGCTATGATTATGTCATGCTTTTCGAATTCCTCGTACGATTTTCAATCATTCAAGTTTATTGTAAGTAAACTCTAAAATTGTTACTGCGATCTCTGCAGTATGAAATTCTTATTGTTTTCGATAGTTTTGTAATTAAAATTTCGTAGGAAAATTGAATGTTGTCACTTTTCATAGTGCCATCAGAAAACAGCGTTATTTCTCCCGCAAGTTTTTAACTAACAGGTGTGTATAGATAAAGCTAAAATGAATAATGATAAATAACCAAAAACTTTATGTAATAATTTACCGATTATTCCCTGGTAGAAATCGTCCATTTTTCTCCCATTCGTGAAACGATTTCTCTCCCATTTTCTAGCCATTTTCTAGCGATTTTGGTCAACTCGCCATTAAATGGCTAGAAAATTGGAGAAAAATTAGCAGGGTTACAATTATTAAAATGCCGATAATTTACAATTGCAACAATAATAAGGGATATTATTACTGGAGGAATTCCAGCCTAATACAAATATATAAGTCGTTATTATTTGTAATACCTCCCGATTAGGAAGTTTATCATGGTATATCGTTCCTCATCCTTCCTTCTCTACCTCGGCTCAGACACACGCGCGCGCACACACATACACATGTTTCTTCTCTCATTGTCTATGGGACCCCGGAAGCTGGCGGAGCCTCTATACATATATATAGGAAGCCGAGCGCCAGTACACGCGCCGCCGCCGCTGCCGCACGAAGGTGCATCCTTTTCTCCTCTCCACCTCCTTCTTCTCTCTTGCCTTTCTTTTCTAGCGCAAGCAGCAGCGGCGCGCGAGCGGGGTGAGATCGTTACACGACGAAGGCTCATCAATCACCGGCCCGACCGAGGTTTAACGTTGCGCGCTCGCGGGGTTCAACGTTCCCCGCAGCCGCGCCGTCGGGCGATCGCCCGACTTTTTTCCTCCCCTTCGTCGCCTCATTGCGTCTCGCCATATATATATATATATATATATATAAGCGGAGGAGAGCTCGCACTCGCGCGCTTCCTTGCCACCCACAGTCGCACGAGTAATTAGACAATCGTTGACAGTAAGCAACATAAATGCCTGCGTGCGCGTCGAAAGAAACGCGAGGAGAAAGAGTGGGGAAGAGCGCGCGCATACCCTGTGTTTCGAAGCGATTACGCTGATTGGAGCGCCAGCGGACAAGTGTATAAGGTTACGAAGGAGAATGGATGGCGTATTAATGTGGAGCTGGGGGATCTTCTGCGCTATCGATTATATATCGTTCTCGAAACGTGATGCTAATTAGCGAGATGAAGGGCTTAACCCTTTTTGCTATCCTACAAGATTGACCGGCATTGAAACTTTGTGTAAATTATCTTTAAGGTTGTATTGACCGTAACGTCCCTGTCAAAAGTTGGTTTTTCAAGGTAAAACTGCGATAAATAATTATGTAAAGCAATTGATCAATTTTTAGTTCTCGCGATCAATGAATATTATAAGCTTTAAAAATAAAAAATCAAAGCAAAATTGTAAACTCGACACTATTTTGTTTAAATCATCAAAATGCACTAATTTCAACGTAACGATGTTTTTTAAAAAAATAGTGCCGAGGTTATAATTTTGCTTTGATTTTTTATTTTGAAAGCTTATAATATTCCAATTGCATTAATACATTGATCGTGAGAACTTAAAATTGATCAATTGCTTTACATAATTTATTTATCGCAGTTTTAACGTGAAAAATTAACTTTTGGCAGGGACCTTACGGCCAATACAACCTTAATCTGGCTTACTAGGAGACGCTGCAAACTCCGGATCACGGATTCGGCTCAAACATTCCGATATGTTTTTGGATGTAGAAATATAAAGAAAGCTGCAATATTAGACCCTAACGCTCAAAAACCTGAAGTTCTGCGCCTTTTTAGCTTTATTTTGGAAAAAAGCTTGAAAAAAACCTCTTCTTGAAACGGTAACCATTAAACTACGCGGGGAGTTTTAAATAGAATTTCAAAAATAGAAAATAAAACTAGAGAAAATGAGTTTTCGTTTGCTTTTTTAAGAATTAAAAAATGTTGATTCCTGATTGTTATGTAAGTTTAAAATTGAGCATCGAAAGTGCATCAAAATATGCCGGCAGTCGAAAGTTTAATTTTAGGGATTAAACAGTGCATTTTCGATGCTCTATTTTAAACTTTTATAACTTTGGAAGGAATCAACATTTTTTAATTCTTAAAAAAGCAAATGAAAGCTTATTTTCTCTAATTTTATGTTCTATTTTTGAAATTATATTTAAGACTCCCCGGAGTTAAATGGTTACCGTTTCAAGAAGAGGTTTTTTTCAAGCCTTTTTTCAAAATAAAGCTAAAAAGGCGCAAAACTTCAGTTTTTTTGAGCATTAGGGTCTAATATTGCAGCTTTCTTTACATTTCTATATCCAAAAACATATCGCAAAGTTTGAGCCGAATCCGTAATCCGGAGTTCGCGGCCACTCCTAGTTAGTATATTTATACGTGCTGAAAATAAAAATAACTGAGTTTATTTAAATTTCGTAAGGGTATTTAAGAGGATAAAAACAATATCTTTATCTTTAAAAAAAATCACGTCCAAAATTGTTTTTATTATGCAGAAATAGTCTTTCCGAACTGAACTACATAGTTAAAAAAATGTTATTATTGAAGGCTCCAAAAACTTACTTCATTAGTTGGTTATGATATTATATTGCAAATTTGAATGTATCGAAGACTTTTCAATTTTGCATTAAATAAGCGTAAGTGAACGGTACAATATTTTTTAAGGATTTTAATAATCAGTAAAAGAAATTTAAGTGTATAAGAATTAAAATTTCACTAACAGTGCATTTAAAAAATTTTTCAAGTTGATCCTTCTACTCATAAAACGTTCTCCGAGAATTTAATTTTTCCTATAACTTTTTCTGAAACGAGATTAAAAATTGAAATATTCTTCTTTAATGTTTTCACTTTTAACATGAAAAGCATATGCGGACCTCGTCGTAGCGACCCATTTTCACGAATTACGTAACGAAGTTTTCCTAATTTTTTTTAAAAATCTAGTGTATGTACTATATAGTACACTAGCTACTTTTAGCGCGCTTCGCGCGTATCATTTATCTCTTTGTTTTTTTGTTTTTGAGGTTATGAACATGATCAAGTTTCATTTTAAAAGTTTGTTTTAAATAGTTTAAATTATACGATAATAACGTAAGTCTCATAAATAAAATCATGAAATTTTTCTTATACTATTCAGTTTTAAATATTCAAAGTCAAGAATCCAATCTTCAAAATTCAAACATACTCGATTTTGGCGCTTATTCTATGTAGACCAATCAAATGAGCCAGCAACAACCAATCAAAACAGTCTTATTGTGATGACAGATTTCCTCCATCACTTTTTTAAGAGAGGATCAAAGTCAAGAATCCAATCTTCAAAATTCAAACATACTCGATTTTGGCGCTTATTCTATGTAGACCAATCAAATGAGCCAGCAACAACCAATCAAAACAGTCTTATTGTGATGGCAGATTTCCTCCATCACTTTTTTAAGAGAGGATTCGAAATAATATGGTATAATTTTATATGGCTTGCAGGATTAATTTCAGAGTAATTCAATGAAAAATTGCCATGTTACTTGTTCATCGATACCGTTGATCAGTGTAAATATAGGTATAGTATTTATTTGAGAAATCATACTGATGCCTTCTTTTTTATTATACTGAAGGGTTTTTACAAATAATATTTTTTAAACACCATTACACTCCGATTATTACTCCGATATCGATGAAGTTAAGTGCCACTACCGTTGAAAAAGTTCTTAAATTTTATGTTAATGTTTTCGGGTACTAAAATATGAAGAAAACTGCAAGATCGACTTCAATTTCCAGGATTTTAAAATCTTTTAGAATCCTCTTCACTTATTTATAAATACATATATTCTGTATTAGATTTATAGATAATGGATATTATTAATTTATCATATTGTAATAGCCATGATAGCCAATATGCAGTTTTTTAAATTTGGTTATTTCCTAAATCTTATACTTACAGAAAAATGCAAACAATTTTTGGCCTGGTTTATCTGACAAAAGTATCTGTGCCTTATTTATTATACAACTTAATATGAAAACTTGTATAAATACGTCATGTAGTTACAAGAAAAGTGGAGGTAGTGTTTTGTTCAGGTCGTTTAGATATATCTGAAATGTAACCTTATTAAACTTATTATTCAGATATTATAATACTTAAAAGAGAGTGAATAATTAAGTATAGTCATTGTTAATATTTACTCTCTCACTCGTACCATAATTTTTCGGAGTCCAAAATCGTGGGCCTCTTTGCGGATTAAGCCGACCTGAGCGCTCTCTTACGATAGGTCCGCGATCGCATCAGCAAGTCGAATGCAGTCGCAAGTAAAACACCATATTCTGCACTTTCTGGCAAGATAAATGGATTTGGTTTTATCTCAATAAATGAACCTGCATTTTTAAGGTAACTGCTCCGGTATTTCAAGTAATTTATTTTCATCTCCACCGCTCCTCTCATCCTTCTTCAAAATACCGGCGTTCGCGTGGTTGACGTCCAATTCAGAAAAGACGCTAAATTACGTATTTATAAATGTTCATCTTCTAGAGCCAATTATGTTGAATTAATAATTGTGATTGTGTTATTAAATATTTAGAATACCATTTTCCTGTTTTACTCTTCTTATTTGTATATATTTTAATTTATATGTACTTCAATGTTTGTCAAGAGAGTTTTTGAAATTTGATTATATCGACCCCCTGCTGGAAATCGTCCATGTTTCTCCCATTAGTGAAACGATTTTTCGAATATTTTCTAGCCATTTAATGGCGAGTTGACTGAAATAGCCATAAAATGGTTAGAAAATGTTCGAAATATCTTTTCACAAATGGGAGAAAAATGGAAAACTTCCAGCAGGGTCTGACGCTCTCTTAATTGATTATTTTTGACTTTCTTAAAGTGAAGACAATCGTTCGACAATTAATTAAATTTTACTGATAAAGTTCCTATAATGGGCCACGCCATCAATGCCACCATGATATGCAATCAGAAAGTATTCTCTACAATAGATTGAAATAAACCGTACGATAATAATCATAAAATGGTCCTACGTCAAGCAATCCTAACTGGCAAACAACAACCCCTTAAATTCAAAAGCTCAGTAGAAGCTTGAACAGCTCCTAAAAAAGAAGGGAAAATCAAACAGAACAAGCAAACCGACCAACAAATCCGCGAGCGACGTGTACACGGCGGTGGAAAAAGAAGGCAAGAAAAAATCTCCCATATCGCGAATACATTTCACCTTTTTATAAAAAAAAAGGAGCACAGTAGAGGAGAGAGAGGGAGAGAGAAAAAACCACATTCAGTCGGCATCGCGCACAATAGACCTAGAGCTCCTTCATTCCATCGCGCGTGCGCGCGCCAGCCCGCTCTATAGTGCGCAAATGAAAGGCTAGCATTTACCTCTTTCTTGCTGGTGTGGCCCGCACGCGTGATAATAATACACGATGGCTGATACCGGCACGCGCGGCGGCGAGAGGCTCTCCCGCAACAAGCGTATAGGCAAAAAGAGATAGAGATAAATACGCGGCATCTCTCGCTCCCTCGCGCGTGACAAAAGGCCCGGGGAATATAGGTTGGATTCCATCCTCTTGGAGCCACTGCTTCATGTGTACACGTCGTAATAAATATAAGTCCTTGGCAGCGCGATACGAGCTTTGTGCGAAAAACCCGTACTACGAGCGTGTGTGTGTGCACGAGCGCGCGTCGCGCGATATAGGCGACGTTCGTCCGAGAAAAAATCTGTGAAAGAGAGAGAGAGGGGAGGTAGGAAGAGGGAGAAACACAGTGTGGAAATACGCGTCGCTAGTATATTATTTTGGCGCGCTTCCAGCCGGCCCGCGAGGCTCACTTCGCGTGTTTTTCATCTTAGCGCTGATTTTTTTTTTTCTATTCGGCCAGGAGCGAACAAAAGGACGACAGCGGCATCCATCGAGGGATGAAGCCCGCGCGCGTCCGCGTTTTCTCCACCTCCTCCTCCTCTTCCGCTATATGTATGTAGGTCTGCGCGTGCTTATATTCTAAATTCTAAATGTAAGTGGAGGGAGGGGAATATGGCTCATTTTCGAATCAAAATATACGCCGAGCGTGAGAGACGATTTTTCCGTTCTTTGTTTGGTTTTCTGCAGCCCAGCGGGTGCCTGTGGGTAGACGGGAAAAGAAAGGTGAGCATTTTCCACGCGAGCCGTTGGATGCCAAGTTTGATGTTAAACATCGATGAATGGCGAATTTCGCGGCGGAGACACCCGTCCGCGCGCGCTGCCTGCAAGTACTATCCGAGGGACATGTACATTAGTGTTTACAATAGCTGGAGAATGGGCATTATTCTAAGCGACATTTCCAGCTGGAAATTGTGCGTAAACTGAGAGTAAAATGCATTGTATCCGGAAAAACATTTTCAATGCAAAATAAGCACGATTAACCTCTCTATAATGGTAATTGTCCGCGTGTAGAATTTTTTCTCTCGAAATTTTCATAATAACTGCGCTTGGAGTTGTATTTTTTATCTTACACATATTTATTTTTTGATGCTACATCGTATAATGTTCCTGCATTTTATATATTTTCAAATTAATATTTCGCGTCTCAAGTGTTTGAAAATTCTTGTTATAATACTCTCTAAGTACTATAACCATTTTCTCTAATGTACATTAGGTTTATTTTACCTTTAGTCCATTTTCCTCATTTTATAAATAGCTGCACATAATTATGAACAACAAAAATCTATTTTAAAGTTTGAAAATTATCAACTCAATATTTGAGGAAAAATCCGTATTACTATACCTCGCTTTATAATGTAATATAAAAATGCCGATAATCCCGCAAAAAGTAATTTATCAGTGAAAAAAGAACGCATACACCACACTCAATTGGCGATAAACAGCAATTTGAATATTCTACCTCAGCAGCCGATTTACCGGGATTTGCGAGCATCTGAAAAAACTATATGTAAAAGCGATGCAACGAGTTAATTAACGCGTATAACCATTTCATTGGAAATCGCAGATTTATATAGCTTATATCGTAAAAAACCTTCTCAACCGAATTTATATATATTATTACTGTTAAACTTATTTTTTAACTGATCGTTTGTAAGTTTAATCATAGAAAATATGACTGAACAATTCACTACTTGTATAGAGAAGAAAAAGAAGCTTTACAATGTGAAAAAGGTAATTACCAATGAGGACGATGACAGTACCCTATTAACGCTCTTGATGACATTTCGGAAAAAGGGTTTTACAATATAACCTCCCGGAAAAAGGGGTTTGACGTCTTAATCACTTTCGCTGCCGCGAATAATTGACTTTCTTCGGGCATTTAGCGGCGTATAATAATAATCGAGGGCCGTGGTCGCCGCGCTGTATACGAGCTCGAGGCGCATTAGCCACGGATAATGCCCAGGTGGCTAAACTCCGCGGCCGCGCAGTTATTACGAGCGTTGAAAAAGCGCACGAGCTAACCCGGCTGTAGACCCACTCGGTTCTCTCCCCCCTTCTTCTCCCCTCTTCCCTCGTGGCATGAAAAAATCAACGCGTATGTATACAACGGCGAGCCACTTTGCATCCCCCTCATGTACATACCCACATTCTCGCGCTACCTATATAGCTTCTTCAGGCTATCGCTCTTCAAGCGACGAAGTATTTTATCACATTCTTAATATTTATATAATAGACATAGTTAATAATTAGCATATATTTTCAATTTGTCAAAATAACACTGTGATGTATAATTCGGGAACTTTTTATACGTTGGTTTGGAATATTATATATACAAATTAAACGACGCAAAAAAGGTCAATTTATAACCGGAAAGCTGCCTCAACTCATTAGGCCCACATTAGGAGAGCGCAAAGCTAAAAATGACAAACTAAATAGCTAAAACCTCGAGATGTAAATATCTTAGTAGCGTCGCGGTTGAGAATCACGTGCACAAGCTCGAGCCGCGTTTGCCAGATACGCTTGACAAAAAATTTAAGCGATTCTTAAAAGAGTCGCTTTACGCGGGAGGACCGCTACCTCCTCTCTCTCTCTCTTCTCTTCCCAGGCTCCTCCCACGGCCAGCGGCGCAGGCAACAGCGGCGGCAGGTCCCATCAACTTTATGCGTTCGCGCAGACTACCGTGGCCTGCACGGTTAAACGCTCGCAAAGTCGTTGAACGGCCTTTCCGCGTGGGATGAATTATTTATTTTATGGAGTGACGCGCTCGTCGTTTCCCATACGCGCTATATATGCTAGCGTTTCGGCCAACACTCGTGGATTATTTATGCGACGGTCGCCCTGTGTCTTTACACGTGTAGCCGGCGTATATATGCTCTCTCTCTCTCTCTCTCTTCCTCTACCCCGGCTAATTTAAGCGCACGCTTTTGCGTATATATTATATACTTATGCGGCTCGTTCTCGAGAGAGAGAGAGAGAGAGAGAGAGAGAGAGAGAGAGAGAGAGAGAGAGAGAGAGAGAGAGAGAGAGAGAGAGAGAGAGAGAGAGAGAGAGAGAGAGAGAGAGAGAGAGAGAGAGAGAGAGAGAGAGAGAGAGATCTAAATGCGCGAGAGATCGTGTTCGCAGCGGAGGGCGGAAAAATCGAACGAGGATAATGACTTTGGTTATTTAAGGACTGGGAGGGATAAAGGAAGTATGAGGGTGAAAGGCCGCTCTGCAGCGGTATATGAAAATAGGAAGTAATGACGATAATTTAGAATCGATTACGCTTTTTATTTTTACTTCTTTGGCATCTGCGGCAAAATCATCCGCAGCCTCTCGTACAGTATATATGTATATACTTATTTGAGACTATTTATATTCGCAGTATAATAACTGAATTCACCGCGGTGTTATTTAAGAACGTTGGTAATTAATTTTCTAAAATTTACTTTTGCCCTCGATTCAAATTAATTTTTCTATTTTTATAGAACGATATCGGGAATGTGCTGCTCATCTATAAGGGCGAGCTGTTTTATAATAGAAAACAGAGAGAGCGGCGGGCAGAATTGATAAGCTAATCCCAAAACTGATGATAGCTTGATAGAATTTTAACTGGCTTAATGCGCGTACAGTTTGGCTATTTTCCATGCAATTACTCCCCTCCCTAAATACTTGAATGGCCGGGCAACCATTACGGAGCACGCGGTAAATATTTTAAATACCGGATCGATACTTTCGTCCCAACTTACTTTAAATCAATAAAACCCCAAGCAGACGCATGTGTGTGTGTGTGTGTGTGTGTGTGTGTGTGTGTGTGTATAGGCCCTCCAACGCTCCGCGAGTAGTTTATTCCTCGCGTACACGTCCGATCGGACCTATTTAAGTACTCGGCGTACAAGCCGATACACGTAATGCTCCACCAGCCGCGCATTCGGACTAATAACTTTTCTCGCGCCGCGCGGTACTAAACTGTCCGTATCACACACAACATACACACACACGTGCACAGCGTATCTCGCGAGGTTCTATAGACATTCCCGACGCGGCGGCCGAGGAAGAATACACGTGTGCGCGCGAATCATCGACGAGCCATTCTCTCCTTCTCTCGGAGAGAGTTAAGAAATAAATCAGACTGTCCCGGGCTCACTGGCATTAATTGAGCCGCATTGTATAATCTCACTCGCTCTGCAGCCTCCCTCCTTCTCTCTCTCCTCCTCGCGAGAGAGGATGCGCTCCGATGAAATACGCCGTGGCATCGATTTACGATAGATAAAACGTACTTTATGGGGATGTTTCCGCGCGCGAGGCAGAGGGCCAGCCGACGCGTTGTTTACAGCTGCTCTCGCGCCGCAGCTCGCGACTGACGGCGCGTATAGCTAGAGCTAGGTGTATATATAAGCACGTATCGTGTGTGCACATGCACACCAACTCGCGAGCGCGCCTTCGGGCTGCTTCTATGGACGGGAGAGACGCGGAAGAGAGGGGGAGTAGACGGCGTGTGGGAAAGAAGAGGAGCCCGAGGAGCAGATAAGAAGCTCGCGCATGAGCATGTACGCGGAGGAGGAGGAGGAGGGAGTACCAGCGAAAAAGGAGTTGAAAGGGGGGAAGAGAGTGCGAACGGGAATCGCGAGTAATAAACTTTCCGTGCTCTGGAGTCAATTTCGTTGATTAGGAATGCGGCGCCGCTGATCTGCGACGATTATTTTCGACTTCTGGTTTCGAGGAGAAACCTTATGAAGATGAAGAGTGCCAGGGTGTATATCAGCAATTCTACCAAGAATAATAAGCAACTATAAAAAGAAATTTTGAGCTAAAACTATTACTAACGCCCTAAAACAGGGCCTCTGTTGCTCGTTCTTTTTTTTTTTTTATAAGTTATAAATAATCCAAAAAAATAGTACGAACAGTAATGTATTGACTATTGAAACTTTCACATTGAATATCTCAAAATAATAAATATGCGACTTACGCCACTCTTATTCTGACCCACACCTATATAACGATGTACAATTTCTCCATAGTTAATGTATACTCTGAATCAATGAACTTTACATCAGATGGTCATTTAGCAAGATCCTTTCTATATTTAGGATGATCTAGAGAACCAGAAAACCCTGGTCCGGTAGGTGTGCCCCGCAAACAATTCTTATTATTTTTTTATGCCCGCAGTTGTTCTGAGGAGTATTTCTATAGAATTACCCATAGATATATTTACAGATATATATTTATAGAGTAAATGTAAATCAATGTACTCGTGCAGTTTGTCGTATATAGAAAGTCAATGAACATAAAACTATTCATGGATGTCTATATTTGTACAAATGTCTACAATTCTAAGAAAAATGGAATAGTTTCAGTAAAGAGCAAAATTATAAGAATGACAATAAAAAATCGAGGATAAGTCGTATTTTTATATATTTAAAATAATTGAAATCTCAAAAAAATACCTCGTATTAATTAATAGTCTTCGCCCAATATGACACTCAATACTGTTTTTATAACTATAGTATTTTCTATTTTGTAGATATCAAAAATAAATTTTTATATATTTATAAATGAATTCCAAATATAAATTGTCGCCCATCTTATAAGAGTCACGCGGAAGACGAATAAAAACTTCGATTAGGTCAGGACCTAAGACCAAAAAAAAAAGTAAAAAAAAACCAGCCGAGAGTTAATAACATCAGATTGTTCAAATTCTGATGCGAAAGCGAAAAACTTCCTCCGGCGGAAAATGTGGAGCATCCGCAGCGCACTCGAGCTTCTTTGACTGAAGACAGAGTACGAAGAAGACAAAGCAATGTAAAGCGCGAAGATCCGGCAAGTACAGCGGCGCAAAGAGAGAAGCGTGAACAAAAGAACGAACGCGCGTGTGCGAGGGGATGAATTTAAGTCGTGGGTAGAGAGAGAGAGAAAAAGGCCACGCAGGAACGATCGATAAACGAAGCCAGAAGAGAGAAAGAGAGAAGAAGAGCAACAGAAGACAGAGAGAGAGGGAGAGAAGTATAAGGTCCGTCTCGGTGTACAGTGCGTTCTCCGTTGTGCGCGCACATGCACGCGCGCGTGCGGGCCGTTTTCGCGCTGCGTGTACGTGCCTAATGATCTGTGCATGCGTTCGCGTTCCTTCTCTTTCTCTCTCCTTGTCGGACTCGTACATCAAACGGCTAATTAATGCCACCCGTAATTATTGCCCATCATAATGAGAGCAAAAGGGAGCGCTGCGAGACGGGGGGAGGCTCTATCACACACGCGCCCGAGCTTTGTGTTTCCCGCTCCTCTCTTTTCGAGGCTCTTTCTTCCTCTCTCTTTCTTCCACCCGCGCGAGCGCACTCTCTCTCGCGCTAATTTTTTGCCCTCTCTTCTCCAAGCGAGTACGTAGCGAGCGCGTATCGATTCCTCCTCCTCTCTCTTCTTCCTGCAGCATCGCGTCTCCTCTACTTTTTTTATCTCCTCTTTTCCTTTCTTCGTCCCTTGTCCTTTTGCTCCTTCGCTATCAGTCCTCGCAAGCGGGCACCCGGGCTCGCCGAAGCCATTCCCCGCTCCTTTGATGCCCACCCTTTCTCCCTTTGTCCTCTCTCTTGCCCCCCCCCCCTCTCTCGTGCGCGCATTTGCACTGTGTGCAGCGCGCATGCACTTTTCTCGGTATTCCTTCGAGTCTCTCTCTCTCTCCCCTCTCGCGCTCGCTGATGCGCTGCGTCGTCGCTATATACCGCACTCTTTGAGGTGCGAGCTTCACTACTGTTCTCTTTTCGCGATTTGCTCTTCGGCCCTTGTGTCATTGCTTTTTGCCCAACTCTGGTCCCCTATTCCCTCTTGTTACAAGTCGCCTCTGTGATCTGCGACGAAATTATAGCGTTAATTCAAATTTACTCGATACCTTCGCTTTGGCCGTATTCTCTTTCTACTACGTCTAACACAGTATCTTACGGAAATTAAAATGCTTGCTAGAAAGTATAGTAGGAGTTTTAAAATAATTACACTTGTAAATGGTTAATGATATAAAATAACTAAAAACTAAGTGCCAAACTTTGAAAAAATTTCAACCCTTTTTGTACAATGATTATATTTCGTCGCGCGGTACGAAGAAAAGCCTATATACTTTTAAGTTTGCGCGAAACTGACATTTCTTCACGGGAACTTAGAAGTTGACTTTTCTTCGTACCTCGCGACGATTTGTGCAAATGAAAAAATTTTCAATACAAAGTTTATCTCATCCCCAGCTGTTGAATTGAAAAACAAAAGGTGTTCCTTCTTTAAAATGAAAAAATAAAAATTTGAAATATCACCTTTGTTTTGAGTGAACGTCTTTAAGATTCGTCTGGATTAAAGTTGTTAATGAAGTAAAATGAGCCGCGCGGGAATGAAATATGGATGTAAACTGATCTGTTGCCACGGCAACTAACCGAGGAAAATATCTTTCTCGGCGACACGTGTATATCAAAGTCGCTCGGTGACTATAGACAACAGGTGCGCAAGTTTTCAGCGGGCAGCTGCTCCGTTCACATGCACTACCAGCGTACGTGCATATAGCTATACGCACCCACGCGCTCGTTTGCGCGTCTCCTTGCGTGTGTGCATCAGCGCCGGGGCGCACATATATTTCACGCGAGTGACGTGCGCAAGCGCGCGCGCCCGGTCCCATACCGCGCTACCGCTCTTCTACCCAACTCCTATATATACCTAGTGTTCGAACGAGCGCTCGTTGCTCGGGCTAACCTAACGGATAATTTCGCAGGCCATCCTCCTCTCGCGCGCAGTCGTAAAGAGGTGCAACTTATTGCCGCACGCTCCGCCGCGGCGCGGTTACGGGTTTAAGCTGCGGAACCTCCGCGCAATGAGAGGAGCGCCGGTGAATCGGCTGCAGCGAGCTACCGCGGAAAATTGTTACGGGAGTTTAAGAGGCGAATTAGGATCGGAGGGCTAGCTGCGAGTCGGGAGAAAAATCGAAACGTTTTCTGGAAGCGTGGTATAGCAGCCCTTCGGACCGATGCGCTGTTATACTGTCGTTGCGCAACGCCGACGCCAACACCTTTTTCGCGCGGTGTATACACTCCTTTGTCCTTTTTCTGCCTCTTCTGATCATTACACGGGAGCTGATTGACACCGACGTGAGGGTAGAGCGGGAAATTTACACGGACGGTATCATCTGACAAACCGAGACGAGGAATCCGGATGTTGATCCTCTTCTTTAATGAGCTTTTACGAAACTTTGAGCTCCTACCTTCACGAAGTGGGGAAAAAATATACTTTGCAGGTAATCAGAGACAGGAAAGAAGCTGAAGATTCTTGTACTAGCTACAAATTGGCTAAATGAGCGTAGGTACTTCGAAATTTCTTTATATGGCCGGTATAATAAAATAGTAATTGATATAAAAGATTTAAATATGAATGAGAAATTCCTAATAATAATTTTTAAATGATGCGTCAAAGTATTTGTTCATTAAAATAAAAATTAACATTCAGCGAATGTGTGAAACATTCTAGGAAAATATGGCCCTCTTATTACGTAGTTATGACCTTTTTAATTCGGGACTAGAGATAGAAGTGGGTATCGTCTCATGTGTATAGTTGACCTGCTGTCGATAATTTCGTGAAGAGATGCGATTTTTTACAAGGTTTTAAGGAATTTACAGTATTAAAGTATATTTGCTGTATTCATAAGGTATTAATTATGTAGGTATAATTTATGTACAGTTGGAAATACAAAGATTATAGTATAAAAGCAATAAAATCGTAAACAATTGAAGAAATTCAGAATCGAATTATAACGAACATACAATTTAATTATTTCAAATATTTAGTTTGCATGTGAATTTATATCAAAATTAATATGAAAGTTGATGCTACAGTTTGAAATAAATGTTTTCCCTCTCTTATTTCCCCGTTCTATAGATTTAATGAAAAGTTTGGCTGACAGTTAATCGAAGCAAGTAAATTAGTAAACAAGAGAAAAAATCGAATGTCTGGTTTTTCAATTATGTAAACTCATTGACGTTATAGCCTCGTGCACATCGTATCCCGTACGGTCAACGTTACGAAACGAATACTCATTGTTTATAGTTATCATACAGTTGAATATTGGATTATTTTCATTGTAACGGTTAATATTGATTATCGATTATTTGGTAAATTCGGACATGTCTTCGGAGAGATTGCTGCTTATTTGTCAATTAAGCTTGTTATAAACATAAATTTTTACAGTACGCATAAAAGCAAAGCCTCTACCCTGGTAGAAATTCATCTATACGAAATGGCCAAGAAGTTAGAAAATAGCTAGTAAAACTGGCTAATTAGTGGCTATGATGAAACGACTTTTCGACCATTATTTGCATATTTCCTAGATTGACGTTACAACAAAATATTCGTATTTGATTTTCTTACTAATTCTATCGCATATGAAAGAACATTAAAGTGCATTGGATGGTTTACCAAAATATAAATAAATAACATTAACTAAAAAATCATTTGTTGTACTCCTTCTATGAATAATTCAGCAAAACTTTTATTTCTCCATCTGATTCTGTCTCTCTCACTCCTTGTCATAACAGCAAGCGTTCTGCTATAGCCATTTCCAGACTAAAAAAAACAATCAGTTTTAATACCTTTAAAATACTCAAGAATAAGCTTGTGCTTGTCTTCAAAAAACTCATTCTATTTATCAATCTATTAAATGGCCATGTAATAGAAGAAAAAGCGTTTCACCGGGAGCTAGAAACTGGACAAGATAAATTCCCATTTTATAGCAAGTTTCTAAAATTAATAGTCAGTTATTAGTTATAAAATGTTTTGGATTTTCATCAGGGTAAATGGCGCACTATAGAAACCGTCGTCCTTTCATTCTTACTATTTAAAGGAAACGTCCATTTCAAGATTTTGTTGATTTAGATAACTTACAACCACCAGCCACGTGAATGGTTTCTAAAAATTCTTAAAAAATCTTTTCATATATTACAGAATGGACCTGGCATTTATATTTGAAGTACTGCTTTCTAAAGACCCTTACAATACGATAAGAAATTTTGAAGGGGTATTTTGGATGTTCCCCTAATGAAAAATATTTTTATAAATGTGGTTGAATGTACTTTCAAGAGTATCTAAATGTTAATGTTATCTAATACAGACTTCTTTCGACTTTCCAAAGGAAAAAGTCTATTACAAACATTGTGTCAAAGTGTCGCTATATGAAAGTGAAAGATTTGTACTTCTGATGTATAAAAGATTTAAGTTTATGATATTTCACTGCACAGATTTTTCGCATTTCAAATTCATATTTGAATAGGGAAATGAACATTCTTTATTATCTACATCTTGGTAATAGATTTACAAACATACTTGGAATATGAACAAAACCGAGCGGAAAATTAGCTTATTATTCAATTACTGAACTAGAGTAAAGTTTACGACTTTGACATGTCTCGAAAGGAATATTAAACCCTTCCAGAGAAAATCCATCATAACCGAAAACCCTTTTCTCCTCGCCCCGAGAGCTGAAGGAGGTTCCGCGCTCGAGTATAAATTCACTTTACAGCACGGAAGAAAAAATATCCACACGTTAATTAGAAAGTTTCGAGCGCGTATATAGCGCGGTGCAATCGCGCGCAGGGGGCGCATTTCGTGCTACTACGACTTGGACGACGGAGCGCGCGGGCACCAGCGTCCTTGTCGTCGCCGAATTCGTATTCTCTTCGTCCCCGTTGACGTTTTTATACCGGACCGGGGGCTGGAAAAATAAAATTGCGCGCGCAATGCGGGGACCATAAAACTTGAAATTTTTCGTGGAAGCTCTCGCGTCTCCCTCCGGCTTTCTAAGCTGCGCGAGGCACGGCGTCGGCGGCGGCGGCAGCGTCCTCCTTTACTGCCGAACTCCGCGCTGCTGCAATTTCTCTTTTATTACCCGGCCGCGCACTTTTTCGCGAGGCGCCCCGGCGACGACGACGGCAGCGGCGGGAGCCTCTCGTCGGTAGCATAATTTATTCCGTCCGAGCGAATTGGGGTTGTTACACTTGATTTACGTCGCTTTCCCGCGTCCATGTGTCGGTGCACGTGTACACGTATAGAGCCGCAGCGGCGGCGCACATTAATTGCCGCGCGAGAGCCGTATCCCTCGAGCAAAGTCTTACGTGTGCAAGAGCGCTATTAAAATTAGAGGTAATGGTGTTCCCCCGGCCGCGCGACTGCGTTTCGCTTTGCGCAAGGAGATGACGACGGCGCTCCGGAGCGGCCAGAGCAATTTTAAAAATGCGTTTTCAGCGAGCGTTAGGTTTTTAGGGTAGCGGGGAGCCGAGCGAACGGAGCCCGGCTGATACTTTCCTTTTTTGTCTCTTGACCTGATAAAAAATCCTGTTGGAGCCTTCTCCTTGGATCTATAATAGGGTTACGGCAAGAAGCACGCGCGCTTACGTGCGTTACCTTTAAACATTCAAAACAATTGCTAATAAGGTGAATTGCATGGTCTCTGACTCATCGCTAAATAGGCTGAAAATTTGCAAAGGTGCCTTACTTCTCCATACATAAATTAATGAACGTGGTATTTTATTAGAAATAATGTCTATATCTTCGATTTTATCTTTGTAAATATTTATGTAAGAAAAATGAACAAAAAGGATTACTTTAATACTATAATCGAAGAGAAAGAAATCATTTATACCAATAAATAGCACAGTTTTTAAATAATCAAACACTGATCTTTATTGGGCTAAAAAATACTTCTGTAAACTGTTAATTACTGGCATTTACTGCGGTTTTACTAAATTGGTGTCTTTCATTATTCTTTAACAATCGTTTTGTTATGTAAAGTAAATTATGTATAAAATTAAGGTCATTGGTTCAAAATGTAGTGAAAAAAGCACACAAAATTGTTATATTGTTGAGCAAAATTCTGCATTATTTTAATATTTGTATCCAGAAGAAAAGGTACATAATATGTCAAATATAAAGTTATAAATTATATGTTACTGGAAAATCTGTATTACTGTTAACTAGAATATTTTTTATATTTCTAAATTTTTAAAAATTAGACAGTTTTTTGGTAATTTTTCAATTTACACTTATAGAAAGAAATATTTGAGGCAAATGTGCGATTCATTTGAAAAGCGATTTTTTCAAGTATTTGACCTAAATGAATAATTCTTAACAGTTACAAAATATTCATTAACAGCTAATGCGCGACGGCTTTTTGGACATAAGCGCTACTTTTATCAAATGATTAATTTCTTAACTGTTAATGCACCTGTATTTGACTGAATTCAAATACATATTCGTTAACAGTTAAACTGGTGACTTTGGGTCAAATGAATCTTTCTATCAGTGTACTTAGTAGAAAACGTAGAAACTGAAAGTGAAATAAGGCATTATTTAAATTATTATTTCTAATATACTTATTCCTTTATTATATCCCTTAATGTGTTTGCTGGATAAAATTTCTCAACGACGTACGTAATATATGCCTGAATATGAACCAATGAAAAAAAAAACTTGAATCCCGTACTCAAAATTTATAAGGCTCCTTTAAAGTTTCCTTAAACACAGTAAGGTGGAATAAAGCACAAGAAATAAGTATCGAAACGCATGCATAAACACTCCAACCTACATCGCAATGCGCGTAGATTTCAATTCGTTTACATGTTCGCAGCAGCCGCTCACACACACGCGCAGAGCCGCAGGAATAAAACGCAGCTATCAATCCCTTTATAATCCAATAAATTCCTTAATAGAGGCAATAGCTCTCTTTCTCCAAGCTACACACACACACACACAGACAGGCTTTTTGCTC
Organism: Torymus aiolomorphi; assembly: GCA_036365515.1. NCBI lineage: Eukaryota > Metazoa > Arthropoda > Insecta > Hymenoptera > Torymidae > Torymus > Torymus aiolomorphi. The sequence goes on from CM070875.1 coordinate 37,193,253, forward strand.
CCTTGCCGCGGCCCTTCTCTCACCCATAAGCCCGCGTATATAGCATTCGCATCGTTTCACGTGGCAGCGGCGGTGCATGCGATCCCATCATCATCATCATCCGGCTTTTAATTGCGGAAAAAGGGCCGACGGTGGCGCCCGTGCATTATTCGGCACACTTCTGCGATTGACAATGACCGACGGCCCCCGCGGCTTTTTAGGCCGGGCTGCGTGTGCGCGCGCCGCGGGGCACTTCCCGGCGGCGCGCCGCGCGCTGTAATTCTGAGTGGTTCATTGAAATATGATACGACGCAAGAGGTGTGTAGCTACCATATACTGATTTGCTGCAGTTATCAGCCGGCTTGTAAATCTTTTTGCGGTTCGGAAAAATGTTGATTGAAAGTCAAATTGACGTGCGACTTTTTAACAGGGTTTACGATGTTCAAAGGCAAATAAAACTTCTTGGAGCCATCATTAACTTATATTCAATTTCTCCGGCTGGGACTGATTGTGTTGTGTAATATATCTATACAAAACGTTCAATTTTCTTTTAAAATTGTTCAAGTATTTTTTCCAAAGAGGCAAAGCTAATGATATAATATAACATTGAAACTCAAATATAACTAACATGTTTTAATATATTTATATAAGGAATATAAGACACAACATTATTAGTACCGCACATCTTTTCAGAAATGTTTGCTAATAAAATACAAGTAGAGAAGACGACCGGCACTTTGGTAAAGTAGCGCGAGAGTTAAGCAGCACTGGGTGTGGCGTCACTACTTGGATGGGTGACCGCTTCATACCTATATATGTACAACTTCAGCGATACATACAAGAAGAGAAGATTTATTGCATAAATATTCAACAATGTTTGAAGCATGATACTTTCAGCTCTCATTTCTAATTAATTTTTTCCTGATTTTCTCACGCGCTGCAATATCTACCTTTACGAAAACGAAAATTACGAGTTTCGCAGACTCGCAGAATCGGCAGGTGGATGCTTACTACTATACAGTCACCCACGCGAAGTAATAAAACGGCGCTTGCGCGCGTAGTTTTCGTGATTTAAGAGCCAACGCGGTGCGTCGAGCCAATTGCTGGACGGCTACGCGCGAGCGCGAAGACAGAGTGCGAGAGCGGCGAATTGGAGATCTAGAGCGGCGCCGCGCTGCACGGCGCGGCGAATGCTCTAGTTCCCACGCGTGTTTTCTTTATGCGCAAGCTGACTGTGCGCTGCCTAGCCCGCGCTCAGCATGAAACGCGTTTTCGTGCGTGCGACTTTTGCACAAAGCCATTCCGTAGCTCGCGCTGCAGCTGTGTAGGCGAGTTTTCGCGATATAGAAAGATAGTTTTGCTATTTGGAAAGTTGGTCCTCAGGAAATTTAATGCAGCTGTAGTCTGGGGTTTGGGAAAGTATTTTACTGTAAAGTTTATGCTTATTGAAAAACGGATAACAGTGTTTGTTGAATTAAATAGTGAAAGGATTTTTTACGATTCCTATAGCAATTTTCTGATCATTTAACCGAAGTTGCTATTTCAGATCATTTCAGATGTAAAAAGCATATGTATATGGGTAAACATACAAAAAACATATTTTTATACTTTTAAAGAAATTAATTTACTCAAGTGATTTTTAATCCAAGCCGTTGGAATCCAATTTTCCACTTTTATCAATATTTTCTTAATTGGATATGAAAATATACTTTAACGCGTATAAATTTTATTTAATTTTTATCAGAAGTTAAGAAGCAAAGAAAATGAGTAGCAAAGTAAACTCCGTTCAATAATTTTCTATTAAATAATCAAATTATGAAAGTGGATCACGGCGAAAAGAGAAAGTGAAAACAACATTAATTGATAATTGTATTTGTAGTAAACTTGTAAATGAAGATTGAAACAATATAACGGGTACTCGAAGTACAACGATACTACAGCTGGACATTTTACGCATTAATAAATATTAATTGACAAAATTTTTATCTAACGGTTGAACGATATACATTATGGGCGTTACTGCAAAACAATATAAAATACATTAGCGTATTATTGTAATTTTTTCATCCTTCTCATTTGTCCATTCTTCCCCTCCTTTGTGAATTCAACAATAATCTTTAATGTTCTAAGATTCCCACTCGATAAAACTAACAGTTTAACATATTTACGAGGAGACATCTAATACGCATGCACACGCGCAGTTGAAAAACGCGTGTCATCATTACGCTAGCCATCGATTTCCCTACACCGCACAGGCTAGCCACAAAGTTCAAATTATATACTTCCCGGCGACGGGCAAAGCGCCGTATACAACGCAACGTGCGCGTATCAGCTTTCAATTCTGCATAAACATAGACACAGACGCATACAGATACACGCACACGCTATACACGCGTTCGTAACGATTCAGACACCGTGTGAATGCGAAGTTTCCCGTAACGATGATTAAGCTCACGCTCTCTCTCTCTCTCGCCCGCGCGTGCACGCGAGCGCGTTTCAAAAGGATCGCGGCGCTCGCAGAGACGAGGCTCTAACTCATTGTCGATTCTGCGTGTAGCGCGTATCGCCGCGCGTCGTCCCCCGGAAGTGTCGCGCCAGCGAAATCCGAGTTCGTATTATACGCGGAAAGTCATTATAAGACGTGTCGTGTGAGGTGAGAGAGAAAGAGAGCGCGAGCCACCACACAACGACGCATCGCCGCGGAAACGGATTGACAGGTGATGCCCACCGCTACCGATACTATCGGCGCATCGACGCCGAGAATGACGAACTGCGCAGCGAGGCCACTGTGCGCTTGACGGATGCAGCGCGGGGACGCGAATAAGGGAAAGAAGCCAAACACGGGAGCTGCCCGTGCATTCGTATCAATAGATCGCCGAAATAGCGTCATCTCCTTTTTTTGGAAAAATGCGTTGTTCTAATTTTAACAGTATATTCAAAATCAAATTGTATAGAGCGGTAAATTTAGCAGCGTGCGCTAAATTTACATATAGGTCAACTTACATCGCTGCAGTGGTTGGTGCAACTGAAGCATGATATTTCAGTTTTAAATGGTTGGGAAACTTAAATATAATACATTATTCGCAATGTACGATATTTTATAGTGGTATTTATTTACATATATGTATAAAAGTTTTTTTATATGAGACAATAAATACAAGGTTCATAGATATTTAAAATTTTGGATCAGATTTCTTAGACTAAGAACATTTTCTTGGGGAGTTTTAAATGGCTATAAAAACTGCACAAAATATTATTTTGGTTTCCGAAGTGAATTCAAAATAATATGTAAGAGTTTCTAAGTGATTACATACGTAAATTGTAAAAAATTACGTATGTATATTGTAAAAAATGTGATTTCACGAGTTGGAAAAATGGGTTCTTAATATGGGTCAATTAAAAAACAATCATGAAAAATGCTAAAAAGGAACTCAAAAATGTTTATCTGTTTAAAAAAATAAACATTCTTCTTCTTGTTCTAAGATAAATAATAATATTTTTCAATAAAACAAATGGGTACAAAATACTTTGTATTGATACTTGAATAATATTCATGTAAAATACAATCGATACCACTCACTTTTAATAATTTGCATTCATTCGATCTTGGCTGCTCGAGAAATTTTGAGCTGTTTAAAACAATCACCTTGCCTACTGTTAATAGTATATTACGCACCATGGGAGGAAAAAACTTGGACAGTCCACAGCTCGTGTAAATTACCACCCGAGCCGAAGGCGAGGGTGGCAAACACGAGCTGGAGGCTGACCAATTTTACTCCCGTGGTGCGTATACTATTTTTCCTCACATCGAGGCCGAAAATGCCATATTTCCGTTTCGGAGCCGGGCGGGAATGAGGCACTTTCGGCACGGCTCCGAAACGGAAGTAAAATTGGCCAGCCCCCAGCTCGTGTTTACCACCCTCGCCTTTGGCTCGTATGGCAATTTCCAAGTTTTTTCCTCCCATGGTGCGTAATATACTATTAATGTCTATAAAAGTATACAGTAGCTCATTTAGAGTAAAAATATATCCATGTAGGTTTTTCGAAAATTTTACCCTATACTAGATTTATTTGCCTAACACAGCCTATGATCTGAACTTTCTTTCACGCACTTGATCAGAGAGTCAATGATTTTTCAGTTATTTATTTTTATACAGTCAGTTTTTAGTAATACCTACTATTAGTTCTATTCTACATTACTTAAATTACAGCAATTAATACATCGCTCGTCACTACTAATTAGGCAACCAATATATTTATATATGAATACAATAACTTTGTTTCCTATTGCTACTACAAAGTTATTTTGAAGAAAAGTTTGTTAAAAATTGTATCAACGTTGAGCCTCAGCTCCCTGGAAAAATGAAGCAATTAAAGTGAAGAAACATATCGCATTCCGCGCGAACGAAGGAATCTGTAAAAATCGCGCGCTCGAAGGGCATCGCGGGAGATAAAACAAATAGCCAGTTAGCGATGGACACGAAACTATTATTTATTGTTGGGAGAGCGCCCGCGCGCGGTGGCTCGATCGCCGGGGCGAAAAAAGGCTTCCTGGGAGGAGGGGCGGGGGGGGGGGGGCGCATGCTCGGATGAGCGCGTGTTTTTTCGACGCGCTGGCGAGAGATCAAAAGCACGATTCCATGGCAACCTCTTGACGTCTCGCGTCGAGCTGCTCACGCTCACGCGCGCCTCGAAGGTGTTTCATATCTGGCTCTATCGCCACGTAGCTCGAGCGTGAAATTCGACCAGCGGGGCATCCTTCTCCCCCCCCCCCCCCCCATCCCTCTCCCTCTCTCGCAGCTCCTCTTTTTGCTGCGCACCGTTCCGGCCTGCAGCGCGCTGCACATCGCCGTCTTCGCGAGCGAGCGAGCGCGCGCAAAGACGTATTACCGCCGGAGCAGAGAGCGAGAGTGCAGCGGAGAACGAGAAGAGTCTCACAATGTCTTATGCATGCAGTGGGGGGCTCTCGTCGTCGTATTCTTGTTGTTCGTCATTTTCGTTTTTCGCCCGCCGCCCGCTGCCCATGTCCGAGGTGTTAAGTAGAATGCTCGCGAGTGCGCGCTTGACGCGACGGGGGAAGCTTTGACTCGCGCGCTCCCCTCGCGCTAAACATACCGTGATTAATTACGGTTACGTTAGTGGCTACCGTGCTCTGCCTCCTACAGGGTAAATAAATGCTTGTAATATGCTCGTCGAAACAATTACTACCTATTTGAGCAGCTCCCCTTTCTTCTTTTGATAATTCTATTGTGATTATTTTCTGCATTGCAGATCTAATATATGGATAAGTCCTTACGCGTTGCTATTTCAAAGATAGAGACGTGATATCTAAAAAATAAAATATATTTTCTGGATTTAATAGTACTCTGATGTCTAAAAATGTTTACGTTCTTGTTTTATTTTGGAATTTAAAGTAATACCTCAAATTATTTCGCTTTCGCTTTTTTTTAAATAAAAATTCAATTAATTTTACCTTTAGGTGGTTTATAATAAGACGCTCTTCAAATATTGCACGTTCATCTTAATATTGAATAGCAGAAAAGTTTGTTTTAAATATGTCAGATTTCTGAATATTAATTACCTTTCATTTAAAATTAGTGAAGAAAATAAAATAAATTATGAAATGGAATGCAGTTATTCTATTATTCTAAATGTAAGACTTCGTTCTAAAAATGAATCACTTCGATTTGAAAATACATATTTTAAACAAATTTTAATCCGTTTAAGTTACAAGAGATGTTTCCCCATTTAATGCAATTTATAAGGTTTAACCATATTAGGAAAATTCTTCTTTTCTGAATTCTTATAAAAACTTTCTCTGTTGAGATTTAATAAAATCTCCATAGGGTAAATGTAGGTATTACCGTGGTTTTTGAGCACGGGCATCTTATAGTACACGAATTAAAAGCTTTGCTTCGATGATTTAAGTTGAATTCTTTTTTTAACTCTTCTTTAACGTACCAGAAATGCAAAAATGACTCTTATCATATGATCAAAAACGTATAGTAAATTGATAAATGCAATCTAAAAAATAGATCCGTGACTGATATTACTTCGGATATGATTGAATTACCGCGGGGATTTTACTGCGAGTGCGTCAATCACTGCGAAGGTATTACTGCGGGATTTTATCTTGAGCTTATTATATTATTTATAATTTTACAACCGAAAAAATGAACATCTGTATATTTTTACATCATATTTCATTTAGAACATAGTAGTTGGCAAATGTTCTCATATATATTGATAGACTTCTTGATTTCACTATTTGAGGTTACGTTGGACCAATGCCGTAGTAATAATACCAGCACTTGTATTTTTACACCAGTGGACAGTGATTCGCGTGGAACGTCCCTCCTCAGTTTTAAAATGCTAGAATCCCATTGGACAATTCCAATGTAAGGTTAACGGTTACACCCGAATTGGTTAATGGAATTGTAGGATTTTGAAACTGAGGGAGCACGTTCCACGCGAATCAATGTCCACTGGGTGTACAATTGACGGTATTACCGCGGATGGCCAGACAATAATGTAGTATATTCATATAAATCGTGCTTTATTCTCTTTTTAAGACGATTTCTTGTATTAATTAATATTTTGTATGATCGAATAAATATTAAATGCCGAATTATACTATGAAAAATGAAATTGCAGAGCGTTTTTCGTCGATCCGCGGTAATACCCACATTTACCCTACTACACTTGAAATAGTTATTTGTTCCATGGACCTTTTAATAAGCTTTACCCAATAATTGGTTTTATAAGTTGATCTTCTAGTAGTTCAAATGAACGTCTAAAATAGTACATTACGATACGGGCGTGGAAGGTGATTATTTACCGCAGGAGACATTTTTCAAAAAGTCGAATGCGGTAAAAATCACCTTACGCACCAGTGTCGTACCGTATTTTATACCACGAGAGTCGAATAATCATATTAAAGTTATGATTTTGAGGTTAGAGTGGTGTAAAATCGATTTCTGCTATCTAAAAATGAAGCCCAGTGTTCCTAATTCCATCAGATGTGTCCTTTTTCTTGTGATATGGACAATCTAATTTTTTCTTACAACGACGAAGAAAATCACACTTGATCTTTCCGACACAAAAATGGCACATTGTAATTGTTCTTATAAACAGTAATATTATCCTTATTGATTTTATTATAAACTATAGCTAATTTCGAGTAATTTCACAATTAGTGCATTTTATACCAATTTTTGTGAAATTCATGACAGATTATTATTTTCAATAGTAAATTGAAAAGTGTTATGTTGTAAAGAATTGAAATCAGTATTATTACTGATTTTATTAATTTATTAGCTTATTAATATTCTTAAGTAATCTTTGGGATAAATGCTGAAACATTATGTGACTCAAAAAAGTAGAAAACTTTTTATAACAAAAAAAAACTGACATATGTTTCATAATGAGCGTGGAAAAACCATATTTGAGGGTTTTTAAGATAAGTAACCGCCAACAATTAAGTTGACATAAAACCGGTGGATATTAATTTAATCGAAAAATTTATATTAAAGACTCTAGGTTGTATATTTGAACAAGTTCGACATATTAATGTGGTGACATCTCACGGTGAAAAAGTAGTTTAACCATCTCCTTGCCAAGAGGTAATAAGCAGAATGATTTAAATACGCTTTCCTTGAACAAAATCTTATCGTTCCATATATTTGGTAATAATTCTTTTTATTAACAACGAATTAAACTTTATTGTTCCTTAATATGATTCAGACGATTTATTGCTACATATTATTTCTAATAAATGAAATACTGTTATATCACTACTTATTTTATATTAATTTACATAATAAAATGTGATGCTTATAAATAGTAAATAATATCCAAACCAATTTCACAATATCCGTCTAACTAAATAAATAAGTGATATACTTCATTTCTAACAAAAAAACATATATATCTATCTTTTGAAACATGAAAAAAATATCCACGAAGAAAAAAAGCCGCTAATAAAAAAAAAGTAACGTGCAAGATACGTGCGGATGACAAAGAAGCGAGAATGAAAAAAGCAGCACAAGAATCATCGTCATGAAAGAACGTAGAGCCAGGGAGAGCTCCTGCGCGCACACGTACGACCGCGTGCAGAAAAACCTTGTCTCTGTGCGGCGAGAAAAAAAAAATTGAGAGCGCACGAATGATACAACGAAAAAAAAGAATCATGAAAAAAGCACGTATAAAGACGACGAGGAGGCGGAGGAGGCAACGTTGAGAGATTAGCGTGGGATCTGCTCTCGTATACACCTCCAAAGGGTTTGCCGGAATATAGCTCAGGAGCGCTGTACGACAGCCTCCGTATACTACTAGTATACGGAAGACAAGCGCGCGCACGAGAGAGAGAGAGAGAGAGAGAGGCACGACACGAGAGTATAGTCATACGTCGTCATCGTGGCGCACGCGTGACGATGTACGAAGGCACGTAGCCCCATGCAGCTCCAGCTGTGCGTCGTTTGCCGCGAACGTGACGTTGCCTGTCATACGGAGCTGCCGGCCGCCCCGGTTGCTTTTTCATAAGACCTACTTATCATAAGGGCCCGAGTGTGCGCGCTGCAGCACGAGGATCAGTGCAGCTAGCGCATGTGTGGAGAGCGTCGTCGTCGCCTAATAAGCGCCTGCTGCTCTCTCGCACCCGCGCGCGCGCGCACGCCAGAGAGAGTTTATTTTGCTTATTTGAGCCGCCTCCGCTACCGCCGCCGAGGGTGTCATTGGTCGCACGGAGCCATCGGATAGCCGCGAACGTGCATAAGGAAGTGAGGAGACGGCGCCGTGACATTGTTCTGTCTTGGCACGACGCGCCGTCGATGCGCTTTTTCAGATAACACCACCTCGCTGTAGCGTCACCCTGCGTTGCGAAAATAATAATATCGATTGCCCCTTGTCTAACTTCGCGAACTCCTTTTAAGGCTACTTTTAATGTTTATTGTCGATAAATAAGTCTTACTTGTTGATTCATCTGCAACAGTGAAATAAAAATATTAATTGTGTACTAGCTGTTACAGCAATGGTCCATATCCATTTCGTAATGAGCCAAAGGCCAACGTAAAATTAACTACTAGTATGTAAATTATAAAGTCATAAATTATGTACAATAACGATTCAAAATTTCGTATGGTTATTGTATTTCGTGTACTATTATTACTATTAAGTTGGTTGACAAGGAATGAATGCAACAGTATTGACACTAATCACGTTGGTATATTGACTTTTGCGCGAACTCCGAAAATGAGAGTATGAGAGCTATACGAATGCCGGTTTGAAGGCGAGAGCGGTGGCGATGAAAAGAACGGAACAGCCAACAGTTACTTTCGATATAAACAGATATCTTTATTTGAAAGCTACATTTATTCAGCGCCTTGACTGTATCGCTTCGATTTGACAAAGCTAACCCGGGAGACGGCAAGTTACTCTCCGCATTAGAAGTCCAAAAGAAAACTTGTCGAACTAATGTACATAATTTGTGACCACAAGTGTTGAAGGTCTCGACTAATAAGAGGGATTATTATTCATTCTTTCTCGTACGAAATTACATGAAGTAATGATAAAATTCAATTTAAGTCTTTCGCAAAAAATTTTCTAACGCAGTACGACCGAAGCAAGCCTGCGATTTGAAAAAAGCGATGTACTTGCACATGTACAAAACTACTTGCACTGAGCTCTACAAAACTACTGTCTCAATTTCAACAATTAACAATCAGCAATAAAAAAAAGGTCAACATTAAGATTGCAGAGAAAATTTGACTAGAAGTAGAATTTTTATGCAAAGGAATGTACAATTGGTTTAAGGTAATGTGAAATACCGACATAATTTTGGAATGTCTACATCTTTTGCAAATATTAATAGAATCACTAAAAAAATTTTTGAGTATAGTATTTACATATACGGAGTGCCTGACGTTGTTGTTTTTTCAAAAACCTACTCTGAACTTATTTAATTAAATAAAAACCTTAATGCCGATAAGTAGGAATCTTTATTTTTAGAATTTGGATCTAGTTTTGAAACCAGCGTATCTCATGGAAATGCTGATAGAATCACGCAAAAAAATTTCTGAGCATAGTATTTACATATCGACGGCTGAGAGGAAGAATCTCGACGCGCGGATGAAGAACGACGTATCTCGGCGCTCGGGTGAAGAACGACGTATCTCGGCGCGCGGATGAAGAACGACGTATCTCGCCGCGAAAATGAAGAACGACGTATCTCGGCGCTCGGTTGAAGAACGACGTATCTCGGCGCGCGGATGATCTCTTACGGCCAATGCACGGCCAGTATAGCGGCGAGATACGTTGTTCTTCAACCGAGCGCCGAGATACGTCGTTTTTCATCCTCGCGCCGAGATACGTCGTTCTTCATCCGCGCGCCGAGATTCGTCGTTCTTCATCCGTGCGCCGAGATAAGTCGTTCTTCATCCGCGCGCCGAGATACGTTCTTCTTCCTCTCAGCCGTCGATATATACGAAGCGCCTGACATTGTTGTTTTTCCAAATAAACGTTCGAATGTTAATTTATTAAATAATGAAATTGGGTTGATTTTGAACTTGACATCCCCTTGAATCGAATAATACCAAAAATGATCATCCTAAATCTGTCAAATTATCGAGAAATTAGTCCATCCGTTAGGAAACATTAATTATGAGCTTGAAGATCTCGTGAATAACTAACTATTATTTTACTGTGGTTGATTTCTGATGCAAATTATTAATGATTTTAATACTTAAATAATAATTTTTCAGGCCATCGTTAGTTTTTGAGGGAAAATGCCAAAGTTTTAAAAAATCAAGTCATTAAAATTGTACCCTCTAATAAACGAAGTTTGGAGATGAATTTTCCATTTTTGAGTAAACTTAAGATGATGGCGTATTCATTTTACGTTAATTATTATCTTTAGGTTTATTTTGCAAAAATCTCTATTCACTTTACCTTACTCGGTTGAACTGTCACGTAATGAAATCTACATCTCTACCAGGCGTTTTTAAAATTTATTTTACGTTACTGAATAAGAGTAGTTAAAGCGTATCCTTATACAAAAAACTCTTAATCTAATTTTTATTTAACATATACGAAATGCACTAACACATTTAGTACAAAAATTTTGGTATATCAAATTTTATATTGATATATTTTATATTTATATTTATACATAATATTTTCTTTGATACCAGAAAATTAATTAAAAAACTGCAGGGTACCCTGGTAGAAAATTAATCATAAGTTGGCCAGAATATGGCTAAGCCATATGCTGGTTAAGTATATTCTGGCCAACTTATGGTTAATTTTCTACCAGGGTACAAGTGGAAATTATTATATGGTTAACATAATCGTTCTAAGTAGATAAGTTATAATCGTTCTCTGCCATTTTGTTTCATCCTTAAACGCACTTCATTAATTAGAACATACAACTTGATCTGTATAAGTATATACATTCTTTGTCAATATGGACCATGAACTTTTAAAAACCAATATAAACTTTGGGTGGTGCATGCGTCAGTTTCTAACATCTCATAAAAACGCAGCTGTTTACTACTATGCCTTAGTTGTTGTACCCGATAGTTATCTGCTGAATTATATTCGTTTGAAGGTATACGACGCTATTAAGGTATGTTAGTTTTATTTTGTATTTGAATTACTCTGTTTTATATACATTTTTTAGTATCATTACTATTATCATAATTATTATAATTAGCTGTATTACCGATTGATGCCTAAAAATTATCCCCCTTTAGACATCAATCATTTCGTCAGGGAAAGTCACACACGTATTTAAAAAAAAAAATAACATGAAAATAAACAATGTGAGCTTTGTTTGCTTTTTAACGGATGAAAAAAAGTTGATTCCTTTTAAAGTTAGTTTCTGAAAATACATTGAAAAATGGCAAAAACTCACTCCTTTGCATTGTGACAGTACACTCAGAAAACGATCTTCCTGTACCATCGAGAATCTGCCTGTCGAAGGATGATTTCCGCTAAAAATAGGGCCAAGAGAATATCTTCCTGTGGAAGGAGGAATTATCTTTCAACAGGAAATCATGATTCCTATAGCGGGATGATGATTTTTCGCGTGAGAGGAAATTTTGTCGAACAGGAGGAACCCTTTTTTGTCGCATAAAGATTTTCTCGGGAGGAATTTTATTTGAAGACGGGAAGATCGTTTTTCTGAGTGTACTATGTCTATTTTATACTTATCTTTCAACTTATGTAACTTTTGAAGAAATCAACATTTTTTCATTCGGTAAAAAGCAAAGGAAAGCTCGCATACTCTAGTTGGATTTTATTTTTTTGAAATGTATGTACAACTCTCCTTGATAAAATGATTCATGTTTGAAGAAAGAAATTTTTAAGTATTTTTTGGAAATATAGCTATAGACGACAAGAAAACTTGACACCGAATAACCATGCTCTCGGTTTTTTGTATATTCGGAGAACTAAAAAGACTTAGAAAGTACTTGTTAGCCTGATAGGTGAATCTCTCAAAAAATTTTTTTTGAAACTCCGTGCGAGAAGTTCGATTTCTCGCACGCTGCGTTAAACGATGCGTGCAAAAATCTCACTTCTCGCACGTCGTGTCAAAAAATACGGTTCGACACTTGTGTGAGAAGTTGATTTTCTCCTCGTGTGACCTTTTCACCCTCGCTTCGCTCGGGTGCAAACAGTCACACGAGGGGAAAATCAAATCCTCGCACTAGTATCGAAATGTACTATATTCATTTTATATCTAGTTGTTTGATGATTTCCATAGAATTGCTCATATCTCTTTAATCCCTCTTAATAAGCGGTTATTATAACTTAGGTACAACATAACTATGTTTAATTGAAAAATAAAGCCTCTTTATATATTTTACATTTTCACCTCACTATGGATTTTAAAGCATAAAAAATCGTGTCGATTTCTTTTAACAGCCAAGCACGTTTTATACAATTGTAGTTACAAATAATTACAAACTACATGAAGACGATAGTGCTCACTTTTAAACTTGGAAAACTTGCGATCTTTAGCCAAGAAATCATCTGAATCCTTGAATCGGACGATTTTCAAATTCCAAAAATAAACCGGCCTTTTCGTCCTTTCTCTGGAAAAGCATTTTTCAGAATTCTGCGCTACGTCGCAATTTACTTTTTCATTTCTCTCCTCTCCTGTCTCCCTCCTTCCAATCTCCGCGTATATATAGTAGAGGCCGCTCCGTGCTCGAGAGTCAGGCGCGCGCGCGTCCACGGAATTTCGAAATGGGCTTCCGCCACCGGCAGACGCCGCTGCAGCCGCACACAGTTGTGTCCACGACTGTCACGCGGTCCTCCTCCTCTCCTCCTCTCGCTCTTCTTGCTTCTCTCTCTCTCTCTATCTCTCTCTCTGTCTTCTGGTGACTTGCCCGGGCGCGCACCACCCCCTTAGCGCCGCTGGCGGCAGTTGCAAGCGCGCGGCGCGGCGCGATTCGTGAGTCGAATCGATAAGTGCGACTAATGCGCGCCGCCGGATTGTCCGGCGCGCGAGCGCGCGATTGCTCCCGAAGTTCGTGCGCGCGCGATCGCGGGGACGGGCGTGCGCTTTTGTTGCAGCCTGAGAGTTCTCGAGTTGCCGGGCGTTGTACTTGTCGTGTTAAAGATCGCTACGGGGATGAGGCAAGTCATGCTAAAATATTATTCAAGCTTTTATTGGTACAGTGTTATTCGATTTAACGTTAACTTCGTTAACTTTAATTTCAAAAGATAGTACATTACGATACGGGTGCGGAAGGTGATTATTTACCGCAGGAGACGTTTTTCGCACAAGCGAAGCGAGTGCGAAAAGTCGAATGCGGTAAAAATCACCTTACGCACCAGTGTCGTACCGTATTTTATACCACGAGAGCCGAATAATCATATTAAAGTTATGATTTTGAGGTCAGAGTGGTATAAAAATTATTATCTACCTGAATTGCTTTATTATTAAATGTAAAGTCAATATATCAAATATTTAATATTCATAAATAAATTTAATTCGAATTATGTCATAAATAGGTGCATTAATTTTCAACTTGGCTTTAAAAATTAATTGAATGAATCAATAAATTAATTTTGAGGAAGCCACGTGCCAATGAATTAGCAGCGGTTTTTATTTATATTTTGGCAAGCCATCCAATGCACTGTAATGCTCTTTCATCAAAGATAAAATTACCCTGGTAGAAATATTAAATCAAATACGAATATATTGTTGTTACGTCAATCTAAGAAATAGGTAAATAATGGTTGAAAAATTGTTTCATCATAGCAATTAATTAGCCAGTTTTACTAGCTATTTTCTAACTTCTTGTCCATTTCATATGGATGAATTTCTACCAGGGATATTTTATGATTATATTTTATGATTATATGCCCTAATTTATTTCGGGTTGGTACATAATTATGAAATACAAGCAATGTTCATTTTTAGCCATAAAGTTAACTGAAAAATAGCTAGCTTCTGGTTAACATTTCTACCAGGACAGCAAGGAAACTTTTTTCGCTTACTCGATAGTTTATACTTTGGTCTTAATGATCTTGAAATGATAAATCAACGCATATATTGCAATATTCTTTTGTTTTGTAAATATCAACTGTAAAGGTAAACTTATCAAGATCATCTTTGAATACATAGTAAAAAATAATCAAAGCAGTTTCCGAAGTATGCTAAAATATTTGAAATATATTTCAAATTGCATTAAAAAGTTGCCGATATAAAATTATCTCGGAATGACAAAAAAATTGCTTGTTGGACACATTCTATAAGCCGTTATATTCCAGTGACTACTGGACTCTATTGTTCTTTTGTTATACAACTAAAAGTATATTATACCTACAAAGGTAAAAAAATCATATCTTGATAAATTAACATTGAAACTTTTAGAAAAAAATCCTGGAGATCTCGAGAAAAAAATTAAATAATGAAAAAAATTGTTTTTTGTTTCGACAAGGTAACTGAAGTAACATGTAAAAAATATCTAACCGCTTTGATATTTCGTGAAAACGTAGCGTTTGCATATTTATTGGATGAGTTCGTTAGAGATCAAAAGTGAGTTTGTTTTGGATAGTGTGCAAAGTTGTATTCGGATATCTTGGTAATTTCCGCTAATTTTCTTTGTTTTTCCTCTTACTTTTTTGCTGCCTTTCCATCCACGTAAATTAATCTAAAATTGAAAAAAACGACACTTGTTTCGATGCTCCGATGTAAAAAAACAGTTGAACGTCCGTTTTGTTTTGAATAGTTGCATCACAAAGGGCATCGTCAATAAATATAGAAAGAAAAACTCCTATTGGCTGACTTCTAGTTGTCGCTGCTCGCAAGGATGATTCTGTCGTCCAGGGCACTCAACTTTAAAAAATTATTCAAAACGAAGGCTTAGTGACCGACCATCATGAATAAAAACTAATTTTTAAGTGATATAAAGGTATAAATGTAATGATTTACACGTAATATTGAATGCATTTTAGATGATTCAAAAGTATTATCGAAAAAATATCTTATGCTAATATAGCTTAAAAACTACTTATGATCTAAACTCATCTTAATATTTTCGTAAGAAAACTACAATTTTACGTGCGCAGTCGAGGTCAGTTTATATGTATATTGATAATAATATTTCGTTTGCATCACCATACACCATTAAAAACATGCATTATGCAGAATTGAAATACTTGGAAGCATATAACATTCCTTAACACTCCAAATTCATTTTTATCACTATTTAATTTCGTCGAGAAATGAACGTGACTGACAACTGACGGATGGTCGACTATACTGGTGCTAATACACGACGCTGAAATTAGCAGCTCAGACTTGGCAGCTACTAGGAATAAATATGCTTCAGGGGCTCCCGAAACAAATTTTGTTTACTTTTTAGATTAATTTGCTTTATTAACATGTCAAAAATTACAATAATCGAAAAAAATTTTATTTGGGTCGCCCACCTGTGACATATTTGTTCCATGCAGCTGCCAAGTCTGAGCTGCTAACTTCGGTATCGTGTGCTAATACCCTAGTTGACCAGCCCAAAAATATGTCTACAAAATTTTAAAACAAACTTATTTGCACAAGTTTAAAAACATCAATTCACTAATAGCATTTTTAAAATGGCACTGAAATCTATATAACGACAGCTTCAATGTTGCCGTTTGGCACTTCCTTCTCAAAATACTCAAGTCTCGACATGAAAACTGTTCCAATTACAACTTAGGTTGCAGTTGGCGTAAGTATTCGAGAAAGTTTATTTTGCTATTTTAAAGATTATCGAGGTGTTATAAATACGAAACTCGTTTCGTTTTCAAACTTGAACAAATTCAATAAGTAGCAACAGTTTTATAAGAAATCTGGATGCCTTCTCCTATTATGCTGAAGTTCCCGACCAGCTTAAAGTAACTGCGAATATTAAATAATCAATACTCTTTTGTGCAGAACAGTTCCCACGTATTTCTTTCAAAATGTAAGTTTATAAATTGACGGAACGAATCTATCAAAAGTGATCAGCCTATCCTGCAGTTCACATTTTTTTAATACGCGTATACACATTTTTTTCAATATTTTTAATTTAAATATTTTATATGGCAAAATAACAGTATAAAATGAATTTTTCGTTTGTTTTCCATATATATAGTCGCTGACAAAACTACACTGAGAGAAAAAGGTTTGTAAAAATTACTATACTGTCTGATAAAACTGTCACAGACTGTGAAAACCCAAAAAATAACGATACTTTATAAGAAATTTTGCTAGAAATATAGGAAAATTGACTATAAGTATAATAAAATTGACTCTAAAGTATAGTCATTTTTTGGAGTTTACAGTCTGTGACAGCTTTATCAGACAGTATAGTAATTTTTACAAACCTTTTTTTCTCAATGCATGTATTCCCTGGTAGAAATTAGTCCATTAAAAATGGGCGGGAAAACAGAAACTGGCCATTGGAAATGGCTAGTTATTAGATACAAGTGTAACGCTTTTTTCCATCAGCATCTCCCATTTTATGGAATGGCCCTAACCCCAAAATCTTCACATTAAAATTTCATGACAATTTAATCACATATTGTAAAACGTATACCCTTAAAAGATAGTTTACAGGGATATAAACAAAATTTAGTAGTCTTTGTACTATTTACAGCTTTGTTCTATAAGATATAAACCAAAATCATTATTTTGCCACGTGACTCTATCTCTCTCACTCATCGCCATACCAAATTGCTTGTTACTAGATTTTTAATGGCTTTATGGGCTAGCTATTTTAACTAGTATTAAAATGTCAAATTAATAGACAGTACAACATTTTGACCATTTCTGCAACCAATAAATGTGAAAAATAGGTTAAAAAAATCGTTACACTTGTGGTAAAAAACTGGAGTCCCTTTTTTTTGCCACCTTGGTTCAAACTATAAGCCATTTACTACCTAAAAAATGATTTCAATTTCCACCAGGGTTATGGAGTTTTTATTTTTTCTGGTCTGAAAAATGGAGGATAACGACAATTTTAAATCTATTACAAGACAAACGCTTTAAAATCAAGCGTGATGTAATATTGTACTGAATAAATGAAATAAAAGACATTGACTTTCAATACACTCCATCAATCCGATTAGAACTAAAAAGGTACAATTCAATTCTCTCTCGCTTCACTGAACTAGTGATAATTGAATAGAATCTTCCGCACCAAAGCAATCGAATATTTATTACGCAAACGATCGTTTCTCCTCTCATTAGCAGCATTACCTGCAGCTTCAAGCTATCAGACGAGGCAGCTCTCCGAGTTTTACGTATTACAGGTAAGTACTGCACCCTCTCAAGGCTCAACGATGAATTCCAAGCAGACAAACAAGCACCACCACGCGAGAAGCACGTGACCGCGAATCATCTATCTATTCAGCGCGAGAACCGCGTAGACAATGGCTCTCGCGCAATTTTCGCAATCTCTTAATTAATTAAGCGGATTTCGAAAACGCGCGCGGGAGTAAAAAAAGTCGCGTGCCTTAAAATAGAAATCCGAGAAGGGACGCTGTCTCTTTCTCCCTTTCTCTCTCTCGCATTCGATTTCAAGGAATCCGAGACAGCTCTCGCCCGGCTAATTAAGCTCGGATTTTTCAAAACTCGATCCTATCCCGCTCCTTTCTCTCTCTCTCGCTATCTTTGTTCCATACTCCCACGCCCTCACTCTGTAACTACACGCGCGAAACACATGCTTGCGTATATATATATATGTGCGCCCGTGCAAGCGAGCCCTCCGACGCGTATATACGTTTAATGGGGGGGGGCTCCCCCCTCCCAGAACGCGATCGCGTCTCACGCATTATACCTACTAATTCCATGTAATTAAGCGCCCGGGAGGGACGAGAGAAGGCAGCGTTTACGTTGCGGGGTCAGCACGACGACGCATCCTCATGCGTGAGGTTTTCCTCGATTTGCGAGTAAGATAAAATCGATTTAAACTCGTGATTATGAAAATGTGTTATCAAATATATATATATATGAATAAATCATTTTCGGTACGAGAGATTCGAAACATCAAAGCAACATTATCGCTTTTGAAGGTGTTACTCTTCAATGTAGCTATGTAGGTTAATAGTAATATTAATTTTAATTATAAAAAGCTTATAATTATCTACAATTATAAGGGTGTAAATTGTAAGGTCGGAGATAATACAGTAATTACACCCTCTGATCAATTAATTATAATATATGCTACTGAATGTAGCTTACATTGTTAACGATGTGTTATCAATATCAATTGCAAATATTACCGTGAAATGTTTATATGATGAGTGGATCTACAAGTTTAAATATATATTTTCTATACCGACCCATCATAAAATAATAATAATATTAGCGATAGCACATCAGCCAAGAATCGTCCAATCAATTTTCGCTTATGTGTACAAGATCGCAACACAGGGAACGACAACAATAAGCACATATCTCACGTATCCGCGGGAGAGAGAGAGAGAGAGAGAGAGCGAGAGCGAGAGTCGGGAGATGTAAACTCAACTGCAGTATATCTCGAATATTACGAAGCAAGCGAGCGAGAGGGCAGGGAAAGCGTGGCCTAGGATGGTATGCAGAGAGGCACGAGCGGATAGGCAAAGCCGCAGAAGGGCGAGGAGAGGAGAGGAAGAAGAAATCAAAGCGCAGAAGCATCATCAGCAGCAGTGTGGTGCGGGAGCGGTATAGTGGTGCGCTAAGGCTAAGACGAAGAAGAAGCAGAGGGAGGGAGAGCGAGAGGGAGAAGTGGGATCGGGAGTAGGGTGGCGTAGATAACCTCCGCATCCTAGTGCCAAGATAACCTGACGTGACCCGCCGGCGCGCAGCTCGCGAGTCCTCCTCGTTGAATAATTACGGGTAAGGTAAGGAGGTATAAGGCGAACGAGCCACGGCGGCGGCAGCAGCGGGAGACCTGAACCTAGTGGCTCTCGGCGATGTTATCGACCTGCGGAGTCTTAGCCTCTCTCGCTTGGCCCCAATCCACGCGCACCCACACACACACACACACACACAGACAACGCCTCCCTCGCTTCTTCACTTCGGCCGATATCCTCCCCCTCTTGCACGCCTGTGTACTTCGCTCTTCTCTCTTTTCTCGCGAGCGCGCGCTTTCGCATGGTAGGTATCGCGCGTCCCAGTTACCGGCTCGAGGAGAGGGTTGTTTCGTGACCGAGAACCGCGCTGCAGAGACCGAGAGAGAGAAAGAGCAAGCGAGCGTGCGAGGGGAAGGAGGAGAGCACGCAGGGACCGATCCGGCTCTCGCAGCAGAAGAAAGAGAAAGAGTGGGAGAAGAAGGACAAAAAGGCCAGAGCCGGGGCCCGGTCACGAGTCCACGCACACGGGGGCCGAGAGTAGCGCCTCGAAAAAAGCATCCGAGAGGCTGAGAGAGAGAGAGAGGGAAGCTTCTCTCTACCTACAGAGGCGCATTAAGCCAGGTGGTCCGGCGCATTACACGCTCTCGCGTGCGACCGGCGCGCGCGAGCACGAGAGCAAGGCTTTCGGGAGCTTTATTGTACGGCGACGCGTAGTTCCGCGAAGCGCGATATACGTCGGGGAGCGCGAAATTTTGACGAGCAGGTCGCACCGGGAAGAGAGGAAGTTTCGAGGACTTTTTTCTTCTTCTTCTTCTTTGCTTGCGGCGAGGATCCCTTTCGCCGCTTGAGTTCGTGCGAGCTGCGAGATTCTAAATTGATAAGGTTGAATTGAGTTCATTGCGGGTTGACGTATTGCGATGGAAAGAGATAGCAATGAAAGTTGTTGTGGGAGTAACGTTGTTTGTAGGGATCGCGACGAATTTATTCTGTTTATGAATTATCGGATTTGTAATGATGTGTGTGTGTGTCTGACTAGTTCATATCTTTTTCTACTTCGAACATTGAAACGTTCTATGTATCATTAGTATATATTTTCTTTATATCATTAAAATAGTAGTATAGTGTTGTATAAAAAGAATTAAGAGTTAAGAGTTTAGAGTTAAGAGTTTTTAATTATTTTTTGGGGTTGTTTGCAAAAAATTGATCCTATAAAAAGGTTCGATATAAAAACCTATCCACATGTTTGAAATATGTATGTATCATCCATTTTTAGAAAGTTATTGCACAAAATGTAACTTTTTACAGATTTCTGACGAAGATAAGTCTATTATTGTACCCAAAATATGCCTCGACAAAAACATATGAAAAAAAATAGTAAAATTTGACCGAATCCTGGAGAAATTCGTATTTTTACAATATTAAAAAATATATCGGTTTCAAAAATGATTGAAAAATTGGAATAACAGTACCTTACGCATTCAACAATACTGAATTCGATATCAATCCGTAAAATTTAAAAATTGCTTCAATAATCGATAAGCTTGTCTAAATTCATACGGACATTCAGATGTACGTTTTTGGATGAAATTCCTGGTTGCAAATAATGATTCTTTATGGCGTCTCATTTTTTTGTTAAAACAGGAATAAAGAACTATATTTGATCATATTTATCCTTGAAAAGAATGACTAGGAAAGAATTACTGTTTTATGAAAGTTTGTATATTTACTGTATGACAAAGCGAGCATAAGGAATACAACTTTAATAAAAGTGTGAGAATTTTGTATTATCATATTTTATATAATTACGCAACTAATGCGCAAAATAGAAACGAGTGCGGGAAATATGCGCTCGCGGTGCATATACTATTTTTTCCCAATTGCCAAATGCACACAATTCTGTTTTGCGCTCATTGAGTGCTTAGCTAGGAAAAATAATGTATAAAATATTGATTTTTAACTAATTCTTTTTAGTCTCCGGGAAACGGATATTGACCAGACGTTGGGGAGCAATCATTTCTAGTATCAGTTAGGATAATAAATAAAATACTAGGATAAAGAATAATAAGAGAGATAAATTTTAGTACCCGTACCTCGGTTCAATCGGCCTTCTTTCCGTGATACGAGCTATTTCATTGTTAATCTATACGTTCATTTACTTATAGAAATCGTGTACCTTCCGACCATCCAAATGTTTATATTATAGAAATGATCAAAAAGGGGTTTACAGTAGGGAGAAAGAACTTTCATTAGAATTATTATATGTTAAAAGATATTGATTTTTTGGAAGTAATTCCATTAAAAAAAAAAATTATTTAAAATATATTGAAAAATTCGTCAATTTTTCGACCTTATTTTAAAACAATTTTCGAACGCTCATAACTATCGAAAAAATTTATATTTTTTATTTACATATAAAAACTCTAATAAAAGTTCATTCCGGTTACTTAAAAACTATTCTCTAAAATTTTATGTAACATAAATCTTTGCAAAGTTATAATTTAGAACTAAATTGCTAGAATGAATAATAAAATAGCTTACACCACGAGAAAAAAGAGCGCATTGGACAGAGTTATACGGACGTTGCAGTTTTAGGTGCCCAAAATCGCTTCCCAATGGTTGAAACCAAATCCAAAACTACAACACTCCCCTGGTTGATGCACGTATTTATGTAAAATATACAAACTCTAATGTATTATCTTTTAGAAAAATTATTCTTGTGAATTAACAAATATGATATAAAAAAAAAATATACAAAAAAATATACCAACAGTGAACGTGTTAATAAATTCATATCGTATTTTGTCACTGCGGTTTCCGTTTTATAAAGTGATTCGGCTATATAGAATTGATATTTACTTGTTTATCATTAAATAAGAATTAATGAATACGTTTGAAACTATTATATACAAAAAAACTACTCGCGCAATAAAAGTTCGTTCAGGGAAAGTTTCAAGAAAGTTTGCTGGCTTGAATTTAAAGCAATGAGACCACGCCAAACTTTAACATTTCTTAAACGTTCCTTTAATTTTTTCCAAATAACAAAAGTGATAAAGTTTCAAACCACCACGTATATGTTTTTTCAAATAAGCATTATAGGTACACTTCTGCCTTTATTGAGAAGAATAGATAAGAAAATTGATTTTTAATGTCATTATATACAAAATGATTATTTATCAACCACATGATATCATAGACCACCATTACTAAAAAATATTGTTATTAGAAAAAAAAAAACAAAAAACATATAATAGCAACTGTTTTTACTATGCTCAGCTGTCTTCAGTATAAAATTTAGTAGTAAAATATGAATCGTCAAACTTCTAATAGCCTCGCTGCAAGATATTACCACGCTACATCACAGCCGTCAAGCAATCGACGAACGCACACGAGCGACAAGTCCCATTGCGATTTCAATGCGAGAGTCATAAATTTTTCTTCTCTAATTGTATACTTTGCAGCATAGACAGTATTAATTATCGGTCGAGCAAGCGCTCGCACAGTGGGGCTATTTTCTCCATGCGCGTTCTCACACATACGTCGGCGGTGACGGGGCGACAGCGATGGCGTCGCTTTTGCACACGTCGGTCATCGACGTCACATATTCATTATTCAGGCCTGCGCCCGCGTTCCCTACCGCGGCATATACATATATATATGTTTATTCGGTTCTGCAGTATAGCAGTCCGAAAGCTCGTCAGCGGAAGTCGCGCGCTCGCTCGGCTAAAGGTCTAATTTCCATTTACTCGTTTTAAATACGTTTTCATCGATATCGCCCTCTCCTCCGGCCGCTATGCGCGCGTTGTAATTCGCGGAGTTTATTTTGAGACTTGCCGAGCGCGTGGCGAGCTAAAATATTCGAGCGAGCGAGCGTGGAGACTGCCACGGCGAAACTGTCACCATCTATTATTGCTAATGAAAATCAACGTAGATGGGAGAGCCAGTGAGCGCGCGCGTGCCAGTCGAGCGAGCGCCTGCTGAAAAGTAGGATAGAGTTGTCAGGATTCTATTAAAGGAACCGAGAGCAGTGAGCGGCTGCATATCGATTTCGCGCTCGCGCGCACACATGAATTCTTCAGCGGCCATCGACACTTCGAGTGCGCGCTCGCGCAGATGACTTTTCATTTTGAAAGAAGATGGAAAGGTATCGGGAATGCGATTACGCTCAATGCGTCACGAAGCTTTCTTTTATAACAGTCAATGTGATTGTGATACTGGTGTGTGTGTGTGTGTGTGTGTACATCCGAGGGAAGTTGATTCTTTCCGAACGTGCCGGGTAATTTCCAAATCCTGCAATCCCATTGGACAATTCAAGTGTAAACCTTAACCCTAAGTTGGAATGGTCCAATGAGATTGAAGGATTTTAAAATTGACTAGGCACGTTCGGAAAGAATCAACTTACCTCGGGTATACACGCGCGTAGGTGTATGTGGACAACCTCAGAAACTATTCTAAAATTGACAGAATCCTGAACGGCAACGTTAAGTATGGATTTTCATATCTTAGAGTTGAGACACTAGAGAGCAATAAAACGATAAATTCAATTCACATTCAATTCAGTATTACACAAGATACAGTCAAAATTTATTTCTGAAAAATATAAAATTGCTAACTTGTCCGAGATGAATCAACTTAAGTATTGGACTTCATGTGAATGCATAATTTTAATAAATAACAAGTAGAAGACGTTACTAATATTAGGTGTAACACACTCGGGTAACCTGAATACAACTTAATGCTCAGGCATACCCTAAACTACAAATCTTTTCCAGTCGTTTGCACAAAAAAGCTGTCTATGTGCTTAAAGCGTGTATATCTCAATTATCATTATGGTACCAATGTTTACGCCCAGTTTGGGAGGCGGAGGGGAAAATAGCTTCTTTCCAATCCGCGAGGAATCGCGAGCGACACGTCCATATATGCGCGCAATATCCATCCATTGAAAATAACCGCGGCGAGGCGGAGGCGCGAGAGTAGCGACGGACATCAGGAGTGAGGGAGGCGCGCGCGAGCGGAGCATCGGAGCGAGAGCTGCATATCCGCGTGCATGTGCGGCTATGTGTACAGGCGCTGCTCCTCCGCTCGCGCGAGCCCGTATCTCAGCGGCCGGAGCCACTTAATTGACACGCGGCGCGGCCCGTAACACGCGGCGACCCCCCTGCCGCATGCGGAATCACGGATCTCCATCTGTCGTCGAGCAGCAGCAGCAGCCACCGGCGGCGATTCCTCACGCCGCACATGTCCAATCGTGGAAATGGCGCGACACGTCCGAAGCGGAAGACCCCTCTCCTCCCTCCCTCGTGAGCACATAGCGAGGCCACTCGCTCTTTGCCCTCTCGCTCTCCCTTCAGCTCCCGCTCGCCCACGGTCTTTGCGCAGCCACGCTGTTGTGCGAGGGCCCCCGTGAACGGCAACAATTAACGACGCTCTCTCAGGGGGAGAAGAAGCGCCTCTGTGTGTATGCGCTCGGTCAATGCATAATCCTACCGGAGATTCGCACAGCAAGGACGTGTGGAGTTGCATGCGGAGCCGCGGGGACGAAAGCTAGCTTTTAGGAACAGTGCAGATGGAATTTTTTTTTAATTTAGCTATAATAATGCTTGCTAAGAATAAAATATTGTTGTATATGCTTTCATGAGAGTTCTTTCTATTAATTAACTATGTTAGAAATAATATACCTATATGAGGAAATCAAGAATTTATTTCAACTTTTTGCGTCCCCAAAACTGGTCATAATATTTTTTTTTTTTTTAGGGCACACCTTCCGGACGCGGTTTCTCTTCTTTCTTATTATGGCACAAAACATACGGAGAACATCCTGTACAATTAAAAACGTCTTTGTCTCACTTTTTTTTTTCAAAGTTGAAATTTTTGAAGAAAATGGCAAAAAAGCCCTTTTCTTTAAATCTCAGCCATTTAGCCCAAAAACGATTTACTCAAAGATTAAAAAAAAAATTGAAACTAGAAAAAAGAGCTTTCATTCCCTTTATTGAAAATTAAAAAATATGAAAAAAAGTCAAAGTCGGCACTCCCGATTATTACTGCAATTTGTGCATTTTGATGCCTTTTCGAGGTACAACTTCAAATCCTTATAACTTTTGAAGGAATCCACATTTTTTAATTTGCAAAAAAGATAATGAAAGCTCTTTCTTTCTAGATTGAATTTCTTTTTATGAAACTTTGAGTAAATTGTTTCTGGGCTAAATTGTTGTGGTCTAAAGAAAAAGGCGTTTGTGCCATTTTCTTAAAAAATTTCCACCTTAAAAAACGTCAACGTTTTTAATTATTGTACACGATTATCCCCGTATATTTTGTGAAATAAGAAAGAAGAAAAACCGCGTCCGGAAGGTGTGCCTTCAAAAAAACTTTGACCGGTTTTAGGGGCTCGAAAAGTTAAAATAAATTCTGGATTTCCTCATATACACTTTGAAAAGAAAAAGAACAAATTAAAATCATAAGTGTAGTTCTTTACTATAATATATATATCATTCATAAAAAGATTGGTAGTCGAAAAAGCAGAGAGGCTTTTGGTTTTGTGAGCAGCAAAGCTCAGCGCGAAGCAAAAACAAAGGGCAAAGGCGGACAGGATCGATGCCGTCTTGATCATTACCGAAAAGAAGAGTAACTGCGGGAAAGAAGACCGAAGGGGGTCCCCGCGTATCTGCGGCCGGCATCCCGGGCGCGCTTCCCGAGCGCCAGGCCCGCGCGCGCGCGGGAGCATAGATCGAGATCGATAGATCCCCCAGCCTATTTACTTTGAGCGAGCTTTCCGGGGCAGCACACGCTGCTGCTAGCCCTCGCCGATTTATGGCGGCCGGAAGAAGTGCTTATATAGCCTGAGCTCACGATAGAGGATCCCCCAGCCCTAAAAGAAAGCCCGCGCCTGCGAGAGCGAGAAAGAGGGAAAAAAGGGAGGAGGAGGAGGAGAGAGAGAGCCACGAAGATCGTGCCGCGATGATGCCCGAGATGAGGACTTCGCGTGGCCGCGCTACGGCTCTCAGCGGGTTATACGGAGGGCAGACGAAAAAGGGACAGAGGAGAAAGAGCAGGTACCACAAGTCCGCCGTATATATGGTGTGTGCGTCTGTATGCGAGTGTACACACACGTCCGAAAGAGCGAGGCAAGGGACACGGAACGAGCGGGCGCGAGTACACAAACGCGGCGTGCGGACGAGGAGGAGAAAGAGAGAAGACGCGGAGGCAAAGGAGGAAGGGATAGTTTGCTCTGGATTCCAGGCGTGACCCCGTGCTGACCCGGCGAGAACATCTCCGCGCATCTCTCTCCCTCTCTCTCCTGCCCTCCCTCCCACTCCGCAATTATGCCCCTTCTTCCTCTCTCTCTCTCTATCTCTCTCTCTCTCTCTCCCAGCCGTGCACGCCAGGGGATATATATCGAGTGGCCGGGGCCCCTACGGTCCAGGGAAAGAGAAGGAGGGAGACTGCACATCTCGCGGAGCACGTACGTACGTGTACGTAGGGACGCAGCAGCTAAGGCTCTCTCGCGAGCGAGAGGAAAGAGGAACCTGCTACGTAAGCGTTTACTTGCACACAGACCTGGCGAGGAGGAGGAGGAGGAGGAGGAGGAACGAACGGGATATGCGCTAAGTGGTGTATACATGCGCCGCGGCGTGCTGGATTCGGAAGTTTCTCGCCCGCTCTTCCCACACGTACGCGCAAGCGGGGGGGCTGATGCTACTCTTGCTGCCGTGGCTCTCTCTCTCTCTCTTTCTCGCGTGTGCGCGCATCTTCCGGTGTGTCTTGGATCCTGGATTACTCTCCTTTTTCGCGAAGGATTGCCGGCACGCACGGAATGCGCGCGCGCGCGCGAGCTCGCTGCAGGGTCCGGTATTACATCGCTCGAGAGATGCTCTCAGCTTCTTTTTGCTTCGTAGCCCCGCTCGCCTCCGTTTTTTTGCGAATTTTTACGCGAAGAAAGCTGAGGCATGCGTGCCCCATGTGCTTAGCGTGATATAAGATATTTTTTCCTGCTTTTATATTATTCTTTTCCTTGATTAAATTCATCGGAGCATATATATGTACGCTTTTCAAAAAAGATATATAAATCATTTTGCAATATCGAGGAATTGATTCGTAAAATAATCATATATTGTAATGTAATTACGAAGCCAAGTTTTCGAGACCGCAGAATTAATATTAGCTTAGACGTCAACCGCAATTGTTACTTACACGCTAAATTGCAATAGTACATAGCACGTACAAGCTTTGCTGGTAGAAGGCACAATTACACTTAACTACTACGGAATCTTAATGACTCGTAGAGTCATGCACATTGAAAATAAGACATTTGTTCCCACAAACATACAAAGGTAAGCATTTATCAGTAGTTAAAAGAAAACTTTTTCTACAGGCATTTGCTCAAATTTAAACAAAATTTTTGTCACGACAATTTAATTACTTTCTCCAATTCTTATATACTTATTTTCATATCAGCATTTTATTATCGACATTTCGCATGCACAAAGCTGCATCAAATGATCTGACAAATCGTCCAACGGTTTCCCCAGAATCCCCCGTAAATATTCACTCAGTGTGCAATCGCCCTCCAAGTATACTGCACGACGCTTGACTTACATAGAAAGCCCTACGCGAACGCGCGTAGCGAGACACGAAGCGCATATAAAACTTTATTATACCGCCCCGACAAGTAGGTAAATCGTCGTTAAACCGAACGCCCCGAGTGCGCAGGAACAGCAGCAGCCTCCCTCGTCTCGGGAGAGCAAAAACGGCAGCTACACGAACTCGCAAATAGCTCTCATAAACATGCGCAATTAATTCGCTATCTATTCTCACCTCTTTTCGGCCAAGCGACTTCAACCTCCAATTCGGGAAAAAAAGCTCATTCCGCGAGTGTTAGCCCCTTCAGCGGAGTGCAGACACAGCCAGCATTATAATTGAGCGTAATTTGCGGCGGCGCGCGACTTGGACACGCACGAGATTTCTGGCGCGCGGCGCAGTGTCGCGGCGGTGGCGGATCAGCATTTTGCGAACGCGCGCAACGAGTATCCGCGTGCGAAAGGTTGCCGACCTCGCGCATAAGCAGCCGAACGCCGTGTATAGGTGTATATTTATATGTGTAGAGGCGCGCGCGTGTGGTGCGCGCGATGCGCATGCGGCATGCAGGGTATGCCGAGAGACCGCGGATAGTTTGAGGAGTTTTGCGGGAAAATAACGGCGTGCGATGTCCAGGTGTTAGGCAACAGTCGTTGCTTACTTGGAACGGAATGTAACATCTTCCGTGTAGTCATTGCTTTATTTTCTTTTACCTCTTTTTTTTTAGCTGAATTCACTCGAAAATTGTATTTTAAATGTTGGTTCCCCTTAGAGTGAGCTTCGTGATGGTGGAAGTAACATTTATTTTGAGAAAACACGTATGTTAAAGATATTTTTTGGGGCCACTGTTCAATCGAAAACAATTTTTCGTGTGTATGATATACCGTTGTACCCTGGTAGAAAATTAATCATAAGTTGGCCAGAATATGGCTAAGCCATATGCTGGTTAAGCATATTCTGGCCAACTTATGGTTAATTTTCTACCAGGGTATATACGCCAGAATAGAGAAACGGAATAAAATTATCTTGAATCAATGGATTATGCGATCGCAACACACATTGTATATAGTAAAACATTAAATTTGACGAAGATAAATACCAATTTATGCGTAACAGTTCTATATTTGAACTGTAACACTTTTTAAATAATATTAACGTTAAAATATAGTATATGCTTCTAGGAAGAATACTTAAAATTACTAAATTCGACCAATTTCATCCAAATAAGTTTTTTTATTTTATTATTATTCTTATTATTTTTTTTTTCAAGGTAAAATCGACAAATATGAATAAACATATATTAAAATACAATCTTTCTTCGGCTGGAAGAAAAATTCTGAATACTTCAAAAACGAAATTAGTCTTACTAACAGCTAAATAAAAAAACTGAATAAGTGTGCCTATTTAACGCATATACCTAATATGGCCACTTTTCGGATAATTCTCTTGTAAACGAGTGAAAATAAATAAAAAAATTTTGAAATAATTTATAAACTATATTTTTCACATTTTCTAACTACTTATACGTCTAATTAAGCTTTCCCGGTAAGGGAGGAAGAGGAAATGTGCGTGTGTGCGGCCGAATGAGATTTATGGTCGAATTACCTCAAGTTATATACCTTACTATACGAGTATCTAATAATAAAATACTGACATATACTGACAACGTGATTCTGATTTTTTTGTAAACTCATTTGTATTGATTATGTTGAGTGCCACCCTCCATGTTTAATAATTTAAATGTTGTGAGGATCCTCGTGAGGGCCAATTCCCAGAAATAAATTTGAAAACAATCTTGAATACTAGATTGCAACGTTTCGTCAGGAAGTTCCCTGACCTCTTCAGGCTTTATTAAAAATATATAGAGTTAAAACACATACAAAAATAAAAATAAAAAGCTAGTCAAATAAATTAAACACAATCTATGCAAAAACCTTTACCTATAAATAGCTACGTCGATACTGGTAAGATACCAGTAGAGTCGAGATGGTATGCAGAACATAATGCACGCTTCGCTGGGGTTTATATATAATCACGCTTGTTTACCTTTTTAAATGTAACGTTCTTAACAGCTTTTTGTATATATTATTCAAATTTTGTGTATCTTCTATTCTATTGATAGTGTTATGATTTAAATTAATATGTAACATTTCGGAAATAATTCGTTTCGTGTAATTGTTTTCCCTATCTAAAATTTGAATGTTTTTCCAGTCAACGATGTGTTTCATAGTTCTTTGGTGTGTTGCTATCACTGATTTGTTATTCTTATCTCTTTCATATTCTTTAATCCTATTTTTTAACATTCGCTTAGTTTCGCCAATATAAGTCGATGTACAAGACATACAATTTATCTTATAGACTACGCCACATGTTTCTGATTTTTCTATTTTATCCTTTCCTAATTTAATTATATTGTTCAATTTTTTGTTGATCAAAGGTACTGTGCGGATGTTATATTTGTTTAAAATATACGAACATTTTTTATAAAAGGTATTATTATATGGAATGGAGATTGTAGTTAGTGGACGGTTCTCATTATTAGTCTTTTTATTGTGATATTTGAGTTTTCGAAGTCTATTTCGTATGTGTATGTTTATAAATTCGGAAGGATAATCGTTACATAAGAGAAGTTCTGTAATTTTGTGTATATTCGCGTCATGAAAACAAGTATCGGATAAAAGAATTGCTCTATCCACCAGGTTCGCAACGATGTTTATTTTTTGTTGTATGGTGTGGTTAGAATTATAATTTAACAGTCTCGATGATGCTGTTGTTTTTTGATACCAGTTAGTCAAAATTTGATTGTTTTTTCTCGTAAGACTGAGATCTAAAAAATGTATACTATTGTCTATTTCAGATTCGAATGTAAATTTAAGATGAGTATTATACTTGTTAAACACTTGTAGAACTGTATCAACTTGATCGCTTTTTATACATAAAATTGTGTCGTCTACATATCTAAAGTAAAAGAGCGGAATACAATCGTGTGTAATTTTTAATTCGCGCAAGCAGTCTGTTTCTAAATCTTCCATAACCATGTCAGCGAATAATGGTGAGATAGGAGAACCCATAGGTGTGCCAAATATTTGTTTATAAGTTCTATTGTTGAAATTGAAATATGTGTTGTCAAATAAAAAACAGACTATATTCCGAATCTCATGAAAAGGAATTTTGCATTTATTGTGAATATGTGTGTAACGTCTGTCTATGCTTTCTAATACTAAATCGCACGGTATATTTGTAAACAGAGAGCAAACGTCCAAAGATAGAAGTACATATGTACTGGGTATTATAATTTTACTGATTTTATCTTTCATCTCGAAACTATTATTAATATGAGAAAGCGGTTTCGGAATACAATTTTTTAATTCGTTGTAAATGATCTTAGATAAATCCAAATTTTAGATAGGGAAAACAATTACACGAAATGAATTATTTCTGAAATGTTACATATTAATTTAAATCATAACACTATCAATAGAATAGAAGATACACAAAATTTGAATAATATATACAAAAAGCTGTTAAGAACGTTACATTTAAAAAGGTAAACAAGCGTGATTATATATAAACCCCAGCGAAGCGTGCATTATGTTCTGCATACCATCTCGACTCTACTGGTATCTTACCAGTATCGACGTAGCTATTTATAGGTAAAGGTTTTTGCATAGATTGTGTTTAATTTATTTGACTAGTTTTTTATTTTTATTTTTGTATGTGTTTTAACTCTATATATTTTTAATAAAGCCTGAAGAGGTCAGGGAACTTCCTGACGAAACGTTGCAATCTAGTATTCAAGATTGTTTTCAAATTTATTTCTGGGAATTGGCCCTCACGAGGATCCTCACAACATTTAAATCATTTGTATTGAATTTATATTTTTCCTCAAACCGCAAAATGGCTTTTAATTTGCACCTCTGTACACTGAGAAAAGTTTTGTAAAAATTACTATACTGTCTGACAAAGCTACCACAAACTATAAAAAACCCAAAAAATTACCATACTTTACAGTAAATTTTACAGTACTTGTAGTAAATTTTCTTATCTTTCTAGCAAAATTTCTTATAAAGTATAGTAGTCTTTTGAGTTTTTAAAAGTATAGTAGTTTTTACAAAATTATTAATAATTTTTACTAAACTTTTTTCTCAGTGTATTAAAATTTATGATATTGCAAAACTTCTCGCTCACTTAAAAAAGGTATAGAAAACATACGTTTGAAATAATTATCATAGCTATAAATATAATAATAGCTACGATTAAAAATATTCACAACATTTTCATCTACGATATAGATAATCTATTAATAAAGCTTGTAAATAATATATACATTCCAAGTGAACAAAACTTACACATCAAAACTGTTAAAAGTAAAACATCATTGTGTACAAACTTTTGAAGTTGTTGAAAATCACATGTAATAATGAATAATACATAACAATACTTTTGAAACTAGAGTGCCGCATTTGCTACTGTACTCTCTAAATTAAATTCAGTGAAAAATCACTATTTTATAGTGTAAAGTCGGGCATAGTGCATTTGCGCTCCGAAATAGTGTATAGTGTATATACACTGAATTATCAGGATATCCACTGTTCAGTAGTGTATATATGCTATTTCAGAGTGCATATGCACTATTTCGACAGTGCCCGACTTTACACTCTAAAATAGTGATTTTTCACTGAATTAAATTTAGAGAGATATAAATAACTATGTTGTAATACTGAATTTTCACACTGAATTTCGATCTTATTACTAAAAATAATTTCTGAAATAAGTTTTTTTTTTTAAAATTGAAAAAATAATATACCTTTTTCGGTAAATATAATTACTTTTTTATTTCAGTATCTGTCACTCTAACGTATTGAAAAACTCTTTAATAGTGATTTTCAAGTCTCTTCCATTTATAATATTCAAGAAATACGTATAGAGCGAGCGTTAAATTTATATATTATAATCATAATCGAACAAAATAATATAATAATCCTAATGACCTTTCCGATTTGTCCGGTGGCCGCTTACGAGAATAAATTGCGAAGCTCTCAACTATATATTTCTAGCTAAGGCGAATGCAGCACGAGCAAAATACATGCGCCCGTACTTAAGCTGGCTAGCTGCTCCTGTTTTCATTGAAATTCCTCGATAAGCGACCGGCAAAAAGAAAAGCTGGCCGTAATGTAATCCCGTAATGACCTATCTATGCAATATTACGCGTTATACGAGCGCTATTACGCGGAAATTCCGTATGAAAAAAGAGCAACGAGGAGGACGTCGAAAAAAGTCAACCACGAGCTACGACGACGACAACGATGACGAGGAAGGGAAGCAGGGTAGCCCCGGCCGACCTCCTAAGAGGCTCTATTAATGCGCGCTGCATTTTTAGCCTCCCCCGCGCGTACATATACAAGTATACAGACCTGTATACGCTTCCTAATTACAGAGCGCGTTCCCGCGCAATCGACGCGCGCACGCGGCGGCTCCGACTTTTTCGCGGCCGTGCTCCCGCTGATGCTATGCTCCCCTGAATGCTTTCCGGAAGCCTCCCCCCTCTCACCCTACTTTTTGCCCACTTATTCGCGCCGAAGGCGTGCAGAATATACGGGCGTATATATATACAAGGTAAAATGCCTACCGGTCTTGGATACACGCTCGGCTTTTTTTGCTCAGTTGCCTTATATGATCTTTTTTAGGATAAACATATACTGTGACGCCTTATAAATGAGAGTAAATTATGAGTGACATAGGGTAACCGAGGACTTCGTCACGCTTCATTCATACTCGAGAGTTCCAATTGCTTATTTAAGGAATTGAACTCGTTTATTTAAGGGATTAAACTCGTTAGGATAAGTAATGACAGCTCTAAAAGTAGAGAGTAAAAACATTCCAGGAGAAAAAAGTTCGAGTTTCTTCTTCTTTTAACAAGATCTTAATAATGATTGTTTTACATAAGTGTTAAAGCATGTTCTCGTTGAAAATTTAATTTGTATACACTATCTGTATTCCAATTTTAATAATTATTCTATTTAAATTTAATTTCCTATCAATCATCATTTTGATAATTGTACAACTTTGCAATATAAGTATAACTTATCTAATAATGCAATAAATCTCGTATATTAATGTATTCTTATTTCGAGTAAGAAAACTAAAAAATTATACGAATGTCCCTGTGTTGTGTTGTATAACTTTCATTATTTACTTTCAATATTACCTTGCGGATGGAAAAGAGGTTGGAAAAAGTTTTTAAATCTTATTAATAATATATCCCTCGTGGTAATACTGCAAAGTTCATGAAACGTCGTAGCCATAATTTTTCTTCAAAACTTTCACCTGAAACTTTTAAAAACGACGTGCGTCGCACGTAAAATAAATGCACAATGCGTACACGCAAACGTAAGAAGCAAGCGAGATTACAGGTGGCTACAAGAAGTGCGAAGGTAAGTAGCGTCTAATATAAGGACAAGACTTACCGCACTGTGTAAAGATGCGGCTTATCGATCGTAACAAAACTTTGTAGGATGGAAACGGCAAATTCTATCGTCCACGTTCTTTTTGCGTTGCGTGGCATAGGAAGTACAAGTACTGTAATCGACTTTAGCATACACAAGTTTGCTAATTGTTGTCAGTTCTGTTCACTTGTTAAGTATTATTTTCACTTCAGTATTATTTCTGATGTTAGAGCAAGTATATAAAATGAATAAGTACCTGAATAAAAGTTAGTATAGCCAAAATATTGCACAAAGTATTGATGATGTATGAGCAATATATCAGCCATTATTGAAACATGGGCTTTATATATGGGTGAAATATGAGCAACATAATGCCACAGCGACTGGATCATATATTGTTTATAGAGTGTGGGAAAAATATTGCCGATACATGTTCGCCTTGTCAATACATTACCAATATATTGGCAATTGTAATTTTTTCAATACGAGTATACAGTATAGCAACAATAGAATTTTACGGTTTTATCTCATTTTATGTATTTACAATAATTGAGGATCCGGAAACTAAAAGAGCAAGATTATTTTCTCATGTTTTTTTCAAATTGAATGCACTACTCTGAGAATTCCAAAGATTAATATCGGGACGTTCAAAACTTTAAAAAAATCTATAAAACTGAAAAGAAGTATATGAAATCTGACAATATTCTTGTTCTGACAGCAATAACCTAATAGTTGTCACAACTATACTGGTATTGTTAGTTTGGTTTCGCTCTCAAAAGATTTACTATTGCTGTGACGACAATACTAATGTAAGTTGTCTTTGAGATCGAACAATATAGCTGACATTTTATGTAGGTTATGGGTGAGATATACTATTGTATACAAATTAAAGAATTTATCAATTAACGAAAAATATAGGTGATATGCTACGTAGTTTTTTGCCTCTAGGTGTTGGAACGTAATCAAAAACGTGGTGAACAATGAAAACTATGCAGCGCATCACCTAGACAGCGTCATCAGCTACCCCGACCACTTAGACCACGCATGGAATGCATTTCGACACCTAGATGCACCCTGAACACCTATATATCCATCCTTTTTGCAGCGACCGCTATGCAGTTGGTCACTGCGCGCGGCCTTTTCTGTATGCGAGAACCAACGTTTAGCTGACTCAAGCATCGGTATTGCTATACTGATTTTGCGTACAGTGCGATACCCGATTTTGGAGTATCTCCCTTAACGTATGGTTGTATTGACATTCCGACATTGTTCTCGTTCATAAATATAGCTTTTTTCTGTCAAGTTTTCAATTTTCGGTTGTATAAGAGGAATACATATACTTAGCTGATGAAATAGTACGAATTCCTCTCAGTAAAATACTCTGTATCACAAATTTGGTATTGCCGTGCGCACAGTACTTTTTTTCAGTGTATACTTAAACCTGTTAATTTTTTAGGAGTTTTTTATTCAGTCTATATTATATATTAAAAACACTATTAAAAAACATCAATATCAACTTTATTTCCATTACTGAAACAAAAATACTTTAATAGCCTTTATTACAAGAAGCCTCAACTTACTCTACTCTTACATAGTGTCAGTGACAGCTAACCACAATTATTTGATTCTATTATCTTATATCTTTTCTGTCAATTTAGTTCACCTGTAATACGAAAACATATATAATATAAAGTACAATGTTGCATAAAACTAGTTACAACGTTTATTTGCAATTGCACTTCATTTATAAAACACTTAGATCGATTTGAGTTCATAGAATGTCTTTCTTTTTCAGTATAAAATAAATGAGCGGCTGAAAAACATTTGTAACTTTTTAATTTTTATTGTTATTCTTTGTAAGAAACAGTTACCTCAGTAATAGCCACCAAGCATTTTTTAGTGGATAGAATACCATCAGGTGTAGAATACTATTTTATATGACATATTTCTCGTTCGATCGTTTAAGCTCATCAAGATTAATGAAGTACAACAAAACAATTATGTATTAACATTTTTTCAACATTTTTTATACATTTTATCAATGTAAGGAAAAATCTACGTATTACTGGATACGTAATAGGACGAGGTAGAGTTTGAAAATCTAGGTATAAGTCAAGAGTACCTTGACTCATGAGAAGGCGTGTACGTCTTCACATACGTCTAAATCGTTCATTCTAAACTTTTCAATTGTTTTTTCATGGATTATATGTATCTTAATATTTTTTATACCTATTTATTCGTCACCCTTGTTTGATTTAAAATATTTCAACTGATGATTAAAAGAAAATAGTATATTACGCACCAAAGGGAGGAAAAAACTTGGACAGTCCACAGCTCGTATAAATTGCCATCCTTGCCTTCGGCTCGGGTGGCAATTTATACGAGCTGTGGGCTGGCCAATTTTACTCCCGTGGAGCGTATACTATTTTTTTGCCTAGTGAGGCCGAAAATAAAACCTTCGCGATCGGGCGCCGGGAGCGAAAGTGGTACTTTCGGCTCGCTAGGCAAAAAAAGTTTTTTTTATTGCTACATTATTATTAGGAGTATAACTTTGATTAATTTAATAGGAAGCGTTCGCAGTATTTGACTTACAATTAATGAATTGATCGGTTATCAACGAACCAATTGTTATAAGATATCGTAATTTTATTGCCAACGATTCGGGAGTTTCCCTACTCTCTTCACCAGGGCGTTAAAAATTACGAATCACCATACGGATCGTCGAGCGATATAACTTTGCTCTCTATATCCATTAATAAAATAAAAATATAAAGAAAAAACATTTTTTCCTACAGAAATTATTGTATACAGTAATATGATATTCTAGAATACCAATTAGAGGTGCAAAATTTTTCGCAATGTTCATTGTTTCGATTCAACGTATTTGAAGGAGGCTTAATATTTTATAATTCTAATAGGCAACTTAACATGGGCTTTATATGTGGGTGAAATATGAGCAACATAGCTCAGTTTCTTTGAGAAGTAGAACTTTTGACACATGCTTAATACTAAATAATTCAAGTAGAAGCTTTATCATTTTTTAAATAAAACTAGCTAATTTCAAAGGCGCTTCGCACATCATGTTTTGTTTTTAGAGTTATAAACGTGTATTATTTGTATAATTTTAATTTATATTTTTAATTTAATTTTATTTATTTTTAAATACTCAACCTCGAAACATTCATTTTGAAAATCTAAATATTAGCACATTTTTGTGCCTATTTATATTATAAATATCACTGTGTTATATTCTATGTAGACCAATCAAATTTCAATCTTTAAATGCTTCATTACGCCCGCCATCGTTTATTCAAGAGAGGATTCAAAATTTCAAAGTTCACTCGAGTATAATTCGAAGCTTTAGTATATATATATATATACTATTATACGGCTTTCTTTAGATCTGTACACTCCATTGTTAGAAATCACGTAGTACAGGCAGAACAAGCGATGAGAAAATGAAGAAAACATTCTCGAGATCGTGCAAATTCAAGGAAAACTCTGCCCGCAAAATAAGTTTTCGAACAACTCGGAACGTGGTTGCTTCCTCCCATTTCACTTATCGCTCGCCTCTATAACCCCGCAGCGTGCAAAGGTCTGCGCTCACGCGTACCCCATAAAAGCCGGGCGGTAAAATAAACTCCGCCCGGGCAATTAATCATATCGCCGACGTTTTATACGACGGGGGAGGGCGCGACGCAGACCTCGATAGCAGATAGACAGAGAAAAGGACCTTGCGGCTCGCGCGCTTCCCTCTCGCGGGAGAGAGAGAGAGAGAGACGCGCCCCAGACGCCGCCGCCGCCACGCGGGGCCATAAATTCTAATGCACTTTGCAGCCCCGACGGCGGTGGCTCGTCTCGGCTCTCGCGAAATTTGCAAGGGGCGCTCGTAAACTCAGCCCCGGATTGACACGTCTGCGGCAGTAAATGCCGACGTGCGTGCGCCACGGCGTTAACAATGCAAAGTGCGCGCGCCACCGACGCCGCCGCCACGCGCGCGCGTATTACCCGCGTGTCTCCGGCCGACTCTGTCTGCCACTGCAGCAGCCGCGCGTTGCACGGGGAGAGCCCCGACTTGAGCTTCTCCAGCCAGCCGATCAGCTGCTCGATGGATTTGCGAACGTCAGATGTCAAGAGGAAAGGCTTCGCATACCCTTTTATACACACAAAGTCGTTGTAAAGTGGTTTAATAAATTCATGTCCAGTTAAAATAACAAATTTAAACTTTTTTATACCATGTAAAGCGACATTTTTATCTTTGTAATCATAATTCAATGATCGACTAACGAGGAGAGTGTACATTCTTCGGGAAACGAATTTTAACGGGCTTTGAAAGTCGATTGCTGGTATCTAAAAGTGAAGCCCAGTGCTCACAATTCCATCAAATGGATCCTTTTTCTTGAGATGTGGGCAATCTCAAATATACTCTATTTCGTTACAAAGTGATGTCTTTTCTGTCGACTGTCTAATGCTAACCAATCAAAGACAGCATCAAAAAGTGGTTATAAATGCGACCCATTAAACTGTTTAAAACGAAGACAAATTTTTAATGATATTCTTATTCTATCTTTGACTGCTTATAATTTGCTGAAAATTTAATTTAATATCAAATATCTTTTCTTGCATTGAAAATAATTAAATTTTCAGCAAATTATAAGCAGTCAAAGATAGAATAAGAATATCATTAAAAATTTGTCTTTGTTTTAAACAATTTAATGGGTCGTATTTATAACCATTTTCTGATGCTGTCTTTGATTGGTTAGCATTTTCTGAAAAATTAATATGTTTTAACGAAGTTTAAATCACAGTTTTTCTTTTCTACTTTTATAATCTTTTTTACTCGTTTTCGTATCAGAAATACTTGCAAAGTGGCAGTCGACACAAGAGACATCATTTTGTAACGAAATAGAGCATATTTCAGATTAGATTGCCCACATCTCAAGAAAAAGGATCCATTTGATGGAACTGTGAGCACTGGGCTTCATTTTTAGATACCAGCAATCGACTTCCAAAGCCCCGTTAAAATCCGTTTCCCGGAGGTTGTGCACTCTCCTTGTATAAGATATGGTTCAATTAAATACTGAAGTGATAAACGTGGCATCCATTCCTACAGCACAACCAATGAAGTCTCAATTCTGCTAAATATTATACAAAAATGGCATTAAGGTGATGCAATACTGACACTATTACCCAAAATTTGGTTCCCGTTTTTCTCATTCAATTTTTAATTTTAAGAAAAAAACTCTTTGATACGTTGTAGTTCTTTATTAAACTTAAAATGTGTCAAAGAGTTTTTTTCAAAAAGTTTAAAATTGAAGGAGAAAAACGGGAACCGAGAATTGAGTAATAGCGTGGGTATCACATCACCTTAACATGTAACGACGGGTCTTATAATAATTCAAGAATAACTAAGGTAATAATGATTATTCATTCGGTTTGTAGAGATTCTTGCCTGCTACGCTCAGCCTCGAATCCACAGTCGAGATGCGCGAGTTATTAAAAAAGACTCGCGTGTGCGTCATCATCCGAGTAGCACAGTTTTCCCATTCCGGGGCGCGCTCGTCTTTCTTCTAGCCCTTTATGCCTCGCCCCTCTATATCTCCGAGCCCGCGCAATTTCGCTGGCGCGCGCGCACGCGTTTGCGCTGACTCGCCCATTCGTCCGTGACTGACTCTGCGGAGCAAAAACGGTGCGTCGCCGTCGTCGTCGAGAAATGTGCAACTTTGAGCTGCTGCATGCGACATAAATCACGTTGCGAGTGCAGTGCGCGGCTTTATCCACAGCAGGAGCGGCGCGCGGTATTAAGAATCGATCGCTTGCGTCTGAATTACAGCAGCTGAAGGGCAGAGGTAGAGAGCTGACGGGCTTCTCGATGTAATGTCTGTCGCGAGCTCCGCCGCGCCAAATTGTGGATTCGATCGTTAACGTCGCGGAGGCGAGGCAGAGGAGAGGGAAGAGACTCGCAGGGGTGAGAGAGTAATTGCCCATTAGGCGCTGTGGCGCTTGTTTTTAATCGCGCGATAATGGACGGTTACGGCGCGAGCGCGCTCATTTTACAGGTTTTAACATTCGCCCGCGCCGGAAAATAATAAAATTATACTCGGAGTTGTGTGCATTTTTGCTTTCGACTCTGTAAAAAAAGAAGCTTTCCCAGACCGTCAGACACTTTTTGTTTGTATAACAAGTATGATATGTTATGAAGCATTTACCGAGAATTTAAATTGATTATCTTTATAAACAGATTTTGAATTATTAATTGTATGACGAAATATATAACTATTGACAGACTAAACTTTTGGTATGTATCTACTTTAACGTGCGTATCGTAAATATTTTTTTTTTCTTTATATCGGTGCGCTTATAATTAACTTAACAGGAGTAAATTATGTGCATATCTCGTGCATACATTATGCTGCAAATTCAATAACGATAAATTTTAATTACTTATTATAATAAGAAAAGGTGAAGACTGAATAATTAGCGAAAAAAATTAAAAATCCATAGAATAATGATGGATTTTATATTTAATGTCATGGCGTTACTGTACCTGTTGAGATATTAAACTTGAATATAATAAAAGTTTTCTCTCCCAAAAAGACTTATATCTTAAGATAAAATTAAACGCCACCGTGCAATGATAAATTTCAATATAAAATAGGACAGCCATCGTTAGCATTTAAATAATCGAATGGTGATTGAAGTTGAAAGAGTCGAGAAGACATTTATTAAAAAGGGTGCCACGCAACGCGACCGCAGAAGCAAGGAGCCACATGCCCTCGATATAAATTCTCCTTCAGCGTGCTTCCTTGCATCCGATACCTAACCGCGGTGGCTGCAGCGCGAGTAAATCACGCGCGCGGGCCACGGGGGGGAGTTATGTTCCCCCTCGGCTCGACGCATTTACCAGCACGTGGCGCGCCCTACTCGAAATTTTCGCGGAGAATAATGCACGCACGTACGGGTTCTTACGGCAGCAGCTGGAAAACGCTCGCGAGCGCCCGTGCTCCAAAGGGTGCCTCTCGTACCAGCTTTGTCCTCCTTCCGCAAGCGCCGGCTTAGAGATTCGTCAAAGGGACACGCGCGACGACGGAATTTTTGTTAATACTGCAAAGCTGGGCGGACTGCCGGTGTGTCGCCGGTATACTTGCTTAGACGCGCGAAAATAAACGCCGAGAGAGGGTGAGAGAGAGAGAGACTGTTCTGTCTCGCTCCTGAGCTGTTTAATCCGCGAAGTGTGCTACAGCCGAATTTATGCCTGTAGTGGCCCAAAAAATTGCAAAGACCTAACGAGGGCCTCGTCGCTAGCCTGTTTTGGCGCGGGTATTTCTTTATTATAACGAGCTCGAATAAAAAGTGCGTGTTTTCCTGTTTGGAAATTGTTTATTAAAAATAGATAACAAAATAATAACAATATTTAACACTAGTATTGTTTTTAGTTTACATTCAGGTAACTGAGAATCGACTTTGTTAATCAAAAAAATATTTTTAAAAAATGTTATTAGAAATTTACGAAAGTATCCGATTTTACCCCATAAAAAAATTGTCGGGGTCAAACCGGATACTTTCATTATTCGTTCCAAAATGAATTTTAAGTGGTATTCGTCATTCTAGAAATAATACGAAGATGTAAAAACGTTGTTTAATGAAGAAATCTTTTATTAATAATTATAAATTAACGTTTTTTTATAAAAAATCGCTGAAGCCATATTTACTTCTGACCATCTTTACAGGGAAGACTTTCTAATACATTTACGCATTTCTGTACCTAAAAACAAATAAATTTTATACGTATAATGTATGAACAGCTCACTAAATATCTATTATTATTTTATTTTATCATTAAAAAGAAAAGAGAAAATAAGCTGTCCGGTTTTATCTCAACTAAAGTATCCGATTTTACCCCAAAGATAACAAAAACTTAATTGCAATTAAAAGTAAAATTGAGAAACGGAATTACTCCTACTTATTTATTATAACATAAATAATAAGGTTATGTACTTACTGAAAGAATATGTTGCTCACGCAGGATGATTATACACATTATGAATGTTCCGATGAACACGATTTTGCGAGCTAAGAAATCTTGGTTGACTTATAAAGTCAACACGAGGCTATTTTTGACATGCCGATCGCATACACAATGATAATAGGAACATTCTCAAAGAGATACCATAGCTATTATATAGATCGCACTAGTAGCTAGTAACCGAGAAATTGAGAATTCCGGTTTTGCCCCAGT
This sequence comes from Torymus aiolomorphi, assembly GCA_036365515.1. Taxonomy (NCBI): domain Eukaryota; kingdom Metazoa; phylum Arthropoda; class Insecta; order Hymenoptera; family Torymidae; genus Torymus; species Torymus aiolomorphi. The sequence goes on from CM070875.1 coordinate 37,235,793, forward strand.
ATCTGGTTTTACCCCATAGTCTCCCCTACATAGGCAAATCGCATACAAGTACATCTAATTATACTGTTCAAATTGATTTAACTTTCTAATCAAAGATAAAATTAATAACATGATATTGTTATATCGAGAAATTGCACGGGAATACATATATCACAAATGTACAACGTCATCAATCAATCCGAGTAGTACCTTTGATATACAAGAATACCGTTGCTGTCCTTTCGATACATTGAACCTGTTCCTTACTCCAACAATGTAACTCATATCAGTTGTAATCTACTATTACTATTACATCCAACTCGAGTCTCTCACGAAGAAAGGAATATATCTGATACACCAGCAAAGGAGAGGATCGCATTCTGTGTGTAGTTATTGCGTTTCAATACGCTTGCCATTCTATGTCTGTTAGTTTGGATTTGCTACTTCTGTTATTGATTTACTTTATGTAATATTAAAATATTTAACTAAAAATATGTTTATCGATATAATTGTGTATTATGCAAATGCATTACAATCATATTTTATAGTTATAATAATCACTACGTTATTATAAATTACAGATGAAAATCCACTAATATAGTATTTTTAAGAGACACAGAAGTTACAGCTAGTACTTAATTAATTTTTGCAAAAGGTAACCAGTGTACAAGCATGCAATTTTGTACTACTAATAAAAATTTCATGATTGTACAGTGAAAAATTTACTTGAGAGAAAGAAGCTTTTTTGGGTAATATTTACACTGCAAAATTGTGCGCAGCTTTCTATTTTTATACAGAAACGGTATTTCGTTACAAAAATCATGCGAATTTGAAAAATTAAACGGAGTTACGTCGCATTTACTTTACTATACAAATACAAAAAAGTGAATACTAACGGACTATTGACAACGTAAACGAGTATTTTAGGATTAAAAGTTTGTTTATGGAAATAAACTATATTCAATATAATGTTTTAACGTAGAAGTACTTTTTAAAAACTTCTAAGATACGTACTAAAAAATATAGTTTTAACGATAAAACTACTTTAAAATATAGTGTGATTTTGTCCCTACAATAATTTTTAAGTAGTTTTAACTAAACAAAAAACAGTTTTTGTAATTAAAAAAAAGGTATCAAGAAAGGTATCATTAACTATATTTTCTCATTTATTAAATACAGATTACAAATTTTCTCTTTTTTTATTTATATATGAGCAATACTAAAGAAATGATCAAACAACTGGGTACAACAAACAAATAAAAAATTTTTGTGAGGCACACCTACCAGACCAAGTTTTCTGGTTCTCTGAACTATTCTGAATATAAAACAAATCGTAAACACAGTCGATGGAGTTGCAAGTCTTCGAAAATACTTTTATTTGTAAAAAATTCTTAAAATGTTCCTTCCTTAAACATAAATTATTTCGTCAGGGAGATTCGCATATACATTTAAAAAAAAGAAAATAAAACTAGAGAATGAGATCTTTCATTTGCTTTTTGCAGGACGAAAAAAATGTTTATTCCTTAAAAAATTATATAAGTTCAAAGATAAGTGTGAAATACAGAAAATACTGTGCAAATGCAATGGAGCGGATTTTCGCCATTTACTATTGCCTCGCAATCTCTAGTTTTATTATCATTTTTTAAAATGTATATGCAACTCTCCCTGGCGAACGATGTTTAACGAAGGGACATTTTTACACATTTTTAAAGAAAAAAGTTATTGTCCGTAAAAAAGCTTGCCACCCCATCGACTGTGTTTACAATTTTTTTTTATATCCAGGATAGTCCGGAGAACCAGAAAAACTGGGTCTCGTGATGTTTTATGTTTCCCGTATAGAATTACTTATTATATACATGAAATTCGTCACAACATTTCTAGTCGCTTAAATTAAATACCTTAACATTATCCGTTATCGACTACTTTATGAAGTTCGACATATCTGGCAATGCTAATAGTCTTCATAGTTTTTACTTTAATATCAAAGTCGCTCAGTTTGAGGCTATCTAGATATGATTTTCATCTCTGTATAAACGATACAATTTTTCCGAAAATTGGCAATTCATCTCAGTTGACACATAAATGTTACTTTCGTTAAAAAAGTCAAACTGGCTTTTTTTCGTCTGGGAGGACCCAAACTGGCTTTTCTTCGTCTTAGACGCGTTTTTAGCTTTTCTTCGCCTGTAACTTCCAAGTTGGCTTTTCTTCGTACCGCGCGACGATTTCTTATTATTAACTTCAACATATTCGAAACTTTCGTGCCCATGAATATATTCTTATTGTAAACATAACGCCGTTATATTGGCACGTAAATTTTTCAATGATTTATAAGTAATACTATCTTGACAAAATGTATGTATTGAATAAATCACGCAAGTACAGCTAATTTTTAACTGCTAAAGTAAGATTAATTAACACGATTACAAGAAAGACCAGCTGCTTGAGTGAAAGTTCTATATTCGTCTGCTCTCTAGCCTCGTTACCCCAAAATGTCGAACAGGTGCGACCGTTCTTAAAGTTCTATGGTAATATCTGATTATACGGTGTTTTGGCTTTAAACATCCAAACAACTTTATGTACAATAAATGGTCTTCAATTAATTTTTTGATAATTTTTTCGATAATCAACGGTATATTCCTTGTCAGAAAGATGTATCAATGCATATATGTCAATCAGAGATAGGCATTACTCGTCCAAATAATCAATTATTCGAAAAGAGTATTCAACGAATAATTTTTCAAATATTTTTCAAAACAAGGCTAAAGGTCTAGGTTTTATACGAAACGTGTTTATAACAAGAAATTATGTCATTGCATTTAATATTTACCGAAATATAAAATGCTTATTCGAAAAAAATCTTGCGGACGGATAACGCCTATCTCTGATCTCAATACATTTCACCTGATGCATAAATTAAGAAGTGGAATGAACCTATTAAATTTTATTCACATTCACTATACACATTTAAACAGTATAATGTTTTATAATAATTTGTAGCTACCTTTATCTTCAAAATATTCTTAAAAATTTTAAAATATTGTTAATTTGTAAATAAAACAGATACGTTTTATAACTATATAATTATTCCTGCTAGATTTTATTCTATTCTAACTACGGCTTAATCTATCATTACATACTTTTTTAGTGTGATTAAAAGAGTTAATTGTTGATTCTTTATACTTTGGCTGAGAGTGTTTGATAAGAAAAGTTTTTAATAAAATTTAATAAAAAGATCTTATAATCGTACCGAAAGAAATAATCAATTAATATCCCGATGCTTTTTTCCAGCCGGCGAACTCTTCCAGCGATACATTGTCGCGCGGCAGACCTCAATAAGACCGCTATATAGAGGCGCAGAAAAAGCGGCAGATAGAGGAGCGAACAGCAGCAGAAGCATCGACGGCAACGGCAGTCGACGTCGGAAAAAGGAAGAAAAACACATCCGTATACACGGTGGCTTGCGCTAAAGAGCGCAGCCACGCACATATCCTTCCGCGCGAACGACCTCGCCATCCCTCGCTCGACATCGACGAGCGCGAAAAAAGAAGAGAGCTCAGCCAGCCATCCTCGGAAAAAATATAAAGGATCCGAGAGAGGGTGGGAGAGAAGAGGGAAACCGCTGCGGAAGATGGCTTCTCCCGCGATTCGGTAGACGAAGGCACTCGCGCAAGTGTGTCGAAGTCGCCGGCAGGCCGAGCAGTTAAGAGAAACGTAGAGCGAGCGAGCGAGAGAACGAATAAGTGAGTTAGCGCGCGGGCGAGAGCGAGCTACACAGCCGGGCGAAAGGTCCTAGTAGTCGAAATAGAGAGAGGGAGAGAGGGAAAAGGCATTTGAGGGAGGGCCAAGAATGGAAGGGACAATAACAGAGCGAGAGCGCCGGAGGAAGAGAGGGAGAGAGAGAGAGAGAGAGCGCTAGACTGCGTTTTCGGGCAACGACCCGTCGAGTCGTCGTCGTCGTCGTCGTCGGCGTCGTCGTAGAGCAGTCCCTTCGACCCGCTAGCTACGCGCTCGAAAGCCCAAACGAACCCCTCGGCCTCGTCTGCACACAGCCCGGCGAATGCCATATCTACTCTCCCCATTCCCCCCTTCCCCCCCTCGTCCTTCCTCCTCGTACTTCTCTGCAAATGTCTGCGTGTGCGCGCACACGCTCGGTGGGAGGGGAAGGTTCGGCGCCGAACGAAGCTCGAAGCTCGCCTCTGGGCCCTCCCGTTTACCCTTTTTAGTTCTTTCCATTTGCAGGGGAGCGCGCGCGCGTGTGAGTAGCGAGCAAAAATTTCGCCTGAACGAAAGGGGGGTCTAAGCGCGAGGAATTTCGCCGGCGAATTATTTCCGGAAAACGCCAAATTCCTGTCAAAATTGTTCGGGAATTTTCGGAATAATTGACATTTTAAAATGACCTACTGGCTTAATGGCGTTTATCGAATTCCTCGTGGTCGAAACTTTCGGATGATGCCGAATTTCCGATTAAGCTGTCGGTTATAGTCGAGTGTTCTGTTTTAAGGGTAGATATATAATGGGTCTGACGGGACTCGACCCGTATAGCGTCTATCTTATGTCAATGAATTCCTCGATATGTATACATTTTTAATAAGATTTCCACTGATACTCGACACATATTCACTAACATTAGTTGTTGAATTAATTAAGTAATGTACATTCTATACTGCACAGTAGCTATTACTGTAAGAAGGACTAGCGCTACTTTCTACGTTAATTCTGTATAGGAACAACGTCATATGGAATTCTATATTTGCATTATTATTTTAAAGTATATATAAATATTAGACTAATTTTGCAATAAACTAATAAAGAGTTTCAATATTCTCAACACTCGCTCAAAATAAATAATTAATATTTAATAATCCTAATTCAATCAAATTTCCCATATTTATTGCTTATATAAATAATATATTATTTGTATATTTAATCAATATATCCGCCCAATATGTACAAAAGGAATATTTCTATATCATAAATACATCCTAAGATCAGGATGCCGCATGAATATCTTTTAAAAATAGTGATTTTGATTCTAAATGCCTTAAAACATTTGTCTAACATGTTCTCTGACAAACATCTTTTTTATCAATCACAATGCCTTCTCTGTAGGGATAACAAAAGTCATGATTCTTCAGTGTAGACCGACTGTAGTCAGACACTAATTTTTAAAAATATTTTTTATTTTAAAATAACATAAATTTTATTTAAGAAAAATAGCTAAAGTTGCATCATCAGGCTAACCTCTGCTTGATGAATGTGAAAGATTATTTCGTGCCATAATTCAAATCTTCAGTTTATGAAGTGAGTACTTGGACTAAATATAGACCAACCAAAAAAGTATTATTTCGAAAAGGCTAATGAATAAACATCATAAACAGCCGAGGCATCGAGAGCCATTTTGCAATAAATACATAGCTACAAGTAATAACATAATCAAATAATTATTCATAAACTAAACAGAATTACTTTTCTAAATCAAAAATGTATTGAAAATTATACGCTGGAAAAGATGATGGAAGCATCAAATCCTCGTTAACAGCATTAATCCTGCCACCTTTTCAATCTCACAGCACATATTATACAAACCTCGCGCCGTAAATTTACCTAGTGCGATGACTGAGGGTGTGGTGGTACCTTTAATAATTTCGCGTTTTCCGCCAAGACCCCATTATGTGAAAAACAGTACGAATAGGTAAAGAGGGTGTGGGTGTGAGAGGGAGAGAGAGAAAGAGAAACGAGAGAAAGAGGTACAAAAAGAAAGGCGGCGCGAAGCAAAAGAAACGAGCGACGAGTAAGAGACGAGGCGAGAGGGTAAGAGAGAGAGAGAGAGAGAGAGAGCAAGAGCCAAGCACCTAATAAAATTATGAGGTAACGCTAACAAGTACAGGAAGAGAAGGGAAAAACCTTCGGAAAGGCAGCTCACGTTTTTCGAAAGCAGCGGCAGCGGCTGTCGCTGTCGCGACGGACAAATAGAGAACGAAAGAATGAGGCAGAGCGAGAGAGAGCGAGAATATGATGTTTCGAGCAAGCAGAGAGAAAGAGAGGAAGAGTGAGAGAACGAGAAAGAAGTGATAAGGGTGTGTATATATCTCAGACAATGAGAAACGGCGTAAAGAGAAAGTGAAATACGAGAGGACGGAGCGCGATTTGAGGCCGCGAACGAAGATTTTTTTCAAAAAACCTTGTTCCCTAATGTAAATTAATCGTGATTGTTGCTTTTAAGAAAGTGTATTTTTAATTTTATATTGATATTTGAATTCCATACAATAAAATAGTAAAATTGTTTGTTTTTAATAGGAATTGTATATCTATAGATATCATCTTATAAACATAGGTATACATTTTCTATTAAAAACAAACAATTTAAACACATCAGTTACTAAAAAAGTACTAGTCATATGAAAAAATGGTAAAGGAACTTTTTTCTTAGAATTTTGCGCTCTACAGGATTATGTTTACAGACGCATACATTTTCAAACTTTGTTTTATTAGGGTGAAAATTCTATATAGGTAACATCGTAAAAATGGTTTTATATCCAATCGATTACATATACCAACGCTTGTGTATTCATGTTTGTATGCTCACAAATAACTGAATATATATATTTTTAAGTTAAATATAGAAAACATTAAAAAAACGCTTTAAAAACCCTTTTTATGTCTCCTGATTTCTACTGATACACTGAGAGAAAAATATGTTTAATATTAACATGATATTTTAACTATTAACTTAACAGTTACAATGACATGTTAAATATAAACATTTTGATAAAACATTTTTCTCAGTGTAGGATTTATCAAAGATGCATTATAAATTATCATAATTGTAGCTATAATAGTTCTAATTATATGCACCAGTTCCTTAATAATAACCTATACTCTAATGTGGGTAGATAGCTCTGCGCACGATGAATCGTGCACTTTAAATTCAAACGCACCAGCCTGTTAGAATACTTGCGTCATCGGTATAGTAGTATACGCACATGCATATAGACCTACGTGCGTCGGAATTAAATGCCTAGAGGTCTTTAATAAATTATGCAAACTTGAGAAGAGCCTTTAAGGCGTACGCTTAGATGAAAGTTGCGTAGATATTTGTATCAGTATTATCTTACCCTTCTTACTCAGTTATGAAAACAACAAAATTATTATCTTACATATTACATTTTGATAAAATATCTAGATAATTTTATCCAGCAAGTTTTTGAAAGGATTATTTACTGTACACATTGCTATAGTTCATACCCAGTCTAAAAAAGAAATAAAGCGAGCGACACATTAGATTGATTTGATTTTCAATACATATTTGCTCAATTGCCATATGAAAAGCGTATAGCTTCAGATCGCCCGTCTAACAGAAACTTAAGATAATCCTGAGCGCAAACTAATGGCGCATCTTAATCAATGAAGCCCGAAAAGTCGCGAGGAAAAAGAAAGCCCCGTAATCTGAAGTCTGCGCTTAATCCGGCCAATATTTTTCCTTGGCGCGAAAGAGCCGCATCAGGCGCGCGCAAGCAGCAGCAGCAGCGCCAGGGCGCATTTTCGGTGGCTCTCCCTCTCCCTTATCCTCTCGCCCCTTCCACCCCCGGCTTCGCTCAGCGAGCGAAAGGTCGAAGATCGCGTTCGAAGCAGAGCGAGCGAGGGCGAGCAGGAAGGCAGGCAGGCGGTGTGAACGAACTTTACGATAACGTGCCCGAAAGTTAGGTATAGCCAGACGCATATTCGCTGTGCGTGCGTGAGAAAGCGTCGGCTGGCTATACCTCAGATGTATATATATACGTATATAGGCGAGCGCGTATACAGCAAGGGAGAGAGAGAGAGAGAGAGAGAGAGAGAGAGAGAGAGAGAGAGAGAGAGAGAGAGAGAGAGAGAGAGCGAGTGGTGACGGTGGGTGGAGGCGAGAGCGCGCGCGCGCACACGTACACGCCGCTGCGGCGCTATATAAGAGAAGCACGAGCGAGCGAGAAAGAGGGAAGGCCGCGTATAGAGAGAGGGTAGGAGAAAGAGAGAGAGGAGGCTAGGCGCCCGGGAGTAGGAGAGAGATTCGTCTGGGGGGTGGGTTGCGTCTGGTGGCGCGACTTGACCTCGGTTGACCCGACAGAGCCGAGCGGCGCGCGCGCGAGAAAGACAGCCGCAGCGAGGCTCGCTCCCTCTCTCGCTCTCCTCTTTCCTCCGCGCCGCCGAACAACCTCCGAGCCGCCCGAACGCCCAGCCGCCCTCCTCTCTCTCTCCCTCTGCCTCTCCCCCGTCGCCGCCGCCACCGCCAACGCCGTCGTCGTAGTCGTCGTCCCACACCCCGCACCTCCTCTCTCTCTCTCTTACTCCCTCTCCAGCCGGCGTCTTGCCATCCCGTCCACCCTGGGTAATTATTGATGTGTCTGCTGCCGCCGCCATCGCCGTCATCCTCACAGGCGACTACTTCCTTTCCCAGAGAGGAGGCGCGCAGAGGAGAGGGGAATGGAAGAGGAAGAGGCAGAGATAGACAGAGAGAAGAGAAAGGACAACGGGCTGGGCCAGCGGAGCCATTGATTATATACGATGACCCGTGATTGAGAATATTTCATTTATACATAGCGCGCGCAAGAGATCAGAGAGGGTGAGGAAGATGCGGAATTTAAAATTCATAATGCTATGGGGCGCCGGAGGGAACTGGCCTCAGACGATTGATCAACTACTCGCAGCTCTATACGTGATAAATGTATAAATATAAATATACGCAAGCGCGTTCGGGAATCTCGAGGACCGCGTTTTTTTCGACTTCTCTGGCTCGGCGCAGGGATTTTTCTTTAATTTCACACCGCGAGGTAAGAATTTTCTCGTATCTTGACGCGGTGAAAAAAGATTTTTTTTAATCTCTTGGAAGATAGCGCGTGAAACTGATTGTAGAGCAGAGAAATACATACGAGCGGCTGACTTTCGCTATGGGCGCATCAATTCGGATCTAACGTACGCCATTATTTAAGCTTATCTATTAGGCACGTATTTGCATTCTTCCAACATAGTTTTTTCTACTATTTCTAATTTATACGACTCGATAGCAAGAAACATATCCTTCCAGTAATTTAATTCAAAAAGTCTTAATGAAAACGGTGATTTTGAGAAAGAGTCCACTCCATCCAAGTTTTGTTTCTGCAAAACCGTCGTTGCTATATATAACGCACCAAAAGTGAAAAAGCTCCCAATTTCAGTCTGCGAGCGCTTAACAAAGCGGTCGCTGACCTATAGCTTATGAGAAAATTTTTAATCGAGTCAAGGAAACTCCCAGGCGGCGGCACCGAAATTCTGGCAAGCCCGAGCAAACGAGCGCCTTCCCCTGCCCCGCAAGGAGGCAGACTGGGCGCAGAAGTGCCCCGGAGAACTTACACAGCAGAAAGTTGCCTCTCGCAAGGCAGAGAGCCGTCAAATCCCAGGGCTGGCCAATGTGCCCAATCCGCATTATATATCGGAGGCCGCGCTATACGGCGCTTTCTTTCTCGTTAGCCTCGCTCCATCTCTCTCTTAACGTCAGTCCTCATCAGGCAGAACACGCAGCATCCGCGCAAGTTTCGGCAAGTATATAGCCGCATAGCCGTCGGCGTCGTCGTTGTCGTCCGAAAACCGTGACGGCGATAGGCAGAGGAGGAGGAGGAGTGGCCAAGTAGTTATCGATCATGGCTGCGGAACGGCTAGCCTCGTTAAGGAAGTTCGCGCGCGCCTCGCACCTCTTCACCGAGTTAAAGTAGCTTTGCAACTTACAACTTGTCACTTTGCGAAGCAGGAGAGCAGGAGCTGAGAGACGCGTCGTGTAGCGGCGACTTGTAGCCAAAGTTGTGTCCTCGCCGGGGCTGCCGCGCGCACCACCGCGCTTGTGCTGGCACTGAAATCAAGTACCCTTTTTGCCGAGTTAGGAGTCGAGGCTGCTAGGGGGAAGGGCTGTAGAGCTTTTTGTCAAAGGCTTTGTAGCCGCTAAGCGATGCTGTTATTTTCTTGATCTTCTTAAAATAAAAAGGGGGGAGGGGGGTTAAGAGATAAGACAAATATAGGATATCTACGAAATAAGAAAAACTCGTGTTAAATTTTACTTGTTTGATGTGAATTAAAAAATCGTAAACTAATATTTTTTTCCATCATGTTATATCTAATTATTCAAGCCGTCAATTAGTAACCTGTTGGAGAGACATCGTTTTCGCGTTTATCCTATGTTTAGTTCCAAGTTGTAAAAGGTAAATCTCAATATTTACAAGTGACTTTTATAGCCCCTAAAGGTTTTATCAGTACTTTGAGAATCTTATAAAAGTTCCAGAAAGAAGTAGAAGCTCCCAAAGACTGTTTCAGACGTTTAACCTTGACTCAGTTTTATTTTATTTTCCCTCAGCGGTGAAAATTCTCGGAATCTTTTAAGACATCTTTATGGCGTTACTTATAGGAAACGTTACATCTTGTACAAACGTTGAAATAAAGGGCGTTAACCTTTAAGTAATGTAAGAACCAAATAAATGTCGTTGGCGACTTAAGTAGTAAAAGGGGAGCATGATTAGACAACAATTTTTTTCGCCTAGATACTGTTTGTATATGATTAATTGTTATTTTTCACCACTCATTTGACAAATAGCTTATATCTATTAAGTTAAGCAAACAAAATATGCGCAAGGAAAAATAATTCAATCAAGTAAGCTCCATAGCTATTCTTTGCTTAAGTAATTAGCAAAGTACATGAAACGCAAAAGTACGTCCGCTAATCGAAAAAAAAAACTCAAAAGCCCATTCGAAGACACGGCAAAAGTTTCCTACTGGCCTGCACCGAAGACTAACAACATCCCGACTCCAACTCCATCTCCTCATTTCCCGCACGTGCAATCCCGATGCGTTTCCAAACTTTTCCTCACCCCCTACTACTCGCGCATTATACTAATTGCCGCTTAAGACCCCGTTTCCCCTCCGCGGGGATGGAAAAGTGTTGCCCTTCCTCTGAACGGAAAGAGACAAAGGGGTGGCACAGTGGATACGTATATAGTCTCCCCCTCGCAGATGTATACGAGCGCGCATACGTGTGTGTTTGTGCGCAGACTGTAGGTGCGGGGCAAACTGCACGACCGGCAGGATATGTGTTCGCGCGGCGCTTTCTCGCGCGCTCCCCTCCGTATGGCTGAGTGTATATATATGTGTATGTGTATACGCGCGGCACTGCATCCCTTTACTTATCCAGCTCGGAGAGTAAACAGAATTTGCATGGAAACAGTGTGCCAGTAGGTCGCGCCGCGCGCTCGAGTCAACGCTATTTCACGACCGCGAGAGAGAGGGGGAGCAAGCGGGAGAGGAAGAGAGACAGCCGTGATAGGCCGCAAACTGCCCTTCGCTGTGTTTTATTTCGCCCTCACTTTTTTAACTTTATAAAGCTTTGATACTTTCGTCATCGATCACGTTATTTTTGTGGATTCTGAAGAACTATTTTTAATTTTCATTTTCATGAACTATAGATATATAAACACGCATTATGATTTCATGATTTTGATCGATCTTCTTATTTCATTGTTTAAGTTCGTTAGACATGTGCAAATAAATTGTCTGTAGTAATAAAAATGAATAAAATTTTTGCTCCTGCAAAATAAAATAAAAGCTTGTTATTGTTACCTTGAACACACAAAAATGTTTCGTCTGATTAAATTTGTCCTTGATCTACTTTTTGCAGTGAGTGCACATTCAATAAAAAAAGTTAAATCTTGTTTTCATAAAATATTTTTATAGCATCAACCATGATGTATGTATTATAAACACTATTTATGAACTAAAATATTCTTTTATTATTAAAAAGTGTCTCTTCCAGATCCCGACTAAATGATGAAAAAATATTATTTTCCTCCCGCTGTACAGGGGGAAGAGAAGTTAGTCTCCCGTTACTCTATAAACTTTCTGCTTATGCTTACAGATAACGTAAACAAACCAAAATATAACATAAAAATAAAAAAATCTACTCTGCAAGGAATAGGCGCGAAAATTCGCTACTTCCGCTACATTATTAAATCAAATTATAATAAAAACATTAATTTTTTCATGCTTTGAAAAATTATATGATTTATCCTATCATTTAAACTAATTAAAATGAAATCATAATGAAAAATGATATATTCATAACCGGAAAAACAAAATAATAGTACGCGCGCAGCGCGTTTGAATTTTGCTAGTAACATAAAATAATTATTGTAATTCAAATATTTAATAAAAATACAGTTATTACCATAACACGATTCACGTTCTTATTTCATTTGTAAAAAATAACGACTCGATATGCCCGATCCGTCATCCACCGTTCATGTAAAAAAGGTCCTATTCCTGCACTCATTAAAAAAAAAATACTATGTGCAAAAAGACAGCAATTAACTTTTTCAGACTCGGATGATGATCTTGAGCACTCGTGTATCACTCGGACGCCAGAAACACCCTCGTGCTCAATCATCATCCTCGCTAGAAAAAGTCAACTTTCCTCCCTAGTTGCACAATGTACTATTGTGTACCTTCATTGTTTTAGGCGTGTCGGTGACGATGATTATGTGAGTATGTGTGTTTAAGTTTTGAGTGTGAGCGTAGTGTTTAGCATGACGAGGATTCCTGTCTATATTTTTTTTCTAATGATTTGTCGATGAATCAGAAAGAAGTACCATAAATGCGACAATCCAAATCGTTAAATTATTCAACTGTTAATAAAAACAATGCGATGCAACTTAATCCTTATATGTATATCAGCAATAAACCTTTTATATAAAATATAAATAACAAAGAGATGAATTTATAGTATACTAATACTATATTAGTATACTAATAGTAAATTAGTATACTAATTTATAGTATACTTGTCAGGCAAAACTTTTTTCACTGTTTCAAGTGTTTTTCTGTGGAGAAAACAGTTACAAAAAATGTGTTTGAATTTTAATATTGTTTTTCGGTAAAAAATAAAAATATTCCGACATTTCTTTATTTTTCAGATACAATGCATTTACGAAAAACCTGACTAAAATAGTTATAAACAACATTTTTTTTAGTATCTTATTTCTAGTGCATTAATAATACGTAAGCAATATTGACTTCAAAGGTTTAAAAAAATGAAAAAATAAAATATCAAAATATCAAATTTGACTACAGAGAAATATTTTTCCCAACTATGTAATAAAAAACTAAAAAAATAAACCCAATAGAGCTGTTTTCGAGATATTGCAATTTGAAAAGAACTATGAAAAAAATTTAACATCAAATATCTCTAGAATTTATGAATCAATCCTTCCGCCCAACGAACTCATCCAATAGATATGCAAACTTTATGTTTGCGCGAAATTTCCAACCCATTAAGTACTATTTACTCCAGTTATCATGTCAGAACGAGAAACGATTTTATTCATTATTTAATGTTTTTTTGAGATTTAATGCTTATAATAAGTTGAACATTTTACCGTACATAGTTCTTATAATTATACATCATTATAATTTCTTTTTAAAAAGTCTCAATGTTAAGTTACCGAGATATAATTTAAAAAAAAATACACGATTAGTTGTATATTAAAAAAAACAAAGATAGCTAATCCAAAATTTAATATTATTATTCCTATCATTGACCAAATCGATAGTTTTTACTTTTAAGTAAAAAATTATTAATGTTTAGTTTTTTTTCCATGTTACACCGATTTTAGAAAAAAGAAAGTAATATACATAAAGTGTGTATATTAGCTCCCGTATTCCCTATACTGCATCCTATAACGGTGTAGTGCAATAAAATATGAAAATTAAAAAATGGTTAGAGCTATAAAATTAAGTAGATACATGCTGTGTAAAGTAAGATATCATACCTATGTATAAATATATGTATAAATCAACTATCTTACATAGAAGTTGAATATGAAACGTAATATTGTTTTATTAGTAAAACAATGTTTAATTATACTCTGGAAGAAGTAGTACATCATATTTTTAAAAATAAAAAAAAATTATAAGTATATTAGTATTCTGATTCAAATAAACAGTTACATCAGCAACATTTTTATGAAAATTTATTATACTAGGGTTGAGAATAATAAAGATATGAAAAATACACGATTATAGTTGTATATTAAAAGAACAAAGATAGCTAATCCGAAATTTGAAATTATTACTCCTATCATTGCCAAAATCGGTAGAAAAAAAAATTAGCTTTATTTCATTAAAATCAATTTAGTACTTTCTAAAAAGGAATAGGTGAAAAGTCGCTCACTTGTGCGATTAATGAAAAAATCTAGTAATATTTTAGTGAATACTCATTGACTGAAGCAGTGAAATAAAATTTTCACCGCGTAATAAGTGAATATTGACTAAATAATTTGTCCATTTTTTCACTTGTTGGCACAAGTGAGCGACTTATCACTTATACACGCACACAAGCAAATGTGTTTCGACTCTAAATGATTCAAAACACATTTCTAAAATGTTTATAAGAAAAATTAAATTTTTACTATTACAAAGCTTCCTCTAGCACGAAGCAATAAAACGAAATCTCAATCTGGAAAAATACTTGAGTTTATCAGAATTTCTCACCAAAAGAAAGCGCGACTTTTCGAAATTCCACTCCTCATCCTCGCGCCCGAGCGATAAAAAACAAAACGTACCAGGGCAACTCTCTCGGGCAGCGGCAACCACCCTTGTGCACACACATACACCCACTTGCGCGCACGCTCATACACCACTCCAGAGGACTCTCGCGTCTAAGGGCCGCGTGCACGGGGGCGCGAAACGGCTCTGCTGGCGTTGCTAAAATTCTATCGGCGAAACGTCTATAAAACGCGAGCGCGGGCGGGCGCGCGCACGAAAACATTCTCCAGTTCCACCGCAGCGCTTCTCGCTCGCGCACACTACGAAAGCCAGGATATAAGAGATCGAGACAGACAGCAGCGGCGGCGGCGGCCGCGCGCAGATAGACGGAAGGAGGAAGGGAGGAGAAATATAAAGGCGCGGGCGGAATAAAACGAAAAAGGGTCGCGAACTGTATATATACGTATACGTGTGTGTTTTGGGGGTTGTATATATAGGTATAGACTCACCCGGAGTTATTCGATTTTGTCGAGCAGCGGCGCGGCAGTAGCGTTGCGTGCAGTGGAAGAGTGAGGGAGCGGAGGAGAAAGAGGGCCGCGTGCGTCGTCCTCGGCCAGGCGGGCGGCCCAAGGTGGTTGAACCCCCCCGGCAAAAACCGGGCGATGCTAGCTGCTGCCGGGCGACTGACGTCCGTGCGTGACGGGGCTTATCGTCGCATGTATATAGCCGCCGTTGCCGCAGAAAGCTTTGCAGAGAGAAAAGGCGTCTTGCGCGCGCGCGGCTAACGCCATAGCCCGGCTCATAGAAATGCCTAGCACCTAGCGGGGAGCTGCTGCTACGTGCGCCCGCGGGCTTTTAGTTTTAGCGCCTAGCGTGTCGCGCAAACAAACAAACAGCTGCACCCGCACGCGCATACACAAGCGCGCTAAATCCAACACATTTATGAAACGCGTGTTTGCCGCCAGTAACTATGTATATGCCAATGCCGGATATCTATACGCGGCTCTTGTGGCTGTGTATCTACACGGAGAGAAATTTTGTAGTGAAAATTACAAATATTCGAGACAAAATTACCAGTTTCTATGGTAATGGATGGACAGACTGACAATTTAAAACTTTTTACCAAAGTGCCTTGGTAAAATTTTTTTAGTTAATTTAAATTAAAAAAATTAACTTTTTTTATCCATATTAATGGATATATAGCATTTTAATATAGAAATAGAAACAGAAACAAGAATGAAAAAACATTAAACTGAAAAAAATTTTTACGGAAGCGGGATTCGATCCGACGATCTTTGGGTTGAGAGTCCGATGTTCTACCGACTGCGCCATGGAAGCTGTTACCAACAGTCATTTGAATCGCCGTTATTACTTACTGAAAATATGTGTATTGTTTTCATTTTAACGTCGCGCACGCCTCTAGTATCAATCTTCTGAAACACAATAATGCGCAGTGCGCATGCGCGAGTACACAAATACCAGGTTATTTGGTAAAATTTATCAGTTTTCTTAGTAAAAATTCTTAGGTTACCTTGTAAAAATGACTAGACCTCAATTTTTACTAGTGTGTCTGGTAATTTTTATTCAGATAATTTGGTATTTTTTTTAAGTGGTTATGGTAGTTTTTCCTGGGAAACTTATAAATTGTATTAGAAACCTGGGAATATCACGGCTTTTGACAGTCTATCCATGCGCTGCCAAGGCACCTTGGTAATTTTTACTCTAAAATTTCTCTCCGTGTAAGTGTTTATCATACCAGAATTGCGTAAATATACTACTGCAGCTATAGCCTGCGCAAAAAGTACTACAAATACGAATCTATGAACGTGGAGGACGACTGGGATAACGGGACAATATGCGCGCAGGCTTGTATAAACGTTTGATACGTCACTAGACTCGGTAAATACATAAACAGAGGGCTAAGACGCGCATAGCCACCCTGTGTGCAGTGGGAAATAGCGTCGCGGCGTGCAAACTTGCAGCGGAGCAGTATAGTAGCACACGGTGGCCAAGAAGCTGGAGCGCGCGACCGAGGAGGTTTATGTGCGCTGCACGCGGCCAAAAAGTCGAATTTGCGAGGCGCGTGTGGCATCTCTGTGTAGCGACTCCCACGAGGGGGACGCGAGATTTCCAGAGTTGAGAGAGAGAGAGAGAGAGAGGGAGAGAACTGTACGCACGAAGAATAGAAGAGTGTTATCTCTCTGCGACTGCAAAGATTTATAATCATTGAGAGAAATATTGTAGGAAAATTTACTATAAATGTAAGAAATATTACTATATTCGATAGGAACTTTGGACAGACTCGAATTATCATAAAATTTACTACAATTTATAGTAAAAATTGCTATATACATAGTAAAAATTACTCAAAACATAGGAGTTTTTATTATCAATTGTAGTAAATTTTGTGATAATTTGAGTCTGTCCCACGGTTACTATAAATATAGTAATTTTTCCTACACTCTTTTGGTCGTTGTGCTACATTTCTTCCGAGTTTCTTCTGGCATACTTTTCAAAATATTGCAGTAAACATATAGTTTATAGTTTATTTATAGTTCCTCTTCAGTATGTTTAAGACTTTTCATAAATATTTTACCTTATCAGAATTTAATGTATACAAAAAATATGTGCAACTAATTGGAAGAGGATAATACATATACTATATGACTTTAACTGTTTTTCGAAGAAGAAAAAGATATGAAAGCTAACAAAAATTCATCAAGATTATAAGTACTGTACAAACAGAAAGGTCTTGTTTTCAAGATGTTATTTAATATAAATATACAAAATATTCAGTAAAAAAATAAACATAGTTAACAAATATTGTTATAGGCGTTTATTCTTCTCTGTTGTCCCCCTGTGTAAGTGGAAAAGTTACGGAAGTATAAATCAAGAAGTGAATGCCCAGCCAGAGTTAGTTAACAATTACTACCACCTCATTAGTGTATTTAATTTTATTTCGTAACTTCGGTAAATTTTCTATTCAACTCGATCAAACTTTTAAACAGTGTTTTTTCTAATTTTAATAATGGTAGAAACTTGACAAACCCAACTTATAACCAATTAGTCTTATTATTATCAATTGATATACCTTTAACATTTAAAATTTTTAAGTTTACACATGAAAACACTAAATGATGACACACTAAGAAAAATTTATAGAAAAAATTATGAAACCCTTTGTAAAATTTACCATTCTATACGGGGAACCCGACCCCGACTGTCAGTTGGGTACTTTTTATCAAACGAAATGAAGATTTTCATATACATGTTTGAAAAGATCAGAAAAAAAATATTTTTAACCGATTTTATATTTATCTTTTATATACGCGATTATAACAGCCCGAGCAGAGATGAAATCAGGTCTACTTTTTCATATTAATTTTTTCACAAGTTTTATTCTGGCTCAAACTGTAAAAATTATTAAAAGCTTAACATGAGCGGAACGGACATATTTTCAATACGTTTAATAATTTTTCCTAAAAATATTTCTATGCAGTTTTAAATATTCAATCTCATACAAATCTCAATTTTACATTTAAAGACTTTATAAAATATCAGTTAAAACTGAAAAGTATTAACAGAAAGCGAGAAGCATTTTTCGAAAGAAGTGGATCGATCGTAAATTTTACACAAGCCACCCTCTGGCCGGCAGCAAGGTGTGCACACGCTCGAGGCCACACAGCACGTACGTCGGTTAGGTATATACGACATCCCCGAAACAAACGCATCATGCAAATAGGGTCCGGGCGTAATCCGGATCCGCGAAAGCCCTGAAAACGCTTTAGCCCGAAAACGACGAGGGGGTGGTGCGCGCTCGCTGGCAAAACTAGCGCGAAATAGGAGGCTTTTACTCAAAGCCGGGCCCGGGCTAGCCGCCGCGCGTGAATAAATCAGAGCGCGTCTTGAAGCGACGACATTCTATATCCCTGTGTAGGCCACAATGCGCGCGTCGCCAGTAGACCTACGCGCGGATACACGGAGAGCAAGCGAGAGAGAGACGCGAGTCGAGCTTCGTTAATAATGCAGCAGATTCTATTACGATTGCGGGGGCGAATTCCGATTCAACGCACGCCGACGGGCGCAAGCTTCGTGTGTGCGCGGGCGCGAATTCTGCGGCTCGAATTCAGACAGAGACGGAGCTTGCCTGCACCTTGCCGAAGAACAATGGCCAGGACCGCGCGCGCGCGCGGTCGCATTCATGACGCGTGTGTATGTGTGTCTGTGTGCGAGGGAGTCGTCGTTCCCGCGGCGAACAGCTCCGCGTGTGGTGATGCGGAGCGGCCGAAGAGCGCGTGGGAGGGAGCAGAGAGAGAGAGAGAGAGAGAGTGTGGTATTTGTGATCGAGATACAGCAAGATGATTTGCTGCCTAGATTGGATTACCGCGGAGATATACTCTTGATCGCGAGAAAAATTCTGTAATACGACCGATCAGTTATAAATGAGGGTAGCATCGAGTATTTTAGATGTTTTATCCTATTTTTTTTTGTACATGCCTTTCAGATAATCGTGCATGTGTGCCAGGACTTATGCTTTGCAATGTAAATACTTTAATTTTTAATATACTTGTGGTTCTTAACGGAAAGATTACTAAACATAAATCTATAATAGACAAAAAAAGACGTCCTGATATTTGATTGCGATCATCACTCTTTATACGGCAATAATCCTTCTAAACAAGTAATAACAAAATTCAAAACAAAGAGATTATAAGTGCTGTATTTATAACAATAATATTCTGAATGTTACGTAAAGATATTTTTAAAAACAGGAGTCTCATAGCAGGCAACGAGCGTGCATTTTTCAGCTCGCCCGCGAATATAATGATATACATGAGACGCATGCAACAACTTAATCGTCCATTCTTCGAGACCTAATCACTCACTCAGCCTGGGGTCTGCAATTTAACGAAATTCATTTTCTCTCCCACGCGAACGCATACGTACATATATATACGCATCGTTTCGTCTGCCTCGTCCCGTACGTCTTAAAAGAGGCTACATTCTCAACGAGCCACTACGGCCCAAAAGCCAATTTTCCTGCGTACATGTATACATACACCTAAGAATCCGTGCGTGCGCTTTCGCTTCTATATATGCAAACGCGAGGCTCTTGCGGCTATAGGCGTCGAGGCACGCACGCGCTTGCGAGTAATTGCGTAATGCCGCCAATTGAACCTTTCGCACAGTGTGCGTGTGGGTTTTTCTTTTTCGTGGCGAAGGTAAACGCGTCGTGCTAGAGAACAAGCAGCGAGGGAAGGAAAAAAACGCAGCTTGTATATAGAAGGCGTAAGAATAATCGCGGTGTACTGTTATGTTTTCTTGCAATTTTCCACGTTGGTGTTTGTAAGTGACGGGCAAGTGGGTAAATACCGTTTGCTTGCTAAATTATTTCTTTATGCGAAAAGCATAAACGAAAATTGAGCAATAAAACTTTAGAAAATAACAGTCCAACCGAGAATATTTATAAGTCCAGATGATTATAATTTTTTAAATAATTGATATTTTATATTTTTTTAATTAACATTGCTGAAAACTTTTAAAATCTTCTTTTTTCATTAAAACAATATTTTAAATCGTCAGACATCATTTAAACCCGAGTTATTTGTCAACTCACCCCTGTCATTGAGCCTACTTTCCCCGTGCAGAGAGAGCTGACTGACACAGATAACGTTCACAAAAAACTACTCATCCTGTAAAAAATGTTTACTTTTAAAGTAAAAAATTATTAATCTTCAGTTTTTTCCTATATGACACAGATTTTATGAAAAAGAAAGTAATGCATAAAGTGTGGATATTAGCTCCCGTCTACCCTACATTGCATCCTATAATAACGTAGCGCAATTAAACATAAAGTTAGAAAACTGTTCAAACTATAAAACTAAGTAGATATAGGCTGCATATAGTAAGATATTACACCAACGTATTATAAATTAACTATTTTATAGAAGTTGAACTCGAAACGTAATATTGTTTTATAAGTAAAGCAATGTTTAATTATGCTCTGGAAGAAATATCGTGTCGTATTTTTATCTTAGTATTCTGATTTAAATAAACAGCTGCATCAGGAATATTTTCACGAAAGTTTATTATACTAGGGTTGATAATAATAAAGATGTCAAACATCGCATCCCTGGTGGAAACTGACTTTATTATTTGCCTAATAAATAGCTAGTTTTAGTGGGTATAGACACTTTTCTTGGATATTTCTATCCATCGATGAAAAGATTTTTCCAACATTATTCGATCATTTAATAGATTGAAAATAGAAAGACTTTTTTTAAATATTTACACAAGCTTGTTCTTAACTATTTCAAAGGTATTAAAATTGGAGAAAAAAAGAAACTGTTGGTCAGTTTTTCTAGTTAGAAAATGGCTATAGTAGAAGGCTTGTTTTTATGATGAGGAGTAAAAGAGACAGAATCTAATAGAAAAATATGGGTTTCAGTTAATATCTAAGAAAGGAGTGCTGTAAATGATGTTTAGTCTGCGTTTATTGTTTACATTTTTGTAAGCTATCTATATAGAATATTTTGAGGTTATGCCATTCTATTTCCAATCTATTACATGGGCGAATAAAGAGGAAAAAGCGTTTCAACATGGTCAATAACTAGCCATTTATTCTAGCTATTTACTGACTTTCTGACCATTTCTTAATAGATAAATTTCTGCCAAGCATGACTTCAGTTTGTACATCTATTGTAACATTACGAGCAAATCGCTCTTGTTTAATAACTTAAAAGTTTTCGAACTTCAAATTACTCAAAGCTAAGATCTTACGGTTTCGTCGTATAATACTTTACAATTTAGATCATGATTTTCATTCAATAAGATTCAATGATTTAAAACACAAATAACAAAAACAATGCAGCGGAATCGTACGAAATATCCGCGCAAGTATAGTACTTTCTATGTACTTTCTAGACAGTGTAGCATACTACGTAAGACAAGTTTCCGCCAAAAACTTAGGTTTTATCTTTTATTTACGCAAGTAATTACGTACTCTTGTAAATCGCAGCCTAGGAGTAACAACAGTCGGGGCGAAAAGCCGAGACGCGCGCAGGACGCGAGAAGTGTGCAAGTCGGAAGTTGACTCCTGGATTATTATCTCGCGCGCATAACGCGGGGTGCGAGCGACGTAAGCGGCCCCCGCGCACGCGGCATTCATAAGATAATTGCGTAATCTATTCCCGCGTCGCACAATCAACCCTCCGCGCCCGCCGCGCACGCACGCGCACACGTTCGCCGTGTAAGAGGGCGCTTTCGGGAGATCCTGAAATTATAGCTGCGTGCCGTGGAACGGGGGAGGAGATGCGGAAAGGTTCCGAGAGGCAGAGAGAGAGAGCGAGAGAAATGCATGTAATTTCCGAGGCATAAATACGCGAATTGAATACCGTATTTAGCGGTAATGAATATATGGTAAAGAGCACGAGATTTAGAAAACTACTTTGCAAGTTTCTTATGCAGTTTTGAAAATCTTTCCAACACGTAGTCCGCATATTATTCTCAAGATTAATATGCGCATGAGTGTGAAGTGATTTTTGAGGATCGGTTAGGTGAGGCGAGTTAAATTTGTAAGAGGATGTTAAGATAAACCGAGTTTAGAAACTGTTTACGAACTTGGAGTTGAATAAATCTGGGCAAACTTGGCGATACCATTTATACTTAAGTTATGAGCTTAATGAATATAAACGCAATGAGTTTACTCTTGAAGAGGCGACGTTAGGAAACACCTTTAAGTAGCCGTAACTTTGATTGAAGTAAAGGAAGATCCCTGCGCTAAATTAGTCACTTAACGGGGGACCGTGAATAATAAGAACAATCAATTTCCTCTCTCCAAAAAAAGTTAACAACTTTTTGACGTAATTGATTTACCAACTGCCTATATATAATAACATTTTTATTTTACAAGGTGTTTATTGGTGAACGTAAAATTTGAAAAAGTATAAGAAAGGGTATTGCTAGACTTGCAGCAATAATAAAGAGGAATATAAAAAAGTACTAAGCTTTATACAGCCATCAAATGGGGTGCAGTGACCCTTTCAATTATTGAGCCATAACATATATCATCGGGAGTAGCTTAAAGGTGCGCTATTGAACACCATGAACGATCTATTTGAAGAAGCAACTAAACGTCTTTTAATATTTCTGTCGTAGGAAAGAATCGACGAGCGAAAATGCGTTATAATCCTCGAGCACGGAAAATTTGAAAGGTCAACCGTGTACTAGCCCTTCCCGTGTGAAGCAATCCCATGGAGACGCTAGAATCGATATGCAACACAGTATATATATGCGCGAGTGCGCGCGTCAGAGTCAAAAGTGCGAGACTCAGCTGGCTTCGGTTCGGACTATAGAAGGCAGCGAGACGGAGAGCGAAAGAACGCGCCTCGCTCGGCCTCGTAATCATCAATGACGCGTGTCATCGGATAAGAGAGGCTCGCATGCATGCACGTATACCTGTGTAC
Organism: Torymus aiolomorphi; assembly: GCA_036365515.1. Taxonomy (NCBI): domain Eukaryota; kingdom Metazoa; phylum Arthropoda; class Insecta; order Hymenoptera; family Torymidae; genus Torymus; species Torymus aiolomorphi. The sequence goes on from CM070875.1 coordinate 37,258,766, forward strand.
AGCGCGCAAGTCCGTCGCGACGCGCGCTCTCTCAGTCGAACGGACGCTGCTAGCGGACAGATCGCCGCCCCGGACCTAGGCGCCGCGCGAGCGCACACGCACACGTGTACATACGCATATACATACACACACACAGCCCCGCGCGCCCAGCGGAGGAAAGGAGGCGGAGGTGGCAAGTCTGCGGGGCCGGAGAGAAACGCACGCAGACGGCGATATCGACCGCCGCCGCCGCCGTCCCCCGACCTGCCCCACTACTGCCTCCTTCTCCAGGCAGGCGCAGGCAGGCACGAGCTCTCTTTCTCGCTCGTGCAAGCACACGCACACAGAGGCTAGACGCGACGAGCCTCTTCGGCCGTCGCTACACGGCCTTTCTCTGCTGTGCCGCCGCTGCTGCCACTGCTCTGCCGCTGAGAGAGAAAGACGGCGCTTCCTTATATTGCGGGATTCGCCCCCCGCCCCACTGTCTCTTCCTCTCGGTTTGCTCGCTTTTTTCGCGCTCACTCGTTATTTCTCCAGAGCTTTTTTTTTACTTCGGAGCCAGAGGAGGGGCAGATTAATTTGCGATCAAGGGTGTATTATGAGACCGTTCGTGCGTGTAAAAGCTGATCGGGCGCAGTCGGCCGTTCGTCTTGAGCTCACGGAAGCGTTCCTTTTCGGCTCCGCGATTATCTTAAGATATTATAATGGTTTAATGAAAAATTTCATGCGCCGTGTGTGTATCGTGTTTACGGGGGTGTGAGCTGATGTTTGCACAGGCTGATTTGCGATATGACGCAACGATTTTTCATATTCTAAAAGCGTAGACTATTGCCATAACTGTTTTACATTTTAATTATAGTTTTTTAAAGCATTTTCTTTTTTTTATTTAAAAGAACGTGAAATAAAGAATTTATAATAAGTTGCAAAGTAAAAGTGAGGTACGTATAATGATGTATGCCCATATACATATAATTATATATGTCTCTAAATAATTACGTATATAATTCATTTATAGAAGTAGGTACTCATTATTTTATGTGAGTGTATAATATAGTCAAGTGTTAATAGTTATTCAGACATAAGTTATATTTAGTTATATATGATATATGTAACTCACTTTCACACGGGTTGACTATCTTGACAATATAGTCATTGCCACTACCAACACTTGTAAATATTTATTTTTTTCCATGTAAAAACTATTTTTGTAATTTTTAAGGCACATTTACCAATGGTACAGCAATGCGTTAAATGACGTTTAAAGAGACATACAAATATAGGCAAAAATACATTTTTCTTATTTTTATCATAACTTTGCTAATTATTTCTAGTTTTAATTTAAAAAATATCTTTAAGTGACTAATGAATCAAAGAATCAATATAATTCTTCAGTACTTTGATTCAAAGCCAAGCAAAAACAGTCTGATATTTGGTACGGGAATTTGTTCATAACACACTCTCTTGAAATGAAAGAGAATTATGTTTCTCTTTTTTATAATAACACAAATGGAAATATCAAATTTATGAGAACAAAAATATTTTACATAGTTACAACTAATTAATAAAAGACAATTCACTATGTATAGTTACTCGTGACTGAATAATTTGTATAATGAATAAATGAAAAAGTTATTAAACATTTTGAAGAAGTGATATATTTACATCTTTAGATTATCTTCAAGAATTCCAGAGCTGTGTTAAGAATTTTTTTTTTAATATTCACAAAATATCAAATACTTTCAAATATATAGGAAAAGATAAATCATATATTTATATTGAACTTATCAATTTCAATGCTTTACTAATACAATTGAACTACTCCTTTATTATGTAAAGTTATCAGAAAATAGTATCAGATTCCTTATTTTTAATGAGAATTATTTCATTGATAAAAGGATAATGACTTAATTATATTACTCAATTATTCGATTTTGTACAATCTAAAAAGTAGGTAATAAGTAGTAAATGTTGAATATTAGTCAGACATGGCCTGAATGGAGAATAACTCCATACATTTTTTCATCGATAATATGATATCTTCAGATCCTGTCTGACTAATATTCTACATCTACTACTTATTACCTACTTTTTTTAGAGTATACACAATCCAATAAAAGAGTAATGTTCAATAGAACAGACAAACTTTAAACATTTATTTTTAACGTATAACAGAAGATAAACATTTTTGTCTGTTTGATAAAAAAACTCAACCACATGCCATTTGTACTAACGTAACCCTGAAAAAAAATGTTTTCCGAAAAAAGCGAAAGCGCGAACAAATAAAAGACAGGAAAAGAAGAGATGTGGAACAATACCAAAAAGAAAAATAACAAGGATAGCGAAAAAACGGTAGCTCTAAGCTGTGTGCACGCGAGCGCGAGCAATTCGGCAGTTTAGGGCAGGTAGGCAAGCCTTCGCAGAGAGCTGAGCAGGTGAATTCCCCCATATTCCCTCTCTTTCTCTCTCACAACTTCAACCCCTCGATAGCCCGTCATTAAAGGCGAAAGCCCGCGCGAGTGAGAGAGGGAGCGAGGGGGCGATACGAGGCCAGGGTTGTAACGCAGTCTCTCCCTCGTCTAGACGGCCGAGTCTCCCTCCCTCCCTACCCCCAAGCATCCGCTGCCACTCACACGGCCGAGAATTTACTGCCCCGGCCGTTAATGCCATCATACTGCCGACGCCGCGCGCGTTCGCGGCGCAGACGACGGCGGAGGCAGCAACCGGGGAACGAGTCGTAAACTCGCGCGATCGCGCGCCGCCGCCGCCGCCGCCGCCGGAAAAGGTACTCACGATGCGCCGCGCACAAACCCCGCACGCGCGTAAATAGACTCGCGCTTTTTCGCGCGCCCAACTGCGCTATTTAGGATCACGAGGATGGCGAATCTGGATATCTGAAGAAATGCCCGAAAATTTTTTCGAATGTAGATATTGATTAATCATACCATTCATGGAATGTTTAATTCACTTTGTACACTGAGAGAAGGATTTGGTTACTGTTAACATGGCATTGTAACTATTAACATGCGTATGTTTAGATATGTCCAAATATACGCATTGTAACAGTTAACTTACAATATGTTACTGGTAAACATTGATATTGTAATAGTTACCATATTGAGTTTTACCATCAAAATCTTCCCTATTCAAATATAGGATATTGTAACAGTTACAATATTGCAGTTTTAATCAAATAGATAAATATTTTAACTATAAAAATATTCTTCTTTCAGTGTATGGAAAATCGTTGGAGAGCCCTTCACTCCATCGACATATCTACTTTAAGCAAACTTTAATAGTTTCTTTCGAGTAATCATTTTATTTATTTCTACGATTGTATAGAAAATTTTTTTACATCATTGTAGTTTAACTTTACATTATACATAAAAGTCTAATGATGTAAATGTACCAAAAAGCACCATGCACAAAATTATCTCTATAAAAAGGTATGTCCGACTATGTATGTCATTTTCTACTTCTCGCATGAGTCGGAAAATCTTTATGATATGTATAAATGAAAATTTTCTTTAAGAATCCATTCAGTGCTCAAAAGTATTACTGTTGTAACTCCTGTTTAAAAAATCAGTATCTCAGAAAAAATGTTTAATTATTTAAAAAAAAAAAACAATTAACACTTATTCTAAAATTGATAACACCACATTGTAAAAGAAAACATTAAAAAAAGTTTATACATTTTAAGTAATAAATCATCTTTTAAGGCCGCATATTCATTTTAAAATTAAACTCTTATCTCGGTCTTACTTACGCTTCATTACAGTATACGTCTCTTACAAAGTAGACTGCCCAAGGGTACGGATGAATGCTGCCCGGAACACAGCGTATGTTATGTATATCCCTTACCTAAAATAAAAGAACACTGTAATCAACAGAGATAATATTACATAATGGCTACAAAAAAGAGCTTAAAAATAACATAACAACAATGAAAATTATAGCTGTAAATTATTCATATTGAAGGTAATAAAAATGCATTATTAATATTAAGTAAATATAAATCTTACATATAAATGAAAACTCTACATACTTATCATATTACAACATACATCCCCGAAATTTGCTTTTTTTCTTTGATAACGATAATATTATAAAATAACTTAAATATACATCTAAAGCGTAACATTAACAAGAAAATATATTTTGAAAGTAATATCATGACATTCTTAATTAAAAGCGGTGTCCGAGAGAGTTTCGCTTGAAACCAGCAATTTATAAAAGCCTAAATTAAAGGGTGATGCAAATACCTTGGCGCATAATAATTAAAATTAAACGATCTGCCTGATTGTTCCAATAACAACTATATCGGATTTATAAAGTTTGTCAAAATTAAGTAGATGAGTGGAGTATGCAAAACAACGTCATTTTACCCTAATTTGATAAGGTAATTTCATTTTACGTGAACTCCTTAAGTTGTTACGCGATCAAGTCACTGATAAGGGTGTGGAGTTCAAGATAAATCTCATAAGAAACTCGAAAGAATGAAAGTTCAAAAGAATTAAAGTTTCAGGTAACTTATGCTAAAAAGTATGAATAATAAATTATCAAGTGTCATAAAAATGTACACAAAGACAGCCAGACCTATCTATCTTACAATAGTCAATTAAAAAAAAATTTAATAACAAAATTATTATAATTTTATAATTTGATACTCTATTTAAGATTTAAATGAATTCAATCGACTATGTAATGATTTACAAACACTCTGCTTACGAAACAAAAAAAAATGTCAAGATTGATATAAATTCTTTTTAATGACTTGAAAGCGACGTTTTAATAAGTGATAAAATATTCATATTTGGGCAGTAGTTAAAGGCAGCTATTAGTCAGACCAGATTTTCATAGTATCCGTTTGTAAGTAGTGTATTCAAAAATGGTTTTGTGAAATTCTCCCGTAAAGAATTTGGTAAAGGGCAATTTGTTCGTTTAAATAATTAAATAAAGAAATAAATAAAATTATAAATAAAACCAATAAAAAAATAAATCATTCAACTATCTTTCATACACAGAAGAGTTTTACAGTACGAGTCATAAAATGTTCCCGGACCGACACGCCTGCACACATACAGTTTCTTATATATATATATAAAATATGTACAACGAAATAAATCGACACCTCCAAACCATAAGATGTTATCTCAGAAGATAAGTCAATATAATTCTATTTCAAAAACGCATTCAATAAAATGCTAACTCAAATTTCAGTTCAATACAGTTCTAACTCGACATAAAATTCTATTGAGCGTTGCGTCAAATTAGAATTATATGTAGAACGGAAATTTGAGTTAGCATTTTATTGAATGCATTTCTGAAATAGAATCATATTGACTTGCCCACTGAGATAGGATTTTATGATTAGGAGGCGTCGAAACATTGTAAACAATTGAAATTTTATTTTGTAATATTTTTTTATGAGAAATTGAATTTTTTCTCCACAGCATCTAAAAAATGTTAAGTAGGTCTTTGCTAGCGATTAAAATTGCCCAAAACCGTAAGAAATCATAAATCTGTAAAAACTATGAAGAAAGTAAAGCTCAGAAGAGTTCTTCCCCAATTTAATAAAAACAAATTGCATCTATACATCCAGGGCAAAGCAGCGCGGGTTCGCACGGCTGCCACATATATTTCCGTCATTCCGCCTTTCCTTAATCAACGAAAGTCGTCGTCGTCGCCGTTGCACGCTCCCCGCAACGTGCAGCTCGTTGCAGAAAGACCGAGAGAGGGAGAGAGAGAGAGACTCGGCGTGTCTAAAACGTCATTCCGAAGACAAAGAATGATCTCATCTCTCTCTCACTCCTCTCTCTCTCTCTTTGCCCTCGAGCTTGCGCACCCGCACACGTGCCTCGCACAGGGCTCCGCTGGATCCCAAGTAGCACAAAGACGTGCCTCAGCATCTATGCGCCGTTCGTAGATCTGCTCTGGCTGTACGTACCTATATATACACACACACACACACACACCGGAAACAGAGCCGGTTGTACAGGAGCCCTCCGTGTCTCACGCACACACGCGCGGGGGCGGATGCTCGCTGCACATACACGCGTATTCCCTAGTGCACGCGGGCGCGTATCATGCCGCGCGCAAATCCCTCTCTCCTACTCTGCTCGCTGATTCGCTCGGTGCGTCGTCGTTGGTGCTGTCGATATATAGGTATCTATATATACGTGTATAAGAACAGCGCGTAGCCGGCTGCGCACGGAGACGCGCGGGACGAAAATTACGACCTCCGCGTCTCTCAGCCGTCTGAATACACACACACATATATATATACACGGCTGAGCTGCTCGCAGACTTGAACGAGCCGCCGCCGGCGTTCCTAGACGCGAGAGAGCGAGCTTTATGGGCTGCATCCACGCGCAGTGTGCACACTTTCGACGGGGAGGTGTCCGCTCTCTTTCTGGGCTATATAATACAGCTGAGGATTATAGCTTATAGTCTATATATACAAACGCGTAAATGAATTTATATATAAGGATGCGCGAATACACAGGAAAAAAAAATCGGGCGAGCTTGCACATTCTCAGAAAGCGGACGGGAGCGCGCAAGAATCGCGCAAGCTGCGTGTCTTACGTCGTCTGTGCCGTCGATAAACAAAACGCGGAAACTGCGCGCTGCACGCATTACGTATATATAGCGAGGCGGCGGCAGCGGCAAGCCAAAAGAAAGATAAAAGACAGAGAGGAGTGTACATCCTGCAGTAGCGACTGCCGTGGAAGAGAGAGAAAGAGAGAATGCGAGTGCCGCGCGCGCGGTTTTACTGTTTCGGAAGTCTAGTCGCTCCCGGCTATTCGCTCAGCCCCTTCTCTCTCTCTCTCGCTCCCTCTTTCCTTCTGGCCGCGTTTCGCACAGGCTTTCTCTTCCTCTCTTCCGGTATCCTCTCTCTCCCCCCTTCCACATAGCTTCGCTCTCTCTTTCTCTCCTCCTCCGTTTTATACGACCTTCCAGCCCCGTCGCCAGACTAACACACCGCCAGAGTCGTAAACCTGCATCCAGCCGCCCCCGCCGCCGTCGCGTCGTCTCCCGCGCTGTCTATCGTCCTCGTCTCCTGTCTCCACCCCCCTGCCCCCTTCCGCGCGCACTTACGCGTCTACTTGCGCGGGAATATGAGGTCGAGTGCGGCCGCGCGCACTCGTCGTTTCGCGTGAATACAACGGCTTTACGGGGAGGGATTTTAGATATGTTTTCCCCGAAATTAATACAGAGTTTAGCTTCAGGACGATAAAGAGAGTGAGAGAGAAACCAGACGGTAGTAAAGAGGCGAACGTCGCTGCTTCTTTTGATGCACGGGCGTCTATATGTATATATAAAGGAAGGAGATTAACGATTTTACCTTCTTTTTAGGATAGAGCTTTTGGTTTTTCGTTGTTGTTTTTTTCATTTTGGTCCCTCGAAAGATAGTACTTGATGTGTCTTAAAGAAGAAAGCTCTTTGGTGAGTAGTAAAAGTCGAATATAAGTTTAAAAAAAAAAGATGATTTTTACTTTATCAGATATTTGCTTTGAACATATAAAATAATGTAAAGTTATTGATTAGATTGATTTATATTAAAATATTGATTATAAATTTAGATGCTTGCTATTTTTGAGAAATGAATTTTAATGAATCTTTGATAATCGATTCCTGTTGCATAAAAATATTCGTATTCATATTTGAAATGCCCACTACGGGTCAATGTTTGTGGACCAGGTGATTTGCCTTTAGCATTTCATTGTTTTTATGCGTATAGTAATTTTACGATAAAAATATCAATTGACTAAAACACTTAAGAATTATATTGTGATTGTATTAGCTAATGGGAACGGTGCCGGTATTCCTTTTTTTGTTATATTTTACTAACATTGATAATTTTATTTTTAACCATAACTCTGCAAAAGCAATGCAAAAAAGTATTATTAAAATAAACAGAAAAAGCTTCAGTGGATGTTTTGGTAATGAAAATATTATGAATTCTTTAGAATTTTATAAACAATCAAAGATAGGATAAACTCGATGATGAATGTACCTCTAAAAATCGTCCAGATCTGTCGATTTTAATCATTTTCCACGTTATTACTCGTCACCATTTATGACCCTTTAATGCACAAACAGATATTCTTACCACGAGGAGTTCCTAATGAACGGCATCTACACGGAAAAAAATGTTTACTCATTTTGACCGATGACATCGGTCATTTTGACTGATCTGGCATCGGTAGACGGTGATCAGTTAAATCTACCGACCACCTCTGGCCATTTTAGCCGACCAACGAGTAGTAGTATCTGTGGACCAATCATTTAGCAGAACTCACGAATGAATTCAACAATTACTACTAAATTGTTTAGCGAATACAGTAGTGCACTATAGCCGACATTTCCAAATCATGATTATTTATCCTAACCTCAAATATAAACAAGTTTGAAAAATCAGGCTATTTATTACTGTAATACCAATGCAATAAAAATAATAAAACATTAGAGAATTTATGAGAAAATTAATAATAAAAAATACATAAAACTGTACCTTCAAAATTTAATTGATAATAAAAATAAATTATGGCATAATTTGAATGAATTTTCTTATATTTGTATGTGAAAATAATGAATTCCCGGGTGAAAATATAATATGCGATCTAATATTTTCACGCGGGCTATTTAATTATTTAAACAATTGAAGGATTTTACAAATTTTTAACAGTATGTACATATATAAATATCGTACATGTATATATACTTTATAAGTAAATACAGTTCAGATTAAAGTTATAAAGAAGCAAAACTGTTCAAATTTGTATAATATATAAAAAACCGCTGCCAATTCATTGGCACGTAGCTTCCTCAAACTTAATTTACTGATTCCTTTAATTAATTTTTAATTCCAATATTTAAAATTTAATACTTCAGAAAGACAGAAATAACAAAACTCCAACATAATTTATTCAAATTTTTATAGATTATACATTTCCACAAAATTTCACATACATAAAATATATATCACAATTGCCTATAAATTTGCAACTGATATTTAGAGCTAAATGTCTAGAAAAATTTTAACCTCAAATATCTCTGAAATTTATGAACCAATCACTTTGCCAAAAGAACTCATCCGAGAACTATCAATAATATACCTCTACAATGAATTTTGAAGCGAATAAGACAATTTTACTCTTGCAATAGTTGAACATATAAAACTCATTTTTTTTCATTTTTCAATTTTTACGTTTTTGTTAATAACAAAAGAACCGTGATAGCTAGAGAATTAATTTTTTTAGAAAATATAGGTAATTTAATTCTCTTTCGAATACCACCCACCCCATTTAGATACATAGAGCCGTTCTCGAGAAATTACGATTTAAAAAAAAATTGAAAAAAATTTTAACCTCAAATATCTTCGAAATTTATGGATCAATCCTTTTGCCCAAAGAACTCACTCGATTGGTATACAAAATCTACCCCTACAAAGAATTTCAAAGTGATTAAGCCAATTTTACTATAGTTATTGAACGACAAAAAAATCACTTTTTTTTATAAATCATTTTTTTTCTCAAAAAATAATGAATAAAAAAACCTAAAAATTTAGTAAGTTATAGTACCTAATATCCTTTATAACCAAAAAAATATTCATGTTAATATCTTTTTTTAATTTCGAAATATAACCTATTTACAAAAAATTACGTTTTCATAAATAACTTATGACGAAATATAGCTACCGACTTTTTTTTTTTTAAATTGTAGATTATTTTATCCTACATACAGAGAATTCATGATATATAAACAATATTTGTTCTAAATATTAAAAAAATCGAAAAAAAATTTTCAAAATTAAAAAATGGCTATAAAAAAAAATTAAATTTTACAAAAATAGAATATTGACTCCAATTGTGGAAGCAAAATCTAAAAAAATGATCACTCTCCCGTTAAAATCGGTCGAGTAGATCATGAGATATCAGCGTATACGGAACACACACACACACACACACACACATCCATACGGACATTTTCTAAAAATAGTGTATTTCGATTCCAAATTTTCTAAATAACATTTCTAACACATTATCTCATAAACTTTTTTTTTTACTATCACAAAGCTTCCTCTATGAGGAAGCAAAATTACTAAATAGAAATGAGATTTGGGGAAGGTATCATTATGGCTAGTAAATAATGTTTGCAGAAAAAAAATGGTAATTTAATGGAAAATTCTTGCAATTTATTGTATATAGTAAATATCAATACGTATTACGCGCGTGTTGGCGGGGAATCTGCTGTATTCGCTAAACAATTTAGTAGTAATTGGTGAATTCATTTGTGAGTTCTGCTAAATGACTGGTCCGCAGATACTACTACTCGTTGGTCGGCTAAAATGGCTAGAGGTGGTCGGTAGATTTAACTGATCGCACTGTCTACCGATGCCAGATCAATCAAAATGACCGATGTCATCGGTCAAAATGAGTAAACATTTTTTTCCGTGTACTATATAGCGCAGCGCATCCTCATACGCACAGGGGAACTCCCCCGCGCGACCTCAAGAACACAATGAGAGAGCTGCAAGGCGGCAGCAGGCGCTAGCTCAAAAAGCCCCAGTTTCCCGTTGCACTGGAGGGGAGCAATTAAGGTCCACATAGCTTTGCAGCCGTGTGTCGCCATTCATAGCTTCTCGCGTATGTAGGCTAAAGTAGCGGCGTTCACGGCTACTGCAGATGAGTATAGCGCAAGGCAGCAGTAGCCGAGTTTTCTCTCCCTCTCTCTCTCTCTCTCTCTCTCTCTCTCTTCAGCACGCGCCCCTCGCGCGAGCGCGCGTGTCATTCATCCCCCTCGACGCGGTGCAACTCTCCAGCACGCGCGCGCTCACCAAGGAGGGAGAGTGAGCGCTCGTTAATGCTCATTGGCAATCGCCATTCTTTCCCGGCAAGATGGCGAGGACCGCTTTCCGCACCCCAGCACGAGGGGATCCGCCATTTTCTTTTTATTTCGAAACCCTGTCCAGGGCTTTCCAATGGGACACCGGGGAACGGGGGAGGAATCAAAGCAAGATGCTGGTTTACTCGGCCATTATATAGTTTTCGTTTTAAGGTATAATAGCGTAAAGACAAAAAAATGTTTATAGTTATTCATTCTTGGCCTAAAAATTAATTAACTTTTCATGCATTTTACATACATGTATATAACTTGGATGAAAAGTATTTCCTTTCTACGAATTTCTTACAACAGATTCGATTTTCATTTCATATAACAGGACAGTGTCGAATTCAAGTAGATACCGAATAATTAAAAAGAACAGTTGAAATTACTATGACTAAATTTTAAATCTGAAAAGTGGTACGTTTCACAATAGCTATTCGAAAAACTTTGTTACTAAAAAAAATGACATTAAATTAGCGGTGAAACAGGCTGTCGCCTCGATTCGCTCGACGCACAATCCTTTATACATTTAATATAAGCGTCCACTGGGGCGCCAGTGCTCGACAACTTCCCACGTCCCGTGTATAACTTTTACGGGGCATTTCCTTCGGAGGGAGCGCGCTCGGCCCGTTTGATCTTAAACAAGTTTCGAGTGCGCACGCATAAATTCGCCGCTGGAAACGCACGTTATTTACCATTTCAACGCAATATGCGCGCCTTCCCTGGCGGCCCGCGCGCGTCTCGTGTCCCCATATATGTGGACGTACCCGGGAATTAAGTAGAGCGAGCGACGTCGCTTCCTCATCGTCCTCTGCCGGCGCTGGTTAATTTTGCATCCAGTGGCTCCGTCCGTCCGCGCGCATATATACACGACAGCCCCGAAGGTCCGAAATTATACACGGAAAATCGCTATCTATGCGCTTAAACAAAGAAATACACTTTGAGAAATAGACACTGGAGGCATTTACTCAGTTATTATACTTATATCCGTTGCTTTTGAACTATAAAGTATCTATGTATAAAGTAATCTGAAATGCGTTATAAATTCACAAAAATATGTAATTTTTTTCCAATAAAAATGACGGAAGCTTTCTCGGACCGTTAATTATTAATCAAATAAAGAGTCATTATTATTTCACTTACGCAGAAATACTTCTTGAAAAGACTTAAATTTCTTTTGAATGCATGTATATATAAATTTAGAATCTCTATAATAAACTGGCTAACTTTGTCTTTTATTTTGACCCAAAAAATTGTCGAATAATAACAAATAAATAACTTATAATTTTTCTTCCAGTTTGAACTGTGTATAACCTGCTTAATTAAAATAGACATGCATGCAATTCTTTTCCAAAACCATAATTAAATTAACGAAAAAGTATATATATATATATAGTTCGGCTAAAACCTGTTTTTTTTTTTTCAAAATTACAAAGCGAATTCGTCCTTGGCCGCGCAGAAAGAGTTTACGAAAAAACAGCAGCGCACACAGAAGCAGTCCGAAAAGGGGTAAAGAAGAGTTATACGTGCAGAGACAGAGAACGATTGAGTGTAGCCATCGCGAGGAGGGCGAGGGGAGAAGGGGGTGTGGAAGGGGGAGAAATAGAAGAGACGAGGCGCATAGGAGGCGAGAGATAGAAAGAGGGCGAGAGGAGGCACGGAGGGTGGCTGCGGGAGACGCGCAACGGTCGTCCGGGAGCCCGAGCGTGCACTCCCCCTCCCCCTTGCTCCCTCGCTCTCTCTCTCTCTCTCTCTCTCTCTCTCTCTCTCTCTCTCTCTCTCGAAACCTCGAAAGGCTCTCGGGGGCCTCCGCCAACGCCGCCGCCTGCGCGGCGCGGCCAAAACGCAGCAGCGGCGCGCTTGGGGCTCCTTCGGGCGAGAGAGAGAGAACCAGAGAGTGAGTGAGAGAGAGAGAGAGAGAGGAAGAAAGGGGTACTAGGGACTATCCTAGGAGGGCGGATCAATACAATCGCTAATCCGGTGCATTGTGAGGTGAGGCGTGCAGGCGTGGCAAAAGAGCCCAAGACCGTGGCGGCGCGCGCTCGCACTTTCCGCCCGCGCACCGATCCTTTTTCCCTGTTTCTCACGCGTCGTTAGTCCCTCCTTTCTGCCTTTCCATTATTATTTCGCTCCTTTCCCCCACCGCCCTGCGTGAGCGCGCTATCTCCTCGTCTTTTTCTCCCTTTCGGCTTTACGCCTCCCCCTCTCCTCTGGGTTTTTTGCGTGTGGTCGACGCTTTCTTAAATCTGGATGAATCTATTGCGCATACTTCTGGCTCCCTCTCGCTCGTCCCGTTCTTGTGGTATAGTCCTTTTTCTCTGTATATCTTGCCAGGAATGGCGACGAAATTTAGTTTACTTGTCTTGAATGGATTTGTGTTTCCGAATGTATTTGTCAACGCGAGATAAAGTGAATTTATAAAAATACATAGGTTAAACAACAGAATTTAGCATTAAATAATCAATTTTCGTTTTAATATCGATTCATTCCTTTCGTATAAGCGACGTTTGGCTCAATTGCACTTGTCCGGACACAAACGTGGCTTAGAAGTGTGGGTTCGAAAAATGAGTCTCCCAGATATTTTTGCTGCGAATATCCGAAAATATTTTCCCGGGTATGCTTGGGGTTCTAGATACAACCTGTAATAGGCTGGTGAACTAGATGGGCTAATTGCACCAATAAACTGCCTATCCCTGATTGTGAGGGTCAGTACGGAAACTTCACCCAATCTCAAATATAAAAAACATATTACTAGGTCACCATGCCCGACAAATCTGAAAGGGGGTCCATAGCCAATAACGAAGAAGATTTATTTCTTTGTACACTTAGAAAAGGATCTTCCTGTATCAACGAGAATCTGTTTGTCAGAGGAGGATTTTCAGTTAAAAATAGGTCCAAGAGAATATCTTCCTATGGAAGGAGGAATATCCGCTTGGTACAATGTCGCATCGCGATAAGGGGAATTCCTCCCGTATATACAATAATTATTAACACATAAATAAATAATTATGTAAAAAGTAAATTGTTATACTTGAATGGAATAAAAAGGCTTTAAATATTTTAAATAGTTATATTAGTCCTAGTGTCATCTGTTATCAATAAAACTTGTCTTACACTGCAATTTAATGATATTTATAAATTGACCCGCGAGTTTTAGGGACCTAAGACCCAAAATATCATTCCTCCATTACTGACACTTAATATTCTTGTACCAAAATGTAAAATTCTCCTCCTCTAGGAGAATTAGCCTTCTATAACAGGAGATCATGATTCCTGTAATCGAATGACGATTCTATCGCGCGGGGGGGAAGTCCTTTTTATTGCAGGAAGATTTTTTCGGGAGGAATTTTATTTTGGTACCAGAGGATCGTTTTTCTGAGTGCAAAACAAAGGCCAACTTGACACGTCAAAGTAACGCATGCACAGTGCAGCCGCGGCATTTATTCCTACGTCAGACAAACAAACGAAAACGCGTGCACGCGTTCATTGAAAAGCTAAAACGCGAGCTTAAAGAGTAACAATCTCTGGCGGAAAAATCAATCCTTTTTGTTTTTACAAAAATCTCTTGACCCGCGATTCCTCGACACGGAGAAAGAGAGAGAGAGAGAGAGAGCCACGAGCGCTACTGAAGCGGAGATCCACAAATAGTTCCCAGAGCGTGCGCGACCACGCTGGCTATAGTGCAGAAAAAAGAAAGAGTCGAAAAAAGCCGGGCGCGAGGGGGAAGTTTGCGCTGTTTGCGCCATTGTCGGTCGGCAACCACTACACTTTTGGCTTTCCTCTCGCATTCATGTATCGCGGGACCATCTCTCTCTCTCTCTCTCTCTCTCTCTCTCTCTCTCTCTCTCTCTCTCTCTCTCTCTCTCTCTCTCTCTCTCTCTCTCTCTCTCTCTCTCTCTCTCTCTCTCTCTCTCTCTCTCTCTCACTTTCTATCCCGCTTGCTCTGTACGCGCGCGCGTTATAAGCGTACCAGCGAGGGAGAGATATATACGCCGCAGCGCGCTCTCTTTCTCTCTCCTCCCCCGCCAAACAAACTCGTATTCTCGCGAACAACCGAAAACTGTGTTACTAGAATAGAGGAGGAGAGAGAGAAAGAGGGTGGGAAATCCTTGAACCGCGCACGCTACACTACTGTACATACCAGCGAAAAGCAGCCCAATGATTCAGAACGCTCACCGTATGTAAACGTTATTTTCAATAATTTGTAGCTTTTTAATTTTGGAAAGCGACAAAATATTCATTACTATATTGCTAATTTTTATAAGGTAAAACAACCATTACTGGGACACTTACGACCCCCTAACTCTTATACATAATTATTTAAGAACAGTTAATTATTTTTTTTTTGTAAAATAAAAATTGCAACAGATAGTTTATACTTCGTTTAATTGATTTTACGAATAAAATAATGTTGTTAAAATGTTATAAAAGTTAAAAAAATACATTTAATAGGTAGTTTATTCACCCTTGAGTGAGACACGATTTTTGAGAGAAATCCTAAAGTGGGACAAATAAAGCCAATAATACATGACAATATTAACCTTATGGGTAATCGAACTTCATCCTAAAGCGGGACAAAATGCCGATAGCGGGGCAATTAAGGTTCTATTAGTGAATATATGTAATACTCGATTATAGAAAGTTTTCAACGTTCTACCAATACTTGGAAGTAAAAAATAAGGTTTTTCATACGGCACTACAATCCCAGTATAGGCAACTATACATAAAAAACTTGTCTTAAGGCGGGACACCTAATTTTGAAATAAATAATTATTGAAATCGTTATTTCATTTATAAACGTACTAAAACCATGTATAAATGTTATTTTGTTCATTATTCATCGAAAATTCATAAATTAAGAGACCACAAAAGTCATGCTAACGCTTCTGGAAAGCAAGCGAAATGTCGAGTTCATGCATGATTGATACACTGTTTTCAAAGAGCAATGTTTATTATTTTTTCTTTTAAATTCATAACTTTTTGGAATCAAAATAAATCATGTAATTGAATAAATTAGAACTTAAAAATGATGGAAGAATTTTTACTTTCATGATTTAAGTTCATATTTATTAGATTATTAATAGTATTTATTACTGTTCCGGTATATGGCGCACTTTTTACGTTGGCCCAGTAATAGCTATTTTACCTTATTCTAAATCCTAAATTTAGTAGTTCTGAACTCTTTTAGTTTAAATAATTTCATCAAAATTTCAGATTTTCCACGTAGTATCTTGTCGCTTTTAAATAAAACAATGTTAACTCGGAAGTTAATTGAAAAAGGTGTTTACTTAAGGGGGTCGGACACCTTTAAAATGACGAAAAATCAATTTTTTTTTATTACAATTTTTACTAAAAAAACACTTGTAGAATATGTCCTAATTAGTTTTAAAGCATTATCTATTTTTGTTTTAAGAATATACACAAAACACTGATAAAGCTTTTCATTTGTTTTTTGTTCAAATTACATTTTTCCCCTTGTATACATATTTATATAATCATATATTATTTCTACTAATTTTTTTTCATTTCACTGTTCTTAATATATTTAAAATTCTCACTCTACATATCTATATATACTTTAAAAGATCCAAAAATAATATTTTAAACATTAATATAAAGATAAAAAATAAATAATATAATTTATGGACGGTATTTTTGACAAAAATAAAAATTTGAATTTAAAACTTATATAGCAGTTAAGTTGGCACCGTAACAACCTGACTTATCAACGACAGCCTCTCACAGGTTCACCGCTCACTCCTTTATTGTAACAGAGCTGATTTTAACCTATGTAAAAGTCCGCAAGCAATGTAAACATGTACAGCTGTCATTTCATATAAACACTGTGACATCAGCATCAGCACCTTTTCTATACAAAGTGTTGTTCTTAATTTTCATTATTTCCAACGGAAACGCACTCACAGATGTATGCTCAAAAAATAAAAAATAATGAAATTCTGATTAGTAGAAGCCGAGAAAATGTATAGTCTTCGAGTGTAAGCGTGCGAAGTTCGCACGCGGAGTCGTAGCGAGCATGCGCGCCAGCCGCCAAGCAGCCGCCACGCGCGTTCCGTTGCTGCGAGCGGCTCACGGCTGTAAAAACGTTTGTCTTTATCAATCAACCATGCATGAGGTTGCAAATAAATAACATTCAAAATTTGTTTACTATTAGAACAACTATCGAGCTTAGCAAAGCCCCAATTTTCGTTCCTTAATGTTTAAAAATAAGGCCGCAGTGATTTTAAATAAAAAAAAAGACTATCTCAGCTTCTAATTATGCTAGAGCAACCATTCAGGTCTTAAAATTTCTTTAAAAATGCCTACTTTACGAATATCAAGTCGAGAAGTTTCTAACTATAATAGTCTGACCGTGAAAGCCTATTGTTTATGAATATTTTGGAGAACATTTTTTAAAGCGTTTTTTAAGCAACTTTTAATTGTTTAATCGCTTAGGTCTTTTTTAGACGTGAAAGTACGACTCTTTAAGATTAAAATGAGCCCTCCCAGACTTCTGTACGACTGCTCAAAAACGTAGAAATTCCTGTCAAAAAAATTTTTTTTAGTTAACCTTTAGAGGACGGGATGGCCCCTATACGGGCCATGCCCATGATCGACCCTTTACATGTGTTAGTTTTGAGATGTGAGACATCACAAAAACTCGATTTCTATAGAAAAGTGAGAGAAAACAGTAAACCCAAATCCCCGTCCTCTAAAGGTTAATTAATAACGTACAGCCTTCAAAAATAATTTTTCAGTTTCGGCTTAATGGCTGGTAATAAAGGTGGGTAAGACCTACCTTTACAAGTACTTTTCGAGCCTCAATGACAAAATCTGAATTTTTTATTGATAATTTAAAAAACAGCGATTTTAGACGGTTTATTTGCAATAACTAATGAACTAATTAACATATAGTTTCGGTAAGCGGCTTACTCGATAGATCTTTTTAATATCTACAACTTTCAATTAGGACTTTTGTCTGTCAGATCAATAGTTGCAAATATATAAGCAAAAAACCGTTTTTTTCAACTTTGAGCATTGTTTAAACAATGAAATTTCACTATTCTCTAATTGCACTTATATACATTATGTTTCTACTATCGACACCTATAAGAATCCGCTGAGACATTGCTGTTTACAATTATGGTAATGAAAAATGCTAGTTTGCCTGGACTATAACGAGTGCGATAAACACGGTGCAATAATCGACTACTTAAGTCATGGATAGGCGTGACCTAAGTGCTATAAAAATATTCATAATCTGGATTGTAATTTAAGGAGGTTCTATGCCACGGAAAAAAGTGAGCCTGGAGGAGCACCAGCGATTGAGAGGAGATACGTTCCAAATTGTATCAATACAGCTTACTATTGTGCCAATAGCGCCCATACTGATACCGTATAGGAATGCTGTAAGCGAAATTGAAGCAGCGCAGAGCTGGCTGGTATTGGAGAGGCACCAGTTCTTGTGCTACCTTGTTTTAATCGCGCTGTTAACGACATGGTTCACAGCCTGATGCGGCCAAAGGTTGGTGCCAAGGCAGCACCGGCAGCTGTGTTAACATTCGCTCCGATAGAGCTGTACTGTAGTAGTATCAATATTATACAGTAATATAGCTAGAGTAGTGTATATATATATAAAAACAGCTTCAGTTAAAATTTTAGGAAGCTACACTGATTCTGAACGAGAAATTAATGTTTTCATTTTTTCTTATAGAAAATCACTTTTTCGCTCTCTGACTCATAATAGGTATTAGAGTAATTAAGGCTAAGATTTGGACGAAAATTTCTGACTTAATAGAAGAATTTTCAAAAATTATTTAACACTTCAAAATATGCATTCAGAGTCTGTGACACTGCTAAAGAAATTAATGAATACAAAAAATATACAATTAACCTCAAAAAAAGAATCAAATCAGCTTTTTATTGATAATTATGATGAACATAATTGTTTAATTTGAACGATATAATCGTTATTTGGTGCAAGTTTATTTATGTAACCTGTTTAATGAAGTATATCCATACAAACATTGTCAAAAATACTCAAACGAGGTTTTTAACCACTCACAACATTTTTCGTTATGAAACGTTAGTTTTTTAGGTGTTAAATTTTTTACGAGTGGCTGTTGTGTTTAGTAAACTATGGTACTAAAAATTAATGAAGCAGAATGTGGATTAAAAGTATAAACACATACTTACCCGAAAAGATAATAAACACAATTTTAAAACTCTAAAAAAAGTGAAAATCTACATAACATTACTGCATACATGGTAATTGTACGAGAAACCTCAAACAACTGGACCCTTTCTACATATATGTGTGTTCTGTCTGTTCTAGACAATTTCTCTCTATGTCTGTCTCTGTCTTACATAAACGGAACAGATCTGTCTTTGTCGGGAATACAAAGAACACACAGAACACACATATGTGCAATTCTCAAAAAAAATCGCCAAAACCGGCGTCAAAAAAAAAATAAAAATTTTTTTGGGGCACACCTACTACACCACATTTTTTCCGTTCTGTGGGGATTCAAGAACATGAGAAAAATGGTGAACACGCATTATCCGTTGCCAAACTTTTTTGCCGACGAAATCAATATCTAATATTCGATGCGATTTTTCACTTTTTTGAAGGAGTTTTTGAAACGCTTGAAATCTCTTTCACTGTGTTACTATGGCATTTAACTAAATCACTGCAATAAAAATATTGCTATTAACTATAAACTAATATAATAGAAATGCTAATATTTGGAGAAAAAAAAGACCTTTATATGAAGGAAAAATCAAGGTAAATCATAAAACGCGAATTTCGTCGAAAGTTAAAAATCAAGATACTTGAATCGTCTTTACTTTTTCTATTACAAATGATTTTTATACTTTACTTTCAACTTATAGCACCCTGCATGATACATTACGAGTATAAGTGACAACCAGAGATAACCATGCAAGAACAAAAAGAATAATTTTGAAAATAGATTTTTATATTATTTTAACGCCTAAATAATAATTAAAATACATTATTTATACAGAGCTTACAAAGAAAACAAGAAACGATACCATCGAATATTATAACATAAATAAACATATTCATTCGTTAAAAATAAAACTAAATTTCATAAATTTTACAAGTTTTCGTCAATTGATTGAGTTTGCTGTATAATTTTTTTCATTAAATCTAAAAACCTTACAATCCGTCATATCTTTTTTGTCATTCTGTGGCGCTTCAATTTTACATAAAACTTGTGTAGGGAAAATATTTTGCACGTCTTCAATCTTAGGCCATGTAAAATTTTTATGTTCGCGAGCCATAAATTTTGTTCCTAGTGCTTTATGGCGAATGTCGATAATTTGACCTAGGTACCATATTTTGTCGTAAATAACGGCAACCCAATCACCTTTTTTGAAACTGTGTGTCTCATTAATTACAGTTGACTGTTGTGAGGTACGTATGGTACTCTCATAATTCATGACATTATCAAGACCGTAGTGCTGACACAAATCAATACATATGATGCACGATAAATATCTAAAAAACAATTTATTTTTTGTTTATCAATCCATCGAATTTGATGTATTATAGTCGTTCCTTTAACGGGTATTAATTTACCTGATAATAAATTGTCAATATCTTGGATATCATTCTCTAGAATTGAAAACGCTTTTACTTTACTATCGTTTTCATTTAACACATCAACCATTTCTTTCGCACATAAAATATCTTTTCCAAAAGTTACAGCTCTGTCACATAACGCCTTAATGGATCCACAAACAGCATCAGAGCACTCTTTCCGTGTCCTGCTCCACTAAAATTCCATGAACTGCTGGTCAGTTTTAATTTATTACAGTGGTAGTTAAATAAAAAAAAATTGGTCTTATTTTTGTACTGCGTACTTGGACCATCTGATTGGAAATGAATTGCATTGATTTCTGGCACGGTTTTTCTCATCAAATCAAAAATTGGTTTCAAGTGAGCCCATACAGCAGCGGCGTCATGTCTTAAGCAATCAGATATGGTAACAAACGAAACGCATTCGTATCATTTTGATTATTTTTATAATAAAATACTCCTGTATGCAAGGAAGCTTGTTTCTTAGAAGCGCCGAAATAAGCACTCTGAATTTCCTTATTATATTTGAGTATATAATTTTGGGAAAAATCAATAACAATAAAAATCTCGTTTGTTTCTAAATTTAATTTGTAATTTGATATCGTTTTCAATTGGTGAGTCACAATAAAAACATGTTTTAAAAACGTCGATAGTTTTTTATTAAACAAATTCACTAATTCTAACTTAGTAATCTCGAATTTCTTTTTGGTACTTATTTGGACATTATATGATAGCCCTTTTGCCCCGGGACGATTTATTTTTTCGGTCACCTACTGTTCATAGTATGTGACGTCATGAGAATTGCCTGCATAAGATACCTGTCGGTCTTTGCATTTATCGCATTCTCGAAACATGCATTGCTTACTCATTTCATCGCAACATTCAAGCAAATTGCTTGCAATCGTAAGTGTTTTTAAATGCGACAATTTTCAAACTATTTAATTTATTCAATATTAATTTTAAATTTGAATGCTCTTTGCACAGACAGGTATCTCGTGCTGAAACTTTTTTATTTACCATATAAAACGGTTTGAGGAGATAAAATGTGGCTTTAGAAATAATGTTTTCCGACTCATTACGATATTTTTTATACAAATTTTCAATCGTATCTGTTAAATAGCGTTTCCTAACTTTTTGCTTTTTTCTGGTAATAAACTCGCCGACTCCAGGTGCCGACACGGAGTTTATATCTTGTTGATAAAATTTTATCACATCTTTTCTTAAGGCATTAAGATTATGTTGTTTATTTTTACGAATGACATTTTTTCGTAATTTACCTTTATTATAAAATTGAACTTTTTTAATTCTATCTGATATCGTTTTGTACCGTTTTGACATAGCATTCTTGTAATTCTTGTGTTTTACTTGCAGTTTATTATATTTTCGTTGTAACATGTTTTTTACTTTTGTTCTTCTGCTAATTGCTTTCGTAAAAAGTTTACTTCTTTCCGTAATTGCATTTCACGCTTTCTAAGTGTTGCTGTGTTAAAATTTTGGCAATTTTTCGCTTGCGATTTATTAATACTCCCAAGATTTTGATCCTCATTCGTAGGTAACAATCCGTCATTTGCCATATTACAGGTTAGATCAACCATTGATTGTAATTCATTTTCTAGCTCTAAATTAACCGATATTCCTCTATAAAAATACAAATAATATTAAAATAATGTGTCAAAAGCTTTTTCTCAACAAAAACTCTTACTGATTGTTATTATTATGGAGATATTGATGAGCCATTTCCAATTTTTTTTTCTCCTCGTTTTTAATTTTTCTCTCTTTAGCCGAACTTGTTCTCGTTTTTTTTTAGTACTGATGGTGTATTGGTTTTCATTTTATTGACTATCGATGTCTTTATTGTAGTTTAAAAACCAGTCGCAAAGGCTCCTTCGTTTATTATATATAGTTGATCGATGCAATATTGAACCGATTTGGCATTAGTTGAGAACGCTTGCAATATAACGGCTATTATAAGAGCTTTTACGTTTGATAGTAACAATTCGGTAGCGCCATCTGTGTGTACGCGCGCACATTACGAAGCCGGGAGCCAGGCGCCAACCCAGTATACGGTACGGCCAACGGCACGGCGTAAGATTCCCATGTACGATCTTAATAAAATACACTACTAGCATCAACGCGAGGTGTTCGATCTCGTGTTAGACTTAGAATATTGCATATTATAAGACAAAAACATGTGTGTGAGAAGCCACTAATTTATGATTAGTATTATTAAGGATCGTAAATGAAGAACGAATAAAAGCAAAAGTCATGTAAATACAATCATCTTTTAAACATATTAATTACTTTTAATTAATATTACTCGAAATATTTATATAGAAATTTGAAGAAAAAGTAACGTGTATAGAAATCATTTGTAATAGAAAAAGTAAAGACAGATTCAAGTATCTTGATTTTTAATTTTCGACGAAATTCGCGTTTTATGATTTACCTTGATTTTTCCTTCATATAAAGGTCTTTTTTTTCTCCAAATATTAGCATTTCTATTATATTAGTTTACAGTTAATAGCAATATTTTTATTGCAGTGATTTAGTTAAATGCCATAGTAACACAGTGAAAGAGATTTCAAGCGTTTCAAAAAATCCTTCAAAAAAGCGAAAAATCGCATCGAATATTAGATATTGATTTGATCGGCAAAAAAGTTTGGCAACGGATAATGCGTATTCACCATTTTTCTCATGTTCTTGAACCCCCACAGAACGGAAAAAATGTGGTGTAGTAGGTGTGCCCCAAAAAAATTTTTATTTTTTTTTTGACGCCGGTTTTGGCGATTTTTTTTGAGAATTGCACATATGTATAAAGGCCTCTGGGTACCAAAAATAGGGGAGGTCCAAAGTTTCGACGATTCACTATAAAATCGAGCCAACTAACGATTTTTATAAGTTCGACATAAGTCGTTGTTGAATGTACATTATTCCGAAATTTTAAATGACGAAAAACGTATTTTCGAATGTAACAATTTACTTACTGTCCAAAATATCGAATTTCAAACTACAGAATTTTAATAAGGAGATAATAAAGATATTTCCAAATAAACCATTAGAAATTAGCTACATCTACATTAAAATTCTGTAGTTTGAAATTCGATATTTTGAACAGTAGGTAAATTGTTACATTCGAAAATATGTTTTTCGTCATTTAAAATTTCGGAATAACGTACATTCGACAACGACTTATGTCGAACTTATAAAAATCGTTAGTTGGCTCGATTTTATAGTGAATCGTCGAAAATTTGGACCCTCCCACAAAAAAAATAAATAAAAACTTTTATCATAAATACATACAATACTATGCAAATACAAAGCAGCGTGTTTTTGCCATTTTTCAATATATTTTCAAAAATAATTAGTATATTTTACTCATCTTCTGCAAGTAGCACTTGAAGAAATCAACATGTTTTCATTACACGGAAAAAATTTATTTGTAAACTTTCCATTTTTATAAGAAAATAAATTATTTTCATAGTAGTGCTGGGACACCCTCGACATATGGGAATTTTACTTTTTAAATAGTAGTTTTTAAGATTCCCGTAGCAAATTTTACTTTTTTGCGTAGTATGCGTAAAGCGAAGCGAAGTCGCACTCAAACGATACGACGACGTGCTTTACTTATACTATAAAAAAAAAATATTGTTCGCCACGCGCGCGAAATCTTTATGACCTCGTGATCATCCAACACTCGGTGCGTGAAGTTCAACTTTACTCGCTAATGACGAAAACTACTATTTTAATTAATAATTTTTATTATTTTCGTAGCATAGTAATTTTTATGACTACTGAAATGAAATATCAATATAACGAAGCATCAGTCCATTTGCTACAAAAATAATAAATAATAAGTAAATAAATTTTTCTCCGTGTATGTAAAAAGCAAATTAAAGCCCGCATTCTCTATAGTTCTATTATCTTTTTTTTTTCTTTTTTTAAGTGTTTGTACGATTCTTCGTAGCCAAATCATGTATGTTTAAAATAGGTATATTTTTCAACAATTTCAAAAATAAAGTTATTGTCAACGAAAAAGCTTACCACCTGATCGACTGCATTCCCGATTTTTTTATATTCAGGATAGTCCAAAGGATTCATATTTATTTTTGATAGCCATTTGTTTAAGATTTCCCTTATATGACTCGTATATGACTATTTCATAACCAGTTACCAAGATTTCCTACACAGAAAAATCGAAATCATTTATTACAGCTACTATGTACCTATATATAGGCAAAGGTGTTCCTAACCGCGAGTTAATGAGGCGTAAGTACTGCCGATTCATTTGAATCGTTAAAGTGAATACGATTTAAATGAGTTGCGTTCATCTTTCGATTCAAATGAATCAGCATTGTTCAATCATGATTAAATTACAAATCGTTAAAATTGAACCATGACTCATTTTTACGATTCAATTGAATCGAGAATTTGAATAGTGATTCAAGTTCTAAACTAAAATGAATTGCCATTTTTTCATCGTGATTTAAATTCTTGATTCAAGTGAATGGTAAAAATAGTTAGGGATTCAAAATTGGAATCGAGAAAATTGAATGATGATTCAATTCTTGAATCGTTGTAAATTAGTCTCGATTCATATTGTTTAATCATAAAACTGAATCGTGCTTCAACTCCAACTGAGTTAGAGAAGTTAAATTACAATTTACATTATGAATATAGCTTTCTAAAGTACCTTAACCCTAATATAAGAAAATTAGTAGTAAGTAATACTTAAAAAATCTTCTTGCCCAAAATGTCTATCTTAATCTTATTCATTTGCTGGATTAAGAAGGTCAAATAGTCGTTTTGTGAATCGGTGAAATTCAACGATTCATTTTTGAGTCGATCAAGTTTAGTTGCGATAAATTTTTGGAACCGTAGATGAAGAATCATAATTGAAATTTGCGATTTAGTTAAATCGAGAATTGAAACAGTGATTCATTTCGTAAATTGAATCCAATGAATCGTGTTTTATTTTCTGAATCGAGTCTAATAAGTCATGATTTATTTTCTTCTATTCAATAAAAATAAATAAATAAATAAATAAATGAATCGAAATAATCGAAGCATGATTCAAATTCTAGATTGGAATGAATCACGTATTCAAATTGTGATTTTGGTGCTTATAATCCTCTTAGGCGCTTTTTAGAAAAGTCGGTTTTAGTGCTAATAAGCTTCATTTTTAGTAAATTAATGTTCAAAGTGAAACTTTGATAAATTATCTGAGGTCTAAAGACGAGAGTTTTTTCTATTTTATCAAAAAATTTCAACCTTTCAAAAACATGCGTTACAAAGACATTTTTAATTGTACACGATTTTTACCATATTCTTGGTGATATAAGAAGAAAAAAACAACTCCATTTAGTGAATTTCCTCATATAATACGAAGTCGACAATGATACCATATGTTGGAAAGGGTTTATTGTGTACGAATTGATTACAAAAACAAAACATTCCATTTATATGAACTGCGAAAGATGAGATGAAAATACATTGAAAGTTTATTGTAGTATTATTATTTATTATTATTTATTTATTTAATTATAAAAAATGCGCTACTTAATTAATATTTACAATACTACAGGTGTGGGTATTATCTATGTGTATTCAATAAATCAACTCTTTGTAAACAAACATGTAATATAGTTATTGTGATATAAATAATTTATCAAAGTTTCACTTTGAACATTAATTTATTAAAAATGAGGCTTATTAGCACTAAAATCGGTTTTTCGAAAAAACGGCTAAGAGGATTATTTTGAAAACTGTAGGAAACATCCAGAATCATTATAGAGTCGAATCCACGAATAGAATCAGAGGTGCTATTTTTTAAAAAGGGTTCAGGACCCCCGTGATGCGTAATATACTTTATACTATTCCGCGAGTCCTTTAAAACTGAAATCGGATAAAAGGTAAAAAAGATTCCTATGTTTTGTTAATTTTTTTAGATGGTAGTATCTTGTTTAATCATTATAATTAAATTTGGTTTAAAAACGTGTATTTCTACTAAAAGTATACCCATTTTTCCAATTACATCATCATCATATTATGGAATGTTTGTAAGCAAATAAAATTGTTTCTTTTTTTTTTAGTTTTATTTTAATATTCCGGAACTTGATATGCAAATATATCTATGGCTTCCAGGAATAACGACCTAACCCACTTGAAAGTCAAAATTGAGTTAGCACCGGAATTTATACCTTCTAACTGCCCTTTTTCATGTAGACTTGGTCCGGATATCTGAAACGCGTTCAAAGAGCAAATATCAGCTAAGTGCATAACCACTTAATTGCACATGTGCCCGGAAAAACCAATTAACTGAATATTTATATTTAATTAAAAGTACCGTTTTGAAGTTAATACTATACAATAAACAGATTATGACATACCTATTTTTATAGCAACAAAGATCAAAGGCAATAGATAATAGAAGGTAACACAAGAGCTTTGATTGCCGGGCGATGGGGTGCATAAACAGTAACCGAGTAACGTTCGGTATTCGGTTTACCGAATAAATAACTAATGTTATTTATCTTATTTGAACAATTTCCCTATACTCAACTGCACAGTTACCGGAATAACGACTTAACTGCATTGTTTTGTTTGTTTATACAAAGAACAAAAATGTATTCTAGCAGCTGATAGTGGGATTCGAAAGATATTTGATACCTTTGTAAATGTCTAAATTGTTATGACTCATCTCGCGCATTTCGATCTTACACATGAAGTGTCATGACAGACATTTTAAAACGGCGATTTCTCGAAAACACGTAAGTCTGTTAAATCGTTATTCCTTATTCCTGGAAGCCACAGATATGTACGTCGCAATAAAAATAAGATTTTCATAGTATGAGTTAATAGTATATTACGCACCATGGGAGGAAAAGACTTGGACAGTCCACACCTCGTGTAAATTGCCACCCGAGCCGAAGGCGAGGGTGGCAAACACGAGCTGGGGGCTGGCCAATTTTACTCCCGTGGTGCGTATACTATTTTTCGCCATACCCGGGCCGAAAACACCACATTCCCGTTTTTGAGCCGGGCGGAAATGTGGCACTTTCGGCCAGGGTATGGCGAAAAATACAATTTTAATTAATCTAGAGAACGCAGAAAAGTTTCGTAGAATGTATATAATGATTCTTTAAATACTTATATAGTGTCAATCTATGTCAATCAACCTTCCAGCGGCACATTACAGTACAACTGCGAACTTCTGCATTTTTCTACCAGTATGGTAAAACATAGTGACGAGACATCTTCTTTACCATCACTTAATTCCTACATATTCTTTGATTCTACTCAGTACGAATAGAACAGCAAAATTATAACCTCTAAAAATAAATCTATCATCTTTTAAATCTCTTAGAATCTGTACACATTATTTTTAAAGAGGTATTTATAATCTCATTTTAGGTATTATATTATAGTTATTTACTTATTGAATCATTTAAAAAGCATTGGAAATTATCAGAAAGGAACTGTTGAAGATATTATCATAAGAAACAAATAAACATCATTTTGAAATAACGTTATGAAATATTTTTATATGCTAGTAATATGCTAGGATTATAAATAATAATCCTTGATATTAAGTAATTTCATTTAATAATTATGTAACCCGTAATTAAAAAATTGAATGATAAATTGTTATATTCATATTACGAACTTTGTAATATATTAATCAAAACATATAATATTATTTGTATTTATTTGATAATTAATTATAAATTAATATTATTACATTTTTACAGATTATCATCATGAGGATTATGGAAAAATGGCAATGGGAAGTTTGTAAGATGTTCTTGTACATGGCATTCCCAGTTGGATGTTTCCATTATTTTAATAATCCTCAAATTTTTGAAGATTCAGTAACCAAAGCAAAACTATTAATTTATCCACCAATGTCAATAGAAAATCAAGAAAAAAATCAAGAAATGATTCGTGAAGTTAATGCAGAACGTGAATTGAAACGTTTACATGAATTAGAAGCTAGTCAGAAAAATAGAAACAGAATACAAAATTGAATTGCTAAAATATATAATTATCCTTACAGAAAAAGATTATTCTTTCTTAATAATCATATTACTATTAATTTTATGTAAGATTGATGTAAAGAAATAGCCTAGTGTTATAAAAAAACTTTTGAATACTTAATGTAAAATCAGTTTATTTTACCATTTTACATTGAACACTAATAAAGAAAAGGCTTAAGAAATTTTTAATATTAATAATAGAAAAAATTGTAGTTTAATTATTTTATTAGAATATATTATTTAAACTGGTTTGGTTTAACATTACAATATATGAGAATCACAATATAAATTATTATATGGTATATATATTTCTGTATGTAACATTGTGTGTGTGTGTGTGTGTGTATACATATATACACACACACGCGCGCGCGTATATATTGTATTATAAAAGTTATTCATGATGTTTAATTTTAGATAATACAACAAACAATAGTTTCAAAATTTGATAGAAAATTTTTTTTTGAAACTTTTCAATTAATTTACTTATTGTAAATTTGAATATAATAAAAATTATAATTAATACGATATAACTTACAAGTAATTCTTCATCATGAAAATTTTTTAAATCGTACCCGGTTGTGCTTATATTATTAGGCACCTTATGTATGAACGGCACTCGATTCGTTCATTTTTTATCAAGTGCCGTGCATGCGCGTAGAAAGACAGCTGATGAGTCGCAAACTGTAACGATTGTAAGGCGTAGGTGCTAAAGCTAGCTGGTAAATAAAGAACACGTCAGTGCGATGTTTAGATGACGGGCATAGGGACAATGCTATAATATATTATTAGAACAATTTAAAACTGAATTTTTATCTCATATAATAAGTAGTACCGAAAGTAATATACATGCTGTAATCTCTTCAGAAATATATAGTGAAAACATTCCATGTATGTACATACATATCTTAGTGACACATTAAGTAGTGCAATTATAACTAGTGCAATATGGCTGGTGTTTACGATAATTTATCATGGTCAGGTAAGAATTCTATTTTTTGTTAACTAATAAACACTTTAAAATAACGTTCTATATCGATTTGTCGGATGCATAATTAAGGTTATGTTGTATTTGGATTTTCAGACGCTCGCGATCTTCTCAGAATTTGGAGAGAAAATTCAGAACGTCGAAGTAGAGACGTTGTGGAAATGTGGGAGTCAATTCTGATGCCCCATATTGACAAACTTGGAAATGAAAGTATGTTACATTCATTTTATAGAATTGTATGCTTTTCATAAATATTTAATTTAGCTATTTTCTTTTTGATTCAGAATACTTAGTACTGGAGCAGGTTTGTCTTGCTGCTCTTGATAGTTATCGGCTTTCTTTAGCCGAGTACTGTTTAAAAGTATTAATGAAGGAATTTCCTGGAAGTTTAAGAGTACATAAATACCAAGCAATGCTTTTAGAAGCACTAGAAATGTACGATCAAAACTTTACATTTACTATGAATTAATTTTGAAAACTTATTATTTTATTAATGGTAAAATTACTTAATTGTAGGTATGATGAAGCTTTAGAAGTTTTAGATTCAATTATTAAGCGGGATGAAACAAATGCTGCACCCAGAAAGAGGCGTGTAGCTATTTTAAAAGCTCGAGGACAAATTCCTGAGGCTATTAAAGAATTAACTGAGTACCTGAAAAAGTAAATTTTTATGAAACAAGAAATTTAAATTTCTACAAAGCAAACTTTGTTACATTTTGTTTTTTGATTGTTTACAGGTTCATGAGTGACCAAGAAGGATGGCACGAGTTGTGTGACCTATATTTACAGGAACAAGAATACAACAAAGCTGCCATTTGTATTGAAGAACTTATTTTACACAATCCACATAATCATCTATTACACCAACGTTATGCAGAAATAAAATATTCTCAAGTAAGAAATAGAAACAATCAATTAAATAGTTGAGGACGATCTTTGGAGGCAAAATGAAATGATCTTATTTCTTTATGGCAACGTTTCGACTCCGACAGTCGAGAATAACATCTGATCAACGTATGATATATACGTTTATAATTTTGGCCTGATGAGGTTGGCGTACTAAGCCAACGAAACGTTGCCATAAAGAAATAAGATCATTTCATTTTGCCTCCAAAAATCGTCCTCAACTATTTAATATAAAAATGGATGGCGTTATACATTCAACATTAGAAACAATCAAGTTTAAGCATATAATAGAAAAAGATAATAAAACTGCATATTTTTCATTTTTAGAGTGGCTATGACAATATGGTTATAGCAAAAGCATATTTTAGTCAAGCAATTAAATTGAATCCAAATAATATTAGAGCATTATATGGTTTGTTGTTGGTGAGTTATATTATAAGTTTGTTTAATTATCGATGTTATTTAGATATCAATTATTATTGATATTAATTTAAATCAATTTAATTATTGATATTATTTAGATTTTTCTAATAGGATTTATATTTCAATTTACAGACAGCAAATAATATTGCTTTTTCACCGAAATGTCCTGCATCTAAAAAGAAAGAAACAATTAAATTAAGTGAATGGGTTGCGAATCAAATTGATAAACAATATAAAATCAAAATAGCTGATGAAAACAAGGATACAAAATGTATAGAAGGATTATTAGCACAATTACAACTTGAAGCATAAAAATTTTTTGTATAAAAGCAAGACATTTTTAGTAGGAGACAAAATAGTTTTGCAAAATGATAGTTAGATTTTTCAAAATCAATACATTTATATGTCAAAAAAATAATATTTAATTAAATAAATCACTAATCTTTTCATGTCTGTATCATATTAAATAAATAAGTTATCGTGATGTTGTTAGTTTTGTTCATGCTTTATTTTAAAAGTTAAATACCTTGCCTATGACCTAACTTTGCCTTATAACCTTATCTTAAATATAACCTAAAAGTTGTCAAAAATAAGCTACCATCCAAATCATCTACATGTATTCACATACTTGACACATTCCTAAAAAAATGAGTTGAAATATATTTGTAAAATAAATTCTATCTTTAAGTTCAATCCGCATTAATAAATAGGTCATGGCACCACTTACTGATCTAATTTTATGCAGCATCATTGGTGAATTGATTTTTTATATTAATGAATAAAAATTTAAATTAAATAATATTTATATTTTTACATTGATATTAATAAATATAATTTCCTTATAGAGAAAGATTGCAATGGAGATACATTGTGGACTTGGAACTATCCAATGATGGTTGAATCTGAAAAGGCTATTATTCTGAGAAAGTATAATTCTCAATCAGAGCATAATAATAGTCAGTCATTTATCTTTTCTAGACATGGACAATATTGGTTTTACATTTGTAACAGTGAAGCTACAGATTCAGAAAAGTTACACAGAGTAAGTTACGAAGTACTGTTCTTACTTGTAATGCATTCAAGTTTGAATTTTAAGAGAACAATCATTATAGGTAAAGCAGTTCGCAGTAGTCCTTTTAACAAGAGATTATTCTCCTCAAAAGTATGAAGTAATTTGTCGAATCTTTAGTAGAACATATCATAAACATGGGAATCCTGTAGAAATATTAAAGTTATATTTAAAAGCTTACACCAAAGGATCTTTTGTGACATTGGATAATGAAGTATTTTCCTCTAATGATTTCAATACCTTGTCTTTTGGTACAAATACCAATGTAAAAGGATTAATCAAGGTTTTTGAACTGGAGACAATATTAATATATACAGCACTCTTATTAAAAAAAAGGATTGTGATTTATCATCACAGCTTAGAACAATTATTAAAATGGATTAAAACATTTCCTGCATTAATGAAACATAGAAAAGTTACCGATTGCCTTTTCTCTTGGGTGGATTTAGTACAAGATGAATTAAGTGAACTTAAGGTAATTATTTTTTTTAACAATAAATGGATGAATGTGTATTCATAAAATTAATTTTTGATTTTTAGAAACATTCCTTTTATGTAGCTGGTTGTCGTGACAGTTTAATATCATCAAGACCTGAATTGTATGATTTATTAGTGAATCTTCCTGCTAGAGAAATTATTGTCCCCAATCATGCAAAAGGTAGAGATTTTTAAAACTGTTGTTTTAGATACTAATTTTAGATACTAATCTTGCAAATATACATTTGTAGAAAGTCTTACAATGACAAAAACGCACAAAGAAATTGCACTGTTTATGGTTCAACTTAGCGAGAATCAAACATTAACAGAAACTCAAGTAATATCTGAAATAGCAGATAAAACACAAGATCTTTTAAATCAATTAACCACACTAGCAACTGTTCAAACCCCTGAAGGGGACAAAAAAGTGCCCATTCAATCGATCAAAGAAAAGAATCTTGCAACTGCAGTCGAAAACTTCTTAATTAACCTTGCAGTTGCAGAAAACCTTCTTATAATGTGATATTATTTTATAAAAACTATTAGTTAAATATTACTTTAAAATAACTGGTAATTATATGTCAAATTTTAATATTTTAATAAATTTTTATAAAAAATATTCTTTTATTTATTATACTTGTATGAAACATATTTCTTGAATTTTGCATACAAATACAAAAAAGAACTGTTGATACAATTACCATTTATTATATTAGCCATATATATCCAGAACTCGTTTTTTTTAGTTTTCGGGCACAAAATACTGCTTCTATAATTTTTTTTTTTTTTTTACTTGAAGCAAGGGTCTCACTAGTATTAGGAGGGCTGTAATTTTTGTTTGTTGTTTGTTAATTTTGTTATATAGATAAACAAATTCTCAAAAATAGTGTCCTTCAGAAAATATATGTCGCAAAGGGTTAACATAAATTTTTTATGGGAGTGTGAAAACGAAAAATGTTTGGATAATGTAATAATTACAAATTATTAGAATAATAATCTAGTTAAATTATTTAAAACGAAGATTAAATTATGTACTTACATTTTGGAAAGTATAAGCAGGTATAAAATTTTATTTTTTAATATTCATTTATTTACTGACACATTTCTCCATCAAACATTCGTGTGATATTGCGATTTCAAATTCTTGGAACAGGTAACTAGCGCACCTAGCGAAAAGATACAAGAACTATCGAGGAGTGGACGTGCCACGATTATAGTCTATAATCTTTATATATATATAAAATACTGCAAGTCTGCAAGACTCAGTTGATACAGTACGCAGCAGCTGCTGCGCACATTGTAAATTCCCACTTAGTAAGCGTCCCTGTAAATTGTCATGTTACAAGCATTGTCAGTTCACTTATGAGTTCGTTGTCCGACGCGCGAAGAAATCCCTGCAAATTTGTGAATGTTCGCGCAAAGATAAGTAACGGGCGATTAGTCATAGCAATATATAGAAACGTCGCGCGTCTTATTTTTATAACGCTGCTAGTCCAGTTAACTCTCGGTGAATTCTTTCGCTTTCGCAGCCGTTCGCGTTTAGAAAACGTGCTATTCTTTTCTTTTTATTCACGCTGTAAGGGCGATACGACCGATCAACACAATGGGGGACAATGATGTTGCTGACGCATTCGGCTGTGGCAGGTAATTGTTTTGTTTCAACTGTTTCTTTTCTCCGTTAAAAAGCTAACAATCTGTTTTAATATACGTACCTACATAAATAAGTAGTTTTTTGGCGAGATAAGAAAAAAATGGCTCTTTGATACCCGAAAGCAATTGCTGTGGGAATGCTATTGTTAACAGCTATGTTACTGAAACCTTTAAAAAAATTATATTTGCACGATGTATAGTTGCACAATTATAGTTAATCAATTATCAAAAATTTTGAAATTTCATTTTTTATTTTTGACCGTTTTCTATTTACTATGTTTTGTTTCAGGAATAGCATTGCTCCAATTACACAAACACGTACAGCTCCTACTGAGCGTTATTCTACTCATTACAACATGAACCATGGAAAACGGGGTTTGGCTATTATTTTCAATCATGAATTCTTCACAGTTAGTCATTTAAAAGCTCGTCATGGTACAAATGTAGACTGTGAGAATCTTGCCAATACTTTAAAGGATCTTGGATTCGAAGTGAATGATTTCCATAATTCAACTCACAAAGATATCGCTAAATATTTAGAAAAGGGTAAATTAAATTAATTCTATTACATTAATTATAATTTCATCATCTTTTTATTTATAACTTCTTATTCATTAAGCAAAAGATAAATATATTTTTCAGAAATTTATAATCAGTAAAACCAACACATTTGTAAATATACATCAGTTTAGTCTTTGTTAAAGTTTTATTACTTTTTTACTTTTACAGTGGCAGAAATGGATCACTCTCATCATGACTGCCTTGTTGTTGCTGTGCTAAGTCATGGAGAACTGGGTCTACTATATGCTCATGATACACCATACAAGGCTGACACAATCTGGTCATACTTTACTTCAGATAGATGCCCAAGTCTTGCTGGAAAACCTAAGCTTTTCTTCATTCAAGCATGTCAAGGTGACAGACTCGATGGAGGAATCACTTTAAAGGAACGAACAGAAACAGATGGTCATCCAACTGTTACATTTCGCATCCCTACACATGCTGACTTCTTGATAGCCTACTCTACAGTACCAGGATTCTATTCATGGCGAAACACAACTCGTGGATCATGGTTTATGCAAGCACTTTGCATAGAACTCAAAGAAAATGGTACTCGGTATGATTTATTAACACTTCTTACATTTGTTTGTCAACGTGTTGCCATAGATTTTGAGTCAAATACACCCGACAACATAACAATGCATCAGCAGAAACAAATACCTTGCATTACCTCAATGTTGACTCGACTTGTAAAGTTTCCACCAGTGCAAAATGGGGCATCATAATCACTGTTTTTAGGTAAAACAAATACATAAAGAACAAACAAACAAAAACAAATTCTGAAATGAGTAACCCTTTGCACTAAATCTTTAGACAAATATTGCTAAAATATTGTCTTATAGTATTCAGTGGCTATACGTTTATTGTCGTATAACTTTGATGTTGTATTTTATTTCAAAAATTTAAGAATACTTTGTAAGTATTTTACAAAGCTTTCTGTGATATTCTCTAGTAACCAAAGCGAAAAAGCAAAATTCTTTTTCTCTCTATGGTGTTACTAAAGCAATACAAAATATTTATAAATGTTTAGAAAAATATGAAAATTAAATATAAAACATTTACAACCTAAAAGTTATATAAATACATATTGAAATCGATTTTTAAAATTGTAACTGCAGTTTACGTAATGACGTGAAACGCTTTTGCAATATATTTTTAAAGATTGAGTGCTATTTGGGAAATTTTGATAAATGGATAAATTTGGATGAATCCAAATTATAAAAATAAAAAGTGATCAATGCGTTACCATTACTACGTTGCCAAAACTACGCAACGAAGAAATGCCTTTCTATTTTTTGTGTTTTCGCTACCTGTATGAACAAGCATAAGTTATTTGGGTCTCAATGCCTAAGTTCTTACGTGGTAGATAATCATTTATCGATATGCATTTATTTAATAAACATAACTATAAGAAAACATTGCATTTACACAATTTTACGTGATGAATTTTGAATGGTGTTTTTGTACTGCGCTTTTTGATAAGGCAAACTTTTATAAAACCCATTTTATGATCTCTTTTTAAGCGCTATGTTTTTATTGCGCGATTCGTACGAACAAAAATTTGTATTTGAATAGCATTAAAACATTTATAGTGTCCTAAATGTGCAATTTTGCCATATTACAAATCTACTTCTCAATGTATCTGTTTTTGCGTAAACAGAAGTGAGATTTTTTGAAAGTTTTTCTACGACTTCTTTGAATGGTAACATACGTATTAATTGAAAATTTCGCAAGTACACGATCTTAATTGTGACTTTTGAGGTATTCGTTAATTAAGAATATGCTATATTGTGCCTAAAAATAATTGTGTTTCAATCGATGTCGAATACTCTTAGCCTCGTAAGAAAAAAAAAAAAACTTGTCTTTCACTCTTTTAGAGCGGTTTTGATTATCACAAATCAATATGCGTACAAAAAAGAAGTATCAAACTTGAACAGCGTTCTACGATTAATATTTTCGAACGTATATATCTATATCACACATGTATTACAAAGATAATTTGTACACCTAAAGAAAGAAATAAATCTAGCAAAAGGTATATATATGAAACCCGTCTTTTCAATTTCCCCTGATCAATAATACAGCGACGGCGACACCGAGTCCTATATACCCCTAGCGTAAAAGACCTACTCGCGTAAAAAGTACAAGGACGGTTTGTACACTCCTTCGACCCGTATATAAAAAGTTTCCTGCGTGAGGCGAGGAAGGGCACGCAGCACGGAGCTGGAATATGCATAAAGAAGAAAGGCCAGCAACCCTCGCCTCGTCGACGCACACCGACGCAGCTATAGACAGCAGGCAGCACCTGCCCCTACACAAACGCATCTCGAGCTCCTCCGATTATCCGTTTAAAATCCATCGAGCCGCTGCGAGAGAAATATCCTCCCACCCCTCTCGCCCCTCCGAATTCCGACTTTTGTAAGAGGGCAAAAAAGTACCACACGCTCCTTTTTTCTCTCCCAAGCGCCCCCCCCCCCTTTCTACCTTTTTCCATCATCCCTTTGGATTTGCTTTACAGTGCGACGGCTTTCCGTGACAAACGCGGCTATTTTTCGACTGCAGCTTCCTCGTTTATTTTGAAGCGTATTAATTCGCATCCAGAGTCAAATTTTTTGCATTCCCTTTAAAAATAAAATACGCGCATAACATCATTTTGATTTGATTCGAAGTTTTATAATTCCAAATTAATACCTAGATATCCAAATAAACAAAGTCTAACAAAATTTTGTGTAGTTATATTTTCCTCGTACGATTTGTATATTATTGATTTCAAACATCAATTTAATTTGATGCAATACTTTGCAAACGATATACCTTGTACAATACTTTTTTAATAAACTCAATAACTTTCTGTATGATTAATACCGATAAATGATGAGTCAAATTATATTACATAATAATTGATAACGTATTAGAAAAATCTTACCGAGCTTGGAAAACTGATGAAATATAATAAATAATGGATATACGTATCGATGCACCCAAAACGCTACATTAGCGGTACCCAACATCCCTATTTTTTATTGACACCCGCCCTCTGAGTTTGGCCTGCCCCATCCTATACTCGTCTCACTGGGAGTCGCATATACATAGTCTATACTCCTAGCGCAGAGGATCATGCGCAATAAACATTGATAAAACTCCTTGCCTTTCCGCCTCCTTTTCTTTCATTTTCTCCCTCATCTCGGTCTCAACGTGCGTATAATGCACACATGCGGCCCTTCCTCTACATGCGCACCACGGCAGCGTGTTATAGCCGTATATCGCAGCAGCGAACAACGCGTTACGGGTTTACGGGGCCTCGAGGCGACTACAGTACTTAGTAGGTATGCGCTCGCGTACCGCCAACTACAGGGCTAGCAGCAAGCAACAGCAGCAGCAGCAACGTCAACATCAAAGTCCCGGGTGGTGGTGGTGGTGGTGGTGGTGGTGTGTCGTACTCGTACCTCCACTCGGTCTGGTCGTCGTCCTCGTGCGTGCGTGCGCGTGAAGAGCAGCAGCCAGCTGAGCCAGCATTGTATATATGTAGATATACACGCACACTGGCTGAATGTGTGAATATAGGTATATAGCGGCGCGCTCGCGCCAGAGTACGACGGCCTTCCCGGTAAAAAGGGAGAAAGAGAGAGTACACGCGAGAGAGTGCAAAGAACCGATGAAAGGGAGAATATACGGGACGCGGCGCGATGGGAGCCAAAGAGAAAAAGAGGGGATAAAGAAATGTCGATTCTCGGCTTGTTATTTCTATAAGAGGAGAGGGAGACTATAACAGCTGCGATAATTTAATTGATTAAACAAATTAGGTACCTACGGGCTTTTATGAGTTTTGCCTAAAAGGAGCATGCTCCTCGGATATGTACTGGCAGTGTATAGTAACGGTCGGCACTAGCAGAAAATGGACGCCTGGACCAAGCGAAAATGTTTATAGAAAGCCGAGAAAATGCAATGATGTCAACATTTTTATGAGTATTTTAAATCATTAGGAAATATTTTTAATGATACAAGAATATTTAATGCGTTACTAACATTATTCGTTCGTTTCGAATGATCGATAGTAAACAAATTAAGGTTTAGCAAAAAAGTCGATTTCAACACTTACGAGAGTCAAAAGAGATTCTTTAGTTGAATGCATTGTATAATCTAGAAAAGATAGGATCAGGAAGATAAAAAAGATAAGTATGCATATTAAATCGAAGAATGCGATGTAAGTTGAGATAAAAAAAAAGTAAAAAATTCCCAAAAAAACTTTATACCTTAGCTTTCTACTTCAGTCAACGAAAATAGATATTGGAAGTGATTAAACTATCTTTGACACAAGTGTTGACTTTATCTACTTACACGCAGAAAATTATAAACGTGGATATTAGTTGCAAATAAAAAATACTTTACTTTTATTATAACATTTTAATTATTAAATTTCACTATAAATATTTCAGTCATCTATATATTTAGGAGTATTTGATTTCAAAATCGTTAACTGGAGTGCTCCGAAACACATTTTGTAAAACACTCCAAAATGTATTTTGTTCAATTGTATTCATTGAAAGAGAGTTGTGAATTGTTAATGAATATTGTAACAGTCCATAAATATAATTCTTACGAAATTGTTCGTAAATTTCGTCATAAAAGTTATCTCTTTAAGCTTTCAAGAAGAGCAAATCACCGTGATGTAAAAGTAAAATTTAAATACAGGTAGCGAATAAAAAATGTCACTAACAAGGAGAGTGCGTAACCTTTGGGAAACGGGTATTAACTGGACTTTTGAGAATCGATTTTTAGGTACGAAAACTCGATTCTCAAAGCATATAAGTTAAGATCCGTTTCCCAAAGCTTATATGCACTCTCCTTATAACTCGTTACTTTAACAGATCCTAACATAACACAAGCAACATTTAAAAGCCGTGGACTTTGATTCGCATTAATATACTTTTAACAACTAAAAAAGGTATTTTTTTGGAAATTTTTATTGCCTCTTCAGCTAAAAAATAATATTTGTTTTTATAACTGTCTGTTTATTTTTATGTATGAGCCTTACCCGGGATAGCCTTATATTTTTACCATCGCAAAGAATGTTACATAATTATATAATTGCTTCCATTTTTTTTAAATTGATGAGAATATGCTCCCTCCAGCGGTATTAGTAGACTTCTACTCTTTTCAAAACAGAGACACGAAGTAATGAGGAAGAATGAACTTTGGAATTAGCGTTCTTTTTATTTCATATAATTTTTTCGTCAAGTCGGATTGGTATTTATTTGCTGCTGTTGACACTGAAGGTTGTTACTGCAATTGATGCTCTTATCGTAGCTATTATCGCTGCTAGATGACTAAGGTGAAAAGGACATTGTCATTATAGTATTGTACTAAAACAGTAATATTTCTAATAAATAACTTCAAGAACTGTAGATGTTAGAGATCATTGATAAAAATTTGAAATTAAAAAAGATACGAGATAAATAGTAAAAAGTCGGAAAATATATATTTAATTAAATATTAGCTTGTACATTCCTTTAACAACTGAATAATGTTGAAGTAACAATCAAGTCTAAATCAAAAAGCAACAAATTCATTACTATATAATAATTGAAGAAACGTTAATTCAACCTTATTATAACGTTTCTTATAACGTTGTCCACGGCTAAATTCGAAAGGAAGTTAATAAAAACCGGCAGCCAATAACTAGGCCATGATCAGGGCCGGATTACCCAACACGCCAACCACGCCATGGTGTGGGGCGGCAGGTCTTTAGGGGGCGGCGCGAGGCTAAGCCAAAAACTGATGAATAGTAGATTTTTCTCCCGTGTAAGAAATAGTATTTTACTCTATCCCAGGGCGAAAGTACGTTCACTATTTAGTTGGAAAAAGTTAAAATCACCGTAACTATAACCTTCTAGCTGACAGTTGTATAGCGCGGACATGTTTTTACTTTCGCCGTAAGCTCGGTCTGGTAGCATCGCGGCGCTTTCTTGGTCACTCCGCGGAGTACCTACTTGCAGGTTAGATGATTCGCCTGCTCTTTCCCGTTGTGCGCGTTTATGTGTGTTCGATGCCCGCGCAACATTTGCAGCACGAGCATAGCGAGTGCAAGTGCTACTGGTTGGGGCAGGCATCGAAAACAGCCGTGAAAATTAAAAATTTTACACTAAAATTTATGTAATTTGTAATTTTACACAAACTTTGTAAATTGAACATAATATTACACAAAATTTGTGTAAATTGAAAATTTTACACACGCTTGTGTACATTTTACACAAATAATGTGTAAAATTTAAAACAAAATTTTTAAGCGTATCTAGGTATATACGAGTAATATATTATTTTTCACCATACCCTGGCCGAAAGTACCACTTTCGCTCCCGGCTCCGAAACGCGAATGTAGTATTTTCGGTCCGGGTATGGTGAAAAATCGTATACTCAACATGGGGATAAAGAGGGCCACCCCAGAGCACATGTTTGCCAGCCTCGCCTTCGGCTCGGGCGGCAATTTGCACGTGCTCTGGACTGGCCAACTCTTTACCTCCCTTGTTGTGTAATATACTATTTGCGTATAGCGGGCCGAAAGTATCATTTTCGCTCGCGCGCGGCAACTGTCTCACGGCAACTGTTGCAGGCGGTTCAGCAGTGGGTAAAAAAGTACTACTTTTTCTAGCGTAAGCATGCGGTGGAAATACGTACTTTCGCCCAAGGGATAGAGAAAATTATATATATTTTATAGCTAATGAGAAATCCCCTTATTAATATTTATAAAAAGTATAATACAATATTTTTATTTAAAATATATATTTAAAATAAGAATGAATAAATATTTACTACATTCATAATATAACTTTTCTACTTTTGGTTTGAGAAAACTCAGTGATTATTGGTTCGTAATCGATTTCTTGATTTAACTCGGCTTCGATATATAATAAGGCAAGAGCATTCATGCGATCATTTCCTGCAGTTGTTCTTAAATAATTTTTTATGCGTCGTAATGCAAAAAATGAGCGCTCACCTGAACAGTTCGATACCATCATGCATAGATACATGGAAAGTGCAATATGCAGATTTGGATAAATATTTTGAAAATCATTTTTACAAATCAACGTGCACACATCAATTGCAGATAACTTTAATATGTGCATAGATTGTAGATGCGCTCCAAAATGTTGACATTCAATAATTAAATTATCATCTAAATCATCAGAATAATAATTGATAAGAACATTAGCTCTTTCTGTAATTTCTGATACATTTAAGTTCTGTAGTTGCATTAGAAAACCAAATTTTTCATTTAATTTGACGTAGCACTCATTTCGCTTTTTAAGCTGCGTTATCAAAGAATCTATAATAACGTAAAACACATTAATGCGTAAATTATCTCGAGCTGAAAAAATTGTATCTGTGTTATTCTGTTCATCAAATTCTATCTTTCGTTTCCGTTTTCTAGAAGTTTCGCACTTATAAACGTTAATTTGACATTTTTCAATCGCTTTTTTTTCATAAAAGTCAAATACTTCAGTATCACGCATTTTCGATACAAATGTAATAAGAGAATCGTACAACTCAACAACATTATTTAATTCTACTGAAGCAGATTGAAGAGTCTTGTTCACTACGTTAAACCTATTTAAAATATCGTTCCAAAACAGTCCAATGAAACAAATTTCCAAAGAAGCAAGCGAATTATGTAATCCTAGAGCTTCTGTACGCGTTAACGTCTTCTCATTTGGATCAGCTGCGATTGTCTGCAACGTACATCTAATCTCAGAGTAAGATGCACACAAGATTTGACATGCATCGTGCCGTGCCGACCATCGCGTCTGAGAAAGATTCTTAACAGAGCTATTCGATTTTAATGCTAATTTTAAGATTCCCCATCTATGAGTGGAAGCCGAAAAAAAATTATATAACTGCTGCACAGTAAAAAAAAATTGTACTGCTAGTGAACAACATTCAGCTGCGCAAGTGCCCACGAGGTTCAGTGAGTGCGCTGAGCAGGGAACATAATCAATAAGAGGATTGATCTCTTTGATACGAGCCTGCAGTCCTGAGTAGGCTCCAGACATATTGCTCGCGTTGTCATAGGATTGTCCCCTACAATCTTTAATGTTTAACTCAAGCTCTTCTATA
Organism: Torymus aiolomorphi; assembly: GCA_036365515.1. Taxonomy (NCBI): domain Eukaryota; kingdom Metazoa; phylum Arthropoda; class Insecta; order Hymenoptera; family Torymidae; genus Torymus; species Torymus aiolomorphi. Next base: position 37,301,452 of record CM070875.1, read on the forward strand.
GTATTTAAAACTGTTTTTGTTAATTCCTCTGATTTATGACCACAATTTGGTATAAATTTAATAAATCGTTCTCTAGGAAAGCCCGTTTTATCTACATAACGAATTATAAATGTTAGCTGATCGACGTGTAATAAATCAGGAGTCGAATCAGTACTTATTGAAAAATATTTAGCGGATTTAATTTCCGATACGATTTTTTGGGTAAGTCGTTTAGCCATAATTTCAATAAATTCATTACAAATTGTTTTTGAAAGGTATGACGTTGATCCTTTACCCGCATTACCATATGTTTCAATGTGCTTTGCTAAAAAAGGATCAAATTCAGAAATAAGCTCTAAAACCATCATATAATTTCCATTATGCAAAGAACCAAATCGTTCGTCGTCTCCTCTAAATGGTAACCCACGCGATGACAATTTCTTGATAACGGCAAAAACCCGCTTTAATATATTTTGCCAATAATAGACCTCGTTACTTATCTGCTTTTCTAAACACGCGTGAACATTTTTGGCAGATTTACTTCTTTGTAAAAAATCAATAACTTTTGTTTTATGCGACTTGCTTTCTTCATGATCTTTAACGTACTGATTGACATTACTCCAGTCAGAGCAGCCTGTTGTAAGAAGTTGTGATTCCATTAGTAAACATGTCTCTTTTTCTTTTAAATCTTGAGATAATTCTTGGCATTATTGTCGAAAACATTCATTTTTTACGCTTTATGACGACTCACCCATAAGACATCGTGTTAAATTTGGTAACTTTGAAAGCTTACATTTCGTTAACGGGGAAGCTAGGCTTTCTGTGTATAATCTTGTGTATAATAGTAATAAGAGTCTATCATACAAGTTTTAAGAAAATTCTTGCAGGAAAGTCAAAAATCGTACTAACCCCCTTAAACCGCACCTATATTCAAATGAACTATTTATTTAAATGCACCATTTATTAATCAGGATAGTGAACATTCTAAGATCGTTATTTTTCTGAATAAGTCTTATCGGATATTTAAGTTCATATATGATTTCATTTATATTCATATATATTTAAGTTCGTATATATATACGTTTTTAAAAATGTTCTATAAAACGTATGTAAAACGTAATTTAAAATCAAGATTTGTTAAGTTAAGATAATGTATAGTTTAATGTTTCTATGATTTTTTAATTTTATTTATATTAAAAGTTTTCTGAAAATAATATTAAATATTTCATTTTCTTTCGGTAATTAGCGCATCGCATATAAATTGATACTCATATTTGATAGGGGCGAATCCTCAAGGACCTTAGTGGCGATAATTAATGTGTAAAACCGGAAAAAATAATACTATAGAAATCTAATAATCCTAAAAGTCTTCCACCGCGACTTTGCCTTCTCCGTTCATTTCGATTTTTGAACTAATTTTATTAGACTTCCTAAACTAAAATAATAGTACAATTTTATTAATTGTACTATTCTTATTCATTGGACTGCCGGCCATTTGGGGTTTCATATTTTTATTTTATTTAAGATTTAAGCGCCTTTTCGCATATATGTTTGGACACTATTCTACATAAGAATAGTCAATTAAAATAACACGTATAAATGAATCTATTTTTAGATAATATAAAATAATTTGTAATCGTAAAATAATAAATGTTCTAATAATCAAAGATATTGGAAATTTGATAAATTGGATTTGATTTTTGGTCATTTTTAAATGATAACATTTTTACAAAAAACGCAATTTTTGCAATTTTGAATTCCTTAAGTGGGCGGAGCGACCGATTTGGCGTGGGGCGCCTGATGGTCTCGTAATCCGGCCCTGGCCATGATTGCTTACGAGGACCGGATTACAATTTCTATCAGCTATCCGCCTCAACACGTACAGATCTTCGGTCATCAATCCTCGCCAGCTACGTAGATGCCTGTACTACTGGTGACTCTTCCACCTACGTTCGGCACGGAAATAACGTCCAGAGGATGCGGGGACCGAGGCGCAAGTTACAAGACCTCCAAAGAGCAAGCTCGCTGATGCTATTATGGTTACACCCTTATTTATATTCGCGATTTTTCAAATTACTTAGTACCGAGTTGACGAAAAACCACTAATTTCGAGAGCCTCACCGTCTAGAAGAGTGTTCTCTTAATTTTTTGCGATTCGACGTATTTTTTTTATAATCTGCTTGAAACTGTGTCAATTGCTCGGTCGGTAATAGTAGGACTATGGAACCCCGTTTACTCCGCAAATTTCGGTAACTCTTCGCTTTTTTTATTGCTCTACCGCGTTTTGAATTATTATTTAAAATTTAATTTCGTTGTACGTTTTTTTATTTTTATTACCTTTTTCCTTTACTTTTCCCCTCGCATGCTCTCATCCGACGCTGAGCTTACATCAACACTTTATTGTAAAGATCCAAAATTACGAAAAACTAAAAAAAACATTAACTTGTCGGTAACACCAATCAAGAGGTGCGGCCGGAGCATCTCAAATGTAAATAAGTATTAATAGATAATAGGTGATAGGTATAGCCTGATTCGCTCCGCACGTCTTTGGAGAGGATGACTAACGACTGCATGAGTATTGAGATTTTGAAAAATGACAGTTAACTTATAACATATATGTATATTTGTATATACCTATATATGTGTAGTGAAATGTAACATGTAACATTGATGTTCAATAAAACATATAAACTCTTGATAACATTTTTTTATAATCAACACATAAGTATTCGCGATGTGAGAAAAGGTACCACCATGTTTAGGTTCTGTGCGGCGAGCCCATCAGAACTTTCGCAACGAAAGTAAGCCGTACTCAATAACTACAATAGCAGCTGTCTTGCGTCACCAACTGATCAGTCACTTTGGCGCTCGAATCGGTGCTCCTATTTGAAGCATTATAATATATTGTAATATATTTAAGCGGGAATAAAGTAAAGAGGGAATCAGATGCCACTTTTGCCCCGCTTTTCAGGCTATAAAGTGCCATTATAGTGGACATGGGAATAAAAATTTTTTCCTTTTCTGATGTTATGAACATGGTATTATGCTTTAAGGTTTACCTATTTACATCATTTCCCATGCACCGTGCATCTTTTTTTAGAATACTTGCTCATTGGTTAATAATTTTCATATTTTTTAAAATGGACCGATGAGCATCACAATTTATAAGAATTTCGGAGCACGGTGTAGGTATGGAACATCAAGTGGAGTGTCTCTTAGGGTAATTCCCAGTTGAATCGGATGCAAAAGTTTCGACCTCGCGCCTGTTTTGTTTTATAGTAGATACCGAAGAGAAAAATGGTGAAGCACACGCTATAGGTATAGCCACACTGCCTCTCATTCGGACTTTCGTCCACGCCTGCCTGATTCTCTCTCGCTCTCGTTGGTACGCCAATCTCGCCGGACTCGCTAACACACTTTTTTAAAATGCCATGATAGGGTAAGTGTGCCAGTTACTGTGCCCGCTTCAGTTACTGTGGCCTTAAATCATTTTCATTTATAGTAGAGTATAATCATATTTAATCATAAATATCTAAATTTTTATATACAGTTCAATTCATGCTTTTTATTGTTAAACCTACAGTATGACTTAATTATTCTTATAATATATTTCAAATAATTTATTAAATTTCTCATCGCGATTTCTATGATTTTCTTATCGAAACGCTTAAGAATATGCCTATACAAAAGTGATTGAAAAACTATAAAAATAACATTTTTCAGAATAAAAAAATACACTTAATGTTTATAAAACCCATCTAGTTGACAAAAGAACAATAAAAAGTAGTTTTGATTAATCTTATTGTTTAATTTAATATAATCCAGTAACTAAAACGAATTTTCGGCATGTTTCTATTACTGTGCACAGTAACTGGACAAGTTTTCATGAATGTATTTAGTTAATTACTGTGCCCCCTCGCGGTAGGCTACGCTAACCTTACTTTCTCATGCTTCGTCGCCTGTGCAAGTCAACTTCGACGTTCGTTGCTTACCCGCAGAGCAAATAACAGTTTTTAATATATTTAAAAATATAGTATATTACATACCTATGCCAGTAAAATAGGAAATGTCTCAGATCACATGTAATTGTCGGCCGAGGCGAAGCCGAGGTTGACAAACATGTGATCTGAGGCTTTCTTTTTTATTGGCCAAGGTGTGTATACTATTTTTCTGCTCGACGGCGCCGGAAAGCGGCAACTTCGTTTCGCGCAGCGGCCGGGAAGTTGACGCTTTCCGGCCGGAGAGCAGAAAATATATTTTATTCCCATCTTTATTTTATTTTCTTTTATAATAAGTAAGTACTTCTATACGTAGTAAATCATAGCAATGGGAGAGAAATGGATGATTTCCAGCAGGGAGTCTACTAAATATAATAAAAAAAAAAAAAAAAAACAAATTTCATGTTTAAATATATTTTATATAGTTTATGCAGATGCAGATGAGTGAGAAAAAAAGACACAGGATTAAATACAGTGTTCAGAATCTAAGGCACAGTAATTAAAACACTGTACACTAAGTGACACACAGTAATTAAAATAATGTACACTAAGTGACACACAGTAATTAAAACAATGTACACTGACACACATTAATTAAAACAATGTACACTAACTGACACACAGTAACTAAATTAATGATACAGTAACTGATGCAAAGGCTTATCCTGTTATTTTATTAATTATTTAATATTCCTTACATAATATTGTATTAAAAAGGTGCTTATTCTGCTCGCAGAATATATAATTATCATATAGAGGTCTTAAGATGATTAAAAATTGAAAAAAAAAAATAGTATTTGATTAAATACTACGGACATCGCCTTAAGGGGCACAGTAACTGGCACACTTACCCTAGCTATTTACTGAAACCGCTAGCATTTCCCCTTTTTTCTCAGTATGTTCATTGAAGATATCTTTTATAATCAGATTACTTTTTTCACAATATATTAATTAACACATGGTTAAAATTTTAAAAGAAACTGTAGAAATTTATTTAAGGGGAAACTATCTTAAAAGCCTCGGGCTTTTAGCAGCACCCGATGCATGGCCGCTGCTGCGGCTGCGTTGTATACGCCGTGGACAACACAGCCTGCAGCCGCGAGCGTGCGCACACACATGGCTTTAAAGTGCCACAGCGGCATCCGCCACGAGCACCGCAACCAGCCAGATATCAGCGCTGCAGACACGCAGGGGCACAAAGCAAACCGAGAGGGACGACGGTAACGCAAGCCGCTGGACGAGGACGGAACTGTCACGAATGGAGTGAGCGAGAGGGAGAGAGAGAGAGAGAGATGAATGGATAGTCAGAATGACGATCGTATCCAGTGCCCCGAAGAAATCAGATAATTTCCCGAAAACTTTGTAGGTGTTGAATACGTGAAATTTTGGACTTCGGGTTAATGACTTCTTTTTAACGGCTTTTTCCTGCATTCAATGTGTTTTCGTGATGAGTATTTAAGTACTTATTAAAAAGTAATCCTAAACAATCAAAATAGACCATGACAACGGTAGACCTTATAAAGTTTAGAAGGCTATTGCGACAAATACAGCCCTACGAGTAAGGATCGAACGACGCGTCATAAATGATGAAAGGCCCAACTTATCGTGAACGGTCCCCAGAACTCGGGAAATCGGCCGAGGCCATAAAGCCTTCCGCAGTAATTGCTGAGCAATCCCGGCAAATCCCAAACCAGTAATAAACCCTACAGGCGAAAATCCCAATGGTCCGTTGACGGAGGTAGGCCAACTACACACGAAGTCCGGCCCTTCTCCGTCTTTCCGCAGGCAGTCGAGGCTCCAGCTTCAGCACACAATAGTCCCATCTTAGTCGCACCCGCGGGAAGCTCGCGCACGGCCACGTCGGTAGGGGGCGTCAGACTCACAGGCAGGCAGGCCGTAGCCCCGTGCTTGTAGCCGTGCCTGTGTTCGCTCGGGCGCCGCGTTGGACGCGTCTCTCTCGTGTGTCGCGCGCGACGGGGAGAGTGTGTGTGTGTGCTGCTACTGTGAGAGACTGACGGACGGGACAGGCCACGGGTCGCAGTAAAGACTGTGCGTGTGCGTGCGCGTAGTGCGGTCTAACCCATCGCCATCGCGGCCTTCCAGCCCGAGGAGATCAACGCGAGGAGCATCCGGGAGCTACGGTCTGCGCTGGTGCAGCAGCAGTAGGCACGGTGACGGCTCCGTCTGCGTGCAGTGCAGCGTATACACTCTCTCGTGACCGTGTGTGCTCACGCGAGCGAGACAGAGAGAGGGCGAGTGTGCAAGAAGGAGAGAGGGAGACGGAGAGAGAGTGCACTTCCGAGCACTGACTCGCAGGGCGATGCCTCGGCGAAGGGAGGAAGGAACTACTAGCAGCACGGCGAGCCAAAGGTGAATCTCGCGTTCGCACGCACACACGCGCGTAGAGAGCCGAGTGAGAGCAGCACTACTGCTACTAATATTACCAGCCAGCCAGCGTTCGTCATCCTTTTCCACGAGCGAGCCCGTTCGATTGCAAAAGAAGAGAGGCTCTTTTTTCACTCTCCTCGCTCTCTCCCGGCGGCGCTTGTGCAATCGACTGAGAAAAAGTTCCTCGCTCGACGCTCGCGCTGCTTACAGCGAGAAAACTTGGAGCCCGAAGGATGTATATGTATATATATAAGTATACAGCTCGTATAGCGACGAGCAATTAAAGAGCAGCGGCGGCAGTGTAAGTAGCAGACGAGCGCCCGAAGCGTGTATAAACAAACAAAAGAGGGGCAAAAGCAGCTTGCTCGCGCCCGAGTATAATAATTGAAAGCGAGAGAGAGAGAGAAAGAGAGCGAATGTGTGTAATAATAGCATAACCCCCTCCTTCAGCGTATCGCAGGATCAGGACGGCTGCGTGTACGCACGCTCTATCGGTCGTGTGCGTGCGCCTGGCAGCTCGAAATTGAATAAAGCCAGATAGACGTGTGTAGAGGCGCGCGAGAGCGAGACAGAGAGAAGAGCGCCGTTCGGGGTACACACAAGCGAAGAACAGCAGCAGCAGCGGTGGCGGCTCGCTACACGACGATTTCACACGGGGGATATCGATTCGACGACGGGAGAGAGGAGAGCAGAGCCAAGAGCAGCGCTGCCGTATAACCCCGTTGTGACGGGAGCAAGACCAGCAGCAGCAGTAAGAGAGAGGAAGCAAGATGTAGAGAGGAAGTATACGAGCGAACCTCTTTCGCTGACCGCCGTTTCTACTTTTTTTTTGTCTTTTGCTTTCGCACGCGCGCGTGCTCGCTGGATTTTTAAGGCCGAGGGCTCTCCTCGCGCCCGCTACTTACTGCTCTGCCTGCGCGCACACATGTGGGACGCACGCGACTCCCTGAAAGTCTCGAGCAGATAGGAGTGAGAGAAAGACGAGAATCGAAGCGCGTACCATACGTATGTGCACGAGAGAGCCGAGGAGGTCAGAAGCGTGAGCGACAGACAGAGAGAAAACGAGCAGTAGCAGCAGCAGCGCAGCAGTCATGGACGTCGATATTTTTGGGCGAGTAGCGGTAACAGTAGCAGCGACGACGACGGCAGCAGTGGCTGCGCCGCCGATCACCGCGCAAACGACGGTGCCGAGGACTCCCGGACAGCAGCTGCCCCTCGAGCCCCTCGAGTCCTGTGTCGTCCCGTGGACGAGCGCGATGACGACGAGTGCCCGCTGCAGCGGCTTTTGAGTGAGGCCCCCACGCACCGCGTTACGCATAACTCTATAGGTGTTTTCTTGCTTCAGAGAGGTCGTCTGATCAAGCCACTGGGACGATTAACTGGCCAGTCGTTATACACTAAGCTTGCAGCAACTGCATAGCCTGGATCCCCAAGGCAGTGCTCTCTGAGCCTTACAGATTACTGCTTGTCACACGCTGATATTTAAAAGGTGAGCAAACAGCCAAATTCATTCTTTTCTTTACAAGCTGCCTTGTCCTGCTCGATCTACAAAGCTTTTGTTAGATTATCAAAGTAGATTATAAATGTAGTTGGTAAGTATGGTTTTCATTGTACCAGCTACATAGCCAACAAATCAAAACTTGAGCTCTGCTTAACTTTCTATGCTTAGAGGCTAGTATATTAGATAAAAAGTACAAATCATAGAGACAATATTGTTGTTGATGCTTGGGGCTTAATGATTAAGAACATGGATTACATAGCAATGATTAATTGTCTATGATTTAATAAATTTTAATAAGAGATATACATATACTGCATATAGATGTTATAGTATAACATTTCTTTGTGATACGTATATATGTTATCTCTATATTTACAGTAAGTATTTATCTAAATATTTCAAAACACAAATCATAGCAAAAATACAAAATATTTTTACATAAGTAATTTGTTATGATTAATAAATTATTGATTAAAAAAAAAAAAGACAATAGTTTTAATAATGTACTAGAATCTGTGGGTGACAATTAGTAGTAAAACATTGATACAAAGATAAATTAACACAAAGTGCATAATATGAAAATGAAATATTTTTTGAGACATTTTGAAAATTCAAATGCATAGATTAAAAATAAAGTTTGTCCAATCATGTAATTCACATTTAAAAATGTGGAATAAATGTGAGTGGAGAGTGAACAAGGCTTTGTTTTCTTGTAGAAATATAAACATTTCAATTCCCAAAATAAACCTAATACAAAGTCTTCAAGCTTATAAGCTGAATTAAAAGTACAAGTAAATATATCAGTAACTGAAAATGGCTCCCTTCTTTTAGGCAGACCTTTAATCAGCAGCACAGAAGCTCGCAGTACATATTCACACACAGGCGCGCGCGCGCACACGCATACAGCCATTCACGATGGATCTCAGCACAGCTGTAAGCACGATGTCGGCTGGAGCAGCGGCGAACGGCGGCAGCGGCGGTGGCAACGGTGGAGCTGTGGCCTGTCCAGTCTGCACGTTGTATCTGCGCGAGGGCATTAGCCTGCAAAAGCACTTGGACACGCATCCCAAGGAGCAGGTGATCGAGGCGCTCATACGAGCCAGTAGTGCTGGTGGAGCTTCGGCACTACTCAGCCAGGCATGCGCTCAGCAGCCAACGCCTACGCCGACGCCGACGCCGATGATTCAGCCGCTGCCAACGGTGAGTCCGAACGCGGCCCTGCCGCCGCCGCCACAGCAGCAACATCAGCCGCCTGCGGCATCGCCCAGTCCACATGTTCCTCACGCCCAGTCGCCGTACCCCATTGGACCTATATTCGAATGTCCACCTATTAACGCCATGATACCACCACCGCAGTTTGCTTCATTCAGCTACCAACAATTCGTTAACAATGGTAAATATTTCTCACCACATGAGATTACTTTCTACAGTAGGCATTTCTATTTTGAGTAAACAACCAAACAAGTTTCAAGCTTGTTGATTTTATATTCTTGGAAAATGATATTTTTATATTTTAATCATGTTTATAATCAAATTCTAATTATCTTACATGATTATTATTTAACTTGAAGTTAGTCAATCTTTGAAGAGTTTTTACTTACAATTATTCTACATTATCAGCGTTAGTACATAATGTACTGAAAAATGACGAAATTCGTTTTTGTAGGTACCATGATGATTCCTGCGCAATATGCAATGGCTCAGGCACAACCTCCCCAAACCAGTCAGATGATGCAAATGTTGTATAATCCGTACGGAATGTATCATCAACAACAAATACCCACAGTACAAATGATCTCGGCACCGCCAATGATGCCCACTTCGACGACTACGCTGCCTACAACAGTATCCGCTGTGACAACGCGTATGAGGCCGGTCACGAGTACAAGCAACGTATCTCTCAGTGTTGTCAATGGAACAACGACAACGTCGCCACCGAGATCATCGAATTGTACTTCGCAACAGCAGCAGCAACTTCAGACACAGTTACAATCACAGGCACACTCAGAGTCACAACAAGAAGAGCCGGCATGTCAGGAACAAGTCATTATTGGAAGAAACAAGCATCTTATTGAGACAATGATACCTGGGCCTGATCGTATTCTGCCAGATTTAGAAATCCCTGGAACTCCTGAACCAACGTCTCATAAAGTTGGGGAAGAAAATACTACCTCCAATATGGAAGTAGAACACACACAAGAACACACTGAAAATAATTGTGTTCAGGAGGAAGAACATCAAGCTAATGAACAATATCAAAGGTATTTATTATTCGTAATTATTTTTTATCTATTTATCATCATGTTTAAAATACATCTACTTAATTTATTAATATAAAATCCATATTTTTGTTAGACTTTTTTACATTTCATTAGTAACTTATGCTTATTACAAATTATTACAGAGAGGATCCACCAACTTTAATCAGTAATAGTGGTGAAGTCAATACTGATGATTACAAGACTGAAAGGATCCTACCAGATATTGAAGATAATGAGGAAATTGAATCCTTAATAGTACGAACTGCAAATACAGTAAAAAGTGGCAAAAACAGTGAAACTGAAATAGAGAAATCTGTTGAACATATGGAAACTTTAACCTCTGTGGAAATAACAGAAGAGGAAGTTGCAGTAACTTCCCAATGCAATAAAGAAAGTCGTAGAGAATTTGAAAATACATCCATTGATGAGACGCAAACGGTTGAAAACGTAGAAACGCGTGATTTGCCTATTGAAGAATCTCAAACTCCTACTGCAAACAAATCTGAAATTGAACACTTGAGTCAACTTATTGTAAATATGGAATCGGAATTCAGTAACGTAGAATTACCAAACAAAAATAACCAAAAAGACAAAGTCCAGGATGAGTGCCAGGATACGTTGTCAGTGGAACCAGACGAAAAGCAAAGTGAAGAAGATGAAGCTATCAGCGTCTCATATCATAAAATTAGTCCAGAACCAATTGAATGCAAAATTATTGTAGCTCATGAAGATACTGATGTTTCATCAATCACTTCTACAGATTCAATACAGTGTGACTTAGAAATTCAGAAGATAACTTCCACGTATCAATATAAATATTCACAATCTTTACCCTGTACCCCAATTAACAAGCAAAAGTTTTATCGTTCGCTATCTTGTGCCTCTTTACGTTTCAATTTTGATCATTCGCTATCTCGTGCCTCTTTACGTTCCAATTTTGATCGTCCGCTATCTCGTGCCTCTTTACGTTCCAATTTTGATCGTTCGCTATCTCGTGCCTCTTTACGTTCCAATTTTGATCGTTCGCTATCTCGTGCCTCTTTACGTTCCAATTTTGATCGTTCGCTATCTCGTGCCTCTTTACGTTCCAATTTTGATCGTTCCAACGAAAATATTGGCTCTTATCCGGTAGATTTTAAGGCTACTAAGTTGGAAGACTTCATCAAAAGTTGTACTGGTGAAGATATGGAGTTCGAGGAGCCTGAGCGTCATTCTTATATGAAACTGAACGATGAACTTGCAATTGAACGAGCTAGATCACATACTCCTATGTCCGCAAGTCCAAGCAAAACTTCTGTTTTAAAAGCACGCCGTAGTAAAATGCCCAGCTCGCCTATATCTGCACGGTCTTCGTCTTCATACTACCAGATGGAGGAAGAAGATGAGGATGAAGAAGATTCTGATAGTGAAAGCTACAATAGTGGCCGTTTAAACGAAAAAGACGACGATGAAGAAGATGAAGATCAATTAGAAGATGATAAAATTGAGGTGAATGATGAAAATGAAGAGAAGAAAAATATAATTTTCTTCCAGTCTACAACTGTTATTGATTCAGAAATTATGCAACAACGGCAACAACAGCAGCAGCAGCAACAACAGCAGCAACAGATAGAAGAACAACAACGGCATGAACAACCCACTAGCTTTAGGTCTCAAAGTTCGGTGACTGATATGTACTCAGGTAGTCAGTTTCCTCTCGATCATCATTCAATAAACCAACAACAAACACAGCATCCCGTTGTATCAATACATCATGAAACTTATCCACTGTCTAATAGCGAGATCTCGCAAAACCTTCTTAACATATCTGAATGTGTTGATCCGACAACTAGTACGGACTCGAAGAGCTACTCCAGTTCAAAATCAGTAGTTCAAAAACCAACCACAGAACTACTTAACATCAGTGAAGATGCTCACGCAGGGCCTATGAACGTTTTTGAATTCGATGGACTCCAGATACTTGTACCTAGCACATTTATTAGCGAATCTTCGCAAAAAGCTGTAAGTGGAACAAGTCAGCAATCTATGTCTAGCAGTGAAAATGGAACGGGTAATGATGAAGAAGTAAAAAGTGTGAACATGAGAGCTGACGAAACAATGCCGGCTAGGGGAGAATTGTCAGAACAAGAGAGTAATGGCTGTACTGAACAATCAGCATGGCAGGTAGGCAGTCATTAACATTCATACTAAATACTTCTTAGCTTTGAGACATTTTTTTTTTCAAATTTTCGTACTTGTTTATTTGAAAGCTGAAAATTAATATTTTTATAAAATTATTAGATTTTATAATACTTAAGATAATAATGTGTATACAGTAATTAAACTTGAGCACTTAACAAATTATAATTCAATCATTCCACTTTTAAAATTATATCAATAATAATGTGTCTAGATGATTTATGTCCATTATGTATCTGAACTGATAAATCTTATTTAAAAATAACTAATAAATGCATCTTTTTCCAGTTATATATGGGACATGAATCTTCACGTATGTCAACATCATACGACTTGATGGCGCGCGAGAGCTGGGAAGAATCTGAAGGTTCTGATCATGATGACAATAACGGCGGACCACTTTTGGACAGTCGCTCTCTTGCCACTCATTTTACTTCCAGCCTCTTCCTTGATCGCGATCGAAAGACTCCAACACGTCGTATTTTTAAATGTTCCCATTGTCCTGAAGTTTTCGAATGTCCTAAGGAACGACGCGTACATAGCACTATGGTACATAAAGAAGCAGGTCCATCTAGTTGTAGTAATGATAATATGGACCAGTCAGGGATAAAAGAAATCAAATTGCTTGATGGGCGAGCAAACGTCTTTGATGATGTTTTTGTTCCTGGTGGCTTGCATGCTCAACAGGCATATCACGTCCAACAACCGCTACTCCATCAACTTCAGCCTCCCCAACACTCAAGTTCTGCAAAATCTGAGGCTGACGCTAAAATCGATCCCTTAGATATAACAACTGCAAATGAAGTTACTTGCAATTTATGCAATCAACGTTTCAACAGCGAGAAATCATTGCAAATGCACCACAGGCGCGTACACATTACTGAACCAGTTAAGCGAGTTCGCGAGAATGCAAAATGTCAAATCTGCAATGAGGAGTTCACCTCTGTAGCCGCTTTTAATCTTCATCTAAAGGTACATCCTCTGGAGTGCAGCCAATGTGGCAAATACTTCTATCGAAAACAAAATTTTAAACTCCACATGAAAAGACATCTAGGAATAAAACCATTCCCTTGTACCATTTGCGACAAGGCTTTCCTCACCAAACAAAAGCTTGACGAGCATATGAACGGCCATACTGGAAATGCTCCCGTCAAATGCAATCTTTGTAACGAAACATTTCGACGGTATTCAAATCTTACACAACACAAGAATCGCCACCACTTAAACATAAAAAAAAAACTAAAGGACTACATATGCCACTGCGGCGAAGTCTTTCACACAAAGAAAAAGCTCGCTTGGCACAAAGAAACGCACGACGAAAAACCAAAAGCTTGCACTTATTGCAACGAACGCTTCATACACATGGCAAGTTTGACACGACACATGAGACGAGCTCATAATCGAAGATTTGTACCCGATGCGCAACGAGAAAATGAAAATGTTGAATGCCCAATTTGTAAATGTATTTACCTACGGTCATCACTTGCTGTACACATGCGCGTACATAATGGAGAACGTCCGTACGAATGTCAAGTTTGTTCTAAATCGTTTAGTACCAAATGGAATCTGCAGCTCCATAAATGGACCCACGCTGCTCGTAGCACAAAACCATTCAAGTGTAACCAATGCAGCGCAGCATTTTATAGACACAGTGACTATACAGCCCACATGAATTCTCATAGAAACGTTAGGCCTTATACTTGTAATTACTGCGGAGCGCAGTTTATAAGAAAATATAATTGCTTGCGACACGTAAAAGAACACGAAGAAAATAAGGCGTATACATGTGACCTTTGTGGTAAGACTTTCCACAGGTCTTATTATTTAAAAGAACACTTAAGAGTGCACTCAGGTGCAAGACCTTACACTTGTCACATCTGTGGCAAGTCCAGCAGCACAAAGTCGAATCATAACAAACATGTGCGAATTCATCATGCACGTGAGCCTGTAAATACTGAGAATTAAGGAGAGACAAAAAGTATTTAATTTTTCTATTTAAATAAATAATTCTTTTATATAATTTTCTAAATTAAATATTAAAAGACTATTTATGACCACTATACAAGTGCCGTAAAATTAGCTTATATTCTATTTTTTCGATAGCAAAAAGCCTAAAAGCAAAGCATAAATAATTCGAAGTCAAGTATTAAAATGTTATACCCAAAACCTTATGATTATATTAATTTGTTCTTGTTAAGCACAGTATTTATAAACTAGTGCTTTTTTGTTACTACTTTGATTATAATTTCATAGCAAAATGTTATTAAGTTTTGGTTTAAAGTGCTTAAGGAAATACTATAACTCATTCAATAAACATAAATTTACTCTACTAAAAAATTTTAATTACTACTTTACGAATAAATATGACAGTCTAAAGAGAAATTTTAATATTTGACTATATTTAATTTTATAAAATGTATTCTATCAAAGAAAAATGCTTCCATTTTTTTTTTTTCCTCTTAAAAATAGCATATGAAAACAAAAACTTAATAGAATAAATATGAATTGTCTCCTTAATTCAAAATTCATTTTAATTTTAGTAAATATTATAATTATTACCTGAAAAATATAATTCAAAATTTTAGTCGATATTAAATTAAAACATGTTCGACTCTTATATTGCAATTACACAAGATAAGTTAAGTTTTTCAATGTGTTATAGTAAATTTGAGTAATATTATGAATTTTTTAAAATAATAACAAAATTTTATTTTTGTTAACATTTTATTATCATTTTTTGCAAATGTCCTTGTATTCTTGTAATTTCTTATAATTTAGGTCTTCGAAGGTCTGCTAGGCTGCTATCGGTACAAAAATTTGAGACTTCTTATGCGCATAGCTCATATTAATTAGTAATGAAAAACTGCCCACCTAATAAATTTATTTAATATTCTTCATAGAAAGAATCTTGTTATTCAAGCTATAAATATGTATTTGCATTTTCCAATTGCATCTTAATCCTTTTTTTGCAAGGAATATTATACAAGTAATGTAGTCTAAGATTTAATGAGTTATCTACTGTAATGGTAGAGGGCTTAAAATTTTTGAATCGATAGTAAATTTCTTTAAAGCAAGTGTTAATTTTAAAGTAATATTATACTTGACATAAAAAATCGATGGATGTTTCACGTGTGTTTATTGTTGTTGTTCAAGGAATTGGCACTTTGGCCGCTGTAAGCATGCATATAGGAAAAATTGCATTTTGCAGTTACTGGTTGGCGTGTTTTTAGAAATGAAAACGTGTTACACTGTTTTATCATGACACGTTTGTGATGAATGTAATTCAGATAAAGAAAAAAATTGTGATTCAGAGTCTTCGTCATGGTTAATAATCATTGCAATATTTTTCATGTACAAAAACTTGACGAGGGGAACCTAAGGGGACTGCTTTCTTCTTATGCTTACGTCGAGGTACCAAAGTTCTTCTGTGAAGTGGAAAAATGATAAATGTGTCATGGCACTCAGTGCACAAATGTGTAAAATTTCGTGTGTTTGGTATGTATTTGAAACAAAGGTACATATTCAAAAAAAGAAAGCAAAGCCTATGTGTAGTTAACTTTTTTCGAATACGAGAAAAGAAACTAATAAAAATCAAGTTAATTCTAAGTTTATCCTACCGTAAAAACTTGTACAAAAAAGGTCCAACGCAAAGAATCAATGCGCAATTGTACTTTTGTGAAGTGAAGGTAGATTTGGAAATTACAACTATCGATTTCCGACTTAGCTGAGTGATTTGCGCATCGGAGAGTGTTGACGTGCAAACATTTTCTTTTTTTCGCAAAAGTTTGCATATTTACACGAGGAATAATAATTGCAATAATGTGAACGTTTGCCAATCGATAGTAATGAAGTATGGGGATGTAAATCGTTCGCTAGATAATGGTTAAAAAATATTGATAAAAGAGAAATCTTTGAATGTCAATAATAGTAAGTGAATTTTTTTACAAATAACAAAGTAAAAAAGAAAACTATCACGCAGATAAGGTGTGATTAGCCTCGAAATGAAATATAAAATAAACAAATAAGTAATCGAGATAAGTTGCGTCGTAATGTTACGTGTGCGAAGTCTGTATTTATCCATTAAGTGAACTAAAAGAGTAAGATGATACTAAAGCGCAAGGGCCTATAAAAATATACAGATTGCTACTGTTAGCGTTACGGCGCTTCTAACTTTTAGATAGTTCAAAATCTTAGTTAATGTTATTCTTCTATATTTATATGTCTTGCAATCCTGTATGCAGTGATTTTTAAAAATAATTCCAATGTCAAGACTGATCGATGTTGGTTCTCGTTGCGATTCTGTTTCTCTATGCTAGAACCATAGTCGAGAATGATTTCGCCATTTAAAGAGCTTTGTTCATGTAATGAGTTTATTATTATTTAATTATTGATATCGTTTCTTTTCTTTTGCCGATTAAGTAGCAAGTTAGTAATAAAGGAATTGTTGATGCATAAAAGTAAATTAGAATGTTAAACTGCACTCAGGAAGCAGTTGATAGCTTTTTATTAAGTTTAATGTATTCGATTTTATCTTGATTTATAATTACATTTACGTTAAGGGCATTCGAAGTGTAGGATAAATTTTGTTCTGGCGAGAAAGTGTTGACCCACCTAAAACCAACATCGAAGTCCAAACGTGCAATTTTTTTAGTTAAACGAAATAATCGAAGCATGCGTGTGTTTAATCAAAACACAGCCTGTACATAATTGTAAATATGTATATCGTCTCTATTTTATAATAGGGCTGACGGATGAGGTTGGCAAATAAATATCATGAAACTTAATTCAAAAAGACATTTGAAGATAAAACAAGAAAAAATAAAGTGGATGATGCAGATAGAATAATTATTACGATTACCATTACAAAAACAATTAAGCAGCATATGTATATCTTAATAAAAGTCATGTGTTGAGGTACTTTTTTAAAAACGTTTCGTTATTTTTACCTTTTCCCGTATTGTAGACCAACTTGAAGCAGTATTACTTTCTCGCGTAATAAATTATGAATAGAACTTAATAAAAATATTACTTTTATGTAATAATAAAATCGGGTGTGTTTTCATTACAATAAAGTTTCCAAATACTGGCAAATTCTTTTTACAATTTAACCTATAATTATATATACTTCCAAGTAAATATATATATTTTTACTAGAGTTCGACACGCGCGCTTCGCGCGCTGATTTTTTTTTTTTAAGTTACAAAAGAAGCTGCATAATTAATGAACGGTTTCTTTTTTATTTACAAGAGAAATGTTATTATTCAATTCATTATTTAAGGTTGTATGGACTATATGTAAAAAATAATGTCAGATCAATAAAGTTTCATCAGTAGGTCAATAATATCATTATAAACGTCTCTGGCAAATTTGAATATGATTTGCGTGCTAGTTTTCGAGATATTGTAGTTTAAAATTAACGTGGGTTCTTATGGAGATTCTCTGAATATGGCTAGACTCGTCGTAGTTACTGAAAAAATTAAGTTGAAAAAATAGTGTTTAGTTCTTGTAAATTTGTGTATACGTAAAAGAAAACCTTTGTAATCGATTGCAATTGAAATGAATTGCTTTTGCGAGCTAGTAGGGTCCGAAAGTCAATTAAAAATTCAAATTTCGCGCCACAATATAGCAAACAAAAAAATAAGTAATTTGCCTATAACAATTAGTAAAAATTTACAATTAGTAAAAAAAAATATTACGGAAAACCAGGACTGCATTGCCCTCCGTTACATTATTATCTATCATTTTACAAAGTTTGCAGTTTCTATATAAATATTTCGCTGAATGGCATTTGAATTACTTGATTTTGAGACATTATTCAAATGCCATTTAGCGAAATATTTATATAGAAACTTCAAACTTTGTAAAATGATAGATAATAATGTAACGGAGGGTAATGCAGTCCTGATTTTCCGTAATATTGTTTTTACTATTTGTTATAGGCAAATTACTTATTTTTTCGTCTGCTATATTGTGGCGCGAAATTTGAATATTTAATTGACTTTCGGACTCCCTTAAGGCGATGCGAGGCCCCACAGTTACCGACGATTGCAGGGATCCGTTTTTCTCATTCAATTTTGAATTTTGACAAAAAATCTCTCTGACACGTTATAGATTTGATAGTCAACTATAACGTACCAGAGCGATATTTTCTTAAAATTTAAAATTGATTGAGAAAAACGGGTCCCTGCAATCGTCGGTAACGACTGGTACTCACATCAAAGTTATAACATAAAAACTGTGTAGTAAGCCGTACAGTCATACTAAAAAGTGAAAGAAATGAGCAATGCAATGTTCTAAAACCGATGTAAAGTGTTCTTCATAGTTCTAAAAAACATTTTACATATTTGTTTACTCTTAGTACTGTAGAATATTAGTGTTCTCAACAAATTATACGACCAAAATATTTGTCTTAAATTTTTAAATGAGATCTTACGGCCAATACAACCTTGATGCACTTATTTTGAATTCATTTAAACATTATGATGTTTTTCATCAAGCTATGTTATAGTTTTATTGACTAAAAAATGTATGTATGAAGAAGTATTTGTTATTTTAATATATGATTTGTCTTTATCTTTTGAATTTAGTTCTAGTGATTCATTCCATTCCATAGTTTCCTGCTTTAACAAATTTAAAGGTTCATTCAATTCTATAGTATCAGAATGTCACTACAATGATAAAGATTAATCAAGTTTAATTTCATTTAAATAAGCTTTTTTCATGTTGTGATTTTTTTCAATAAGTAAAATTGCCACTAAGATAGATAAACAATAACATAATTATGAAAATATCTGTTTTCTGTGTTTAATAATGTTAAACATATAAAAAGGCAAAGTGAAGGTATAAAATTCAAGATGAATATTTTTATATTGAGAAACCCGTGTTTTTAATTTTAACTAAATAAAAAGATCCTTACACTAATCCGACCATCATCACTAATAAAAAACCGCTCCCAATATACATTGGCACTTAGCTTCCTCAAACTAATGTATTTATTCCTCTTTTTAATTTTTTATATGACAATAATTAATTGTATTATACAAAAGTTTCTCTATCTATCAAATATTGTCTGAAAAACGCTATTCGAAAATATTTTTAAAAAACTTTCAACCTCAAATATCTTTGGTCGTGACAGTTCAATTTTTTTGCGCAATGAACAGTTTGGAGATATAAAAAATCTATATCCTCTATACCAAATTTCAGGACGATTAATTGGTTTTTATTCTTGTCATCGTGTGTCAGTGAAAACGCGTTTTTTTTTTTAAATAATTTTTTTCTCAAAAAAAAAAATGAAGATAATCTCTTGAAATTTATACCAAATATTATCTTCAATAAGCGTAATAAGTAAATAAAATTTTGAGTCGATAATCAAATATTTTTTGAAAAATTAATTTATGAATTATAAGAACATTTTCCATGATATACTAAAGATAATTTGAAATTTAAAAACAGAAAACGTAGGTAGTTTAAAGATTTTTTGGTTATAAAAAAAAAAAGAAAATCGATAAAAAATTAAAACGGAGTATTTTTTCGGGACCAAGAGAATAAGCTTTGTCCGACGAAAATAGGTGAAATGGTTTTCGAGATATCGAGTGTTTACATACACACACCCACCCACCCACTCAGTACTCACCCACACATACACACACACACACACACACGCATGCATGCACGCACGCACGCACGCACGCAGGCACGCACACACACATACAGACACACACACACACACGTAATGAATAAATATTTTTTTTAAAATAAAAATTTTTCATCGATTTATCAATTGATTATAAATTTCTATCAATTAATATATATCATATTTTCCCGCTCACAACACATGCGCTATCTCTATACCATTCCACCATAACTCTAAGGGTGTCTCTATAACTTTGCGCGTGCATATGCCCTCTCGTGTATAAGGTATACCTATATATAGTGCTCTCCTATAAGGTATACCTATATATAGCGCTCTCCTATATATAGGTATACCTTATACACAGCGAGCACACACACGCGCGCTGCACGGTTTTAGAGACTCCCGAAGTCCCTATAGGGCATTTGCGCATACACCAAAAAATTCGAGATTTCGAGATATTCGAGATATTCGAGATATTCGAGAAAAAATCGAGATGGCGTCGCAACATGGCGTCGACCATGCCAAGGATGCATTTTTTATAGAGGGAATATATTTTTAACTCGTTATATTTTTCAACGCCTTTCCACGTGAAAATAGTATATGAGATCTCATCTGCAATTTTACATATTATGGGATCTCATATGAGATCTGATGCCCGAAATTCTCATATATATCCGTCAAACTGAGTACCAAAAACATTAATGAGGGCTTCAATAGTTTTTTAAAACAATCAACACGTTTTTTAAAAGCTAATTTTTTAAGTACGTTCTCTAACAACATAATTTCTCTAGTCCTTTTAATTCTTCTAGTCTCGTCTATTCAATAAGCACTTTTTACAAATGGGAATAATTTTTTTCATGACTGTACAAATAATAATATTTTTAATATAAAACTTTCTACGAAAGTATAAAATAAGGCAAGTATAGACGTTTTTTCTACATAATCTATAAAAAAACAACCCAATTTGTCTAGACCTTTTATTTATTCGAATCTCATCTATTCAATAAGCACTCTCTACAAATGGTAATCATTTTTTTCATGATTGTACAAATAATAATAATATTGTTAATATAAAACTTTCTGCCAAAGTATAAAATAAGGCAAGTATAGACGTTTTTTCTGTATAATATCTATAAAATAATAATATTTATGATTTTGTAAAAGAAATCAAATAAATACCAGTGAAAAAGTCTTTTACTTCGTTGATTCATTGTATGCTGAACAAATTATATGTAAGTAAGTACATTCAAATTGTTCACTGCAAATCAAACAAACGAAAGTTGTGAAATCAATTATCAATAGTCAAGTAATGCAAATAACTCTCGGAAACTACTGTATGACTGTTCTCAGAAATGTATTCAAATTTGTTTATCTTTCTATACAAATTAAACACAAGAAAGTACTGAAATGATATAAAACTTTCTACGAAAGTATAAAATAAGGCAAGTATAGACGTTTTTTCTGTATAAATCTATAAAATAATAATATTTATGATTTTTTAAAAGAAATCAAATAAATACCAGTCAAAAAGTCTTTCACTTCTTTGAGTCATTGTATGCTGAACAAATTATATGTAAGCATTCAAATTGTTTACTGCAAATCAAACAAACGAAAGTTGTGAAATCAATTATCGTTAGTCAAGTAGTGCTAACATCTCTCGGAAACCACTGTATGACTGTTTTGAGAAATATATTCAAAATTGTTCATCTATAAGGTTTTGTATAGGAGTGTAAAAAATCGTTAGATTTAACATCGATTTTAGCGATAGACCGCTCCAGAAAATGGAAAGGAAGGAAAATGAAAACGAGGAAAGGAAAAAACAAAAAAGGATAAAGACACAGTAAAGGAAATTAATGATAAAAATACTTATGACATTAAAAACAATAATTGCATTAAATAATTAATGAGCAAGATTTAAAAAAAATCGGCACAACGTGTTTGAATAAAATACCGAACTATTTTTAAGTTAAATGATACAATATCATATCATATATAAAAGGTAGATCAGTTAAAAGTATGATAAAAGTATATAATTTTAAAGCGTATAATAAATAACTGATTTATTATAAATCGACGGCTGAGCGGAAGAAGAACGTATCTCGGCGCGAGGATAAAGAACAACGTACTTATCTCGCCGCAAGGATGAAGAAGGACGTATTTCGCCAACGGCCGTGTGTAAAAGCGTCGAAATACGTCGTTCTTCATCCTCGCGCCGAGATACATTCTCCTTCCGCTCAGCCGTTGAAATACATTCCACTAAAACTAAGAGACTGTCCACATAGTGGATTTTGGGCTTTGGGCAATGTGTAAAAAAATCGGTGTCGGTCATCTTGTAAATTCACAACCCGTGGTTGAAGACGAACAGAACTTCTATACAACTGAATACTGACATAACCTTATAATTGGCCATGGATTGTGAATTTACAAGATAACCGACAACGATTTTTTTTACACATTGCCCAAAGCCCAAAGCTCAAAACCCACTATGTGGACAGTCTCTAAAAATGACAGCTATTATTGTACCACTGTCGCGAAATTCAAATCAAAACTCAATACATGGCTATCTAATATAAAGCTTATGTTTTTTGGAATAGACATTTGTTTTATATTTATTAAATGATAATTTATGTTTTATTTATTTTACTTATTTTAAATTTATGCTATATATTATTTTGGTACATAAAATGTGGCAATCTTTGATAACTGATTGATTTTTTTTCCGTATGTCTGTATTTTTTGTTGATTTTCTATATGCATTGGAACATTTGGAGCAAAGAAAAACAAAGATATACAGAAATAAATTAAAATAATAAAAAAAGTGCAGAAAAAAACAAAAATAAATAGAAATAAATGATGAAAAAATTAGGAACTCAACTTTATGGATCAAATAAAAAGAAACAAAAATGAAAAAAAAAATTTTTTTTGAATATTTTAGTTTATTTCTGTTTAATTCTGTATATTTCTGGTTTTTTCTGTTTATTTTTATTAAAAGTTTTTTTATTTAATAAATTGTTTTGTTTTTTTCTGTTTTTCTTTATTTTGTTTTTGTCTATTTCTGTATTTTAGTTTTTTCTATTTTTTCATCTATATTTTTGCTTTTTCCTGCTTCAAATGTTCCATTCATGTAGAAAAAAAAAACAGAAAAAACAGCAGTAGAAACAGAAAAAAACGATAAAATACCAAAGTATGTAGAAAAAAATGTTGAAGTATACAAAACAAATAACTCTCGGAAACTACTGTATGACTGTTCTCAGAAATGTATTCAAATTTGTTTATCTTTCTATACAAATTAAACACAAGAAAGTACTGAAATGATATAAAACTTTCTACGAAAGTATAAAATAAGGCAAGTATAGACGTTTTTTCTGTATAAATCTATAAAATAATAATATTTATGATTTTTTAAAAGAAATCAAATAAATACCAGTCAAAAAGTCTTCCACTTCTTTGAGTCATTGTATGCTGAACAAATTATATGTAAACATTCAAATTGTTTACTGCAAATCAAATAAACGAAAGTTGTGAAATCAATTATCGTTAGTCAAGTAGTGCTAACATCTCTCGGAAACCACTGTATGACTGTTTTGAGAAATGTATTCAAAATTGTTCATCCTTTTCTATACAAATTAAACACAAGAAAGTACTGAAATCAATTTATTGTAGTCAAGTACCCATAAGATAACTTCACTGACATAATAGAACTTTTCGTACCTTGCGTGTAAAATTACATTTTATGCCTACGTTGTAACTTAAAAAATATTCAGCCAGTGGGCATAAAGTATTACTTAACGCCTAAGAGGCGCAATAGCTCACATACTCCTATACAAAACCTTATAGAACCTATACCCACTTTACGCTCGTGTAGGTGAAAATTGTTTTTTGACTATTATGCTTTCTTTTCATTTCTAAAATTCATAGGAATTTTTTCAGATATTTACGAAAAGTCAAAATGTTGAACCTTCTATAGTTCTATAATATTACTCATCTTGGGAGGACAAGAGAAGTCTAGAGTTGCTCTAGCAGGGGTGGTTCTCCAATCTCCCACACATACTTGGCGGGCCCGACGGTTTGCAGTTCAAGGTGTAGACATATGGTCATTTTCATATATAAAGATCAGATAAAATGTATAAATGGGTTGCATTTACATATTAAATACTGATCCATGAATGTATCACTCTGTTTTTAAATAGAAATTGCAAACCCTCGTGAAAATATTATATGAGATCTCATATATATGAATATCGGACATGAGATCTCATATGCGATTTCATATGAGATCATCCTATAATATATAAAATTGCAGATAACAATATATATATATATATATATATATATATATATATATATATATATATATATATATATATATATATATATATATATATATATATATATATATATATATATATATATATATATATATATATATATATATATATATATATATATATATATATATATATATATATATATATATATATATATATATATATATATATATATATATATATATATATATATATATATATATAATCATATGAGATCTGATGGCTGAAATACTCACATGAGATCTTGTATGATATTTACACGCGAGAAAAGGATAAAAAATTGGTGGCTTATAAAATGGATAGTAAAATCTAAAGCACTTTTGAGTAGATTTTTTAGTACAATTTATATGCATTTTTACTTCATTCCTGTTTAAAAACGACGGACACAAGGAAAAATATTTTGGGTAATCTAAGTAAATCGTGATATTCTGCACATATGTAGGGATGATATATTTGAAAAGTATAATCAATTAAAAATTAGAGTCATTGTAATTATTTATTAATTATAGTGGACTTATACGTATAAACATTTTTAATAAATTTATGCAAAAATTTAGATTTCTACATTTACAAAGCTCACCGGTAAACTGCAAACCGTCGGGCCCGCCAAGTATGTGTGGGAGATTGGAGAACCACCCCTGCTAGAGCAACTCTAGACTTCTCTTGTCCTCCCAAGATGAGTAATATTATAGAACTATAGAAAGTTCAACATTTTGACTTTTCGTAAATATCTGAAAAAATTCCTATGAATTTTAGAAATGAAAAGAAAGCATAATAGTCAAAAAACAATTTTCACCTACACGAGCGTAAAGTGGGTATAGGTTCTATAAGGTTTTGTATAGGAGTATGTGAGCTATTGCGCCTCTTAGGCGTTAAGTAATACTTTATGCCCACTGGCTGAATATTTTTTAAGTTACAACGTAGGCATAAAATGTAATTTTACACGCAAGGTACGAAAAGTTCTATTATGTCAGTGAAGTTATCTTATGGGTACTTGACTACAATAAATTGATTTCAGTACTTTCTTGTGTTTAATTTGTATAGAAAAGGATGAACAATTTTGAATACATTTCTCAAAACAGTCATACAGTGGTTTCCGAGAGATGTTAGCACTACTTGACTAACGATAATTGATTTCACAACTTTCGTTTATTTGATTTGCAGTAAACAATTTGAATGTTTACATATAATTTGTTCAGCATACAATGACTCAAAGAAGTGGAAGACTTTTTGACTGGTATTTATTTGATTTCTTTTAAAAAATCATAAATATTATTATTTTATAGATTTATACAGAAAAAACGTCTATACTTGCCTTATTTTATACTTTCGTAGAAAGTTTTATATCATTTCAGTACTTTCTTGTGTTTAATTTGTATAGAAAGATAAACAAATTTGAATACATTTCTGAGAACAGTCATACAGTAGTTTCCGAGAGTTATTTGTTTTGTATACTTCAACATTTTTTTCTACATACTTTGGTATTTTATCGTTTTTTTCTGTTTCTACTGCTGTTTTTTCTGTTTTTTTTTTCTACATGAATGGAACATTTGAAGCAGGAAAAAGCAAAAATATAGATGAAAAAATAGAAAAACTAAAATACAGAAATAGAGAAAAACAAAATAAAGAAAAACAGAAAAAAACAAAACAATTTATTAAATAAAAAAACTTTTAATAAAAATAAACAGAAAAAACCAGAAATATACAGAATTAAACAGAAATAAACTAAAATATTCAAAAAAAATTTTTTTTTTCATTTTTGTTTCTTTTTATTTGATCCATAAAGTTGAGTTCCTAATTTTTTCATCATTTATTTCTATTTATTTTTGTTTTTTTCTGCACTTTTTTTATTATTTTAATTTATTTCTGTATATCTTTGTTTTTCTTTGCTCCAAATGTTCCAATGCATATAGAAAATCAACAAAAAATACAGACATACGGAAAAAAAATCAATCAGTTATCAAAGATTGCCACATTTTATGTACCAAAATAATATATAGCATAAATTTAAAATAAGTAAAATAAATAAAACATAAATTATCATTTAATAAATATAAAACAAATGTCTATTCCAAAAACATAAGCTTTATATTAGATAGCCATGTATTGAGTTTTGATTTGAATTTCGCGACAGTGGTACAATAATAGCTGTCATTTTTAGAGACTGTCCACATAGTGGGTTTTGAGCTTTGGGCTTTGGGCAATGTGTAAAAAAATCGTTGTCGGTTATCTTGTAAATTCACAATCCATGGCCAATTATAAGGTTATGTCAGTATTCAGTTGTATAGAAGTTCTGTTCGTCTTCAACCACGGGTTGTGAATTTACAAGATGACCGACACCGATTTTTTTACACATTGCCCAAAGCCCAAAATCCACTATGTGGACAGTCTCTTAGTTTTAGTGGAATGTATTTCAACGGCTGAGCGGAAGGAGAATGTATCTCGGCGCGAGGATGAAGAACGACGTATTTCGACGCTTTTACACACGGCCGTTGGCGAAATACGTCCTTCTTCATCCTTGCGGCGAGATAAGTACGTTGTTCTTTATCCTCGCGCCGAGATACGTTCTTCTTCCGCTCAGCCGTCGATTTATAATAAATCAGTTATTTATTATACGCTTTAAAATTATATACTTTTATCATACTTTTAACTGATCTACCTTTTATATATGATATGATATTGTATCATTTAACTTAAAAATAGTTCGGTATTTTATTCAAACACGTTGTGCCGATTTTTTTTAAATCTTGCTCATTAATTATTTAATGCAATTATTGTTTTTAATGTCATAAGTATTTTTATCATTAATTTCCTTTACTGTGTCTTTATCCTTTTTTGTTTTTTCCTTTCCTCGTTTTCATTTTCCTTCCTTTCCATTTTCTGGAGCGGTCTATCGCTAAAATCGATGTTAAATCTAACGATTTTTTACACGATTGGTATATTACATGTGATATAATTAACATCATACATTGAAGAAAGGATGATTGAACTGACGAAACAAATTATTTCTCATAGAATTTAATTATTGTTAAAATTATAGTTAGCTTCACCTCAAAGAAAATTCAACAAAGCAGTCGAATCTTTTTTTACTTTTTATCCAATTTTGATTTGGAAGGGATCATTTTATTCCGTGTTCAATTTTCAGGGGAAGGTGATATATAATTATCAAAACCTAAAATCAACCTGAAAATTATCAAAACCTAAAAAATTACATTCAATTAATTATAAGTATGTGCATGTTTTTTTTAGAAACAATTGAATGCAACTGTAGGTTTTGATAATTTTCTATATCGGTACACTTCCCTCTGAAATTGAATATGGAATAAAATGACCCCTTCCGAATCAAAATTAGATAAAAAGTTATAAAGATTCGACTGTTTTTAAATTTTTAGAATTTTTGACAATAATTAAATTTTATTAGAAACATTTTTTGCTTCCTCCTAGAGGAAGCTTTGTGATAGTAAATTTTTGAGTTGTTGTAAAAACATGTTATAATTGTGTTCCGAGGTGTTAGGAATCAAAATACATGGTTTTTGAAAAATGTCTGTATGGATGTGTGTGTGTGTGTGTGTGTGTGTGTGTGTGTGTGTGTGTGTGTGTGTGTGTGTGTGTGTGTGTGTGTGTGTGTGTGTGTGTGTGTGTGTGTGTGTGTGTGTGTGTGTGTGTGTGTGTGTGTGTATACGCCTGGATCTCAGCTTCTACTCGGTAGATTTTGACCGGACAGGTCTCATTTTTTTTGTTTTTTTTTGCGTGATGGCGGGTCAAAATCCGTTTTTTGATTGGGGCGATGCGTTTTTGTTTTTTTTTTAAATTTTCGATTTTCTCAAAACTGTTTTTTGATTTTTTTTAATGATAGGATCGAGTTATTCGAATCTGATGGGTAGCGTTCGAAAGAGAATTAAAATACCTATATTTTCTAAAAAAGAAAAAGTTTCTAGCTATCACGGTTCTTTAGTTATCATCAAAAACAAAAAAGTGTTTTTTTTTTTTAAAACTCATAACTCTAATGATGTGTAACAAAATGAATTAAAATGTTTAAAAATTATATCTATTATAATCTATTATAATATATTATGCATTATGAATGCAATATATTCTGCATTATTATAATTTATTTGTGAGCTATGAACTTTTTAAAAAAAACACGTTTTTGTTAATAAGAAAAGAACAATGATAGCTATAAATTTTTTTTTTCTTAAAAAATATGAATTATGAAATATAAAAAATAAACACGTTTTTGTTAATAACAAAACAACCGTGATAGCTATTTGTTTTATTATAAATTTTGATATTTTACTTCTATTTCAAATGATAACTTTATTTATCAGCTCAAAATTTATATAAATTTGATATAAATAAATAATAAATAAATAAATAAATTTAAAAATTAACAATTTTTAATATTCATAAATGAATTTAATTATAATTATGCAATAAATTTTTTAAAAAATTATAAATTTTGTTATTAAAAATTAATTAAAGGAATCAACAAATTACGGTTGAGAAAGCTACGGGCCAATAAATTGGCAGCGGTTTTTTCGTTATCTCGACAACACCCCTTTTTTCAATGTATGTTTTTACTTACATCACAGTATGTGTAACAATCCTTGTAAAAAATCGGTAAGTTAACATCGAGTTTACATTTTTAACGATATAAAATTTTATCAGAGAATAATTTATGTACAATGTATATCATATCTATATGAAAAAACAGAATTTTATGATAAATATATGGTTAGACGATTGACACGTCAACTATAAAAAATTGGCGCTAGGTAAGGTAAAACACCCAATACTTGGACACATTTTGAAACATAACGTGAATAAACGGTATTTCTAAATTCAATAAACGGAATTTGTCAAATCTTTTTAATCTAATTACTAATTCGGGATGTTATTTTACTAAATTATGCAAAGACAAAGATATTTAAATGTTTTTTATATTAAAAAAGTCAGTTTAAAAAATATCTTTAAAACTCCTATAGTTGGATAGCATATGTCAAACTAATACCGATACTTGGATAACGCTTGGAACCAGTAGTTGGACAATATAATTAACCCTGATAAAAAAATCTATTAAATCCGATTTGATCCTATTTTCGAATTAAAATTTTTAATAAAGTGCCCTATATTCATTTCCCATAGACCAAATAGAAATAAAATAGGATTTAATAATTTTTTTAAATGTGTCCAACAACGGGTATATAGAAATTGAGGGATACCGTATAGTTGGACAACATTTATATGTGCACTCTTTCAAACCCTAACCTCATAAAAATTATATTCCGTATTATAAATTTAATAAGACCGAAACTGATACAATTTCAAATTCACTAGATAGTTAATGTCATAAACAATGTTAAT
The DNA here is from genome assembly GCA_036365515.1 of Torymus aiolomorphi. Lineage (NCBI taxonomy): Eukaryota > Metazoa > Arthropoda > Insecta > Hymenoptera > Torymidae > Torymus > Torymus aiolomorphi. Next base: position 37,331,082 of record CM070875.1, read on the forward strand.
GAATTAATATTGTTATCATATTTATTTGTAAAAGTAATATTTTACCGCTGTCCAAGTGCTGGTCTGATTTTTTGTTGTGTCCAAGTATTGGGTATTTTATCTTATATAATTGTTATAGACGGGCCTAAGCCGGAGTCCTACGCCTATAGGACTATATATAGTCCTATAAATACCAAATTGTATATAGAGGTCGCAAGTCACAACATGGTCGCATCAAGCTATCCGCAATTTCGCACCTCCGAGTAAAAGTGGCACATCTGGTGGACGCTTTAGGAAACGTTCAAAGTTATACCTTCGTCTGTTCTGTCTAAACAAGGATCCCTAACCTACGAAAAAAGAAAATAATACAATTCGTCAATTTGTGTTCATGCATAAATAAACTGTTTTTCCACAATTATGTGGATGGGAGTATATTTATTTTTATTTATTTATCCAGAGTACATTATAGAAGTACATTACACTGTTGTAACCCTGCAGAGAAAAATAAATTTCCTGTTTGCAGGTCCGGAGTATAGATATACTTAAAACTAAAACTAATACTAATTCTTAAAACTATGAAAGATTTTTTAACATCATAATAGACTTTCTAAAAACAGTAATATGTATATATGCTATATGCAATTATCTAAATTTTCGACTTGAATTACTATATGTTTTCCATAATAATTATGTGGAGAAATGTTACCTATATATGCATCATAAATTCGCAGAATTTGAACTTGCCTCCATGTATCACGTGATGAAGGTATAACTTTGAAACTCGCATGCGCGCCATCTCGCGGGGCTCGGAGGTGCGAATATGGTTATGTGTAGAGATATAAAACAGTAAAAAGACGTTTTTTTTTCAACCGGTCATGCGACCGTCTTTTGGACCGTCCCGTGACAATTTGGACCGTCCAAAATGGATTTCAAAATTTTTTGATATAAAAAGACCGTCTTTTTTAAAAAGGTTTGGTCATAAGCCCGTCACAAACAAATTGGTCTAAATAATACAGATTTGTGAAGTTCGCGAACTGAAATTATAAATATTAATATTTTCGATTAATTTTTAATCCAATCGATTCCTCCAGTTTTGCCGAATTAACCTCCGCAATTATTTTTATTTGCGTATTAATAGTTTCAAAGTTATTAGCAAAACAAATATTGCATATCGGGCGCGGCGCTAAATTAAATTTATGGATTTAATGCATTATACTCGATGAAATTAATTATTATTAAAATACCATCTGAAAGCTCCTCTTTTGCGGATTATGTTAATATAAAACACATATAAATTTTTTATTATAATTAGTCGATACAAAATATTTGCTAATCACAGACAAAAATAGCTTGATTCCCTAGTGTTTTTTTTCTAGTGACTTTTGCTGGCGCGAAAATAATATCTTATAAATACTTAAAAAAATGAATTTAACATATTATTTACATTTACGTATTACATATCGATTTCTCCACATTTGCGGATTAATATTATTCAAGTCTCTTTATTTTTTAACGTGACTAATAAAAGTTTTGATGAGTATAATGTGCAGTGAGGCCAAAATAAGTGGCACCCTACAAGCGCGAAATTTGAAATTGTGATTTTCTGCATTAAAAAAGTTGCTCCAAATAATTACTTTTAAAGTTGTTTACAGCAAAATAGGACACAAAAAGTAAAGTTATTATGAAAAAAATAATTTATTTAGCATTGTTTATTGCTTTTTGTTTATTGAAAGTTTTCGTGTAGTGGTTATTACATTTGGCAAAACGGCGTGTAAAAACTCATGTAATGGGATGAATTGCATTTAAGATTCCTGCATAATTAGAGATTATTTTAAATAATAATTATTTATTTATATAATTATTTATTTATTTATAAAATTAGAATAAACAAATAAACGAAAGAATTCGTTACAAGTTATATTTAAAAGAAGTAAGATTGACATTCGAAACAACGGTAGTTAGACGTGAAAAGAATTAGAGGATTTTCACTTAATAATATAGTAAATCCCAGTTGAAAGTTAGCCTAGACAGGGCTTCAGAACAGTGAAGCTTTTGAAGATGAGCTAAGCGCACGTACCTTTCCTGAAACGTCAGGAAATCTCTGTTAAAAATCAAACTTACAGCTGGAGCGCACGCGAAGTCGAGCTCTTGGAGACGAGCCGAGTCGCGCGCCCGTGCATTCTTTAGCATGAGAAAATCAGCGATATAAATTGAACAAACCAGAGTGCATGCGGAGTCTAGCTTGCGAAGACGAGCTTTATTGCGTGCGTACACTCATATAAAAAAAAATAAGAATGCAAAGTTAAGGGTTCCCACGTCTTTCAAGTTGGCAGGGCAATTTCCATAAAAATCAAAAATATTACTTTTGGAACATTTGCGGTCGCTCATTAATGGTAATTCAATCGTAAAGGAATTAATTTTACAGCACGCATTTTAGTAATTTTGTTTAAAAAAACGGATGCAATGCTAGCAAGATTTTTAACAGAGATTTCCTGACATTTCAGGAAAGGTACGCGCACTTAGCACATCTTCAAGAGCTTCACTGTTCTGAAGCCCTGTCTAGGCTAACTTTCAACTGGGATTTACTATATTATTAAGTGAAAATCCTCTAATTCTTTTCACGTCTAACTACCGTTGTTTCGAATGTCAATCTTACTTTTTTAAATATAGCTTGCAACGAATTCTTTCGTTTATTTGTTTATTCTACTTTTATTGTAAATAATTATTATTTAATACTAAAATAATCTCTTAATTATGCAGGAATCTTAAATGTAATTTATTCCATTACATGAGTTTTTACATGCGGTTTTGTCAAATGTAATAGCCACTACGCGAAAACTTTCAATAATCAAAAAGCAATAAACAATGCTAAATAAATTATTTTTTTCACAATAACTTTTCTTTTTGTGTCCTACTTTGATGTAAACAACTTTAAAAGTAATTATTTGGAGCAACTTTTTTAATGCAGAAAATCACAATTTCGAACTTCGCGCTTGTAGGGTGTCACTTATTTTGGCATCACTGCACATTATACTCATCAAAACTTTTATTAGTCACGTTAAAAAATAAAGAGACTTGGATAATATTAATCCGCAAATGTGGAGAAATCGATATGTAATACGTAAATGTAAATAATATGTTAAATTCATTTTTTTAAAAGTATTTATAAGATATTATTTTCGCGCCAGCAAAAGTCACTAGAAAAAAAACACTAGGGAATCAAGCTATTTTTGTCTGTGATTAGCAAATATTTTGTATTGACTAATTATAATAAAAGTTTATATGTGTTTTATATTAACATAATCCGCAAAAGAGGAGCTTTCAGATGGTATTTTAATAATAATTAATTTAGCATAAATTAAATTTAGCACCGCGCCCGATATGCAATATTTCTTTTGCTAATAACTTTGAAACTATTAATACGCAAATGAAAATAATTGCGGAGGTTAATTCGGCAAAACTGGAGGTATCGATTGGATTAAAAATTAATCGAAAATATTAATATTTATAATTTCAGTTCGCACTTCACAAGTCTAAATAATACCCCCTGCATCTATATAGATGTAAAAAGACCGCCTTTTATTTTTGGTCTTGTGACCCCGTCACATTTGTGATAAAAAGTTAGTTATATATTAATAAACTTAAATATATAATAGTAAATAATCTATAGAAATTAAATTGAAAATTTATACAAATAACATGTAACAATGAAAAGATAAATTAATATGCCTTATATATTTTTTACTTACATAAATCTTAAACAATTTTACGAATAAAAGTGCGTTTAATAAGTTTACTATCAAATGAAAAAAAAAAATTGTTACACTTTATCTACATACACTTGTAAGCAGTACAATTCATTTAATGTGCGAAATTATTATAAGAATCACATCTTTTTAGAAAGCTGTATTTTAAAATAGTAAAAAAGAAATCGGTCTTAAGAGGGTGTGGTACTCATGTACTCTATTTTACCGGCAGAACACGGTAAATCTATATTATTAAAATAAATATATCGAATTACGTCTTATAAAGATATAGTTGCCCTGCGCAATGTAATAATATACCAGCCTACGCAGTTTTGAGCTAAAATGTCAGTGACACCCTAAAAAATTTTACGAACAAAAATAACCGAAATTTCGTTCGCAAAATTTTTTAGGGTGCCGTTGATATTTGGGCTCAAAACTGCGCAGGCTGGTAGATTATTACATTGCACAGGGCAACTATCTCTTTATAAGACGTAATTCGATATATTTATTTTAATAATATAGAATTTATCGTGTTCTGCCGGTAAAATAGAGTACATGAGTACCACACCCCCTTAATAATACCCCCTTCACCTATATAGATGTAAAAAGACGGTCTTTTTATTTTTTGTCTTGTGACCTTGTCACATTAATAATAAAAAAAATAATTAAAATAAAAATAATAAATTTTACGGATCCCATGCGTTCCGTAAAATTAAACGGAACGACAAAATCGGAGTGAACTTGCAATTCGAATAATGGCGCGCGGATTTCCGTTACGTTTTTACAAAGTCCTATTCCCATGAGAGTGAGAAAAAACGCCGGAATGGGGATTGTAGTGCTTCAAGAAATTAATTTGATAATAATTTTAAGGAAACATAATTTTATTTTGTTCAGTATTTATTAAATTGTTGTTTTTTAATTTATTCTAATGCAATTTTAGCATTATATCAACAAATTTTGATAAGTTTTAACCGAAAGTGAGGTTAGAAAACCATTCCGCTAAAAAAAAAAGGTACTCCATGGGACTAGGGTGTTGAAATTTTCGTACGGAATAGGCCCGCTCATTATGAATTATTACCATGTACATACTGTTAAACAACATTGTTTATTGTTCATGAACAATGTTTTTAATAAGAAAAAGAAGATAAATATTAATTAGATTGTGCACAAAGTGAATATTAAAAAATTATAAATATGTAATATTATTAATTAATTGCGAGTAACTTTTATGGAATTAATTATTTTATTGTTATTAAGACTATTATTGTTTTTATTTATTAATATGATAATATAGCTAATCAGACCCACATTTACTACGTATTATTTAATCATGTAGTTAACACATTTTAAATTTCGCATCACCGCCATTACGATTTTACCATTCCGTAAGTTTTTCCGTAACGCATGGGAGCGCACCCTTATGGCAAATTTTAAAAAGTATGACTGCGTCACAAAATTTTGAGTTGGTCTTGTGACCGTCCATGGACCGTCCTAAAATTTGTGACGCGGTCCCTTTACATCACCAGCGTTGGTTTATAGCGTTGGTTTATCCAAAAGTCTACGCTCATAGTTCATGACTGTAGACAAGTGGCGCCACAAGGTCATATCATTGCAACTCATGCGCGAGTATGAATAAAATTTGAAATAAGCTATTCATAAATAATCCTTTTTTAATATAATAAAAAAGCAAAAATAAAAAAAAATTATTTATGAATTAAACGTAAGCTCATTCGACAAAATTTCAAATTTTATTCATATTCGCGCATGAGTTTCAATGTTATGATGTTATGGCGCCACTCGTCTACAGTCATGAACTATGAGCGTAGACTATTGGATAAACCAACGCTGTACATCACTAGTTATGTGTCGAGAGAATTTTCATCATGCGACTCGCATGCAGTGGTGGCATGATGAACTCGGCGGAGCACATGTAGTTCTGTAGTTCATCCAAACACGATTGTTTACATATTGTATTAGTATTTTTATATTCTCAAAACATATATTATACGTAAAAATTTAAATAATTAAAATTTTATAATATATTCTATTGAAAACAATATATTTTCAAATTATAAGCATGGGTCGCTTAGCAGAGGTATTAATAATAAATACATAACCTATCTTGTATTTAATAAAAAAAATGTATTTTTTTTAACTATCTTATTTACTTATTAAATTTTTTTGTATACTTTTAAGCTTGCTGGCGATCATTCAAACGATGAAAAAATAAAAACATTTGTTTTTCAAGATGAAGGACACACCTTAGGAAATGTGTTGCGTTCGATTATTGCCCATTAGTGAGTCAATAATAATAAGCATAATTTAATTTATTGATACAGATATAGAAATACTTTTCTTTTTAAAGAAACTGTGAAGCTCCAGCTGAAATACATTCTTATTTTTTATTTACAGCCCTGATGTAGAATTATGTGGATATACAGTACCTCACCCTGCAGAAGCCAAAATGCATTTTGTGATTCAGGCTAAAAAAGGCAGAGCAGTTGACATTCTGCGGAGAGGCCTTGAGGATCTATCTAAAGTTTGTGATCATACAATGCAAACTTTTGAAAAAGCTATGGATGACTATAAAAGTTCGAAACCCAATGGAATGGACATAAGTTAATTATAAGTGCAATTTTTTTTTATTTCAAGGGAGATAAATATTTTGCATTGCTGTACATATTATATTGTAAATATTTTAAAATAAAAATGTGTTTTTCATACAAAAGTATTTTTGTTCATGACTTACATATGTTATTTATATTGTTGTATATTAACATAATATATATCTACCACTAATTTACCATATCTTAATTATTTATAGTACATTTCGACACGGGTGGGGAAGTCGATTATTTAGCTGGTGTGACTTTTTGCACAAGCGAAGCGAGTGCGAAAAAGCCACACCACCTAAATAATCGACTTACGCACTAGTTTCGAACGGTATTTTATACCACGAGCGCCGAAAAATCATATCAAAGTTGTGATTTTGAGGTTAGAGTGGTATAAAATATGCTAAAGACATTCCTATTCTGTACATTGATAAAATTTTATCAACACTTTGAGTGCTGCTAATGTATAAGAAGATTTTGGTGAATTTTAAAATGGTTAAATAAAAATTTTAATAATATAATACTAAATTATGATATTGATTCACTTTTCTAAGAAACTCAGGAAATATGGTAATTGATAGTAAAAATATTTCTATTATTTACAATTTTTACAATGTAAAGCTAAAAGTTTTCAGTAATTTACGATCCATGAATGGACTGCACCACACTGAAAGTGTTAAAATAATCTGACAGTGAACAAGATAAAATATTTTAAGAGGATACTTGTACAAGATTCAATAATCTTATAGTACTGCTATTATTATTTAAGGTTGCATAGGATGTAAGGTCCCTGACAAAAGTTAGTTTTTCAGATTTAAAAGTGCAATAAATAATTATGTAAAGTAATTGATCAATTTTTAGTTCTTGCCAGTTATGTATAAATGCAATTGGAATATTATAAGCTTTACAATCAGAAATCGAAGCAAAATTTTAAAATTCATTTTTTAAAATCGTGAAAATGCCATAATTTATATGTATTATTTTTTTCAAAATAATAATCACAATAACTTTTAAGTATTTGATATAATTAGTTTTACAAAAATAATCAATTGTTATAAATATGAAATAATTAGTTATTTTTTAACTTTAAAAATAATTTTGATTATTAAATCAATGTAAATGATAAATAAAAAACAACTAAAAAAGAGGATTAATAAAAAAAGAATGTGCAAAATTATTATGGAGAAGTTTTATTTCTTAAGATCTTTCATATTTAGATAACTTCTGCAGGCCTTGAGCCAGCTACGGGTCTGTGATTCTTGGACAGATGGTCTGCATACTCCTGATAGGGTGTCTTGGATAGAGGCATTTCTTTCCAGAGATCAGGTGTCAAATAAGCATAAGTTTTGGCAATGGCAGCATATGTAGCTTTGGCAAAGTTACCCAATGTACAAGTTGAACCCCTGGCACTGGTATAGCAGTCCTCAATGCCAGCCATTTGAAGGAGCTTTTTAGGAACAGGAGCTGACACAATACCTGTTCCTCTTGGTGCCGGAATGAGACGCACCTGTACAGAACCACATTTGCCAGTGACCTTGCAAGGCACAGTGTGGGGTTTACCAATCTTGTTACCCCAGTAACCTCTGCGAACTGGAACAACAGACAGCTTAGCAAGGACTATAGCACCACGAATGGCAGTTGCTACTTCCTTGGAGCACTTGACTCCCAAGCCAATATGTCCATTGCTGTCCCCAATAGCGACAAAAGCCTACAACAAAATGAGCATTAATTACAAACAAATTATAAATTTGGTTGGGTGTCGTTCAAATACTAAATGATAAAAAATAATCATACCTTGAAGCGTGTACGCTGACCAGCTCTGGTTTGCTTCTGGACAGGCATTATCTTTAGTACCTCATCTTTAAGAGAGGTGCCAATGAAGAAGTCAATGATTTCAAACTCCTTGATTGGGAGGGAGAACAGGTAGATTTCCTCAAGAGACTGAATCTTTCCATCCCTGACCAGACGGCCAAGCTTAGTCACGGGAATCCATTCCTTGGCGTCTTCCTTGCCACGGCCGCGGCCACGTCCGCGACCACGTCCTCGTCCACCGCGTCCGCGCAGGCCACCTCGGTCACCACCGCCACGAGATCCAAAACCTCCACGAAATCCTCCACGGGCTGGAGCAGCGTCCGCCATGCTAAAGTCAATGTATATTAAAATTATTGCAATTTTCGCGTAGTATTCTTTTATTGGTATTTAGGTATAAGTATTTTTGAATGCTTGTCATATGAACAAGGAGTTTATCATTATATGGTTATCAAACAAGAGACAAAGTAACCTAACACAGCTGCATGTGGCATGATTAAAAAATGCTGTATTACAATGGTAATTATTAAAAAATTGCTTTAATAACTTTAAATGACTGATATTAAAAATTTTAAAATAGATTTAGTAATAAATTTCGTATACTATATTTACGCAGAAAAATGTCAATAAATTCGGAGCTAGTATACTTACTTTATTCCTTTCCTATATGAATATGGTCACGAAAGGAAGAACAAAATCGCCACCTATATACCTATATATATATATATAGGCAGAATCCAGAAATGTACCGTGCTCACCTGCGCTGCACCCTTGCTTCTTATAAACTTGGTTGCTAATTGGTTGATTTGTGAATATGGACCAGTCACCGACGAAGTCTACAAGAAGTGTCATGAACTGCGTTCGCACGGACGAGTGGCGGAATATTTAGGGGCGATTCTACAATAGTAATTTGGAACTTGAGGAATTAATATTAGATAGCAAACGTAATTATACGTATTTGATCAATTAAATAATAAACGTGGACATAGATATTCAATAAGAGATCGATTAAATAATAAATATAATTAATTAAATAGCAAACGTATTCAAACGTATTTCCATAAATAAAAACCTGTTGGATATTTTAACAATAAAATCATTAATTTGTTTCATATAAATTATATCAACCGTTATGAAAAATAAATAAATAATAAACGAATTTACGATAACGCGAATAGGAATAAATGACTGACAATAAATACATAAATAATAGCCGAGCGATCGACGATTAATAATTGATAACAAAATAAACATGATAATTGAATTAACAATTGAATAAAGGAAGCTCGCTCAGGGTAAAAAGCTCTTCCAAGAATTATCTACTGCTCTGAGATTCTAGGAAATCAGAAGGTCACCCGACAATTCCAAGAAGGTTACAGCTGCGAAACGTAAACAACAACAATTCCAGGAATCCATTTGCGCTGAGGGTCACCTCACGATTCCGGGAAGGTCACGACCGCGGAACGTAAACAACAGCAATTCCAGGAATCCAAAAGACAAAAACACTTCTCGGAAATCGTTAGGGCGAGGAACTGGTTTAGCTTAAGCCACTTCACCCCCACCACCGACTGCCTCAGCTCACTTACGTCATCGGGCCATCAACCAATCACGCACTCGCAATGAAGAGAGGGGATAAGGCTTCGGCCCTCCTAGGCTCCTACTAGGCTGGAAACTGAGGAAGAGTCACGTGACGCGAAAGAGAGGGAAAGCCGTCAACCAATAGCGTTCCACCGTCAACAGCCCAAGGTCCTCGCCGAGAATATAAAAGGAGAGCCCCGGGTCGCCAGTGTCAGTCGCTACCGAGCACATGAGAAGCTCTGTAGTTAGTTGCACTAGTGCAAGCGCCCTGATCACATCCTAGTGTCAGTCGCCATTTATAATTATACTCTACGTTATCTTGAATTGTATAGAGTCACGGTTGCAAATTTATCTTATTTGTCAAAGTTTCAAAGTATTTATTTAAATTGAATAAACTCCAGAGTTAAAGTTTATATCTTCGAGTTCGAGTTTCATTTCAAAGTTACTGCAATTCCTTGCGCTTTAACGCTTTATCGAACAACGAACCCACAATCTTATTGGTCTACGCGGCGACCATTGCAGAAGCGCCTTTCTGCTCTCAGACCCCGACTCGGGTCGTAACAATTTTGGTGGCAGCGGTGGGATTGTTCGAAGGATTGCAAGGAAAAGGATCCAAAGAGAAGAGGAAGAAGTTCAGTGTTGTGTTCCGTCCAGGGTTTTTGAGCTGTGGTTTCCCCTGGGACGCGGGCGAATGCCGGAGCATTTGATTGGAAAGTTGGGTCCACAGCAACAATAAAGAGAGAAATCCCCAATCAATCAAGGATCAAGGACTTCATGAACGAAAATAATAGAACTCCGCCGAATTCGAGAGAAAACAACCCCGATCCAGGATACGAGAGTGGGACGGACAACGTAACCCCAAGGCCAAATCAAGGACAGCGAGCCTTCCTCAGGACATATCCTTATCAGCTTCGTTCCCGACGCCACCTACGATCAGGACATTGCCTATCTTCACCACCCAGTTGCAAGCATTGTCAAGGATAAGACGATTCAGAGGCCCTACCCGGACCACCAGGAGCATCTGCGAGCCATCAAATATCCTAAGCTAAGTACCTGAACGAGTGAACAATTATTGTAGAGAAAATGTCGATAGATAGCGAGCAAGCGTCCGGCTCATGGTCAATTTCGGAAAATTCCGGTCTAACGGAGAAAAATAGTCTACCTGAGGGTATTGTAGCGCTAGATTTAACGGTAAATAATCGTGATGAATCAAATATACCATGAAATAGGCCGTCGCTTAATCCTGCGCCGGATTTCCGGAACATGAGGGACGATTTAATTACGCATGCTGATTCTGATAGTAGTTTTAAATCCGTTAAATCAGTTCCTTTGCCAGGATATAAAAAAATAAATGAAATAGTAAGAATACTCCCCGAATTTAACGGAAAGAATATCTCTGTAAATCGTTTCTTAAGAGAATGCAAGGAAGCCGAGAGTTTTGTAAGTCCGAGTGATCAAAGTTTCTTTTTAAAATTGGTAAAATCACGAGTCACCGGCGACACTAACGATTATTTACAGTTTAAAGATTTTAGTGATTTAGATCAGCTTCTATCGGAATTGAAAAGGGTATTCGCGCCCGCCCAAAATTTGCCTCAAATTCAAACCGACTTAGCACGAGTCAGGCAGAAACCCCAAGAAAAGGTTTGTGAATACGGGTTAAGGGTCACTCGGATTTTGCAAAAGGCTCGGGAATTGATAGATGAAAATTTTAATCCTGTCGTGGCTCGCGGTATGATTGAGGGAACAACGAACACGGCCATTGAATGTTTTACCTTAGGTCTAGAAGCCGATATAGCAACGCGAATGATAGGGAAACAATTCTCTACCCTTGAAGCATCGATTAGCACCGCCATAAATTGCGAAAAATATGTACAGCAACGTAAAGAGCTACACTGTGACAAAGTAGATGATAGTCGGAAGCGAGCGTACTGTCACTTTACCGAACTCCAAACCGAGGACGCGCCCGAGACCAAGCGCCGCAGATGTTATCAATGTAAAGAGCTCGGTCATATCGCGCGAAATTGGCCAACACAAAAGAATTTAGATCCCTATTGTAACTTTTGTAAGATAATAGGACATACCTTCGGAGCATGTAAGAAGCGTCTGAGGCCCCTAAACCCCGCCGATTTTTCCTCAAGCCGACCCTCGCGACAATACCCCCCTAACAATAATATCCAGCCTTTAAACTCCCAAGTGGTTCGCCATACGGGCGCCATGACGAACCCGCCAATCTCAAACACCGCAGTGCCCCGACCCGCGCCATCCTCCTTACCACCGCTGCTGATGGGTCTAAATCCCCGGTGGTAATTTTTAAAAGTAAGAATTTAACTAAGACCTTGCTGCGATTCCTTATCGATACTGGATCCGAACTAAATATTATCAAGGCTCAATTACTGAAACCTAATGTGACGATTCAGACGAATACTCTTTTCCGATTGGCTGGGATAGGTAAGGACTTAATAAACACTCTAGGTTCCGCGATAATAGATTTGGGAGGCGTTAATTGCCGATTAAATATTGTGTCGGACGACTTCCCTATAGAGGCCGACGGGATTCTTGGAGTAGAATTTCTGCGAGAACAAGGCGCGACCCTATCTTTTAAGCATAGATCACTTTCTTTCGGACAACCGCGGGAGACGACACCATTTCTAAGCCACGATACATTTCATTTACCGGCTAGGACGAAAACATTGGTTCAAATCACAATTCAAAATCCTACGCGCTCTGCAGGCTATATCCCTAGTATAAATGCTGGGCCCGGACTTTTTATAGGGGAATGTTTAGTTGCGAATAAAAACGGTAAGGCTCACCTATTTGCAATAAACTCAACCGCGGAAGATATAAATGTCATGATACCACCCCTCACTCTGGAGCTGTATGATAGTACTATAAAGCCGATACGTTCTATCAAGGTCATGAACAACTCTGAAGTTGAAATCGGACTCCAGCATAGAATAAATAGCATAATAGATTTATTGAATATAGAAGACCTTGATCCCGTGGGGCAGGATAGCGTGAAGAAATTAGTCACTCAATTTCCCTGCCAGTTTCATTTACCCGGTGATATGCTGAGTAAGACATCTATGGTCGCTCATAAGATACCCACTACAGATAACGCGCCGGTTAATGTAAAACAATATCGCTACCCACCTCAATTGCGCGAAGTAATCCAGAAACAGATTCAAGAATTGATCGATAACGATATAATAGAAGAATCCGTATCACCATATAATTCTCCACTATGGATAGTACCTAAAAAGCCAGATTCTCAAGGAAACAAGCGATGGCGATTGGTTATAGACTTTCGAGCCCTAAACGAAAAAACGATCGCCTCCGCTTACCCACTTCCGAATATCACCGAAATTCTTGATCAATTGGGTCGCAGTAAATATTTTTCTACCCTCGATTTAGCCTCAGGGTTCCACCAGGTGCCTATCGACCCAGCGGACGCCCCCAAAACCGCGTTTTCCACCCCATTTAATCACCTTCAATATAAGCGGATGCCTATGGGGTTGAAAGGTTCACCCTCAACATTTCAAGCCCTTATGGATCGGGTACTAAGTGGGTTGCAAGGCATTGAACTTTTTGTCTATATGGACGACATCGTCGTATATGCCGAATCTCTAGAGGAACATACGCGTAAATTGAGAAAACTTTTTGGTAGACTACAAACTTCTGGTTTGACCTTGCAGCCTGACAAATGCCTGTTCCTGAGGAAGGAAGATGGTTACCTGGGGCACATTATCTCAGAAAAGGGAGTTAGACGAGATCCACAAAAAACCAAAGCAGTATCCGAGTTCCCGCGTCCAAAAACCGCAAAACATATCAAATAATTTTTAGGTTTAGCTGGTTATTATAGGAAATTCATTCCTGATTTCGCGAAAATCGCTAGGCCCCTCCATTTACTTTTAAAAAAGGAGCAACGTTTCTCGTGGGAGAATCCTCAAGAAGAATCATTTATCATCCTTAAACAAATTCTTTGTTCACAACCCCTTTTGCAATACCCTGATTTTAGTAAACCGTTCGTAGTAACCACGGACGCATCCGATTATGCGTTAGGCGGCATACTAAGCCAAGGCCCTATCGGGAAAGACCTCCCCATTGCCTACACCTCTAGAGCCCTGAACGATACGGAGATACGATACACTACCACCGAGAAGGAATTACTAACGATAGTCCACGCGGTTAAACAATTTAAAGCCTATTTATATGGTAGGAAATTTACATTAGTGACCGATCATAGATCCCTCTTATGGCTCCACAAATTAAAAGACCCCATCACCCGAGTAGCCCGTTGGAAAATTTTACTAAGAGAATATGATTACGAAATCATACATAAACCCGGCAAGATTAATATGAATGCAGACGCACTGTCAAGAAACCCTGTACCCATCCTTTCCATAACTACGAAACCCGACTATCTCGACTCAGAGGAACCATCCCCCGAAATTAGCATAGAAAATTTATTTATGATTCGCAATTCAGAATCGGGAGGATTGAGTTCTGAAGCAGTTGAGAGGCACGGACATTTACATTTTTATTTTAAAAGGAATGACCGACAAACTAACGCACACGACTTTAGCTCTGCCTCCTCCTCAAGAGGAGAGGCAGCGGTTGTGGGTAACGTAACCGAGGGTAGCTTTAGGAAAGTACCGGTCGTAGAGGTCGTAGCTGATGCCCTCGAAATAGAGGAGATTAGAAGTAGGGAACGTCCGGTTGCGGGTAACGTAACCGATACCCTCGCAAGAGGAGTCGGAGTAAATAAACAGCCGGTTGCGGGTAACGTGACCGATGCCTTCATGCGTGACGGGGGGGCCGGGGACCAATAGGAAAATTCCTATCAAGAAATCCCGACGGGCCGAAGTACTTCCGTACGTATTGAAGAGAGTAGGGCCCAGGGCCAACAGGAAAATTCCTATCAAGAAACCCTGGCAAGGAAACTTCCGGTTACGGCCACTGCGACTGAAGTTCTCGAATGTGACGGGGGACTCAGAGACTACGTGGCTCTAAAGTGTAGTACTTCCGCACATGTTGGGAAAGATAGGGCCGGGGATCAACAGGAAAATTCCTATCAAGAAATCCCGTCAGGCAAAAGTAGGGATGAAATAACACAGGCACAATTTAAAGAATTAAAATCAATGACAATTAACCAATTTTCCCTTGACGGAGCGTCTGACGATTCAGAAGATGAAATAGAGAGTGAAATTATAAGAGTAAAATTTTATATGCCTCCCGAACCAAGGTCCTATGTGGACAACACAACACAGTCCTGTGTGGGCAAAATTACACGATCCTTTGTGGACAAAAGTCATGAAACACAGTCCTATGTGAACAACACAACACAGTCCTGTGTGGACAAAATTACACGATCCTTTGTGGACAAAAGTCATGAAACACAGTCCTATGTGGACAACACAACACAGTCCTGTGTGGGCAAAATTACACGATCCTTTGTGGACAAAAGTCATGAAACACAGTCCTATGTGGACAACACAACACGGTCCTGTATGGACAGCATGACACTGCCTCTTACGAACAAAATTACCCAACCCCTTGTTGATACCCTACTCATAACCTCAGTCGAATACTCCCGGGACCAACTTCTAATGAGAAAAGGTAATATCGCTCATTTTATGTCAGTAGATTGCGAAATAAGCACCCCTATTTGCCAATAATTAGTAGATTTAGAAATGCTAAATATTGAAAAACTAAAAACAGAACCCATCGGCATAGGCGGGGTAGTGCAGATAAATTTATCGAACGAAAAAATTATATATTCATTATTTGTTAAGGAAAAATCGGATGAAGTAGCAACCGCAGCCGTAATAGTTCAATGCTTAGAGTCCCTCCGGGCCGTGATGATCGAGGAAGAAATAAAGTCTGTTAGTATCTCTAAAATCGGAGACGGTTTAGAAAAGAACCATTGGCTACCAATAGAAATAACGTTGCGAGCGCATTGGAAAACCGAAACTCCCAAATTAACTATATGCACGGGTGAGATAATTATTCCACCTTCGAATGATAGGTTAGGAATTATTAATGAAGCCCATGATTCAGCGATTGGTGGTCACAAGGGTGTTGCTAAAACTTACCACCGCGTCCGCGAGCGATATTTCTGGCCCGGAATCAAAGAAGATATTTCCGAATATGTTAGGACCTGCGCGGAATGCCAGAGAAAGAAATTAGTACGGGTAAAAACAAAGCAGCCGATGAGAATCACGACTACCCCCAGTAAAGCGTTCGAAGTGTTGGAAATGGATATAGTAGGCCCCCTACCCGTAACCGTATCCGGAAATAAGTGTGTCCTGACTTTGCAATGTAACCTAACAAAATATTCTGACGCCCTTCCTATTCCTGATATGACCGCCGAAATGGTGGCCACCGCGCTAGTACACGATTTCATAACTAGATTCGGTTGCCCCGAGGCAATTAAGACTGATCAAGGAAGTAATTTTCAAAGTAGTCTAATGCAAAAAGTAGCTAAGATATTTAAAATAAAACAATTGCGATCTACTTCCTTCCATCCTCAAACCATGGGCTCGTTGAAGAGAAGCCACCACTCGTCGGTTGAATATCTTAAAATGTATACGGATAAAACCGATTGGGATACTTGGATAAAAATGGCCATGTTTTCATATAATCTGTTCACTCGGCACACGGTTTCACTCCCCATGAATTAATTTTTGGACAAAAGGCGCGATTACCTTCCGAGTTTGAGACGCGAACCGCAGAGAAAACGTATGAAATGTACTTAGATGAATTAATATTTAAGTTAAATGATACTCAAAAAATGGCGAACACGCGATTACTAGAAGCGAAAGAACGATCAAAGCGATATTATGATCAGAAATTAAACGCGAAAGATTTCAAGGTCGGAGAGGAGGTATATTTATTAAAAGAACTACAAATAGGGAAATTCGACGAACAATATGCGGGTCGATATAAAATAATTGAATTAATAGGCGATAGAAACGCAAAAATAGATTTAGGAAATAATAAAACCAAAATAGTCCATATAGATAAATTAAAACACGCGTGTTTACGACCTAACTAAATTTATTCATTGTTTACTTCTTTATATGATATTTAATATATTACCTTATTGCGATATTTATATTTTTATAATTACGTGCGACCTAATCATAAATTCATGTATCTTCTGTAATTAAATTAATAAAGAATAAAATAATAAGGGTTATAGGAGAGATGGCCAGGGCTCATTTTAAACTCAACCAGATGTATTATTCCTTTTGCCCTGGAAATGGGAAACCGGAAGTACTCCTGATACGATGCATCAGGATGGGTCCCGGCGAGTCAGGAAGCATCTCACGGAAGGGAGCGATGGCAGGGGCTCTCTTCACCCTTAAAAAATTAAATTATTTAAATTAGAACTCGCATTTCATTGTAGATTCACACTTAAAATTAATCATTAAACCCGCGTTTCATTATAAATTCACTCTTAAAACTAATTCTTCAATCCGCGTTTTTTACCCTTAAAACCGTAATTATTTAAATTAAACCCGTGATTGCAAAAAGCCCGAACCATGGGTTCGTGTTTTAAAAGATGGGGGGGACTGTTATGAACTGCGTTCGCACGGACGAGTGGCGGAATATTTAGGGGCGATTCTACAATAGTAATTTGGAACTTGAGGAATTAATATTAGATAGCAAACGTAATTATACGTATTTGATCAATTAAATAATAAACGTGGACACAGGTATTCAATAAGAGATCGATTAAATAATAAATATAATTAATTAAATAGCAAACGTATTCAAAAGTATTTCCATAAATAAAAATCTGTTGGATATTTTAACAATAAAATCATTAATTTGTTTCATATAAATTATATCAACCGTTACGAAAAATAAATAAATAATAAACGAATTTACGATAACGCGAATAGGAATAAATGACTGACAATAAATACATAAATAATAGCCGAGCGATCGACGATTAATAATTGATAACAAAATAAACATGATAATTGAATTAACAATTGAATAAAGGAAGCTCGCTCAGGGTAAAAAGCTCTTCCAAGAATTATCTACTGCTCTGAGATTCTAGGAAATCAGAAGGTCATCCGACAATCCCAAGAAGGCTACAGCTGCGGAACGTAAACAACGACAATTCCAGGAATCCATTTGCGCTGAGGGTCACCTCACGATTCCGGGAAGGTCACAACTGCGGAACGTAAACAACAACAATTCCAGGAATCCATTTGCGCTGAGGGTTACCTCACGATTCCGGGAAGGTCACGACCGTGGAACCTAAACAACAGCAATTCCAGGAATCCAAAAGACAAAAACACTTCTCGGAAATCGTTAGGGCGAGGAACTGGTTTAGCTTAAGCCACTTCACCCCCACCACCGACTGCCTCAGCTCACTTACGTCATCGGGCCATCAACCAATCACGCACTCATAATGAAGAGAGGGGATAAGGCTTCGGCCCTCCTAGGCTCCTACTAGGCTGGAAACTGAGGAAGAGTCACGTGACGCGAAAGAGAGGGAAAGCCGTCAACCAATAGCGTTCCACCGTCAACAGCCCAAGGTCCTCGCCGAGAATATAAAAGGAGAGCTCCGGGTCGCCAGTGTCAGTCGCTACCGAGCACATGAGAAGCTCTGTAGTTAGTTGCACTAGTGCAAGCGCCCTGATCACATCCTAGTGTCAGTCGCCATTTATAATTATACTCTACGTTATCTTGAATTGTATAGAGTCACGGTTGCAAATTTATCTTATTTGTCAAAGTTTCAAAGTATTTATTTAAATTGAATAAACTCCAGAGTTAAAGTTTATATCTTCGAGTTCGAGTTTCATTTCAAAGTTACTGCAATTCCTTGCGCTTTAGCGCTTTATCGAACAACGAACCCACAATCTTATTGGTCTACGCGGCGACCATTGCAGAAGCGCCTTTCTGCTCTCAGACCCCGACTCGGGTCGTAACAGAAGTACGTCGCGGCGCAGCGCAGCACGGTGCATTTGTCGTCTCTGGCACTCTGCCCAACCAGCGTTGGCCCTGCAGAATTCTGACTGTATCATTTGGGCAACTTCAGAGCGTACATTTGTAAGACGGAGTGAACAGCTGTTTGGATCCAACGGAATGGACCAATCCTGAATTTCGAACATGGGAACGGAAAATTATCGACAACGAGATTGTTCGGATTTGTCGTCTAAGTTATAAACACAAAGTGAGAAGCTTCTTGTTGTACCGAAAATTATTTAGAATAATCAATTATGAAATATGTCTAAATAAATATATTAATATTATTTTACAGCTGTGCACACAATGCTAAACGATCTTCTACCAGTTCATGTTTACTACAGATTTAATCCTTATTTAGCAGAAATGCTCATTATGGTAGAAATGAAGAAAAAATTTCAACATGCTGCTAAATTATGCAAGCAATAACACCTGTGCAAAAAATTACTGATTAGGTTAAGTTACAAAGAATTATTTTAGGCATTTAAACGTCAGAAATATCAAAAAGTGGCGTAATTCCTGTATATAACAGAAAATACAATCATTAAGGCGATGTGAACCTCAAAATCAACTCAATTCCATTATTTAATTAATAAATATTCGAACGTTTATTTGGAAAAGCAATTCTTTCAGGCACTCCGTGTCTGTAAATACTATGCTCAGATTTTTTTTGTGCGATTCTATCAGCATTTTCATGAGATAAACGCTTTTTAAAACTGGCAAAATTCGAAGTATACAGATCCCTACTTATCGGCATTGCGGCTTTTATTTAATTAAATAAATTCTGAGTAAATTTTTGGAAAAACAGCTCTTTCAGGCACTCCGTATATGTAAATACTATACTCAATTTTTGTTGTTAGTAATTCTATTATTATTTGCAAAAGAAATATACATTCTAAAATTTGTCGGTAAGTACCTTAAAGAAACTTCTAGACTTGTATTGACTTATTATCTCTTTAACATTTATTCCTAAGAGATATCTATAGAAATATGTTTTAGGCTGTGATATAAATAGTTTTATGTTATAGAAAAAAGGGGGCAGTCAAATTTTATATGCTTTATGAAAATTATGTCTAAAAGGAATCTCGTAACATGAAGCTGAAAAATGAATATAAATTTACTTAAAACATGTAAGTCGCTTACTTGAAATGGATCAATAGGAAAATATCTCCAACTAATTTATGATCGCTTTTGCGTAAATTCATGTTTCAGACAGTACTTTAATAAGTCATTTTCGCTTCACTACCGAAAAATCTCACGTAAGATTCTGCTCGAGGGGGCAGTAAAAATCTTGCATTAATTAAAAACGAGTATTCCACAACTGAGAACTGCCTAATAGGTAGTTTTACCCCCGAAATGAATTCAAAAATACACCTTTCAAAGCGGTTCAGATAGTTTCACAATTTTTTAAAATTTCTCACGTGAGATCTCACGTGATTTCTTACATGGGATCTCACGTGAGATCTCACGTGAGAAATTGTTAAAAATTGTAAAATTATCTGAAACGCTTTCAAAGGTGTATTTTTGAATTCATTTGGGGGGTAAAATTACCTATTAGGCAGTTCTCAGTTGTGGAATACTCGTTTTTAATTAATGCAAGATTTTTACTGCCCCCTCGAGCAGAATCTCACGTGAGATTTTGAGGTGAGATCTCACGTGAGATCTCACGTGAGATTTTTCGGTAGGGTTCCAATCGATACATAATTTTAAATTTCGTATTAGTTGAAAATTTTGCGTTTTGCATGGCTAAATTTGTGATACATTACTAAATTGGACCTCTAACAACCATATCCAATTTGTTTCATCGAAATAAATGTTTCGGAAGGTACTTTAATAAGGCGTTTTCGGTTCCGCTCAGACCTAAATTTATAACAAAACTAAATTTTTGCATTTTGTACGCCCAATTTTTTGTGGATATTATTGCGAGTGCATTGGAAACAACACTCATAAGTTTCTGGGTGAATCGATGTTTCGGAAGATATAAATAATTAATAAAAACGCAGCCTAACCTATAGATGAATTTTCACTTATATGCAATTTATTTATAAAACTGCATTTTGCACGCCAAATTTTGCAGTGATTAAGTAACGGATAAATAACGGCAACGCGATAGTTCGGATTTTTAAGCAGAGAATTATTTCATCTTTTGGAGGTAGTAATAATAATAATAAGAAAAGTGGCTTTGAAATCTTTAAGTATTTTGAATTATTTCTTGTATTTCCATTATATTTATTTTTTTTCTTTTATGATAGTAACACATTATTTAATAATTTGTTAATAAAAAAATTTTTTGGATTAAGGTCGTTGTTTAAAGAATTTAGTAATGCTAAATCAGTTCAAATATTAAAATAATGTGAAAAATAATTCAATTTTCCTAAATAAAATATGAGACAGAACTTTGTTTAACTATTAATAATAATTACTTCTATTATTGTTATATCATGATACATGGATTAAAAATTATTGAAAAAATAAACAATAGTTATTTTGATAAATATAGGTGAATACAATGTTATTTATTATTGTCAATTACATTGAGAAGTATTATTTTCACAAATCAATAACATGTAGAAAACAATTAGTTTAGAAGAAACCATGCGTAACAGCTTGACACTGAGCGCAATAATAGTACATAATAATATAATAATATTAATGATAATATGAAGCGCAGCTTACATATATAATGTTTTTTCATACAATAAATCAACTGGTTACCCAGAAGTCAACAGTACAATTGTTAAACCACACGCCGAATAATTTGCCATACACTTATCCAGCACGATTTTTAAACAAACAAATTAAAAAAATTAAACAAACACTTTACATTTAAATAATTCAAGAATAATATAATTCCTAGTATTATCAACACTTTTATATTAACTATATAATTTAACAACGCCAAGCTATATATTTACTTTGCTCACTCACCAGTCATACTCATACATTATACGTAAACGAATTTCAACTAATATGTACAAAATTATTACACTAGATTCGTAAAGCAAACAAAAATTAGTATTAACTACAGTTCATGAAAAATGAACAGTTAATGTCTAGATTAACTGTTGGATTAGCATAACTTTTACTCGAAGGCACGTTTTGAGAGGATTATTATCATTCAATTTTTCATTACATATGAATTTTGGGTAAATTTGGAGGAAAAAAATTTTTCTTCGTTTAGTGGGATCTAATCCGTTTAAAAGCGCTCAAAAATACAAATTTTCAATTTTCTCAGCCTACTAGACACAATACCCGACCATATCTTCCCGCTCTAGCGGATGGAACAACTTTTGGGGTCGAAGGACCTATCGGAGAGGAGCAATTTTGAAAAATGTTAAAGATTTCTTCGTTTATTTGGGCCTAAACGACTTTAAATCGCTTTAAAACCCAAAATATCCATTTTCTAATCCCACCAATCACTATACGCGACTTTTTTTTCCGCTCTATCGAATGGAGCAGGTTTTAGGGCCGTAGAGCCAATAGGAAATTAATAATTTTCAGAAATTTTGAGATATTGTAAAAATCATAGCGCCAATCGAAAGAGCAGCGAAAAATACCCCTATACAAGGTGTCCCATTTTAATCGCCCCAGGCAAATATCTTGAAAAGTATGGGAGATGGAAAAAAACTTTAAATATAAAAGTTGTAGGGTGCAAAGGGGGTCAGCTAATGGTAACAACGACTTTGACCTTGAACTCTATTTTCAAGGTTATTTCAAGGTCAAAGTGATTTTTTTGAATGAGGACCCCTACTTTCGACCCCGGAAATGGAAAGAGCAGAAAATTTTACGTTCAGAAAGGTCTGATATGTTGGAGTTTCAAGGTCAACCAGCTAATTTAATAAGGTCGACCTGGGAATACCTCTAGGAAGGACAAAATTGACCTTGACGTTCAAGGTCATTTTAAGGTAAGTTGATTTTATAAAATGGAACCCCTTATTTTTGACCCCGGAAACGGAAAGAGCGGAAGAATTTACGTCCGAATATGACCTTGACCTCGACCTTGACTTTAACCGTGATCTGGAAGGTTATTTTAAGGTCAAGTCGATTTTTTTAAAATCCCCTTATTTTTGACCTCGGAAATGGAAAGAGAAGAAAATTTTACGTTCAGATATGTACCGTCATATGGTGTCAAAGTTGGCCCTCTGGGGTCAATTAAGGGTAATAATAAATAAATTAATTTTTTTGAATTGGATTTCACTGTTCTTATGAGTTACTTAGGAATCTAAAAGTATTTTTTCTCCCTCAAATGAATCGAAAATTAGAAAGACTACCCTCGACATTAGCATTACCCAATGTGCACCGCGTGGAGGTTGCCGAAAGGATTTCACACATCATTGGCCCTGAAAAGGGCCGATTGATTAACGGACTGTCATTTGAAGATCTAAGGCAGCAAATGCTCGATCAAGTGTCCGTTCTCTCTGAAACACATTTGCATCCTTCTTCGAAAGCTTGCTTGAACATTCCTCAATGTTTCCACTGAAATGGATTGGAAAGCTTCCATAATTCTTCCTCTCATGTTCTCTAAGGTTGTTGGAGCATGTGCAAAAACTTTGCCTTTAACTACTCCCCACAAAAAAAAGTCAAGAGGTGTGAGGTCTGGCGATCTAGGCGGCCACTCGTGTACTTGGCTGCCGATGCCAATCCAACGATTACGATACATATCATTGAGAAAATTCTTGACTGATCGAACGCGATGTGCAGGAGCTCCATCTTGATGAAACCACATATCCCGCCGTAAGATAAGTGGGATATCTTCTAATAGAGGAGGTAGCTGGTTTTGCAAAATATCCAAATACAATTGTCCATTCAAATTTTGATTGTAAAAGATAGGTCCCAGCACATGATCTCCAATTATACCTGCCCACACGTTTATTGACCAACGTCTCTGGATTCGATGATCTCGTTGCCAATGAGGATTTTGTTCAGCGTAATAGTGGGCATTATAAAGATTGACACCACCCATATTATCAAATTTTGCTTCATCTGAGAATAGCACTCGATCAAAAAAGAAAGGGTCCCTACGTATCTGATTATTTGCCCATTGGCAAAAATTTAAACGCCGTGCATTGTATGTATAAAAAGAAATTAAGAAGGCAATTTTCGGAAATGAGCGAAAAAGTTATTTATTCTAATAAACACATGAAATCATTACCGTATGCTATTCAATAATAAGAAATCAAAAGGTTTTCTTTATTTGTACTGTGCACAGTGACACCACTAAGAATAACTAACTCTACCTATTTTCGAGTGCAGTATTGTTATTACTCTTTAAAAAAAATGAAAATATTCCCAAATTGACCAAACTAAAGAATTTGAATATTTATAATTGACTCATAACAAAACCATTAAATCATCGCCTCATAACTACCTTAAAGTAATCGGTCACTCGTACTTAAAAAATATCATTTGACGTAGCCGTACATTTCAATGGTGCCAACCTAACCAAGAAAGAACAAGAAGAAAAGTACCTTTTCATACCGAAAATTAATCCCAAAAATCCTTCAGAGTTACGCTGACAAAAGTAAGAGCACATCAGATTAAAAAAATTAATTTGACCCCAATTGACCTCAAGCACGATTTGACCCTTAATTGGCCCCAGAGGGCCAACTTTGACACCATATGACGGTACATATCTGAACGTAAAATTTTCTTCTCTTTCCATTTCCGAGGTCAAAAATAAGGGGATTTTAAAAAAATCGACTTGACCTTAAATTAACCTTCCAGATCACGGTTAAAGTCAAGGTCGAGGTCAAGGTCATATTCGGACGTAAATTCTTCCGCTCTTTCCATTTCCAGGGTCAAAAATAAGGGGTTCCATTTTATAAAATCAACTTACCTTAAAATGACCTTGAACGTCAAGGTCAATTTTGTCCTTCCTAGAGGTATTCCCAGGTCGACCTCATTAAATTAGCTGGTTGACCTTGAAACCCCAACATATCAGACCTTCCTGAACGTAAAATTTTCTGATCTTTCCATTTCCGGGGTCGAAAGAAGGAATTCTCATTTTAAAAAATCACTTTGACCTTGAAATAACCTTGAAAATAGAGTTCAAGGTCAAAGTCGTTGTTACCATTAGCTGACCCCCTTTGCACCCTACAACTTTTGTTTTTAAAGTTTTTTTCCATCTCTCATACTTTTCAAGATATTTGCCTGGGACGATTAAAATGGGACACCTTGTATAGTAAAAACTAACGCAATATACGTAAAAGCGCATTGAATTTTTCGTAGACCCATTTCAATGTATATGTAGCACGGGTCGCTCCTTTAGGCTTCTTCTATACTTGCCTTCGGAGCGCTCCCGCGCTCCTTGATTTTGTTTTGTTGGATGTGCATAAAGCAGGAATAGGTCAAGTCATCATAAAGATGAGTTGACCTATTCCTGCTTTTACCTGTCTGTTTTTAACCCCTAGAAGAATAGTGGTCCCTATAGGGACCACCAAAGTAGCTTTCTATTTTTATTTATAAAAAACGTATTTATGTGTATTTATTCAAGGTGATGGGCTTTTCTGATAGATAAGACGTTTCTCTATAATTCTCCCGAACGTAATTTATTATTTTATTTGTTATTAAATTGTTATAAATAAACAAATTGCAAAAAATGCATGTTTTTTTAGAAAAAAATCATTTTTGAGCTTATTTGGTGTTCGATTTTTATGAAAGTTAGTTCCTAGAGGTTTTTGGGGTCGCTGATTAAGAATATGCCATCAGAATTTTGATTTTCCAAATCGAAGATGGCGGATTCAAGATGGCGGACAAAAATTTTTTGAAATTGAGTATATTTTTACCTAAAAACGATTACTCGGGGGTTTTTGAGGTCGCTGATAAGAATATGCCATCAGAATTTTGATTTTTCAAATCCAAGATGGCGGATTCAAGATGGCGGACGGAATTTTTTTGAAAATGAGTATATCTTTACCTCAAAATGTTTACTCGGGGGTTTTTGGGGTCGCTGATAACGAATATACTATCAGAATCGTACCGTACATTTTAGTATTTCTACTCGAATGTCTACTCGAGATCTTGGATTTGAAAAATCAAAATTCTTATGGCATACTCGGTATTAGCGACCCCAAAACCCCCAAGTAAACTTTTTTAGGTAAAAATATACTTATTTTCAAACAATTTTTGTCCGCCATCTTGAATCGGCCATATTGGATTTGAAAATAAAAATTCTGACGGCATATTCGTTATCAGCGACCCTGAAAACCCCCGAGTAAACATTTTGAAGTAAAAATATACTCATTTCCAAAAAAATTACATCCGCCATCTTGGATTTGGAAATAAAAATTCTAACGGCATATTCATTATCAGCGACCCCGAAAACCCCCGAGTAAACATTTTGGAGTGAAAATAAACCCATTTTCAAAAAATTTCATCCGCCATCTTGGATTAGGAAAATTAAAATTCTGATCGCATATTCGTTATTAGCGATCCCAAAAACCTCCAAGTGAGAAATTTCAGGCCAAAATATCGAATAGAAAAATGTATGCTTCTAAGGGTTAACCTTTAAGCCTTTTATGGCATTTGTTTCCGGTAAAATTCTTTACTTTGGTATTTAAGACCGGCCGCTCCTGAATTCTATATTACAGTAGATTTAAATAAATCATTTCCATTGATCTATTTCCCTAATTTTCTATTGACTAATTATACAAAATTATTTGAATATATATTTAATAAATTGGGGACATGAAAGTCACATGAGAATCATATGACAATCATATGAAAATCATAAGACAATCATATGAAAATCAAATAACTTTTTGGCGTGATTCATCAAGTGATTGTCGTGATTTTTTTTAACAGAGTACTCATTATTGTCTTCATGTTGGGGATTCTCTGATACATTATTATAATCACGCCTTTACAATCATAAATCTATTTGAAACTTTTTTTAAGAAAGGTCGAATCCGATTTCGAGTTTTTCCGACAATTCGTTTCTTAAAATGTTCAAATAAGTATTTTAAATGTTTTGTAAAAAATGATCATCTATATCAACCATAACTCATTTGAAATGGCACAAACATCCATGGGAAAAAGGCTGCAGAAAATTTTTGTAGACATTTCTACAAGAAATGTCGATAGAAATTTTCTGAAAACCTTTCCTATACGGGCAATTTATCATACAAAATGTTCTCTCTTTAAAAAATAATTAGAGAGCGAAAGAGAGAGAAGCCTCTTTTTCGGCGATTTGATTAGCTAATTATGATTGAAAAAATAACGTGCTGAAAGGTGAAGCCAGCTGCTTTCGAGCAATTTGATTGAGTATTTACGATCACGTGATAAAAGATAGGCGTTTTTTTCCACATTAAAAAAAATTATTAACAGCGATAGAAAGAGGCATGCACAGTGCGTCTACTGACGATAGTTATACTAAATTTAATAAAAATTTATTAGTTACAAAAAAAGTTCATAACAATTTTGAATCGCCACGAGGTGCGAGGATATCAATCTGAACATAAATAATAAATATTGCCCATTACGACGAAGCATATCAATATTCTTTGGTGATTTTACATAATATTTCATATGTAGATAAGGTAAAATAAATAAAGTTCCAATATTAAAACGATTTCATTTATTTTTTAAAATTTCGTGAGCTTCGATGAAAAGATAGAGAGGAACTATCCATTTCGGTAATTCGTAACACCTGATTTTGTGACACAGATAATCGAAAATACAGTAGCGAAGAAATGCTTCTATTTTAATTCTTATACAGATGTACATAAAACTATTTACAGGTCGACTGGCTTTAAACTGTTCTTGAGCACGCAAAGCTCCTGACGGTGACCTTCGATGCAATATTATAGGTACATGGAAGACGATAGAGTGATTAAAAACGTTTTCCTTCCCAGAAAGACGCAATCTACGTGTTAAGCTACATATATATGTTTAGTTCGCTGTTAAATTTTTTTATTTGTCGCTTTTTGAGATCTCACGTATTATCTTCCAAAACTAACTTAATTATACTTAATTTATAACAACACAAAAACTCATAAATACAGGTACAAAGGAAATACAATCACTACTTCGAAAAGAAAAATTAGCTTCTAAAAAACAATGTACTTCAAAAATACTTTTAACAAATAGTTATTGTTGTAAAATTAAAATCGACGTTACATCATTTTAAGTTTTAGGCTTTAAATAGGCCTTGGAACTGAGTGCTTTTCATTCTCAATCTGGGCGTATTGATTAAATATCTCCTCAATAGACCACCACGAAATCGGTGGCCCACTGCGTCTGCTCGAGGACACTATGCGGCCCATGAAAATTCCTAACAAAAAGGCTATAAAAATTCCATATATCATTGGTTTCCAGCTTGCATATCTGTTTAAAAGCCAACAGATAAAGGGATGCCCATGTCTGAAAAATAAAATTTTATTAAGAGTCAGCTCTCAAATCAAATGAGTAATAATAACTTTTAACGTTTCTTAAATTATAATAAATTAATAATTATTGCATATTAAAACATAACAGCATTATTTTTACCTTCCTAGAAATATTAAATAAGCGAAAATATGAAAAAGTTATTTAAAAGTCTAAATAATAATACTCAAAATGTCGCGGAACTTGCTTAAGTACAATACAAACTTAATAAGATAACAAATTTTTTAGTATTATCTTGTTTTTTGAGATATCAGAAAAACAAAACAACGTAAATTTTGTTATATTTTCTAAATTTCACCTTAAGAATTGGTAAACGACATATCACGGCTTTTTTATTAGATCTGAAAGATTTACAAAAAAATAAAAAAAATAAAAAATTAGTTGTTATGTTCTACATATTCTATTTTTATAAACGCATGTTTTTTTACTAGAATTTTACGCTTCTCGATCTGATCTAAAGATATGATTTTTTAAGCATATTTTGCACGAGCACCCATTCCATAAAACCCTGTGTAACGTAAACCACAGGTTTGGTACTGCCCGTCACGGAACACAAGGCACATAAATACTCGTGTTACGGGTAATTTAAAGTCCAAAGTACTTGTACTTTTACTATTATGAATTAATTCATATATTATCAAATTGCACCTTTTTAAATTAAATCTGTGAGATTAAGATACCGTTACACTGATAAAATATGAAAAAAAGAAAAACTAATTTCGGTTGTTTTTGTAATCTTTTTAGATCGAATAAAAGAAAACGTTGAAATATGTAGTTAGTCTTACGATGTTATAACATTTATAATGGATTATCTTATACACATAGACGGCAAAGAATAAAATAGACAGAGCATTTTACGAAAAATTTATGTACGTACTGTTGTACTAATTCCAAAGAATTTACTTCATTATCGTTTCCTAATTCAGGGGCCATGTCTTCTCGCGGATTAGACCAAATCTCTTCCTCTTCTGTATTTTCACTAGTAATTGTAGAAAGATTATTAATAGACGTCCGAATGACGTTATTATTTTCTTCTCGGGAATGTCGTCTTGATTCTGCTTGCTCGTAAATATCTCTTAACTCTGACATGCTACTGGAACTACTGAAAAAATCCAAGTACATATTAATAAAATGAATATTCATTCGTCATATAATACAGTCAAAACCTTAAAATCTTCAGTTTTTTAATTCTTATTAAATTAAAATGAATAAGGAAGTTTAAAACTTTAAAGCTTTTCTATTCTGAAAAAAATCTAAGTGATTAAAGTAAAATTCCTCTTTATAATATGCCAACGTTGTAGCGAATAATTTTGAGATTATGAAAATCTGTAACATAGATGACTAATATTCGAGTGAGGACGCTGCGACGTAATGTTCGTTTTGTAAATAATTGTGTATAAGTGAACGAGTGTATGAATATGTTTAGCGCGAAGCATCAGAAAACGAGAAGTATAGCAATTTCGAAATGGATTATCTCTCGAGAGGTGCGAGCGGTAGCTTCTCGCGTGTATCTCTCTCAAGTCTTTATAAAACCCGAGAAAGGATAAGTTTTAATATCGTCGTGATTTCGTTAACAATATTGCGATTTATATATTAATTTTATATAATTTTTTTTAGAGTATTATGTACGTATACGATTTTACACTCGATCTTGCGACGCGAATACTGCAGCATAATCACGCCGTATTGGCTGGACGACAAGGAGAACTTCAAGTCTCAACTAAAACTACCAAATCCAGGATCCTGGTATCCAGACCAATCACAGCCTCGACAACGCAGTTGGTCACAGAGATAAAGAAATTAATGATAACTATTATCAAACCCAAGAGAGAGTAATAAATTGATAATTGTTGACAAACAAATGTATATTGAGGACGTACAGCTTAATTAGTATATTCAAAGAGTATTTAATGTAACAAGCGCGGTACATTTGTATGCGCTTTTCTCGTTCTGTATTATTTATATTTTTTTTTATAAACAACCTCAACACAATTTCATCTTATATGTGTATTTAAGTAAAAAACCTTTTAAAGTATTTTTGGCAAAATTAAGACACCCTGCACCCTGTCATGTGATACATGACGGCTTGTTTCATTACTAAAATCAAGAAATTAGAAAAGCCGCGTATTATATAAGATATTTTTCACGACGTTCCTTTATACTTTTCGAGCAGGGCGCTTCCGCGCCCTTTGATACAAATGTGCAATAGTTACTTGTGTAAACGAGTAAAAAAATTATTTTAACATTAAAAATACCTACTCTGTCCGATCTAACTTTTCAATTTCCCATTTTGGCGTCTCGTAACATAGTGAAGGCCTTCGCAATCCTGGAACTCTCCCAGATACGGAATTTCTCTGCCTTGGTAGTTCCTAAAATTAAAAAGAACGTAAGGAAACAATCGTTAAAAGTTAATGTAAGTTTCTATGTAAGCGTTCTATATCTCCAAACTCATATCTGTTAAAAAAAATTCTTTAAAATAAAGGTTTACAAATAGTCATGCATTTACTATACTAATGACAATAGTATTAATGAGTAAAAATTGAATTCTCTTATGCATTATTATACAAAAATTTTAGTCAAAAATTAATTGATGTTAATAAATGGGATACATTCATTCTTATACTACTTCGATACTCAGTGAATCAAATTATATTGGTTTAACAAACATTGTTAAATTAATGGCATCTAAATTAAATACTACTATAAATTAGACGCAATTGTAACCGCATGCGGATCGTCAATATTCCAAGAAATTGTTGAAGCGAAGCACACCAAAACAGCGTTTCTGTTACAAAAATCTGTTAAAAGCCTGTAGAAAGCAAAATGTTATCAGAACAAAAACGGTTTATTTTACAGGATGCGCTATTAAGCGTAACAAACGAACGTCCTAAAATGCACAAAAAAGCGACAACGAAAAATGGTGATAGACTCGTTGCCTTTGAAATATCTTGATTGCTGCCCATCAGCGGTCGCGATATCGTCGCTATACTAGCTCTCCTTCTAGCCATCTAAAAAAACAAAGTCAAACGTAATCATATTTCGTTAATACGCCAGTGCGAATAATTGGAGTAAACTTAAATTGTGTATAATAGAGTAGAAGCAAGTGCAGAGCGTGGATTGTGAGTAGCGTTCGCACGTGAAACCTTATACCATGCAATTTATTACATAATGATGGTGTTCTTAATTTTATTCTTTAAAATTAAAATAGCACCTAAATTTCATAATTTGCGGAGCACAATAAAATACAATTTGATATTACACCTTATTTTTTGTGTGTTGGGTGAACGTGTGGGTGTATGAGGGTGTGGGTGTATATAAACTATCTCATGTTTACGAAAAAAATCTAAATAGATACTGCGATTACAACTTTTTAAATTACTCTAAACAATATAGTTTTTATTTACTAATAATAACTAATAATAATAATAATAACTAATAAATCACGGAATCTGTCACATTATTTTGACATGAGATATTACAAAATAGATATGTATCAAAAAAGTTATTAAGAATAGTTATCCGGTAAAATTTATTGATAAAATGATTGATGAGAGAGTGTGGGAAATTTATAATGGTGGATTGAAGCAGCGGATAGATAATCAAACAAGGAATAGAAATGGAAAGAACGCATATTTTAGTTTACCATATGTTAGAGGTTTGTCGGAAAGGATTAGAAGGGTTTTTAGTAAACATAATATTCAAGTTTTCTTTAGAAACGATAATAATTTAGAAAGGTTATTTAGTAATTGTAAAGACAAGGATGATAAATGTTTAAAATCGGGAATAGTTTATAAAATTAATTGTAGGGATTGTAATGGTTGTTATATTGGTCAAACGGGTAGATATTTGAAAAAGAGAATATATGAACATCAATATAGTTTACGCAGCTCAAGTTGTACATCGGGTTTGAAAGAACATTGTTAAATAGTTTGCATTCTTTCGATTTTGGGAGTGTGGATATTTTGGAACAGAGGATTAAGAATAAATATAAGAGGGAAAGCCTTAAAAGTATTCACATTCTAAGAAATCGGAATAATGTAAATTTAATGATAGAGTCAAGTAAATTAGATAACATTTATCATTCTTTATTAATTTAAGTGAGAATGGAAAGTTGGAGAGGGGAAAGTGGATGGTGGTGGGGGTAAGAAAAAAGAAGAGGGTATGGGGGTATATAAGGAGGTGTATCGCGGGTTTCATTTCAGTCCCTGAGGAGGAGCCGGAGCAGGCTCGAAACGTTGGTCAATTTGGTGGTGGGGGGCAGTCAGATCGTCCTTTTTTCCAGGTTTTAATTAAGCTTTTATTTCAGATTCTGCGGGGGTGATTATAAACAAGGGCAATCTGACTGCCATAAATATTAATTATTTTAATTTAATTTGTAAGACTGTAAGACCGATGGAAAAATTCTTATCAGTTGAAAAAAGTTGTTTATAATAAAAAGTGTAACATTAGTTGTCGGTAGACGGGGTGGCCATAATAGGTGTTATCAACCGGATGATAACTCCTATTATGGCCACCTCGTTTACTTGCAACTATTTTTAAACCTTTTGTTATACAAACAATTTTTTTGTATTTCGATTTGAAAATATTTCACGTGAAAGTCGCGCGATTTCTCTATATAAATCTATAAAAATATACATTTCTTTTTTGACATATTACTTATACCTGTTAATCAGAAGATATAAAATTGATTAGAAGATATCAAAATGAATATATATTTTTATTATTTCAACATTTGTAATAATATAACTTAGTTTTACTGTAATTTTTATGATATATATTATGTATTGATTTTTCTTAATAGTACATGTAAAACGATGTGATTGCTATGTTAGAACTACTAGGCTAATAAAAATAATAATGAATATATGAAATATAATAGAAACTTTTATAGTAAGTGAAAATCTCAGTATCTTAGAGTTTTATCCGTGATTAATAAGTAATCAATAATAAAATAGAATGTGACTAACATAATAAAGCTTTAGAGAATGCATTATTATAATTTATTGGTTTAATGAAGACATTATTAAGTAGATGTTGAAAATAATAATAAGTGCTGATTGTCATATAAAATCTTTTTATAAAGTAAATACGGAAAATAAACAGTAAGTACTTAACATTTGATGACTATGCTTTGTTACATATGGTAAAAGTGGGTGTGAATACTGCTCCGTATTGCTCTGGCCGCCTAAACAACGATGCTTGAAAAACTTCGTTTAAAAATTAAAAATGATCGAGAAATGCAATGTATATGGTTTATGAAAAAATTGTGTCTATCGCGATAAATGCTTAGAAAAAAATGAATTAAAAGCGAAAAATAATATGATTGTATGAATAAGCAACCCAAGCAGCAAACAATTTTTTTTGCATTTTCGAACCATCGTACGGTTATTGTTGGGCACGGCGCGATACCGAACTCGTGGAACATCGTCTCCCATTTCGCTTAAGTTTTCCTCGAGTACGATGTTGTTTTCGGCGAGGATTTTTCTGAAATTTAAGTTTAGTTCAGTGCTCATAATAGTTCTATTGTTCGTGCAAATAATTTTACTCGGGCATGATTCAAGATGAAGAGTGATATTTCTAATAAGGAAAGATTTTATAGGAATCGAGGAACATCCCAAAAAATATAATAAAAAATACTTTAATTAAGCAGTGACTGAGTTATACAAAAATTACAAAGAAGTGAAAATTAATGCATGAATGTGTAAAATTCTAAAGTATATAAAAAATACTACAGATAAATCTATACAGCTAGAGATACATTATTATTCATATTTCAAAATTACATTTTTAAATATTTATACACTATTCCAATTTAAAAAAGTTAAAATTTAAAAATTAAAAAAAGCGGAAAAATGTTCTAATGAAATATATTTCGTATTCTTTACGGAAACAAAGTGTCTTGTCACTAAGCACAGGACAGTTAATTTTTGTAGCCAACAACCATCTTTTTCTATCAGTTTAAAATAGTATATGTCCCACATATAGAGTACGATATAAAAGCTTGTAATTATAAAAATAGATATTGACGCTTTTCAATAACGGACTAAGTAATGAACCAAATCTCTATGCTACAATATTGAAAAGTGTGCGAAATGATAAAAAATTCAAAATCATCAACATGCTAAGGAAAAAATCCACAAGGAGGAAGGGTAAGATCAGGAGAGAATCGAGCACCGAGAAGAATACACTTCTCATTTCCATACTTTGTCTCAGCTAGTTCGCCTGCGAGTTTCTCGCACTTGGAACGCAACGTTTGCAAGTATTTGTCTGCCAGCAGAACGGCCCTTGACACACGTCGCTCCTGATGCACAGCGCCGAGGGTCTCGGCGCTGCACGATATCCGATGGGCGCAGCGCGCCACCATTTCCAATTGCTGTCTCGCTCGTTCAACCCGTTCCAGTGACTCGCTATCGTAGCACAATGGTGCTAACTCCTGTTTTGTTTTGTATTAGAAGAATGTTTCGTAGGTCGATGGTGACAAATGAAATGGTGCTTCCCTACTGAAAAATCTCACGTGAGATCTCACGTGATTTATCACATGAGATTTTGAGGTGAGATCTCACGTGAGATTTTTTGTAGAGTTGTTGTAATACATTGCGTTATTTTAAGATCAATTATAAAATCTATTTGAATTCGTCTTCTCTTCCATTGAAATAACAAAAATACAGTCGATATAAAGATTTCCAAAAACTATTGAATCCATTAATGATATGAATTGACTGTTGTAAATGTCAATCATAATGAAACCAAAAGTAAAACGTTTAGTAGGTCTTGTCAATTTAAATTATGAATTTTACGTAACTGTTTTAGCTGTCTTTTCCATACTAATGCCTTATTGTAAATAACTATATAGACATACTGTAAGTGTATTACTTGCCTTTATATCTTGCTGCATTTTGAGAACTTCATTATTGAAGTTCTTTTCAGCCTGATCGCGATGTCGACGGGACAGGATCATACGTTTGGAGAGAGTCATTCTGTCTGTACTTAAGCCAACGGAAAATGCTGTATATTTCTTCTGTAATAAAAAATTGTTTATTTAGCAACGACTTTATTTGTAATCATATTAAATTTATCAATAGCCATTTAAAATAATATTAAAAATCAGAATAAACATTGACAATAAGTAATTTGATGCTCTGTAAATAATTTATTGTTCTGTATATTTTTCTTTTTAAAAAAACTATTATTTACAAATTAAATTATCTTTTTCAAGATCGGAATCGTAAAAAATGGAACAGGAAAATATCCTATACTCTGTAAAATGACTTTTTTTAATAATAAAAATATTTAATGATGTAAAACGATTATTTTTGCGATTATACGAAATAATGAAAAAGATTTTGAGAAATTGATAATCCTACTTTTAAATTACAATAAGATCTGTTTATTAAATTAATTTATTTGTGAAAGTAAGGCGTTTTGCCTGGATAGTCTTTTCAATCAAATATAACAAACCCAAAAGAAATGTCATTTATGTATATATAATTCAATATACCTTTTTTACCCATGTGAATGCAAGGAAAAACACAAAATTTACTATTTTAGTTTTACTTTATATTATTAAGATTAGTAATAAAATAATAAAAAATTAGTTTACCTTCTGTTCCTCCTCGGACAAATTCTCGCTGAAATAATAAACAATATTTGAATAAATATAGATCAATAAATCAATACTTATAGAATAACTTCAATGAGAATATATATTCCATAGAATCAATGCAAAACATTAGGTTTTCCTTTGTGAGCGCATACGGTTATAAATCGCTTAAAATTATTTAACTAAGTATGACGTTGATTTGGTTTATTTTTCTTGGATCGAAAGTTCTATAGCTGTATTTCTAGCCAGATGAGTCGAGGTATTATTCAAGATATTTTAATGTTGATTTTTCACCATAAATTCATTTTGTGATGATCAAAAATTTACACCTAGCCATAAACAATTAGAAATAGATAAGAATTGTCACAACAAATCTTTTTATCAAGTAGTTGTAAAATATTTACATTTAAATATTTGGCTTTTAATTTCTAGTATATGCAAACAAGAATCTACGAATTTGATTTGTAAAGCACACTTGACTGGTTTGACCACACTTGACTGATTTTAAAAATTGCTTTAAGATGCTTAATTTAAAGCTACACAATTATGTAAACATTTCTTAAACATTAATAAACAAATTTGGTTAAGTAAAAGTAAAAAAAAATGGGCAAATTAAAGTTTAACAAAATATACAAAAAAATATAAGTCAAGGGGAGATCAATATTAATAAAAAACTAAATAAAAATTCTTGAAACGTATGAACCAAAGGAAACTTGTGGTGAAGTAAGCCATAAATCTGATACTCATAAAAGATGAAAGACCCACAAATATCTGCAAAAGACATGAACAGTAGTAGTGTATAGAAGGGCTCAGAAGATTATTGTCACGCACGAGGGAGTACCATGACAGTCGATGTCACTTTAGAAATAGCGGCATTTCCGAGTCTTCGCGTGAAAGCGTCGTGAAATAAAAAAAGATCGAAAGGAAGCTAAAGCGCTCAAAGAAAAACGTTTATTTAGTGTATGGCTTCAGCAAGCAAAATATTGTGTGCTTTCGAAAAAGTTTTTTTAAAAATTTCTAGAAAATTATACGGTTAATAAATATTTCAATAAGAACATGCAGAACTAGATCACTAATTTCATGATAAAATTAAATTGTATACAAACGATTTTTTTTTCTATTTCATGATATCTAATCATGTTCACAAGCATTTATGAAAATGAAAAATTTTACAGTTGGTACTGCAAAACGATTAATAGAATAATTATTAGTTTATTTTGTTTAAATATATTTTAATACTTATTAATTAAATAAAATGGCATTTATTAATAATAATAATGAAAAAATATATTATTTGGTTTAGCATCTACTACTGCTCAGGTGTTTTTCTTAAAATAGGTAATATTGTGTTTAGAAAAAATTACTTGATTTCAGACTCGATATCCGGATAATTTGCTAATCCAGACTCTTGAAGCTTTTCATTTGTCCAACTTGGAAATGCTTTTGGAGTTTCATCTTCTTTAATGATTTCTTGAGGCGATGAATTCGACATCACTTTTTGGCACCCGTTTTTCTTATCACCACCATTTACAATTAGAGGCGTCTGCAATCAAGAAAAAACTATTTATTAAAGCTTATATAGAAGGACTTTTGGTAAAAGAGATTGGAAATGTTTAGTATGTATTACATAACAATTTTCAGTAAAATAAAAACAATTAAAATTATTTGCCAAGTAGAGGATTTTATAGTTGCAATGAAATCAGGCCACAAAGGACATTGAAGTGAGATATCTTATTTCTTGAAGCCAATTAATCGAGAACAAAAGGCGAGACACTGGAAATAACGAGACACGCAGAATCTAACGCGTCGCCTCTATTTTTCAGTTCGTTTAGTACTCAAGAATTCGCACCTCATCAAATCTCTGCTTATAAGCGGCAGAGGCGATCGTGTGGATTATACGCATGCTCAAGTGGTCACATATATATCTATATGGCGATAAAGAAACCGCGAAACTGATCGCGCCCTTATAAGTGTACGTGCTCCTAATTGCGCGTTAGCTTGTGAGCTCAACTACTTATCGGCAATTAGTTCCTTTTTAGACGAGTGCGAAAAAAACGCATGGCATATACTGGCGGCGTAGATGATTATAAAATGAAATGAAATTTCGAGAGAAAAATGAGCAAGAAATTTAACGAGCTCGCATCGAGCTATGTGTCAGAACGCTGGGACGAGGAATAGCATGAGCTTTTTATACACGGGGATATTAGCTTCGTTTTACGACGCGCGCCACTTAACGAATTGTGCAATTGTATCTAAGACTAAGTAGCTTAATCGTTTCTATTTTCACACGAGCATAGTATTAGCTTATTTTTTTACGATTTTTGTATTTTCTCCGAAAATTCTAAAACACTCTTAATGGACGGTTTTACTGACTGTTTAAATTACTCTGGAAGAATATTTGCGGTATTCAACTGTTCCGCTAAATCTTTAGAAAATGGAGTAAAAAGCAGAAATTGATTTAAGAAAATAAACGTGATTTTATCTTCAAACGTTTTTAGTTTTGGCATAAAACGGTCGATTAATATTTAAGGTTTTGAAGTCTAATCATAATAAGTATAACAGCTTCAATGTTGGCCTCAAAAGTCTAGATTGTTCTGAAAACAATTGAATCTCGCATGTTAAAAATAGGTATTTGTTTAGCTTCTGTTTTGATGATAACATTCTAATTGAGAAAACGCATCTGTGAAGGTCTTGGGGGCATATTAAAATAAATAGCCTCTTATTATTGCGCATATTTATTTGTTTTTTTTTTTTTTTTTCAAATCAAATATTACCTAAATTATAACAAAAATTAATTTAAAAAATCCACATTTTCACGTTGCATGTACTCACAAAAGAGGACAGAATTAAAAGGTAAATATTTTCTAATATTGATGTAATGTTGGTACGCACGAAAAAGACGTGCGCTTCGAGCCAATAATAAATTTCTCGCCTCGCGCATTGCTTTCCTCCCGCGCCTTCGTCGGCTCCATGCAGATATTAGCTCTCCAGCGCTGCAAGTTTCGTCATCGCTACCTTCAATTATACGAATATCGCATCTCCACGAGGCTGCATCGAGAGA
The DNA here is from genome assembly GCA_036365515.1 of Torymus aiolomorphi. Lineage (NCBI taxonomy): Eukaryota > Metazoa > Arthropoda > Insecta > Hymenoptera > Torymidae > Torymus > Torymus aiolomorphi. The sequence continues at coordinate 37,369,833 of CM070875.1, forward strand.
ATTTTCGCACTAATAATAATATCTTGGGCCAGCAAGCGGCCACGAGTTCAAGGCAAATGTTACTTATTCCTCACATATATCGAGCAGTCGCACGGCTGCAAGCTATAATAGCGAGCGCGTTGCATATACAGACGGGCGCGCACGGCCGCCGGATACTCCAGCTTTGTGTACTTTCTATGCGATATTTGCGCACGATAGCTGCAGGTATCAGCGAGTGGAGAAAAATACATTGGCAAAAGTTTCGTCCTTTTTTCAGCTCGACAATGAACTGCGCACATGTTTTAATGATAATGTATATCTTTATGCCTATATACAGAATATTTATTTTTAAATTTGCGAATATATGCTTATACATTTACTAGTGGAAGCATTGCATTTCGCTGTTCTAGAATAGGCATTTTCATAGTTTTTTTTTTACAGTTTGAAAGCGTAATAAAATTAGGGTAATTGTAATAAGTAAAACTGCAATATCATTTAACAACTTCAAAATTAATTATACGTATTAATTTGCAGCAATATGGTACACACAAAAACTTTGAAATGCATCTAATTACGTTTTCTTAATACATGACATTAACAACACTTGTTTTTTATGAGTGTATAGTAAAGAAGATATTTAAAAGATGTACCGAATGACACTTCCTGAATATATCTGCAAAAAGTTTATTAAATGGAGCTTTTCACTCAAGTTTAGCATGTTTCCTAATCAAAGAGATGGTTGATGCCAAAGAATATTTATGAGCATGTTTGAAAACGTTATTTTTAAACTCAAGACTACAAAGCACCATTTTTGTTTTTTCACACTAAATTATTATGTACGCCCCTACAATACGCCATATATAAAGTATGCTCCAGGTGTCAAGTTATAAAAAATAATTAGGCAACACGTTCGTATAGCTTAATTTAACTATATATTCTTGTTTTAATTTCATAATGAATAATTACATATTTTGAGCACAAGGTGAGGTAATTTAAATAAAGTCGTTTTAACCCAACATCTCATCATAAAAAAAATTATGAAATGGCTGTTAAAAAAGAAATGGCCATTCGGCCGTCTTATACGCTTTCTACAGGCTCGATGTCCGAGAAAAGAGAGTAACATAAAAATCATCAGTCGGCGATTAAGTGTCATCTTTATGTTGACACACACTCACAGCAATCACAACGCGCTGCAGAAAAAAGAGCGATCGATAAATCAGATCGAGCGCTGAGGCCAGGGGAGAAAAAACGCCGATATCTCAATGATTTAGGTACGTGCGGCAAATTACCACCAACGACAAGTAAATGTGAGCACGAGGAAGGTGCAGGCATAAAGTTTACACCGCAGAAACGAAAGAGTAAAGACAAAATAGAAGAGAAAGAGAGACGGAAAGGAAGTCAATGCGGTCGCGGGCGAGAGACGACCTCGCCATGGGAGTTTTTCAGCTGACTCGGCCGTTCGCAATTAGCGTTACGAGTACAGCAGGTGAATTGCGACGGGTGACATGCGTGAACGAGAGAGAAAAAGCCTCTACTCTACATTGATGCGTACATCGATTATTATGATAAAAAGAAAATCGTATCTTCTTCATTTATTTGTCAGTTACATCTTATAAAAAATGTCTGAAAAGATTTTCGAGATATGACATCAAAATTAAAAAGATACAAAGACGACATACGTGATATTTAAGTTATATTAATAATGATTTTTTCGCCCTCAGCTCTTGTTTATTTAATATAGAAGCCTTCATTAAAACTTTTAATTTATTTTACAAGAAAAGATGTGAAAATAAAAAAAAAAAGCAAAATATTTATATATACTGACACATATAAAAAATGGGTTTCAAAAAATTACTTTGGCAAGATTTAATTTTATAGATTCTGTTAGATTCCGGCTACGATGTTAATAAATTGGACAAAAATAAAAACAAAGCAGTCATTGATGCAATCTTTTATTTTTTTTACATTCGAAAGTGAAAGTAATACCAACAACGTTATATTTGAGTGCATTAATAATTAATGTTTATACTTGTTTTGGCACATAAATAATAATTTATTACTTGTAATTATTTTTTTTTAAATTCATACATCATGGGATCAAATAATTACTTACATAATGCTGTATCAGAAAGAAGTGAATGTAAAATAATATCAATAATTGCCCAAGGAAAAAGAAAAAAATAGACAAACTGTAACTGGAAATTAAAATATTATCTTTAGAAGACGAAAAAAAATCAAAGAAATTTTCATTGGCAAAGAGGATGACAAGCACTTTTCTGAAAGTGAAGCGTTAGTAAGCGATTTAATATATAACTAGACTGGACTGCAAAAAATGTTTAAGTCTGCTCTGTGATGATAGATAAGGATGATATTTTCCATTTTATGCCTTAAACATAAAATACCGAGTAATTTAATTTAAAATTTCGCAATAAAATTCACTATTCTGGAATCTCCAGGTATTTAAATTGAAAATTGTAAAGCTTAGAAATGTACTTTCTTAATATTTTGTCAGGTAAGTAGTGTAAATAATCCGAAATTTTCATGCTAAAATTGGACTAATTTTTACACGCCTTAAAGGCTAACAGATACATTTATGTATTTTTAAGGCATCTTATGTTAACTTATTAACAAAAAAGGTTTTTATATTTTATTTCGTTTCTAATGATACTGTAATATAATATGTATTTTCTATAAATAATGGTTCTTTAAAAGCTAAAAATTTTTTTCAAAAATAATACATTTTCAAACTTACTCCTCTGCCTGCAAAGTTATAAGATCCAATTCTCCGCGACGTACTTATACGTCTTCTATAATTATCTTATTATATTATGTCTACGCTTTATGCAGTATGAATGTCAAGCTTGAAATTTCCGTTATCCGATGCTTCTATAAATCTCATTAATTCTTAAACTAGTTTGAAATTATATATATACGGTTTGATTTAGCGGTGTGATAGATGACAAAATAAAATTCACTTTAGCATAAAAAATGCATTAATTAAATTATACAATTTTTAAGTTCAAAATTAAAAATAATTAATTCTTTTAAGTTAATGTTCATGTTTTAAACAGCAATGAGTCTTAGAAGATTGAGGAAAGGTACCCGAATATTACTTATCAATTAATGCTATACTTAAAAATATCATATGTGCAAATAAAGATTGGTTAAAATATATTTTAAAGGATAATCATATCGACACTTCTATGAAAACTAGCACGTTTCGTGGCTTCCTCGAGAAGACTAGCACATTTCGAAAAACTGCAACGAAAACTAGCATTATTGACAAGTTTGTATCGAATACTAGTATGATTCGATAAAAGTAATACGATTCGCGGCTTAGCGACCAAAAACTAACACTAACGTACTAGTTTTTGCTGAAAGCACTGAAACGTGTTAGTCTTTTCCGTAATCTAGGGAATCATGTCAGTATGCAACGCAAACCAATAACACGTGTTATAGTATTCGCTATAATCGTTGAAACGGGCTACTTTTTGTAGGGAATGCCGATATTAACTATGATTATGACATCGAAAATTCAGTACATTTTTTAAGTGGATGTAATTAGTTAATTAAATAATCATAATAAATGCACTTGCAATATCAAAAATATATTTGTCAGTATGTGTCAATACATTTGTCTCAATACATGTTTTAACATACAACTAGCCTATTATTTTCATACATAAACTTAGCAAACATTCTTTAAACAATATGGCAACAATATTTCAACATTATACATAAACAAATTTAATATCAAGATCAAACACTTGATTTTTCTATATAAATATCAAACACGCATACAAATCGTTACAAAACTTTGATTAATTCATCGACAAGTAAAAAATAAACAAAAATACTTTACAAAACATGAATATTTTTGATACTTTAAGGAATCTCCCACATTTCTTTATGAAAGCCAGATAGTGATTGTTCTAAAATAAAATAAAAAAAAATCAATCAATAAGAATATTTTTAATGAAAAGATACTATAAATTGCAATATATATATATAGTCCAAAATTATCAAGTTTGCCAGTAAAGTTACATACTGGTTGTGACTAGCGGCGGTATCATTTGTTCTCTATTAAACGAGAGAAAATCGAGTTTTTGCAGGAAAGACCGCGAGAGCATATTATCCAAATGGGCGGCTTAACGACAAAAGTCGTGTCACGCAAGATAATCGCGGCACCGGCAGAACTACACCCACTCGAAGGTCACGGCAGCGCGGCGGTGGCGGATAACCGCGCGATTGCTAAACTGCATCACCGCACGCACATTCCGTCTGAAAGCTCGTCTACTTAAAGGCAGCGATTCCGCGCCGAGGTTACGATGCTTTGCTAATCCCGCTTAATGAACCCGACGACGTTCCTCTCTTAATGACGGCTGATCAGTGACAATTGCCTCAAGATCGATCGCGGGGCGTTTCCAGCGGGGGCAATCCGATTGCGCAGCCCGCGCGCGACTGTGCGAGTTGCTGGTCCGCAGATTCTGTCATAATTAGTGGTTAATTGAAGCGGTGGCTTCTTCGATTGATTGCGCCGGACGCGCCTGGATTTTGCGAGTTTGCATCTGTACGAGATTGACCGCGGTCGCTCCGTCGCGATCAAGTTGCGTGCGCGCGTTCACTTTTGTTCCGACTGCATGTAACTTTTTTCGACTCGATAAGACATGAGATACATATTTTAACCGAATGGCTTATATAACACGAAAACTTGGGAAAAAAGGCAGTTCAAAACAACGCGCCCATTTTTTTAGCAATAAATTGATAATATATTGGCAAAAAACTACAAAACCTGATCATCAGATGTAAAGTATGTGTCGGTATGAAAATTCACTCTAAAAAGATAAGCATGTCAAATGATTGGCCTACACTGCAGATGCAATTACAATTAGGTACGTATAATTATATTTGAAAGTGAATTTCCAGCTTTCGCCAATGACAAGTAATTAGTTAAAAAAATCATTTATAATAATTAGTCTCTGTTGTATTGTGCACTACGGATTTTTATCGTATATTTATTCGTGAAATATATCATAATTATATATGTTTCATATTTTATAAATGGTTTCTTACTATCCGGAATATAATGTTGACAAAAAAGGAACTCTCATTTTTACGTAACTTCGTGAGGTGTACTTTCAAAACTTTGTACACCGAAGACCATATGTAGTTATAAAAAATTTCCCGCTCATTACGCTTTAATAAAATTTATACGTGCTTATAATCTCCACGCCGCGAATAATTTTTTATAAAGAAATTCCACATACTGGCTCGAATAATTAACACATGCTTTAATGTCATTCACACTACTCTATTTTTACCATTCATTTTTTAGCGTGGATCGCCGACTATTAATAGTTTCCCTTTTAAATTTATCTCGTGCCTCATTTCTTGAAAAGTTATTCCATATAAGTAAAGGTCAAATTTTTGGATAAATTGTCCATTTTGAAAAAATTGATTAGAGCTATGAATTCCTAATCCTTTAATATTCCGTGATACTTTATTTTAATCATAAATATTTAGAATTTACTGATAGGCGCTACTAACTTTTTACAAGGAAAGCTTTTTTCACTCTAATTATTAACTGTCATAACAAGAATATTAATTAGAATAATAGGTTTGAAACAAGATTAATTTTGTGGCCCACAAACTTCAATGATTTTTTTCAAGAATTGTAATATATATTACCTTTCTATTTATAAATAGACTTTATTAAAAAAGGATAACGTTTATTGTATCTTTGTAAACGGAATTGTAGAAAACATACCTTATTACATTACGTATTAAGTATATGTTTTAATTAACGGTGGTTTACAAAAACATTTTATAAAATTTTTGTAATGAAGAAATAAATTTACTACGCCTTACAAAAGTTACGTAGAATTTTCACCTCAATAATTTTTAATGAATTTCACAAATCACTGGTTTTTCCAATATTCTGTATTCTTATAGTTTTAATAATACAGCATTTTTAAATAATCAACTATATACAACGTCAAATATAAATAGCTTTAAAAATTTAGCACTTATTTCGAAACAAATTTTATGAGCAATTGAAAAATCATTTCATTTGGGTATTTTCATTAAAAACATAAAATTCCTCAATTCTCCAATAAAGAAGCTTGACTAAAAATTAAAAAAATTCTTTTATCATAAATATATACCGTTACTTGTATTTGTTAAATTACAAACTTATTTAAAGATTAAAATAGAAAATTTATTAAAATTTCTGAAAAACATGTATATTTTAAAATAAGTAGCAAAGCGATACACTGACTACTTTAAAAATAATTTCCAAAACGAAAAAGTATTAAAACTATAGATATATACATTTCAACACTAAATATAACAGACTTTCAAAAGATATAGACAATAAGTCAATAATCGTCTAAATTATAGATTATGTAAACAGAATTTTTCAAAAACTGGCAATGGCAGAACTGACTTTCTCAATAGAAAAATTTTAATTAGGTGAAAAGCGGTCTAAGTCTTAGATATTTTCAACAAAATAAAAATAAATTATGGAATAACTTAAAAAAGGAAGCATTTGACATATGTCTATTTGACAGAAAATCAAGCAAAATTGATGGCATAAAAAATGATCTGGTAATTTTCAAAATCAATATAAATATGAAGCACGACATTCCGAGTGGCGGAAATATTGAAAAAAGTGATCAAAATGCTCGAGAAAAGGGTAGAACTTCGCCTTGGTACGAATTTAACTTAAAGAAGCCTTGGAGAACGAGACTTACCTCGACCTTGTCCTCTCGCGTATCGGCATCGGTGCAGCTGTTGCTCCTCCTTCGGCCCAAGATCAGCTTCTTGTCCACCTCGACGAGCGAGCTGTGCAGCAGCGCCGGTGGCCTTGGCGCCGGCGGGGCTGCAGGAGACAGCTGCTTTAACTGCTTCTGACTTGTCGCATCGTCCACGGTGGGGGCCGTCTTCTCGAGCGACCGCGCGTCGCATTCGCTCTCGGCCGAGCTGTCCTCGCCGCTGGACATCGCGCGCCCGACTGCCGGCGTGCGCGTGTTACCGACGACGACAACGCCGCTAAAACTGCCAGCGCTGCTGTTGCTACTGCTGTTGTGGAGACTGGGCTCTTCGCGAACGGCGACAGTCACCGGCGTCACTGCCGGGGCTACCGCTGCGCTTGGTATACACGTCGCAGCGTCGACAGCATCGGTCTTCTTAGTTTCCTCGACACCTACACTCGGACGTTTGATCGATTATTGAATAACTTTTCTTTAGTTCTTAGTCTGTATTTCTAAGGATTATATAGGCTTCAAGAAATTTCAATTATCTTCGTACACATGAAAATATGATTGAGAATGATTTTTTTTAAAGATTCGATCGATTTCATTTGATTCTAAAAACATAAACACATGTAGGTATAGTCTGACTATACCTATCATATATCTACTGATACATGTATGTACATATAAAACTTTTAAATAATTAGCCGATCAAATCATTTTTTATATTTAAAAGGATTATGTCTTAAAAAATTTAAGTGAGTATAACAATAACCAATTGAATTGTTATTGTTAACAATTCGGTTTTATAGTGGAGATCAATTTATATCAATTGTAATTAAAGAAGACATTTTTCACAAATTCGAAAAGAAATTGAACCAAAATTCTTAAAAGTAGTTCGTCGCTCCCGAATAAAAAGGCTATCTTAACGCCCGGTTGGAAAAGGAGTCATCTCGGTGCTCGGTTGGAAAAGGAGTCATCTCGCCGCCTGGTTGGAAAAAGTGTCATCTCAGCGCCCGGTTGAAAAAGGAGTCATCTCGGTGCCCGGTTGGAAAAAGTGCCACCTCAGCGCCCGGTTGAAAAGGGGTCATCTCGCGAGCGAATTTTTTTACCTTAGATTGAGGTTTTCAGCACTGCAAAAGTATATAAAACGATATAAAGCTCTTCCGAAAAATATACTTTAGTAGTGCTGAAAACCTCAATTTGAGGTAAAAAAATTCGTTCGCGATATGACCCCTTTTCAACTGGGCGCTGAGGTGGCACCTTTTCCAACTGGGCGCCAAGATGACTCCTTCTCCAACCGGGCGTTGCGATAGCACCTTTTTCAACTGGGCGCCGAGATGACTCCTTCTCCAAGCGGGCGCTAAGATGGCACCTTTTCCAATCGGGCGCCGAGATGACTCCTTTTCCAACCGGGCGTTGAGATGGCACCTTTTTATTCAGGAGCGACGAGTTGTAGAAATTGTAGAGAAAAAATTATCTGGAACGAACATCTTCCCAATAGTAGCATGCTGAATAGTGGGTCTTTAAAACAATACTAACTTAAAAATGTTTAGCAATTTTTATACTTCTTTTGATTTACATTTTGCATCTTTTATCGTAACACGATATATTTTAAAACATGTTTGAAAATATCGATTATTATAAGTTTCTTCCTTCTTATATATTTAATTAACTTCATATCCTTTTCTCTAGATTTTTTTACAACTAATTTTTCTATTTTTATACTTTTCAGATACATGAAAATCAATTTTGCTTCAATTAAGTTTTCAATTATTAAAACTTAAAAACTTTATAATAAAATGGATGTTATATTAATGCGAATAAAATATTCTTTATTTCAAATGTTCAGCATTTTCTTTGAGCGTGTTCATTCATTGTTCAATTATTTTATATGAAATAATAAAAAGTTTCTTTTTTAAAGCATCACTTATTAAAACCTTTACTTACAATTAGTATTAAAAACATGATCACAACGTTACATAATATGTGTATTGAAAATAAGAAACTAAACGTGCATTGTTATTGAGAATAATGGAAAAAAAAATTATAATTAATAATTATTAATTAATTAAATTAATTAAATTTTTCTTATTTTAAAATAAATTTTCGTGAAGAAAAAGTAGGCGTTAACATTCAAATACAAATCAAAAGAAGTGCTACCAGTGGATAAAATACAATATTTATTTTTAAGGTGATTCATATTATATGACTAAAAATATCAACCTTAATTTACGAATAAATTTTATATTTAAAAAATTAGATTCTATTTAGCGAAATCATAACATAAATTAGTAATTTTATTGATTATTTAATAAAAAGTTAATGATATTGAAATAATAAGTTAATGTAATCTTACCCTTCCTTGAATACGTTTGATCATATTTTTCAACTTTCGGTGAAAAAACGTTATCTGATAGATTTGAACAATTAGATGAACTGTCAGTATTTAAAAGATTAATTGTTGAAGAACTTGAAGGTTGGGAAGGTATACTACTTCCAACGGTACAAGAGTCAAAATTAATTTTAACTTCATCATCCTTTCCATTATTTGTCTCTTTCCTTATCAAATTTGATGAAGAACTCAAAATTCGTGATTGTTGTTCCGTACTATTACTCGAAACTTGGTTGAACAAAGAGCTTTTCTGCAGAATTCCTTGAGATATAACTGGTCTCGGTTTTCTATTTTGCTCAACCGTACTTGTTTGATTCGCGGTCGAATCTGGTAATTTGAATTTTGTAGGAGCGATAATTATGGCTTTTCTTTGCTTCACAGGCTGTGGTTTTATTTCACTACAGTAAAGATCATCATCGATCGCCTCCATCGGAGACTCATTTTTTTTCGGCGATGGACTGTTAGAAGAATCGCTGTTGTTTGTGCACCGATAAGTATTGAGCAATTGCTTCCTTGTCACAGACGACTCTAGGGGCTGCAACGGTTTACCTTTATAGCCGGCATACTCAGCCTCCTGGACGTCGGGTGTACTGATCGATCGTCTCTTTTCACTGTTCGCGGTAAGCAGGCTAACTGGCTTTTCTAAACTATCGACATCGAACGATCGATGATAGACCGATAGCTTTCGTCGAGGAACAGTTTTTGTATTGGCAAGTGGTGTGTCAAAATAAGTGCCCTCAGATTTTACGTCGTTGAATTTTGATTGGTCTAGTTCCGATATTTGAGCCGTGCTAGTTACCAGTGGACTTACAACGTAGGTTGCCTCAGGATTGGGCCTAACTGTTACGAACCTCGTGTCGATTTTGGCAACTGTTCCATCTGGACTAGGATTATAATCTGAAGAATCCGGCTTTAGCGTCTTCATGTCTGTAATGCCAGCCACTAAAGATTTCGAGTTGTCAAAAGTCGTTGGTTCCACAAGATCACAATGTGGGCCATCACCCTTTGCATTATTGAAAGTTTTGGAACTGACGTGGGGCTCCGTTCTCTTATTATATTTCCGTGCGTTAAATTTTGAAACTCCTGGCCCTAAATTGAACCAATCAGCGTTTCTCTTGGCAGTGGTTGCGGTAAAAATAGATTTCTGCCTGCAATAAAATAATTATGCATTAAGTAAATATATGTAAAGGTAGAAATAACGTGATACAAGTATGTGATACGTACTTTCGATTCCGTTCTTTACTAAACTCGACGTTTTCTTCCTCATCCGTAACTTTGAGCTCGATAATCCTGTTCAGAGCCTCGACAATCGGCACGATGATTTCTTGCTCGCGAGCTTCCGAGACGCCGGAGCTCTCGTCGAAACCCGCAACTTCCGGTAGCGGAGACGTAGACTTGTCGGTTGTGCTTACTCGGTTCTCGCAGAACGATGAGCCAATTAAATCATTTCTCTCCGATCTGTCAACAGTCAATTAAGGCATTTTCATCCTATTATTTATTTCCAAGCAATTATCTGTCACTTATTTCATAAAGTTAATTGATAAATTTTCTAAGCTTTAAACAAGAAGCGATCCAAAACCTTATAAAATGCTATATTTACAAAGAAAACTTGTTTTAGTTAAAATTTCGAATCAGTTTGCAAGAAGTAACAGGTAATTTCACTGCACTATTTTTTTTCAAATTGATTATAAAATATTATAAGTTTTCTTATCCTGTTGATATATGGAAGCGTATTATAGCAACCTTTTTAACATTTAGACTACCGGAAAAGTCACTTTTGAGGCTCGGGAAAAATTTGAGACTTCATGCACCTCACGCAGATTAACATAACGTAACATTTTTTCCAAGAAGACCATTTTCTCATGAAAAATTTGGGGCAGCCTAAAGGTTAGAAATAAGAATTGTTTAAACCTTTGAAGGGCCGTGATTTGAAGTGTCATAATCTTAGTAGAAAAATGGTAAAGAAAATATACCTTGTATGATATTCATTGTACACGAAGTACCGATTAGAGGGACCACAACTTAAGTGGTCGTCGCGGCCCTCTAAAGGATAATAAACTTATTTTCGAAAAGAACAGATATACCAATTTACTCATCAAATATTCTATTCAATTTTTACTAATTTTTATCAAATTTGATTGTAAAACGTTTTGCTCAGTCACACGTTGCTATTTAGAACAAATTGCATGATTTAGATTTTCCTTTTAATTTTCAATAAAGTGAGCTTCAATTAAAAAAAAATATATTACAAACATTCTATTCATCAATTGAATCTATCATGAAAACCTAAACCATCATTACATATTTAGTTAGCACGTTGTATCACTTCTTCTGTTGTTTGTGAAGATGAACATCGGTGACGTGAACATTTAATAAACAAAAGACATTTTTAAAACATTTTATTGCTCGTAAAATCAAAAAATTGTGCGAATGATTTATTTTTGTAGTCTATTTTTAGCTGGCTTCTTTTAAAAGATATTTGCACAGAAAGACATTATTGAATGAAAAAGGAAACCGTTCCGGATGTAAACTTCGAATTTCGTCTGCATACTTATTATTCATGAAAACCGTCCTTCTTATTTTGTAGATTATTCAAAACACGTACTGTATAATACCATTTACGATCAACGCAATGGAAAAATTGCGCTAAACGTTGCAATAAAAAACTGTTTCATGTCACGATTTTATTCGTTTTTCCGTTCTTAGGTGAAGTGTCTTTATGAAAATTGCGCTAATGCAAGCCACTACTAAATATATAGAAAGATAACACACTCATATTCGATTAGATACTCGATCACTCTCTTGCAAACGCCAAAAGTTGGCGGTTCTTTCTTCGTGGCAGTCATTTCGAAACGTTGAAAAGTCGGCAAGGGAAGGAGAGAGAGAGGACGCGATATTTAAAAAGTACCGAGTGCAAAGGTAAGGCAAGACTAGACAACGCACTGGCGCCGCGCTGGAACACCTACAAGACCGCGGGTGCCCCGCCGCTAACCAGATTCTTGCGTAAGTCCGCGTCGCGCGGTCAGTCCGTCGGCATTAAACGCCGCGGCGATCTATATAACGAGCGCGGTTATTTCTCCTTATTTTTCTTCCAAACTCGGCGCGCGAACGAGCGACTGCGAACAAGGCCAAGAGCGCGTGCGCGCGCACACGCGCCACGCACACTTTTGAAATTAGAATCTTTCGTGAGTCGCGAACGAGTTCGGAAACAGAACGTTCTGGTTTGCAACTAGATTGTGGATATTGCGGTGGTGCATACGTAATTCCAACTGGAGTTGACGAGGATGATTTGCATGTAAGTGCGGTTTCTCTCAAGCGAAAAAAAGTTACCTTTGACTTGTAATATAGTGCGAGAATAATATTATTTAAAATTTATTATGAATAATAGAATTTCATAAGAAACTTTATTTAAGAAGAGAACATTAAATTTTTTCTCGTGTAATTAAGATTTTTCTATTTTTTTTTTTATACCGCCTTTAATAATAATAAGGGCTTTTATATAAGTCGAATATTAAACAGAGAGTTGTAAATTTTGTGAAAACTAAACTTTATAGATATACGACAAAAATAGTTACTAAGGAAATAGATAGCACATGGCTAAATTGAATCTCCAAACCTTCATGCTTGATAGTGCAAACAACCGTCACAGATGCAACACATGTTGTCTAGACTAATTAGAGTAATCATGTTGAGACATTTGATTTTCGCGATACCTCGTGCGCTGTTCAATGTTACGAGGCAAAAATCTTTAGTTTACATTTCACGAGATTGTTTATAAAACTTATCGAGGCTATTGACATTATTCAAATGTGGTTACCGGTTAGACTGCATCAATTGTCTTCAACCATCAGTCAGATTATGATAAGGATGAGTATTATTTTTAATATGAATAAACTATTATACTATAGTTGTATTAAAATTATTATTTTTTTTATAACGCGAGAAAATAAGACGCGATAATATAAATACTCATGTTTGTATGTTTTAAAAAATTTAATTTGAATGATGTTATTTTAGGGAATAGTTTGTAAGTACAAGACATTGTTATATATTTTCTAATATTAAAAATAGCTTTAAAAAATTAACTATATTATAAGAATCACACGAGAATTATTGAAAGGAATCATTTTTGTTAAAATTTGGAAATTTTTTTCTTTAAATTTTTCTTAAATTATGGGCATAGTTTTGAAAAATTTTTATTGTGAAATCAGCTTTTATAAAACATTTAAAAAATCAGTAAATTTATCAGTACACTAACATAAACATTTCTTGTTGTGTCAAACAAATACCAAAACTTAAAAGATGAAAGTGAATAAATGGAAAAAAATGTAGTGGCGATGTCAATGTTCTTTTAATTGCGTCAAATTCCTTTTCTGTTTAGTATTTTAAAAATATTCGTACGAAATTAGTCCAGATGGTCGTATACATTATGTTTTGCTTTTATTTTTTATAGATTAACTTTTGTAAAACTATATTGTTCTTTACAGGAAAGTTTATTTTCTTTTCAAAAAACGCCAACTAGAAGACGAACATCTCTAAAGGCTTATTGAAATTATTGATATTATCTATGCCCATAAATGTTGTAGCTCATTTCTCGGTAGTATTTGATTATTCAGAAAAGATAAATATTTACTAGTATAGATCTTTTTGGTATTCAATTTCTATCACGCGACACAAGATTTGTTTCACAATTTGCAAAGTAGTCTAATGCAATACAAATAGTCCAAGTAATCAGATCATTTTTCAACGAATTTACGACACATCATAATGACCATAGAAATGTCTTCATTATACGAATATAAAAAAAGAAAAAAAAAAACAAAAAAACACCTCGGGAGTAAAGGAAAAAAGCTTTAGATTGAAACGCGGAATGAGCATTAGCCGTAGACAAACGTAAAATTGGAAAAAAAGTGAAAAGAATATTTTTTTTAACAGCTGCCGACAGAGATATCTCGTAAGTCACAGATGAAAACACAGTAATGGCTCGGACACTTAAAAAGGAACAGATAAAAAGAACAAGAATTACATGGGTCTCTATATCTATATATATGAGGAACAGCGAGATACAGAAGGAACAAGATGTATATATAGACATAGAAACCCATGTAATTCTTGTTCTTTTTATCTGTTCCTTTTTAGGTGTCCGAGCCCTAAGTGTAGAAGAGCGGGGAGCCAAAAATATTTATCAAAATAAAGCCGCGATCCTCACATTCTACACTATCCCTATCACGCACGGAAGCCGGCAAGGGCATCTACTGCTCACGTCCGACGAGTGGCGCGGGCGACGAGCAGCCGGTGATCGTCGCACATCGTGATCCTCTGGACGGCCGCCTCTGCCCTTTTTTCTTAATTTCTATTTTTTTTTTTCACACGCGATAAACGCGACGAAGCCCCGTGGCGACGCGCGCGAGCGTCGAGCGCAGACTGAAAGCAAGCAGCAGCAGCTCGCGGCCTGCGGGGATATACGCGAGGCACCATTGCGCGGGGCCCGCTGCACGCGCGCGCGCCTGCTATAATATAACGATGTGCCGGCTACATGGGCGAGATCACGACTTGAGCGGGGTGAATGGATTTTGCGGCTATTCTTGTGATCAACGTTGCCAGACCTTTGCTTTTTTTCTAGTTTCTTTTCTTTCTTTTTGCCATTATATAGGTAGCTACACTTTTCAAACACACACACACACACACACACACACATACACACACACAATATAGATATAATATATAGATACTAGAGAAGTTACTAATACATAATTTATAAATATACATAATATTATACCACTTCTTAAGAAAACTTTAGTCAAAATTCGTCTTATGATATCCAAAAATAAAAGTGATCATGCGCGTATATAGTTAGGTAGGTGAAAGCAGATATTTGTATAACATGTATAAGCATGCGTGTATGCAGCACGTTGACATATTCATTAAGATGTATCTTGCGATTGAATTAATTACATCAATCTATATGTCAAAATATTAATAAGATCTCATACGTCAATAATTATCTAATAAAAAATTTGTTCCTTACAAACGTTAAGCAATTTTTATATATATTTTTCATGATTTTTAATTTGACCTCTCTTATACTTCTTAATTTACACACACGCAAGCACACCCATAACACATACACACACATGCGCGCGCGCGCATACGCACACACACATCTCTGAAACACTTTGTTGCCCTTCAAATTCAATACATAAAAATACCGGGACAATGATTCATATCTTGACAATTTGTCGCGGGGAAATCGAAAAAAAGAAAATCAAAAATAAAAGAAATCGTGAATCACGTGGTGGAGAAGATTACACACGCGGGATAGAGGTACTCGTAAAAGAGGTGCGCGCGCATTCCCTCGAAATCTTAAAAGATCATAGCAGAGCAGTAATAGCTCGATGTAAGGGAATTTTGACAGTCCGCACGGAAAGGCGGACTCGATTTGCGTGAAATGTAAACGAGCATAGTGTGATTGGCATCAAAGGTGGAGTCACCCGCTGAAATCGGATCAAGGTCTTGAAAATATATAATACGTGTGCATGATGATCTCTCTCGATCTTTCACTTCCTTCATCTGCGTGGACCTCCCACTCCCGCTCCCGCGAAAACCACTTTCGATCGGTTCGCCATACAACTGCGCAAAGACAAGCAGAGCGCAAGTTTACCCAAGGAAAGAATTTATGGTACCTGTAGATTTTTGTTTGTAATGAAAAATTACGGTACACAATAATTTAGTTTACGTCGAACTAAAACAATTATATATTATATTGAATTATACGTTTTGTTATAAATTTAATTCAAACTTTTATTTGAATTGCGTTTATTAACGTTAATGTAAAACGATGGAATGATAAACATGTTTATTATTTATTTACTTTTATATAATTATTCTCTTTCATGAATTTATTACAACTATAAAATCTGGATCATGAAGTATTTCGATCAATATATACTTTTAGAAATTAAGGAGATGTCAGAACTAGTGGAAAATTACTACATTGATTGGTTTGTTTAAATTCGTTTTTAAATTTGTATAAATCATTGTAATTATTATTTGTCATAAATAGAAAAAAGGCTAAAATAATTAAATATAGTAAAACGACTTACTTATACTTCATAATAATAAAAATAAAAAATTAAATAAAATATAATGCAAAATACCATAACATTAATAAAAAGCACCAATTCATTGGCACTTAGCTTCCTCATACTTAATTAATTATTATACCACTCTAACCTCAAAATCACAACTTTGGTATGATTTTTCGGCGCTCGTGGTATAAAATACCGTTCGAAACGAGTGCGGAAGTTGATTATTTACTTCATGTGACTTTTCGCCAGTGTCGAAATGTACTATTCCGTTACATTAATGTCGAAAAGTTATGGGTAAGAAATTTGTATGGAG
Organism: Torymus aiolomorphi; assembly: GCA_036365515.1. NCBI lineage: Eukaryota > Metazoa > Arthropoda > Insecta > Hymenoptera > Torymidae > Torymus > Torymus aiolomorphi. The sequence continues at coordinate 37,386,360 of CM070875.1, forward strand.
ATAATCTCTTAAAATTTTGAAAAAATAAAGAACTTAATAAAATTAATATGCAACAAAAATTTTGTGTTGATAAATCAAATATTCTCTTAAAAAATGATATTCAAAAATATTAAAACAAAATTTTTAATAACTACAAACATCTTTAATCGTGACGATCGGTTTTTCTTCAACAACAAACTTGGTTCAATGATATAAAAAAGACATCATTGTACAAAATTTGAAAACCATCCAGTAATTTTTATTCTTGCTATCGTTCGACAACGAAAAAGCATTTTTTTTGTCTATAATAATTTTTTTCTGAAGAACGAATGAAGATAATTCCTTGCTATTTCAATACAATATAGTACTTAATAAGTTCAATAAGCGGTAAAAATTTCTTATTAATTAACAAAATATTTTTTGAGAAGTTAATTCAAAATTAAAAAACACATTTTCCTTAATAACAATTGCAGACTAAAGATAATTTAAAAATTAAAAAATTAAAATATAGGTAATTTCAAGACCTTTCAATAAAAGTTATGTTAAGAAATATTAAGTAGTTTTTTCTTCGAGACGAAGAGAATGAGTTTGATCCGACGAAAATAGGTGGAATAGTTCTCGAGATATGGAGAGTTTACATATACACACACTGCACGCATACATGAAAAAATTTTTCTCAAAATCGACGAATTTTAACGAAGATCGCCTTAAAACATGTTTTTGAACATTTTTTGTCTCGAATTTTTTTTTCATTGTTTCAAAGCTTTTAAAATATGTATTTATATATATTTATATCTTTCCTGTATAACTTTTTTGGATTTTGCCATCTATAGAGTATTGTATTCATGTCCAGAACTTTGCAAATAGGTATGGCAAAAAGTATCGTACAGGAGGTCAGGAGTACAATACTCAATATAGATGACAAGCTCTTTTTCAAAAGCGTCCACGCCACGCCACAGCACGACACGGCACCGATCATTTGTGGCTACACCCTAACATGTAAAGATCATAAAATTAATAAACAAAAAGTTAAATCGAATAAAAACTACTTTGAAATCACAAAAAAGTGTTTTAAAAAAGTGGCAAATGGGTATACCACTATGTTACAAAGGTTAACATATAACGAATACACACACGCGCACGTGCGCATTGGCTCACCGACAAATTTTTTCATAATTTATATGTATTTATCGGAATATAATTTGACTACATTAAATGTTTCTATATCAATATTGGTGAGATATTAAATGTTGAAAAAAAAATATATATATTATAAATTTTGAAGTTATTTCACAAAAAGAACAAGCTTTTGGTAATGTACAAACACTCAATAAAAGTATCGATAAAGGTAAAAATTTGATTTTATGTGTAAATATTAGAAGTATAAAACAAAACTTTGAAAAACTTGAAACTTTTATTGAATGTTTAGCCGTAAGACCAAGTGTCATTATATGTACTGAATCTTGGAATGTGCAATATACTCCATTGTACAACATATCAGGTTACAAAAGTTACTATAGTGAGAGTAAAATGAATAAAGCAGATGGAGTTATGATGTATATAAAGGATGAACTATCTGAACACACAGAAATTATAGTGGTCGACAACATACGTATCTTAAGCTCGGTTATAAAACTAATTGGCACCGAAACTGTAAGAATCTCAGCGATCTATAGATCACACAATATAAAAAAGTATGAATTTGTTCATAGCCTGAAAAAATTCCTAAGAGACCAATTAAATACTAAGAACCATTGTATAATCGGGGATTTTAACATTGATATATTAGACGAAAATTTTAGTAAGACTGACTCAACAGATAACCTTATAACACAAGAATTTTTAAATGATCTCTTAGAACATAAATTTACGCCATGCTTTACTGGAATAACAAGGCCTTCATCTGATAATAAAAGAGGTACCTGCATCGACAATTTCTATATAAAAACTAAAAATATAAATACACGGAGAGAAAATTTTTAGTAAAAATTACAAAAAGTTCCATAATTTTTACCGAACTTCACCGTACTACGGTAACAGACTGACATTTTTGTAAATTTTACAGAACAGTTCGGTAATTTTCTAATATGCACTGAAAAAAATGGACTCGGACTCCCCCTTTCGGGAGATCCGAATAACAACATTTATTTATATTTTAAACATTTATTAATTATTTAAAGTTGAATTTTATTAAGGAAATAATAATTTAAGACAAGAATAAATGAAATAAAGAAATTAAAAAATTTTCGGTGGCATCGAGATTTGAACCTGGGTCCTCAGCACAGCAGTCGGGCACGCTAACCATTTACCTACAGAGACATATGCATCATCAAATTCTGGAACTTGTATATTCAGTACCGTTACTTTTATACGAAAACTTCCAAACCTTCTCTTAAAAGTTACTGAACAGTTCGGTAATTTTTACTGAAAATTCTATAAAATGTATAGAAAGTCAAGTAAATCCGCTCATTTTGGTAGTCTGTTACCACAGTACCGAAAAGTTCAGTAAAAATTGCCGAACTTTTTGTAATTTTTACTGAAATTTTTCTCTCCGTGTATTAATTCATTTAAAATAACGAATCCATTTAATGATCACTACCCATTATTTATAACTATAGATAAATTAGAAATAAATCAGCCGAACAAATTCAATATGAAATCAATTAATTACAACAAGTTAAAACATGTTGCAAATAATTCAAACTGGTACTCAATATTGTCTATGCAGGATCCTAATCTTGCAGTTAACGCATTAATTGACATGATAAATAATTGTAGCAAAATTTAAATATGAAAAGGAAATGGTAAAACGAAATAGCGGAAACTCTAGGGAATTATGGAACATAATTAAAACTAAATTAGGGAGAAATAGTGTGCATGATAATCCAATAAAATATATATACGAAAACAATCAAAAAATCGAAAATAAAACTGATATAGCAAATGCTATGAACACCTATTTTTGCAAAATAAGACCAAATTTGAGTGCTCAATTTGCTAATATAAATAATAATAACCTGAAACTTCCAGATAGGAATCCTGAATCCATTTTCTTTCGTCCGACAGATTTTGCTGAGATGTACAAAATAATCAATACATTGAAAAATAAATCTGGAGGTGTAGACAATATTAACGCTAAATCATTGAAAATTCTCTCTGAATATATATGTGTGCCCTTAGAATATATCTTCAATTTATGTATTGTGAAATCTATCTGGCCTGACGCGCTCAAAAATGCTGAAGTAGTCCCTATTTACAAGGCTGGTGAAAAATCTAATATCAGTAATTACAGGCCAATCTCTTTAATATCGAACATTGCAAAAATTTTTGAAAAAATAATTTATAATAGATTATACCACTTTTTTGAAAAACATAACATAATATCAGAAAAACAATACGGTTTCGTTAAAAATAGGGGAACTACTGACGCATTAAATTCTATATCAAATATCATATACGAAAACTTAGATAAAAGTAAACCAATAATTGTTGCTTTTCTAGACTTAGCCAAAGCATTTGACACTGTTAATCATAGAGTTCTTTTAGATAAGCTTGAACGATACGGAGTAAGGGGTAGTGCCTTAAAACTGATGACTAGCTATCTCACAGATAGGCGGCAAAGAGTAAAAATTCAAGACTGTAAAAGTGAATATAAAGAATTTACTACGGGTGTTCCACAAGGAACTATATTAGGACCATTACTTTTTATACTTTATGTCAATGACTTACTAGGAAGTATGCAAAATGACACAATCATGTCCTATGCTGATGACACGGTTATCATATCAAGTGACAACATGTGGTCCTCAGCTCAGGAAAAAATGTGTGCTTACCTTAATCATGTGGCCAAATGGCTTGCACAAAATAAACTGTCGCTAAATATAGATAAAACGGTCTATATGACTCTCAGAAACTACTGTGATAGTGTGCCTGGCACACTAAACATCAAAATAGGAACGCAATTAATAAAAAGAGTTGAAAGTCATAAACACTTAGGGCTGTATTTCGACTACAATATGAAATGGGATAAGCATATAAGATATATCATTAAAAAAACGAAATACCTAATTTTTGTCTTTGCCAAGATAAAAAATATGATGGATACAAAAACATTAATGATAATATATTATGCTTTCTTTCATAGTCTAATCAATTATGGGGTAATTGCCTGGGGTGGTGCGTACGATAATAATATGAAACTAATACAATCAACACAAAACAAAATATTGAAAATCATAAATAAAAATAAATTCTCTCAAACTAATCCACCTCTTGAAATAAAAAAATTATTCCAGTTAGAGTCAATATCCTTACATTATTCTACATTAAGAAATAAATATATAAACAGTGCGAGCAAGACCAGAAACAAAACAATTCAATTACCTAAATGTGATAAAAGAATTAGTGATAAAAATAGCTACAATGAAGCTATAAGGGTCTTTAATGGGCTATCTAAGGATCTCAAAGTTATGAATTTAAGTAGACAATTAATGAAGAAAAAATTAAAAATGTTTATAGTAAAAGATGCAATATAATTTCAAAATAATAATTAAATCTTAACCAATATATCTAACAAATTATTTAACTGTTATTTATGTACTACAATGGATTTTATCGATGTTAACAAACACTACGCACATACCATTATATAGTTTTTAAGAATTTTGTAGTTTGTAATATTTTTTTTTAGTTTGTAAGTTTTCTATGTACCAGATCTACACACAGGCAATAATATTTGCCTCAGTAGGATTTACTTACTTATGTATATTTCGTATATAATAATGTAATGTAAATATTTTCTGGAAATAAATAAATAAATATATATATAAAAATCTGTTAAAAATAAAAGATTTAATTCTTCATTCATATTTTATGTTGCTCATGAGTTAAAATAAAGTAAAGATGATAAAAGGGCAATGGCTAAATATGGGTATTATTTTTCTCTTTCCTTTGAGATCAAAGATATGCAAGTCCGATAATAAATTATCTTGGCTAAGAATTACGTATTGTATACACTTGCGAAAGCTCTCGTGATTTTATTATATTTAATTTTATTTGCGAAATTGTTTTAAGAGATATTTTTATTTTTGTAGATATCAATTAATTTTAATCATGTAATAATAAATATTTCAGAAATGTCAGTACTGTTGATACAAGCGTGCATTTTTATATTTTATTTAGAATGTTCTAAATAAGGAGCCGTTTTAAATACACCTTGGACATACATGGTGTGTGTGCGTGTGCGCGTGTGTATATCTTACTCATACATTGAAATGATTTATGCTTCAAAAAGACAAGCATAGTCTTGAGTTTCAGACATTGAGCAAAAATTTAATTTTTTAAAAACATGTAAAATTTAATTACCCAGTATCAAGTAAATGTCTTACTAATTAGGTAGGCAAGCGTGATTTACAGAACACAGGGCTCTTACACCTTTGTACTTTGGAAAGACGTATAATAAAAAAAACTTGTGATAAGCAAGTTAAGCCGCAATGATTAATTTGTCATCTACCATATTTACAATAATATTGACCAAAAAGTAGAAAATGTAAGTAAATTTGCACAAAAAGAAAAGTAATAAAAGTTATAAATATAAAAATAAATCCACAAACATTCCATTCATTCGATTTCAAACAGAAAAATTCACTCTAAAAATAATGTCATCCAAAATGTACGACAGCAAATCGAAAAAGCAATTATTCCAATAATAACTCAAGAGCAAGCAACGCGTCCGCGCGATATAAAAAATCCGCGTTGCAGTCTATCGCAACGACGACAATGTATAGGTATAGAAGCAAGACGTAAGCAAAAAGGAGAATAACCGGAGTAACTGGACGGATCGCGGCTGCTGATCTCTCACGACATCGCGCGCATCAAAAACGTGGCGCGGCGGCGAAAGGCCGCCGTTTATTTTTACGAAGACCGCGGAAGGCCGCTATATGTGTCGCCTGTAATCGCGCGGGCGCGAAATACACGAGACGTTGTACGCTGCACTGTTATTTTTACGAGACAAGGGAGAAGATGCGCGAGCGCGACAGAGTCGAAATGAGACGCGCGGGCAAGAGCGCGCTCGGCTATATACACCGCTCTCCCGAGCCTTGATCCCAATACTTCCGATTGCTCGTCGCATATACGGGCGGGCTAGGAAAAATAAGGAGGCAAAAGTTCTTATAGCTGACTCACCCAAATAGCTGATCGTCGCTGAGGCCGCCGCCGCAGCCGCTTTTCTTCGTCTCCGGCAGTATGTCGGGCTTCTCTCGGGACTCCTTACCCATCCGGGGCACCGCTTGCACTTTCACAGCTGAGCAACTTTTTGCCTGGGACAGAAATGAGAATCGATTAATTATAAGCCTTTGTGAGAAATTACAAATTCTGTTTTAATCTTTATAATTTTACAGCAAGTTGGACTTTTTGCATCTTCTTATGCGTTATAATATCTAGTGCGTAAAAACTATTTCTACAATGTGTTTTTGCACTCCATTCAAAATAAACATTATCTTATAAACATTATAGCGGAACTAGTTCTGTTGTAAAAGTACTTAACACATTCAGGGCGGCTAATGCATAAGACAGTATTTATAATATTTCAAACTTTAATATTTGAATAAAAAATGAAAATTTGAATGTTATTTCTTTTTTCTAAGATTTTAAGAAATACAACAGTCAAGCGTACGAATATTTTTTTTGGAAAGTGTTTTTTTAAAGAGCACACAAATAAAAAGAAATTAACAATAATTTACGACCCATATATGAAGGGTCATGCCGGCCTGAAAGTGTTAAACAAAGGAATTAAAAGTTCTAAAACATTGATAGTTAACATTAAAACGAAGGAAAAAGACCGGGGGTCAAATATGAACATCTTTGCTTACAAAAGCGCGACCAGTCCTTTTGTCATGAAAATATAGCAAGTTATTTATCTGGTCGGTCATCTCAACATGGAGTTACACACAAGCAAATCAAAAGGAGAAAAAAAATTAGATGGTTGTTCACGTGCCAAGATAACTAAGTATTCGAGATGCGACTCTCAAGTAAGTAAAGAAAAATTCAAATTTCGCAGCGCACGACTGCGGTTATTCAAGTCTAAAATTAAGCTCAATGGGCGCACTTTCGAGAATAAACAAGAACGAGGAACGGACTCCATACGACTTTGCAAGTACAAAAGAATTTTGGCTTATGATAAATTCATGAACGTCGGTAATGTCCATTGACGAATGTAATGCCAACTTATGGGATGGTTCTAACAGATTTTATAAATGAAATGAGTATTTTATAAATAAAAAGTACTGTAATATTACATAAAAATAATTATGTGATCTAAACAAAAGTACCAGTTTTATCAAGGATAGTATTTGCTGCTTCAACATTTCAATATTATCCGATTCTACTAGCTGCACGTTTGGTGCGTAAATCTCATTTCTTGATGAAGCGATATCTCGTAAAGCTCTGCAAAGAGTAAGCATTAAATATCGTAAAGTTAAATAATAATTATAAATTTGCATTAAAATAGTATACTGTGCAACTACTGCAAGAAGCATGTGTTTTTTAACGAATGTGAAGTTGTGACGATTACACAAGTTAAAAAAAACACCTCGTGCGTATTACACATTGGCATATTATTTTTAGAAACAAGCTGCGAGAAGTTCGATTTCTTATACGAAGCTGGCGCGTGAGAAGCAACCGTTAAAGCAGTTGATTTTTGCAAACTTGTGCTTCTCATTTTTTTTTTTTAAGAGAGCCTACCTAACACGGCTACTTCTCACACGCCAGCCTCGTCTCAGAGGAACTGAACTTCTCGTTTAGTGTTTAAAAAAAAAAGTGACTTATATCACTGATCTTAAAACTTAAATTGTATGAGTTTTACACAAAAGGAGGTGAGAGCAAGAATCCAACAATTTTCTTATCGACGTTTATAGAAGTTTTCTCACATTAATCTCACAAGGAGCGTGCACACTCTTCGGGAGAAGAATTTCAACAGGCTTTGAGAGGCGATTTCTGGTATCTAAAAAAGATGCCCAGTTATTGGTCCTTGTTCTTGATATGTGGTCAATCTCGTCTCAAATATACTCTATTTCCTTAAAAATTATGTCCTTTCATTGATTGCCACTTCGCAAGTATTTGTGGTACAAAAACGAGCAAAACAGATTATAAAAGTAGTCAAGAAATGCTAAAATTTAAGCTTAGTTTCGATAAAAAATATTAATTTTTTAGAAAATTATAAGCACTCAAAACTTGCGTAAGTAAATGTTGAAAAATACAACCCAGTAAATTGTTTAAAAAGAAGGCAAATTTTTCACGATATTCTTAGACTATCTTGGAGTGTTTATAATTTTCTGAAAAATTAATAACGCATATTTGAGACGAGATTGACCATATCTCAAGAACAAGGACCTATAAGATGGAATTAGGAATACTGGACTTCATTTGTAGTTACCAGAATTCGACTCTCAAAGCCCGTTCAAATTCGTTTCTCGGAGGGTTTGCATTCTTGTTGTCAGTATAAAAATTTTATTAATTTAATTGACATCATAAAAATTGTTATGTAAGCACCTTCAATGACTCCGACATCCCTTAAAATTGAATAATACAAGTGATCCCTAGAGGGTCAAGCTTGTGTCTTATATCATGCATATATATCATGCATTGAATATATTATATATGGGATTATCGACTCTTAAAAAGCTAATGATCAGTTAGATTAATTCAGCTCACAGTACAGATGTCAATACTTACGAATCGACCATTTGTATTAGTATTTAGAAACTTTTACAAAAATTATAAGTTTATGAAAATTAATAAGTAGTACACATACTTCAACAAAAACATCATTATATCCGGGAATTTTTTATCTGTATTCGGCGGGCAAACTTCTAATGGAACAATCCAAATCATTTCAACTTGTATCATGAACTTGAGCAAATTTGGGTTAAATTTGGAAAAGTCGCGATTCTCTATCAGTTCTGTACTTATATATATTGTCACTTTCGGCGACGTAACCAGAACTTACGCTAGTCCATACTACTATACATGTTGGAATAGTTTGAATCCTTCCATTATATGTTTTGTCCACGGGGTGTATACAATTATGTGTGTATATTTAAAAATACTAAATTTGTGCGATTTGAGAATTTGTGAATTTAAAATGTTTTTGTCACAATATTTTTTTTTTAATAAATGATTAAACTTCCCTGGTAGAAAATTAACCATAAGTTGGCCAGAATATGCTTAACCAGCACATGGCTTAGCCATATTCTGGCCAACTTATGATTAACTTTCTACCAGGGTTATTTAAAACTTACTCGTCTACTTGTTCAGCAATATTAGCAATCTCTTCTTTATAAAAAGAAACTTCTTCTTTAATTTCATTCAATCTGGCTTCATTAACGTCAAAACCCTAAAATGTGTCAATATACATAATAATTTAAAAAATTTCGATATTTATATTTTATAAAAATGTAACGATATGATGCAAATATGAGTCCATTAATGTACGTAAAAATTATCATATAAGTTACGCAAAAAATTAAAACTTTTATAAACATATTAACTTACGGAAGCTTTTAATTCTGTAAAGAGAGAATCTTGATATCGAATCTTACTACTATTATATGGTGTACTATGAATGTTAATCTGGTTATATGGCGGAGGTGTTAAGGAGAGCTAAAACACGTAAATTTTTAAAATTATCATTAACGTTGGGCTATAAACTAAAATAGTGCATTATGACACGGGTGTGGAAGGAGATTATTTACCGTATTAGACGTTTTCGCACGAGTAAAGCGAGTGAGAAAAGTCGAATGCGGTAAAAATCACCTTACGCACCAATGTCATACAGTATTTTATACCACGAGAGCCAAATTATCATATTAAATTTATGATTTGGGGGGAGGTATTTCATCAGAATGGTAAAATGTTAGTTGGGTATTTTCTCAGAAAGGTAAAAAACAAATTAGAATATCTTATGATAGAAGGGTAAATTTTCCGAATGTTTAAAAATGTATAATATGTAAAAATTCGAAAAAATTTGGCAAGGCCATAATATTTTCATTAAATTATTTTTATATGATATGCGATATCAATTTTTCGAATGTCATTTCTGTCTAACAATTAAATTGTAGAAAATGCAGTGATTTAGAAAAACTATAATGTCGAAAAACGAGCGAAAAATCATATAGGAATGAATTTTTACATTTTTCGGAATTTTATTCTTCCAGTAAAAAGTATCTTTATAATTTTATGCAATCAGTTTTCCATATTTATAGACGCAAATTTTCCTGATATTTTTTTTCGAAAGAAATCCCTTGTGTGTTCTGAATAGCTCATGTTAGGAATTTACAGTATCAAATTCGGAAAATATTTTAAACGATAGTATATTTTCTAAGAAAATACTCATCTAACATTTTACCATTCTGATAAAATATCTCCCCTCTTATAATTTTGAGATTAGAGTGGTATAAAATTGTTAAACACTATGAACTTTAAAAATTTAATTTATAAACTGTATTACTCGACTGGAATTGTCACTTTTGTTCATACGTGATTGTAACTCGGTATTGATATTTTGTAATTCTTGAATCTTTGCTTGTTGATCCTATAACAAAATTTGAATGCATTTATCAAGACTATATATTTGTAATTATAAAGTATAAACGTACCTGCAAATTCTTCTCATAAGACTTCTCCAATTGACAATTATAACTTTGTAGTTCATTGAATTCGTCTTTGAGACAGTCATATTCAATAATGTTTTTATCATACTTTACTTTGTATTCTGAAATTTGTTTAGTGTAACTTGAATTTTCTTTCATTAACTCTTCAATTTTTGATTTTAAATTTAAAATATTTTCTTTCTAAAAAATAATGTTTTTATTAACGTTTTATATAACAAGCCAAATATAAAGTACATGAAATCCATATAAGAGTATTTTAGGTTTCTATATAAAAGTTTTCCCTGCGCATTTATAAATTTATTGAAATAACGAGGAGAATTGTGGATAAATAAAATAATAATAAAAACACGAAATTACAAAAAAAAAATGCTATAATTTCTAGAAATATTTTCATTGTATATCATCTTTCATGTACTTTTAAGAAACCAAAATGGTGCACTTACTTCTTTTTCTAACTCCTCATTTTTTTTCTGTAACGCAGAATATTTTTTTTCTAATTTCCGCAAATTTATTTTGTACGCTTCTTCTCGTCCCTCTATCTCTGTGATCATTTCTCTTTGTTCTTCATTTTCATTTTTTAATTGTGTATATTTTTTTGTCATCTGTTCTCTGTTAAATTACAGTAAATGTAACTTCAGTAATGTATTCAATTATTTATGCAATTTTCACCATACCCTGGCCGAAAGTACCACTTTCGCTCCCGGATCAAAAATGCGAATGTGATATTTTCGGCCCGGGTATAGTAAAATAGTATATTACGCAACTGGGGAGGTAAAGAGTAGCCCTTGCTCCAAGTTATCTAAACAATTCCCAAGACATGATGGAATAGATCCATATTTGTTTTTTAAGATACCTCAAAAATCTTATACTTCAGATATTTCAAAGTCCAAACATGATGGAGCAATTCTAATCGCGGGATCATAATTAGGGGACCAAAATACACGGAAATGTGAGGGTCTAATCTCTGCGACATACCACTCTCTTTTGGACTTGTGTTAACTACCGTTTCCAACTAATTTTTTTGAGTTTATTATAACTTAAAATGAATGCTATTTTAAAATATTATTTTTGTATTATATGTTTAATTAACACATGAAATAACTGTTACAAACACAAAATTCCGTTCTTCTTGTAAATAAAGCATTTTTCAAAACGAAAATATTTGAATCTCTGGCTAAGCTAACCAGTACTAGGCCAATTACCTTACATGTGCCCTTTCACAATAGAACCTCGTGGTGGGAGGTATTTTATCAGAATTGTAAAATGTTAGATGCGTATTTTCTCAGAGAAGTAAAAAAATAAATCAGAAAATCTTATGATAGAAAGGTAAATTTTCCGAATGTTTAAAAATTCCTCCCAAAGATTAAATTCTAGAAAATTCAGTGATTTAGAAAAGCAATAACGTCGAAAAATGAGCGAAAAATCATATAGGAATGAATGTTTTACATTTTTCGGAATTTTATTCTTCTATTAAAAAGTATCTTTATAATTTTATGCAATCTGTTTTTCATTTTTATAGACGCAAATTTTTCTGATATTTTTTTTCGAAAGAAATCCTTTGTGTTTTCTGAATAGCTCATGTTCGGAATTTACAGTATCGAATTCAGAAAATATTTTACGAAATAGTATATTTTCTGAGAAAATACCCATCTAACATTTGATCATTCTGATAAAATACCTCCCTCCCCCATCTTACAGTTTACCATGGTGATAAAATACCTCCCCCCAAACCTCCTTAATAAAAAATCGCTTATTGAAAGTATTTTCATAAAAGAAAAAAGATGTTTTACATGAACAAATAAGATTAATGTAATGAAGAATTAATTATTCAGATTACTATGTAAAAATATAAAATGAATAAGAAAATCATTAAAAACTAATAGACATTTTTGAAACAACGTTACAATAATAAATAAAAAAAAATGAGAAAATTTTGATTGGAAAACCTACAAAGTTGTTTTTGTCAATTTTTTTTCACTTTCAAGGTTTGAAATTGTTTCTTCTGCCCGTAAAAGTTCATCTTTCAAATTTGCAGTTTCTTCATTATAACGTCGTATTCTAACTTTGAGTTCTACGTCGGCAACATCCTCATTAGAGCGATCTATATCATCTGATGACTCCAACATACTGTCTGTTGTCCTATAAAAATATCAAAATTGAAATTCATTCATAATAAAAATCGAAGATAAAATGTTCAGTGTCTTAGGGATGATTCATGTAAGTCTATAACTTCATTTGTCTAATCAGGGTTACCAGATGGCGACTTTTTGTCTCACTTACTCTCAAAGAATGTGACGTCACTTGCATGTGAGTGAAAAGGATAGAAGATCGCCATCGGCCATCTGGTAACCCTGTGTCTGATATGCTATTTTTTGCTAACTAATCTTTTATTTACAACTTCAGCATCATTTAAAATTTGAATGTTAGCATTAGTTATAAATAATTGGTCATTATTTAACATTGCTTAATAAAACTATTTCAAAAGAATGGTTTTTCTTATACAATATTTTAAAGAAAGTAAGGTAACTCGAGATAATTCGTCCACCTTAAACGGAAATTTTTTGTATGCTTCTGCAAGTATGTTTAGAAAAAGTTGTGGGAGGGACATCAAAATATGGTAAATCTTCTACGAAGAAAAAATTGAGGATACCTTAAGAGTGATATTCACTTCACACAAAATGAAATTGTAAAAAGAGAGTTTTGGTTACGCTCCAGCATGTTTAGTAGTTAATAGGGAACTAGACAAGATTTTGTTTATAGGTGTAAATGATAATATTGGTATAAACAAGAACAGTCTCAACAGTTTTTTTTTATGTGCGATATTTTTGTTTTTATACAAATTACTAGTAGAGCTCTAAGATAAATAATATTTCAAAATCACACCATGGTTCCGAATCAGCTATGCCGAATGCCTTCCATTCGGCACCACCATCCTACTTTTCTGCATGCACTAAATTATTTACCTCTTTAATTTACGACCTGCCGATAGTGGTCCTGCTAGAGAGGTATTCATCTGGTATAACCACGTGATCACCAAACCATTTGAAAATGCAACACAAAATCGATATAATATAAAAATATTGTAAAATAACATATACCGAATAAAATACCAAACTGTTTTGGTAAATTGACGAATTTGTCATAAACTTTAAGTTAGAATATAAAAAAATTCATGATTCAGACAATGTCTAGTTCCCTATTCAGCCAATTTAATCCAAAACAGTTTTGCTTCCTCTTAGAGGAAGCTTTATGATAATAAAAAAAAATTTTTTTTTAAGAAAATGTGTTAGGAATGTTGTTTAGCACAATTGGAATCGATATACACTATTTTTAGAAAATATGCACTGAGAGAAATGTTGTAGTAAAATTTATTATAAACATAAGAAAAATTACTATATTTTGTAGGAACGGAGGGACAAATCGAAATTATAACAATTTTTGCTATGCAACATAGTAATTTTTATGAATGACCTTAAATTACAAAAAATTAAATTTTTTCTCGTTCTTTCTGTTTTCAGAACTATTTTCAGACTCTAATCATGCAATATTTAACCTTTAGAGGACGGGGATTTGGGTTTACTGTTTTCTCTCACTTTTCTATAGAAATCGAGTTTTTGTGATGTCTCACATCTCAAAACTAACACATGTAAAGGGTCGATCATGGGCATGGCCCGTATAGGGGCCATCCCGTCCTCTAAAGGTTAATGTGAAAATAAATTAAAATGAGAAATAAAAATATTTTTTTTACGAGCGTTGGGATCGAACCTGCAACCTTCACCGCGGCAATCGGACGCGCTAACCACTTACCCAAATAGGATTCTTGAGTGTAAAATTTTGGAACTTGTACATGTCAAACCATCGATTTCAAGAAAATTTCAGATAATATTAAATAATGACAATAAATAACTTTGATAACACAAAGAAACTTATCATTAATGTGCATAATATAAAAATAAAATAATTGAAGTAAGGTTTTGAATGTTTTGTAAACTTAAAAGCAAGACAAAGTGAAATTCCCGTAGAAACATAACCTCAATCAGACACGTGGACGCCTTGATCTGCGCAGAAAGTACTAATGTTGTAGCAATTTTTACTATGTTGGATAGCAAACTTTCTTATGGCCTGTAGCAATTTTTGAATGTGGCACTTTTTACTATGTTTATAGTAATTTTTAATACGCTACAAAATAAAATTTATACGCTACAAAATAAAATTTGAACGCTACAAAATAAAATTTATATTCTATTCTAATAAAAATTAAAAGCATATATTTTAAATTTTATTATATCACAGTTTTTGCTATGTGTATAGCAATTTTTCTTTTATTTCGTAATACTTTCTAATCAACAACTGTCATAAAAATTACAAGAAATTTTGTAATTATTCATACAATTATAATAAAAATGCAGCATAAAGTGTATTTGTCTCACCCTTCCTATACTTTATAGTAATTTTTATTACAGTTATAATAAAATTTACTACAACATTTTTCTCAGTGTGGATGCTCGCGCGCGCGCGTGTGTGTATCCGCTGATATCTCATGATCTACTCGACCGATTTTAACCAGACAGAGCTCATTTTTTTCGATATTCCTTACACAGTTTGGGTCAATATTCTATTTTTGTCAAAATCGATTTTTTTGTTGCTTTATAGCGATTTATACCACTAATATTGTTTATATATTATGAATTCACTCTATGTAGGATAACATTCTCTAAAATTAAAAAAAAATTATGCTGCTAGCTATATTTAGTCATAAGTTATTGATGAAAACGTAATTTTTCTGTAAATAGATTATATTTCGAAATTAAAAAAAGATATTGACATGAATATTTTTTTGGTAATAAAAAATATGGAATACTATAATTTGCTAAATTTGTATGTCTTTTTGATTGTTTTTGGAGAAAAAAAATTTATAAAAAAAGTGATTTTTTACTGTTGCATAACTAGAATAAAATTGGCTTAATCGCTTTGAAATTTTTTTTAGTAGATTTTGGATACCTTTCGGATGAGTTCTTTGGGCAAAAGGATTGGTCCATAAATTTCAGACATATTTGGGGTTAAAAATTTTTTAACCTTTTTTTCAAATAGTAATTTCTTGAGAACGGTTCGATGTATCGTCTTGAAATTTATAGACAATTTTGTATGTGATATAGACAATATGTGTGCAAAATTTTATTAAGATCAATCGATTATTTTTGGAGATATTTAACATTGAAAATTGACATTTTCTTTGTCACGCAATAAAGGGAGTAAAATTGGTTTAATCGTTTTGACATTCTGTGGAGATGTAGAGTTTGTATATTTCTTTTGTATGAATTCTTTGGGCAAAAGTATTGGTTCATAAATTTCAGAGACATTTGATGTTCAAATTTTGTTAACCTCTTTTTTAAATCGTAATTTTTTGTGAACGGCCTTATGTATCAGCTTTGAATTTATAGATAATTTTGTATGAGATATTGGCAATATTTGTGTGAAATTTTGTCAAGATCATATGATTACTTTGTCTATGAATTTCAGAGACATTTGAGGTTAAAATTTTTTCAAAATTTTTTTCAAATCGTCATTTCTCGAGCTTTATGAATACACATGAAATTTATAGAATTTCATTCACTTTATATCACTGATAGAAAGAATGACTTGACACAAAGTCTCCGGCTTGACTGTTAATGAACGTTTACTTGAATAGCGTCAAATGCCGGCGGATTAATAGTTAAGAAATCAAACTATTGGCGTAAATACTTGAACAAGTTCAACTGTACCGACGCTATTCCTTAACAGTTAAGGAACGGTTCGTTGAGGGTTAATAAATATTACTTAAAAGCTGTATTTAATTTTTATGAATACATATGTGAGAGAGCACTAATACTTGAATCCAACGGAAAGCGACGAAAATGCCCAGTAAAGCTGTAATAGTATATTACGCACCATGGGAGGAAAAAACTTGGACAGTCCACAGCTCGTTTAAATTGACAAACATGAGCTGTGGGCTGGCCAATTTTACTCCCGTGGTGCATATACTATTTTACGTCATACCCAGGCCGAAAATACCGCATTTCCGTTTTTGAGCCGGGAGGGAACTTTCGGCCGGGGTATGGCGAAAAAAGGTTAGACGCACGTAGTAGAGACACGCAGACTCGCAAGTCACGAAGCAACACGCATGCTTGTTTTCCTGGTATACAACAAGTTAGTTTCGAGCGCGTTCCGCGTGCTCTCCTCACGAGGTGGCACAACTTTTCGCACTTGCGATTGCGTAGAGCTTGCGTGGACTGTTACTGCGTTTCTGCTCGCATACTCTTGCGTAAGGCACTTTGTAGCAGGATTTCAGCAGATTTGCAATAGCAAAAGTGCAAGTTGTAGGTACCAGTAAAACTCTTGCACGTGCATTAAAATTGCACGAGAATTGCGGAAGAGAACTTGCGACTAAGTCTACGCAGCACGATTACATTAGACTTGCGGCAGTTAAAGATGCAATAGATTCAAATACTGCACGTGTGAGTGCAGCAGACATGTAGCAGAATTGAAAATGCAGACTACAGATGTATATTAAGCTGGAGTAGCCACTTCATAAGCCCGGGTTGAAAATAATCCCTTATTTTGTCGCTAATTTGTCGCTAATTTGTTACGCCAATCCCGATTTTGTCGCTCCAGCCGATTCCGAGAAACAATGGCTACTGCAACTTAAGTCATAAGCTGGAAAAGCCACTATTGTATCTTCTCAGCAATTGACAATAGCGACATCGGGTTAGGCCTAGATTTTGTCGCTAATTTGTCGCTCAAAGATGCCGTAGATCCCATGTCCCAAAAATGGACCGCTGTCCAAAAAAACGATACAAGGTCACGAGCATATAAGCAAAAATGACGAAAATTAAAAATAACAATTAACTTATAATTGCATATTTTGTCGCTAATTTGTCGCTGATTTTTCCCGCAAAATCCGATTTTAACGCTCCAGCCGATTCCGAGAAACAATGGCTACTGCAACGTAAGCCTTAAGCTGGAAAAGCCACTATTGTATCTTCTCAGCAATTGACAATAGCGACACCGGGTTAGGCCTAGATTTTGTCGCTAATTTGTCGCTCAAAGATGCCGTAGATCCCATGTCCCAAAAATGGACCGCTGTCCCAAAAAACGATACAAGGTCACGAGCATATAAGCAAAAATTATGAAAATTAAAAATATTCATTAACTTATAATTGCATATTTTGTCGCTAATTTGTCGCTGATTTTTCCCGCAAAACATGATTTTAACGCTCTAGCTGTTTTCGAGAAACAATGGCTATTCTAGCGTAAAATTAAGATAGGAAAGCCATTACGTTCTATTGTCTCACCAATTGACGATAGCGACACCGGGTTAGGCCTAGATTTTGTCGCTAATTTGTCGCTCAAAGATGCCGTAGATCCCATGTCCCAAAAATGGGCCGCTGTCCCAAAAAACGATACAAGGTCACGAGCATATAAGCAAAAATGACGAAAATTAAAAATAACAATTAACTTATAATTGCATATTTTGTCGCTAATTTGTCGCTGATTTTTCCCGCAAAATCCGATTTTAACGCTCCAGCCGATTCCGAGAAACAATGGCTACTGCAACGTAAGTCTTAAGCTGGAAAAGCCACTATTGTATCTTCTCAGCAATTGATAATAGCGACACCGGGTTAGGCCTAGATTTTGTCGCTAATTTGTCGTTCAAAGATGCCGTAGATCCCATGTCCCAAAAATGGACCGCTGTCCCAAAAAACGATACAAGGTCACGAGCATATAAGCAAAAATTATGAAAATTAAAAATATTCATTAACTTATAATTGCATATTTTGTCGCTAATTTGTCGCTGATTTTTCCCGCAAAACCCGATTTTAACGCTCTAGCCGTTTTCGAGAAACAATGGCTATTCTAGCGTAATATTAAGATAGGAAAGCCATTACGTTCTATTGTCTCACCAATTGACGATAGCGACACCGGGTTAGGCCTAGATTTTGTCGCTAATTTGTCGCTCAAAGATGCCGTAGATCCCATGTCCCAAAAATGGACCGCTGTCCCAGAAAACGATACAAGGTCACAAGCATATAAGCAAAAATGATAATTAAAAATATCCATTAACTTATAATTGCATATTTTGTCGCTAATTTGTCGCTGATTTTTCCCCGATTTTAACGCTCTAGCCGTTTCCGAGAAACAGTGGCTACGGTGGCGTGAGTCTTAAGCTGGAAAAGTCATTACGTTGTATCTTCTCAGCAATTAACAATAACGACACGGGGTTTGGCCTACTTTTTGTCGCTAATTTGTCGCTTGATGATGCCGTAGATCCCATGTCTCAAAAGTTGACCACTGTCCCAAAAGTGGAACGCATGCACGGAGATGAACAACGTCGGGTCATGCATATAAACGAAAATGATAAAACTAAAAAAAAATTAATTCAGCTAATGTGCATGCAGGCAACACTACTTTCACAAATGTCGTTTCTTAATTAAAAACCCTAATCAAGCGAGAAGTCAAAGATTAAAAGATAGGCAGGATGCAAAAGTCGAAAGTCGATCGAAAACGCAAACGAAATCGTTTGGGACTCTGAAGAGGGGTTTTTTTTAGTAAAACCGTAAGCAACAAATTCATAACTGTACGGAATGTAGTCTTAAATATATTACTAAGTTGTTACAGCACTCCTGATTTTGTTGCTTCAAGAGAAGCGAGATCTTGAGTCAAAAGTCGACCGAAGACGCAGAAAAACGTGCTTGTGATGTTGACAATCGATATTTACATACAAAAACGGTAAGCGACGAATTCATTATCGTGGACAATGTTTTCTCTAGTATATTGTTAAGTTGTAACGGTATTCCTGAATTTGTTGCTTCAAGACAGATAGATCCCCGAAAACAAAATCGATGAAAACTGGAAAATAACGCGTTTGGGACGCTGAAATCGGGGTTTTCCTTAGCAAAACCGTAAGCAACAAATTCGCAAATGTGCAGAATCTCGTCTCTAATATGTTGCTACGTTGTTACAGCACTCCTGATTTTGTTGCTTCAAGATAGCCGAGATCTCGAAGTCGAAAATCGATCGAAAACGCAAGAAAACGTGTTTTTGATGCTGACAATCGATTTTTACATACAAAATCGGTGAGCGACAAATTCATTAACGTGCACCATGTTATCTCTAGTATGTTCTCAAGTTGTAACGGTATTCCTGATTTTGTCGCTTCTAGACAGTTAGTTCCCGGACACAAAAATCGATCGAAACCGGAAAATAACGCGTTTGGGACGCTGAAATCGGGGTTTTCTTTAGCAAAACCTTAAGCAACAAATTTACAAATGCGCAGACTCTTGTCTCTAATATGTCACTAAGTTGTTACAGCATTCCTGATTTTGTTGCTTCAAAATAGCCGAGATCTCGAAGTCGAAAATCGATCGAAAACGCAAATAAACGTGTTTGTGATGCTGACAATCGATTTTTACATACCAAAACGGTAAGCGACAAATTCTTAACCGTGCACAATCTTTTCTCTAGTATGTTCTCAAGTTGTAACGGTATTCCTGATTTTGTCGCTTCTAGACAGTTAGTTCCCGGACACAAAAATCGATCGAAACCGGAAAATAACGCGTTTGGGACGTGAAATCGGGGTTTTCTTTAACAAAACCGAAGCAACAAATTTACAAATGCGCAGACTCTTGTCTCTAATATGTTACTAAGTTGTTACAGCACTCCTGATTTTGTTGCTTCAAGATAGCCAAGATCTCGAAGTCGGAAATCGATCGAAAACGCAATAAAACGTGTTTTTCATGCTGACAATCGATTTTTACATACAAAAACGGTAGGCGACAAATTCTTTAACGTGCAAAATCTTTTTTCTAGTATGTTCCCAAGTTGTAACGGTACTCCTGAATATGTCGCTTCTAGACAGTTAGTTCCCGGACACAAAAGTCGATCGAAAACGGTGAAAACCGACAGGCTATATACCAGAGTCGAACGTCGATCGAAAATACAGAAAAACGCGTTTTGGACGCTGTAAATTATGTTTTATTTAGTAAATGGTATGACGAAAAATTATTCCTCATCATGTCCCTCTCTCCCCGTCTAATGAATGTACTAACTACTCTAAGATGTTACATGTGCAGAGAGAGAGAGAGAAAGCGAGAGAGAGGGAGTGAGAGAGAGAAAGAGCGAGAGGGAGAGAGAGAGAGAGAAAGAGTGAGAGGGGGTGGGGAGGGGAGTGGCGCGCGAGGAGACAGACAATTAAGGTGGTTCTATTAAAAGTCTGAAGTCAATTGTCTGTTAATATAAATATTATTTTCATTCTTCAATATTTAAGAAATATTTTCAAACAATAAATTAATT
Source organism: Torymus aiolomorphi (assembly GCA_036365515.1). Classification (NCBI taxonomy): domain Eukaryota; kingdom Metazoa; phylum Arthropoda; class Insecta; order Hymenoptera; family Torymidae; genus Torymus; species Torymus aiolomorphi. The sequence continues at coordinate 37,407,335 of CM070875.1, forward strand.
AATTATAATTGTTCAATTTTTGTTATAATTCTGCAGTGTTTATGTACTTCAATTTAAATACTTTTCCAATCCTACAGCATGACTCCCATATTTTCCCATTTTAAAATATTAATTTTTTAACAATATTATGTCAAGTATTGGTCGGCAACTTGCATTTAAAACTATACTAATTTGTTTACGAAGACCTGAACAATAACATCCTTCAATAATATTTTCATATGCAGACTTTACGATTTTATTTGAACCTGCTTAATCTCATTTTGGATAGCGCCCGCGCTCCTCGCTCTATTAGAGAGTGCGATATAGTCCAAGTGGAGAGTTTTTGCCGTGTGACGCCGTGCGAAAGAGTGTGCAAGTGCGATTGTGCGCCTCTTGCCAATGTTACGTTGACCGAATCTCGGTAAGCAACTGTGAGCGACGCATCAGGTGCTGGTGCGGAAGGACGGCCGACGACAGCGAGTATCCGTAGAATTTGTAAGTGCTGGCTCCACACTTTTCTCTCCCGCGTAATAGTATATTATGTACCAAGGGCGCAAAGTGGGCTTTTTTAGACCGAGTGTGGAGTTTGCAGTACGAGTCGAAGGCGAGCAAGCACGAACCGAAGGCGAGTACGTTTTGCGAGCCGAAGACGAGTACTGCAACCACACGAGGTCAAAAAGACCACTTAGCCCTTGGTGCACACCATATTTTTTGTAACACAAGTATTCTTTTTCGCGTTTTTTTTTTAACGAAGCTTATGGGCAGCGGTTAGAAAAATATTTTTTTTTTGCCCGCCGGTCTATAAACGATCACTTTCAGCTCGCATAATAGATAAAAAAAACGCGAAAAAGTGCTTGTGTGACATAAAATATGGTGTGCACCAAGAGCTTAGTGGGTTTTTTGACCTCGTGTGGCTGCAGTACTCGTCTTCGTTTCGCAAACGCACTATTGCTAAGTTGAAATGGTATTTCTGAATTTGTTGCTATAAGGCAAGCTAGATTTCGGAGACGAAAATTGATCGAAAATGCACAAAATCTGGTAAATCTGGTTTTATGAACTAAAACGGTAAGCAATAAATTCAAAAACACGTTTGGAACGCTGAAAATGGTGTTTTCTTTAATAAAACAGTAAGCAACAAATTCATAACTAGGCCGAATCTAGTTTTTAATATGTTGCTAAGTTGCAACGGTATTCCTGAATTTGTTGCTGTAGGACAGGCGAAATCTGAAAATCAAAAGTCTATCGAAAACACTAGTATATTAAGCTAGCAGATCACTTTAATGACCGCGCTTTCTACATAATACCATAATATATTGCTAATTTACTGTTAATTTCTTATACCAATCCGGATTTTGATGTTCCAGACGTTTCCAAGAAACAGGTGATCTGCTAGCTTAATATTAATCTAGCAGATCGTGTTCGATATGTTTGCGAGTTTTCCTCTATCAAAACGAGACAAGGGACATATGTGTTGCTAATTCGTTGCTGTAAGATAGCCGGAGCCAAAAATCATACAAGTCTTTGCGGGTCCCTGAGCTCGACACAGGACCAAATGTATATGACTTGATATTAAGCTAGCAGATTTTAGCGTACGGGGATAAGGAGACTAAATCAAAATACCCCGTGAACTTATATTGACGGATACTTTATTTGTTCTCAGACTCTGCTTACAACAGTCCTTACGAGCCGCTCTCTATCACTACGCACACACAAGTCTTTATTATAACTCGACGGCGATATCGGGCCCAACGCGACCGCATGATCGCGGGTCTCACGCGTGTCTATCTGGTGCACAAACGCCGTTCGTCATCTCCCCCCTGGGGGCGCTACTGTTCTACCGCTATAGTGCTAATTTCCGTTTCGCACTTTAGAAGCCGTATTATACGCATGTACGCGACACAGCTCATATTTGTCCAACTTTGCAAATTCTTGTTCTAGTGAACTGAGACAGAGGTTATTTTTGTTGCAAATTTGTTGCTCGTTTGTTACGCCAATCCCAAATTTGTTGCTTCAACCGTTTCCGAGATATCGTCGCGGTGCTACCATGAAAACTGGGCCAGCATCGCCACTACTGGAACTACTGTCCGGCGACACATTTTATGCCGGCGCAAGTGACATTTCTTGCTAATTTGTTGCTTTAATTTAGGTAAGCGATCAGCAACAAATTCAAAACTGTGATAAACGTTGTTGCTAATATTTTACTAAGCTATATTAGACTACAACGCATATTAGAGACGACATTCTGCACAGTTATGAATTTTTTCCTTATCTATTTACTAATAAAACCCACTCGCCAGCGTCCGAAATGCATCTTTTTCTGTTTTCGATCGACTTTCGACTCCGGAATATAAACTACTGCAAACCAAAACATTTAGGAATAATTTAGCAAAATATTTGAGACAAAATTCTGCACATTTGCGAATTTCTTGCTTACGGTTTGGCTAAGGAAAATTCAGAATTCAACGTTCCAAACGCGTTATTTTGCAGTTTCGATCAATTGTTGTCTCCGGGATCTAGCTGTCTTGAAGTCAAAGATTCAGGAATACCGTTACAATTTAACAACATACTAGAGAAAACATTCGGTACAGTTATGAATTTGTTGCTTACGGTTTTACTAAAGACAACTCCATTTACGTAATACCAAACCTCTTCTGACCATTTTCGATCGACTTTCGACTCCGGGATATAATCTACTGCTAAGCAACAAATTCAGGAATACTGTAACACCGTAGCAATATATTGCAGACAAGATTCTGCACATTTGTGAATTTGATGCTTACTGTTTTGCTAAAGAAGACCCCGATATGAGCGTCCCAAACGCGTTATTTTCCGGTTTCGATCGATTTTTGTGTCCCGGATCTAACTGTCTAGCAGCAACAAATTCAGGAATACTGTTACAACTTGAGAACATACTAGAGAAAACATTGTACACGTTAAAGAATTTGTCGCTTACCGTTTTTGTATGTAAAAATCGATTGTCAGCAACACAAACCCGTTTTTTTGCGTTTACGATCGATTTTCGACTTCGATATGTCGGCTATCTTGAAGCAACAAAATCAGGAGTGCTGTAACAACTTAGTAACATATTAGAGACAAGAGTCTGCGCATTTGTAAAATTGATGCTTACTGTTTTGCTAAAGAAGACCCCGATATGAGCGTCCCAAACGCGTTATTTTCCGGCTTCGATCGATTTTTGTGTCCGGGATCTAACTGTCTAGCAGCAACAAATTCAGGAATACCGTTACAACTTGAGAACATACTAGAGATAACATGGTACACGTTAATAAATTTGTCGCTTACCGTTTTTGTATGTACAAATCGATTGTCAGCATCACAAACACGTTTTTTTGCGTTTTCGATCGATTTTCGACTTCGAGATCTCGGCTATTTTGAAGCAACAAAATCAGGAATGCTGTAACAACTTAGTAACATATTACAGACAAGAGTCTGCATATTTGGGAATTTGTTGCTTACGGTTTTTCTAACGAAAACCCCATTTACCTAATCTCAAACGCGTTTTTACCGTTTTCGATCGACTTTATACTCCGGGATATAATCTACTGCAAAGCAACAAATTCAGGAATACTCTAACAACGTAGCAACATATTAGAGACAAGAGTCTGCGCATTTGTGAATTTGTTGCTTACGGTTTTAAGAAAATCCCAATTTCAGCGTCCCAAACGCGTTATTTTCCGGTTTCGATCGATTTTTGTGTCCGGGAACTAACTGTCTAGAAGCGACAAATTCAGGAATACCGTTACAACTTGAGAACATACTAGAGATAATATGGCGCACTTTAATGAATTTGTCGCTCACCGTTTTGGTACGTAAAAATCGATTGTCAGCATCACAACCACGTTTTTTTGAGTTTTCGATCCATTTTCGACTTCGAGATCTCGCCTATCCTGAAGCAACAAAATCAGGAGGGCTGTAACAACTTAGTAACATATTAGAGACAAGAGTCTGCGCATTTGTAAATTTGTTGCTTAAGGTTTTGCTAAAGAAAACCCCGATTTCAGCGTCCCAAACGCGTTATTTTCCGGTTTCGATCGATTTTTGTGTCCGGGAACTAACTGTCTAGAAGCGACAAAATCAGGAATACCGTTACAACTTGAGAACATACTAGAGAAAAGATTGTGCACATTAAAGAACATGTTGCTCACCGTTTCTGTATGTAAATATTGATTGTCAGCATCAAAAACACGTTTTTTTGCGTTTTCGATTGATTTTCGACTTCGGAATCTCGGTTATCTTGGAGCAACAAAATCAGGAGTGCTCTAACAACGTAGCAACATATTAGAGACAAGAGTCTGCGCATTTGTGAATTTGTTGCTTACGGTTTTTCTAACGAAAACCCCATTTACCTAATCTCAAACGGGTTTTTACCGTTTTCGATCGACTTTAGACTCCGGGATATAATCTACTGCAAAGCAATAAATTCAGGAATACTCTAACAACGTAGCAACATATTAGAGACAAGAGTCTGCGCATTTGTGAATTTGTTGCTTACGGTTTTGCTAAAGAAAATCCCGATTTCAGCGTCCCAAACGCGTTATTTTCCGGTTTCGATCGATTTTTGTGTCCGGGAACTAACTGTCTAGAAGCAACAAATTCAGGAATACCGTTACAACTTGAGAACATACTAGAGAAAAGATTTAGCTCGTTAAAGAATTTGTCGCTCACCGTTTCTGTATGTAAATATCGATTGTCAGCATCAAAAACACGTTTTTTTGCGTTTTCGATCGATTTTCGACTTCGAGATCTCGGCTATTTTGAAGCAACAAAATCAGGAATGCTGTAACAACTTAGTAACATATTAGAGACAAGAGTCTGCATATTTAGGAATTTGTTGCTTACGGTTTTTCTAACGAAAACCCCATTTACCTAATCTCAAACGCGTTTTTACCGTTTTCGATCGACTTTATACACCGGGATATAATCTACTGCAAAGCAACAAATTCAGGAATACTCTAACAACGTAGCAACATATTAGAGACAAGAGTCTGCGCATTTGTGAATTTGTTGCTTACGGTTTTGCTAAAGAAAATCCCAATTTCAGCGTCCCAAACGCGTTATTTTCCGGTTTCGATCGATTTTTGTGTCCGGGAACTAACTGTCTAGAAGCGACAAATTCAGGAATACCGTTACAACTTGAGAACATACTAGAGATAATTTGGCGCACTTTAATGAATTTGTCGCTCACCGTTTTGGTACGTAAAAATCGATTGTCAGCATCACAACCACGTTTTTTTGAGTTTTCGATCCATTTTCGACTTCGAGATCTCGCCTATCCTGAAGCAACAAAATCAGGAGTGCTGTAACAACTTAGTAACATATTAGAGACAAGAGTCTGCGCATTTGTAAATTTGTTGCTTAAGGTTTTGCTAAAGAAAACCCCGATTTCAGCGTCCCAAACGCGTTATTTTCCGGTTTCGATCGATTTTTGTGTCCGGGAACTAACTGTCTAGAAGCGACAAAATCAGGAATACCGTTACAACTTGAGAACATACTAGAGAAAAGATTGTGCACATTAAAGAACATGTTGCTCACCGTTTCTGTATGTAAATATTGATTGTCAGCATCAAAAACACGTTTTTTTGCGTTTTCGATTGATTTTCGACTTCGTAATCTCGGTTATCTTGGAGCAACAAAATCAGGAGTGCTCTAACAACGTAGCAACATATTAGAGACAAGAGTTTGCGCATTTGTGAATTTGTTGCTTACGGTTTTTCTAACGAAAACCCCATTTACCTAATCTCAAACGGGTTTTTACCGTTTTCGATCGACTTTAGACTCCGGGATATAATCTACTGCAAAGCAATAAATTCAGGAATACTCTAACAACGTAGCAACATATTAGAGACAAGAGTCTGCGCATTTGTGAATTTGTTGCTTACGGTTTTGCTAAAGAAAATCCCGATTTCAGCGTCCCAAACGCGTTATTTTCCGGTTTCGATCGATTTTTGTGTCCGGGAACTAACTGTCTAGAAGCAACAAATTCAGGAATACCGTTACAACTTGAGAACATACTAGAGAAAAGATTTAGCTCGTTAAAGAATTTGTCGCTCACCGTTTCTGTATGTAAATATCGATTGTCAGCATCAAAAACACGTTTTTTTGCGTTTTCTATCGATTTTCTACTTCGAAATCTCGGCTATCTTGAAGCAACAAAATCAGGAGTGCTGTAACAACTTAGTAACATATTAGGGACAAGAGTCTGCGCATTTGTAAATTTGTCGCTTACGGTTTTGCTTAAGAAAACCCCGATTTCAGCGTCCCAAACGCGTTATTTTCCGGTTTCGATCGATTTTTGTGTCCGGGAACTAACTGTCTAGAAGCAACAAATTCAGGAATACCGTTACAACTTGAGAACATACTAGAGAAAAGATTTAGCTCGTTAAAGAATTTGTCGCTCACCGTTTCTGTATGTAAATATCGATTGTCAGCATCAAAAACACGTTTTTTTGCGTCTTCGATCGATTTTCGACTTCGAGATCTCGCCTATCCTGAAGCAACAAAATCAGGAGTGCTGTAACAACTTAGTAACATATTAGAGACAAGAGTCTGCGCATTTGTGAATTTGTTGCTTACGGTTTTTCTAAAGAAAACCCCATTTACCTAATCCCAAACGGGTTTTTACCGTTTTCGATCGACTTTCGATTCCGAGATATAATCTACTGCTAAGCAACAAATTCAGGAATACTCTAACAACGTAGCAACATATTAGAGTCGAGATTCTACACATTTGTGAATTTGTTGCTAACGGTTTTGCTAATGAAAACCCCGATTTCAACGTCCCAATCGTGTTATTTTCCGGTTTCGATCGATTTTTGTGTCCGGGATCTAACTGTCTAGAAGCGACAAATTCCGGAATACCGTTACAACTTGAGAACATACTAGAGATAACATGGTGCACGTTAATGAATTTGTCGCTCACCGTTTCTGTATGTAAATATCGATTGTCAGCATCAAAAACACGTTTTTTTGCGTTTTCGATCGATTTTCGACTTCGAAATCTCGGCTATCTTGAAGCAACAAAATCAGGAGTGCTGTAACAACTTAGTAACATATTAGAGACAAGAGTCTGCGCATTTGTGAATTTGTTGCTTACGGTTTTTCTAACGAAAACCCCATTTACCTAATCTCAAACGGGTTTTTACCGTTTTCGATCGACTTTAGACTCCGGGATATAATCTACTGCAAAGCAATAAATTCAGGAATACTCTAACAACGTAGCAACATATTAGAGACAAGAGTCTGCGCATTTGTGAATTTGTAGCTTACGGTTTTGCTACAGAAAATCCCGATTTCAGCGTCCCAAACGCGTTATTTTCCGGTTTCGATCGATTTTTGTGTCCGGGAACTAACTGTCTAGAAGCAACAAATTCAGGAATACCGTTACAACTTGAGAACATACTAGAGAAAAGATTTAGCTCGTTAAAGAATTTGTCGCTCACCGTTTCTGTATGTAAATATCGATTGTCAGCATCAAAAACACGTTTTTTTGCGTTTTCGATCGATTTCGACTTCGAAATCTCGGCTATATTGAAGCAACAAAATCAAGAGTGCTCTAACAACGTAGCAACATATTAGAGACAAGAGTCTGCGCATTTGTGAATTTGTTGCTTACGGTTTTTCTAAAGAAAACCCCATTTACCTAATCCCAAACGGGTTTTTACCGTTATCGATCGACTTTCGATTCCGAGATATAATCTACTGCTAAGCAACAAATTCAGGAATACTCTAACAACGTAGCAACATATTAGAGTCGAGATTCTGAACATTTGTGAATTTGTTGCTAACGGTTTTGCTAAAGAAAACCCCGATTTCAACGTCCCAATCGTGTTATTTTCCGGTTTCGATCGATTTCTGTGTCCGGGATATAACTGTCTAGAAGCGACAAATTCCGGAATACCATTACAACTTGAGAACATACTAGAGATAACATGGTGCACGTTAATGAATTTGTCGCTCACCGTTTCTGTATGTAAATATCGATTGTCAGCATCAAAAACACGTTTTTTTGCGTTTTCGATTGATTTTCGACTTCGGAATCTCGGTTATCTTGAAGCAACAAAATCAGGAGTGCTCTAACAACGTAGCAACATATTAGAGACAAGAGTCTGCGCATTTGTGAATTTGTTGCTTACGGTTTAGCTAAAAAAAAACCCCGATTTCAGCGTCCCAAACGCGTTATTTTCCGGTTTCGATCGATTTTTGTGTCCGGGAACTAACTGTCTAGAAGCGACAAATTCAGGAATACCGTTACAACTTGAGAACATACTACAGATAATATGGCGCACTTTAATGAATTTGTCGCTCACCGTTTTGGTACGTAAAAATCGATTGTCAGCATCACAACCACGTTATTTTGAGTTTTCGATCCATTTTCGACTTCGAGATCTCGCCTATCCTGAAGCAACAAAATCAGGAGTGCTGTAACAACTTAGTAACATATTAGAGACAAGAGTCTGCGCATTTGTAAATTTGTTGCTTAAGGTTTTGCTAAAGAAAACCCCGATTTCAGCGTCCCAAACGCGTTATTTTCCGGTTTCGATCGATTTTTGTGTCCGGGAACTAACTGTCTAGAAGCGACAAAATCAGGAATACCGTTACAACTTGAGAACATACTAGAGAAAAGATTGTGCACATTAAAGAACTTGTTGCTCACCGTTTCTGTATGTAAATATTGATTGTCAGCATCAAAAACACGTTTTTTTGCGTTTTCGATTGATTTTCGACTTCGGAATCTCGGTTATCTTGGAGCAACAAAATCAGGAGTGCTCTAACAACGTAGCAACATATTAGAGACAAGAGTCTGCGCATTTGTGAATTTGTTGCTTACGGTTTTTCTAACGAACACCCCATTTACCTAATCTCAAACGGGTTTTTACCGTTTTCGATCGACTTTAGACTCCGGGATATAATCTACTGCAAAGCAATAAATTCAGGAATACTCTAACAACGTAGCAACATATTAGAGACAAGAATCTGCGCATTTGTGAATTTGTTGCTTACGGTTTTGCTAAAGAAAATCCCGATTCCAGCGTCCCAAACGCGTTATTTTCCGGTTTCGATCGATTTTTGTGTCTGGGAACTAACTGTCTAGAAGCAACAAATTCAGGAATACCGTTACAACTTGAGAACATACTAGAGAAAAGATTTAGCTCGTTAAAGAATTTGTCGCTCACCGTTTCTGTATGTAAATATCGATTGTCAGCATCAAAAACACGTTTTTTTGCGTTTTCGATCGATTTTCGACTTCGAAATCTCGGCTATCTTGAAGCAACAAAATCAGGAGTGCTGTAACAACTTAGTAACATATTAGGGACAAGAGTCTGCGCATTTGTAAATTTGTTGCTTACGGTTTTGCTAAAGAAAACCCCGATTTCAGCGTCCCAAACGCGTTATTTTCCGGTTTCGTTCGATTTTTGTGGCCGGGAACTAACTGTCTAGAAGCGACAAATTCAGGAATACCGTTACAATTTGAGAACATACTAGAGAAAAGATTTAGCACGTTAAAGAATTTGTCGCTCACCGTTTCTGTATGTAAATATCTATTGTCAGCATCAAAAACACGTTTTTTTGCGTCTTCGATCGATTTTCGACTTCGAGATCTCGCCTATCCTGAAGCAACAAAATCAGGAGTGCTGTAACAACTTAGTAACATATTAGAGACAAGAGTCTGCGCATTTGTGAATTTGTTGCTTACGGTTTTTCTAAAGAAAACCCCATTTACCTAATCCCAAACGGGTTTTTACCGTTTTCGATCGACTTTCGATTCCGAGATATAATCTACTGCTAAGCAACAAATTCAGGAATACTCTAACAACGTAGCAACATATTAGAGTCGAGATTCTGCACATTTGTGAATTTGTTGCTAACGGTTTTGCTAATGAAAACCCCGATTTCAACGTCCCAATCGTGTTATTTTCCGGTTTCGATCGATTTTTGTGTCCGGGATCTAACTGTCTAGAAGCGACAAATTCCGGAATATCGTTACAACTTGAGAACATACTAGAGATAACATGGTGCACGTTAATGAATTTGTCGCTCACCGTTTCTGTATGTAAATATCGATTGTCAGCATCAAAAACACGTTTTTTTGCGTTTTCGATCGATTTTCGACTTCGAAATCTCGGCTATCTTGAAGCAACAAAATCAGGAGTGCTGTAACAACTTAGTAACATATTAGAGACAAGAGTCTGCGCATTTGTAAATTTGTTGCTTAAGGTTTTGCTAAAGAAACCCCCGATTTCAGCGTCCCAAACGCGTTATTTTCCGGTTTCGATCGATTTTTGTGTCCGGGAACTAACTGTCTAGAAGCGACAAAATCAGGAATACCGTTACAACTTGAGAACATACTAGAGATAACATGGTGCACGTTAATGAATTTGTCTCTCACCGATTTTGTATGTAAAAATCGATTGTCAGCATCAAAAACACGTTTTCTTGCGTTTTCGATCGATTTTCGACTTCGAGATCTCGGCTATCTTGAAGCAACAAAATCAGGAGTGCTGTAACAACGTAGCAACATATTAGAGACGAGATTCTGCACATTTGCGAATTTGTTGCTTACGGTTTTGCTAAGGAAAACCCCGATTTCAGCGTCCCAAACGCGTTATTTTCCAGTTTTCATCGATTTTGTTTTCGGGGATCTATCTGTCTTGAAGCAACAAATTCAGGAATACCGTTACAACTTAACAATATACTAGAGAAAACATTGTGCACGATAATGAATTCGTCGCTTACCGTTTTTGTATGTAAATATCGATTGTCAGCATCACAAGCACGTTTTTCTGCGTCTTCGGTCGACTTTTGACTCAAGATCTCGCTTCTCTTGAAGCAACAAAATCAGGAGTGCTGTAACAACTTAGTAATATATTTAAGACTACATTCCGTACACTTATGAATTTGTTGCTTACGGTTTTACTAACAAGAAACTCCTCTTCAGAGTCCCAAACGATTTCGTTTGCGTTTTCGATCGACTTTCGACTTTTGAATCCTGCCTATCTTTGAATCTTTGACTTCTCGCTTGATTAGGGTTTTTAATTAAGAAACGACATTTGCGAAAGTAGTGTTGCCTTCATGCACATTAGCTGAATTAATTTTTTTTTAGTTTTATCATTTTCGTTTATATGCATGACCCGACGTTGTTCATCTCCGTGCATGCGTTCCACTTTTGGGACAGTGGTCAACTTTTGAGACATGGGATCTACGGCATCATCAAGCGACAAATTAGCGACAAAAAGTAGGCCAAACCCCGTGTCGTTATTGTTAATTGCTGAGAAGATACAACGTAATGACTTTTCCAGCTTAAGACTCACGCCACCGTAGCCACTGTTTCTCGGAAACGGCTAGAGCGTTAAAATCGGGGAAAAATCAGCGACAAATTAGCGACAAAATATGCAATTATAAGTTAATGGATATTTTTAATTTTTATCATTTTTGCTTATATGCTTGTGACCTTGTATCGTTTTCTGGGACAGCGGTCCATTTTTGGGACATGGGATCTACGGCATCTTTGAGCGACAAATTAGCGACAAAATCTAGGCCTAACCCGGTGTCGCTATTGTCAATTGCTGAGAAGATACAATAGTGGCTTTTCCAGCTTAAGACTTACGTTGCAGTAGCCATTGTTTCTCGGAATCGGCTGGAGCGTTAAAATCGGATTTTGCGGGAAAAATCAGCGACAAATTAGCGACAAAATATGCAATTATAAGTTAATTGTTATTTTTAATTTTCGTCATTTTTGCTTATATGCTCGTGACCTTGTATCGTTTTTTGGGACAGCGGTCCATTTTTGGGACATGGGATCTACGGCATCTTTGAGCGACAAATTAGCGACAAAATCTAGGCCTAACCCGGTGTCGCTATTGTCAATTGCTGAGAAGATACAATAGTGGCTTTTCCAGCTTATGACTTAAGTTGCAGTAGCCATTGTTTCTCGGAATCGGCTGGAGCGACAAAATCGGGATTGGCGTAACAAATTAGCGACAAATTAGCGACAAAATAAGGGATTATTTTCAACCCGGGCTTATGAAGTGGCTACTCCAGCTTAATATACATGACTTACAGCAGGACCTACGTAGCCGACTTACTATATCCTGAATGCGCTTGTTTAATTTGTTAATATGATTGCGTAAGTCCACCATAATTGCAGCAGAATTGCGGAAGAGAATTTGCGACTAAATCTAATGCATTTTTATCGTCACAAGTCTGCTACAATTCTGCTGTATGGGAACAGCAGCCATCTCTCATTCGCAATGCTGTCGTTATTCTGCTGCACATGAGGATGCATCATTGAATCCCACCGTGTTCACTTTACGTTTTGTACATCTGCTGAAATTTTGTAATGTAGCACTTATTGTACGCTGATCACTGCAATTCTAACACAATTTTACTACACGGTCTTACGCATCTGTTAGATCTCATGCGTCTGCACTTCAGTTATAACAAGTCTATTGAAATTCTGCAGTGAAGGGTATATGCTGCAAAGCTCTACATGTAATTCTGTTGCAAGTCTGATTCACGCTCACATGAACTACTGCCACGTTACATGCACTTAAACTATCATATAAAGTCTTCCTCAATTCTGCTGCGCAGCTCTTGCCGTAAATTACTTTCAAAAACTACTTCCATTCTGCTACATAAAACTTAACACACGAGCCTTAACGCAGAAATATAGTGGAAGTATGAAACAGATCACACATAGCATGCTGCAATTTTAATGAATTACAAAAAGAGTGCAGCAAAATTACAGCATAAGTGCAGTGGATTTGCTATCAGGGTACCTTATTGATTTTATAAGTATAACAGCGATTTATTAACATCCAAGAAATGATTACTTTACAGTAAGGATTTGCAACGTCTAGCATAAAACGAATCCGAGTATTAATAAAGAATGTCCATTTTAATCAAACGTAATGAAAAAATTTCTTCGCAAATAAATCGCACATTTCTCTCAAACCATTTTTTCTATCAGTGGCAATATATGTGTAAAATTTCATCAAGAAACTATGATTTGAAGTAAAGGTTATTTAGTAATTTTAGAAGGTTTTGAATTTAATATTATAATCAATTATTTTGTTTATTTTTTATACAAAATTTGAAAATTAAATCACACCTGTTATTTTATTCATATTTTATACATAATTTAAAAATTAATACTTTTTAAGCTTAATAAATGAATGTGATTAGAATTTTGTGATAAATTGATGTAATAATTTAAAATTTTAGCATTAGAAATGAATTAAATTTTATTTAATTTTTATTTAGTGCCAATAAATTGGCAGCGGTTTTTTTTTATTCAAGGTAAAACCGACAAAAATATATAAACATACATTAAAATACAATTTATTTTTATTTACCCTAGAATAAAATATCCCGGACAATTCAAAAATGAAATTAGTCTTGCTAATAGCTAAATAAAAAAAAAATGGGCAAGTATACCGTTAGCACGTGTGTAGCTAATAAGGTCACTTTTCGATTAGTTCTCTTGTAAATAAGGAGAAAATGATTCGGACAATTTTAAAATCATTTGGGAGCCATATTTTTCACATTCTTTGAAAAATAAATAGCTAAATAAGTAAATAAACAAGTAGCAATAGAAATATTGCTACCTAAATATGTCTAATTAAACTTTCCCGTACGGGAGGGAGGGGGAGAATGTGTAGGTGGCCGAATTAAAACCACCTTAAAACTTTAGTTGGAAACACACACACTAAACGGACATTGTTTTCCGGAATTTGAATAAGTGGGCCCATGAGTTTATCGACAGGCGTGCTATATGCTATAACTGAATTCAGTTCTGCGTGCATGATTGTATTTGTATTCCTCAATTTTTTACATCGTATGCATGTTTTTTTCAATCTATAAACATAATAATAAGCTTTTTTTGATAGTATGTTGCAAAAATATAAAATTTCATAAAAGAATTCGAATCAGATCGTTGTGAAAGGACGGAAAATAGTTTTAGTATTATTTTGTTTCTTACCCAAAGCCCATGCTGCTACTATTAAAGCTGTAACAGGAAGCTGTAAAGCATTATTGCTTTAAATGTTGTATTGCTATTATGCTTTATTATGATAAAATTTAGTTGCGTATTTCTTATTTTTCATAAGTATAAAGAACTAGTAGCAATAGCTACGGCACAAGTTTATGTTACTAAACAAACCGTAATATGTAACTTATTTCAATTATAAATGAATTAAAAAAACTAATTTCATTTCGTAAAGGCTACGAATGCAAAGTGTATTATAAAATAATAACCTTTTGTAACATAATAAATAAGTTACTCACTAATAGCGTCTAGCTGGTTCATTGAACTTGAAGTAAGGTCTTCTTCAATGGCATCACTGCAACTGTGTTCTTCCATCGAAGGTTTATCCTTCTCCGAATACTCCGTTGGAACATCGCTACACCACACAGACTTGTAACGATACATTTTCTACTATTTCTATTACAGAACTTCATTGATATCGAAGGCAGTAAGCTTTGTCAGTTCATTGTCCATTATTACGTATTATTCATGCATAGATTATATAATTACAGCATATGAGAAAAGCCTTTCCGTAAAAAAGTAAAATAAGTTAGTATTTAATGAATTTGTAATAAAAAAACTATTATAATCAAAGCTTGAATATAAATCAAACGAAAACCCCAAAAGCATTTTTAATCATGTATTAAAGTTTAAAATCTATAATAATATGACATTCATGACTTACATTGCGCACTCGAGTAGTTTTGAATACGGTGCTCATGACTATACTTAATGGCTTTATGACTATGACAGTGCATAATGTGAAAAACGTGCACCTGAACTGATATTTTAGTTGTTTATGATAGGAAATGCGCGCGCGCGTCTCTCTCTCTCTCTCTCTCTCTCTCTCTCTCTCTCTCTCTCTCTCTCTCTCTCTCTCTCTCTCTGTGTGTGCGCGTCTGCGTATGTGCGTGTGTGTCGTGTGTAGTTTTATGTAACTATATATAAAAACTAGCTTGTATTTTACGAAAAGCATATTGACCCCGACATCATGCTGTGCATATATGCGCCGTACTTATTATAATTGACATGTGTCTTATTACATCAAATAAGACGATAATGTGATTTTCTTGTCGATTATTAAAGGCGAACATTGATTTTTAAGGTTTTAAATTGCGGAAAGTAAATATATAAATGAATTAGATTTACATAAATATATTGCACAAAAAAGAATATATTTTGAATAATGTTAAAAAACTTTTTATAGAAAAATTCTAATAACGTTTCCACCTGTATTAAAAAAACTCCTTTTATTTCTAAAAATGTAAATTTTTTGTACTACGTGTTATTTCATATCATACTCATGTGTGTGTGTGCGTGCGTGCGTGCGTGCGTGCGTGCGTGCGCGCGCGCGCGCGTGTGTGTGTGTGTGTGTGTGTGTGTGTGTGTGTGTGTGTGTGTGTGTGTGTGTGTGTGTGTGTGTGTGTGTGTGTGTGTGTGTGTGTGTGTGTGTGTGTGTGTGTGTTAAATCAATATAAGTACTGTCTATTCTTGTACCATAAACGTATGTTTTACTGCCAATCGGTGTAGTAAAAGAAAAAAATTTGTAAATTATTGTAGGAAAAAATTGGTTTACTTTGTTCGCTAGTGTGCGTTGTAATATTTAAATAAAATATTTAAATAAATATCTTAGATAACTATATAAACTAACAAATAATTAATATATAATTTGCTATCGTCATGAATTTCATATATTATCAATAATATTTTCTACAGCATAAAATTTGAAAAACCGTGTAAAGAAGCAATCGTAATGCGCGTGTTCGTTTTAAAATATTCCTTAACAGTGAACTTAACCTTGGTGGAAAAACTGTCGTGTAGATTAACTCGTCATTCAAATGAGTGATATCGGCGTAAGAAAGCCACAATGGTCATAATTACCATACAAACAAAATAATAATATAGTAATTTTTGTAAATAAATTTAAAAAAATACTTTCGTCAGTTTTATTTTACGATGGAGTCATTGTTTAATACTCACTATATGGCTGTATTGCAGTTTTTTCTTAAATTTATTTATTATATTAATTTTTATTTAAAATGTTTATGTAGGTTCATATAGCATATAATAAGGAAGTTTATGTTTGAAAATGAATAAGACATCGTTTGCATGTCGTTTTGCACTACTGCCGATAAGTAAACAATATACAAAAATAAAACTAAAAGATGATAGCAAAAGGAAACTAATAATCTTCAAAGATGAACTATCATGTCATTTTAAATAAAAGGGGTTACACGGGTGAACATTAAATTATACAAAGTTGATAAAGCTTTAGAAAGAATGTCGTCTACAGCCGGCACAATAAAAGAAAATACACAGATACTTAAAAAACTCGAAATCTTCAAAAAAGATAAAAGATTTTAGGGACAAACCATGTGCGATATCAGGACGAATAACACAATACACACAAACACGATTGCATAATCCACGTAACGAGTAGCGCGTACGTAAGACCGGCAAATTTATAGCGATGCAAGTGCACGCAATATTTATTAGTGAAAAAACACGACAACACCATTGCGCGCGTGCATACGCAGCGTCCACGAATCGAACTAGCGTCGTAAACGAGCCGCGCGCGACTTATCGGGGCTACGGAGCGTATATGTACACCTGAGCCAGGTGACACACGAGCGCAGACCGGATAACGCGCTGGGTAAAGAGGAAAAGTCATGTGCTTACTCGTATATATGTATGTGTACGTTTTCTATTTGGCCGTCGCGGCAACAAGTGCGCGCCTTTTGCCTATTTAAGTTTGCGATTACTTTACTTTTGAAATTGCTCGAATTTTCAAGCGAAATTTGCTTTACGGGCATACTTTGTTGAACTGTATAAGGGAGTAATTTTTTTGCTTATACATGTTAAAAGTGTAGGAATATTCGTTATGAGAAATTTTAAGAAATAAATCAATACTTTTGTATCAATCCAAACTTTGCCTTATAACTGTTGCTGTTATACTTTAGATGCATCCTATACTTCTTTTTTTAGAAATGTTAGTACTCTGGTAAAGTAACCTAAGACACTAGTTTCATATCCGTCGTTTTTAACCTTCAGAGGGCCGTCGAGCCGATGTACCAGCTCGAGACATGCTAGGCACTTTGTACATAGTTAATACAAATTTGGGCAATTTTCAAGGACGTTCTAAAATCTTAAATACCGGCCATCTGAAGGTTAAATTACTTTAAAATTTAATCTTCAAAATTACTCGAACTTTAAAAATGCTTTTGTTAGTTATGCTGCACAACTACTTATGGCAGCGATAATAAAAGTAACAATCAAGAACTACTTATGGTCGCATCGCGGACTCCAAAATGTTCGAAATAAATATACGCATGTATACCTGCTATTTTTACGAATGTTGTTGTTGGTATCTTCCCGCAGCAGGTTGACTAGATCGTGAAACCATCGCTCTGATGACTCCCTGAATAAGCACCAGCTCACCTGGTTACCCCGCGCGACCTTGTTCAGAGACTTGCGCAGCTCCTCCAAGAAGTTGTTCCTCTGGCTTTTACGCAAAAATATAAAACTAAACGACGGTTTTCCAGAATTTTTACACAAACTTACGATAGCGATGGCAATGATGCAATGAATGAAGTGTGCCTCGTTTCGTTTTTAATCTAAATTTATGCAATGAGCTTTTTTAATGATGTTCCACTTATTCATGGACTGCTCTTTTGTCAGTGGTGAAAGTTAGATTAACCATTTTTTCGAAATACTGTTCACTTGTAAATTTCTTATTTACCAAATTAATTATCTTTTTAATGAAAAGAATTTCAAGAACGATCAAAATGTATTTTGATATGCTTGTAAATTATAATGATATAAAAATAATATTAATTTCTTCAACTAAATATAAACAAAATTAACTTTAAATAATTATCGTCATCATCAACATTATTATTGTATAATGAGAACTAACCTCTATAGAATGAATTGTTATTTTCAAAAATATATCTAATAAATAAAATATAATTACACAGCCTTATTATCACTAATAAGGTGTTATCCTTGTCATTGAGTTGTTTTAAAAACAAACATTGAACTTTGCTGTAGTATTTAATTCCTAAATACACTATAAGTAATTAATCCACTGTTCGCAAGATACATTGAAACTGTCTTTCAAAATAATACCAAATACGCGACAAATAAAAACTACTGAAACTCCGATCTTTTCAATCCGCTTCCGAATTTCTCGAAACGTAATGTAAGCATTCATGAATGATGGTAGACTAAGGCGTAAATGAAGAATTTGTCGAAAAACGTAACCTATTGTCAAACGTAAACAAATATTCCCATAAACCCATTCCTTTAATAAACATAAAGCCAAATTCCCTAGACTCTGATGATGTCTAAGCTGCCTCTAGCTTAATGAACGGTACGGGTTCAATCATTCAATGTCAAGACGCACTCCAAAGAGTGGGGAGAATAGCAAGACTCACCGAAAGTGCGGAACCTGAGCAAAGCTTCGATATATGTTGTTTATAATGATGGTGACCGGCACAGATGCATCCGCGTCCGTTGTCGAGACGGCGGACTCGCCGCTGCTGCTGTCGCCTGATTCCAGCAACCGAGATTCGGCGACGCATTCCTCGAAGACCTTCTTCTGCAGTTCTGCATCGGGGGCGGCATGAAAGACGGAACACGTATTTATGAGTCGATAGGAATGCCTTTATTCTTGCACTCGATAAAAATTCACACAACGCACTACTCGAACGAGACGCGGTGAGGCGGAAATAGACGAAAACCAGGTTGAGCGCAAACATGACCGACCCCAAAAGCTGCGGCAACTACCTATAACCTATGACGCACACGCGCCGTGATACTTGACAGCCCTCGCGTGCACATGTGCAATGGCGACATAACAACAACATCAACAATATCCACAACAAGAGACGTTCACCTTGAATCCAGTTGGCGTTCTCAAGCGCCGGCACGACGTCACCGGACATGCTGCTGGGGCACCTCTTGCTTCGCGCCTCGGCATCGGAGAGCGCAACCCTGCCGCCAACCAGCTGCATCCACTGGCGACGACAACACGGCAGTGCTTCGGGGTTCGGCCTTATAGAACGCGCCTGCACGACGAACAGACAGAGAGTTAGTGTCCGCGAATCGTCGAAACGTAAACAGCGCGTGCGCTCCTAATCGGCACAATCGAATGAATCGAACGAATTTCCGCGGGGCTAGTGTAAGTGACGAGACTATATAGAGGTAAGTACGTCGTGCGAGCTGCCTGCTAAGTATCGCGGCTCGCACTAGAGGCTATACGGCTGGCTCGCGAGTTTTAAAACTCGGTATCTGGGATGTAGAACAGCGGGGCGGCGCGCGGCGTGTGTGCAAGTTGAGCCGGCGCTACACTGTAAGCCGATTTGCCGTGCTGCCGTTCGCGGTTCGCCAAGCCCCCGCGCGCTGTATACACGACTATATATATGCTTATAAACCTATACATATCGCTATAGGCCGATAGTGACGTGTATGTATGTATGCATACGCGTGTAAAACACCTGCGACGGCTGTGACATCGATGTGTGGATGCGGATGTAGATGTGGGTATAGGTATACCCCGCGAGGCGCGAGGAGAGTTTGTGTACATATGGAGAGACTGCGACGCGAGGTCGAGGACGTGCAGTGTAAGTAACGCGAGAAAAGTGCTTTTTTAACTTTGCTTGACGCGCTTTTTTCGCACACCTGGCGGTTTGAAGGAAAATGCTACGGTGAATCAGCCCATTTTGGGATATTTTATCTGAAATATGTGCGGGAATCGCGTTAGTTTATTACTTATAGGCAATCGATGTGTTCCCCGACAGCAAGCTTTTTCGTTGGCGCACGTTGAATTCGCATATATGCAAACAATATATAAGTATATGAAATATACATACATACACACCCACACCACTCAATGAATGAATGACGCGTTTCTATAACGCGGGTATCGAAGTTAGCTAATCTATCTACTAGGTATTCTTGTAAGTTGTTTGCAATTTCAAACCTGCGAGTTCCCATTGTGCACTGATATGTCCAAGGACAAACTAAATTTTTTCTTATGTATTTTGATGTGTAGAATCCAAGTCTTATGACTTGTTCAAAACCGCAATTTGTTGGAATTACGTAGACAATCAAAATTTTTTATATAAGAGTTTTAATTTGCAATTGTCCTATCACGAATAAAAACCTTTTTGACATTGCTTTATATAACAAAAATAAGAATTCTAAATTTGAACTTGAGATGGCTTCACCGATTTAAGGAAGTTCTATGGTAAACAGAAATAACGCTAAGACAATTCTGAAATTTCGCACATTGGTTAACTTTTACATGAAAAGCTCTCATATAAATTTTTAGAAGGCTAGGCTACCTAGAAGTCAAGAAATAAATGTTTTAATTTTTCACTTTTTAACATGGGCTTTTATGGGAAATCACGATTTCGTTGTGTTCATTTGCGTATAAGAAAGAAATTAACGCTAAGATATTTTTGAAAATTTATGTAATAGAAAGACAAATATCTTATGAAGATTTATTTTCTTGCAAAAGTATCATTGGATGCCTCTAATTTACGGAAAAAAAGTTTAAAAGCGAAAAACATACATTTAACCTCAAAATATGAGTCAAATCAACTTCTCAATGGAACTTTATATCGATATTTAAGACTATTAAAATAGATATAATTATCTAAAATGAAAATATTATTGGTATTTAGTGTAAGTTTATTAATAACAACATCTGTAATAAAGTAAATCAACAAGAGATAAAATGTGTACTTGTTTTGACTAGTGTAGTTACCATAGAACTCCTTTAACCATAACAATGAATTTGAAACCTTACACTCTAAAAGAACATTTCCTAAGCTTTCGAATAAAGAAGATGAAAATGGTGATTTACTATTAAAATAATGAAAAAAAATTATTAAAAATCAACATAGAGCACAGGTCTATAATACACAGGTCCGGAAAACCAGAAAAGAGGTATATGTACCAGAGACTAGAATACCATATTTTGGCCGCCTATAAACATGATTCCAGGGTCGAAATTGATCGATCACGTCTGGATTTCAAGATATCTGAAGTTTACAATTTTTGTAATATCTTAACACTTTCACGCCGATTAATGTATAATAAGCATTGTCTACCCTGCACGCCTCTCAACGTAATTTTTTGGAAATTCCATATTTAAATATTTAAGTACATCATGCTATAAAATTTACTATTTGGAAAGATAATTTAGTATCCGCATGACCCGCGATATGAGTCGTACAATTCTATAAGAAAACTGTTTTTCTTCAGTAATGCATGATCCATATATGGGTCCATGCTGGCACAAAAATGTTCAAAAACAAAAAGGAATTTTTTTTTTTAAACTTACGTAGATAGCTCAGAACAAAAAATAACTATTTCTGTAGATCAGAAATTATACATTTAGATCTCGGAGAAAAATAATCGTAGAAGGGCGATTGAAACTTAATGTTAAGGGGAAGAGCAGTGCTACATTACTTTGTAGACAAAAATTATTTTACACTTTGTTAAGATATCTAAAATATTTTATACTTCAGAAATCTCAAAATCCAGATATGACGGAGAAATTGTAACTCTGGAATCATGTACTTTAGGCGACAAAAATACACGAATACAATATGGTGTTCTATAGTCTATGGCAAATACCAATTTTCTGTTTGTTGGCCTGCATAATCAATAACTTTTAATAAAAACGACAGATTCTGCCTTTAAAAAATATTGATCCCTACCTTACCGACAGTTGAATTTCATTATTAAAAAAATAGAATTTTTCATATGTAAAAACAAGGCATCACTGCCCTCAAATTGATATTCCAAAACGTCTAAGAATAGCATTTAAGTACGAATTATTAGGAAAACATATGTAAAAAAAGAAACAAAAATATTTGCACTTCCGGACTTGATGCGATCAAGTTCGAAAACACTTTGCATTTCTGGACTTGATTGCTATCAAGTCCGAAAATAGGGTGACTTCACCAGTGAATGAACAAATAAGGAAATTGTAATTTTTGTTATTCAATTAAGAGTCTTAAAAATGGATTCAAAGTAAAAATCTTTTCTAATTAGTATTTTAAAATCTTCAAACTTTACGTCAGTGACAAAATTTTAGGTAAAGAATAAAAATAGAAATTTTGTTTAAAAGAATTCTGTAAATATCTCCTAAAAACCAGTAAATGAACACGTGGTGCTATAGTGACTGAACACTTTGAAACCAGTGAATGAACACTTACTTTGTATGTACTTATGTAAGTTCAGTAACAGTAATTTTACAATCTGAATGTTGAAAGTTGACACCAGGATGATGTTACACTTTATGTATTAAAACTAAACATTAAATATTAAACATTATTGATTTTTCATACAGTACAGCATGAAGTGCGAATAACGTTCGTTCACTGGGTTGCTGGGATAAGACTCGCGGCCCAGCAAAGTAAGTGTTCGTTCACTAGATTCAGGAGTATAAAATGAACCAAAGTTTGAACACGTAAATTATATTTAAATAATTAACTTTTTTCTTAAAAATAATGTCGAATCGTCAACTAATAAGTATAAAACTTCATTTAGACGTAAGATTTTGGCACAAAAACTTTCGATTTTGAAAAAAATTGAGCATATATGCCCACAGTGCATCTGCGTCACCCTTATAGTGAATGGCGTATATTTAATTCTCATCAAGATATCGCAATATTAATAAATTTTTTCATCCTAGGCAATTCATTTCATAGCATGTACAATATATAAAATGAAAGAAAATTTCGCAAAGATTTCAAAGTCATGATTATATTTAATACACAAAATGTACAAATTTTATAATTTTAAATATTATACCAAAATGTTCATTCACTGGTGACTGTTCCAATACTGGTGTAGTCACCCTAGTTTTTATTTTTTTGAATTAGTAAAAAAAAATTTTTTTTAATTTTTTGTATTGAAAAAATCAATTTTTCGTCCGTTTTTTTAACTATTTCGCTTGCTAGCGAAATACTAGCAGTTCAAATAATGTATAAAAAATAATTTATAAAAAAAAAAAAAAAATTTTTAAATTTCGAATTTTCTTAACGTTGTCCTTAAAGTTTGGTGCAGTTCGTGCTTACTTATGGGTGGCAGAGCCGAATGTTAATGACTGAATAACTGTTTATGGTAAAAAATTTTATGGAATTCTTCGACTTGTTTTCTTATATAAAAAATATCATGACGTTGTGTATATTTACCATTTTTACATATCTTGTAGCCCTGAAGAGGGGAGTATACTAACGCTCCCGAAACGTCGGCAAATAAAAAACAATATTCGCTAAACATTGGCCGATCCGATGCACTAGGCGGGGAACGCTGGTCTTACTCCGGAGAGGCTTACCCTGGAAGTCGGACCCGATGCCCCTCCGAGGGTAGAGAGTGTTGGCTTAACCAACACGGTGCGAGACTGAGATATGTCCTCACCGGAAATGTCTTCCAGGTAGGTTAAGAAATAGGGTTAAGATACAGGTAGGATAATATGAAGGGGGAAAAAATAGTGAGGTCATAGGATTGGGACTACTTCCACACCAAGGTGGTGGAAGGCCCCCGCCAGCTGGGCTGTGACGGTAATGAAAGAAAATAGTACATTACGCAACTAGTGCGCAAAGCAGGTGATTCACGCACGAGTCGAGTTTGTCGCCGAGCGCAGCGAGGGCGACAAACAAGACGAGTGCGTGGATCACCTTGCGCACGTGTTGCATATACTATTTTTTCACAGAAGTGCGCAAAATACGAGAAACCTATTAAAATAACAATACATAAAAATAAATAAGTAATATGAAACGAAGCGCGAGTCGAAAAAGACGAGCAAGTAAATATAAAAACCGCTGCCAATACATTGACACTTAGCTTCCTCAAAATAATGTATTTATTCATTTTTTTTAATTTTTTATAACAATAATTAATTGTATCATACCCAAATTTCTCTATGAATATTCGTAATAAATTAATATATATTTTTCGAAAATTCATTCTTGTTACTCTTTTTCTCGTGCGACAACCCGATATTTTTATAAATCAATTTTTTCAAAATATTATCACATGTTCAATTAGTTTTATTTTAAACCTCAAATATCTTTCGTCGTAATAGTTCAATTTTATTGGGCAACGAATTCAGTTTTGAAGATATAAAAAAAATATATCTCTCCCAAATTTTAGGACTATTGGTTGATTTTCTTAATATTGTTATCGCGTGACAACAAAACTCCTACTTTTTTATAAAACATTGTTTTTTTTTTAAACAAATAAAGATAATCTTTTGAAATTTCAACCAAATATATTCTTCAATGAGTATAATAAGTGGTTAAAACTTTAAGTCGATAAATCAATTATTATTTGAAAAATTTATTAAATAATTTTGAGCACATTTTCGTTAATAATAAATGACAGAGTGAAGATAATTTAAATATTAAAAAAAGAAAATGTACATAATTTAAATACCTTTCAATAAAAATTTACTTTTCACAAAAAAAAGTAGCAGAATTATTTTTTATGGTGCACCTTCAACTTTGGGTAATATTTTAAATCCATAATATTTTGAAAACTTAAAAATAAATTCGAACAAATTACCAAACTCTGTATTACATATATTCGTTTATGACACATATGAATGTTTATTATAAAGTCACCAATCAAGTCAATCAATCAAGAGACTTTCAAATAACGATTATTCTATTCCATAAATACTTAACTGGCGGAGGAAGGAAATAGGTTCAGAGTTGTCTTTGCAGAGAGTATTTACTTTTAAATACTTTCTGTAATGGTTGAGGAAAGGAGGAACAACTTCCGTGGTTTAGTAGGGCTGCAGGCGACAGACTCCACGGATTCATCTCTCTAAAGTGCATATTTTATTATTCAACTAATTCAATAATTTTATCATGTCATAGAATTCTGAACTAGTAAAAGAAATATTTTCATGTATTTCATGAGAATGAATTAAAAAAAAGTCCAACGCGCTAATAGCAATACCTCAGTGGTAGCGTGGAAAATGCTAATAATTTAAATACCTATAAAAATCCATATTTATATGTACAATTATCATGTTAATTTTCAGTATGCAGTCACACAAAAATTTCCGATGCTTTCGTACATACAAGCGCTCCGATTATATTGACTTGTCTCTACATCACGTTTCCGAATCATCTGATGATTTTCACAAAAAAAGTAGCAGAATTATTTTTTATGGTGCACCTTCAACTTTGCGTAATATTTTAAATCCATAATATTTTGAAAACTTAAAAATAAATTCGAACAAATTACCAAACTCTGTATTACATATATTCGTTTATTACACATATGAATGTTTATTATAAAGTGACCAATCAAGTCAATCAGTCAAGAGACTTTCCAAAAAGGTTACAACAAAAATACTGGCATATTCTGCAAGTAAAATGCAAACTTTTTCCCAATCAATGTTCTATACAAAAAATTTCGATATTTTGAGTAAAAAATAAAGATAATCTTTTGAAATTTCAACCAAATATATTCTTCAATGAGTAGACGTGTTCTTGTCTATGCACATACTGATTGTGCACATATTAATTGTGCACACTTTAACATTGGTATATATCTATATATATAGATCTGTACCAATACTATCTGTGCACAATAAATATGTGCACAATCCTTATGTGCACAAACAAGAACATGCCAATGAGTATAATAAGTGGTTAAAACTTGATCGCGCTGTAAATTACCCTCAATAAAAAACAAAAGCAAGTGAACAACACGCACGCATATCATGTGTTATTTCCATTTTCTAGTATAGATATGTCCAAAAAATTACGATTTGAAAAGAAGGCTAAATCAGTTTTAACCTCGAATATCTCTGAAATTCATAAACGAATTCTTTTACTCTAAAAACGCATATAATAAATAATATAACATCTCGCATCATTAATATCTAGCTTATGCAACATTTGTATTGTGTAATTATGATAAATTTACACATAGGTTTAAAATGTAAAATATTTTTTATGAATTATTCTCATATTACAAGGTGAGAAATGACATAAGTAGGGGAGAAGTGGCATGATTGGCGTACCTAACCTTTGTCCTTGATTATTTAAATGAAAAAATAGTTAAAACATAAAATGAACTATACGTGAAGATAGCCAAACATTTACTGTATCAAACTAAAAACTTTTTTACAGCATAGCATTTACAATTAATTGAATATAAACGATTTATTAAAAAAAAATTTTGCGCCATTCAACCCGTCGCTTGCGAATTGATTGACGCACACGTATATAACTTTAGATCTCTTGCGCAAACTAATGTGCTGCACTTACCCGAATAGACTTTCCATCTTTAACATCATTTATAGCACTTTCCAACTTATCTTTGTCCCACTCGTTGTATATTTTGCAATCTTGCCCATCTAAATAATCAAAATATTTTATCAAGGACGATATTACTTTATACGCACTTGCTGCGCGAGTAAAAATATCAAATAATGCACTTAATGCGTAAATATTATAACAAGAGAATATAAGAATTCACTCATTTTGATAAATAAAAGCTAGGCGGTGGATTTTCATACCTGCGCCAATCGAGCCGCTTCGGACCTTTTTATTATTTCAACGTATTTCCTAATTATAAATAAATGTAATAATCGAGTTTTACTATATGAAAGTAAATTAAACTATGTTATGGCGTATTTGTTTTTATTATCATAGCATTTCAGATTTGTCAATTGATCAATTTCGAACATAATACTAACCACATGAAAAGTGACTCAAAAATACTTTTCTTAATATTTTATCAGAATAGGCTCCAATATTAATGGTTTTATGTGTGTTTATTAATTTTGTATTTTTAATTAAGAAAAACCAGCTTGCATGCCGAAAATCTGAATAATAATTCTAATAATCAGGTGCGCCATCGAAACCGCCGCGCCCAACCAAGCCGCTTTTCCCCTATAATAGACAAGTATTTCAAGTAACAGAAAAAAAATTTTTTTAACAAAATTTCAGTACTTATAAAATAGATAGTTGCATTAGTTCAACAATTCATCACTATCTTTTTCATTCATCGCTCTGATTTTAATTCGGAAAGGCTCATTTTCATCCTTGCAAAATTTCTCACGTGAGATTTCACGCAAGATTGTATTTCCCATGTGAGAACTTGCACAAAGGGTTAGAAAAAATTTTTTATGAAATCAATTTTCGTTAAAAACTGTAAATTTAATATGTATTATAGGTATGTACATTTTACAAGGAATTATAAAAGAAATATGATCTTTGTAACTTCCCAAACGGTAAAACGAACAATTATTAAACTTAATTGTAGCGTTTTCCTGGTTTTTAAGTCAGGCCAGATTTTGACGTGAAAACTCACGTGAGTTTTTCACTAAGGAAATTAAAGAATACTTAAAACCTATAGTTACAGGCAAGTGTTTATCAAGTTTTGTAATAATCAGATATGAATTCGTTAAATTCAGTTGAATTGCCTGTAACTTTCCGGATTTAGACATTTGTTAATTCGTTCTACGAACATCTCCTAATGAAATTTTACAAAGATGGAAATGAGCCTTTCTGAATTAAAATCGAAGCGAAAATGAAAGAGATAGGAATGATTGGTTGAACCATTTTTTAAATTGATGATCTCTATTTTATACTAACTAGGAAGGGCCGCGAACTCCGGATCACGGATTCGGCTCAAACTTTGCTATATGTTTTTGGATGTAGAAATATAAAGAAAGCTGCAATATTTAGACCCTAACGCTCAAAAAAACTGAAGTTCTGCGCCTTTTTAGCGTTATTTTGAAAAAAGGCTTGAGAAAAACCTCTTCTTGAAATGGTAACCGTTTAACTCCAGGGAGTCTTAAATATAATTTCAAAAATAGAAAATAAAACTAGAGAAAATGAGCTTTCATTTGCTTTTTTAAGATTGAAAAAATTTTGATTCCTTCAAAAGTTATAAAAGTTTAAAATAGAGTATCGAAAATGCACTGTGCCGGCATATTTTGATGCACTTTCGATGCTCAATTTTAAATATACATAACTTTTGAAGGAATCAAAATTTTTTCAATCTTAAAAAAGCAAATGAAAGCTCATTTTTTCTAATTTTATTTTCTATTTTTGAAACTATATTTAAGATTCCCCGGAGTTAAATGGTTACCATTTCAAGAAGAGGGTTTTTTCAAGCCTTTTTTTCAAAATAAAGCTAAAAAGGCGCAGAACTTCAGTTTTTTTGAGCGTTATGGTCTAATATTGCAGCTTTCTTTATATTTCTACATCCAAAAACATATCGCAAAGTTTGAGCCGAATCCGTGATCCGGAGTTCGCGGCCTCTCCTAGTAAGTATACTGAAATTATTGAATAAATTTTTTTTGCGCTACTTGAAATAGAGGATACCGGGGCAAGTTAGCATACGGGGTAGATTGGCCAAATATTAATAACTGGTAACGGGTGATTGAGGTCAAGGCCGTTGATGTCACTAACGTAAAATGGAATCAGGAATATTTGTTTTAATTTTAGTCGGAAAACATCATTGCACCTCTGGCGGAAGTAAAAACTGCACATATCTGCACATATTTGCACATATATGTACAATTATGTAGATTTCTGCACATTTTTGTAAATTTCTGTACATTTCTGCACATTTCTGCACATTTCTGCACATTTTTGCAAATTTCGTCCACTTATTAGACTTTTGTACAAAAATGTGCAAAAATGTGCAAAAATGTGCAGAAATGTGCAGAAATGTGCAGAAACGTGCAGAAATGTACAGAAATGTACGAAAATGTGCAGAAATGTGCAAAAATATACAAAGATGTAGGTACAATTCAATATAATTATCAGATGAAAAATTAATGAGCTTCATAAATGTATAAACACTTTGTTAATCATTAGTATAAATATTTCGCATGTTCATTAGAAATTGTTTATTATCAATTAAATTGCATTTTAATTATCGCAGAAAAAAACTTACATAAAATTTTCTCCCTGGCCGAGAATCGAACCCACGACCCTTGGGTTACTACGCACGCACGCAAACCGTTACGCTATCGCTCGCATTAAAGAATTTGGGCATTTTCATCTACATAAGGTGCATTATCCGTATTTATTTAATTGATATTACATTTTGATTATTCATCTAATATATTAATGATTTTTAATAATTTTTTATATTTACACAATATTTTAAGAAAATGAATAACTTAATGATAAGACATTAATTAATTAAATTCGATTTACTTAAAAAATTTAGTACCGGTAAAGTAGAAATCAGACCAGTACTGAAAATATATTCTCTAAATTTTCTTCTTTGGTATTAGCTTTATTCTAGAGCGCTATCAAAAAAGAAGTTTATATTTTTCAAATTTTCGTTCTGTAAATATTTTCTTACTTTAAGAAAATGTTTTTTGAATTGAAGAAAATTAAATTCTTGTTTCGTTTAGTATGATAAATAAACATTCATTTGCACATATTAGAGTAAATTTCTGTACATTTCTGTACATTCCCGCACATAACCGCACACTTCTGCACATTTCTGCACATTTTTGCACATTTTTTTACAAAAGTCTAATAAGTGGACAAAATGTGCAAGAATGTGTAAAAATGTGCAAAAATGTGCAGAGATGTGCAGAGATGTGCAGATATGTGCAGTTTTTACTTCCGCCAGGGACCGTATGAAAAAACGCAAGATTGAAAATGTTCTTATATGTATACATTCATTTAATGGAGGTTATAATAATTGCTTTTTTATAATTTTACGACTTTTTATCTTTTTATAATTAATATTATTAGCCTAATTTTAAAATTAAAAGGTACCCTTCCCGAATGGTAATAAATACCATATGTTTCTGTTACGTTGGCGTATGTTTACGTACGTTTCCATGCGTTTGTGTATGTTTTGGTTACGATCCGGACATCTGTACCGCATTGTATAGAATCGTACGTAAACGGTACGCTAATGTACGGAAATCTGCAGCACTGAAAGAAAAAATATCGCAATTGTTTTACATATACCAATATAAGTTTTTAATTAAAATCTATATTCTTGTTGCAATAGCTAATAAAATTGTATGAATTCTCATATGTTAATAGTTAATATATGCAGGTTTACGGTGATTATGCGTTATATTGCTTATGTAAATGGCTCTGCGTTTCGAGCATTTCTTGTTTACTATAGTTACTATATAGTTACTATGTTTATTTCAGATTTCAACAAGGACCGAAGTTATTCAAGTCGAAACTAACTGTTTTATTATGTAAAAGCTTTTCCAAATACTTATGAAGACATATTTTCTATGAACTATTTTTCGGTATTTTGTAAAAATACAGTATTTATAATTTTTAATTGTTTGCATTGAAAATAAAAAATAATCTGGCTCTGGAAAATACGATTTTTGATTGCTAAATACTATTCTAACCGTCTAATAACGGCACATTTGTGGGAATCATCCATATCGGCTATTTGTTTTGAGTAGACGCTTATTTTGTCGTACCTATAACTTATTTATCTGTGAATGTATGTATCATTGGTTCAAAATCAAATATACTATATATTAAGGGGATGCCTTATACCGACAGAGTTCTCTGCCGTACCGACCACAATGTTTTTAATTAAATATTAATTGTTACAAGCTTTTTCTTGAATTCTGAGAGTCGACACACAAAGGCAAACTTATTATCTAATTCCCGGTCAAATTTCAGATAAATCTATTGGAAAATAAAGAAGAAATTTGAAAAATCGCAAAATGTCGTATTTTGGGATTAATATAATAATATGTACTTTGCGATTTTTCAAATTTCGTCTTTATTTTCCAATAGATTTATTTAAAATTTGGCCAGGAATTAGATAATAAGTTTGCTTTTGTGCGTCGACTCTCAGAATTCAAGAAAAAGCTTGTAACAATTAATATTTAATTAAAAATATTGTTGTCGATAAGGCAGAGAACTCTGTCGGTTAAGGCATTCCCTTAAGGTGATGTGATACAGTGATACCCACGCTATTACTCAATTCTTGGTTCCCGTTTTTCTCCTTCAATTTTAAACTTTTTGAAAAGAACTCTTTGATACGTTTTAAGTTTAATAAAGAACTACAACGTATCAAAGAGTTTTTTTCTTAAAATTAAAAATTGAATGAGAAAAACGGGAACCCAATTTTGAGTAATAGCGTGGGTATCGCATCACCTTAACTGTTAGAGATATTCTAAAGACATGCCAAACTGAGCCGCGAGAGAGCGCGAGTACGTAAGAGAAGTACAAGTTCGATGCGCAGGAAGGAGAGACGATCAGCGAATGCGCGCGAGCGGTCCTTGGGTCAGTGGGTAAGACGCTTGCCTACGAAAACAAAGGCTGCTCAAGTGGTCGTGGGTTCGATTCCCGTCTGAAAAATCCGAAAAGTTTTTTTCAGGCGAAAATCGAACTCATGACTGCTCTAGTTAAGTTTTACAATAAAAAACAGTTTGAGAGTGTAATAAAAAACGGTGCCCTTTAAAGGGGCCTTGAGAGTTTTAATCAACGTGGGATTATTTTACAACGTACAAGGAATTCAACGAGGGAGGACAAGGGCATTATATTAGCCCAAAGCCAAGAAAAAAGAGAAGAAGAAGATCCGCGAGCGCGGAAGTGAGCAGACGCGTTGCGCTGGCGTCCTGGCGAGGCCGAGGGCCGGAATCGTAGTACGTGCCAGAAGGGCGGACGATAACGACAAGAGAGCTCTTGGGAGCGTTGTGGCCGTGTATAGCGAGAGCGTGAATCCGCGAAACGAAATTGTTAGAAAGTGTAATTCTGTCAACCTTTTATATTAACTTTCATTTTATAGCAATAAATACATTATCTTTAATAACTGAGTGGAGTTCTGATGATTTTAACCAATCGGTCCATAAGAAGGAAACCTGACCATCCAAATATACGACATTTTAAATTAGTTTTAACACTTCAAAAGTGGAATAAACGTGTCTCAGTTTTCAAGAACTCCAGGAAAGGAAACGAATACAACTTTAGTTTTAAGTGAGACCACAAATTGTGTAGACGATACCTACAGATTTGCAGCTAAACCTTCAAGCCGCTCTGGCGGAGATTGAAAGGCAGAACATACAACGTGCGGAAGAAAGGCATGCTTACGAAAACAGGATTCAGCAAATGAAGGCAGACGTCCTGATTGACGATGCGAGCAGCACCGCTACAGGGACAGAAACACAAATGGCAAAAGCGTTGTTGTCATTAAGGGGAACGTTGGAGAGATAAAACCAAGTGTTGTCGAAGGCGCAGGAAATGGCGCAAGCGCAGACGCCTCAAGCAATAATGGTGCCGAATGTATACAAAGTTTGTTTCGAGATTTTCAGAGCACCGAGATGCCGGAAAAGGCTAGTGCATGGATTCGAGAACTCGAATTGACGAAAACTATAAATGGATGGTCTGATGCTGTAGCCTTTAGCATTGCAAAAGCGCATTTGAAGAATGCAGCGCTTAAATGGTATCTGATGCGAGTGGAAGCCGTTACGAATTTCGAACTATTTAAGACTTCTTTTAAAGCAACTTTTACTATGAAACGGAGCAGAAGTGAGAAACTCCGCGTAATAACATTGCGTTCTCAGAATGGCAAAGAAACTATACAAGAATATGTGCTCGACAAAATTTGGCTGTGCAACGGTTTGGGTTTTACGACAGATGAGATTCAGGATGAAGTAGCAGATGGACTGCTATCACGCGATTTGTCGAATTATATTTTGGCCAAAGACTACGCAACAACGGATGAAATACAGCAGGACATGATCAAGTTTGAAAAATTGGAACTGCATCGGAGAGAACGAAGTTCCGGGAAGCGGACCTTCGGGTCAGCATCGATGGGAGCAGGTAAATAAAATAAAGCAATGAATTCCAGCATAGCGGGACGAGTAGTTCGTCGAAGGCGAAGAGTTTTTCAAGGTCTACGGAGAATCGGACGGTGAGCAACGGCGCGTTAGAATGTTTTCGTTGTAAAAAGGTAGGGCACTACGCTAAAGACTGTCCGGTAGAAAAGAAAGTCGTGATATGTTATGCATGTAAGAAGGAAGGTCACATAGCGTCGAGATGTACCGAAAAGAAAAACACGAACCGCGGAAATGTAACATTGGTTGTAGACGGAAACACAAGCGCTTCGGGCGAAAAATTTGTGCGCGAAATAGGAATTCGTAGGAATTGTGCACGATAAAAGCTATGACGACTTTAAAATTAGGCTTACTTACGTAGTCGAATCCCCAGGCATTGTTTCTTCGGATATCACGCTTAATATTTTGAAACCGAAACGTGTTGTTTTTCGTGTGGTTCCAGATAACGTGCAGCGTGATGAAATTATTTTGGGGAGACCGTTTACGGAGGCATTAGACATCACGTATACACGAAGGGGTTATGATCTAACATTTACGAATATTGATTCAAGTTTATTTGACGACTGCAGCAGAAAGGAAATTAAGTCTTATATGCTTTAGAAAATGTGATACTGAAACCGAATACCGTTTGTTTTATTAATGTAAGAACACACGCGGGCAACTACGAGTTGCCGGTGATGGATATCGCTGATCATAACGTAAAAACTGGTGAGCGTATAGGAGAGAGTATTCTGTCAATAGTGAAAGTACCAATGTTAGAACCGCGTAAAGATCGAATTGAGCGCGAGGAAATAATCACGGACGAAATCGTAACTGAGGGTCAGAAAGATAAGTTGGTGGAAATTTTAAACAAATATCGGGATTGCATTGCTAAGAAGCCGAGTTAGGGTGCACGAGTTTATATTAGCATGGACATTGAAATTGAAGAGGGTAAACAGCCGCCACAGGCGAAACCGTACAGGCTTAATGCGGAAGATCGCGAGGATTTGGACAAAATAATTACCGAGTATAAAGATGCGGGATTAATTATACAGAAAAAATGTCGTCGGAGGATGCGAGCCCTGCTTTTTTGGTGCGTAGACCGGACGGAAGGCCTCGCATAGATTACCGCCGTGTAAATAAAATTACGAAACCGATTAATTTCCTGATTCCGAATTTCGATGATCTTCTGGATAAACTGAGCGGAGCAACAGTTTTTATAACCTTAGACTAGCGTTAATTGGCGCGCTATGCGCGCCTAGCTATGTTCGTCTTTTTGATAGACAATTCGATATTCGATTGCTTACATAATCGATAAAACGATAGTTCTCGAATAGGATTTTTATATAAAGGACCTCGCGCATGGTTATTTACAAGTTCCTCTTGCAGAGAGCGCACAAAAAAAAAGTGTTTTTATTACCGAGACGCAGACGGGTGAATTCAAATGCGCGATGCTAGGCTTAGTTAACGCTTCAAAGTATTTTTCAAAGTTTATGCACAAAGTTCTAGGGAAATGTACAGTGAAAGGGGATCGCGTTTACTTTTTTCGACGACACCTGTATTTTTGAAAAGTCGTGGGAAGAAGTGATGTTGTATTTAATTGAAATTTTTGAATTATTACAAAAAGCGGGACTAACGTTAAATTTAAAAAAGTGCAAGTTCGGCATGAGACAGATAAAAGAGTTCCTAGGGTACGTTTTAGGGGAAGGAGTGATTAGACCCGGAGAAAGAAAAATTCAAGCGATTGCGGAATTTCCGAGACCTCAAAATGTTCATGAGGTAAGACGTTTTCACGGTCTTGCGAGTTTCTTTCGGCGATTTGTGCTTCATTTTTCACGGTTAGTTATGCCAATAACTGATTTGTTAAAATCGTCACAAACTTTTGAGTGGTCTCACACTCAGGAAAATGCATTTAGTTTAATTAAATTTAAACTTGTTGCGCGCCCCGCGTTGCGATTTTATAATCCGAATGCGCTCCGAACCGAGTTGCATACAGACGCGGCAGGCGTAGGTTTAGCAGCGATGTTGTTTCAGGCGGATACTGAAACGGATCAGCTCGTGTACGCAATTAGTAGGCGGAACTCGGAGGTAGAAAAATTATATCACTCGACGCGTCTGGAGCTAATGGCTATTGCCTGGGCTTTACAAAGATTGAGATCTTTTTTTGATTGGAATTCAATTTGTAATTGTGACGGATTGTCAGTGCCTAATAAATCTAAACGCGTGGAAAACGCAAAACGCGCAAATAGCTAGGTGGATAAGTTCTATATCGGAGTATAATTTTGAAATAAAGCATAGAAAAGGCGATTTAATGCGTCACGTAGATGCACTTTCACGAGCACCACTTGGAAAAACTGAGCCCATCGAGTGTGAGCGCGGCGTATTTATGATTACTACGCGAGAAGATGAAATTTTAGATTTCCAACGAACCAATCCGAACATTTTGCGAAAGATTGAAATTTTACAAAAACCGGAAGGTGAGCGAAGCAGCCTGGAGAAGAATTCCGTGTGTGATTATGCTCTGCAAGGGGGTTTATTGTTTAAAAGATGTATAAAAGATAACGAAAAGCGCGAAATTTACGTAGTACCTCGGAAAATGAGAAAGGCTCTAGTTATTCGTTTTCATGACCTGAAAAGTCATTTCGGCACCGAAAAGACGGTAAAGCGTATTAGCGAGTACTATCAGTTCGCCGGGTTGAAACACTACATGAACGTACATATTCGAAACTGTTTTGAGTGTATCTTAGCAAAGCGGAAGAGTGGATTACCTGAAGGAGAGTTGCATCCAATTCCGTCAGGGAGACGCCCATTTGATATTATTCACATGGATCACTTGGGTCCATTTACAACTACTCCGCGAAAGAATAAATATATTTTAGGTATAATTGATAATCTTACGAAATTCGTTTATATATTCGCTGTGAAAGATGTGAGCGCGAGAATAACTGTTAATAAAGTGAGAGAATTTTTCGATAGATTTGGGGCTCCGGGCCGAATTATTAGCGATCGAGGAACTTGTTTCACGTCACAAAATTTTAGGGAGTTATGTGAGTTATATGGGGTAAAGCACACACTAAATTCTAGTCGTCATCCGCAGACGAACGGATTAGTGGAGCAACTAAATCAGACAATCTTACCAGCGTTGCGTGCAGCTGTGAAAAGCGAGGAGCAAAATGACTGGGATGTCGGTTTGAAGCAGCTGGAGAGAGATATTAACTCGACAGTAATGCGACCGGGAAAACGCCCTTTGAGGCTTATATGGCTTCTTGCCGCGATTTGAAGATGACAATACGCGGGAGATTACAAGTCACTGTGAGACATATAGACCTCCATCTGAAATTCAAACCGAAATCCGAAAACAGATCATTGACGCTCAGGGTGATTATAAGAAGCGATACGATGCGAAACGTTATAAGGGAGTACAGCTAGTATACGATAGGGGATATTGTATTCGTTAAACGAAACTCAAACGCTACTGGTAGTCTGGTACCTCTACAAAACTTCAGCCTATTTTCGGTGGACCAATGGTTGTTGTAGAAGTACTTCCGGGGAATGCATAAAGAATCAAAAAACTTAATGAAATTAGAGACTGTGGTTTTGAAACAACGGCGCATGTCAGTCAGCCGAAGATTTGGAGAGGTACTGGAGCCATCGAAGATGAAGATGATGATTTAAGTGTTGAAGGCGAGTTAAAATCTGAAAGCGAAGAAAGTAATACTAAGATGTGTATTCCTGAAAAGGAGACAGATGTAAAACCGGTTAAGCAACAAAAAAAGTTAAGAAAGATTGTAAGCAATGAACTCGAAAATAACTTAAACGAAAATTGATTGTGACGTATAACTATAATTATTTTGTTGTATAACTGACTTATTTAATTTTAAGGCATTTTGTATATTATAGAATAGGCTAAGAGAAAGATTACAAAAAAAAAACTAATCTCAGCGGCGAACGTTTGGAGACCAAACGACAGTTGAGTAGAATGGTTAGAGATATTCTAAAGACATGTCAAACTGAGCCGCGAGAGGGCGCGAGTACGTGAGAGAAGTACAAGTCCGACGCGCGGGATAGGGATTTATATTAACTTTCATTTTATAGCAATAATAGTATATTACGCACCATGGGAGGAAAAAACTATATATTTTGCTCACACCGGGCCGAAAGTGCCTCATTCCCGCCCGGCTCCGAAACGGAAATATGGCATTTTCGGCCTCGATGTGAGGAAAAATAGTATACGCAGCACGGGAGTAAAATTGGCCAGCCCCCAGCTCGTTTGTCACTCTCGCCTTCGGCTCGGGTGGCAATTTACACGAGCTGTGGACTGTCCAAGTTTTTTCCTCCCTTGGCGCGTAATATAATATATCTTTAATAACTGAGTGGAGTTCTGATGATTTTTAACCAATCGGTCCATAAGAAGAAAACCTGACCATCCAAATATACGATATTTTAAATTAGGTTTATCATAACAGTTAAGATATATGTTTACGATAACGATATTTGTTCCCCAGTATGTGTGAAAACCTACAGAAATGTACTTTTACTAAAAAAATTATATTTTCAAATTATATTCTTATATCATGCTAATGTACGTTTGTGTACATTCGCGTACATTCGCGTACGTTTGCGTACGTTCGAACACAGAAATATCTACATATCAGCAGTTATTCTGTATCTAAAATGTATAAAGCCGTACATATGTCCGTACTTATAATATATAAAGTATGTTTCTACATGTTTGTATCCGTTCGCGTACGTTTCCGTACTTTGGGGTACGTTCAGTCGTTCATGTACGTTCACGTATGTTTGCGCACGTTTTCGTAGAATACTGTATAATATGTCCGAATCACATCCAAAACGTACGCAAACGTACGGGAACTTACGCGACGTACGCCAATGTACGTGCCAATGAACCCTGCCGAAAGATGCGGTGTTTTACGTTATATACTGTCGATTTTTTCCAATCGGGTTGGGGCATGTTGGCTGACCTGTTTGGAACAAGCTCGCCGTTCATATAAGTACTTCAGTACTATAGATAAAAATAGTTTGATATAATACAGAAAACTCAACCCAACAGAGTATTATTATAGAAACAGTACTAATGAAAGTTGGATCATTTATAGTTGTTTACTCATTGTAGCTTATTTTGTTGTTGAATTATTTATTATGTATTCAATTTCATGTTCTAGAGTTTAATTGTTTTATTTAATATAATAATATCGTTAATTCTTGTATTTTATTCTAAGATTTATCGTCGGTGAGCTTATGCCAAATCCATGGCCAACGTATGACCTACCCCGCTTGGGATAACCAGGTTGGTCAAAAACCGTGCGGCTAAAAAATTTATTGTACCTTGTTTTGAGGTCCTTCTAGGTGGAGTACTTTGAAATATTGAAAAAGTTTTGTTCATTAAATTTAGTTTTTTGTAAAAAAAAAAAAAATAAAATGTAAAAAGTCGGCCAACCAGCCCCGGGCTCCCTTCCCCAATAAACAAAGTTGCTGCCCGATAACCAAACCTGCACTTTTATGTCAACTTGATGTCAATCTGACTCCGTTTTTGCCGTTGTCGTAGTAGGTTTGCTATCAATTTGCCATCACTTTCTTATGTGGGTTACTTGTCTATTACACTACGTCATTTCTTATACCTTGCAATATGAAAACAATTCATAAACAGTACTCTTCGGTACTAGGCCGTAAAGTAACATTTTACGGCCGAGTAACGAACATTATTTTTTGTCATACGTGTCCGTAAAGTACGACTTTACGGCCGTAAAACAGGCGCATATGACAATAATATATTACGATACTAGCGCCTTAAGTGGCCCATTATTACATGACGTGAAATTAGCGCCCGAGCGCAGTGAGGGTGCGATAATTCACGTCGTGCAGTGAGCCACTGAAAGCA
This sequence comes from Torymus aiolomorphi, assembly GCA_036365515.1. NCBI lineage: Eukaryota > Metazoa > Arthropoda > Insecta > Hymenoptera > Torymidae > Torymus > Torymus aiolomorphi. Next base: position 37,446,071 of record CM070875.1, read on the forward strand.
CTAGTGTCGTACGATATTTTATAGCACGTTTACCTAACTCCGCTGTCAGGCCTATTCGTGCCAAGCAGTCCATTTTTGCATCGTGAGGTTAGCGCACGAGCGTAACGAGTGCGATAAACACGGTACAATAATCGGCTACTTAAGTCACGGATAGGCGTGACCTAAGTGCGGACTTAGGTCACACCGTGCTATAAAAAAATATATACTATATTTTAAATATATACTATATACCTATAGAATCCCCTTAGGCAGAGAATATAGAATATATTATTATTAAGCAGTGAAACCAAAAATAAGCGTTAGTTTTGGCTTCACGAGAACCCCCCGATCCAACCCATGGTGTGCATGGTAAAGCATGGGCAAACGTAGTGCCGCCTGCCTCTTGGGGGGCTGAACTAACGCTTGTTTTGGCTTCACGAGATCACGAGAACCCCCCGATCCGACCTTCATCATTACCGACTGAGCAATTGGCACAGTTTCAAGCTTATTAAAAATAAAATACGTAAAATCATAAAAAATCAAGAGAACACTTCGCTGTGGTTTTGAACGTTCTATCACCCAGTAAAAGTTTGAAGTCGAAATATTAAGTGGTTTTTGCAAAAACTTTAAACAAAACAAAATTCAGTTCAGATTTTACGTCAATTGCTCGGTCGGTAATGGTAGGACTTGTGATTACCGACTGAACAATTGACACAGTTTCAAACTTATTAAAAACAAAATACGTAGAATCACAAAAAATCAAGAGCACACTGCTTTGTGGTTTTGAACGTTCTATCATCCAGTAAAAGTTTGAAGTCGAAATATCAAGTGGTTTTTGCAAAAACTTTGAATGAAACTGAATTTTGTTTTGTTCAAAGTTTTTGCAAAAACCACTTGATATTTCGACTTCAAACTTTTACTGGATGATAGAATCTTCAAAACCACAGAGCAGTGTACTCTTGATTTTTTATGATTCTACGTATTTTATTTTTAATAAGCTTTGAATTGTATCAATTGCTGTCAGTAATGGCACGGCTACGGCACCCCCTTAGGGGATAACGGAGCAAATTACAGATTCCAAACATTATTTAAATTCAGTTTTAAGTTTTTTAACTATTGGGTTAACGAGTGCGAAATAATAAATATAATTAATCAAAATAAAAAATTGAATGAAAACAATGGAAAATACGAGGATGTCGATAAGTATGTAATTCCAAATAACATTTTTCGACACCCCTTTTTTTGTAATGTGATTTTATCATAATTACACAGTGCAAATGTTGAACAAGCTAGCTATTAATAAAAGATTATAAATTAATGATAGGATCGAAATAGTTAAGTTATTTTTCATGTTTTTCGTTTTTTGTATAATTATTTAAGTAATATCGTTTCTCAACTTGCAATATGAGAACAATAATAAATAATAAATAAAATGCAATAGAGAAAACTTTTCACATTTTACAATTTAATGAACTTAGAAGAACTACTATACTTACTATTTACTTACTATTACTATACTTACTACTATTACTATAGAACTACTATACTTACTATTTACTTACTACTTACTTACTATTTTGTGTTTATCATTTTAAATGATATAAGTATTGTAACATTTTAAATAAGATTAGTTTAATAAAAAGATCATCATTTTATTTGTATAATAATAATAGTAATAAAATAAATTAATGTTTGTGATTTTTTAAACAAATATTTACTTTACAAGTAATTAGTATAACGGTTGGAGATTTCATTATAATACTTTTGTATAAAAAAACAGCGAGTTAGATTTAGAGATATAAAAATACTATAAACATCCAAGTATGGTCAATATACCTGTACATATTTGCTACATATACCTGAATTAAAAAATAACAACGAAAACATATTTGTTCATTATATAAAAATCTTATTGTTAAATAATATGTGTTTGTGTTTTAAAGCATTACATATAAAATTTTTCGTTCATTTCTAGTTAGTTTTTATTACACTCTCTAATTCTTTTTTATTCTGAGTATTAGTCTTATTATGTCTTATTTGTCATGTATAATTTAGCAGATCGATTACAAAATTGTTATCTATTAAAGTATCTTAAGTAACAGCAAATTTTATGAGCATAATCTTATTGTAGATTTAAAACTAAAAGTGGCTTTCTAAATTTGCTAAATAAGAACAAGAATTCTTTGTAGTACATATTAAATATTACAATAATACTTTTTCTATTACTTTACTGCAAGTCAAAGTTACGACCAGCGCTCAATACATATTTACTGTGCAACTAACAAAATATTTCATTACAAATTAATTTTATTTTTATTCATGAAAAAAATATTTCAAAAAACTCTTCGCATGCGAAGAATTCGAAATGTAAACAAATAATTTTTTTATTCTTAATTCAATAATAAGCTATGTAACATACTTCGTATGTACTCTTATCTGTTCAAACTAAACTCTAATTCATTCTACTAAAGAATCACAGATGCACACACTTATAAATGCAAAAATTTATAAGATTTTTAACACAAAAATTATAAAAAACTCACAATATATGTATACTCCAAAAATGAACTTTGGAAGAATAAGATTCTATCTATATACTTTAAATAAATATCTTATAAAGTGTTACAAAAGTGAAATTATTTCAGAAATAACATCCATAGTTTGATCATCTAGTAATACAATGTCAAATGCTTCTTTGAATGTTGGTAAACATTCTTCAGCCTGAAAATAAAAACAGAAACCATTAAAATTTAATGTTGAAATTCCTTTGGTTTGTTAAATCATAATAAATATTTTGATAAAAGCAACTACGTAAGTAACATTTTGATGATAAGTTAGAGTTGTCATATCAAGTGATATTACAAAATCTGCTGTAAGGTGTTATCTTTCATTCAAATAGAAAAATAAACCAAAACTTTTTTTTTATTGTGATATCATTGCAATCTCATAAGTTAATGATGTGTATCAAATTATAAGTAAAAAATAATTATTTTCAAAAAGTTTTATCTAAAACAAAGTATTTTCTTTATTTTTAAATTTTAATTTTTATATAAAAATACAAGAAATTATACTTATTAAAAAATTTACCAATAAAGGAAAATTTTCCAACATTTTTGTTTTTATCAAACTTAATATTTGTAGATGTTACCAAGTTTTGTCTTTTTATTAATAAACAAACTTAACATTATATGACCGTAATTATATTAATTAAATACTTACGTTGTCATACAAAAACCCAATCCTAAGGATTGTTTCGGTGTTTTCGACACCATCTGCCATTGCAGCATCACCTATGGTATCTCCCATCAAAATAACGTTTGTGCGGCCTTGCAAAATTTTAAAGTATTCATTTTCGATGGCATGTTCATTTTTGTTGAAAACGTGAATCATCCGATGAGAGTTTTTGAATCCTTCAAGAGTGGTTCCATTGAATTTTAAAAAATTTGATATTATGTTTACATTTTGGAGCAACACTCCTTGTTGCCTCATTAAAGCTTCCACAATGTCCCCTAATCCAGCGCTAAATACCAGGATTGGTACATTGAGATTTTTTAATTTTAGAAATAAATCTTTTGTTCTATCTCTGAGAGAATGACCATATAATTTTGCTATTTCATCGATTTCCTTTCGATCAAATTTATAACCTTTTAGACTCTTATGTGATTCTATGTTCCAATCATTCATGGCAGTAATCTTTTCTTCAATTGGGATATTTGGATCAATTTCAATTGGTCTATACTTTTGGTAGAGAAGTTTAGACTGCTCTCTATAAGCGTCTGAAAGCTGCTTCGATTTTCCGAAGATCCCTACATTAAAAAATATATTGAATAATTATTTCTCAGTATTTATATATATTATGCTTTACATACTAAAGCAAAAAATAAAAGTAGGTCAGTTATGCGATGGATTTCAAGATAAATTTCATTACTCTATACACTCTTATAGTTAAAAAGACTATTTAAAAGAATAGTGGGCATAATTCTTACCGAAACTACTAAGAATCGGAACACCATTCTCGTGTTGTTTCGTCAATGTTAGGTCGAAATCCGTTACGACCTAAAAAAATAGATTTTAATATTGACATCTCACGTTCTCGCAGTTTTTGCAAAAGTAAAAAATGCTTAGAAGCCAGTACTTACAATGAGCCATCACAAACCTGCAATTTGTTGGATCCCTCGCGTAAGATTTTGTTAATCTTCTGAAGTACCATTGCCTCGTCCTTCATGTGCACATGCTTGGACCTTAAAATCCGTAGCTAAAAAAAGAATTGACAGTTATAATCGGCGCGCTTGATTTCTTCCTCGAGCCTCGAGCGCGTAGTGTGACTGACCATCATAGCAGAAAGGCGCGCAAAAATCTATTGTGTTTTTACTCACATCCTCAATATTGATTTCGTTAGGCATTTTGAAGACGATTGAAAAAATCGATGGAACGACGCGCAGGATTTGCCGAATCGTGGCTGAAACGTGGGTGAGACAGCTTCGACGGAGAAGACCGCGATGGCGATTGGCGACGTCTCTTGCAAACAGTCCCTGATGCTGCCGTAGGCCCGTAGAGCAGACTCAGCACGCGCGCGCTGAGTGCAGTGTGAAACCGTGAATGTAGTAAGGGCAAAATGCTCCTCGTGGCTCGCGTACCTATAACGACAACTGCTCGACAAAAGAAGTTGCTCGACCAGCTCTGCTGCGTTCTGCGCTGCGTGGGCAGAGTCAGCCGCGAAAAGGCTTTGTATATATAATATACGCACGCCAAGCAGAACTGGCCCTGTCTGTATAAGCTCTCGTGCTTGCGGTTATGCCAAATTGCCAACTTCACAGTCATGGAAACGCGTTGCTATATTACCAAACACATAGTGACGTAGTTGCCAACCACGCTATGTACTGCGCGCTTTAGCGCAGCTTTCAGTTTAATTTCAGAATAAGCTGCTGTGACCTGGGAGCAAACGAGCCTGCATGACGTTTTCAAGAGCGATAACAAAAATAAAAAGCTAGTCGGGGGAGAGGGAGAAGGAGATTCCAATGTTTTTTTTCCACACAGAAACTTACTATAGAGTGGATTTTCATTTTTTTTTTCCAATTCGTTGATTCAATAAATTTTGCATATAAAATGTGGACATCGATGAAGTATTTAAATCAACGCTTTATTCATTTTTTTTTTATAGGAATAAAGCAATAAAATTGACGTTAAAATTTTTGTACACAACTTTTATTTTTGTTTATATAAGTATCCCTCTATAAAGCTGCCTCACACGGCGTGCCGCGAGCCGCGAGCCGCGTGCCCTAGACAGAGACAGATATACGAATCCTATAGGATTTCGTGAAATGGTTTTCGAGATATCGAGTGTTTACACACATACACACACGCACGTACGCACGCACGCAGGCAAGGCACGCACGCACGCACGCACGCACACACACACACACACACACACAAAATTTTCTCAAAATTGACAAATTTCAACATTATCGCCTTAAACTATCTTTTTGAACATTTTTTTCTCGAAAATTTTTGTCACCGACAAAATTTGTCAATTTTTGTTGTAAAGCTTCCTCTAAGGGGAATCAAAATAGATGTAAATTTACATTTCTACTAAAAACAATAAAATAAAAGTTAATATAAACATAACTCTGTTTATCTATAAAAATCCCTCTAAAACCGTTTAAAAAAAAACATTCCCTGTATAAAAAAAAATATATATATATACAAATATAACGTAGAAAATTAATTCAAAATTTACCAATATTACTTTTCAATATTTTTTATATAGGGAATGTTTTTTTTAAACGGTTTTAGAGGGACTTTTATAGATATTATTTTTTTATATCTTCAAACTGAGTTCGTTGCGCAAAAAAATCGAACTGTCACGACCAAAGATATTTCCGTACCAAAAAAAATCAGCGGATAAATCAGATGATTTGTCAGATGATTTATCAGCTGATTTCTCATCTCAAAAAGTCACCTGAGATTCTGCCCGGATGCTGCCAAAAGCTTACGTAAATAAAATATCAGCTTATTCAGTATTGGAAATTGCCTATCAGGAGGTTTTACCCCCAGATGAGTTCAAAAATGCACGTTTGGAAGCATTTTGCAAATTTTTTCTATTTCTAAAAATTTTGTACATAAGATATTAGCTGAGAAATCAGCTAACAAATCAGATGAAAAATCACCTGAGATCTCACCGAGAAATCACCTGATATCTCATGTACAAAATTTGTAAAATTTGAAAAAATGTGCAAAATGCTTCCAAACGTGCATTTTTGAACTCATTTGGGGGTAAAACCCCCTGATAGGCAATTTCCAATAGTGAATAAGCTGATATTTTATTTACGTGAGCTTTTGGCAGAATCCGGGCAGAATCTCAGGTGACTTTTTGAGATGAGAAATCAGCTGATAAATCATCTGACAAATCATCTGATTTTTTTTTGGTAGGGTTGAGGTTGAAAATTTTTTAAAAATATTTTCGAATAGCGTTTTTCAGACAATATTTGATAGATAGAGAAAATTTTGTATACAATTAATTATTGTCATATATAAAAAATTAAAAAGAGGAATAAATATACATTAGTTTGAAGAATCTAAGTGCCAATGTATATTGAGAGCGGTTTTTTATTAGTGATGATGGTGGGGATTAGTGTAAGGATCTTTTTATTTAGTTAAAATTAAAAACATGGTTTTCTCAATATAAAAATATTCATCTTGAATTTTATACTTTCCCTTTACCTTTTTACATGTTTAACATTATTAAACACAGAAAACATATTTTCATAATTATGTTATTGTTTATCTATCTTAGTGGCAATTTTACTTATTGAACAAAATCACAACATGAAAAAAGCTTATTTACATGAAGTTAAAATTGATTAATCTTTAACAAATTTAAAGGTTCATTCAATTCTATAGTATCAGAATGTCACTACAAAGTGACATTCTGATACTATAGAATTGAATGAACCTTTAAATTTGTTAAAGCAGAGAACTATGGAATGGAATGAATCACTAGAACTAAATTCAAAAGATAAAGACAAATCATATATTAAAATAACAAATACTTCTTCATACATACATTTTTTAGTCAATAAAACTATAGCAATTCATTTCAATTGCAATCGATTACAAAGGTTTTTCTTACGTATACACAAATTTATAAGAACTAAACACTATTTTTTCAACTTAATTTTTTCAAAAACTACGACGAGTCTAGCCATATTCAGAGAATCTACATAAGAACCCACGTTAATTTTAAACTACAATATCTTGAAAACTAGCTCGCAAATCATATTCAAATTTGGCAGAGACGTTTATAATGATATTATTGACCTACTGACGAAACTTTATTGATCTGACATTATTTTTTACATATAGCCCATACAATCTTAAATAATGAATTGAATAATAACATTTCTCTTGTAAATAAAAAAGAAACCGTTCATTAATTATACAGCTTCTTTTGTAACTTAAAAAAAAACAATCAGCGCGCGAAGCGCGCGTGTCGAACTCTAGTTTCTTTCAAATAATTTGCCTATATATGTATATTCCGTATGTATAGCAGCACTTTCAAATTGCAAAACAGCTGATTTTGAATGCGCGCGCACATTGCATAATCGGTGTATAGTATAGATATACATGCGGTTAATATGGTATAGGTTAGTATGCTTTTGCAGAGAATATGTAATATATTCTATATTCTCTGACTTTAGTAAGTATATCATGGAGGTAGCTCAGGTAGCCGAAAACTTCTGCTTCTTTTATCGGCAAAGATTACATTGATACTTACCACTTTTCTGTGTGGGAATCGTCAAGGTTTGTCAATGTAAGTGTAACTTACAGAAATATTCAATCATGATTTTTAAGTATTATATAAAATAGTATTCTATAATTACGTCAATAAGTGGAACTCTAATCGTTTTTATAACCTTACTTTTCCTATAGGACATAAAAATAACATTCAAGTTTTATAGTATAGAATTTATCAAACACAATGAATCTTTTCATGGCTCGATCTTTACCATTTAAAAGACAAGCATTGAAGAATATTATAAAATGCGGCTATGCAACAACTTCAAAAACAAGTTCTATAATAAGTGAACTTGATGTTGAAGAAGTGCCCGTTTATGAAATTGAACAAATATATGAAGAGGAAAAGCTTGATGCAATAAGAAATAAATCTAGACTTGAGCCACATCATCGTAATATTTTGCATGGTATAAAACCTTACAGCGAGAGTTGTGCAGATTATCATGATTCTATTAAATATAGAAAACAGATGTTAGGAAGGTATGGTATAGAAGCTGCTGGAATAAGTCCAGCTATAGCATGGCCTACTAAAAATGAGATTGAAGATCGAAAGGAATACGAACGTATTGCTTACCCACATACAATACAAGAACTATGGAAACAAATAGAGGATAGAAAAAGGGAAGAAGCTGAAGAAGTGAGGAAAAGGTAATACATTTTTTTTCCTTTTGAAGTCTAGTTACTCAAAATTATAGGAAAAAATCCGACATCTAAGTCTAAAAGCATAATTGTTACATTTTTATTCTTATTCTAATTGGGACAATATAGTCAAAGAATAAAATAAACATGACATTGCTTATTTATTTTTAAATTTAAATGAGGTTAAAATTAAAAAAAAAAATAGCTACAGGCATGCACACAAAATTGCTCTAGTGTATTAAATAAAAGTCATTAACAGTGCTTATTTCTTATCTTAGTTAGAACAGGTGTTTATTAAAATCAATAAATACAGAAAATTGTGTCTTTTCCATAGTTAAAAGTTTGAGCATGAATTGTGCACAGATAGTTTAGCAATTTTCTATGCATCAATAAGTAAATATTATATTTATATGGATGTTGTATATTTAAAGCCGCAAAGTGATAAGCACTTGTGTAAATGTTATTTATATATTGAAATATTTATGTACAAACATTTGATACAAATTTGACTATATATATTTAAGCTAATAACATGAAAAAATGCATTATATTTCATTAATTATTATTAAATGGATATACATTTTTATGCTTGTTTGCTTACTTATTTACTAGTTTTGTACAAATACGTTGATTTATCAATTTAAGAATATTATCTGTATTTGATTAAATATATAATCATATTAATTTGCTATATATGAAACAATATAAAATAGTTAAATTTATATGTAACAATTATTTTGCATTATAAAACATATTTCAGAGAGGAAGAAATCGATAAAGTAGTAGTTAACTTTGATAAATGGAGAGCTGCTTTGAATGAAAAAATTGCTAAGAAAGAAGCTGATTTATTGGAAGCCAAAAAAAGAAAAGAACGTGTGATGCAAGAAATCCATGAACATTTTGGTTTCAATATTGATCCGAAAGATGAAAGAGTTACGGAATTGTTAGCTAAAAAAGAAAAAGAAGACAAAAAGAAAAAGAAGGAAGCTAAGAAGAAAAAACGGGAAGAGAAGTTGTTGGCTTATTTGTCAAAGCAAGATCAAGAACTGCAGAGACAAAAGGAACAAGAACAGTCAAATGATGTTGAAGCAAAGTCTAGCAAGGACAATGATGATAAAAATGAAAATAAGAAATCAGACCAATAGTTTATAAGCATTTGTACAGTTTGTTAAATAAATATTTAAATGTATCGAAGTTTTGACTTGTACAACTTAATTTATAGTGATCTTTTCATGTTTATTTCTTAGATAAAGTAGAGAGATAAATAATTTGATCGTTATATTAAATAAAATAATTAATTACGGGCTTACAAATGAGGGAATCGTAATAACATCTATGAAATTGTAAATATTATATTTCATATTTTCTTTGCTAATACAAAAAAACATTACACACATTTCTATAAGACTAGGATAATTAATTATTTTAGTTACAATATAGTAATAATAAGTTACGCGCATTTGGTTGCACAATTCAGGCACTGGTACTTCATTAGTGTTTTGCTCCGCGCGAAAAACTAAATTAAAACCGCGACGAAAACGCGCGATGTGCGGGTTTGGTCGCCATTCTTAATAAGCCTCTGCATTGACGGCGACGGGCGACGGGGACTCGAGGCACGATCGAGGTAGATCCGGGACGATGAATTCCGAGAGATGGTCAGCATCGTCGTCGCCGGCGTTGTTGTCCGCGAGGGCCATCCGCGGCAGCGACATCGATTCGTCGAGGAAGATGAGGCGGACTTTGCCAGCCCCACCGGTGGCGTAGGCGCGGTGGAGCCGGTGCTGCTCCGCAAGCTGTCAGGCGGACTGCAGCTGCGAGGACGAAGCGAACTCGTAGAACTGGAAGCTGAGCTCCTCGCCGAAGAGGTTGTCCGTCGTCACGACCTCCGACTCGGACATGTTCAAGCCCAGCGAGGACGGATTCAGGTCCGTGACCAGGTAGCCGCACTCCTCCAGCCCGCACTCTTCGGCCGCGACCTTGTTTGGTACCGGGTTCAAAAAATCTGAAAATTTTCTCTTGTTTGAGCGAACTTGTGTACCCGAGGAAAATATCGTATGTTAATTACGGCTCGAGGTTCCTCACCAGTTTCCTCGACGGAACAGAGTTGGGTACTCTGACTGTGGCACTCCTGGCTGTGAATGACTTCCCCGTTACTCGAAAGCATCATAGGGACTAGGTATTGCACTTCGACTTCTTTTTTTATACCACTCAAAATCTGCTCGGCGCAGTGCTCCATGGTTATCGTCTCGCAGATACTTTCTTCGTCTACGGGTTGGGCGATGCTGGCCGTCGCTGCCGCTACTTCATCATCCACCGTGATCGCCCGTCTAAAGTATATATAATTTACTATTTTATATACCTACGTGGTATTAGAAAAAGTCTATCGCCAATCTCCCATCACCCCGAATGAAGAAATTAAACGTACGAAAATGTGGAAAACCGTAAGAAATTGTACAAAACTGTAAGAAACTGTATAGAACCGTATAAAACCATTGGTTTTCGGACATTTTATGCGAAACGATTTATACAGTTATATACATTTTTACACATTTTTATTCATTTAAAAAATTAAAAGTTTTTTTTCAGAAAACTTTCTCGTAAATGTAAAAATTTTAATGAAATGTAAGAAAACGTATAAAAATATACAAAACTGCTTAAAAGTGTATAACAGTGTATATAAATCTAAGAATATGTACTATTTCACATTTTTATACATTTTCTTACGTTTCTTTATATTTTTTTATATTTTCTTACCTTTCCTTACGTTTTCTTACAATTTGTTTTTGCAGACTAATTTGGGAAAATTAGTCATATTTGTAAGGAAACGTATAAAAATGTAAGAAAATGTAATAAATTGTATAAAAGCGTAAAAAATGTCCGAAAACTAATGGTTTTATACAGTTTTATACATTTTCTTACATTTTCATACAATTTCTAACATTTTATTACAATTATTATTTCCATGCGGGACAGCTTAAATTTATGTATAGTCCGCTTGTGTGTGAGTATAAAGCAAATCGATGAACGTACGTGTTAGTTTTCTGCGCATTGGCCTCTTCGTCCTTCAAAGCCTGTCTGATCGAGGCGATGTTGAAGAACTGACGGGGCTTGGATTCGTCCTGACTTGCTATTGCCCATAAATGGCCGGCCCCGTGCGGTGCCTTCGAGCCCTTGCGGAAGTGAGGGTTTATCGATAAGTTGTGCCGCACAGAGTTCTTCCATCGGTCGTCGTTGCTTTTGTAGTAAGGAAAATGTTCCCTGCAAAACACGTATGCGAAATTTATAATATAAAATAGAGATACAGATAATAATGTTTTTATATCTCTACAAAATTGATATATTAGCCTATACAAACTTCGAAAATTGAGATTGATTGAAAAAAATTAATTTCGCTGAGTGCTTAAAAAGAAGGTAACTATCTTTTTTTTATCAAATTTTCAGTTGGAAAATGCAGAAACATGAAAAAAATCTATGCTTTTTGAAATTATTAAGAAGTATAATATATAAACGTTCCAATACAAAGACGCATATAACTCATAAAAAATCATTTTCTATTTTTTCTGAACATTCGCCACTGAAAAGGTAAGGGAAAGGAAGGATATTATTAGCCACCACGTGGTTCTTGCGACGGACGATATGTATCGACAGTTGGATGTAAAATATTATTATATACATATTAGATATTAGTATTGCATCAATAATCACAGTACAAAAGTTATTTTTGTTATCTCGTTTCATTTCTACAGTTAAAATAATATTTGTTTTTTTAATAATTTCTACGTCTTCTTTAAACATTGACGTATATGATTCAAAATGAAACATGTAATAATGTCTTTTTTAGGCATGGTGTGGTTTGTGCACATAAGAATTATGCACATATTTATTGTGCACACTTTAGCATTGGTGTATATCTATATCTATGTGTATACTCCAATGCTAAAGTGTGCACAATAAATATGTGCATAATTCTTATGTGCACAAACCACACCATGCCCTTTTTTACTCAGTATTATGGGTAAAATAAATTTTATTTTGTTCAAACTCATGTCCAGGTAAATTAATATTGAATTTTTATTATTATCAATTAATAAACTTTAAATAACGTAATTTTATCAACTTAAAATTTTTCGTTATCAAAATAATAAAAAAAAAGTTGTATAATGATTAATATAAACGTTCTACCATATTTTTAAAACATTTTAATGTGAATGACTTTTTAATGTTAATGTTTTTATTTAGTTGAAAAATGATTTCTTTTTTATTGACTGTAACTGCAAGTATTTATGTTATGAATAAGAACAAAAAAGATTATAAAACTAAGCAGAAAAAGCTTTAATTTATTATAAGCATTGTCTTGTCGAAAAATATGAATTCCTTAAGGAGTTATAAGCAATGTAAGAGTAAGAAATGAGGAGAAACATCCCCTTAGAATTGTTAAAGAAAAGGGGAAAGTTTTAGATTGCTTACAACTTTATAAGGGATTAATTTAAAGCTTTTTCTGTCTACTTTTATAATCTTTTTTCTCGTTTCTATAACTTAAATACTTGCAGAGTTACATTCAATAAAAGAGACATTTTTCAATAAAATAATGCATAGATAAGATTGGATAGTCGATATGTCAAGAAAAAGCACCTATGAGAACTAATTATACCGGTTAGGCTGAATTTTTAGGCGCCAGAAATCAACTTTTAAAACCTCGGTTAAATACGTTTTCTAAAGGTTGTGCACTCTCCTTGCGATTACTCAACACTTTTTAAGGGCGGCAAAAAATCAATATTTTATTGTTGTTAAATAACGAATTGTTAAGGTTCACTCGATTACACCAACATTCGTTAATTATTACATTTTTTTTTGTCCTTGAAGTTATTGTTATGATATATTAGTTCAATGATTTGACAAAGAACACTTCTTTGTTACAAGGGACTTTCTCTTCACCTGTTATATGGCTGGCAAGATTTTTAGCTGCTGATTAAAAATTTGATTAAAAATAACTGGTTCTTTTTCGGTATTGCGTTGAAAAAAAATCTAGTTTGGTGATGCGCTAAAAGAGGTTCTATTACGCGTAGCGCTGAAAAAAGATTTTATACCTCAAATATAAATTTTTTAACCAAAATTTAAGTTAGTAATATAAAAACGAAGTTTGTAACTTTTATACTCTTATTTATTAATTCGCTATTTCAAATTTCAGATATATAGAGAAGTATATTGATGTCTAGGAGTTGTAAATATAATGATTAAATAATAGGGAGTAGGGGAGAGTTGTACAGTGCCCCCACCCATATAGCAAATCCGGCTATAATTTTTAGGCATGACCGCTACTCGGGAGAGCCTTATATTTTCACCAGAGCGAAAATGGTTACACTTACTAAATACTAATAATATATTATATAAAAACTGTTTCCGAACAAAAATTAGTCCATTTTAAGAGGTATGTAAGTCTGTACTGTACGTCTGTATGTAATCAAGTTCCTCGATTATCTCGACCAAATTTAGACGGATCGAAAGGAATTTTTTTACCAGATATTAGTCTACTTATAGGTAGCTAATGGTTCTATATTGAGCAGAATCCATTGCAAAATACAAAAATGCTAGAGCCAATAAAAATTTGAAAAAATCAATTTTCAAGCATAATGTGTAAGAGCTAAAAATATCAAAAATAGTCAATTTGTTAGCTATTACTTTACAGAATTTGATTTTACATATAAAAACGTTAAATACAAAAGTTGTAGATAATATTAAAACCAAAGTTTTTTCCATTTAACATTTTCATGTACAATCAATTCCTGGTGAAGTAAACCTATAAAAACCATTTTTTACGCCTATATCGTCGACTTAGTGGAAAAAGCGGACACGTCGATTTTTCGTTCAAAAAGCGGGGAAGTCGATTTTTTGCTAAAAAAGGGGACACCTCGCTCCTGAATTTTGTTCTCTTTATTAAAAAAGGTAAAATTTGATAAATGTATAATTGAACAACGATACCAGAAAATACATAAATAAAGTGTAGAGAGACCCAAATAATTTTTCAGTGCCAATGGATCTCAACTCAAAGAATATAGTAATTTAAACTTCGGTACAAAGTGTGCGCTTTTTCAACTAAAAATCCACGAATAATCGACATGTCCGCTTTTTCCACTAAGCCGACGATATGTAAAAACGAAGTTTTTACAGTGACAGCGGGGGAGTGCGGCGCCGTCCCCTAATTAAAAAGCAGAAAATGTCCCTTAAAACGCTCTCTACAATTTCAATATCAAATTTTAGTTGACATATTAGAAAAAAAATTTGCAATATTTATAAAAATGTGGTTCGTGTTATATTCACAAGGCGTTTTTCTACATTACCTGAGTATATTTGAAATCTCCTAACAGGAAAAGAAAAGAAGACTATAGCTAAGAAGAAAGCCTGTCAAGTCGAGGAACCAAAAGAGACAAGAGATCGACGCCACATTGAGGTGAAAAAGAAGGCGTAGATGAAAAGAAATCCGAGAGGGTGACCTTTCGGTGCCGCTACATAGCACGCTCCTGCGGTATTTCGATCACAGAGCGTGATATGCAAAGATGGGAAAAGTCAGCCAGACAGTACAGTGGCTAATAAGTTCCGGCGGAGGAGCCAGTGACAGGCACGTCGAAGCGCCAAGCCTATACAAATGCGTTCCTCCTACGTTTTTCCAGCTATTTCTCACTCGTGATATATCCACGTCGTGTTTACAATCAAATGGTATATTATAAGTATACATATAGGTAGAGCACGCTCGAATTGTCCGTTGACGACAAAAGTTTAGCCCTTGCCATGAGTGACGACTGCACATTCGCGCGCGAGCATATGTACAACTTTGACTGACGTACCTGGAATTAATTTTATTATAGAAGTCACGATCTATTAATGCTTTTGGTTGTTATGTCGGAGAGGAGATTAGTTTACTATTGGGCGTCTAAGATTTTTGGCTTATTAAGTTGAATTTATGTTTAAATATCGGACTTTTTTTCCTCCGGGTTAGGAAAAAAGTAGTTTATACTTAATACCGATAAAGTATGGAAAAAAGCATTAGTAAAACAAACAATAAAAAAATACTAAAATTTAGGAAATTTGTCATCCAGATTCCTACACGTACTATTGATTCTAAATTTCTGAAGAAGTAAGCAATTATTGAAAATTATTCGGAGATAATACCATTGATGATAACATTTTGTAGAGTAAAATAAGAAAAGTAATACAAGAAAGTCGTAAAACATCTAGAAAGAAGGTCGTGTTGACATTCCCTTCGGCGACCTCATGCAAACATATATAGTTAATGATTATACAGTTGCAAGATAGATCTTCAATATTAGCATAATTTGCTAATAAACGAATGTTTAGTAATGATATAAAACTATATAAGTTTTAAATGACGGTTTTTGGCACCTATGTTTATCAGTCTAATGTCGTCGTTATCGAATAGAAAAGGAGACAACTCAGAGTCCGTTTCGTTTTTTTTTAAACGGACTCTGAGTTGTACCCCTTCTATTCAGAAGCCACGATGTATCCTTTACCAATTATATAATCAGTGGAAAACGCGTATTAGGAGTTGCTAAATGAGTGATAATAAGAAAGTATTAAAACTGGTATAAGTCGATTTATACCGTGTTTCTATCTTGTAAGAATTGAACTACGCCATATTGATAGTCAGTATTGCGTTTAAATACTATTCTTACAAGGAGATAAACCCGAATGCTTTGAAAAGCTCGAGTTATCTATATTTTAGCTTTATTTTAAGGAATTGTTGAGAAAATTCTCTGTTTAAAAGTTTATTATTTAACTTAGAAAACCTTTACACGCAATTGTAAGAATAAACAAGTCAAACTAGAGAAAACGAGCACTTATTTGCTTTTTTCAAAATCCAAAAATATCTATTCTTTCCAATGTTATGAAAGTTTAAAGTTGAGCAACGAAAATATACACCAAACTGTATAATGAAGTTGAAGTGCGAACTTGATTTAGAGGTTTATCAGTGTATTTTCGGTGCTCAACTTTAAACTTTCATAACATTGGAAAGAATGAATATTTATTTATTTATTTACTCGTCTTTCTTTCCCTTCAAATAATCCTTTGGAATAAATATTTTTTGATAAAGCATATAATAACTCGTTTTCTCTACTTTTATTTTCTATTTTTACAATTATTTTTTAGCAAAGAAATTACTCGTTTCACTAGAAAAAGGCTTAAAAATTGATCTATTTTTTACAATCGGTGAAATGATTATTCTAGTCAGATTCTCCTATTTATTAGCCAAAAATTAAACTCAATTTTAATTTTCGAGAACCTATTACTTATAATATGCTATTTATTATTATTACGAGAGTGAGAGAGGCAGAATCAAGTGAGAAAATTAATGTTTTCGTTTATCCAGTATTTCTTATTTATACGTGGGTAAATTGTCGTGTATTGCTAATTATTTTTAATAACACGATTAAATTACTCTGAATTATTTAGAAGAATATTTCGAGGTTACGTAAACCTTGTTTTCTCCATTAAATGGGGCATACGATTAAAATAATCGTTTCATGATCGCTACCGAATAATTGACTATTTTTCTTATCTATGTACTATAACTTCGAAATTTCTACCGAGGATTTTAAACGGAACATTTTTTCATAAATTCCTGAAAATAAAGTTAAAAATATACATAAATCGAGCTTTTCAAATCTTTACAGTCCAATATACTGCGCCTTTCTTGATATTGTGATATCCAAAAACATCTGAATCCGATATCCGGATCTGAGACACTCCCTTGTTAGCTTAATTTTATCTTAAGACTCCAAACCTAAAGTGAGGATTGCATTCTAATTATAAAAAAAAATATTTAGCTATCCTCTTTGTCTACAGATGACCAAAATAATTGCAGTGAGTTTCATAAAAAAATCTTATATACATGTTTACATAGTTGAAGAGTCAAAGCTACTACGAATTGGTATAATAATTTCGAAACTTAAATCTCAAATCACACAAACTGTTCAGTATTTGATATTGTTTAGGTTAATGAAACGTATATATAAAATATGAAGAGTTATATTTTTTTTAATAACTAGAATTAAAAATAATGATTTAAGGTATAATCTTATAAAATTATTACAATATAAATTTAATTAACTGCCACTATTTAAGAGGCTGCCGGAGTCATGTTTACATCGTACTTTTTGTGATTTTAAGCTAATTCTTTGTCATTATCACGACCCGTATCTTATTAGATTCGATATGAATGAAAGAAAAGTTGTGGATCTT
The DNA here is from genome assembly GCA_036365515.1 of Torymus aiolomorphi. Classification (NCBI taxonomy): domain Eukaryota; kingdom Metazoa; phylum Arthropoda; class Insecta; order Hymenoptera; family Torymidae; genus Torymus; species Torymus aiolomorphi. The sequence continues at coordinate 37,463,738 of CM070875.1, forward strand.
CACTGAAAAGTATAATAGACCGCTTTCTAAGTTTCGTTATTTGCAATTATATTACATTTTAGAAAAGGAAGAATTCCAATGAATTTTTATTTTTCGTTTTCTGTCGTGTAAAAGTTTAAATGGAGCAGCATGTTTACGAAATAGATGCTGAAGGGAAAATGAATCCTCCACCTAAAGATTTGTCGAAAAAGATGTTTTTCATTAAAAGGGGATAACCATCACCATGCACAAATACCAATGAATCTGTTTTATGCAGGTTAAAATGTGTATGTATACGTTTTCCTACAGACTTATTCTTCTGCACATAACTATTATACACGCAGGATACTATTTTACCCTCTTTTCCTAGCTCTGTATATTTAAACACGCGTGTATCCTGCTGAAAACGGAAATTTGAGGGTAGCGCAGGGGTGTACATTACAGCTGTGAGCGACGAAAGAACGCAGACCGAAAGGCAGAAAAGCTTACATATATTAGGCATATACGGAGTCGGAGGGACGAAATAATCGAGTAACCCCTTGGAGCGTGCGACGCTCACCTGCCCCGGGCAGGACGAGTTTGCGCGTCACGGACCGTTAACCACCCTTGCCCCCGTATCTATAGGTAATTGTTTCAGTTTCTTCGAGGTTGTGCGCGGGAGGACCCCTCGGGCGCGCACGCGCGCGACAGAGGTTAAACGGCGCGCTTACGCGCTTCGATGCGCCCCTCGCGCACCAAAACTGCCTTGCGTTTTGTTGTCCTCGCTATACCTACATTATAGGCCGGAATATATACGCGTGCCTGATGTTCACACCTGCGTCACGGCTATGATACACCACCTATACCCACACCAGAATGCTGACGATTGATGAGGAACATTTGCTTCTCGGCGATCACTATCTTTGAATTTAGGTGCAGCTCGCGTGGATATTATATAACGAATGTATTAGCTTAATAGATCACGGATTCGGCTCAACCTTTGGTATATACGTTGTCGGAAGTGAAAATATGAAGAAAGCCGTAATATTAAAAGCCATCGCTCCGAGAAATTCTAGATCTGGATATTTTTAGTTTCATTTTGAGAAAATCTTGAAATGAATCTTTATTTTCTGTGATAATTGGGAGTTCATATAAGAAATTTAAGATATTAGATAACGTTTTCTGATGCAATTAGAAACAATAACAGAAACGCTTTAATATAGGTCTATACTATAAGGAGAAAAATATTGCAGTAAAAATTACTGCCTATAAGGTAGCTAGCTCTATTTTGTGGAAAAGCTTAATTAATTATGTAAGTGGCTAAAAAATGTGAAAAATATAGCATATAAATTATTTAAAAATTTTCCGAATCTTTTTCACTTGTTTACAAAAGCATTAATCTGAAAAGTGATCGAATTAGGTATGTGTACAGTTAGCCAGTTTTTTATTTACCTCTTAGCAAAGCTTCATTTCATTTTCGTGTTCGAAATTTTGTCTACACATGACGAAGCATATTAAAATCGCTCTTTTTACATTTTAGCTTCGTGTAAAGTCAATATTACCTTATTTTTGTTGGTAGAAGATTTAGGATATATTGATGTCTATTTATTGTTTTTATTTTTACACACGTTTGCAAAAACATACTAAACATTTTCCGTTTAAGCGGATGTCGAAGCCAAACAGGTTTAATTCTACATTGAATTTTACGTTATTCTCATTTATTTTGTTATTTGCATTAAAAATATTTGTAGTCCGGCGTTCAGAATGTTATAAGTAACGCCGAACAATTAAAGAGAGATTTTAGATAGTTAAAAAGGATTGAAAATTGAACGAGAATAACGAAAAATACGAAATTGTCGGTAACTGCGTAACAGCATATGGCTTCCACATTCAACTATTTGAGATTGTAAATATAAGAAAGATTTTTTAAGTCATTTGTAATCAAATACAGCAATTTTTTACTAAAAAATTGTTCTCCGTATAAAACAAAAGTTTCTTGATTGAATATTAAATTTACACAATCTAAGAATGGATTAAATCTAAATTATTTGTAAAATAATATAAAAGAATCTTTTATATAAAAATATCTTTATAATGCCCCAAAATACGATAATATCAAACTGACAATCAGGTAAACACATTTGCGTGATCGTTAACCTTCGGTGAAAAAGTAAATATTGTCCGTCGGTTGGTCGATAGAATCCCAAAGGGTGTGATTAACGAGTGGGTAAATAGCTTGAAGTATTTATCTTTTCGAAATTGAGAATCCCGTTTAAAAACGAAAATTTCTTATGGAGTTCAAGCTGAAATAGTATTTTTTGAAAATGAAAAAATCAATACATTATTTGTATTCAGTTTTAAAACATTTTTAAAGATTGACTTAAAAACTAAATTTGTAACTTTTACTCTGCCACAAGTTTTTTATGTAAAAAGTGGTCTGTTTTGGGGCAAAATTTATACATAATGTTAATCTATGAGATGTACGGAATCTCGAATCGTTCTGAGGCCACGGAAGTGGAGTTTACTGCAGTCAACTTGACTGAAAAGTTAAAATATAAGAAATTTTCCTTTCTCCAAAGATACAATTTCATGCTATTTCTCATGCTATTTCTACTAGTCATAGTTTTAACTATGGATAGACTCAAAAATACTTTTATTAGTACACAGAGTGGTTGTAATGCCTTTTGTTAGATTGAAAATGACAAAGTCACTTGCAGAATTTTTCTTTGGCGTTACCCAGAGCTAACGACGTGGACGTATACAGTATACAGTATATGGCTCCTTTTTTGTTTATTTATATATTGCAGTATATATAGGGAGAGTATAAAGAACTAATTTTTCAATAAACTCAAAGTTCCAAAAGTAGATTTTGCAACACTCTAAAGGTCCAACAATCAAGCGAAAATGCAACATTTTTTCAATCTCGAGCAAATTCCAACAAATTCTCAAAAGTAATTTCCCCTCACTCGATCGAAAGAAAATACGCAACGAGGGAAAAGGCGCAGGTAGACGAAGCATTCAAGTAATTTCTCCGACAAACCTGTGTATACTTCCACTTATACACGCTCATATAGGAGCGAGCGAGATAGGGAGTAATATCTTTCGCTCGCAATGAAACGAAAAGGACCCATCTACATCGTTATATATACATATATATGTGCCGCCACCTCCAGGGGGGCCACCGCCATCGCGGTATTATATACAGCTATAGTCGAGCAGGTGAAAGTTCACGGGGGGTGGCTCTAGAGGAGTGGGAGAGGAAGGGCGCGATTCGGGCCGGACAGTGCGCATGAGTTCGCAGGGGGTGGGCCGGGCCGAGCTTTCCCTCTCGCGTGCCGTATAGGAGGCGGTGCTGAGCCATACCGAGCCGCCAGTGCCAGGGCGTACCACCAGCGCGATAGCCTACCCCGCCGATTATCCTCGGCCTTCCTCCCTTTGAGCGAGCGCTCCCTCGAATGGCCTCTCTCCTTTTCATTCCTCCCTCTCGCAGCCGAGCGACTGAGAGAGGTCGCCTTCTCTCTCTCTCTCTCTCTTTGTCGCTCTTACCGCTCTTAGGTATACCTTCGCGCAAATAGGTAGCGAGAGAGTCAAGATGGTGGAGTATGATTTTTTCGTGCGAGAGTATGGTACTGCGACGTGATGGTTTTATAGATTTTTTTTATGACGTATATGTGCAAATCCGCGGACTACAGACAACAACTGGGGTACAAAAACGGAAAAAATTTTTTTTGAGGGCACACCTACCACATAAGGTTTTTTCGGTTCTTTGGGGGTCCCCCAACATGAAAATACTCGTGTACACTCATTATCCGTCGCCAAACTTTTTTGCCGACGAAATCAATTTTTCTTATGGAAATTTAACATGGGAAAAATGGACGAAAAGTAGTCATTGATGATTAACCAATAGCAAACTATTGAAGAGGTCAAACTAAATTCCACAAAAAAGCGATTAAAGTTGAAGAATAGAGCTTTAATTTGAGATGAGAATCGTTAAAATCGGTCGATTCTGTGCAAAGCTACGTGAAGTTGAAAATGGCGAAAAATGACAAAAATTTGAAGAATTACGTGGGTTTGAAAAATATCTCTCATTTTCGTCATTATTCGCCATTTTCAAATTCACCTAGCTTTGCACAGAATCGACCGATTTTAACGATTCTCATCTCAAATTAAAGCTCTATTCTTTGGTTTGGCCTCTTCAATAGTTTGCTATTGGTTAATCATCAATGACTACTTTTCGTCCATTTTCCCATGTTAAATTTCCATAAGAAAAATTGATTTCGTCGGCAAAAAAGTTTGGCGACAGATAATGAGTGTACACGAGTATTTTCATGTTGGGGGACCCCCAAAGAACCGAAAAACCTTATGTGGTAGGTGTGCCCTCAAAAAAAATTTTTTCCGTTTTTATACCCCAGTTGTTGTCTGTAGTCCGCGGATTTGCACATATAGGAAACTAAGTTGGCGTTTTTATTTAAAATTTAGTAGCAAAATATAATTTAATTTTTTTGGTTGAGCTGTATTATTAACAGGAAATGCATAGTGTATAGTAAAAAAGATACGATTAAGCATGATACGATCAAGTACAACCAGAATTTACATTCCCAAAAGAAGTTTGTCGTCCGGCTGCTATACGCACAAAATGCGCAATTTGCTGTATGGAAAGGTTGTAAACTTACGAGATCCACTGGTATATGGCCGAGACGGTGAGCTCGCCGCGTTCCTGGAGCGCGTGCTCGATGAGCTCGGTGTAGGTGAACGGCGGCTTCTTGGGGCCGGTGCAGCGATTTCGATTTTCCGCCAGTGCGCCGTACGACGGGGGCGAGTAGGCGCCATCGTACCTGGCCGCCCCGCCGGGCGACGCCTCGTAATTGCACGTCCTCTTCGTCGACTCGTGCGTGTACGCGTTCGCCGTACGGCTGTTTCCGTTGTACTTTGCCTTGTTACCTGAGAGCCCGAGGCAGCAATTTGCCAGTCGTAAATATTTTACTCGACATTTTTTACTTTATAGAAAATTAAAGCCCGCGAAATTGCGATGATTCTCGTGAATATAAGCCTTTCTCAAAATATTGGGAACACCGCGGTTCGAGAATATTCATACCTTCTCGGATTAAGGATCGTCTTTCCAATCAATTCTCAATGATTTAATCTTATGTACTTGTGGTATTTGCACGTATTTTAATAATAACTGCTTAAATTGCATCTAAATTGGGCTTTGCTTCTATTTTGAATATTTCTCAAGCAAGTATCAGCTACAAAAGGTTCTGCATTTGAAATTCAAATGTCACTGGGATATACTGCTTTCGGAAATGTACAAAAGTATCTCTACTAGATCCTACAGGATCATTTGTGAAGTATTTACGTATAAATTATGCAAAGGGATGTTGAATAATGCATAACTAATGAATTCTTAGTGCCGGGCGACATTTCTATGCTTACAATCTGACACTTATTTCTAAAGAAGTCGATATTTAAGGGAGTTAGTTTTCTACCTCGACTACCATATGCTCAAATTTCTTTTCTCATTTTTTGTTCATAGGGATTCTCGTTTTCTCCACTAACACAGTCAAGTAAATGTGAGTATTCTCCTACAATTGAACTGAAAACTCAGAAAGTTACTTATCGGGGGAAACATGAGTTTCATCATCCGGAGAGTATAAGAAGATTAGTATTGGATATAGTGTATAAATAAAGCGCACCTTGAAAGTCTCTGGGCGTGAGGGCAGTAGACTTGTCCTCGGGCGCCTCGATGAACGAGTCGAGCTTAAAGTCCAGCAGCCAGGACAGATTGCCGTTCTCCTGATCCTCGTAGCTCGAAGCGGGGAGCAGCGTGGGTGCGGGCGCGCCGAAACCGTTGCGCGTCCGGCTGGCGTCGGCGCTGCTTTGATGCACCTTTGGCATCGTCGTTGTCGTCTGCTGCTGCTGCTGCTGCTGCGGCTGCTGTTCTTGTGGTGGTTGCTCCTGATACTCGGTTGGCTGATGATGCTGCACTTGGTCCGTGCTCCAGTAGCTTTGGTAATTTATGTCCTGGATGTTCTGGAGATCGTGGGAGTGTAGCTGCTGCTGTTGCTGAGCCGCGTGCTGCTGCTCGTGCGTCAGTGACAGCTCCGTCAGGGCTGTATCGCAGGGTTGCGTCGCTGCTGCTGCTGCTGCTTGTCGAAAAGAAAAATATTTGGCGAATTTTGCTAAATCTTTTTTTATCTCCTCTATGTCTTTATTCCAGATATTTTATCAACGTTTCCTAGAATTTCTATATTACACAGTAAAAATAATTGGTGATACTTCTTGTTAAATTCAATGAATGTAGACAGTTTATATATTTACATTTACATCCTATAAAAAGAGCTATTATCAAGTTACATCATAGCGACAAATGGTACAATCTTTATATTAAACCCGTTTAGACATTGAGACTTTAGATATTGGTAATTGAAATATGTTTGTTATGTTAACTATAACCTACATAACCTTGCATGTTCAAGTAGTTGCACGTTTAAATCAAATTTAACAAAAACTCGTGTGAAAATTAATTACAAATTTTGAAGCCTAAATTTATAAAGTCACAACTTTAATCTTAGTATAAATAATGATGACTATCTCTTTACCAAGGAATGCATTCAATATCGTATAAAATCTCGTTGACAAATATTAACCAAAAACCATACCTATGAATGAATTAAATTATTAATCTATTCTTTAAACATTACGTAATATTATTTTATTTTATAACTATAATTATGATACCAAGTGGAATTTATAAAAGGTTTTTGACACTGGAATCTCGAATTGTAAGAATATTGAGTATTCTTGAATAAAACAAAAAAGAAAAGAAAATTATACAATCGCATTTCGATAATGACATTTCACGTGAAACAATGAATTTTAGAATAACTTGAAATTGATTATTAAATTTAAACACTTTTTTTAAATCTACTAGTTTTATAAATGAAAAAAAAAGTAATGATAAAATAAGTTTTGCCCCAAACCATTTATGATTATTCAAATTAGCAAGTTTTTATAAACTACTTTCAAAAAGTGTAAATATATGAGACGTATATTCACCGATGAATACATTTAAATGTTTAGGTAAGCTCTAAAAATTTCTTCAAAAACTAAATACATACGTTTTTTTAGATACAGATTCTACCTGAAGAAATTCTTTACAGTATTTCCTTTTTCTCGTTACAAATTCGTACAAATACAATATTATTTTATTTCATACAGCTTCGAGACGTTTAAAATTTCAAAACTCTCGTCAAAATTTCACATAAAATCTACGAAATATCAATATTTCTAACAATAAGATGAAGTATTTTGTTTTGATTTATAGTAATAATCATTAATTGTTGTGAAAACTGCGCTAAAAATTACTCTTTAGTGAACAGGGACTTATATTGTGGTTAGATATGTCCCTGTGAACCGAAAATGTGACATATTATATTCCGCAACCGCGTAATTCTTTCATCATATCTAGTATTTTAAGTATGTATACGTCTAAATTTGATAAATACCTTAAAGATCCTTGACGTATTTCTTTAACATATTATTATTTCCAAAACGTCTCTTGTTCATAAGTATTTCCGGAGAAATTATTTTAAAGACTAAAAAAACAAACGAAACTCACCCGCTTCGAAACCTTCGAGGGCATCGTCCCATGTACCGTCGACGACGAGGACCTCGAGTCTCGTAACCGGCCCATCCCCATTTCCGTCTTCCTGATGGTGGTAGTGATGATGGTGATGATGCTGCTGTTCGTCGAACGGCGCGTAAATTAGGTTGTCCTGCAGATTTAGCGCATCATGGCCATCCAGGAGCAGGGCACCCTGGAGATCGGTGAGGAAGCGCGGCCTCTTGGCGGACTGATGGTGATGGTGGCCGCAGACCTCGTCGCAGATGCTCTCGATGTCCAGCTCTTCCAGCACGTGGCGCTTCGCAGGTAGATGGTGATGGTGGTGGTGGTGATGATGTTCGTCGGCTGTAGTTTCGCCGCCGATGGAGCCCGAGCCCGAGCTTGGTCCGATCATCCTGCGACGGTTTCGCCAAATTCACGGGCTTTCCGCGGCTTCTGCGCATGTATATTAGTTTATTATTGGCTCCACTTAACATATGTATAGGTATATGATTATCGACTTTATATATCTATTTTTAATAATAAGTTTTCAAGTAATCGAACTATCATAAACAATATACGTATATACTAATGTATTTTTTTAAATTGAGTGGGTACAGCAAATTTATAAATATACAACAATTTATAAATCGGACTTGATTTGTCTGCATCAATATACTAACAAGGAGAGTGCGTAACCTTTGGGTCACGGATTTGTACCAAATTGAAAGATCGTGTTTTAGAGTAAAAAATATTAAACTCCTGTTCCAGGATTTATTCTCATAGGCTCTTTTACTCAAGATATGTGTCATGTTATCTTAAAAATGCGTTATTTTGTTAAAAAATAATATCTCTTCTATCGTATATGTAACTCTGCAAGTATTCCCGTTACGAAAATGAGCGAAAAAAAATTGTAAAAGTAGGCAGAACAAGTCTTATTTTGAGCACTGTTTCGGCTAAAAATATCGATTTTTCAGAAAGTTATGAAAAATCAAAGATAGTGTAAAAAAATGATTGAAAATTTCCTTTTCCCTTCTTAAAAAAGTGATGACCGGAAGAAGTGAAGCCTCTATAGAGATTGGATCTGTGATTGGCTCTTGGATAAAAGGCGCGAGAATTCGAAATTAAATATTCATTTTTATTTGATAATTAGGTATTATTTATTGGAATATTTATTGGAATGAAAATGATTAAAGTGAAAAGTATTAAATAAATAATAATCAAATTAATATTGGCTGCTTAAAAAAATAAATTACATGTTTTAATTATTTGTTAAAGTAATGGCTAGAAGTAGAAAAATATTTCAAAACACAATACGATTAGTTATTGAATTGCACGGTAAAATTCAAAACAATAAGCAATGTTTTAATCTTAGAAGAATTAATTATGTTAATATTAGAATAAATTATGTCAATAATATACAAAATTTTGTATTCGTTAAGGGTAAATGTACTAAAGTATTATATCAATTATTAAATATGCATCAAAATTAAAAGAAAAAGATTTCCAGCTTATAAGTTATAAGGAATAAATTAAAAGTACATATAGCGCGCGCAGCGCGCATGGATTTGGCTAGTAAATTTAAATTTCTCATATCTTTCTGAAAAATTGATATTTTTAGACGAAACAGTGCTTAAAATAAAGCTTATTCTGCCTACTTTTACAATTTTTTTCGCTCATTTTTGTAACGGAAATACTTGCAGAGTTACATACAATAGAAGAGACATTATTTTTTAACAAAATAACGCATTTTTAAGATACATGGCACATGTCTCGAGTAAAAGGGCATATGAGAATAAATTCTGGAACAGGAGTTCAATATATTTTTTACACGATCTTTCAATTTGATACAAACCCGTGACCCAAAGGTTACACACTCTCCTTGTAAGTATATGGTATACGGACCGAATTTTCAACCATTAAAGAAGACGTCGTGACGCTATTTTGTCGACAAAAACATTTATTATTGTTACTTATGAAATGAATTTAACGGTCTTTAGACGAGCCAAAAGTTCTCAAATGAGCTAATCTAAAGACCGTTAAATTTATTTCATAAGTAACCTACAACTACGAGCGTAACCAATTTCTCTAATATTTATTATTATTATTAAAAGATATTGCAAGAAATCTATTTTAAACGTGAATCGTTCAGTCGGGAAGGATGGCCTATCTGAAAAAGAAAATATGCCTACAAAAAATGATTTTTCTTTTGTCTTTGTCGGATTAAAAAAATGCTTATTCCATAAACAGTTATACTTATTCAAATTTGAGCGTCAAAATACACAAAATACCGAATAAATGCCGAATAGTAAAAATCCATACATCTCAAATGGTGCAATATTCCGTTTACTTTAGATGGAATAAACATTTTTTAAATTCGAAAAAGAAAAAAGCCTGCTTTTTCTAAATTATTATTATTATTATTATTATTTTCAATTATGTATAACCGTCCTAAGTGAATGTAAACTCGCGATTACATAGTGGGGACTTTGAAATAATCTCTTAGTGACCAACATAATAAGTCTGGCTTTGGGAAATTTTTCCAGCCTTTGAGAGTTAATTTCTGACATCTAAAAATGAAGCTCAGTAAACCCTTCAAATAAGCCTTTTTCTTAAGATATGAGTTATCTAATCTAAAATATGTTTCATTTCTTGTTTTTTAATTATATCTGTTCTATTGACCATAGCCCCGGCAAATATTCACGTAATAGAAGCAACAAAGAGCTTTTATTTAAGCTTTAATTCATTGACAAATCGGAAGTCATAAAAAAGTTGTTAACAATAAAACATAGCGTACGGCAACAATTAAAATTGTTCTCCTTTCTTAAACGATTATTAAGATACATTTTTAGTTATTTTTACGTGCTCTTATGAACTACGTATAACTTTTTAAAAAATAGCAATTTTTTAACGAACTAAAGCTTAAATGAAAGATTTTTAGTTTTTCTTTAAAAATCATTATGGGTTGTTTTTATATCATAAATGTTTGCAGAGGTACCGTCAATAGAAGACCATCATTTTCAACAAAATTAATAAGAATATCTCAAATTGGGTATATGATCTCTCGAGAAAAGGCGCTTCATTTTTTGATACCAGATATTAATTCTCAAATCTTCGACAAATTGCGTTTCTTAAATGCTGTTACCTCTTCTTGTATAAAAAATACTGTCACAAATTCTTCTCAATGGTTAATAATATATTACGCACCATGGGAGGAAAAAACTTGGACAGTCCACAGCTCGTGTAAATTGGCAAACACGAGCTGGGGGCTGGCCAATTTTACTCTCGTGATACGTATACTATTTTTCCTCACATCGAGGCCGAAAATGCCATATTTCCGTTTCGGAGCCGGGCGGGAATGAGGCACTTTCGGCCCGGTGTGAGGAAAAATGGATTTTCTTTTTTTTATATGATATATAGAAGTACACTGAAAAAAAAATGCTGCATGTTCAAGGAAATCTTACTCCTTTCAACTAAAATTTAGTTATAACAAGTAATATTTACTTGTTGTTCTAATATATATACCATCATATACTATAAATTCCTTTATTAACCAATAGTTTATATCTTGCTAGTCGTTAAAAATAATAACTTTGTAAAAATAACTTCGTAAACGTAATTAATTAATATTTACCTTAAGATTGAAAAGGCAACAATAAACTCGCCTGACTGGTTCGGTTCATGAATTCACTTACTGACAACACAATATTTTAGGAAAATGTTTGGTCTTTGCTATTCCCTATCTATTAGCACTTTTCCTTGCACTGTTATTAATTATCGTTCAGCACATCATTGTTTCGTTAAGCAAGACATTTTTCAATTTTACTACTTTTACTACACGCAATCAATTGACCAATAACATATTCGACGAAAAACTTCCTGCTCGTTTTAAGCAACTTTTCGTTTGACTAGCGTTACAAAAGGAAGGTCACGCGAAAGGGCCACAAAGCGACGACGGCGGCGGCGGCGGCGACGGCGTCGACTCGATCGAACGGTTCTCCGAGCGCAAACGTTGTCGGAGTGGCCGAGTGATCGAAAAGTCCGCACGGCTCTGGCGCCCTTCGCGTGCACTTCGGCTGTGGCCGCGAGCTCGCTGGTACCCGATGCCCGATGCGCGCGCAGCCGATCAGCACCCTCCGAGCATTTGGAAGACGCGCGCGTGTTCCACGCCCGCTACGCGCCTTCTACTATAATTGACTCTGGACACGAGTTTGGACTTTGACTTGCCGTTCGTATGGGGTGGACGTCCTCACAGTGTTCCTAGAGGCTCGCACAGTTGATCGTGAGGCGAGTGAAAAATATCTGTCGAAATGAAACTGTTTTATTTTGTGTTTTAACGTGCTTTTGTTCGATTCTTTACTAAAAGGAACAGTATACTTTAATTATCCGTATTATGAATCTGACTAAAATTGTATTAGGATCTTAAAAAAAAGGAGTCTGGCTTGGGCTTTAGCTATGATGACTGGTACTAACTAGAGTGAATAGGTGTTCACGAAAAAATCAATATATAAATAAAATGAAATCAAATAACTCAAAAGAAGTTGTAGGAATAAAAAAACTTTAATTTAAAATTTCTTTTATTAACAAATCTTTGTTGATTGACAAATTTTGTACGTTTAAAAATTAGGGAAATATTCCAATGAAAATTAATATTTTTATCTCATTATTTATATCGATAGTCTAACATTCTTTTATATGTGATTGAGCATAATTTGTTTTTTAGATCATTCTAAAACATTAATTTTTCCCAGATAACAATTTCTCTTAAATATTTCGAAAATCCCGTATCTCTGACGTTAGAGCATTTATTTGGTATTCCGGCTGGGTCAGCGAATCCCATCATTCGGGGGTGAAAATGTTTCTGTATAACACTGACGCAAATACCATATTGTTAAAATTTAACTTATATTGACGGTGTCATTACTAATAATATGCACTTGATTCTATTATTACTACCTTTGAGGTAACATATCAAATAAATATAACTGCCTTTGTATAATTGTTTATTATGAATGGTTAATATGCTTGATATTTGCATTATATGAGAATTTGTTTGGAAAAGTTTTTTTGTTGGTATATATCATCAGAATAAGAAAAGTTAAAAAGGTTTAGAAAAAATTTTTAATTAAAGAGAAAATAAAAAACTATACATAGCAAATAATTTTCAAGACTTTACCTACATTTTTACAACTAGTATGTACAATATTAAGGGGATGCCTTATACTGGCAGAGTTCTCTGCCGTACCGACCACAATGTTTTTAATCAAATATTAATTGTTATAAACTTTTCCTTGAATTCTGAGAGTTCACGCACATAGTCAAACTTATTATCTACTTCCCGGTCAAATTTCAGATAAATCTGTTGCAAAATAAAGACGAAATTTGAGAACTCGCAACGTCGCATAATATCATATTAACCCCAAAATACGACATCTTGCGAGTTCTCAAATTTCGTCTTTATTTTCCAACAGATTTATCTGAAATTTGACCGGGAAGTAGATAATAAGTTTGACTATATGTGCGTTGAACTCTCAGAATTCAAGGAAAAGTTTATAACAATTAATATTTGATTAAAAACATTGTGGTCGGTACGGCAGAGAACGCTGCCGGTATAAGGCATCCCCTCCTTAAGTTTTCGCGAATAAATAAATCTCAAATAACTTTTTGATTATAAAAATATATAATTTACTATCATTGTGATTGTCAATTGAATTTATAAACACTTGAAGAATACAAAAAAAAACAAACTTTTTAATATTCAATATCAACTAGAATAAAAAGCTTCCTCTAGGAGCCTGTAGGAAGAAGCGAAACACATATGCAAAATTGATTTTACAATCTAAATAAATGTTATAATAATTCTTTATGTGTAACTTTTAAAGTAAATATGAAGTGTTTTATACGCATAGTTTTTATATCATTATGAATTAAAATAAATTAAATTGTTACTGCAGAACTCTATCTATATATAATATAGAAATCAAATTGAACGTATTAAGAACTGTATAGGGTATAATCTTAAAGAACTTTCCTACTGAAAAAGTCCATGTGGGACCCACGTGGTTGCCAGATAGTTCTTACGTGGGTCCCACATGAATAAATTAATAATAATTATTAAATAAACTATCGTTTTTATTTATAATTTTGAAATAAATTTTAGTAGTACATGTTTTAATGAATGAGTTTATTCTAATTTTGTGAAATACTATAAACACATTATAAACACATAAGTGTGACAGTGTAAATAGATATTTTCGTTAAAGTTTTTATTCGAACTTTACTTAACAAATTATAAATAAATAAAAAGATTGTTTAAAAATTATATTTGACATTAGTCATGTGGGATCCACGTCGGCCCAATATGAGCTTTTTCAGTAGGGTATTTAATTCACAAATTTCTGCGAACTCTCTCGAAGTCCTGACGAACTCTTGAAGAATTGTCCTTGTCATCTGGCAGTAACCATACAAATATTTTGGGACATAAATTTTATCATATTTCAGAAGAGGCTTTTTGATGACTAGGCATAACTGAGATTGGAGAGATTGTCAATTTTTGGCAGTATACATGATTGCTAGTTGAGTCATTATATGCCATCTTACAAACTTTTGCACCCATCTTACAATTTTACTTACAGGTATGGATGGATCACGTATAAACAATTAAATCCTTATACTTACAAAGTCGTAAGTCTTTTTTTTTCGTCACACATTCATCCAGCTCCAGCCAGAAAATTACGAAATAGTATAATTTTGATTGGCTCCGACAACTAGATCATTTATTCAGCCATGGCACAATGTTCATTTTTTTTTTGTATAACTCAATAATCATTTGTATATTTTTTTATCAAATCTTTTTTCAGATTGGTACAAGGTTCCCGTACTGACCCTCAGTGCGGTAGACTGTTGATTTAGTGCACTCAGCGCATCTAGCTCACCCAACCTATCACAGCTGGTCGTGTTGAGAACCTCAAGCATAATCCGGGAGCGAATAGTTTTGAATCTACGTCGCCGAAAAATCTGAGATACCTTTTTTGAAAGTGCTCCCGAAAAATTCGGACCGACGGGGATTCGAACCCACGCCCCTAAGGGACGATGTACATAAGAGCCGTGTTGTGCTGTGTCGTGCTGTGCCTTGCCTTGCCCTTGCCGTGTCGTGTCTTGCTCTTGCCGTACCTTGCCGTTTCGTTCCTACAGATATATAGAATACATTTATTTATTTATTTATTTATTTATTAAGCCAGAGTAATGTACAATATATTACAGAATTACAAAATTTGTAACCATTGTACATGGGCTACATTACAAAAGTAATCCAGCAGAGGAAATATAATTTCCTGTTCGCTGGTCCGGCCGACTTAAAGTTAACTTAAAACTATAAAACTAACTTAATTAATAATTAATTTATACTTGTATAATTATTTAATTATTTTTCTTTCGAAAGAAATTTTTAATTTCGACTAGTTGTATTAGGTGTTTCCTCTTATCCATTGCTTTAGTTTTATTTTTTTTGTTGTGTTTGTATCTCTAATTGTTTTAAGTTCATTTGGTAGGTTATTGAAAAGCGTTATTGCCCTTATGTAACTGTTTTTGGTGCTGACGGTCAGGTATCTTCTTGGAATTAGTAAACTTCTTTTTCTGGTGATACTAATAGATTTGATAAAAGCTGCCTGTAATTCTTCGTAATAATACGACAGAGATTCATGCGAAAAGATTTGATCTAAGCTCAATGGATTTTTATCGCCTGGAAATTTGTTCTTGTTTATTATTTTAAGCAATCTGATCTGCAGTCTGTTGAGCAAGTTTTTACTGTTAGCATACGCGCCTCCCCAGGCTACAATTCCATAAGAAATAATGCAGTGAAAGAGGGCGTAATGTATCATCCTTAAGGTTTCAGTAGTCATGAGTTTTGTCAATTTATAAAATATAAAAATGAGATATTTGGTTTTGTTATAAATGTATTCAATTTGCTCATTTCATCTCATGTGGCTATCGATAATTATTCCCAAATATTTGGTACTATGTACTCTTTTGATTTTCCTGCCTTGTATGTTTATATCTAAATTTTTTGGTGTGTTATTGACTTGATTCCCGAATTCAATGTAGACAGTTTTGTCCGTGTTTAATGAAAGCTTATTCAGAGCTAGCCATGAAGATATTGTATGCAGAGTTTTATTAATTTTGGTTTCAACTTCTTTCCAAGTGTTGGCTGTTGTTACTACTGCTGTATCGTCTGCGTATGCTACTATCGTGTTTTCAGGGAAATCTTTTAATAAGTCATTTATATAAAGTATGAATAGTAGAGGTCCCAGAATAGTTCCTTGCGGAACACCCATATTGACTGATTGTAATTGGCTGGTTATATTATTTAGTTTTACTTGTTGTAGTCTATTTGTCAGATAACTTTTTAATAGGTTATAGGCACTTCCTCTAATTCCATTATTGTATCGAACATGTTTATAAATCGACAGAAATAGAAACGAAACGGCAAGGCACGACAAGAGCAAGGTACGGCACGGCAAGGCACAGCACGACACAGCATGACACGGCTCTTATGTACATTGTCCCTAAACAACGTTTGTTTCCGAAGGCAAGCGCCTTAGGGTCAATGTACATAAGCTCCATTCTGCTCTGCTTTGCTCTGCTCTGTTTTGTTCTGTTCTGCTCAAACCCGGCCCAATTTCAGTTCAGTTCCGTTTGTAAGCGATTTTCCCTTTACTTGTTTCACAATTCTGGAACGGACTAGAGCGGAACGGAGCAGAGCAGAGCAGAGCAGGAGCCTTTCTACAATAGATTCAGTTCAGTGTTCAGTTCAGCTGTTCACCTGTTCCGTGGTCTGAACGGATCAAACCGTGAGTTTTCCATCTACCTAATATTGTATTACCAATGATCATTAAATTAATTATACTACTACGTGCAGCTTTGGCGCAAAGTTCTATGCGGTTACTTATATAGCGTTTATACCAGGTGAAGTTGGGAATTTAATTTTTTATAAAAAGAAAATTATGAATTTTATGATAATTAATTATCTTTTATCTGTTTAGAATTCCATTATTTATATTTATTGTTATTTTAAAATAAATTTGATAAATATGTTATTTATTTAAAAAATTATAAAATAATCATGTGTTTTCAAAGCTATAAAAATACCTAAGTACTTATTGTATATAGTGATAAGACCATTAAGAAACAATGGATATAAAGGTATAAATACAATAAAAAAAAGGTTTAACAGATAATCAGACACCATATATTACTTAGTAACAAAGTTTACTTTATTTCATAATTAAATATTTAATACTATATTGAAAATAATGGAATACTAAATTTACAACAAACATGTATGCAATCCGTTTACTTTTCGAAAGTCGAAAATGGTAATGAGCTGTCTGCTTATCAAGAACAACTTGCTTCTGCAGGTATCTAAAAATTCGAAAAATTAAACCTATTATTCTGCTTAACGAATAAAATGAGTATATATGAGACAAAGAGAACTAACTATCTTGAGATTAAGGCTCCGCGGAGCAAGAGAAGGAATTTCGGAGCACATTCGTCCTCATCTTAATACCGAGTTGGTCGAGAATGTCGAGATTGAGAAGACGAAGATCTTAGCTTAAAGATGATGTCGCTTTTGTAGAGATGATCATTGGTAATACAATACTAGGTAGACGGAAAACTCACGTTTTGATCCGTTCAGACCATGGAACAGCTGAACAGCTGAACTGAACACTGAACTGAATCTATTGTAGAATGCTCCAGCGCGGACCAGAGCGAAGCAGAGCGGAACGGCGCTTATGTACATTGTCCCTTACCAACTGAGTCAAACGCCGCTCTAGCTCCAGCCAGCCAGACTAGAAATATTCTACTAGCGCCATCTGTTAGTCTACGATGTCATCATCTGCTTTGGACTCTGATGCAGGGTTTGACGTTTGAGCCTGATGTCTCTGATAGTCTGATGTCTGATTATGAGTCTGCACTCTGACTCCGTTACTCCGGCCTCTGCAATTATCGTCGTTATCGACAGTACATACAAACAATATTCAACTATTCAGTAAGCAGGGACCTTTCTACATATGTGTGTTCTGTGTGTTCTGTGTATTCCTGACAAAGACAGATAGAATTGTTCCATTTATGTAAGACAGAGGCAGACATAGAGAGAAGTTGTCTATAGAACAGACAGAACATACATATGTAGAAAGGGCCCAGTATTCGTCATGTTAAGCGATGGGTGGCGGCGCTATGCGACAAACAACCGTACTAGTTTGTTTGACGAAAAAATCGTTCCAAACGTAAGAATAAAATAAATAAATTACTCCAAAGTTTTTATAATGGAGAATCATAAGAGTAAAAAAATTCGTAAATGCAGTGTTACGGGATGTAAAAAGAGTGAATTTTCCCCATTGCTGCTTAACATCAGTGCATGTAGCTACTTGTACGGATTCCTTTTCTGTTCTAAAATATATATTAATAATTTTTTATTTCATTCTATGAATAAAAATCTTATGCGTTACCTACTTACTTCACAAGATGTACTAAGGCAGCAACACAGTGCTTACACCGACCAGATTGACCTGCTTTGCACGAACAAATACAAGAAATCGTTCTCTGTATTTGAGAACCGTTCTTCTGCACACTTGAACTTATTTTAATGTGCAGTTCATGAGGTACCCCAAATAAACACGAAGTTTTCAAACATAGACACATAACCTCGATAAGGTTATCATCTTGCCTTGTAATACCGCAATAAATTATATGTTTCGCATTATACACATTTTCCCCTTCAACATATTTTCGAACCCCATCCCCTACATACTCAAATAATTCGGATATAGTTATAAGGTACATGGTCGTAAGCTCATTTGAATTTCAAGTTTGAATGACGTTGTTCGTCAAACAAACTAGTTGATAAACAACCCACCGAGCGGCGCTACCCATCGCTTAACATGACGAATAGAATGATATAGTACGCCATCAAGGATAAAAAACATTAAAAATTTTTGCATACAAATTTTACTAGTATTAGTTAATTACAATATTTAAAAAAACCGTATTTTGTAGAGAGAAATGAAAATTCTGTGACAGTGTTTTGGAGTTTGTGACCGCAATTTTGATTTCTCTCTACAAAATATGGTTTTATTGATTATGGTGGCAAAATATGAGATAGTGAGAACCCGTATTAAAAGATTTGTGAAATTGTTTAAATATTATGTAATAAACTAATAACGGAGTTTTATCATTTGAACTTGGCGCCCATCTTCAAACTACAGCCACTACACAGGTATATGGGTGAATGTACATAAGCGCCGCGCTGCGCTGCGCCATTTACGCCGCGCTGCGCGGTTCTTTGCTTGCGCTGGTCCATAGTTCCGTTTTTATATTCCATTGTTAATGGTACAATTCTATAGATCTATGTCGTACATCTATCATTTTCATGATCATGATCATATGGTTGAAGCCAAAATAAAAAAATTAGAAAAATGTATAATTTCATTAAAGTTATTGAAATTGTTAAAAAAATTAAAAAAAAAAAGAAACAACAATCTTGCAGAAGGTGGTGGGTTCGACCACATTTAGCAATACCTCAAAGAAATATTCATAGTGCTTATAGCACTTTATTTAAATATTTTGCATTAAAGGATCATGAAGAGTTTTATAGATTTATTAACATGTCGAGTTTTAATCAATTTCATCATTTATTTGAACTGGTTAAAGGACATCCCATTATCGCCTAATTCCATCTTATTCATCAATAGCTGCATTTTCCAACCCAGGCGGAAATAAAACTTTACAAATAATTATTAATAACAATAATATAACTTTTTATAATTTAAAAAAAAGTTTATAACTGTTCATAACTGTTTATAAAGATAGGATTTGAGAAAATTGAAATTTGAGAGCAAATTGAAATATTAAAGACGCATATTTTATTATTTGATATAAATTATTTCTTTAGTATATATATAAAGAAAAGCTGAATAACACCACCGGCTGGGGTTGCTGCGCTGCAGCACGGCGCGGCGCAGCGCAGCACAGTGCAGCGCGGTGCTTATGTACACCCGAGGGAAGTTGATTCTTTCCGAACGTGCCGGGTAAATTTCCAAATCCTGCAATCCCATTAGACAATTCAAGTGTAAACATTAACCCTCAATTGGAATCATCCAATGAAATTGCAGAATTTTAAAATTGACTAGGCACGTTCGGAAAGAATCAACTTCCCTCAAGTGTACATACATTCACCCTATTGAATGTAAATCAGAGCTATATATCAGAGCTATATATGTGAAGAGCCACGATTGGCAAGTGTAGGTAACGTTGGTTATTTCGCGATTGGCAACAGCGAAAATCCCCTCTCCGAAATCGGAGCATAAAGTCTGTAGTTTGCTCTCTGCAGAGGGCATAATAAGTATACTAATACGCATCTCGCTGTTTCTCTCTCTGTCTATCCGACGTTATATATATAATATATAAACATAACCGTGAAAAAATATCAACGACATGCAGAGCGCGAGAGACATAATCAAAGGCGGAAATCGGGGAGAGCGAGACTAGAGAGCATCAAGTATATGTAATCAAAGGGAGTGCAAGCCGGTGCGCACGAGCAGAAGGCGCGATACCGCGCAAAGGAGAGGAGAGCGCGAGTAGCAGGGGAGCCCGAGGCTCGAAGAGGTATATATATCGCGCACAGTTGCTCGAGGCACCGCGTGCAGATAGTTATCCCCATCACAGTCCCCGTTCTGCGATCGCGCGCGCGCGCGAAACCGTATGATATTGCTGCGTGCGGACGCAGAGGCCGGAGAAGAGCGCGTAGTGCGCACGCGAGAGAGCGAGAGGAGGCGCGCGCGTGAGTGTAGGTAGTGTGGACGTGTGATAGACTGGGCCCGCGACCACGACGTACACACCGAGTCACAGGGAGTGCGCCCGCCCAAGGGAAAGTACGTCGTAATCGATGCGTGTCGCCGCGGCGGTAATTCTAACGGACCAGGCACGAATCCCGCGTGGCAGGAAGGGTATTCCGTCGTAGAGGAGCCGCGCGCTCGTCACGCAACGTCCTTGCGAGTCGCCGAGAGCTGACTTGACTCAGCTGACTGTTGAGTCTAGCACCAGCACCAGCACCGCCAGCATGCACTTCTTTCACAAGGAGAAGATCCTGTCGCCGGGCCAGCTGAAGCGGCTCACCGAGCACAAGTACAGCTGTTCGAGCGCCAGTCTGCTTGACAGATTTCTGCAGCCCTGGTGGGACTGGCTCGTGAGCAAGGTGCCGATCTGGCTGGCACCTAACCTCATCACCGTCGTAGGCCTCATAGTCAACATCGCCACGACGCTTATCCTCGTCTGGTACAGTCCCAACGCGAAGGCCGAGGTACACTAGCGACTCGTCACTTTTTCGCCCCCCCCCCTCCCCCCGTCATCATCACTTTCCTCGAGCTTGCGTGAAGCTCGGAGCTCCCCGACTCTTTCTACTTTGTCTGCTGAACTGTTGTACTTTTCAGACGACACTCGTCTTCTTACTCTGGTAGTTTTAAAAAAATCTTATCTGACCCCCACTATGTTTTGCAATTCTGCTCTCACGTATTGCTTGCTTAAATAAAATTCTACCAATGACAATGTCCATGCTTTGAAATCTGTAATTTATGTATACTAGGATTATTGTTAGTTTTTCATGCATTGTTTTTCTTAGTCATTGATCTTCTGTATTTGTTCGATACCCATCTAGCAAATTTACAGATTTGTAATTTGTTGTTCCCAATGAAATTATTAAAAATCTTATTCCATTCAAAGTAGTTTCATAAGACATTAAAATGAAGTGACTGATCAGTTTTTTAATATAATAGCAGCTCTTAAAACTTCCTTGGTTTAAGTACAATGACATGACATTTGCAACAAATAGACTATGATTCTAAAGATCAAGATACCTGTTTGCTCAAGCATAGACATGTGTTGTCAATTTTTTATCTAAAGTTCTTGAGTCATTGTTTCTTTATTGCACAAGTACATTTTCTTAAATTCCTTGAAAATAGTTTTATATTACTTAAAATAATATTTCTTACAAAAATTAAAACTTTTTACAATTTAACTAAATCTCTCTATTGATCAGTAGAAAATTAAAGTTATATAAATTTTCTATTTATAAATAAGCCAAGTGAATTATCACTATATGAACAAATAATTGTATAATATTTCAAAAAATTATCAAAATTATTTTATCTTGTTATACACAGCTAGAAGTAACAAATTTTATAATTTATAATTATATAATTACTTTTCATTGTAATCCATTTGGAGTCCAAATTTAAATATAATGTTTTTTTGTAACCTTAAATATATTGTGATAATTTCCTTTACATGACTTTAACTATACATATGGATGACAAAGCATTTCTTCATTAGCAAGTTTGTAATAGTTGACTTTATATGTCTTACACAAAACATTAAAAATGTGATATTTTATCAATAGCCACCAAGATGGGCATGTTTCCTCTGTGCTGTTGGTCTCTTTGTTTACCAGAGTTTGGATGCTATAGATGGAAAACAAGCAAGAAGGACAGGAACTTCAACCCCATTGGGTGAACTTTTTGATCATGGCTGCGATTCTATTTCAACAGGTAAAACAAGCATATAAATTAAAAGTAGTGAAATTAAATAGAAGCACCTGTTAAAATAAATTTATACGGGTCTGAAGTTTGCAACGTTTGAGTGCAACGAAATAAAAAAAATAATGCATTTTATTTTAAGTTTATACTAATTAATATATTTCTATTGTTGAATAACTTTAATGAAACATAAAAAATTATTTCGTTGTATTCCAATGATGCAAACTTCACTCATAAATTTATTTGGATAATAAATTGTCGTTTTGTATTAAGTGATATTGATATTCAAAATATAAACTTGAAAATTTAATGTTCACAGTATTAATGAATTCTAAGTTGTTTAAAAATGTGCTAAATCTATTCATGATTCTAATAGAACACTACTCTTATATTAATATATAAATTTTTTTGTTTTTGGTTAACTAAATGCACTTAAACTATATTTATAACAGTTTTAATATTGGAAAGAATTTTTTCTATAGGTATATACTGATAAGACTTACTGATTATGCTTCTCTATATGATAGATTTAATCATTACTATCAGAATCAAAACAATAAAAAATAATATTGAGGAAGTTATTGTCATATAGATATCATTAACAACATACATCAGTAATTATAAACTATAATGTGGTGATTTAAATTTCTTTTTTTATTTTAAATATTAATAAGTTAGTTATACTAGACAATTTTACACATACCCTCTCTCTAATAACTCTTTATACTTTAATAAAAATAAATTTTTGTTAGATCAAATTATTGCTTTTAACACAAATATTTAATACTTTTCAGTATTTGTTGCCTTGTCAGCGTGCATTGCAGTACAATTAGGCTACTATCCAACGTGGATGTTTTTCCAATGCTTTTGTGCCATGACTCTTTTCTACTGTGCACATTGGCAAACATATGTTTCAGGTACATTTAAAATTTTGATTTTTCAATTCCATAGTCATAAAATAGTTGTGTGGTAAACATGACATATTGAGTATAAGTATGTTTAGTAATATTGAATTCATAATTTTTAGGTTCACTGAGGTTTGGAAAGGTTGACGTGACTGAAGCTCAATTTACAATAATAACAATTCATATTATTTCTGCGACTTTTGGATCTGGAATTTGGATGAAGGAGGTTGTATACTTTTTGTTTTTTAAATTATATTGCTTGTTCACAAAAATCATGAAAACTTTATATTAGTTGAAATGATGAAATATTATCTATTGAAAACCATTTTTTTCCCCAGAATTTTATTTAAATTATTGTCTTGATGACAGTATATAAATTTATTTAATTTTTTTTTTTTTTTTTTTTTTTTTTTTTTTGTAGCATTAAGGTAGCTCATGCGGGCTAGTAGACCTAAAGCTACGAACATTTTTTACAAAGATTCATTTACACATTCCAATCCTACCATTAAAAACCCTTTTTCCTGTCATATCAGTTTTCAAATTGGAATGTGTAAATGAATCTTTGTAAAAAATGTTCATAGCTTTAGGTCTACTAGCCCGCATGAGCCACCTTGAATGATTAAAAAGTTTAACTTAAATTCTTTGATTGCATAATACTTCAAATAAATATTGCACTAAAAACCATAAGTACTATTTTAAAAATATATTAGACACACCACACTGACACTTCCTTTCGTTGCATCTTTCTTGTCTAAACAATTTTTTATTTATGTTTTAGCTGATTTAATCTTTCTAAAGAGAGCCTCTTAATCATTCAAATATAAATATATTACATAAAATATGGCTTATGTCAAAAAAGTATTTGTGCTACGTAAGATTTTAAAAGTATATTCCTCAGTTGCTTTAATTATTGTGCCTTTTAAAAAACCTATAATTTTTACAATTTTACTAATTAAAAGATAGGCATAAATCTATAATAGTATGAAAATGGAAGTTTTTTCCCTTCCTTCAAAAAACGTTAAAAATAAGAATTGGTAAATAAGATCGAAAATTTTCTGTACTTTATTTTAAAATATTTATTATTATTATTTTATTGAACAATTTACTTAACTATAAACAAAAAGTTTTTTTCAAAATAAAGAAAATTACATGTGGTGCAAAAATCTGTTATGAATCATCTAATCCACTGAATGTGTAATTAATCTAATTTTATACTTACGAAAGACGAAACTGCAGTGTCTAGTCTCCATTGTAGGCTAACAAGTCCATTTTTTACAGATACCATTTTTAGACGGTTTTCAGTTTAAATATTTAATAGGAGTTATGACAGTGATCTGTGCATTGGCAAACTTGTTTTCCATCTTTTCGGTGATTTTCACCGGAGGAGTGGGCAAGAATGGTTCGACTGTGGCTGTAAGTTGGATAGCTAGACTTGGTTGAAGACATGAAATTTTTATTAAATGAATAAAACTATGTAATCGGGGTCTGGCATGGCATGAGGAGCGGCGCTGAACTTAATTACTGACATGCTGCATCATTTATACTAATCTGACTAATTGGCATTTCTCTATATAAGACTAAAGTTTTTCAGCTTGACATTCTAGAACGGAAATATTTTCTGCGTTTTTGTACATAGACAAAATCATTATTCCTTATTGTCCTTAATGCTGTTACTTCATCACGTCATCTCTATAGTACGCAAAAATGCATTTTCATAGTCAATTATAGTGTAGGACAAAAGAATTCAGTATTTAACATTTTATAACGCTTATGGAAACCGTGCAAACTACGATAAAAACTGGAAGCTCTTATAAATTTTCATACTAAAGTATATCCTAATGTTACACCGATTAAAGAGCCTGGTAAATGTGACACGATGCCGATGGTGCAGTGCCGCTCCCTTTAAACGTCGTTTTCTTTTTGTAAAAAATATTTAAGATTATATTTTAACTGGGGACTCAGCATAAATGCCACTACGTAATTTGCACGGTACCTATTAAAATTATTTATTGGCTTTAAAAAAAACGCTTTTCATTTTTTATTGATGTTATTCGTAAAATTAAAATCAATAAATGGGAATTGTATTAAATCATAAAATGATCAATGAATATTGGAAATATTTTTGAAATTAATTTATGTTCTAATCTAACAAGTAAATTAATTTATTTAGTTTTTCAATAATTAATCCTGCTTTTTTATATCAAAAAGAAGGCTGTTCTTATTCTTTGGTGACTTGAAATCTCATCTTGGAAATTTCTTGCTTGTTTGTATTATGTTTTTCCTTTCAACAGTTTCTCATATTGTATTTTTGTAAAAATTCTATTTTCTGATTAAGGTCCTTGAAAATTTTTAAATATTTATTTGAATTATTATGCTTTTATAGTTAGTCAAAAGATTTAAAAGCTATAACTAAAATAACTTATTAACTTTAGAAACAAATATTTTAATTAAAATTGAAAGGAAAAACAAAATCTTTATAACTTTTTGTCTTCAGCAGCCCCTCGTGCAGGCCTCCCATTTGAGTACGGTCACAGGTGGAACTAGCCCAGAAATGTTAAATAGGATACCTATGTGTATCATCATACTTTAAATGAAAATTATTACTTTCCTTTTTATTAAGTAGCTATACAGATGGTATATTAAAAATTAATATATTTGTAATAAATATATTAATTGTTTGGTATGAATACTTAAAAATTTTTAAACACTTTTGTAAGAATAATATCGGTTAAATGTGTTATCAAAATTATTACTTTGTTAATTTTACAAAAAATCACTTATATTAAAATATTATAGGTGGGTTTAATTGATGGTAATAAAATTTTTCGTAAAAATGTAAGTTTTATTTAATAAATATTAACAATCTTCAGTGTCAGAAAACTTCTATATATACTTATAGGTATACAATGTGTACATTTGGAAACACAATATATCTATATATCGACGCCCCTGACGAAAATTACTACGATTCAGACTCCGACAAACACTAGTTTCAGCGTTTGCGGCGAAGACTAGCACGTACTTACCAAAGTTGTGACTCACGCCAGTTTTCGACGTTTTCGTTGCAGTTTTGGGAAATGTGCTAGTCTTCGTGAGGATGCCATGAAACGTGCTAGTCTTTATAAGGGACGTCGATATATGGAAATTTTCTACAGTATTGATTTAATTTTTATTATATGTACTATTTATGGTAATTTTAATTGGTTTTTAATATTTATAATTTATAAATTTCAAAATTCTTGTTAAATATGTGTATTAATAATGGATTTCATTTCTAATTAGAAAGATTTATCATATTTGTTTAGATTCCAGTACCTAGTTCAGGTACACTTGGTAACCTTGTAGCAGTAATATTTTATGCTGGCTACGTTAATGTGTTCATTCAGTTCTGTAAAGTCTTTGAATCTGGTGGGGTCGGAAAGAACGGTTCGACAATTGCAGTAAGTTTAAAAAAACTTTATTATCGCATCAACAAGGTGATAGGCAGTTTTATTATAAGGTGATTCGATCGTTTTTACTTAAAAAAAAATTGTACAATAATTCTTTAAACAATTTTATTAGGTAAATTGTACTATTATTAATCATGTAAATTTTCATGAAACTAAATAAATAACAGTCATAATTAAAATAAGATTTTATTATAATTAAAAAATATTGGAAAAATAAATGAATAAAAAATGTTGTACATTTTAAATAAATTATACTATTTTTATTAGTTTTCACCATTAAACAGCAGAATTATAAATCCAAAAATGATAATGAGCATTTGAAAGACTTCCTGTAATATAAAGAATATAATCTTTTAATAGTATATTACGATACGTGTGACTAAAGTGGCTCTTTTTGGCACGGCGTGAGGTTAGTGCTCGAGCGCAGCGAGGGCGCTAAACGCCGTGCAATAAAGAGCCACTAAGTCACGGGTATCGTATACTATTTTATAGCACTGCCTGCCCAAAGCCCGCTGTCACGCCTATCCGTGGCTAAAGTAGTCCTTTTTTGCACCGTGAGGTTAGCGCACGAACGTAGCGAGTGTGATAAACACGGTGCAAAAAAGGACTACTTTAGCCACGGATAGGCATGACTAAAGTGCGGGCTTTGGTCACACCGTGCTGTAAAATAATTTTTAGGCATTATAAAGTATTCATCAATGAAATTCATTTAAGGTGGCTTCACCACGAGAATTGACCAAATTAATAAAATTTGTTTACAATCGTTCGTTCACATGATATAATGTAAAAAACGATATCACATAATAATATGATTTATAAATTAACAACAAAAAATTTTTCAACGAAATTTCAATATTGAAAAAGTAGATGTCACCAATTAAAAAAAAGTTCAACAATCGATGTAAATCTTTTTATTTTTGATCCGATTCAAAATTGGAAGGGCTCATTTTGTTCGTTGTGCAATTTCATAGCGAGTCAAAAATATCAAAATTGAAAAATTTTTAAAACCTGCATAGATACATCCACTTGTTTTTAGGTTCGTGCATGTTTTTTGTAAATAAATAAATGTATCTTTGCAGGTTTTGAAAATTTTTCAATTTTGATATCGTTGACTCGCTATCAAATTGCACAAGGAACAAAATGAGCCCTTCCAATTTTGAATCGGATCAAAAATAAAAAAGATTTACATTGATTGTTGAACTTTTTGCTTCCTCCTAGAGGAAGCTTTGTGATAGTAAATTTTTGAGTTGTTGTAAAAACGTGTTATAATTGTGTTCCGAGGTGTTAGGAATCAAAATACATGGTTTTTGAAAAATGTCTGTATGTGTGTGTGTGTGTGTATGTGTGTGTGTGTACGCCTGAATCTCAGCTTCTACTCGGTCGATTTTGACCGGACAGGTCTCATTTTTTTTTTGTTTTTTTTTGCGTGATGGCGGGTCAAAAATCAGTTTTTTGATTGGGGCGATGCATTTTTGTTTTTTTTTTTTTTTCAAATTTTCGATTTTCTCAAAACTGTTTTTTGATTTTTTTTAATGATAGAATAGAGGTATTCGAATCTCATGGGTAGCGTTCGAAAGAGAATTAAAATACCTATATTTTCTAAAAAAAAAAGTTTCTAGCTATCACGGTTCTTTTGTTATTAACAAAAACGTGTTTTTTTTAGAAGCTTATAACTCCTAAACTTAACGGTCAATTTTTTTGAGAAAAATCATGATAATACAGAATATAAATAGCTATAATCTGTTAAAATTTGAATACATTCTGTAGGCTAGATTTTGAGTAAAAAATTGAAAAATGAAAAAATCAGTTTTGTATGTCCAACGATTACAAGAGTAAAATTGACTTAATGGCTTCAAAATTCCTTTTTGAGGTAGATTTTTTATAGTTCTCGGTCGAGTTCTTTGGGCAAAATGATTGGTCCATAAATTTCAGAGATATTTGAGGTTAAAAATTTTTTGACATTGTTTTAAAATCGTAATTTCTCGAGAACGGCTTTATGTATCTGAATGGGGTGGATGGCATTCGAAAGAGAATTAAAATACTTATATTTTCTAAAAAATTAATTTTCTATCTATCACGGTTCTTTAGTTATCATCAAAAACAAAAACGTGTTTTTTTTTTTAAACTCATAACTCCAATGATGTTATCATCAGTATATTATAAAAGTATATAGTATTGGCGTCAAAATGTAATATTTTTGAATTTTCAAGATTGAATTCTTCAGTTTAAGTATTCAAAACTGATGAATAATTAAAATAGTATAAGAGTAGGTGGCGCTCCGATCGGGGTAGCGTGTAGTGCAACATGTATTCCGGCCGGGTCCAACAAGCTGTGGGTTAGTCACGAATCCCGCTGTACTGCATACACGCCTATACACGGTGCGGTGCGCCGTGCGTTGTGCATACATATAAGGGATTTTCAAGTGCTTTGATAATTTGTCGCCATATTGGAAATTATAGGAAATTATATCATAGGAAATTATGGATTAGTTTGTCCCCATATTGGGAAATATAGCATTTATCTTTTCTTCATGACATCGATTAACCGCAAGAAGTAGAACTGGACTTTATAAGGTAAATGATTTATGGATTTATGTACCTCCACATTCATTAAAGAGATAAAGGTTCACCCCGGCAGAATTTATAAAGAATCCATAAAGCATTTACCTTATCAAGTCCAGTTCTACTTCTTGCGGTTAATCGATGTCATGAAGAAAAGATAAATGCTATATTTCCCAATATGGGGACAAACTAATCCATAAAGCATTTACCTTATCAAGTTCACTTCTAGGTTAAGCCCAATACGGCGACAAATTATCAAAGCACCTCTCCAAAGGTGCGGTACCTGAGCCCTCGTGCGTAGGGCTGCTCCGATTTGGTAGGCACCTATCAGTGCCGAGAGGTGGCGTATAGGCGCTTCCGTAATAATTAAATGTTAACCAATTACATTGCGATCCAAAAGAACAGTCAGCGAGGCGCAGTGTGGTCAAACGAGGGTGCAGAGCACTAAGGGACTGTCCACATAGCATCTAATGGGCCTTGTCTCTTGTCTCATGTCTCAAGCGCGAAAAAAATCGTTGTCCAATTTCTTATACATTTATAGTTTATGGCAATAGAAAACTATACTGAAAAAATGACCATAGATTAGAAATTATTAAGATTGCGGACACCGACTTTTTTCGCACTTGACACATGAGACAAGAGACAAGGCACATGAGATTAAAAAAACACGTTTTTGTTAATAACAAAAGAACAATGATAGCTATAAATTTTTCTTTTTCTTAAAAAATATGAATTATGAAATATAAAAAAAAAACACGTTTTTGTTAATAACAAAACAACCGTGATAGCTATTTCTTTTATTATAAAATATAGATATTTTACTTCTATTTCAAATGATAAATTTATTTATCAGCTCAAAATTTATATAAATTTGATATAAATGAATAATAAATAAATAAATAAATTTAAAAATTAACAATTTTTAATATTCATAAATGAATTTAATTATAATTATGCAATAAATTTTTTAAAAAATTATAAATTTTGTTATTAAAAATTAATTAAAGGAATCAACAAATTACGGTTGAGGAAGCTACGGGCCAATGAATTGGCAGCGGTTTTTTAATTGGCGATAACTACTTTTGCAATATTGAAATTTAATTGAAAAATTTTTTTTTCTTAATTTATGAATCATATTATTATGTGATATCGTTTTTTACATTATACCATGTGAACAAACGATTGTAAACAAATTTTATTAAGGTGATCAATTCTCGCCGTGAAGCCACCTTAAGTTTATTTCGGCAATGTACTTATAAATTAAATATTACTTTTTTATATTATTAAAATATGTAGTTAATTGTCGCAAATGGCAGTCATAGTAGAAAGTTAAGTAAGTTAGGAAGCTGATGGTTCTACTGCCTAGGTAGTAATTAAATAAAAACAAAAGTTTTTAAAAAATTTATTCCGACGTTTCGGACGGTTTATTTCCATCCCTTTTCAAGGTCAAAAAACTATATATACAAATATAAATAAGTGGACACAATAAGAGACCACTAGTCAAAGTCACTTTGACTAGTGGTCTCTTATTGTGTCCACTTATTTATATTTGTATATATAGTTTTTTGACCTTGAAAAGGGACGGAAATAAACCGTCCGAAACGTCGGAATAAATTTTTTAAAAACTTTTGTTTTTATTTAA
Organism: Torymus aiolomorphi; assembly: GCA_036365515.1. Taxonomy (NCBI): domain Eukaryota; kingdom Metazoa; phylum Arthropoda; class Insecta; order Hymenoptera; family Torymidae; genus Torymus; species Torymus aiolomorphi. Next base: position 37,494,444 of record CM070875.1, read on the forward strand.
TTACTACCTAGGCAGTAGAACCATCAGCTTCCTAACTTACTTATTATTAAAATAGTTATAATTTCAATTATGTTAGGTTCTTATGATTAACGATTTAATTTTGTGTTAAGTTATTCCTATGATGTTTAATTTTAGGATTTTTTGAAAATAATATATCTCGAAGAAGATGTTAGAGACATGTTATGCATTTTACTTTTTTGTTTTTACTAGTTCATCATTATTAGTTTTTAAATCATTGAAGTTAATAATAATTAAATTACAAAATCGATGCAAAATGATGAAAAATTTAAATTATGAATTTGTAATAGGGTTAAACTTTCTAAAAAAACAAATTGATATGCAAAAAAAAAGTTAAAAATATCGGATAAAATTCAATATATAACTAGGGTAAGTGTGCCAGTTACTGTGACCGCTTCAGTTACTGTGCCCTTAGATCATTTTCATTTATAGTAGAGTATAATCATATTTAATCATAAATATCTAAATTTTTATATACAGTTCAATTCATGCTTTTTATTGTTAAACCCACAGTATGACTTAATTGTTCTTATAATATATTTAAAATAATTTATTAAATTTCTCATCGCGATTTCTATGATTTTCTTATCGAAACGCTTAAGGATATGCCTATACAAAAGTGATTGAAAAACTATAAAAATACCATTTTTCATAATAAAAAAATACACTTAATGTTTATAAAACCCATCTAGTTGACAAAAGAACAATAAAAAACTAGTTTTGATTAATATTATTGATTAATTTAATATAATCCAGTAACTAAAACGAATTTCCGGCATGTTTCTATTACTGTGCACAGTAACTGGACAAGTTTTCATGAATTTATTTAGTTACTGTGCCCCCTCGCGGTAGGCTACTCTAATCTAACTTTTTCATGCTTGAAAAAAAATAAAACAACAAGGGTTCCTAAAAAAAGATTAACTACTAAGTCTAATTGCAACAACGTACACTAAGTGACACAGGATTAAATACAGTGTTCAGAATCTAAGGCACAGTAATTAAAACACTGTACACTAAGTGACTCACAGTAATCAAAACCATGTACACTAACTGACACACAGTAATTAAAACAATGTACACTAACTGACACACAGTAATTAAAACGATGTACACTAACTGACACACAGTAACTAAATTAATGATACAGTAACTGATGCAAAGGCTTATGCTATTATTTTATTAATTATTTAATATTCCTTACATAATATTGTATTAAAAAGGTGTTTATTCTGCTCACAGAATATATAATTATCATATAAAGGTCTTAAGATGATTAAGAATAAAAAAAAAAATAGTAATTGATTAAATACTACGGACATCGCCTTAATGGGCACAGTAACTGGCACACTTACCCTACTTTACTTATAATTGTCTTTAAAAAGAGAATGTATTTTTTTTAGTTTAGTTATTGTTTTACGATATGAACACAGATAATTTGTACTCATAGTTAAACATTGTTTATAATTTCAAAAGTTGAGAAGAGTACTTTCATTCATGACCGAATCATCTTTTGTAAACTAAGTAGTATAACTTTTAATGGTGAATCGTTTACATATAATCGTGGTTTAATCTTGCAAGGCTCAATGTATTCAGTAACTCACTGAAATACTAATAATATTTTAATGCTTTGTCCACAAAACTTTATAATAATTCGTTTCTTTTCTTCTAAAAATACTTTAATATAAAATATATCTATTTAAAATATTAATAATTAATATAACACTTTTTTAACAAAACAATACTATTGCATTCTCTTTCTATGCTTCTTCTATCAAACTATACTTTTTGTATGAAAATTTACACGAATGAAATGGCAGTGCATTCTATACTAAAAGGGAAGTACACTTTGGAAAACGGATTTTTATTAAGCTTTAGTCGTTTTTTGGTAACTAAAAATAAAGTCCTGTACTCTTATTTCAATCATAGACCGTTTGTCTATAATTTATCATATATCTATAATTTGTGTGTGTGTGTGTGTGTGTGTGTGTGTGTGTGTGTGTGTGTGTGTGTGTGTGTGTGTGTGTGTGTGTGTGTGTGTGTGTGTGTGTGTGTGTGTGTGTGTGTGTGTGTGTGTGTGTGTGTGTGTGTGTGTGTGTGTGTAATATTTATCATATATCTATAATTTATGTCTTTTATTACGTGGGGAAAAATAATTTAAAGAACTCTGTCTTTTTTGCCCTACTTTTTAATAGTACATTACGATACGTGTGATGGGTCACTCAAGTCATAAGTATCGTATATTATTTTATAGCACGTTTACCTAAGTCCGCTGTCACGCCTATTCGTGCCTTAAGGACGCTTGCTCATTGCAATCGTAACCAAAAGTACGCAGAGTCGAACGCCGTACGCCTAGCGCTCTCTCGGGTCTCCCCACTCTCAAAATTTCACGCGAGACTGCACTGAAAAACCTTTGGTAAAACGGTTCGCCCGACAGAGACAGCTACTGTCTCAAATATGCGTAGTGCTACACGCTCTCGGTTTGGCACAGCTACGCTCCCAAAACGAGAGTGCCGCTCTTCCGCAACGGTACAGCAGCGCACCTATCGTCATGGTAAAGCAGCAATTCGATTGCGTGAGAAAGCGGTTATACCTCTCTTTGGAAGTTTGGAAAAGAAGTTGTATACAACGCCTGCGAGTATAATTAATACATCACCGTTTGTTCTGAGCAGTTCTTTTATATATATAAGTTGTCGTTTAATCGCACGATGGACAACTTTTTTAAGAAGTTTCATGTATTAGGACATCTCTACCATTTGTTTTTGTGTGTAAGTATTAGATCAATGTCAATATAATCTCTAAATATGGTGTTTGAATGTGTTGTATTTGTTTCAATATATAAAATTATTTTTTAATGTGATTATAATTTTCGATCATTTAATTAAAAAGAGGATTTTTACTGTAAATATTTATACTAGTTATTTCGTTTTAAATAAAATTTTCGAATGATTCTAATAAACGTTATATAACTGATTACCGTTCGATTTCATTAAAAAAGATTTCTAGTAAATGTAGCAATTGTCCACTTAATTAGATATACCGCTTTCCCTTTCACGAGAGTGCGACGCTTCCGAATTTGGAAGTGGCTGTCTCCGCGTCTTTGGAGTAGAGGCACTCCCAAAACTGAGCGAGCGGCTTTGCCAAGAGCATGATAGCACTGCAGCGCCTCTACTGATGCAGCGGCGCACCTAAAAGTTTTTCAGTGTACGTGTACACACTTGTGTGCGTGTATTCGTGTACGTGTACACACTTGTGTGCGTGTATTCGTGTACGTGTACACACTGAAAAACTTTTAGGTGCGCCGCTGCATCAGTAGAGGCGCTGCAGTGCTATCATGCTCTTGGCAAAGCGGCTCGCTCAGTTTTGGGAGTGCCTCTACTCCAAAGACGCGGAGACAGCCACTTCCAAATTCGGAAGCGTCGCACTCTCGTGAAAGGGAAAGCGGTATATCTAATTAAGTGGACAATTGCTACATTTACTAGAAATCTTTTTTAATGAAATCGAACGGTAATCAGTTATATAACGTTTATTAGAATCATTCGAAAATTTTATTTAAAACGAAATAACTAGTATAAATATTTACAGTAAAAATCCTCTTTTTAATTAAATGATCGAAAATTATAATCACATTAAAAAATAATTTTATATATTGAAACAAATACCATCTTTATAGATTATTGTAACAAAAGTATAAAAGGTGGACCTAATATTTCCATGAATAATATTAACAATATTTTAACAAATAGATACATGCATTTCATTAGTCGTAGATAGATTTTCTACATCATCTACTTCCATTTCGATTACCACATTATTATTTTCAGAGCCATTTTGGGATAAACATCCTTTTTCAAAATTGAATTTTGAAATAAAATCAATAATATCATCAGGATGATTTTTTAGAATTTTCTTAATTTGCTCAGTACTAAGAGCGAAAAATACCTGACTGTCTACACCATTTGCTGTATATAATAAAAGTAAATATTTGAAAACTAGAAAATTTACGTTATCTTTTAAGATACTAATGAATGCTAATTTTATAATAAAATAAACATCAATAAAGACATATTTTATAGCAAGAAAGTATAAAATTTTAAAATGATAGTATTAATATGTAACGGATATGAGATTGGCATTCTTATCATTTGCGACATATAGAATTATTTATATGTTATACATTAATTGCTTGATTAAAAAACATGCAATGTAAAACGCAAAAAAGCGAAAATATTATAATGTATAACAGAAAATATAAAGGGCACATTCAAACACCATATTTAGAGGTTATATTGACATTGATCTAATACTTATACACAAAAACAAATGGTAGAGATGTTCTAATTCATGAAACTTCTTAAATAAGTTGTCCATCGTGCGATTAAACGACAACTTATATATATAAAAGAACTGCTCAGAACAAACGGTGATGTATTAATTATACTCGCAGGCGTTGTATACAACTTCTTTTCCAAACTTCCAAAGAGAGGTATAACCGCTTTCTCGCGCAATCGAATTGCTGCTTTACCATGACGATAGGTGCGCTGCTGTACCGTTGCGGAAGAGCGGCACTCTCGTTTTGGGAGCGTAGCTGTGCCAAACCGAGAGCGTGTAGCACTACGCATATTTGAGACAGTAGCTGTCTCTGTCGGGCGAACCGTTTTACCAAAGGTTTTTCAGTGTACACATGGCGCCGCTTCATCGGTGTGTACATTCACATCGAAGCGCTCCGCTGTGTAGACACACGCGTAGCGCGCGGGCACGCCATTGGTTTGTTTACACGCACACAAGAACACGCGCGGCCGAAGTTACCTACTTTAAACAACTGTATCTCGAAAACGGTGCTGCTAGGCTTTCTGGATTTTGGAGAGCTTATTTAAAATATCATCATTAGTAAAATATCTCTTTTTCGTTCAATTCTATAGAAAACTTTTGGCGTTATTAATGAAAACGTTAATTTTTTCACGACTTTTTCATAAGACACCGTATTAAATTGTCTAACTTTGATAGCTTATATCTCATGAACGGTGTTGCTAGGCTTTCTGAAGTTTGCAGATGTTGCACATAATAACAATATGAATCTACCCTGCAAGTTTCATAAGATTCTATAGAAACTCATTTTGTGAGCAAGCGTCCTTAAGCAGTCCATTTTTGCACCGTGAGGTTAGCGCGCGAGCGCAGCGAGCGCGATAAACACGGTGCAATAATCGACTACTTAAGTCACGGAAAGGCGTGACCTAAGTTCAGACTTAGGTCACACCGTGCTATAATAGTACATTATGTAACAAAGAATTAAAGTCGCAGATTATTCCCGCGAGTGAATTCACTGCCCGCCCAAGGAAAGTATGATCTACTGTGGCCACTTTGTAGACTTGAAAAGTTATTTTGAATTATAATTTTGTTTGTTTTAACCAAATTCATCATAAACGTCAAAAATTAGACAATGTTACTTTATTCCCTCGTATCTGGGAATAAAGTAAAGAGGGAAACTACGCCACTTTTGCCCCGTATTTTAGTCTATAAAGTGCCCATTATAGCGGAGGTGGGAATAATAGTACATTATATAACAAGGGACTAAAGTCACATATTATTCCCGCAGGGCAGTGATCACCCAAGGGAATGATCAACTTTAGTCCCTTGTTACATATAGTACTTTATTCCCATCTGCATTAGGGCCACTGTATAGATTTGAAAAGTTATTTTGTATTTATGTGTTATAATTTTGTTAGTTTTAACCTAATTCATCATAAACGTAAAAAATTAGACTATATTACTTTATTCCCGCGGTTTTATGAGTATTTTACAACAGGGTATATTTCGAAAAATATAGCTTTTATCTTAAGAACAAACCAATTGAAAAAATTAGTCAATTGATTAATCAGGTAAGAAATCAGGTGATTAACCTGATTTTTTAACGTGATCAATCATCTGATTTTTACGTAAATCTCTGTGTAAAATGCCTATTCTCTATTTTTCTTTTTAGTAGTTTCCTAAGACACTTTCAAGTTGTCACAAAGTAGAAATTTTACACAAATATTTACATAAAAATTAGGTGATTAAGCAGGTGAAAAACCAGTTGAGAAATCACATGCGAATTCACGCATTTAATCACTTCAAAAAATCAGGTGATTAATCACTTGATCTTTCACCTGATTAATCACTTAATTTTTTTCAGCTGGGAAAGACCTGTACAATCAATATAAAAGTACTGCCCTGGTCTAGAAGTTGATCTCTAAAATTAACCAGCTTTTCTGCCTAAGATGCTATAAATTAGCTAGGTTTCTTAGCTATATATAAGCTGCCCTGTTAACTGTAATCTAGCTAAAATCTCGCTATTTTTTTTGTTACCTTTGAAAATCGATATTTGTTAGCTATAAATGAACTAATTTTTCCAGCTAAGAATCGGTTAAGTTTTGAGGTTATTGATTTATCTTGAGAAATTGAGTTTTTAAAGTGATCCGCGAATTTTATATTTTTATAATGAATATAGGTGCAAGAAGCAATCCCAGTATGAGAACACGTTCTCGTTTCTATTCTTTTCAGCCTTTTACGTCCGATTTCACTTGACAAAAATGATTAACAATCAAAATCTAAGACTAACATACAATTAGTTTTAACGAAAACTAATACGATGAAGATGTCTAGTAAACACATATACTACAGATCTTTTTTTGTATTTTTTTCTTCCACATATTCGCGGTATCGGCACCAGAGGCAGGCTACGTCCTTTAAGGATGTTCTGGTTAAAAACGACGTTGAATATAAAAATTTTTTACTATGACTACTCCGTATACTATAACATAAGTATTGGCATAACTTGAAAGAACGGCACTTTAAGTAACACAACTTTTTGTGACAAAATTTAACTATTATCAAAGTAGACACCACCACCTAAAAAAAATTCAATTGAACACTGGAATCTTTTCTAATTTTTATCCAATTTTAATTTGGAAGGTCTTATTTTCTTCCTTGTTCAATTTCAGGGGGAGGTACAATATAAAAAATCGAAAATTATCAAGACCTGCAGAGTTATGTCCTTTTGTTTATAGAAAACATGCACACCCTTATAAACAATTGAACGTAACCATAGAACATCTTTAATAATACGATACGGATATGTATGCATATGTGTGCGAATACATGTACGCGATGGCTGGTTCTTTAAATTATGAAATAAATTAAATAAAAGTAGAATATTGTTCATAGCCATAGAGCTAGCTATAAATAAATAGGTAATTTACGGGTAACATTTCTACCCTTAAGCATATTTTAGCCAGATCTAATGCTTAAAAAACGTGACGTTATTACCGGGGTTTCTAGCTAATTTTTAGCTAAAAATTAACCATATTCTGAAAATCTTGCTAATTTATAGCTTAAGGGCTTCATTTTACGTACCGAAAATTGGCTTCTAAAAGCTAATTGAGATTCGATTCCCAAAGAGTGTCATGACCTCTCCTTGTTAGATTACGCTTCATTATGGAATGTTTGACTTGTTGAAAATGGTCGCTCAGATGGGTTTTTGTTTTCTCAGAAAGTTTTATCATACTGAAAATTTTCGAAATTCAGAGTTTCTATTCAATGGTTTCGTAGTTTCTAGACTATAGAAAATACGTTTTCCAAAAATTGTACATATGGACGTATGTATGTTAAAAGAAATCCCGCGGGCACCATAACTCGGGTCGAAAGATATCGAACTAGGACTTAACAGATATTTTAAGTATGTGCTAGACTTGAACTGATTATATTTTATGGTGAATTCCATTAACCCATTAACAAATAATATTTTTAAGGGTAGCTTCGTCGTGTTCTATTGACTTGTATGTAAACCTTTTTTACAATGCTTAGGTCACGTATAATAATTTGAAAAACGATTTAATATGAAAAAAAGTTTTGTAAGTAGGGGGAAAGAAAATTTTTTAACGAAATTTCAATATTGTGAAAGAGTATATCATTAATTGAAAAAAATCAACAAAGCCCACAAATCTATTTCATTTTACATTCGATTTTAATTTCAAAGGACTCTTTTTACTCCTTATACAATCTCATACATGAAGACTTACTGATGTAAAAACTGAAAAATTACACATTTGTCTTAAAAATAAATTTCTTAATTCGTTATATGTTTGCTAATTCACCATAAGTAAATTAGTCACTATCAAACTTATCTATTTTTCATTATTTTTAAATAATGAAAATTGATGAAAATTCTGATATTATTAACCCTATAAATGAATGTAAATGAAGTTTGGACCTCTCTCTATTATTCCACAGAATATTTCAAAAATAAACTTACAGACAATTTACCTTTGCTAGTATATAGAGTCTGTATGATAAAGAATAACAAAAACCTTCTATGTTTTTATTTGCTCGTGGTTCATATTTATTGCTAACACATGTTTATTAGAACCAAAGTAATATTTGTAACTAAATAAATTGTTTCTAAAGTATTACTTATTTTGAACTATTATTATAGTAAACTTATACTAGTTGCATGACTTGCACACATTTTACTAATACATGCCTAATTTACTTTTGTTTATTTTATTTATTATTTATAAAATGATTTATTTGGTGTTGAAAATGATACAAATAATATAACATTTCGTCATTTAAAATAACTATAAAATAATAAAGTATCTATAAAATAATAATATAACAATACCACATTTTGAAAAAGACTTTGAACATCAGAAGTAATATGTTTACTGCTAAATACTTACAAATATTTATATATATAAATAAAAATTATATGGATGTTTTACTTTGGAGTATTTGAATCTTTTGCTTTCTCCTCGCGTAATTTCTTTTATAGAATAAAAGAGTAAATATAGCCCGTGCCGCTCTGGTAATTATATAAATTAGAGATATTTACAAGAATTAAATAAAAGTTTAACAGAGATAATATTTAACGAATCGAGGTTACATAGAAAATTAAGGATATTACGCCGAAAGCACTAACCGATAAGAGTGATTCGATGCTAATGACTAACAGCACACAGTCTACGCAGTTTTGGCCAGCTCAAATAAAGCGCGTAAGAAGAACTATAGAAACTCTCCCCAACTGTTGAAGTTCCGTCAAACATAGGGTGAATCTCTTACCTTAAATTGATATTATCTCTGGATAAGATCTAAAGATTAAGTACTTTAAATGAAAATATAAGATCGTAATATCTACGCAGTAATAAGATAGAAGTTAAGTTAAACTTAAACGTTAACGAGGAGTTGTTATGGTTGAAGGTAGTTCTTATCCAAGAAAACGGTCGTTAAAAAAGTATTTTATAATCTATTGCTCAAATATTATATTACAAGTGATAGTAAAATCCAAAAGTAGGTTGTTTTAAGTAACAGAAAAAATGTTCAAGTATATATTATACATATGAAAGCCTAAAAGTTGCTAAATAAGGAAATATATCACAATAAGTCATGACTTATTTTTATTTTTTATTCGATTTTGTTGTTTAAAGCGCCATTTTGAATTTCAAATTAATGTTTCTCGATAAATTTACCGCACAAAATGTTGAACAAATCATTTTACACAAAGCTAGAGCTATTAGTTGCTAAGTTTTTTTAATTTTTTTTAAAACAAATTTCTCTAACTTTGTGTAAAATGATTTGTTGACAATTTCGTGCGGTGAATTTATTGAGGAACGTTTGAAAAACAAAATGGCGCTTTAAACAATAAAATCGAATAAAAAACAAAAATAATTCATGACTTTTTGTGATTTTTTCCTTATTTAGCAACTTTTAGGCTTTAATGTATATAATTTATATTTGAAAATTTTGTTCTGTTACTTAAAGCAACCTACTTTTGGATTTTACTATCACTTGTATATATTATATTTGAGCAATAGATATATATTATATTTGAGCAATAGAAGTATAAATATCGTTCACTTAAGAAAAGGCATATTCTCTTAAAAAATTATTATTATGTATCCTGTTTTTATATTCAAGGTAAGGTAAAAGTCACGCAGTAACTGGACGCTTAAGGAATGGTACCACCCAATACCTGGACGCCATATAAATACGGCTTAACCCTGGTAGAAATTAGTCCATTAAAAATGGGAAAGAAAACAGAAACTGGGCATTAGAAATGGCTAGTTATTAGACAGACATGTAACGCTTTTTTTTATCACTTCTCCCATTTTATGGAATGGCCCTAACCTGAAAAACTTTACATTAAAATTTCATAACAATTCAATCATATATTTTAAAACTTATACTCTTAAGAGATAGTTTACCGAGATATAAACAAAATTTAGTAGTCTTTGTACTATTTATAGCTTTATTCTATAAGATATAAACCAAAATCGTTATTTTGACACGTGACTCTATCTCTCTTACTCATCGCCATAACAAATGGCTTGTTACTAGATTTATAATGGCTTCGTCGACTAGCTATTTTAACTAGCATTAAAGTGCCAAATTAATAGATAGTACAAAATTGTGACCATCTTTGCGACCAATAAATTCGAAAAATAGGTTAAAAAAATCGTTACACTTATGGAAGAAAACTGGAGTCCATGTTTTTGCCATTTTGGATCAAACTAGCCATTTACTGCTCAAAAAATGATTTCAATTTCCACCAGGGAAAAAGTATTAGGACTGTCCCGGTTCTTAACGTGTCCAGTCATTGGTACATTTATCTTATATTTTTGTTTCCTAAACGTTTACCTATGAATTTAACAATCAAAATTATCGAAGAATTTGTATTCAAAGTTACATCTGATTGTTTATAAACAAATTATGAAAACTTATAAACAATAATAATTTTGATCGTAAAATTTATAGGTAAACATTTAAGGAACAAAAAGATACCTTGAATATGAGAATCGGTTATACGGGGTGTTAAAAAAGTACCGGGACAGCTAGATAACTTTTCATGGAAGCATTTTGGAAAAAAATTAAATGCAGAAGTTGGTGGGGGGGGGGGGGCAATCACGGTACTCGACGGTAACCTTGTCCGAGTACTTAGAGCCCCCTTCCCTCTTCCAAATTCTGTATTTAACGTTTTTACCCAAAATGGTTTACTAAAGACTTATCCAGCTGTCCCGGTATTTAGAGCCCCCTTCCCTCTTCCAAATTCTGTATTTAACGTTTTTACCCAAAATGGTTTACTAAAGACTTATCTAGCTGTCCCGGTATTTTTTAACACCCTGTATACTATAAAAATTTAAAGAAAATATGATATTCTCTATAAGAAAACGACATTGATGTTTACATGTATAATGTTTTGTTTTTTGAATTTTTGTATGGTATAAGATCCACACGCGCTTCGCGTGCTTTATTTTTTGTCGATAGACGTTCGGTACCTGAATTTTATTTTTTATCACATCTAAACAAAAATTTTAGGAAAAGGCATTCTTTCACGCCCTCTGGAATATATTAAGCATATCAAGGAGCGCGGTAGCGCTCCGAAGGCAAGCTATGAGTCACGGCGAAGCCTGAGGACGCACCGTGCTACATATACATGGAAATATATCCTATTAAAATTCCAAATAAGTCCACCCATTAGATTTTTGCAAAAACGTTTTTAGAATTAGTAATTAAGGAGGTTCAGTCGTGTCATGCTGCGGGGTAAGGCTATAGGGTAGGGTTGTCCCCTCTCAACCCGCTCTACGCTCACCCCGCACCTCCTCGCGCAGCCTACGAACTCGGCGTTTTGTTTACGTTTTCAACTACTACTTTCCCAAATGCCTTATAAGCAACCAAGATCCCTCTGCGTTTTTATTCTTTGATTATTTTTCTATTAAAATGAAGGTCTTTTAACTTTATTTCTGCTTTTTTTAAAGAGATTTTTATGTTCATATACACACTTATAAAGACAGTTCCTAAAAGAAGTTCATTTTAAATAATCAAAGAATAAAAACGCAGAGGGATCTTGGTCGCTTATAAGATATTTAGGAAAGTAGTATGCTGAAAACGTAAACAAAATGCCGAGTTCGTAGGCTGCACGAGCAGGTGCGCGGTGAGCGAGGAACGCGTGCGGGGAGAGAGGGGATGTCCCTAGCCTCACCCCGCAGCATGACACGACTGAACCTCTTTAAGGTTGTACCGGCTATAAGACGAAAATAGTGACAAGTTGTTCAAAATTTGATAGTCATATATCATAAATATAAAGAGTTGTGCAAAATTTCAGATGCTTAACGAGAATGGTTACGCGGAATTACTGCAATGGGAATTTGCAAAATTAGTAACTAAATTAAAAAAAAAAAAAAAACATAGATGCCATAGTGTCATCGTCAATGTATGTTAGATAAACAAGTTCCATTATTTAAAATGTCCACTTCGAGGATATTTTCTGAAATATAGCATAAAAACTGTGAAATAAGGCGTACAGTCATACCAAAAAGTGAAAAAATGAGCATTTAAGTGTTCTATAATCGATGTAAAATTTGTTTCACAGTTCTAAAAAACATTTTACATATTTGTTTACTCTTAGTACTGCAGAATATTACTGTTTTTGGCGCATTATACGACCAAAATATTTGTCTTAAATTTTTGAATGAGACCTTACGGCCAATACAACCTTAAACCCACATAGACTTATACAGATCAGTCTATCTGTATAAGGCTATGCTTAAACGACGCCGAACATAGGCAGATAGATGATGAACTATACACATGTTCCAGAAGTGTGACGAATCACACTGAACATCGCGATCACAGAAATCACAGGAACATCATGCCAGTGGGGAAACTCCCTAAGTAATACTCATCGCACAAGGCAAATAGCTATAATAGCCTTGCAAAAATTATAGCGTTATAGGTATCGTCAATATATCAGCCATATGAATTTCGAAGTGCAAGTAATATTTGACCACTGCCAGTGCAGCTTTAAATACGTAAGTTGCGGCAAAACTGAACGCTCTCAAACAATACAAATATATTTAAAAAATTTACAACATAAATTGTAAACAATTTTATAAAAAAGGAAATAGTTAATAGAAATAAACAAATGATTACCATTACCAGAGCGTCACCTCAGTGTTGGGTATTACACAAATATTCATTGAAATCAATTTTATTTATTTTTATAAAAACTTCTTTCTTACAATAGAATATTTTAATAAAAATTATATATATAATGTCCTTGCCCTTTTAATTAATTTTAATGTTTGTTTTATATTTTAATGAACTTGCAATTTTAATTTTAAATCTAAATAAATATTACACAATCCTTGCTTTACACAAAAATCTTGCGACAAGCTTAAATTTGCGAATCAGAAACAGTTTTTTTTTAATCAGAAAAATAAAATATCACTACCTGTTCCATTAACATTTAGCAAAAATCATTCCTGCATATATCGAATAAGATAGAGCCCGTGAATTAATTCATCAATTACGTGACTAACAAAGAGAAATTTCGCTTTTCCACGATATAGTTGCCATACACTGGCACAGAGGTGAAGATCTTTCCATTATGGGGTGCAGTGGTTGTCGCTGTTTTGCTTGCCCTCAGCAGCATGTCCGTCATTCTTGCCGGTGGTGTCGGAAAGAATGGCTCCACCGTTGCAGTAAGTCAGCGTACCATCATTATAGGATCAATGTGTATAGTGCATTCCTTTTTATTTCATCATTAATGATTTGACTTAGGCCCTCGAATCAAACGATCAAAATTAAAAATATCTATCATGAAATTAATTACTATTGATTATATAGTTTATAAAAGTGATCTGTAACAAGTAAACTTAAGGTATAATCGATTTTCATTATAAATTTTTGATATTTTATGTCCGGGATAATCGTCGTTGCCATTATTTGAAGGTTTAAGCCTGGCCGTTCTTCAGAGCGATTTTACGAGCCCGCGATACCTAAAAGCCATAGGTCCATTACTGTAGCTTCTTTAGATATCCCTTTACTCAATCGAAGATAACAGCCATTAGCGACACGGTTCTGACTCCGTATTAAGGGGTAATTCATTCGATTCGATACTGATTTCCCCACATCCTAATACTAGTTCAGAATGATTTGAGTAAAGGATTTGCTCTTGTCTTATAAAGTATGCACTCGCGATGCCGTTGGCATCCCCATTTATGGGCACAATCTTCGATTGAGGATAACATACGATAATTTAAAAAAAAAATAAAAATCAAGTGTTAAATCGGCATGCGAACACGGGTCTTTTATGGAAAGTCAAAACTCTATTCACTGAGCCCCTGTAGCTCAACCTTCAGGATACCCTGTTACCAATTTTTTTTATGACTGTAGAGACAATTTACATGCGTTCTCAAGAATCAATGAGATATAACAAAAATCGTTTCATATTTTGTATCATTTCATAAATTAAAATTCCAACAAATTTAAGTATTTAGATATGGGTTTAAATCTTCAAATATTTTACAATCATTTATTTCATTATCATCTAATTTTTCTTTGATTTTTGTACTGATTTCTTTTATTTCTTTTATGATTTTTTGATTCTTACTTTTCTATTGTGTGTTATGATGAGCTTTATAGTTGTGTAGATTTAGCGTATTACGTAAACATTCACGCGATTAGTAAGCTTTAACTCCATAAGATGTATGTTTGGATGCTACTGCATGTTTGCATGAAATTGTCTAAAACTGATGGGTCTGAAGTTTGCAACGTTGTAGTGCAACGAAATAAAAAAATATTTGATTTTACTTCAAGTTTATAATAATTAATATTACTTTTCTATGTAGATTTATTGTTTTATAGCATCAAATAACTTTCTAACAAAGATTGAGATAAAATTTCCATTGCTTGATAACTTTAATTATACTAAAAAATTATTTCATTGCACTCCAACGATGCAAACTTCAGACTCATTAAAACTGTCTATTTATTGTGTGTACTATAGACTATATATTATAAAAAAGAAATTCTCGTTATATAACGTCAATTTATTTATCCATTTAAAGATAAGTTTTTTAATATTTTAAATGGGCAAAGAAATTGATAACATGTGTATTACCATTTATGTATAGCTGTGTTTTCTAATACTTATTAACGTTTAATAGTATTTGTGCATTAATTTTTTTTATTAAAATTCATTATAAATTTATCACATATAGACCGATAAAATCTGAATTTATTAACAAAATTGTAATATTATAAATGTGATTGTCAATATATAATTGTAAATTTATGATGGATTAATAATTTAAATTTTATATGGATAAGCATATTTGAAATTATACAACATTTTCTAGGGAACATCTGTTCTATCGCCTATCATACCCTTCAGCTTCGTCGTTGTACCAGCTTATATAATCTACAGAAAAAGTGTTGAAAACGTTTACGAAAATCATCCTGCATTGTATATACTTTCATTTGGAATGGTTGCTGCCAAAGTGACAAATCGACTTGTGGTATGTAATTAAAAATATTGTTTTGAAATATTTTCAAAATAAGAGTTGATTATAATATTTCAATATAAAAATGTAAATGTATTACAATTTTTATTAGGTTGCTCATATGACGAAAAATGAGATGCAGTATCTAGATAGTTCATTGATAGGACCAGCTATGCTGTTCCTTAACCAGTACTTTAATTTTTTCATCAAAGAATATTATGTTCTTTGGCTGTGTTTTGTAAGTGTTTTATCTATTTTTATTTTATTTGAGAAATCTTGTAAATAAAAGTTTTGGATACTTAATATGTTTAATAACTGTGTGTATGTGTATGCATGCATGCATGCATGCATGCATGCGCGCGCGCGCGTGTGTGTGTGTGTGTGTGTGTGTGCACTAAAATATTTGCTACTTAAAAGCAAATTAGTTTTAATTGATTGATTATTTTAATAACAGTACATTTCAATACTAGTGCGAGAATGATATTTTAGACACTCCGTGGTTCCGTGCACAAAGTTCGCACACGCTTGAATAAAAAAGCATGCGCTAAATCAAGCTTTGTACACGCCCCGCACACGAGGATAAAATCATTTACACGCACTAGTATCGAAATATACTATTATCATGTGTATTGAACATTATTTTTTGACATTTCATGGATTAAGTTTTACTTATCGCACGGAGTGTCAAAAAATAATATATTCTACTATTGGTACCATGATCACTTGTTTGTTAAATACTTATAAATGGATGGGCTTATAACATATTATATATAATAATTTAGGTATAAAATATATAAAGTTACTAATAAATAAAATTTTGTTACAGATTTGGGTTACCCTTGATTTACTTCGTTATAGCGCACAAGTTTGCACTGAAATATGCGATCATTTGAACATACAATTGTTTAGGATACCTATTGTTGATCGTCATCATTTGCATCAGAATCAACGCAGTGGGAGTGCACAAGGTGCTAGTGAGAAAAATGGTACTACAATTACTACCAGATCTCAGAGTAGAAGGTTATCAAAGAAACATTAGGGAACGATTGTAATAATGAATGCACTACTCGCCATTTAAAAAGAGTGGAAAAGTGGGAAAAGTGAAATCGAGTAAAAGAATGAAGGCGTTAATTATCGTGATACGTGTACATAAATTTAATAACAAAAGAAAACTGTACATTCATTGTTGTAATCGATCATGCTCACTTTCCAACCAAATAGCACAAAAATAAAAATCTCATTCGCTCTCTCATTTCATCACAACATGATCAATTAATGAAAGTCGTATTAAATGACCAGTGAATGATTTTTTTTTGTTTCATTTTTAAGAATCTAAAATAAGACTGTTATTTGTAATGGATAAGTGAGCATCATTGGTGAGGGTGGCGACTTTTAAAATCTAACATTAGATATCTTATTTTTACCTGAAACGAAATCGATCGATCTTTTTCACGCGATTAATGCGTATGCGTTACAGCGTAGCTTCGTATAAAATACATCGTCCATCGAATCTCAAATTCGTGAAACGCACTTTGAGCTTCGGAAAAATAGTTTTAAATTTTTAGGAAATCCTTTAAGTACCTTTTTATTTTGAAAAATGAGTCTTATATTTTGGTCTACAGTCGCTTCCAATCAACTCGCTTATCTTGTGCTATATAAATTATTATTCGCTCCGATTTAGTTTACTGGCCAAAAGTACAATGAAGTTTTTTTATGCATCCTTAAGTTTTGAAGAATTTGTGTTAACTAGTTTACATAAGGAGCCGACTTACTTTTCACAATCGAACATTTTGTAAATATTGCTATTTTTGCTTTTCTGTTTTCGTGGAAGAAAGATGATCTCAAAAAGGCATCTTCATATTTTCTTAAAAAAGCATAACAACGTGTAAATAATTGTACCAATGTTGGATATTAAGACTTATAATAGAAGCGTGTAGGATATCAGTATAATTGCAGATATACTGTCGTCGCCTAGTTCTTGCGGAAGTTACGGTCTAAATCTCGAAAATGTCAGCGACAATTTTCTACCATTTGATTTTTAGAGAACAATATTACTTTTCACTATAATTAAACGCACACTTTTCTGTCTTTTATTCCTTTATCTTTCACTGTTTTATCTCACAGCTTGTACATACTAATTTTCTATAAAACAAGTACTCATCTTACAAATAATAGGTTAGTATTCCTGGAACCGATTGATCGACAAAACTAGGTAGACCACAAATAAATAAAATAAAGAAAACTGAAAGACGATACTGTAACGTTGTTGCTATAACTAAGTTTATATTTAGAACCAAGGTGCGAAGCATCTTTTAAACTTTTATAAAATAATGCATAGAATATACAAGCTGTATAATAAAGTATCGAGCGATCGGATGTGGTAACGAGCTCCAATAAAGCATGTTGTGCGATAAACAAATTAAAAAGTATTTTTCATTAAAAGATAAATGATAATATCCTTTCCTCACTATTTAAATGAAACAAAAAATGCTTGTATACTTTTTTCGCTTATTACGTCGAGTAGTTCATCGACCTATTAGGTACGTAAACATTTTTTATCGCATGGATTTACTATAAAAATATTTTTATATTAAATTGTTTTGGAGCTCGTACATATGCATGTTACGCAAAATCTTTAAAAAAGATTCTTTCGTAGTTTTGTTTTACTTAAATATGAGTCTGACCTTAGAACTAATATACTTTCTTGCATGAATATGTATTGCTTGCAGACAATACTAATATTAAAAAGGGATATTGCAGATTAAATGTTTGATTAAATTCATATAAATAATAATCCTATAATAACTATACAGATCGCGTTTTTTTGCTGACGATTATACTACTATCACTATTAATTCTTTCCAATGTTACTATAATTATAAATATGTAATCATCAAAAAAATTTATTTCTTCAATATCCCTGGAGTTCGTTGCTTAATTCTCTAACGGAAAAAGCTTTTTTACACGTGCAATATTTTCCCCTAAGATAGTGTTCTTCATTTAAAGATAAAGAAAGAAAAAATATATTTTCAACTTTATTGTTATCTGTAAAATATACAATTTTGTATCAAACTTAAAATTTTGAATTACTAATTTCATATAATAAGAAGCGTTTTACAAACCAATTTGGTATAAACGCAATATTATGGATGTTATTTTCATTGATGTTAAGTATTAATATTATTAAATATTGAAGTAAATACAGCATAATCATGTAAAGTAACTTTCTAAATTTATATTCTTCGAAAAAATATTTTCTATTGTCATTTTACAGATTTTATAAAAATATTTTTATAAGCATTGTTTTATTGTAGAACATATTTTAGGAATGTTTAATAATGCTAACAATTAAAAAGCTCGTACACTCACTTGCACTTATCTCGATAAAAACAGGTGTATAGCGAAAAACGCGTGGACCGTCCAAGTCAACTTGGAGAATTTCAGAGGGCATTTGATTATCTTTCACTGTAGAGAGAAATAGAGATCCGGACAAGAAATGCTTGTGTGCATGAGGAGTGCTTTTGTTTGCAGTGCATATGTCAGTGGAAGAAGAGCCGTTACTGTACAACGACGGCGACGACGACGACAACGATGTAATACGCCGGCAGAAGCAGCCGCAACAACTGCAGCTTCCACAGCTACATCATCCTCGTCATCATCATCACCACGATTCCGACGCGTCTCTCGACCTTTGATACAGCGCTGAATTTTACCATTGGAAACGAAAAGTGTGCCGTGACGACGACCTAATTCCTCTTCATCGCTGTGCATAGCGATGCCGCGCTTAGTAAGATAGTAAGATTCTCGGTCGCGTTGCATGCGTGCCACTGACTGCACTGATGAAATTATATAGATTTTTTATTGTCGATTGAGAGCTGACACCGTTGAATGTTTTAAATTTGTATCGGTAAATTTTGTTATAACGTTATCAACTCAAAGATTTGCTAAAAATATACCCATAATTAGTATAAAATCTTTTGCTAACGCTAGCATTCAAATTCATTTGACTAATCTTATCGAGAATTTGTTACGAAATAAAAATACGTATCTTTTTTAACATTGAAGTTGAAAAAGTATTTTTTTTTTTATACTTAGAATTCAATATAACTAAATGTTTCACAAATTTCCACTATATGGAAATCCAGATATAAGTATGTAAATTCATTTTTATTAAGTATATACAATCAAGAAAGAATGAATTTTCAGAAGCAGTTTTTTGTGTATTACAGCTGTGTCTATGATCTATAGTAAATTTTTATATTTATTAGAAAATTATAATAGAACTATCACTAAATTACAGATTTAAAAGGTATACGAAATTATCTTTTTAGTTAAATTTTAAAGCAGAAGAGTTCTTTGGGATATATAGTATTTTCATTAAGAATTATGAAAAAATTAATAAGTACAGTAAAAAATAGAGTAAATACAGTCCAATCGTCTAGCTAATGGCATTATTAAAATTATTAAAATGGAAGTTAGGATTTGTATTTACAAATCCTAACAACAACAAGAACCTACAAGAACCTACATCTAAATATTTATAATATAAAGTTTCTCCTGTATGTATAATTCCTCTGCCACATTCTTCATAATTTCAGAAGAATAGTGTGATGTAGACGAATTACGTCTACAAAAACGACATAGTCTTTATAGGAGACTGAAATAATCAAACAACGAAATCTTATTTCAAATGAAAAAAATTAAGCATTTTTTATTAGGGTTTTATAAACTAAATGAGTTTAAATTTATGTGACTATCCAATATTTTTTGTTATTTTTTCAGCATTATTATGAAAAGCAACGGTGCTCTGATTTTGCAAATATTAGAATAAATCTTTTTAATTGTTTGTGATAATTGTCTACTTTAATGAGTCGGTAACAATACGACTATAATACTCCATTGAATTAAGTATAAAGATAACATGCACATATTTAAATTAATACAAAAATAAAAACAAAGTGAGTGCATTGGGAATTTTAGGTCACTTATTATTGTAAATGTTACTGTCACTTGAAAAACTATAAAAACGTTTATCATACTTGGAATAAAGTATAATTAATTTACAATGAATATTTCTTATTTCTATTCACAGCAAGTTTTTATTAAATTTATTTATAAGTAAGTAAATAGAATGTACAAATTTTTGCCTACAAAATAATCAATGGTTAGGTGCAATCGAGCCAAAAATATAAAAGTGCCTTTATGTATATTGTTTTATTAAAATAGATTTTAGTAAAGTAATGATTACGAGATCCACTTTCTTCAAATAAAAAATAAAAAATTTGTTGCTAAGAGTAATTAAAAACGGGGGGGGGTCCAAAGTTTAGAAGACTCACTTTCAAATTGAAGTCAACTATAGACGTTTTTCATTCAACATATGCCAATACAGATTGTTCTTAATTTCGAAATTCTAAATTACGAAAGTCATATTTTCGAATGTAACAATTCAGTTACTGTCCAAAACATCGAATTTCATTAATAGAATTTTAATAGGAATACAATAAAGATATTTCGAAATAAATCATTAGAAACAAGTTATATTTGCTTTGAAATCGTATTGATTATGAAATTCGATATTTTGGACAGTAGGTGAATTATTAGATTTGAAAATATGATTTTCGTAATTTAGAATTTCGAAATTAAGAACAATCTGTATTAGCATATGTCGAACTGAAAAACGTCTATAGTTGACATCAATTTTAAAGTGAATCATCTAGCCTTTGGACCCCTCCTTAACAGGTTCGTTACTGACAATATATAAGGTTTTTCTACTCCCCCATCCTACGCAATTAACTTGTTAATGATAATGTATACATCAATGTCAATATGAAATATTATTTTAAATCTTGGGATCAGTATTCCGTTGAACAGAATAAATCTTAAAATCCTACAGAATGAGAAAATCATGATTTAAAAAAGTTTTATTTAACTGTCGAACCATTCGATGTCATAAAGTACGGAAAAACACATAAGCGGCATGAGTTGTAAAATTTGACTCATGCCGCCCAGCGGAAAAAAATTCATGAGTCATATTTGACTCATAGCATAGTGAACCTGTTAAAAATCTTTAAGAAGTGATTATGTTTGCTGATACTTTCATTATTTAGTAAAATTTCTGTACTACAACTTACATATTTCAAATATATGAATTTTGATAAACTAATTATTAAGTAATTTAAAAATTTATTTAAGTTGCATTTCATTATTACAAATATATTTTTATGAGGAAAATATAAAGGCTTTTTACATCAATAACTGAAAATTAAGCAACTAAAAATAAATAATAAGGTTTTATAACGAAATTTCTGAGATTTGAGAGATTTAACTTAAGGTTTTTTACTATTTTAGTATATGATAACTTATGAGATATAAAAATACATAGAATGTAATAATTTTATAACCACCAGTGATATTTTGTTTGATCTAAATTGTAAGAAAACTAACGATCTATATTAAGTATAAGAAAACTGAATTATTTATGTACCTATAATATTTTTGACAAATTGATGTTTTACAGACAAATAAACTATAAATCAATATGTACATCCTGTACTGTATTCTTTTTAATTTTTATACACATGACTAAATAAAAACTGTTATTATTGCTTATATAGTTCACAGCGTACTAAATAAAGCATTAATTTGTTTTTCAAAATTTATTAGGAATTTTTTTTTAACATTATTTAGTGTATAAAATATTTTGTTCAAATTAATTTTTACTAATAATCATATATTACTTAAGACATGTAGTATTATTTTCTAAACAAATTACAATTCAAAACAATTTTATTTTAAAAAGCTTTTATTAACAATATATAGTTTTTAGTCACAAGTTACAGGTTATAATCTATGTAATATTATTCTAATATTATCAATCTGATTTTTATACAACAAATTTTACATTTTGTAGTCAAACTCTTAAATTTGCTCGGACATTAACTTCTTTGACATCATTTAGTTTGTTCAACAATCACACCTTATATACATATGTTTATTTTATTAAATATCTTTTCAAGCAGCTGAAATTAACTTTTTTAACACCTTCCAGTTCATTCAACAATCACACTCTATGTACATGTGTTTAATTTATTAAATGTCTTTTTAGTAGTTGTTTTCACTCCACTTATGTGCGATGAGATAAATATACACAATGTTTTTAGAACTCTTTCTAATTTTCTTCTGGCCATGGTTTGCCAACACCTTGACAAGTTCCCATTCGTGATGGATCTTGACTTGGATAATGTATAGGTACTGATGTGGTACCTGGAGGAAAGATTGGTGCTACTGGAGGTGCAAAAATAAATGCTGGTGGTGGCATTGGTGGTGGTGGAATTATTTGTGAAGGAAGCATGCCTGGTAAATTAAAGTAGTTGTTAGTAACTTCTGGAGGAGGTGGAAGAGCTCCTGGTAAGCCAGGCACGGGTTTCAAGATTTCATTAATGCCTTCTGCAGCAGACACCGTTTGCCGTCCTTGCGATCGGCCCCATTTTATGGTTAATCTTCTGCCTCCTAAGATTAATTTGTTGAATGTTCTGTCGGCAGCTGTTTCTGCTGCAGATCTTTGCGTATATTGAATAAAAGCGCATTGTTGCTTGGCAACAATGGTAATAGATCTTATTTCACCATACTGGTAAAAATGATCTTTTAATATTTTTTCATTTATAATTTCCCCTAGATTACCAACATACAGCGTGGTAATTGTTGTATCTTCGGGCGGCTCTAATTTTGGCATTGCTGCCGCACGCCGCATCAACTTGTCCGCTACGGGATCATTAACCCCATAGTACCGGTCTTTGATATTCTGATCCGCTAACGGATCATCTGGATCTGTAGGTTTTTCATGACGATAGGGGCACTCCTCCCCACGCTTACATTCACCCTTTACCCAAAATGAGCAAATGTGTGGTCTATTACGCTTGTAATATGGTGAGGTTCTTGCTAACTTCATTAATAAATCTGAAGCTGCTGCAGATTTACCTACAGATCCTGCTGGAGTAGTCGGATCCAGTTTGCTAATTTCATTGTCAATATTTTGCACGAAGTACTCTTTATTTACATCGGATCTGGGTATGTCATCTTTAACTTTTAAAGCCGCGTCTCGAACTTGAATTGGCAAGCCATATTCAAGATCTAATAAACAGGTTTGACAGACATTTTTCAACCTACTACATGTCTGACAAACCTCTGTTTTCTTGAAACGCATTCTTGCACCAGGGCACCATCTAAACACAGTAAATGGTCGTATGCATATCTTGCACTCCTTTCCGTACTTTTCTTTGGTCTGAAACATAGAACATTATTGCAATTACAAGAGGAAAAATTAATTATCTACTTGTCTATTTGTAATTAAGTTTATGATTATTCATAGGTCTTATATTTTTCATAATTACTTTAAAAAAATAACAAGACTCTCAGAACGAAAATTTAATTTGGGACAGATGATCAATTGAGCTAATCCAAGTAGAATGCTATCATTAGATCATAAAAGTAAATGTTTGTTTTGTTTTTCGAAGAAAAGATACACACACAGCATTTCTCTTGTACTCACAAGGACGCGCATTTACATCGGACCCATCACGTAAATAAATACACGGGACTAGTTATACTCTAGTAGGTATGGTATAAAACTAATTTTATTTATTATGAAAGTAAAAATCTTTTTTTTACAAGACTTACCATTCGAATATAAGGATTATCTCCCAAACATGTTTGACACAGAATTGGAAATTCCTGCGAAAAAAATGAATTTTTGTAGGTTAGTTCATGTCTGTTTTCTGATAATGTCAGTGAATTATGTTCGAGATAAAATGTTAATACTTACGGCATCTTCCCAATTTTGCCGGTTGTATGTATTGGTCGTCTTTGACATAGACATTTTCCAAGGATTTAAAAATTCTTAGCAATAATGCGTTCAATTTATTTGGCTGTTACAGGTAAACGTAGACAACAACGTCGCCTGGCCTCCGTACTGCAAGTTGCGCTTGCGACCAGTGGTCAGTGGTGGGTATGTATAATTGCGCTCGCGTATTATACATGTATTATACACGTATTATACGACAGCTTCAATCATGTTAGGGAGTATCTACATTAGGGGCGCGTCTTGTTGCGCCCCTATGCTGTTTATACAATGTACCGAATTTTTTTGGCGTATCCGCCAAAATCACTAGAGCATGTTGGTAACATTCACGGTGACACCCTTCCTAAAAAGTAACCGCAAAGTATCTAGCATACCAGAACACACCTATACTGATGTATAAATTTATGAAGCTAATGCCCGATCAAGATTTCATGTAAGTAATGCTGCTAATGGGTAATACGGGCAAGTTTTTCGCGAGTGTCCTTTTTTAATTAAAGGCCCAATGAAAACAATTGTCAAAATTACGAAAACTAGTGAAAGTTTCCACTAGTGAAAAAGGTGGCTCAGTCTATAAAACTTTGGCCGTGACCACCCAGCGGCAAGTGTCTGATGACGGCTACTAGATCATCACTGATGAGTCCAATCTAGTAGCCTGGACGAAACACTTCGATTGCTTTCTTTGACTACAATAAGATATTAACTTATTGTTTTTCGTAATTTTGACAATTTTTTTCATTGGGCCTTTAATTAAAAAAGGACACTCGCGAAAAACTTGCCCGTATTACCCATTAGCAGCATTACTTACATGAAATCTTGATCGGGCATTAGCTTCATAAATTTATACTATATTATACGGTGTTTGGGTTAATTATACACCGATAGATGGAGCCTCCTTTTCCACTAGTGAAAAAGGTGGCTCAGTCTATAAAGCTTTGGCCGTGACCACCCAGCGGCAAGTGTCTGCTGACGGTTACTAGATCATCACTGATGAGTCCAATCTAGTAGCCTGGACGAAACACTTCGATTGCTTTCTTTGACTACAATAAGATATTAACTTATTGTTTTTCGTAATTTTGACAATTTTTTTCATTGGGCCTTTAATTAAAAAAGGACACTCGCGAAAAACTTGCCCGTATTACCCATTAGCAGCATTACTTACATGAAATCTTGATCGGGCATTAGCTTCATAAATTTATACTATATTATACGGTGTTTGGGTTAATTATACACCGATAGATGGAGCCTCCTTTTCCACTAGTGAAAAAGGTGGCTCAGTCTATAAAGCTTTGGCCGTGACCACCCAGCGGCAAGTGTCTGATGACGGCTACTAGATCATCACTGATGAGTCCAATCTAGTAGCCTGGACGAAACACTTCGATTGCTTTCTTTGACTACAATAAGATATTAACTTATTGTTTTTCGTAATTTTGACAATTTTTTTCATTGGGCCTTTAATTAAAAAAGGACACTCGCGAAAAACTTGCCCGTATTACCCATTAGCAGCATTACTTACACCTATACTGATGATCAAAACAAACGAGTTTCTGCTTTCTGCAAGCAAAGTACTTAAACTTAAATTTTCTCTAAAAAAGTGACTGCAAAATGGAGCATTATAATGTAATTATTGAACTATTGGAGTTAAACATTAATTATATTCGATTACGACAACAATTAAAAAATCGAAGAAAGAAATTTAGAAGGTTGCAGCAGTTCCATTCACTTTGACATTGTTTTTGTAGTCATAGTTTTGCAATAACATGCTATCTTCTTGAGCCTTCTTTGAAATAATAAATGATTTTAAAAAGAACAATCTTTGATATAAGCTGTTTTCTAAATATGTCAAAATTTCTTTCTTTTCTACTTTCTTAGTCGCTGTAATAAAACTATCACAAAGGTATTGCTATTTGTCACGGATTTGTTGAACTATAACAATAAAAAATATATAATATCCATTTAATAAAAAAAATAGAAGTAAATATATATTTTTATTATAAATACCTGAATAATTCACATTTCCTTCATATTCCAAAGCTCTCTGGATGTCATTATATACTTTGTTTTTTTCAATTTCACTACATTCTTGATTATTATACATAAAAGAATTCGCTGAGTAAAATCTGACTATGATTTTTTCTGACGGAGTCATTGTAAAAAAATTAATTCAGCTATACAGAAAATCTAGATAAGTAGTTTGTTTTGATCTTTAGTATATAGAGGTTAGGAGGGTATATAGGTGTTGGTAGATAGTAAGAGGTATAGGTGTGTTCTCGTATGCTAGATACTTTGCGGTTACCATTTTGGAAGGTTGTCTCCGTGAATGTTACCAATACGCTCTAGTGATTTTGGCGGATACGCCAAAAAAATTCGGTATATTGTATAAACAGCACTAGTGTAGATACTCCCTTATACCTCTACCACATTTGCGTACGAATCCGCATAGCGCAGTGGCTGTGACTCCAATAGAGTACAGAGTGCTGTTTCGCGTGCTGTACGAGTGCTGTTTCGCGTGCCATGTCGTGGCAGCACGCGTGTTATGTGGAACGTTTAGTATTTATATCTTATAGTGTAGAAAGGTCTCGCCAGTTATCCTCTGCGCATGTGCGCACCGCCAGCTGATTTGAAAGAAAAAGCGAACTTATTTATTAATAATAAATTATTTACAAAATTACAATGTATATTTAATACTTTTATTATGTATAATATCATTACATTTCAATATATATTTATGTTTACTTTTGCAAAAATAAAGAAATACTAAAAAAATTTATATTTATTATTATTAAAAAAAGGCATAGAAATAAATTGATAATACATTTGAAATTTTTTAAATTTATTTCAATAGCAAATATAAAAAGTTATACATTAGTGAATATTAGTAAAACATTAGTAAAACATTAGTAAAATATTAGGCATTAATACCTACGGAAAAATATTATACGATACAGAATTATAAAATTCACTTATATAAGATACAAAATTACAAGCAAAAGGCAGCAATGATAGTATTTCACAAAATTGAATAAAGAATAATAAAAAGCATTTTTTTTTTACGATTGAATTTAATTATATTCACTCGTTGTAGTACTTAAAATTCATAAAATTTGAAAAAGGAATCTAAAAACATTCTTATTAAACTTAAAAAAATTACTAATACAAGATGAAAAATTAGAATCATTATTTTTTAATGTAATTTTTAAAAATTTTCATTATTTTTAGAAAAACTGGGCCTTTTTTTTGTTTAGGTAACATATTAAAATTCATTATAATGATGTTGATTCTGGCTACAATGGATGTTTTCATGTTAACATTTTCAACCTGCATTTTTGATAAGGCTTTCAATTCGATATTCGATGGCTGTTCCCTCTTCCTTTTCTTCGAAGTTTTAGTATAAATATTTTTGTCAGAAGTTAACATAGCTACATTTCTCTGAGATCAACTGGCGGTGCGCACATGCGCAGAGGATAACTGGCGAGACCTTTCTACACTATAAGATATATATACTAAACGTTCCACACGCGTGTTGCCACGACATGGCACGCGAAACAGCACTCGTACAGCACGCGAAACAGCATCTGTACTCTATTGGAGTCACAGCCAGTGGAGTCACTAGGAAAACTTTGTAATGCCAACTTTGCAGGAAAGTCACTATGGTTTCGTGAGGAACTTCTATTGTTGAGAGGGTTCACGAAGTCATACTGACTTTCCTGTACAGTTGGCACTAGCGAGTTTCGCTTAGGCCTTCTAGTGATTCCGCTGCGTCGTACGCATTCATGCGCAAGCGTATTCACATATGTGGCCAAAGCCTGAGGCCGTGGCCACATAAGGCCGCAGCCACATAAGCGCGGACGGACGCGGACGGACGCGGACACGCGCGCGCGTACGCGCTGACTTTTAATGATAAGGTTGGTATCTTTAGCTGTAGCCAACCTTACAAATTTTAAAGGAAAAGAATGAACTAACCTGCTCCAAAATGTGAGAAAACTCAACCTATCAATTAGACTCACATAGCATGTAAACTTGCTTACTTGCTCCGAAAAAATTATCTATAAGAGTTAACAGTTGAGTTAAGAAGTGAGTTAAAAAATAAAATGAGAAAATAAAAAAAAATAAATAAAATTTAATAAAATTAAATGAGTTTTATACTTTTTTTTCGTCGAATAATTATGGAATAATTATGGATAGATTCACTATTGAAGTTGTTACTGTGTGTATAAATTATTTAAGATAAGCAAGGCAAGTGTATAAAGGAACAATTGTTATCCGGAGCAAGTACATACTATGCGGGTCTAATTGATAGGTTAAGTTTTCTTACATTTTGGAGCAGGTCAGTTCATTCTTTTCCTTTAAAATTTGCAAGGTTGGCTACAGTCAAAGATACCAACCTTGCAAATTTTAAAGGAAAAGAATGAACTGACCTGCTCCAAAATGTAAGAAAACTTAACCTATCAATTAGTCCCGCATAGTATGTACTTGCTCCGGATAACAATTGTTCCTTTATACACTTGCCTTACTTATCTTAAATAATTTATATACACAGTGACAACTTCAATAGTTAATCTATCCATAATTATTCCATAATTATTCGACGAAAAAAAAGTATAAAACTCATTTAATTTTATTAAATTTTATTTATTTTTCTTTATTTTCTCATTTTATTTTTTAACTCACTTCTTAACTCAACTGTTAACTCTTATAGATAATTTTTTCGGAGCAAGTAAGCAAGTTTACATGCTATGTGAGTCTAAGTGAGAGGTTTAGTTTTCTCACATTTTGGAGCAGGTTAGTTCATTCTTTTCCTTTAAAATTTGCAAGGTTCGCTACAGCCAAAGATACCAACCTTATCATTAAAAGTCAGCGCGTACGCGCGCGCGTGTCCGCGTGCGTCCGCGTCCGTTCGCGCTTATGTGGCCGCGGCCTGAGGCCCCCGCTACATAAGAGCGTTTGCACGCGGGTGCACGCGTATGCAACTAGGGAATATCTAGTAATTTTCGATGCAGCCAACGTGAAAAATTTAGTGCCTCCAAAAAAAACTGTTCGGTATCTGCTTTCTTTGGAGGCACTAAATTTTTCACGTTGGCTGCATCGACAATTACTAGTTATCTTACGCGTGCATACGCGTGCGCCCGCGTGCAAACGCTCTTATGTAGCGAGGGCCTGAGGGAGAGTCCAGACTGACGCTGCGCGTACAATCCGCGGATGCGCACTGCGCATCTAACCAATAGCAGCTTGGCTCGTGAGAACTAGATCATCTTTCTTTCTACTCGATTCCGCTCGAGCCAAGCTGCCATTGGTTGGACGCGCAGCGCGCATCCGCGGATCGTACGCGCAGCGCCAGTCTGGATCCTCCCTGACAAGACTCGTGAAGTTAGCGAAACTAAATTATAAATATCAATATTTTTGATTAATCTTTAATCCAAT
Source organism: Torymus aiolomorphi (assembly GCA_036365515.1). Classification (NCBI taxonomy): domain Eukaryota; kingdom Metazoa; phylum Arthropoda; class Insecta; order Hymenoptera; family Torymidae; genus Torymus; species Torymus aiolomorphi. The sequence continues at coordinate 37,524,051 of CM070875.1, forward strand.
CGATTCCTCCAGTTTTGCCGAATTAACCTCCGCAATTATTTTTATTTGCGTATTAATAGTTTAAAAGTTATTTGCAAACAAAATATTGCGGCGCTAAATTAAATTAAATTATTTTATGCGATATATGTTTAAAAATTAATTATTATAAAAATACCATTACAAAGCTCCGTTCTTGCGGATTATGGTAATATAATAAACGTTGTGATTTTTTATTACGATTAATAAATAAAAAATATTTTCTTTTCATAGATAAATATAGTTTCATTTCCTAGTGACTTTTCCTAGTGACTTTTGTAGACGCAAAAATAATAATGCTGTGCAGGGCCCTTTCTACATATGTGTATTCTGTCCGTTCTAGACAACTTCTCTCTATGTCTGTCTCTGTCTTACATAAACGGAACAGATCTATCTGGGGCCTTTCTACATATGTGTGTTGTGTGTGTTCCGTGTGTTCCCGACAAAGACAGATAGATCTGTTCCGTTTATGTAAGACAGAGACAGACATAGAGAGAAGTTGCCTAGAACAGACAGAACACACATATGTAGAAAGGGCCCTGTCTTTGTCGGGAACACACAGAACACACAGAACACACATATGTAGAAAGGCCCCTGGGGCCTTTCTACATATGTGTGTTCTGTGTGTTCTGTGTGTTCCCGACAAAGACAGATAGATCTGTTCCGTTTATGTAATACAGAGACAGACATAGAGAGAAGTTGTTTAGAACAGACAGAACACACATATGTAGAAAGGGCCCAGTGTGCACATAGCTGGATAGGCCATAGCTACGGAAAAAAAAGCTGCTAGACGCCACTCCACATCGACCATTTGGGGTCATACCCTTACAGACGTGAGACGTTACAGTTTATACATAGTTCTACACGTTAAACAGGCGCCAAATTGCCAGTCGAAAGGACAGAAGAAGAAGCCTACTTTATAAATCTACAATTATATAAGAAAGAAAAAAGAAACCTCGCAGGTCGCAGCACGGAGGCCATGCGACGTGATTGTGTACGTTTACGCGTAACAACCACATAAATTGAACGCATTCTTGCTAAGAATATTTAAATCCTTGAAAAATGTCTATGTCAAAGACGACCAATACATACAACCGGCAAAATTGGGAAGATGCCGTAAGTATTAACATTTTAACTCTAACACAATTCACTGACATTATCAGAAAACAGACATGAACTAACCTACAAAAATTCATTTTTTTCGCAGGAATTTCCAATTCTGTGTCAAACATGTTTGGGAGATAATCCTTATATTCGAATGGTAAGTCTTGTAAAAAAAGGATTTTTACTTTCATAATAAATAAAATTAGTTTGTTACCATACCTACTAGAGTATAACTAGTCCAGTGTATTTATTTACGTGATGGGTCCGATGTAAATGCGCGTCCTTGTGAATGCAAGAGAAATGCTGTGTGTGTATCTTTTTTTCGAAAAACAAAACAAACATTTACTTTTATGATCTAATGATAGCATTCTACTTGGATTAGCTCAATTGATCATCTGTCCCAAATTAAATTTTCGTTCTGAGAGTCTTGTTATTTTTTGAAAGTAATTATGAAAAATATAAGACCTATCAATAATCATAAACTTAATTACAAATAGACAAGTAGATAATTAATAATAAGTAAATAGATAATTAATTTTTCCTCTTGTAATTATGATAATGTTCTATGTTTCAGACCAAAGAAAAGTATGGAAAGGAATGCAAGATTTGCATACGACCATTTACTGTGTTTAGATGGTGCCCTGGTGCAAGAATGCGTTTCAAGAAAACAGAGGTTTGTCAGACATGTAGTAGGTTGAAAAATGTCTGTCAAACCTGTTTATTAGATCTTGAATATGGCTTGCCAATTCAAGTTCGAGACGCGGCTTTAAAAGTTAAAGATGACATACCCAGATCCGATGTAAATAAAGAGTACTTCGTGCAAAATATTGACAATGAAATTAGCAAACTGGATCCGACTACTCCAGCAGGATCTGTAGGTAAATCTGCAGCAGCTTCAGATTTATTAATGAAGTTAGCAAGAACTTCACCATATTACAAGCGTAATAGACCACACATTTGCTCATTTTGGGTAAAGGGTGAATGTAAGCGTGGGGAGGAGTGCCCCTATCGTCATGAAAAACCTACAGATCCAGATGATCCGTTAGCGGATCAGAATATCAAAGACCGGTACTATGGGGTTAATGATCCCGTAGCGGACAAGTTGATGCGGCGTGCGGCAGCAATGCCAAAATTAGAGCCGCCCGAAGATACAACAATTACCACGCTGTATGTTGGTAATCTAGGGGAAATTATAAATGAAAAAATATTAAAAGATCATTTTTACCAGTATGGTGAAATAAGATCTATTACCATTGTTGCCAAGCAACAATGCGCTTTTATTCAATATACGCAAAGATCTGCAGCAGAAACAGCTGCCGAGAGAACATTCAACAAATTAATCTTAGGAGGTAGAAGATTAACCATAAAATGGGGCCGATCGCAAGGACGGCAAACGGTGTCTGCTGCAGAAGGCATTAATGAAATCTTGAAACCCGTGCCTGGCTTACCAGGAGCTCTTCCCCCTCCTCCAGAAGTTACTAACAATTACTTTAATTTGCCAGGCATGCTTCCTTCACAAATAATTCCACCACCACCAATGCCACCACCAGCATTTATTTTTACACCTCCAATAGCACCAATCTTTCCTCCAGGTACCACATCAGCACCTATACATTACCCAAGTCAAGATCCATCACGAATGGGAACTTGTCAAGGTGTTGGCAAACCATGGCCAGAAGAAAATTAGAAAGAGTTCTAAAAACATTGTGTATATTTATCTCATCGCACATAAGTGGAGTGAAAACAACTACTAAAAAGGCATTTAATAAATTAAACACATGTACATAGAGTGTGATTGTTGAATGAACTGGAAGGTGTTAAAAAAGTTAATTTCAGCTGCTTGGAAAGATATTTAATAAAATAAATATAGGGCGATGTTGTACTTACGACAGATGATTAAAAATAGTAATCTGTCGTAAAATTTTTCAAAATATGGTTATATTAGACGTATTAATTGCGAGGAACAATAATCTATCCCCAAAACACATAAATTTTAACGTTTTGTATATTAAAAAGGATAAAGAAAAACTATAATAAAATTTGTTTAATTCTGGAAATTAATCTAAATAAAAAACCAGGGTTAGAGGGGGGAGAGTATAAAATACGTGGTATAAAATACCGTTCGAAACGAGTGCAGAAGTTGATTATTTACTTCATGTGAATATCATAATCATCACCTTCCTCACCAGTGTCGAAATGTACTATTAATTAATTCTAGAAATTAATTAATAGTACTTAAGAATAATAAATTTCAATTCCGGAAAGCGGAACATAGAATACGTATACTGGACCATCGGTCATAGATCACACGACATACATAGAAATTTTAATTCGTATATCGATCTGTCGTAAGTATAACAGTACCGATAAACATATGTATATAAGGTGTGATTGTTGAACAAACTAGATGATGTCAAAGAAGTTAATGTCCAAATAAATTTAAAAGTTTGACTGCGAAATGTAAAATTTTGTTGTATAAAAATCAGATTGATAATATTAGAATAATATTACATAGATTATAACCTGTAAATTTGGACTAAAAACTATATTGTTAATAAAAGCTTTTTAAAATAAAATTGTTTTGAATTGTAATTTGTTTAGAAAATAATACTATGTAACTTGAGTAAAAAGTAAAAGAAGGAAAGTAGTATAACTTTGGTCCTCCTTTTTCCGAAAAAAAGTGGCTATTTTAGTTGAGATGGGAATATAATAGTACATTATGTAACAAGGGCGTAAAGTTGCAAATTATTCCCGCGGGCGAGTTCACCCGAGCGAGCGAAGCGAGGGCAGTATGATCACTCAAGGGAATGATCCACTTTACTCCCGTATTACAGTACTTTATTTTTAGCTCCACCGAGGCCACTTTATAGACTAATTTTATTGTAAGTTATTTTGTATTTATATGTTATAATTTTGTTCGTTTTAACCAAACTTTTACCAATTTTGTACATGAAATCTGAGGTGATTTCTCAGGTGAGATCTCAGGTAATTATTCAGGTATGAGACCTCAGATGATTTCTTATCTGATATCTCATGTACAAAATTTGTAAAAATTGAAAAATTGTGTAAAATGCTTCCAAACGTGGATTTTTGAGCTCGCCTGGGGGGTAAAACATCCTGACAGGCGATTTCTAATACTGAAGAAGCTGATTTTTAATTTACGTAAGTTTTTCGCAGCATCAGGAACAATCAGGAGGAGAATCTCAGGTGAGATATCAGACATCAGACAAAGAGTTTAAGCCCTGAAAATCCAAAATCGGACGAAAATTTTTGAAGTGTTTCGACTTTTAAAAATCATATGTTTTAATACATTTTTTATTCTATTCAAAATAATGCCGCATCTTCAAATTTTATTCAATTCTTATTTTTTTAGTCTTATATTGTTCGGAGAAGAATTCCTAACACATTGCGGAACTCAGAAATACCAAATGTCTTGACAAATTACTGGGCTAAGGTTTTCAAAAAAAGAGCTAACTTTTTAAGTTAACTGTACTTTTGAAAATGTTTAATTATTTGAAACAGAAAAAATATTTTATATTTCTGAGTTCCGCGATCTGTTAGGAGTTCTTCTCCGAACAATATAAGACCAAAAAAATAAGAATTGAATAAAATTTGAAAATGCGGCATTATTTTGAATGAAATCGAACATATGTGATTTTTAAAAGTCGAAATACTTCAAAAATTTTCATCCGATTTTGTTAGAAAATAGTACATTGTGTACCTGCGCAAAGTGGGCCTTTTTAGATCGAGTGTGAAGTTTGCAGTACGAGTCGTAGGTGAGCTATAGCACGAACCGAAGGCGAGTGCGTTTTGCGAACCGAAGACAAGTACTATACAAACACATGAGGTCAAAAGGCCCACTAAGCCCCAGGTGCACACCATATTTTTTGTGACTCGTATTGATTTTCGGCGTTTTTGAACCTAAAAAGCAAGGCTACATTGATTTTTTGCAATTTTACGGAATTTTAGAGTAACGGGCGCAATAGTATATTACGATACGTGTGACTAAAGTCATAAAGTGGCTCTTTTTTGCACGCCCGGTCAAAAATATCCAGTTGGGAAATCCAACTGGATTTTCCAAGAGGGAAATCCAGCTGGGGAAGAGTGGATTCCAGCTGGATTTTGGTGGATTTCCAGTCGGATTCCCAGTTGATGATATCAAATATTCCCACCCATTTTTAACTGGATTAAATGGAAATCCACTTATAATAAATGGGAATTCCTGGGCGAAGGCGGAAATCCATGTAAAAATCCAGTTAAATGTTTGTGGGAATCCACCTAACTTTCGCATTTCTATTAAATGGGAATCCACTCAAAATTCTACTTAATAATAAATGGGAATCCCAGCGTGACGGCGAAAATCCATGTAAAAATCCAGTTTAATATAGATGGGAATCCATCTAACTTTCGCTTTTCTATTCAATGGAAATCCAGTTAATAATGCATAGGAATCCTGTTATATCTAGGTGGGAATCCACTTAAATATCCAGTTAAAAATGGGTGGGAATATTTGGTATCATCAACTGGGAATCCGACGGGAAATCCACCAAAATCCAGCTGGAATCCACTCTTCCCCAGCTGGATTTCCCTCTTGGAAAATCCAGTTGGATTTCCCAACTGGATATTTTTGACCGGGCGGCGTGAGGTGAGTGCCCGAGCGCAGCGAGGGCGCTAAACGCCGTGCAATAAAGAGCCACTAAGTCACGAATATCGTATAATACTATTTTATACCACTCTAACCTCAAAATCACAACTTTGATATGATTTTTCGGCGCTCGTGGTATAAAATACCGTTCGAAACTAGTGCGTAAGTCGATTATTTAGGTGGTGTGACTTTTTCGCACTCGCTTCGGTCGTGCAAAAAGTCACACCAGCTAAATAATCGACTTTCCCACCCGTGTCGAAATGTACTATTAGGGACAATGTACATAAGAGCCGTGTCGTGCTGTGTCGTGCTGTGCCTTGCCGTGCCGTGCCTTGCTCTTGCCGTGCCTTGCCGTTTCGTTCCCACTTCTGTCGGTTTATAAGCATGTATTCTATATATCTCTGTAGGAACGAAACGGCAAGGCACGGCAAGAGCAAGACATGACACGGCAAGGGCAGGACAAGGCACATCACGACACAGCACGACACCGCTCTTATGTACATTGTCCCTCCCTACTGAAAAAGTGCAGCTGATTATCAGCTGATAATCAGCTGATAATCAGATGATAATCGTGCCAAAACGGCACCTGATTATCAGCTGATTTTCACATGAAAATTTATCGTTTAAAATTTATTTATTATTAATTATTATTTATTGTTATAATTTATTATTATAGTTCATTTACTTGAATCTATACGATTGACTAAAGTATTTAAAATAATGTACACTGTGGCAAAGAAGTTTTGAATTATTTGTCATAATTTAGGAATGTAAAATTAAAATTAACAATAATAAATGATAATAATAATTAATAATAAATGAAAATATCAACAGGATTTTCAGGTCAAAATCAGCTGATAATCAGATGATAATCACCTGACAGTCACCTTATAGTGACCCGATTCTCAGATGATTATCAGCTTATATGCACCTGAAAATCATGTTGATATTTTCATTTATTATTAATAATAATTATTATTAATTATTGTTAGTAATGTTACATTCCTAAATTGCAACAAATAATTCAAAACTTCTCTGACAGCAACCACATTTTTCAACATTTTTTCGAACACATTAATAATTAATCGTAGATTCAAGTAAATGAACCATTATAGTACTTTATAATAATAAATATCAATAATTAATAATATAATAAATAAATTTTAAACGATAAATTTTCATGTGATAATCAGCTGATAATCAGGTGCTGTTTTGGCACGATTATCACTTGATTATCAGCTGATAATCAGCTGCACTTTTTGAGTAGGGCTTATAGCATTGCCTGCCCAAAGCCCGCTGTCACGCCTATCCGTGACTAAAGTGCGGGCTTTGGTCACACCGTGCTATAATAGTATATTACGATACGGGTGACTAAAGTGGATCTTTTTGGCACGGCGTGAGGTTAGTGCCCGAGCGCAGCGAGGGCGCTAAATGCCGTGCAATAAAGAGTCACTAAGTCACGAGTATCGTATAATATATTTCAACACGTGCATGAAACGGACCTTCTTTCATGCCTGAGAGTCGTGTAGAAAATCGCGCATTTCGTGCGTGATTTGGGAAAGAATGAACAAAATCCATTTTGCTTCCTCATAGAGCGGAAGCTTTGTAATAGCGAAAAAAATTTTCGAGACAAAAAATGTTCAAAAAGATGTTTTAAAGCGATATATGTCGATATTTGTCGATTTTAAGAAAATTTTTTTTCGTGTCTGTGTGTATGTGTGTGTGTGTGTTTGTGTGTACGTAAACTCTAATTTATATCTCGGAAACCATTTAGATAAAATAAAACATCACTGGTGGTGTTATAAAATCATTACATTCTTATGTATTTGTTATATCCCTAGTGGAAATTTAATTTGGGCAAAACGGTTTAAAACAATTCGTAACTGTTCAAATCTGTTTAAAACTGTTTATTAGTGTGAATTTTTGGACGTTTAAAACAGTTCTAAACAGTTATGAACAATTTTGAACAGTTTTGAACAATTTTGAATTTTTGTATTGAAAATGTACTGATCAGACATTTATTTGATCAGTTTAAAACAGTCTTAAATAGTTATGAACAATTTTAAACAGTTTTAAACAACTCAGAATTATTGTATTGAAAATGTACTGATCATCAGAAAATTATTTGAAATAGTTTAAAACAGTTTTGAACAGTTTACAGCAGTTTTGAGCAAATTAAATTTCCAGTAAGGAAGCGACTTTTCGTCATATCTGCGACGACGGCGACATTAATAACTGTTCAAAACTGTTCAAAACTATTCTAAACAAATTCATATTGTTCAAACAAAAGTTCAGAACGGATTAAAACTGTTCAAAATTGTTTGAAACCATTCATAAATGTTCAAAACCATTTAAAACTGTTTAAAACAGTTTATAACTGTTCAAAATTATTTTAAACTGTTTTAAATAAATTCTTATTAATTAATAATATTTTAATACAAAAGTTCAAAACAGTTTTAAATTGTTCGTAAATGTTTAAAAAAGTTCAAAAGTGTTCAAAACTGTTTAAAACTGTTCATAACTGTTTAGAACTGTTTTAAACGTCCAAAAATTCACACTAATAAACAGTTTTAAACGGTTTTGAACAGTTTTAAACAATTTTAAACAGATTTGAACAGTGACGAATTGTTTTAAACTATTTTGAGCAAATTAAATTTCCACTAGGGATTTTATATATCATAATTTATTATCTTTATCTTAGAGGAATTCATATAGAATCACATAGTGTTACGTCCTGTGACGTATTTTCATATTTGCAAGTTTTACGCGCTGAATTCAAGTCAGTCGCATTTAGTAAGTAAACGAATACTTGCGAAATGTTGACGCAGTAACGTAACGCCGCGAATCATTTTTTAATGTCATTGTGCCGAACGGCTAATTCTTAGGAAACGTCAAACGCAATTTTTAATTAGACCGTTCAGTCAGCGAGCCGAATTTGAGATCTGAATAAGTCAGTTGGAGCGAATTAGACTCCATGCCGCGATTTTAATAATTTTCCAAACAATCAATTTCAATTTTTATTTATGGAGTCAAGTCTCCGATACGCTGTAACCTATGTTATAATTATTATATTATATTATATATTAATGAAACATATTTCAGGTCAACTGTCCTGAACTCGAAAATAAACGCAATAAGTGCAACTTTTCAACTCGCATAAAAACTCAGAAAAGCGATGTAAAAGAATTTTATCAAGCACGGTTTTCATAGGTTTTGAGACGAGCTTTCCAACGGTGCTACGCATTTTCCAAAATTTTCCGATTTTCATTTTCTCAAAGGTAACCCATTTTAATGCTTTTTAAAACATGCTACATTGAAAGATGAGATTTTTTATGTTAACGTAAAAAATAAAGTCATAAATAGAAAAGGGCCTTTTTTGTTTTTTTGCGAGGTATGGTTCACCAAAGAGCGCGGGACCATCCGCCGCGCGGCGGCTTCGACCGGACTCGCGAGCTTGTGTCGACATAATGTATATATTATAAAATTTTTATATGAATTGCTCATAGCAGTATGAGAAATTTATATTATTTTATTTCTTAGAGGGTTTCGTTCTATTTATTTTCGCAATTTGTTTTACTTTTTTTACTTGTCGAACTTGTTTACTTTTTATTCTGTTACACTGAGAGAAGAATATTGTTATTGTTAATATATTTATCTATTTGAAATACAACTATTTCACATGTTTAAGGATAAAGTGAGATCTCATGTGAGAAATTGTTAAAAATTGTAAAATTATTTGAAACGCTTTGGAAGGTGTATTTTTGAATTCATTTGGGTGATAACACTATACCTATTAGGCAGTTCTCCTCGTATGGAAATAATAAAAGTAGGATATCATATAAAACCGTAGGAAATTGTAGGAAAATGTAGGAAAGTGTAGGAAACTGTTGGTTTTTGGACAAAATTAGTACAATTTTGTACATTTTTGTACATTTTTGTATGGTTTTATACGTTTTCATACGATTTATAAATTTTCTCAAATTTGTCTGTAAAAACTTAAATGTATGAAAACGTAAGAAAATGTAAGAAAACGTACGAAAACATACATTTCCATAAGTTTTAATGAATCTTACAGTTTCGTACAGTTTTGTTCATTTATTTACGGATTCGTACGCGTATATACTTTCACGCATTTTATTACGATTCGTAAATTTTTTGCGTATATAACAAATTTTTCCGATCGCAATAGTAATGTGGGAAATACTGTACAAAACTGTACGAAACCGTATGAAAACGTGGGAAACCGTAGAATTTAACCATGCAAACTGTCCGAAAACCAACACTTTTGTACAGTTTTGTACAGTTTTTACGGTTTGCTACAGTTTTGTATAGTTTGTTACGATTTACTACACTTGCTTTTTTCCAATATGGATCAGTTATGGAATACTCGTTTTTAATTAATGCAAGATTTTTACCGCCCCCTCCAGCCGAATCTCACGCGAGATCTTTCATTAGGGCAATAAACAGCAACCGTGTCATGATTGAGGTTATCTGATATAATTGCCATACTCGCTTATATGATGCTTCATTTCAGTACTCTTTTTATAATAAATATCTGCAGTACAAATGGTGGCTTGATCATTTTTCCAATGGAACGATTAAGCTGCGCTTTGAACAACAAAAGAATAATTTTTCAAAATCTAAGAAAACTATAAATTCATCTTCCTTCAACTCACCTTAAAGATTTTTTTACATAAAACGATTGCTTATTGGCAATAAAACTATGTGTTTTTACCCTACTGAAAAAACTCATATGAGATCTTATATGAGATTCCAGTGTAGTCACAGTTTGTTAAAAACTCATATGAAGTCTCATGTAATTTTCTAATCAAACTGCCATTAAACTGGAAACTCATTGCTTTTCAGTGTATTAAGACGTGGTAGGTCGTCATACCCGCCCACTCTGTGTCGCATACTTTTCTACATACTCGGATGAGTCCCTTTTACCCAGGTGTTAGGCCACCCTCCAGGGTGCAAGACCCTGGAGGTGAGGAATGCAGCCAAATACCTCAGAGTAATTCTGGACAGGAAGTTGACCTGGGACAGGCACGTTCTTACCCAACCTGATAAGTTCCTGTCAGCTTTCTGGATGTGCCGAAGGGCGTTTAGCAGCACTTGGGGCCTCAGCCCCAAGATCAGCCTGTGGCTCTATAGAGCCGTACTGGTGCCTAGGCTTGTCTATGCTGCTGCGGTCTGGTGGCGCAGAACAGAGCTGACCGTGGTTATATTGGAGGGGCTTCGAGGGCTTGTATTGAGGGGAGCCACGGGCGCGATGAGTACCATATCACAAGGGCACTGGGTGCAGTGGCGGACGTTAAGCCCCTTCACCTTACCATTACCGCAGCTGCGGCTATAACAGCTCATAGGTTCGGGACTCAGGGCAAGTAGAGACAGGGTACAAGGCATACTCAGTTTCCCGAAGAACTGGGTTCCTCACTAGTTTTGTCCATGCCATTGGATGTGATGATCCCGAAATATACCTTTGGAAGGAGGTACGGGACCGTCATACTAGCGAGGCAAGACTGGGCGACGGAGAGGGACAATAGCTACCGGGCAGCGAAGACATCTGGTACACTGATGGCTCCAAAACCGATAGCGGTACCGGCTCCCCCTCATGAGGCCACATGCCACAGTTTTTCAATCGGAAATATACGCCATCCTTCGGTGTGTTCAAAGAATTGAAGAGCTTAATTGGCATTCAGGGTAGACGCATCGCAGCACAGAACGGCCTCTCAGCTGGTCTGGGACTGCAAAGCGCTGAACAGACTAGCGGAGAGAAACACGACTCGTCTACTCTGGGTACCGGGGCACACCGGGATAAGAGGGAACGAGATTGCAGCGAGGCTCGCTGGGCTGGGAGCCAGCTCTTCCACAGACGATTCATCAGCGCGCCTAATAGGGATCTCTAAATCCGTGGTGATGTAGGCAGTCGTCAAGTGGACACGGATACTGCACACCAGGGATTGGCAAAGCGGTGGTGGTATCAGGCAGACCAAAGCTATGCTAGGCCAGGACATCAACCCGGACTGGACCCGATGTATATGTGGAGGCAGCAGAAGGGACGCCCGGCTGCTAGTACACATTGTTACGGGGCATGGGCGTCTCAGATATCACTCGACCAAATTAGGGCTGACGATATGTGGTCGGTGCAGATGGTGTGATCAGGCGGATGAGACCCCCATTCATCTTCTGACGACCTGCTCCATGTTCGCCAGCCTAAGACACCAGCTACTGGGGAGCCACTTCCCGGCGATCTGCGAAATCAGAGCAACCCGGTCCGGGACAATCCTCTCCTTTTGGAGAAGGGCAAGGCTACCGGAATAAGGGTTGCCGGTTCAAATGGTGATACAATGGATCTTAGACCTAAGTACCCAAGGCCGAATCCCCCCTTCAGGCAGTAATAATAATAATAATAATAATAATAGGCCACCATGCGCCGCCTCGCAGCCGCGCTTCAGACTGGAGACCCATACAGCGCCTCGTATGAGATCTCGTGCCAAAACCTCATATAAGAACTCATATGAGATCTCATATGAGTACTTATGTGAGTCTTGTCTTGTATGATATCTCATGTGAAATCTCATGAGTTTTTTCAGTAGGGTAATCACTTTCAATTAATGTTCTCACTCTCTTAAAAAGCAAACGTTTTTAGGATCAACTCGTACAATGGCATTCATGCAATCCTTATAGGTTTTTAAAGGTTTGTCTGAATCTTTCGTTAAAATTTCTAAATAAGTGCTTTTATCATTAATTTTACATTTTCGTCATGAACACAAACTGTATGAGTTCCACTCGCTCCATCTAAAACGCATTGAGGAGGTCAGAGTTGAGTAAACTTTGTAAAACCGATCCTGATATCTTTGTTCTCATCGTTAATTTGAGCATGTAATTCATTAAGATTACATAATAATAAACGCTTTTGCTTATGAATTCTGCTCCCATTATTTTGTTTTATAGAAATAAAATCTTTCATGCCAGGCATTACTTGAATTATAACATCACGCGAATAAAAATTATGTACACAAATCTCAAGACAATGATTTTCCTTTTTTGGAATTTGAAGTTGTTAAAATTTCATATTTTTCTAATTCTTTAGCTAGTCTTAATGCTTCTCGCTCAGTTGAATTAAATTCTGTCATGAGCTTTATACGACTCCAATATTTAGGAGCAAGTGAGTCATAAAATTTTCTCATTTTTCTCATTAAATAATTTTTTATATTTAATTTGTTCAAGAGTTGCTACTCGGAGCATCTTTATGATAATCATTATCACAGTGGTTTAAACTTTTATCATTGTATTGATCAATAAATTCACGATTTTGCTTCCTCATACAGAAAGCTTTGAAACGGTGAAAAAACATTTTCGCGACGAAAAATGTTCAAAGGATGTTTTAAGGCGATGTATGTCAAAATTTGTCGATTTTGATAAAATTTTTATTTCTCTAGTGTGTATGTGTGCGCGCGCGCGTGTGTGTGTGTGTGTGTGTGCAAAATCCTCGATATCTCGAGAATCATTCCACCAATTTTCGTCGGACAAGGCTTATCCTCTTCTTCTCAAGGAGAACACTCGGTAGTCTGATTGATTTAAGTTTTTATTGATTTTCTTTTGTTTTATAACCAAAAAGCGATTTTGAATTATCAGTTTTTCTGATTTTTGTATATCTTACAGCCTATCTAACTTAATATAATAAACTTTTCTTGAAAGATCTTTGAATTACCTACATTTTCTTTTTTTAATTTTCGGTAAAATTAATTCGAATGCTAGCGTTATCAAAAGATTATGTACTAATTATGGGCACGTTTTTAGGAAATCTTTGAGTTGCGTTTATGTTAAAAGTTTTATAATTGATGCAATTTTACAACATTCAACGGCGTCAGCTCTCAATGGATAATACAAAATCTATATAATTTACCGCGTATATATGAGTACACAATTAATCTCTTATTTCATCAGTGCCATCAGTGGCACGCATGCAACGCGATCGAGAATCTTACTAATATCTACTAAGCGCGGGATCACTATGCACAGCGACAATGAGGAATTTATTGGACCGTCTTCGTCATAGCACACTTTTCGTCCCAAGGGTAAGATTCAGCGCTGTATAAAAGGTCGAGAGACGTATCCGTCGAATCACAGTAGTGATGATGCCGATGATGATGCAGCTATAAACGCTGCATTCGGTGGCTGCCCTGCTGAAAAACGTCGATTGAAAGCCAAATTTCTAGCTGCCTCGTCGATTTATAAAGGTAATAGGTGACGGTGATATACTACTATGACTATGATTTAAGAATGTAGAAGATAATATTGTTAACCAACTAGTGGTAAACGAGTGAAAACTGCAGAATATGTGGAAATAATTGGACAGTGATGGTCATGGTATAGGTTTCCAAGGGTAAGATTCAGCGCTGTTTGAAACATCTAAATACAAGGCCAAATCCAAATAGAGTACTACTTTTACGCATGCTCAGGTTTGCAAGCGTGTTCTAAGATAGCACTCTAAAATAGCACACAAAAATAATATTCGATACGTGTGATAAAAATGATTCTCACACAAGTGCGCGAAGTAGGTGATTCGCGCACGAGTGCTATTTAGGCATGAAAAAAGGCCCGTTTCATGGACGTCTTAAAAAAAAGCTATTTTAGAACTTGTCTTTGTCTCATGCTGAACATCTTATCACCCTCGCTTGAAATAGCTCATTTACTGTTCTTATTGCACAATTAATGTACTATTATATTTATCATATATCATACATTTTATTTATATTTAATTAATTTAATTAATGTATTTTATATGCATATTCTTTTGAAGGTGTGCAAATCCGCGGACTACAGACAACAACTGGGGTACAAAAGCGGAAAAAATTTTTTTTGAGGGCACACCTACCACGTAAGGTTTTTTCGGTTCTTTTAGGGTCCCCCAACATGAAAATACTCGTGAACACTCATTATCCGTTGCCAAGCTTTTTTGTCGACAAAATCAATTTTTCTTATGGAGACGATTTAACATGGGAAAAATGGACGAAAAGTAGTTATTGATGATTAACCAATAGCAAATTATCGAAGAGGCCAAACCAAATTCCATAAAAAAGCGATTAAAGTTGAAGAATAGGGCTTTAATTTGAGATAAGAATCGCTAAAATCGGTCGATTCTGTGCAAAGCTACGTGAAGTTGAAAATGGCTGTAGTCCGCGGATTTGCACACACACACACACAAACGCACACACACACGCACACACACACACACCCACACACACACACACATACACACACACACACACACACACACACACACACATATATATATATATATTAAATAAATTTCCATATTTATTTGATCCAAATTTTTGTGATTATTCACTGAATGAATATTCGAGTATATCCAGCAAATTTAGAAAAAACCCTTTTTTTCGAACAATAGATAATCATAACGTCATTGTACACGTAGTTGTTGCACTCAAAGTCAGTCGATAAGCAAATTGTAACTTCCCAACATATTTATACCTCGAGGTTGCATGACTTTTCAGTCTTGAGATAATTTATGTGTTTATCTTTCCAACTTCGTTTTTAATGTACAACCTATTTAGAGCAATCTGTTTCGAGCATATCTAGCAAAATTTAGAAAAAGACTTTTTTTTTGAACAGAGAAAACAATTATAAATATTTCTAGATTTAAAAAACAAAATTCAGTTTACATATATTTTAGAAAACGATTTCCAGTTGTATTAGCTTTTACTATAATATTTTTTTTAGCAATTCACACTAAAAATGGGGGTTGGCGAGCGGAGAGAGCAGGAGGCGAAGCCTGAGGCGGCGAATACACACACACACACACACACACACACACACACACACACACACACACACACACACACACACAGATATATATATATATAAGTCTTTTTCTAAATTTTGCTAGATATGCTCGAAACAGATTGCTCTAAATAGGTTGTACATTAAAAATGAAGTTGGAGAGATAGACACATAATTAATCTCGAGACTAAAAAGTCATGCAACTTCGAGGTATAAGTATGTTGGGAAGTTACAATTTGCTTATCGACTGACTTTGAGTGCAACAACTACGTGTACAATGACGTTATGATTATCTATTGTTCGAAAAAAAGGGTTTTTTCTAAATTTGCTGGATATGCTCGAATATTCATTCAGTGAATAATCACAAAAATTTGGATCAAATAAATATGGAAATTTATTTAAGTTTTAATTATATATAAATATTGATTATTTTAAAAAATATAATAATGTGATTTAAAATTGATCTTATAATTGTAGTTGCGAATTACATTTCATATGAAGATAAATATTGATAATAATGAATAAGGATAACCCTCTATTAAAAACTGCTGCCAATTCATTGGCAAGATGCTTCCTCAAACTAATTTATCGATTCCATTTTTTAAATTTAAAAAACAAAAGTAATTTTTCACAACAAAACTTTATTAATAAATAAAACTGTTTTCTTTGTGGTTCTTTGTTGTTTGTTAAACAATTTGACGAATATAAAAAATATCTTTTTCGTTTTTTCATTTATGTATCCTATATAAACAATTAATTATTGTTATTAAAAATTATAAAGAAATACATTAGTTTGAGAAAGAAAAGTATGTATTGGCAATAATCTAATAAATATTTGTTTTGAAACAGGTATTTAACTACTATCCTGCTCGGCTTAGTGGTTTAAAGTTAATCCATTATTGTAACAATCATACAAATATAATAACTAAGTTATACTTCTTAACAAAAGACAATGAATCGTTTTGAAATTTAACAGAAAGGTAATTTTTTCATATTTAAGAATTGATATTTTTATGAAATATTTTTATGAAATTTTTACGAAATTCATATTTTGAAAATCAATTATTATCGTTGCCCTAGTAGACGTTGCCGCGGGACTCAATCTGAAATTACTTTCTCGGAGATATGCCCTAGTACACAATAATTATTTTATTAATTATTGATAAACCCAAATCCATCCTGACACTCTTTTAGTGAGTGCAGAGTACTACTATACCTTAACCGTCCTGTTGTACGAGATTCTCACAGACTATCATTAGGGAAAACAAGCAAAAATTACTAATGAATGATGGGAATTGTAAGGTAGAAAGAAGTAAGAAAACTATAAATTCTCCCTGAAACCTCTGATGGTGTCCGAACTAAATTACATGAATTGCTTCCTCCTAGAGGAATCTTTGTGATAGTAAATTTTTGAGTTGTTGTAAAAACATGTTATAATTGTGTTCCGAGGTGTTAGGAATCAAAATACATGGCTTTTGAAAAATGTCTGTATGGATGTGTGTGTGTGTGTGTGTGTGTGTGTGTGCGTGTGTGTGTGTGTGTGTACGCCTGGATCTCAGCTTCTACTCGGTCGATTTTGACCGGACAGGTCTCATTTTTTTTGTTTTTTTTGCGTGATGGCGGGTCAAAAATCCGTTTTTTGATTGAGGCGATGCGTTTTTTTTTTTTTTTTTCAAATTTTCGATTTTTTCAAAACTGTTTTTTTATTTTTTTCAATGATAGGATCGAATTATTCGAATCTGATAGGTAGCGTTCGAAAGAGCGTAAAAAAATCTATAATTTCCGAAAAAAAATTTCTCTAGCTATCCCGGTTCTCTTGTTATTGACAAAAACGTGTTTTTTTTTAAAAAGCTGATAACTCCGAAACTAAATGGTCAATTTTTTGGAGAAAATTCACGATAATGCGGAATATAAATTGCTATAATCTGTTAAAATTTGAATACATTCTGTAGGCTAGATTTTGAGTAAAAAATTGAAAAATGAAAAAAATCAGTTTTGTATGTCCAACGATTACAAGAGTAAAATTGACTTAATGGCTTCAAAATTCCTTTTAGAGGTAGATTTGCTATAGTTCTCGGTCGAGTTCTTTGGGCAAAAGTGATTGGTCCATAAATTTCAGAGATATTTGAGGTTAAAAATTTTTTGACATTTTTTAAAATCATAATTTCTCGAGAACGGCTCTATGTATCTGAATGGGGTGGGTGGCATTCGAAAGAGAAAAAAAAAATACCTATATTTTCTAAAAAAATTAATTTTCTATCTATCACGGTTCTTTAGTTATCATCAAAAACAAAAACCTGTTTTTAAAAAAACACGTTTTTGTTAATAACAAAAGAACAATGATAGCTATAAATTTTTTTTTTCTTAAAAAATATGAATTATGAAATATAAAAAAAAAAACACGTTTTTGTTAATAACCAAACAATCGTGATAGCTATTTGTTTTATTATAAAATATAGATATTTTACTTCTATTTCAAATGATAACTTTATTTATCAGCTCAAAATTTATATAAATTTGATATAAATAAATAATAAATAAATAAATTTAAAAATTAACAATTTTTAATATTCATAAATGAATTTAATTATAATTATGCAATAAATTTTTAAAAAAATTATAAATTTTGTTATTAAAAATTAATTAAAGGAATCAACAAATTACGGTTGAGGAAGCTACAGGCCAATGAATTGGCAGCGGTTTTTTAAATTGTTTTCTTTACATTTACGATCATGTAGCGAATGATGTAGCATTGCTTTTTAGATCTAACTTCTAGTATAACGATGTAGCTATATGTACATGTACACGCATGAACTATTATGTTTCATTGCGACTTAATAATGCTTATTCAGATGAAGTTTATTATCAAAATGCGTATCCGTTAGAGAGACTGGAGTACTGTTTCTATACTCATTTAAAAAAATTTGACCCCAAATTTTAATCATATCTTAAAATTTTCCTGTATTATTTTATCGATTACTTGAAATTACGGCTTAGAACAAATGTTAAAAATAATTTTTCAATACATTATACACTCACAAATCCCAGGAAATAAATACAAAGAAGGGAGAAATTGATGTAAATTGTAAAGTTTGTAGTCGAGCCGAGGAAAATATGATCGCCAGAGCAGCAACGCAGGAACAAAGAAAACAGGGACGAGATTTATACAAGGCGGTAATGGGAAAGAAAAGCAGAAGGACAGCCGAAGCGGAGAAAAAAAAGGGAAAAAGGGAGCTGGCAAGTGTTACATGTACGCGAGAGAGTGCAAGGTGCGCAGGCGCCGTCATCGACGTTCTGCTCGTCGTTGGCGCGCACACACACATACACCCACACTTGGGAACGCTATCGCCTGCGCGCGTGTTATACGCCGGCGCATTAGGAATAAGCGCGGCCGCGTCCATCTAGTGTGTAGCTGGCGGCGTCGCGGCTAACAGTGCGCCCGCTCGCTCGTCCACGGGATCGAGAAAGAATAAGTACACCTGCGGCCCAAGGAACCACGCCAGCGGACATCGCGCAATGGGCGCTCATCGCGGCGCGACCTGAAGCCCATCTCGGTGCGTAAGTAGCGCGAGCGCTGCACCTGTAATATACACTTTCGTCGGCGAGGTGAAGGCGACCTGTCTGCCCGTACTCCGCCGTTATCTACTGCGACACGTCCTGCGCCACGCGCGCCAGCTGCATGCGCCAATAGACGAATTTTACGAGCAATGGCTGGCTGGCGATCGTATTTTGCGATTCTTCTCCTCTTCACGCGGGCTCGCGTACACTTTTTCCAAGCTCGCGAGCGCGCTGCGTAACCTTGGGGTAGACGGAACCCAAACACGCGTGCGCGCACACGTATATATATACGTGCTCGCGATAATTAGGATGGCGACGGGTCTGTGTATATGTTTTATCTGAAACACTATCGCGCGGCTAATTGGATTTCTCTCTCTCTCTCTCTCTCTCTCGCTCGCTCTCTGAGGACCGTTGCACTGTTGCAGTCGGTGCGAGCGCGCGAGTGCCGGTAATAACCCCCCGGAGCAGGGATATGGATTTTCTTTCGGCCGCGCGCGTGCCAGTGCCGCACAATATCGATTGATTCGCGCGAGCGAGAGGGAAAATTGGTCGTGGTGTGTGTGTGTGTGTGTGTGTGTGTGTGTGTGTGTGTGTGTGTGTGTGTGTGTGTGTGTGTATATATATATATATACACGGGTTCGCGTAAACTCGGCCGCAGAGACGCAATTTTAGGATACATGTAATGTATTTCGGGAGGGGAACGAAGAGTGTCGTACTCTCGGGGTGAGTGTGTGTGTGTGTGTGTGTGTGTGTGTGTGTGTGTGTGTGTGTACTCCGGACGTTGGACAAGTGTTCTTTCCCTGCTTGGGAGTCGAGAAGGCTTTTGGTACGGGAATCCAATTGCGCACTTGATGGCTTATTATAGGACCTGTGGGTGGGACTGACGTTTTGATTGAACTCTCGGTTAATCCACAGTGACGCAGTTATCACTTTTGTTTGCGCTGTTTGTTCAACCGTAAATTGATATTTCAAATGACTGAGCGCTAAAATTTGTAAAAAATGATTGTAAAATGTAAGTTATTTGATAATGATTATTTTTGGTTTATGAAAAGTGGAGCTTTTCTATAATTGTTGGTCTAAAAGGAAATTCGTTGCTTTATCTTATAAAAAGTAAAAAGTGTATTATTCTCTGTAGTTGTCACTATAAATATTATGAAATAAACAAAATAGGCAAAGTAGCGCTGTAATTCGATGCGAGATGTTGAACTTTGGAAGAACGCGCTCCCATTACGTAGACCGATCAAACAGCTCTTAACGACGCAAACAAACGAAGCCCTCGTATATCGGAGTCACCTAAATTCCCTTTCTCCTCAAGCGCAAAACTCACGATGGCAATCGCCCGCACTCGGCCCGACCGCAGCACAATGGTCCGCGCGCGTCTAATTGCCACCCTATTGCGTGTTGTGCGTATACACACATGTATACGCACGCGGGGGGCGGCGCGTCCAAGCGGCGTACGAACATCGCGTGTGTATATATAGGGGCGCGCCGCCACCGGAATCGACGTCTTTTAAAACGAAGCGCGCGCGCGCGATGCTGCATCGATCGCACGTCCCGCGAGCTCCGCGTTCCCTCCCCTCGCGCCACCTTTAGCCGTTCGCGTTGTGTACGTGATGCGCGTGCGAGAGGGAAAAAGTGGGAGCAGCAGCTGCTGATGCTTTTGTATGGCCGAGGAAAATTTGTAAGTAGACGAGGAAATTTCGGAGAGGGAAAAGATGAGCGGGAAGAGAAATTGCGTTGGAATTTCGATAACGTTCAATGTTTGCTCAAATAGTTTTTAGAGACTTTTTATTCTATATACGTGTTATGGTTGTGACGGTATTTCAATTGACATTCCGTATCGGTTGATGTGTTCGTTGTATTTGGGAAAAAATAAAGTCGTACTTTACGGATACGTATAACAAATAATAATGTTCGTTACACGGCCGTAAAATTTTACGGACCGCGTGAGAATTGTGCGTCCGGACCGGCGTCCGTGTTACTTTACGGCCTAGTACCGAAAAGTACTATTAAGTTGATGTAGCGATTGGATATATATGTATGGAAGTTTTTCTGCGAGAATGAAGGTACTAGTAAGATATAAAATAAATAAAATGGTGGATACGTTTTACAACGATTCAATTGATAATAAGTTAACAATAAAGTTATTGATATCAAATTGTTCAATATAATGTAACGTTAGTGAAACTATTTTTTTTATTCTACCATAGTTAATATTCAAAGAGTTATAAGAGTACAACAATCTTTTGATAATATATTACGCAACATTAGCGTAAATTATGGTTTTACGCCCACGCGCTGATCGGCGCACTCGAGAGCTGCATTGATCAGCCAGAGGTCGTTAATCGTATACCCACGTTGCACAAGTTCGCTATTCTTTGCAACAGTGTGCGGAGAATTTAGTCACATATAAGTAAATTATACCGCGACAAACCATGACATTATGCGCAGGAACTGGTCCTGCCCCCCTCCCATATATGTAAAATACTCAAATAAATAACAAAATACAAAAAAAAACATCATTAGATTTTGTAAACCTTGTAAGAATACAATTCATTGAAGTATAAAAATGCAAAAACCAAATTTTTCATTTTATACCAACAAGTTGTAAAATGGAGTTTTTTAGGCGCAGCACGTTGGAAAGTGTCATTATTCTTCCCAATATTGAGATGTACAATCGAATTTACTTATAATCCGTATAATTTTTAATTCTAAAAAATAATTATTCAATTAATATGGAGTACAAGCTTCAAAAAGTTCAAATTATAATCGATGCTCCTTCTAAACTATGCTTGCGACTGAGGAAATAATAAATATATATTTCAGAAAATACATGAACGAGTTTAAAGGGGGTTACATAAAAACAGACTTTCAGTATAAAATCGCTCTGTTTTGTTTTAACCCTACTCGTTTTAATTTTACATCATGAGAAAAAAAAATAGGCTTGAGAGGTGAAATTGAATGAAATAGGCATATTGTACTGTTGATTTCTATTAGGTGAGTTTCTTTGTTCGGTAAAGCAGTTCAGTAAATGAAAATTACCATTTCGATGGAGAAATTAAAATTTTTCGGCTACCCGTTATAGCGTCTATGTACTTTTGCTGATTGACGCACTGTTTGCTTTGACGCAGTCAGTAATTACCTTTTTGTCCGCGGAATACGATTGGAGGACGAATGCGGGTGATCTCCGCATTCATAATGCTTTTTGTTGTTTGACAATTAATTATTTAGTTATATCATGATTCCAAACACAATGAGTTATTTTCGACAGATTAATTCACAGAATAATAATAACATTTACCAAGCTTATCCGGTTGATGTGAAATGCTGAAAGATTGGTATTATTCAAAGATAGAAATCTCCATTTCTTTTTACTTTTAATTAAGTTTTTTTTTATTTGAAGTTTGTAAAGCTTAAACAATCATTCTCTTTGAGAAAACAAAATACGATACGTAGAAAGTATATTTTATTTATTTGTGAGATACTTATTGATTTGTATGTTTATTCGTATAACAAGTTTTAATAAGAAAACAAAGCTGCTTGACGTCTCAAAATATACCGAATGGACTGGCGATATCTGATAAAGTGCAATTTTAATTGAATGCGTGATGGTTCGCAATATTTGCAATCGACGCATCATCTATACATGAAAATTTTATGATCAATATGGTGTCAGAACGCAGAGTATCCATTAAAATTGATCAGAGCAGCGCGTATCGCTTGTCATAAACCCAGGGCCAACTTCCCACTCTCTTTATTATACTATATCTCAAAAATCCACACGCTCGCGTAATCCTAAATACTGAGCGCTCTTCTTTCTCTGGACCGCGAAAACTTTCGTCGACCTCGGCAATTTAATCAAGCTGGAGTGGCCCATAAAACGGAACCATCATAGCTAGCCCCCGTGGCGCCGTCGTGCAATTTTCGGAAAAATGGCGCGAGTACCTTGACCTTAGAGAGCTCGTGTTGTCGCCGCCAACAGCGCTGAATTTGGGGCGTCGTTGTAATCGATTTTCGGGAACGGCCAGTCAGCGCCGTCGTCTCTCTCCCTCTCACTATTTTCTGCCTGGTTTGTCCTTGTGCTCGCGCGCACCCACCACATCTGTGCGGCGGGTTGCTTCTGGAGAGCGGGGGTGGAGCTGGAAGACTCCAACTGTGTCAAGCTCCTCACCGCTTTCTACTCTTTCCAATTTTTCGTCTTCCGTTTGTCTGTGCTTGCGTAACGCCAGAAAAGCTTTACCATGGAATTCGGATTTTTCTATCGGGTTCGATGTAAATTATACACGAAAATGCTTATTTATATTTTTGTATAATGCTTTTCTGTTGTCAGAAAGAATCCTTGTTACTTTGACCTTGTTGCGTTTCACTATTAATTCCTTTTACATTCTCGTTAAAAACAAAAAAAAAATTAAAAGAATCTCAGAAACTTAAAAAATGTTTTTCTAGTTTTTATTTAATAAATAATATATTTTGTGTAAATAAAATACCTTTCAATCCTGGAAAGGTTATGCATATTTTAGTAATGTTTTTTAAAATAACTTCATTTAATTAAATGCAAGAATAAGAATTTTATTTTTTAATGCAGAAGACAACAAAATATTCATAAAATATATTATACTTGTTTTGACGACGTTGCGTGCGGTACTACGTGCGGTTGCATAAAAGAGCGATATTTTATGATACTCTTTCAGAAAAAGTAATCTTAGTTGAAAAATTTGATGCATTAAATCATGGTATACCATAATCTAATAAATATTAAATGTCAAGTAAGCTCTCACAAGAAAGAAGAGACTTTTTACATTAGTTTCGCAGAGAATTTTACAAAATTTGAGCATATATATATATATATAATTTACAGTTTTGCATGATTACTCACGAATTCGAAACACTCGGTCTTAATCACTCGACTCGATGACTTCGAGAAATTACTACTGGAAAACACTGAATTACTTGAACGTCGATTGCATAGTTCGAAATGATATAACTGCTAGAAGCTGTCAAGCACTTCAAATAAATTCTCAACAGTTTGATTACATGACAATGTTTAAATTATTTGACATGTAACTCGAGTAAGTATTATGCTAACAGTTCAAAGTACCAAGTATTCGACTAGAGTTCAAAGAAACAATTCTTTATACTGTTCAAACTCCGTACCAGTAATAATTTGTTCTATACTGCTTTGAGTAAATATTATGAAAAAAAAATATTTAAAAAATGAATATTAAAAATTCAGAATCAAAAATAATTTTATTTTTTTTTCCTTCCCGAAGGTATCAGCACCAGGCCACGTCCTTAAATAATTTTATGGATATGGTTTGTTGTAACGGGTTACATAAAAAAATAAGCGATGGATATCCATCCGAGCTAGAGATGAGCGCCTTAACAACCGATCGCACTGTCATATGGCCCTAATATATGCGTAATTTCCGGAATGCCTAGGTATATCACGAGGTTCTTCTATAGCATTGACTAACGTCGAATCTGTAATCACCGGGAGAAAATTCTAGTAACTTTTATTATAAATAACTGACTTTATGGTGCAATAATGATAAGCAATCATAACATGTAGCCATTGTAAGTCAAATTATAACCCCCCTATTACAATGAAATAGTAAATAATGACATATTCAAAACTATATTTATAAATTAGAATGAAAAATAAAACGTACATAAAGAAGTGTATACTACAACTATTCACGTTCTTCAACTATATACATTGTTATAACCTTTTTTTTATCTTCCTATACGCATATCTTGCAAAAATTAAATAACTCCTGCCGCTATTGTATTCTGGGCGAGAATACAAGAAACTCGTGGGCGACGGAATTTCCTTCTGCGTCCCGAGATAATAGAGCGATGGATATTTTCGTCTAGACACGATTGACGCCAGTATAAACGGTCAAATTAATAAAAGCAGTTTCTTAAATTTTCGCTAATTCATAATATTCAGAAATGCCATTATGTTGTGGATATAACCTTTATATTAAATAAAGGTAGAAATTATTCAAATTTTTTAGTGAAATATTTATAAATGTATAATAAGAGTTTCATTCTGGAATATTTTAATTGCTTTCTAATCTCTTCAAATCATCGTATTTTAGGTACCATTTTAATGAATTATACAAAAGTAGAGTAAAATATTTTAAATTATAAGATAAACTCTTTATTATAAAGTATTAACATTATTATTTATTATCTCATGCAATTGTTATTACATACAGATACTTTTGTATCAAATTTTTGATTCAGTTTTATTCAATAGTTTGTTTCACGGCTACATTTTGATGAAGAATTTTTTCCTATTTATTACCAACTTTTTGTCGTGTGAAAACATACAATCTATTATATTTTTGGGAATTCTTTTATCTTATATAACTTTATTGATTTTGTATAGAGCTTATTTTGAAGCCAAAAAAGACAAAATGCTTCAGAAAAGTACCTATTTCTTTACTTTAGGAGGGATAGATTAGTCATTCTACGAAAGTAATTTCATTATTTCAAGATTAAATTCAAAATATCGGACAAGCTTTTCAATGTATAAATAGCACGGTCGATCCTCAGGCCTCTTTTACATACTTGCCTTCAGAGCGCTCCCGCGATCCTTGATAACAGTAACAGGTCTTGACAAAAATTATAAAATTTAATAAAATTTCTAATTTTTTCAAGGAACTCAAACTTTAACAATATTTAATATTTCAAACATGGTAAATTTTACAAAATGATAACCGCCCTTAGTCTGAAAACATTGTAAATTTTATTACAAGGAGAAAAATGGTGTAGGAAAAATTACTATATTTATAATAACCGTGGAACAGACTCAAATTTTCATAAAATTTACTATAATTTATAAAAATTTCTATGGGTTGAGTAATTTTCACCATGTATGTAGCAATATTTACTATAAATTGTAGTCAATTTTATGAAAATTTGAGTCTGTCCCAAAGTTAGTATCGAATATAGTAATTTTTCTTACGTTTATAGTAAATTTTCCTACAACATTTCTCTCAATGTACGCAATTGGTTCATGTAAAAAAAGTGTTGAATCCTTCTTGCATACCTTAGTCGCTTTCTATTAAATAAAAGATAATAAAGTTCATTTTTAGTTTAGGTATAAAAATTTTGAATTTGCAAACAAAAATATTAGAAATTTGGGCTTTTCGTATACACTGTCATATCTATATTTGTTCTTTTACTCGTATGTACGGGCATTTTCAGATCAGAAGGCCACATAAAATTGCTGCAGCGTCTATATAAATGCTTTTACTTCTTCATTCTTTATATTGTTTCTATTCTCTGGCGTCGATAAACAAAACATGTATTCGTTGATAAAAATGGCTGTTTGCTACAAGTCACAATTTAAGCGTTATAAATAGCTTCCGCTTATGCTGGTAAGGTATATAAATTTATTTTGCTTAAATCGCAATCTAGTTGAAATGAAATATCCCAATACGGTTCAATCTAATCTACACCAGCGCAGATCCTCTCATAGAATTTCCGCTCCGAAAACGCATTACCGCAAATAATAAAATCTCGTCCCCCGCTCGAGGAAAAACTGCGGCACAGGCCGCGACGCGGAAACTTGCCTTTCGGTCCACCCGGTCTCGCCGCGATTTTTTGCCACATTGTATAATCGCACTTACCTGCGCATAATTGCATTACGGAGAATTGGGTCACGGCGCATTATACGCGCGGCGCGTGCGCGATGAACACACGCACCATGTCGCTCGTACGAAAATAAGGAAAAACTTGCAAAAAGTGACGGTGGGACGAAACAAGCAATTATTTTCCCGGCATGCGCTGCACCATCAGCCCGGGGAATTTCCGCTTCCGCCACTGTGTGCGTATAGGTATATCTATGTATATGTAGGTACGCGTGCGTGCACTCGAAACCGCGCCAAAGCCGATTATCCGTTGCTGGAGGCAGCGCGACGGACGCGCACGTTTTGCGCATTAAACGCGACCGGCTTTTTCTCTTTCATTATCGCCTGCAGCGTGCGCGCATGCACTGCACCGCGTACGTTTGATCCGAGATTGGAAGAGTCTATTTTTAGCCCATTCATTTTTAGGCAGTTATTAGTTTTTCAAGTACTTACTGCGATTGTTCGCTAGAGATTGTTTGCTTTGCGGTTTTCATGCTTTTACAATGGTATATTGAACATTGAAGATTATTATATCGATTGTGAACGTAGTTTTAGGTTTTAATATCTCTCTCTTTCTGCTTTTTTTTTTTTAATTTGGCGTTTCTTGCAGTATGTATGAAAATAGGATTCATAAATAATAATAAAACTGGCTTATATTTATTTATTTTACGTGATTGTCTTACTCAAAAACAATAGATTAATATTTATATTAATCTGAAATATTTATATGGTTTTTGCTTCCTGTTAAAAAAAAGCTTTATGACACTAAAAGGAACTTTTCGAGAAAATATTTTAGAAATTTATTTTTATGGGATTGAAGGATTAGCTGATATTTTTATTGCATGATAAAACTCTATAATATTCAAAAAGATATTATTACCAACTACCGGTACATATGTAGCTGGTGTTGTATTGTCAAAAACGTAATTTATTTTTGAAATCTCAAGTTTTTTTATTATTGTTCAGGAGAACTTTAATAATGTTGATGATGACAATCATGATATTTACGATTGACCTTGAAAAAGTCTTGGTACATTATCCCAAAGAAAATGCGGTGCTATGAAAACGTTGATAAAATTAAAATTTTGAATATTAAGAATCCTTACTTTTTTTTTATTTTAAATCCAGAATATTAAAATTTTATCTAATTTCAAAGTATTATACGATTAAAAACTACCCTATTATGTATCTTTTCTCTGGCCTTTCAACAGACTATGAAAGGTGTTATATCTAATCAAAGGAAAAGTCTTTCCAGCGTTAAGAGTCCGCGAACCTCCGCAAGATTGAACGTTTAAGATCCCGCAATAGTCTTCGCTATAAAAGCCGTCAACCGAAAGCCCACGCATTTCCTCCTTATAATCACACATATGTACACCCATATCGGCGAGCGATATAAACCCGTGTGTGCGTGAGCCGTGACGCGCAATATAAGAGGCGCGTCGAAACGGCTTTGCGAGCGCAATATAAAAAGCTCAACAATGCGACACAAACTAACTGCTTCCTTGGTCCTATCCTTATGTACACAGGTGCAGCACCAGCGATGAGCAGCAGCAGCAGTATAAGCACGAACATGAGGCGTCGCGCGCAGCCATGATCGCAGCCGGCGGCGCGCGCGCAGACCCTGCGCGCGACTCGGGCGCGCGGTGACGGCTGTACCTACCGCACTCGCGCCTCGTACTTCCTACTCGCTCGTCGCGTCATCCCCGCCTGCGCCGCGGCCTAGGCAAGCAGGCGCTCGCGCACCACACAGCCAGACATGGACGTGCAGAAGAAGTTCCTGTGCCCCCGGCTGGTCGACTACCTGGCCATCGTGGGGGCCAGGCCACCACCTCCGCCCTCCAGGCAGCCAATTCAGGTGTGTAGTTGCCGCATGCAAACGCATGGTAATCCTTCCGATGATTGAATATAAAGACATCTGATGTCCTTGATTGGGCTTGAATTCTCGCGAAATTATGATACTTTTAACTATCTTGCGCATATGTCTGACCAAAGCTGACCTATTTCTACTTCGAAATTGATTATTACGATATATAGTATGTAGATCTGTCGAATCGAATATTAAACTCATTTTTTTATAGAAATCACTTTAAAATGCCATACCGTCCTGTTAGCTTTTTATAAATTGAAAGGATTAAATATAGGTGAAAAGTTTATTAAAAGAAAAGTAACGATAAAAAGCTTCTCTAATGTCCTTTAGAGTAATAGGTGCCATAACTCTGTTGGGAAGTCTTCTTGCACATTTTATCAGATACCAGAGACGTATAGAGTACCTCTTGCATTAAAAAAGGATACAGTTAAGATGGTTATGAATAAAATCAATTTTGATCAATATTAAAGGGCTATTATAGCTTTCGAATTTGATCAGTAATATTTCAAAAATATCGTTATTTTACTTTGAGTCTTTTACCTCGGTAAAAGCCATTAGTTTTTGTGCCTATTGTACACGCCTTCAGTAGTAACGTTTTATCTTTATCTGTTTACCCGACTTAGCACGCGAAAACAGATGGTCAATGTAAATGTAAAGAACAACATTAGGCAACGTAAGAGGTTGTTTGTTTTAATTTTCGTCTATGAGTATTTATATAATATTAACTTAATTACTAGAACTGTTTTATAATAACAGAATCCTTAATTATTTATAACTATTCATTAAAATGTAATGAAATCCACTTTTTGTTTGTTAAAACATAATCTCTTTGAACTATGACTTACTATTTCACCATTACTTTTCCTTCAATTTTAAGTATTTTTTTTTTTTTTTTAATGAAACGTTTGCTGTCATTTAAGTAACTCCAATTATAAGAAAAAATCCTTTATGTCTAATTGCTTAAACATATCTAAAAAGATAAAAATTTGAGATCAACCTGTCAATTCAATGCAGAAAAATATAGTTGGATATCATTTGACTGATTTTTAAATTATTCTAAATCATTAACAAAAACCCCGCGTAAGTTAGGAAGTAACAGTCCCCGGAAGATTATACGTCTGGCAAAACTTCGATATAAGCAAACTCTGTAGAACTATCCCCTTGGAAATTCCATGACTAAGAGATGCGTCGCATCCTTGGGAAGAATTATACTCCCGTACGGAAAAGTGCATCTTACTTACAGTAATACAGTCCTGTCCCTAGGTGGATGATATACAGCGTCGTAAAAATTTGAATCGCCCATACAGGTGCCAGAGTTGCTGCGGAGATACCCAGTGGAGGACCACAAGGACTTCCCTCTCCCCCTGGACATGGTGTACTTCTGCCAGCCGGAGGGCTGCAGCAGCGTCGGCCCGAAGCGCACGGCGCTGCGCGAGGCCACCTCCTTCACTTTTACCCTCACCGACAAGGACTCCGGTTCGTATATAAATCTATGTATGTAGATGTGTATGTATAAATCGCGTCAAAGAACGGCGTCGCGCAAATTTCTCGAGGAAAGGGTGACTTTGAACAAGTTTGGCGCAGCGGAGCAGTGATGAAAATTTCTAAAGATATGCGAAAGCGGGGTTGATTGTGTAACGGGAAAATTGAGATCTTTTGCTTTGAAAATTTCAATGAAGCGGAAATAAAAACATTTTTCTTATTCAATAGTTTGTTCTGTTCAACTTGAACTTCGTGCTTATATAATGCTGATTTCTTTCTGTGAGCTGCCGTAACGGAGGGAAAATTACCGATTCCGATAACAGTATAGATATATTGTATTGAAAAGAAAATATTTGACCCGGATATTTGTAAAATGCTGAGATGAGATGGCATTCCAACTGTATTCAAGTGTCTATATTCATAAAAACGAAGACAATCGGCATAAAGAAAGCAGTATAATTTTTCCCTTAGTCATTCGTAACGAT
Source organism: Torymus aiolomorphi (assembly GCA_036365515.1). NCBI lineage: Eukaryota > Metazoa > Arthropoda > Insecta > Hymenoptera > Torymidae > Torymus > Torymus aiolomorphi. The sequence goes on from CM070875.1 coordinate 37,554,657, forward strand.
GAAAGCGCAAGAACGGCGATAAAACATCCCCCTGTAGGGGGGAGGTGTTTTATCAGAATGGTAAAATGTTAGATGGATATTTTCTCAGAAAGGTAAAAAAACAAATTAGAATATCTTATGACAGAAGGGTAAATTTTCCGAACGTTTAAAAATGTATAATATATAAAAATTCGAACGAATTTGGTAAGAAGACCATAATATTTTCATTAAATTATTTTTATATAATATGTGATATCAATTTTTCGAATGCCATTTCTACCTAACGATTAAATTGTAGAAAATGCAGTGATTTAGAAAAGCTAAAATGCCGACAAATGAGCTGAAAATCGTATACAAATGAACGTTTGAGATTTTTCGGAATTTTATTTTTCTAGTAGAAATTGTTTTTATAATTTCACGCAATCTGTTTTCAATTTTTATAGACGCAAATTTTTCTAATATTTTCTATTCGAAAGTAATTCCTTGTGTGTTCTGAATAACTCCTGTTCGGAATCAACAGTATCGGATTTGAAAAATAATTTAACGATAGTATATTTTCTGAAAAAATACCTATCTAACATTTTACCATTCTGATAAAATACCCCCCCCCCTTCTGATCTTGCGCTATTTCAAGAATGCTATAACAACATCATATAATATATATATTTTGTTTATGCAACTATTTTCGCATACACTTTCAAAGAAAAAAAGCTTCCGACCGCGGTGGGAGCATCTCATTTCCGCGATGCTATTTTCGGGCGCCTGTACTCTGGCCGCGTGGGACGTCGGCGCCGTTCAACTCGGATTCGGAAAGACTGCAAAATGAAGCTCCCCCGCGTGCGCGCGAGCGTGTGTATATAACGTATCTAGTAGATACATGCGTACAAGCTGTATGTGACGTATTTTCTCTCTGTCGCCGCTGCAACAGGTAAAACTCGCTACGGGATATGCGTGAACTTTTATCGACCCGTGGAGAAAGCCGGGGGCAACGGGGCCACAGGCATTGGCTTTCGTCGTGACAAGCAGACTACCAACTTCCGCCGGGAGAGCTGGCGGAAGAGCATGGAGAAGAGCTCCGACTCGGCCTTTTCCAGGTTTGTTTTTTTTTATCTGATGCCTTATTTGCTTCCTCGATAATTCAATAGGTCGACAGTGTTCCGTTACAATGGATTGATACAATAAATTTTGTTTTTTCTGTAATCACTGGTATTTAAAAACTTGTTATCTAAATAAATTGATTTTATCAGTTCTATTTTCTGTCTTTCTCACGAAAGTTTTAAACTTGTCAAGAAAAGTAATTTATTTATGTAAATTCTCTTTCCACACCTCGTTGACGTGAAAAGTAACCACTAGCAACTCTGAGAGTGGTTTTCACGTTAAAACATAGTTCGTAACTAATTTTAATGATTTTGTGCGTTGTTAAAAGTATCGAACTTTCGTATAAAAAATAATATAATTTAAAAATTAAACAAGTACAGTAATCGAGTATCCAAGAAATTTGATATTTGTAAAAGGATATTTTATTTTGCCGCAATATTGAATTACGCAATTACGGAGAAATATCAAATTTTATGAATTTAATAAATGTACAAAAGTTCTTGAAAATCGATAGCCCGAATTGTTAGGAAAATATGCGAAAAATAATGGCATAAAAAGCTAAAATAATTGAATAGCGTTATACAATGCGTATATGTTTTCAAATAATTGATCCTGCTGTAAATTTCTAATAAATTAATTACTTATTTTGTATATACTAAGCATTATCCATTTTCAAATGATCTTGAGCCTTAATTTTTATTCGATAACACGAACAATCGAACTGGTCCGAGAACGAAAAAAAGTACATTTTTTGCATAGTATGCGTAAAGTACGTCGATTCGCATCGTTTTCAGTGCGTAAAGTTGAATTTCACATATTATAGTGTGCGTAAAATTCAACTTTACACACTCAAACAATGCGACGACGTACTTTACTCATACTATAAAAAAAATATTGTTCGCCACGCGGGCGAAATCTTTACGACCTCGTGATCGCCCAACACTCGGTGCGTAAAGTTCAACTTTACACCCTAGGGACGAAAACTACTATTTCTCGTTTGCAGCGACTACAGGAGCAGCGCCCTGGGCCCGAGCGACTCAGAGAAGGAGTGTCCGAGCAGCAGGCGCGACTCGGACAGCGCCCAGCAGGCCGGGGGCCCGCAGCAGCAGCCGACAGTGAGCCACGCCCCGCGGCTGGGCATCACGGCGCCCAGCGCCGACAGCGAGAGCGGCGGCAGCCACTCGCCCTCGCCCCGTGCCTCTCGTCGACGACAGGTGAGACTCGCGCTTTTAACTTGCATTTAACTTTTATATCTTTTATTTGCCCGGAAGAATTTTTAGATATATTAATGTTAGCATTAAGTAGGTTCGTTGGACGTATTATTTCTTTGTCCAGACGAAAAAGCTCATTTTTTATATATTGTATATTATGTGAAGGGGTTAAAGTCAATGTTGCATAACCGCACTTTGTCATCAATTTCTTTGAAGTTCCACATTAGGATTCTTATGACGTATTAATCTATTGAAATAAAATCAAATACTTTGGTGTTCTTTATTTCCTTAATGTACCATTAAAAAAAAAATTACAAGAGTCTTGTATTGTTAATTTATCCAATTTCGTCTTCGGCGTTCGAAATAAATTGATATACCAAATATTGTATATTACCATATTAAAACGAACATAAATACATTACATACACATTTAATATATTCAAAAAATGAAAATTGTATATAATTAAAAATATAAACATATCTTAATCTGTCTGATAAATAATATATTAAAGTAAGATGATATTCTAAAGTTATTACGTTTGAAATGAGCTTTCAAATGTATATTACAAACATTTCGAAACATATTGTAGCAAAGGCTAAACCACTTAATATTGATTTCTAAAATTTAGTATTAAGTATCAATCATTTCGAAAGTTATATTTGATAGAAATATTTTTATTTCTTTCGAAGCATTTCTCTCTGAAAATCAGTAGAAAAAACTATATGTTCATCGACTTTATGAAAGTGCGACTGCAAAGACTATAAAAAATTCTCTGTTAAAAGTGCGTCTTATTTTTTTGCCTTCAATGTTTACCCTTGCACTTAGCGAAAAGAGAGTCTCTGGGGTAAAGTGCCTGTTGATGCACGTGCTTTTATGAAATCGATATAGGTGTATACTGGGTACGTAGTATTGTATACACGAGATCGAGTTAGGGTGGCAAACGTAAATTGAGTATACCGTAAATAACTTACCTTTCACCTCTAAATTAAAGTAAATTTTGGTTTTTTACTATCCACGAAGAATTTTCTGAAATATTTTACTATGAAATCAAACTTCGGAAATGCTTTCAGAAAGGACCCCGCACACAATGTATGGGAAAAAATCATTCGGTCAAATTTTGGGGGGTTTTGCCCATGAGAACTTTTGTTCAGGACCTCAAGATCTATCTTTTCCCCAAGTTTGATCCAATTTGACCGAATGATTATTTTCCATACATTGTGTGCGGGGTCCTTTTTAAAACATTGTCAAGTTGTTTAGAGTAAAGAAAAAGTGGATTAAGAAAAATTCTATTTTATGTTGCTTATGAAAAGGAATTCAGATATAAATTCTATTATTTATTTATATATTACAACAGACAGTTGGTACAAAATTTTTTAGCGGTGAGCTGATAATTGACTTTAAACATTTTCGGGAGTACTGTTTCAACATTTATATAATTAAATTTGACAATATATTTCTGTTTGAAGAAGTAATTTTAATCGAAAATTGAATTTCCTCACTAGCTGTTGTTGAATTATTTGAAACGTAAACAGAACTTTTTATTATTCGGGATTATTGTTGAACTTTTAGAAATAATTAAAAACTGTTTTAATTTATTATTTACGAAAAAAAAATCATCAATTTATCTCTCGTACAATTAGTAGTATAATAAAGTAACACAGACATTTTACTTGTATGTTTACAGAGGATACGGAATCACTCATTAACTTCCCTTTGTATAATCTCACATCATCCATTCTTCTCCACATTCCGAGAATGCCTTTTCATCTTGAAGAAACTCATTGACGCGTGTAACGAGACTTCATTGCCGCAAAAAGTTGGCGCTTCCAGACAACACAGGTAATTACAATCAATCATCGCTCATGCTTTTTTCATCGTAGACTCATGATATAGATGCCATGTTTTACATATGAAATTCTGTAATCTGAGATAACGAATTGGCCAGAGTTCGTATAATTCTTGCATCATGGAATGTATTTTTCATTTGCCATACAAAAAAAAGTTTTAATAATTTATAATTTTGATTTTAATTTGTATCTCTTTTATTATACAAAGGTATTACACCAAGCAGTAAAGACTGGTGGCCAACCATTATGATTTATTTAATATATTACGCAGGGAGCTATATATATTTGAAGTATCGTAGATTGCAAGTGCAGCTGAAAATTTTTATTTTCCCTTACTTATATTTATAAATAAATTCTTACAGTACAATGCATGCGTTATAGAATGCGTACATTTATATAGCAAGCAATAGCGGTAAAGTAGAATACTCAACGACAAAACTGAATCAGAAAATCATGCGAACTAAATCCCACCATGTAGACAATATTCTAACTACAGGGACACGAACGTGTGGTCGGTGCTGAGCGGACAGACGCTCGAGGGCGCCTCCTCGATCGTCCTGCACGACGTGCGCGAGATCGAGACGTGGATACTGCGACTGCTGAGCGCTCCGGTGCCCGTGCCGGCCAAGACGCGCGTCGAGGTCGGAATACTCTCGGCCATGTACCAGCCGCCTATGTGCTTCGCCCTCCCCGATCACACGCGCTTCACCCTCGTCGACTTTCCGCTACACCTACCCCTCGAGCTCCTCGGCGTCGAGATGTGCCTCAAGGTCCTCACCCTCATTCTGCTAGAGCACAAGGTGCGTGGATTTATAGCTTATTATATTATTTATCCTAATGCGAGTTCGCGCCCTGCCTCTTGCTTCATAATAAATCAAATTCTGATAAATCGAAATGTTCGTATATTTTTATGACTCGCAAAGTTATGTATATTGTCAAACATTGCGGCTCGAAGTAGAATATTTGAATAAGCTCGGAAAATGAAAAATAATGTATTTACTCGATAAAGATGAAAGTGTGTTTCTTCCATATTGAATTCGGGCTGTATAAACAATTTTTTAATTACTATTTGTACTTGGAAAATAGTAGTCTCTAACAAATGCAATTCGTAAAACCACTAAATTAATTTTCTTTAAAACTTTGAAATGCTTGAAATGAAAAGAAACTGTAATTACTAAGGAAATTAGTCCACGTATTTGTTATCTCTTATATATATTCACTGTACGTGTACTTTATAAAAAGTGCAAATGCATTCAGTGGTATATACATTACTTCTCATGATAAGAACTGCAATTATTATTGTAAGAAGTAGCTAGAAAAGTTAATTAAGATATAAAACCGAAATGCAGTAGTTTTATACTTCAACTTTTTATGGACAAAGCAAATAAACCTGACCTATAGTAAAATGAATATTAATTACCTGTATAAGTTATAAAATTGCTGGAAACTTTTATATATCTGCACCCAATTGAGACTCGAATGATTATTCGCATGTATTAAAAGTAAACTTTCAACTCAGATACTGCTGCAATCGCGGGACTACAACGCCCTGTCGATGTCGGTGATGGCCTTCGTGACGATGATCTACCCGCTGGAGTACATGTTCCCGGCCATCCCGCTCCTGCCGACCTGCATGAGCTGCGCGGAACAGCTGCTCCTGGCCCCCACGCCCTTCGTCATCGGCATACCGGCCTCGTTCCTCCTCTACAAGAAGAACTTCCGCATCCCCGACGACATCTGGCTGGTCGACCTCGACAGTAACAAGATTTCCCCGCCTACGGGCCTCGGCGAGATCTTGCCGCCCCTACCCGAACCCGAGGGCAGCATCCTCAAGAATCATCTCTCGCAGGTGAGTGTCGCCTTCAGTTTCCATTTTTGTCTCCTCGACGACTCTCTTTTTTGCAACATACATATTCTATTTACACATGATCGATATTATATATACTCCTTTATTGGGATTTGCTAGATATTACTGGAGACGAGGGGTATATTCGCTGAGTTTTGCCACGTGCTGAGAGCTATATTAACTTGCTTGTTGTCCAAACTGTCTCTTGATATTGACCTGTGAAAATTTGCTTATAATCATTATTGGAATTTCGTTTTTTTTTTTTACGAAAAAATAAATAGAATGGTTTAATGTTTATATATGCATGAACTTGTATTCCGAACAAATAATTCGAAATTATATTTGCTCATAATTGATTTGATACTTATGATGCATAATGAAAATGATTCTATTATGGAAATAACGGTTTATATCCAAGAGTGCCGCACGATTGTTACCGGGATGTGAATTGCTTTTCGAATTCAACCCTCGGGACATATTCACGATTGTAGATATATAAATGTACTTTGTGGATTGAATTCGTCTATATTGATTTATTATTTTAGTTATTGTATCTTGGGAATATTTCGTTACTGGTACGTAATTAATTTGGGTCAAAATAGAGCATCATGAATCTTTTAATAGTCTTACTTAACGTATCTAGCGTATAATTGAATAGCAAATTTTCATTGGGTTTACGTGAACTGTTCTCTACACATATAAGCTGTCGACGTAGCGTATATATTATCTTGTCTTGTACTGTCGCGATAATGTATACTTTAGGATAAAGTCAATGTCTCATTACTGATTTCAACTAATATGTGTCACTAAAGTGTGTTTTATCTTCTTTCTTCTTTTCAACCACTCGCTTCCACAGGCAATGCAACTAATGGATCAGGCGGGCACTAGTGTAAATATCTTTACTATATTCTTATTAAATGTCTTTCTTTGTTTGTAGACATATTTCTTTGGCGTTTATCCTGTTGCATGAATGCATAGCTTATACAGAACTTCTTGTCTTCCACTATTATACATTTTAATTTCGACGATTACTTATGGCGATTATTACAACTACGAATATTAAATTACCAATTTTATTACTCGTTTTTTATAGATTTTTTATTACAGCTATTTAAAATTAGTAATATAGTTTATAGTATTATTATAGATTTTATAGATTATTATTTAAATGTAGCTGAATATAAAATAGTACATACCTTATTGTTTTATTTTATATACGAGTAGTCATATAAGTTTGCAATAATGATAGAATATAGATTATTAGTTAAAAGGTTAAAAAAAAGAATAATTCTATACTAAATACACGTAAATGTTCAGGCAATGGGGAGTATGTCAATGCCCCAGACACATTTGACTACGTCGCAGATGCACTCGAGCAGGCGAGAGAGCAGCGCCTCCCACCACTCGACGCTAAGGTACACTTTCATACATGATCTACAAGAAACAACGAGAATCAGAGTATATAAAAATTGACGTTTAACAGCGTCTCCTCGGCGAAGCACCGGCCCAGCCTGGACCACTCGGCCGGCAGCGCGCACCACAGCCCGCTGAGCTCCCCGGGCGCCACCTCGCCGCGACGGCCCTCCCTCGCCATCTCGCACGCGGGCTCGACCACGCCCTCGGCCTCGCAGAAGGCCTCGCCGCAGGCGGCCGGACCCGGGCAGCCCGGGCAGCCTGGCCAACCCTTCAACCCCTTCATCTACGGCAACGACGTGGACAGCGTTGACGTGGCGACGCGTGTCGCCATGGTGCGCTTCTTCAACTCGCAGAACCTCCTGGCCAACTTCACCGAGCACACGCGCACGCTGCGGCTCTACCCGCGGCCCGTCGTTGCCTTCCAGATCAACTCGTTCCTGCGCTCGCGGCCCCGCGCCAGCCTGTTCCTCGACAGGTTCGCCCGCACCCAAGCGGTCGAGTTCCTCGCCGAGTGGTCCCTCACGCCCAGCAACGTCGCCTTCCTGCGCGTCCAGACGGGCGTCTACGACCCCGCGCAGATCGGCGACAAGGGCAAGTGGTTCGCCCAATCGCTCGAGCCCATCAGCTTCCCCGTCTGGGACGACGGCAGCTCGCTCGCCAACGCACTCAGGTCCATGCGCGAGATGGAGAGCCAGCCGACGGATGAGAGCGGATCGGACTCGGAGGGCGCCGAGAGCACCAGCTCCTCCTACTCCTCGCTCAGCGACTTTGTCTCGGAGTTGGCTAGCTCCGACCTGTCACCGAGTAAGACGCACCTGTCGATTGATAACACATCCCGCGTGAAAATGATATACAGGGTGATCCAAAAGTCCCGGTACGGCTAGACAACTCGAAAAACTCGTGCGGTACAAGTACTACACGGTTAAAAATTTTGTGGAAAATATGAATCCTGTGTAATTTAAATTTTGTGTAAAATATTTCGTGTAAAATTTACACAAGCGCGTGTAAAATTTTCACATAACATTTGTGTAATTCATTTACACAAATAAATGTGTAAAATAGGGAAATTCATATTTTACACACATTTTGTGTAAAATAGGGATACAATTTTTAAGAGTGTAGGAGTTTAGGATTTTCACCTTGAGCATGACGCTCTTTCTGTTTCTGGGGTCAAAAATATAGGTTTTCATTTAAAAAATGATCCGCAAGGTCAAATCCAAGGTCACCATCGGATACCCAGGGAAAATTCTAAACCTCTAGCACTTTGTTTTCCTTCTACCGCTCGAGTTGTTCTAGTTGTCCCATCGTACCGGGACTTTTGGATCACCCTGTATATGAGATCTCATTACGAGATCGTAATTGAAGCTAACAACGATCTCATACGAGACCTCATATGAGATTTCATTTGCAATTTTAATTAATAAATAAATAATTTGTTTTTAATTTAAAAGCCTGAATAAATATTATGTTTCATTGAATATGTATAGAAATATAATGAAATAAAATTTTAACATTAATAAAATTTATTGATAAAACTTTATTTGCTCTGTTTTCATATTTATTAAAACATAATATTTATTCATACTTTTACATTAAAAATAAATTGTTTATTAATTAATTAGAATTGCAGATGAGATCTCATATGAGATCATTGTTAGCTTCAATTAAGCATCTCATATAATATTTTCACGCGGGATATCATATATAAGGCGTTTCACGTCAACTGTCTCAGCGCGCGGCGCGAAAGCCCCAAATCGTGCTATTTCTAACTCACGTTTATGATACTAAAATGTACTTAAAAAAATTGTTTGATAAGCATTTTCGATGTATTTTTTCCTCAGCTTTCCAATGACGTAAACAGTTTTTCCGAAATTTTCTATTTTCACCTTCAAAAAGTACAAAACATGTTACATCTCAAAAAGTGTATTTTTAATATTTTTTTGACCCTCTAGATCGAAAGCTGAGCATTTTTTACGTAGGAAAGGATATTTTCCAAAGAGTGCCCGAGATGTTTTGTGCGAGAAATAGAATGCGAAAGAGTTTTTGACGATGAAAATGGAAAATTTTGAAAAAACTACCTACACATTGGAAAGCTGAGGAAAAAATGCGTAGAAAACGCTTATCAAACAATTTTTTTAAGTACTTTTTAGTATCATAAACATGAATTAGAAATAGCAGGATTTGGGGCTCGCGCGTCGCGCGCTGGGACAATTGACGTGAAACGCCTCATATATGCAGAGCGATCGCGTCACACTTGATATTGCTTCGCAGTAACGCACCCACCGCAGATGTCCCTGTCGATCGACGTGAAGAACATCTACCACCCTCCGAGCGTGCTGCAGTACCCGGGCGCCGAGGAGGAGTCGCAGACGCGGCCCGAGAGCCCGCCCAGCACCTCCTCGAGCCACAGCGACCTCAGCAGTCCGAGCTTCAACCGCGACTCCGAGCTCGAGCTCGCGGCCAAGCTCGCCGAGAACTCGCAGACCGGCAGGAGCGACAACGTGAGTGGCCCCCTTCATGCTATACCTTATACATATATATATACATACTTACGCACCTCCTCACGATGATATTATATATATATAAAATACTGCGCACTCCCCTCATTTTGCCATTTCTACATAGATATATATATCTGATATATTATATGTATATTTATCAGCATTTCTCATTGAAGTACACCGAATTATACGACGAATATATGACCGCGTACATTGACTAGTGATTAGTGAACATTCTCTAGTATGACTATATATAAACGTTCTATATAAATACGTCATTGATCTGCTTACAATTGCTCATGGATAGTGGAACATATTGCACCTATTTTCGCTATATGAAACTTCATTTTATATATGTGCAAATCCGCGGACTACACACAACAACTGAGGTACAAAAACGGAAAATTTTTTGAGGGCACACCTACCACATAAGGTTTTTTCGGTTCTTTTAGGGTCCCCCAACATGAAAATACTCGTGAACACTCATTATCCGTTGCCAAGCTTTTTTGTCGACGAAATCAATTTTTCTTATGGAAATTTAACATGGGAAAAATGGACGAAATGTAGTCATTGATGATTAACCAATGGCAAACTATTAAAGAGGCCAAACCAAATTCCACAAAAAAGCGATTAAAGTCGAAGAATAGAGCTTTAATTTGAGATGAGAATCGTTAAAATCGGTCGATTCTGTGCAAAGCTAGATGAATTTGAAAATGGCGAATAATGACGAAAATGAGCGATTTTTTTCAAACCCACGTAATTCTTCAAATTTTTGTCATTTTTCGCCATTTTCAACTTCACGTAGCTTTGCACAGAATCGACCGATTTTAACGATTCTCATCTCAAATTAAAGCTCTATTCATCAACTTTAATCGCTTTTTTGTGGAATTTGGTTTGCCCTTTTCAGTAGTTTGCTATTGGTTAATCAATGACTACTTTTCGTCCATTTTTCCCATGTTAAATTTTCATAAGAAAAATTGATTTCGTCGGCAAAAAAGTTTGGCAACGGATAATGAGTGTTCACGAGTATTTTCATGTTGGGGATCCCCAAAGAACCGAAAAAACCTTATGTGGTAGATGTGCCCTCAAAAAAAAATTTTTCTGTTTTTGTACCCCAGTTGTCTGTAGTCCGCATATTTGCACATATGAGGCGTTTCACGTCAACTGTCCCAGCGCGCGGCGCGCGAGCCCCAAATCGTGCTATTTCTAACTCACGTTTATGATACTAAAATGTACTTAAAAAAATTGTTTGATAAGCATTTTCGACGTATTTTTACCTTAGATTTCCAATGACGTAAACAGTTTTTCCGAAATTTTCCATTTTCACCTTCTAAAAGTACAAAACATGTTACATCTCAAAAAGTGTATTTTTAATATTTTTTTGACCCTCTAGATCGAAAGCTGAGCATTTTTTACGTAGGAAAGGATATTTTCCAAAGAGTGCCCGAGATGTTTTGTGCGAGAAATAGAATGCGAAAGAGTTTTTGACGATGAAAATGGAAAATTTTGAAAAAACTACCTACATCATTGGAAAGCTGAGGAAAAAATACGTAGAAAACGCTTATCAAACAATTTTTTAAAGTACTTTTTATTATTATATACATGAGTTAGAAATAGCAGGATTTGGGGCTCGCGCGCCGCGCGCTGGGACAGTTGATGTGAAACACCCCATATATATGGGTAACTTCATGTCAACTGTTCAGCTCAAAATTTTAAAATTGCTCAAAATTTTTTTACTCATTCCAAATTAGCCCCAAAACACAAATATAAAGTTTTAGAGCAAAATATGCAATCGTTCTAAAGTTATAATAAATTGAAAATTTGAAAATTTTGAATTTTTTCGTAAATCTTCAATTTTTATGATTTTTTAATTCGAAAACTTGAAACTTTTTGTATAGCATATTAAATAGGAAAAAGTTTGCAAATTGTAAGTAGAATTACTCAGAATTTTTTGCAGATCGATGCCAATTATTTTGCTAATTAATAGTTGACAGAACACCATTCAAAATAGGCTAAAGGCGAATGCGACAGTATCAATATCCCTTACCAAAGGCTAAAAGATTTGTAAAAAATGTTACCTGTAAAATACGACCTTGATAAAGATGGAAACAGATCACTGAAAAAAGTTATGTGCAATAAAAACTGCCAAAACAGTGAAAAAGCACTATTTTCACTGTTTTTACAGTTTTAATTGCCCGTAACTTTTTTCTGTGATCTATTTCCATCTTTATCAAGGTCGCATTTTTAAGGTAACATTTTTGAGTTAAAAGATGATAAAAGTTTAAGATTTACTAAAAAATTCAAAATTTTCAAATTTTCAATTAATTATAACTTTAGAACAATTGTATATTTTGCTCTAAAATTTTGTATTTGTGTTTTGGAGCTAATTTGGAATGAGTAAAAAAATGTTGAGCTGAACAGTTGATATGAAGTTACCCATACACACACACACACACACACACACACACACACACACACACACACACACACACACACACACACACACACACACACACACACGCACACACACACACACACACACACACACACACACACACACACACACACACACACACACACACACACACACACACACACACACACACATATATATTCGATCTCTCTCTCTCTCTCTCTCTCTCTCTCTCTCTCTCTCTCTCTCTCTCTCTCTCTCTCTCTGACAACACACAATTCCAGTCACAGTTTTGCCAAGTTTATATATATATCGCATTGTAGCTCAGCAACGTCTCTTTCGTTCTCAACCTCTGTAGCACTGACATTATTGTAAATATATTCGAAATAATACAACATCGAAAAGTGATTTTGCTGAACTCTCACTATAACTTATATACCTCTGTCCGCATTTTAGAAAGCATAGCGACGAGTGCGCGACTTCTCTATCGCTTTTTTTCTCCCCTGTAAATGCACCGTTGCCGCTTTGAATATATAACTATCTCACCCTGTACAAAGAAGCTCTCATAGCCGTCCATTTCGTAAAGGAAATCACGACATCACTTATATATTATAAACACGATCGGTCGGTGACACCCGGCGCGAAAGGGGCAATATTATATATGTACATAGCAAAATAACGAGCGCGCGATGAGTATAATAGCCGCGAGAGAACGGGTCAGCAGGAGGTGGCGGCCAGGCAAACGGCGCCAGAATATACCTACACCCATTGTCTAAGATATGATGCGCGAGCAGCAGAGCATGACGAGGCTGTCCTTGTTGCACATCCAGGACAGGACGGAGGGCGGTAGTATCGAGTCGGACTCGGCCTCGACGACCACGACACCTCGCACGATCCTCAGCGCACATAACGCCGCGCCGGCGTCGCTGGGCCTGCAGCGCGGGGGGCTCAGCTCCTCCTCCTCCCTCGGCGTTGACACGGAACAGCGACCCTCTACTCCCCACCGGACCTCGCGCCTCTCTCGATCTATCACGCCAGTGAGTCAGCGGGCGGGCGAGCGAGCAAGCGACCGCTCGCGCCAACTTAATCAATGACAATAATAATATAATACACACATAATATACTTGTAATACTTGTCTATAATATATATATACTCAAAGGCGCGCGGCTATTACACGCCTCTCTCTATCTTGTATATCTACCCTAGTGGAAATACCATTTGTTTAAAACTGTTTAAAACTGTTCAAAACTGTTTAAAATTGTTCAAAATTACGTATTATTACGGAACATTTATAACAGTTTTGAACAGTTTTGAACAGATTTAAACAGTTTTGATCAGTTTTTAACTGTTTTGAACAGTTTGAAATTCTTAATTATTAATACTATTAATAATATTTTGAAACAAAAGTTCAAAACTGTTTAAAACTATTCAAAATTGTTCAAAACCGTTTAAAACTGTTTAAAACCGATCATAACTGTTCAAAACTGTATTAAACTGTTCCAAACAAATTCTTATTGATTAATACTATTTTCACACAAAAGTTCAAAACTGTTCAAAACGGTTTAAAAGTGTTCAAAACAGTTTAAAACTGTTCAAAACTGTTTAAATCTGTTCAAAACTGTTTTAAACGTCCAAAAATACGTAATTTTGAACAGTTTTAAACAGTTTAAAACAGATTTGAACATATTTGAACAGTTATGAATAGTTTTAAACAGTTTTAAACAGTTTTGAAAAAATAATATTTCCACTAGTGTATTCTTTCTCAACGTGTGCCTGCGCTGTGCTCCTCTACCTATATCTCGCGCGTGCCTGCAGTCTCTTTTTCGCTGATATGCGCGTGGCTGCCGGTCGATTTACGAGCGGAATGACTTTTTCTCTCCGTGGTTGACTTTTCTTTTTTGTCTTAATCTTCTATTATATACGTGATCAAAGACGCCGTCCATTATCCTCGAAATATTGCAAATATATTGAAAGCATTGAAAGAGTAGGTGCATTTTTTCTCCCCCTCGGATTCTTAACACGTGCGTCGCTTTCAAGACGAATCATTTATTATCTGATGCTGCGGGTATATATTGATACTCGCGAAAGGTATTAAGAAGATTGAGGTACGGTTCTGAAGTATAATCGTTAAATTTAATGGATTTGCTCTTGAAATGTAGGCGTTGATCGAAAACATTGATTAGAAACTATATTATACCTTACATAATTCAATTAATATAATTATTTCTTTTCAATCAAAATTTTATCAAAACCTTTTAGTCTTATATTCTTATAAAGTATGAAATCCATTTTATTTAAATTATTTTCAAACTTTTCTTGCGATTGATGATAGCCGATGTACGTAATTCGTGAGTCGACACGAGAGAAGTCTTTTCGCTTCTAATTCACCGATGAGTGGGCGAACGCGCGCCTGTGTGTCTGTGTGCGGTTGTATGACTCGTCTCCGATTGCGCCTCTCGCTCTTTCTCTACTCTATTTCTCTTTCTCTTTCAACGTTTGCCTGATGAATGCGAACCCCATTGTCCTGCCTGCGTCATACCCCACCCCGAACGTTTCACTGCACTCATCACACTTAATTTCTTTTTTTACGATGTTCTAAGTTATGAGGCTGTCGAGCAGCGCGCAACAGATTTTTATAGGAAGGGCTACTATTCTTAGAGACCCCGATTGGCACAATTTAACAAAATTTACAAAATCAATCTAACTGATAGAAAAATTGCATAAGCAAAGGACACGTCAATTTTTGTAGACCTGCTGCACAGTCTCAGAGGATAAATTTTTTATTTTTAATGCTATGCCATTCCTTTGATTACTCAAATATCTTTCTTTTAATTATATTGACAATTTTCCTTGCCATTTAAATAGGGTAATAGAGTACTCGTAGTTAGATTTTAAAGCAGTTGATATACATAGAAAATCTTTATTTACATATATAGAAATTTTATTTCTGCTCGAGGAAATGAAACACCGTGTAGGTCATGATTTTCATGCACTGTAAGACATATAATACTTCTACTCCCTTATTTATATCATTAATAATTTTTTGCACGTAACATCGATATATAACTATATGGAACGAAATCTATATTTTTTCCAGCAATGTTTTCCACCACCGTAATTTATCAAATAATTTGTCTTAATTATTATTTTGTATATAGAATTATTAATAATCTCAATTATCTATAATATAATTTATACTTTTGTCTATATAACTTCCTAAATTCTGTTACATATATTATACCTTGACGGCAATATATCCAGCTTGTCAAACCTATTATATAATGCACACTAGAGTACCCAGAGAAAAAAAATACTTGTTCCCATTTCACAAAGGCCGAAGCACTGGTAAATGAATAAATCGATTTTTCGTTCTCGCCTCTGGGTACTCTAACTTTGCAGATCATTGTGCCGGCCATCCTACACAATGGAACGCTAAAAAACGATGGCCAGTACAAGTCTAGCAAAAATCAGCAGCCCCCAAGCTACACATATTAAATATACATGTCGACCAATAATCGTATATAAAAGGAGCATATGCCAAAGAAAGCTTGTGTGTGTGTCTGGGAAAACGCTAGGTGCCGCCGATAAGTCCGACGTGCCTGCAGCGTCAGCCGAGCGTCGGCAACGTGCTGGCGCGCGCGGGCAGCTTCAGCTCGACGGGCGGGAACCCGTTGCTCGCGAGGCAGTCGGCCTCAGAGGGTGGCGCGGGCAGCCACAGTAGCTTACCACGGCAGGCCTCCGTCGCCCTGACCGCCCAGCGACAGCAGTCCTCGCCGCCGGCCCCGGGGATGCCGCCACGGCAGAACAGCGCCGGCAGCAGCAGCGCCGGCAGCAACGGCGTGCTCAGGCAGGGCTCGCAGGGCTCGCTCTTCGAGCAGCTCGCCAGCCAGGCGAAGGACCTAGTTAGAGAGACTACGAGGCAGAGCAGCCAGGACGGCATTCTCGCCCACATGGATAAGGTGTGAATGTGGGCCGCGCGAGAAAGCGAGAGACTCTCTCATCGCACACCCCTCCATTGTCACCCGCTCCTGCCTCATTCTTTCCCGCTGCTCGATTGTTTTCCATTTTCGTTATACGTGCGGGAAGAGGGGTTTCGCAATATTTAGAAAATTACAATTTTGCGGAAAGCTTCTCTTCCTGTACCATCGAGAACAAAAATTTAGTGCGAATAACTGCTAATTTTCAGTAGCTAATGACTTATAGGGTGACTTCACCAGTGAAGGAACGAATAAGGAAATTGTAACTTTTGTTATTTAATTAAGTGGTTTAAAAATTAAAATAAAACCCTTTTGAAATTTATATTCTATAATGTTCAAATTTTACGCCGGTGAGCAAATTTTGAATAAAGAATCAAAGTAAAAATTTTATTTAATGAAAATCTGTAAATATCTCCTAAAAACCAGTAAAGGAACACGCAATCTTAGTATCTAAATACGTTTCACCAGTGAAGGAATACATCGCCAGTGCAGAAACACTTAATAACGGCGATTTTATGATTTTATTCTTAACAAGATAATTTCTTTTATGCAGAATCTTTATATAAAATGAAATAAAAATTTTCAAGGATTCGAAAATCGTTATGTTAGATAAACAATACATAGAAAGCTTGATATTTTCATATATATATAAAGAAAATGTTCGTTAACTGGTGACTGTTCCAATACTGGTGTAGTCGCCCTAGTTCCTTGTTTTAGATAGAATTAAAAGGTTCTCCTGGTAGGGAACCCCTTTTACATTCCGATGAAACTAATTTCAGTCTGAATAAATTTTCATTTCGAGAAATTCAAAACGCGATATCTTTGCTGAGAGCGCTCGCAGAAAAGTCCTTTCAAAGTGAGAAGACGTGAAATTGAGTTACGTATAAACGTGAAGCGCGTTTAATTAAGCCTCCAGCGAAAGATCCTTTCAACTACAAAGTTTATCGCACTGAAATCACATTAAATTTGTAGCAAACGTGAAAAGCTCATTTTTGCTTTTCCTTATTAGCGCGTCAATACGAAATGATCTAAATTATTAAATTAAATAATTAATCTATACGCAACGAGGTAATTCGGGGGCGGAAGCATCCACTCGTGCCTCATATTCCGTCGCTACGACCGTGTTTTATCTACTTTTATATAAAAAGAATAGCTTCGCGCACTTGAATTACATACTTAGTTTTATATGCACGTACTAAAAGTGCAAAGTTGCGAGATTCAGTTTCCAGAAAAAGTTAAAACACAGTATGGGGAGCCTCTAAAAAACTTTCTCGGCTCATTATCATTTCAATCTACATTGTATGAAAAATACGATTATTCGCACTTAATTTTGTTATTCAAAACATCTGATTATGCAGTAGTAGAATAATTGTTTATTTAAGCAGCTAATTGTTTTATTTTTTTTTAACAATGTGACGCTTGTGTAGCATAGTAATTATCGTGCATACTTAAATAAGTATACAAATAATAGTAAATCGTGTCAATATTAGAGCTACCAACGTGCTTTACCAATATGCTTTCCTTTATTGCTAAACTTTATAGCTTGATAAAATTCAGCTCTAATACAGACAAACATTTTAATTTTCATAATACTATTTTCTTTAATTTCATTTTCGTTATAATTTTTTTATTTTTAATTTTGATTTATTCATTTTATAGAATAGAATCCTCTCACTATAGTATCGGCTTCTTTCACGTTTGTACGAAACTGAGGCGAAATAGAACATACTGTTGTGCTATAGATTTAAATTGAACCCAAGAATGATGGTTAAACCTATACCTTGTATAGATTTTTATGCACATTTTTGTTAAACACGTTTTGTAGATTATTTACATACACTACACGATTGAAACACTTGTTAGAACACTAGGTCTAATATAATTGAAACTAAATTAATAATAGAATTCAGATTTATGTTAATAAAATATAAATAAATTAATCTACTAAATTTTATCAAATTTTTATCACTATAAAGAGGCTTTACGTAATTTTTAATCATCATTCACAAATCACTTAGGGGTCAAAATTAGATTAGATGCAATAAGCTCAAATAGAGTAACTCATAGGCGCGAAAGAGTTTGAGTGTGAATTCTGATATCCATTGTCTTGCGACTCTGTCTCTCGTAGAGCTCTTTAGCTGCTCTCGAGCTCAACGAGTATACAACAGTGTTTCTTTACCCGCGATCATTTTTATACAAACAATTGAATGTGCCGTATGTTCAGAATTTGTCATACCTACGAATCATGCGATGCATTCATAGTTGAATGAATCGTTGGATAAAGAAACTCTTGCAATTATTACTCAGGTACTTAAAATATTAATGAATAATTTATCTAAAATTTAAATGTTCTCATAGGCTAATATCGTACGTGCGTTTGAAATCAGGAGTTCATCGCATGATGAATAATTTTCAGAAACAAGTATACAGGGAAACACTTTATATTAATTTTAATTTATTTATGAATGTAATTTCAAGTTTTTATTTTAGAAACTTCATTACGTATTGTAATTTATTGTAATTTATATTTTATATAAAATTATTTTTTATTGATTTTTATATAATTTCTTAACAAGTTATTTTCAATGTTTTTTGATGTAATATAGCTGAAACATCAAGCAAAGGAAAAAATTTCCGAGGCAGGAGAAGATAGCCTCTTTGCTCCTCTGGAACAAGTTAGTCTAATTATTGTCTACTTATTTTAATTGATGTATACTTGAGCATTAAAATGGATTTTGTTGTTAAACAAATATTAAAAATGCAGTTGACGCAGCAAACCAAGAAGGCTATGGGAGAAGCATCAAAATCAATGCAGGAAGCCTCAAAAACTGCAATCGAAGCGAGTAAAACTGCAGCAGGAGTCAGCAAGAATACCCTGGACGACCTGACGTACGTTGGCAAGAGCACATTTGGAGATTTGACGAAGAGTGCGAAAGAAGCTGCGACGAAAAAGGGATTGTTGAAGGTCAGACATTGAATGTTATAATATCAATACCTAGACATTATTACATAAGTTATTTCATTTATTAAACAAGAGATTATTTAAACTTTTACTCATACACTTTTTTCCAAAGACGAAAAGTATAACACCTCTTTGATATAAAATCCTAAAATATAATTCATATGCGGCTAAACTTTAGAAACTTTTATATATCTCACTTTTGATTTAAAATTTTATTTAATATTTTATTCGATTTTAAGTATACTCATAATTTTCACACAAAGAAATCAACTCATTAAAACTAATTCCTGGAATTGGATATAGTACGTAGACATATAAATGCAAAAAAAAATTCATTTGAATGATTAGCGAAACGTCGCTTTAATTTTTCAATCTTCCAAACGAATTACTGCGATTCTAATTTGGATGCATAAATATTTCGTGCGATAGGGCCTAGGTGATTCGCAGCAGTCGCCACCGCACTCACCGCCAAACAGCATGCTGCAACGCAAGGACTCGGGCACGCAGCTGGTCTCGTCAGATTCGCGCAGCGGACGACGCGAAATCGGTCGCGACTTCTTCAGCAACATCAGTAGCGATTTGAATGGAATAGCCGAGCAGACCAGCAGCATGTTCAGCGGTTTCTTCGGTACGTACTTTTAATTATTTTAAATGCTTTTTTTTCTTAATCACACCTGTTATGCACTGTTTTATCCTTCACAGGAAGTAAGAATAACGCAAATAATCGAAACACGAGTGTCCTCCCTCAGCAAAAGCCCAAAGAGAAGACCCAGCTCTTTGGGCCTTTCCCCAAAGGTACACCAAATGCATAATGCACTGACATTCGTTCTTTTTTTTCATTTTATTTACCATCAACTGATTTCACATTGATTTCCTAGGAAAAACGAGCCTCATAGAGCGAACTAATCTGATAAAGCACACGTCGTCAAAGACCAGTCAAGAGGAGCTCAGAAGACAGCAGAACGCTGAGAGGACGAATACGAATACCGATAATCAAGCCTTCTTGACTGACGTAAATATATAGCAATTTTTGTAGGGATACACAAATTGATCAGGTAAACATCGTAATAACATATACTTTTGTAGGTGATCAATCAAGTTATGGCTGGCGAAGGAGTGGGCTGGCTCAAACTCAATAGGCTAAAGAAACTGATGGAAGACGAGAGCTATCGAGATTTCATGGTCACAAAATTAAACAAGGGCTTGAATAGAAAAATTAGTCCTGATGACCACATTGACGATGTGGTAAGTAAACCAAAGATTCATATTTTATACTGTAAAAGCTATTGAAGACAGACTAATAAAAGCGATGACGAATTGCGCAGTGCATCACGAAGCCCGTCTACAAGGGAATGTTAAAGTGCCTTCAGGCAGTGGCGCACGGTTTGGCGCACACGTATTCGAATTATGGCCTGGGCGGTATGGCATGTGTTTTCCAAATGATGGAAATAGCCCACACGCACTATTGGAGCAAGGATCTATCAGAAAGTGGCTTCGACAGTTCCCTCATGTCTCAGGTATTTGAATACTCAAGCCATCTTATAATCATCTCGACTTGCCGGTACATTTCTATGTATTAATTCAATGTTTATTCCTTAACAGGCATCTAGTCCCTTTGGTAGCCGGGAAAACCTCGCGTCTCCCCAGTCTCCGAACCACCCTGCGTACGATTCATCGCAAAGATTGCAAGAGCCACCGCAAGTGCGGTTAGAGCGTCCCCAGTCGCAGCCAAGCAGCGACGACAATCAGTCTACGACTGAAATGTTCCTCGACATGTTCACTATGAAAAACAAGAAATTCCTTCTTAGTAAGCTTACGTCCTTTGACTCGGAGGTAAGTGCACTGTGCAGTTTATGTACAACAAAGATAATTATTGTTGACGATGTTTTTCAAATCACAATCGGATAAAATGTTCTACAAACGTCTATTTTGATATGGACGATCATTGTAAAAACGAACGTTCTTGATTGGATGTAACAACATCCCTTCACTAAATTATAATTTACCAAATGTAGGATTAAAATTTAAATGTGAAAATGTTTGTACGATGTTTTAGTCAAAAAGTGGAAATGCAGCGGGTAGTAACGAGGCCTTATCTACTGATGGTGGAAGCATCACGACCAATCCTGCCTTTCGACAAACGCATCAAGCATCATTTCGTAGTACCGTCTCTGACAGTGAAGTCGAGCAAGGCAATGTATGTTCTTAATCCACCATTTCAATTAAAAATAGCTGCAGATTGATTAAAAACTGTCGCAAAACTTTTGTGAAAAGTTCAGTCATAAACTTGTTGAACATTTCTTTATAACGTTTTAATGTAATATCACTGTACACAATTATGGCATAAATAAGTTATCAAATAAGTTTTTAATCAATGGAATTCTGCGAATAATAAGAATAAGTACGACAATAATAATATTTTCTTCTCATGTTCGGTATAGTTTCCGCGCCAGGTGAAGCAGCGCACGGCGAGCGTTTGGTCGAACAGCAGGTCGTCACTGAGCAAGTTCAGCGCAGCTGGTAACGTCTTCATACCGTCGACGACGAGCCCCAGCCCGGAGACCGCGAGAACATACCTATTCGAGGGTCTCCTCGGCAAGGATCGCTCGACACTCTGGGATCAGATGCAGTTCTGGGAAGACGCCTTCCTCGACGCCGTTTCTCAGGAGCGCGACATGATCGGCATGGATCAGGGTCCCGGCGAAATGATGGAGAGGTAACTGCGCTATTCATTAGAAATATTGTATGTAGTTTCTAAGTGGAATATACCTCAGAAAAAATTGAAATTAAATTCGATTCAATAGATTTTCTATTAGATTATTAAATTATTCTCTAAACGCTAATTCAGGTTTTGTAGGTTTAATTCGCAATGCTTGGTCCTTTATAGTAAAAAATTTTAAATTAATTTTTCAAGAGTTTTTTAAAGAAGGATATTTATGCGTCCCCTAGAGGTGAACCATCAATACGGATTCTATAGAATTATCGATGTGAAAATTTTGATTTTGACAAACTCTAAACTATGTATAGCTTATGCTCATATATAATATGTTATTACCATGCATTCACCTATTTACCATTGGTCTGCGTGCACTCTTGCTTGATTTATTAGATACTCAACACTTAACTTAATTAACAAAATTTTACTTAATAATTAATATAACTTTTGGAATTTTTAGGTATAAGAGTTTAAGTGACAGCGAACGGCGTAGATTGGAACACGACGAGGATAGGCTTCTTTGCACATTGTTGCATAATCTCACTGCAATACTAGTTATGCTGAATGTTGAAAAGAAGGACGTGAGGCAGAAAGTTCGACGATTACTAGGGAAAAGCCATATCGGGTTAATTTACAGTCAAGAACTCAATCAACTTCTAGATCAAGTAAAGGACCTTGTAAGTTAAAAGATTAAACTAAATGAATACAGAAGAGAGGTTCGGAAAAAAGGCAAAGGTATTTGATGAAAATAACGATCATCGTGGCTTTTGCAGAATGGAAACGACATCGATCTGAAGCCCCTGATGTCACGGCAGATGCACCGGCAGTCGTTCACGGTGCACGCGGGCACGAACGCAGAGGGCGACCTGCGCTTCCTCGAGGTGCGCCACGACGGTCTGGTGCTGCGCTCGGTGAACGGCGTGATAGTCGAGCGCTGGTGGTACGAGCGCCTCGTCAACATGACCTACAGCCCCCAGACCAAAGTGCTCTGCCTTTGGAGGCGAAACGGCGGCCAAACGCAGCTGCACAAGTATTATACTAAGAAGGTAAGGAGTAATCAACACGTCTGGTCTCATTACAGTTATATATATCTATAAATAATCGAAAGCAGGTTTAGGGCACTGTATTAAAGATCGAAAAACAAAAGTTGCCTTCTAGACGCTTTTAGTATTGTTTTAAGAAACTAGCGGAACAAATTTCAACTTCTTTCAAATACCAAACCATGTGGGATCCCTGTTGGACCTCGCGGGAATCCTGTAGGACCCACATGGGACATGTGAGATTTTGCTGCGGGATCCCACATGGGTCCTATGTGGGTCACGCATGATTAACTTCTTTCAATATGATTTTCAAACAATCTTTTTATTTATTTCTAATTTGATAAAAAACGTTCGAATAAAAAGTTTTAATGAAAATATCCATTTTTACACTCTCATACTCTCATGTGTTTATAATGTGTTTATAGTATTTCTACAAAATTAGAATAAAATCATTCATTAAAACGTTTACTATTAAAATTTATTAGAAAATGATAAATAAAAGAGATAGTTTATTTAACAATTGTTACTAAGATGGTCATGTGGGACCCATATGGGAGACATCTGGCAAACCACGTGGGTCCCAATGGGATCCCGCAGCAATTTTTCACATGGGTTCCAAATGGTTCGCACAAGGTACCACGAGGATCTCCCATGGGCTTTTTCAGTAGTTCTTTAACCTTTAGAGGACCGGAAAGCCAGTATACTGGCTCAACCCATGTTCGACACTTTACCCATGATGAATCCATGATATGAGATATCTTTTTCATGAGTTTTCTATGGGGAATAGATCAGCTTAAATCCCGGTCCTCTAAAGGTTAAGGGAGTTCTATGGTAAACAGAAATAACGCTAAGACAATTCTGAAATTTCGCACATTGGTTAACTTTTACATGAAAAAATTTTTAGAAGGCTAGAGTACCTAGAAGTCAAGAAATAAATGTTTTAATTTTTCACTTTTTAACATGGGCTCTTATGGGAAATCACGATTTCGTTGTGTTCATTTGCGTATAAGAAAGAAATTAACGCTAAGATATTTTTGAAAATTTATGTAATAGAAAGACAAATATCTTATGAAGATTTATTTTCTTGCAAAAGTATCATTGGATGCCTCTAATTTACGGAAAAAAAGTTTAAAAGCGAAAAACATACATTTAACCTCAAAATATGAGTCAAATCAACTTCTCAATGGAACTTTACATCGATATTTAAGACTATTAAATTAGATATAATCATCTAAAATGAAAATATTATTGGTATTTAGTGTATGTTTATTAATAACAACATCTGTAATAAAGTAAATCAACAAGAGATAAAATGTGTACTTGTTTTGACTAGTGTAGTTACCATAGAACTCCCTTAAGACTATACCCTACAGTTCTTAATACGTTCAATTCGATTTCTATAGTACATATAGAGTTCTGCAGTAATAATTTAATTTATTCTAATTCAGATTGATATAAAAACTATGCATATAAAAGACTTCTTATTTACTTAAAAAAATTATGCATAAAGAATTATTATAATATTTATTTAAATTGTTAAATAAATTTAGCACATGTGTTTTGCTTCCTCCTACAGGAAGCTTTGTATTTTAGTTAATATTGAATATTAACATGGTTCCCACAAGGTCCCACAAGGATCTCACATGGGTCCTACATGGGCTTTTTTAGTAGGGTACTTTCGATTTTTTATCTTTTGATGTTAGAAAAGTTATGCCGCATGTTCGCCTACCAAGTAGAGAAAGTCAAGACTGGTCAGACCTATAAGGATGTCTACATATTATATAAGTCAAATCTTACTTTTACTCTCTCAAATAGAAAGGTTTATAAAGGTGTACCCTGGCGGAAGTAAAAACTGCACATATCTGCACATATTTGCACATATATGTACATTATGTAGATTTCTGCACATTTTTGTAAATTTCTGTACATTTCTGCACATTTCTGCACATTTCTGCACATTTCTGCACATTTCTGCCCATTTCTGCCCATTTTTGCACATTTTGTCCACTTATTAGACTTTTGTACAAAAATGTGCAAAAGTGTGCAGAAATGTGCAGAAATGTGCAGAAACGTGCAGAAATGTACAGAAATGTACGAAAATGTGCAGAAATGTGCAAAAATATACAAAGATGTAGGTACAATTCAATATAATTATCAGATGAAAAATTAATGAGCTTCATAAATGTGTAAAAACTTTGTTAATCATTAGTATAAATATTTCGCATGTTCATTAGAAATTGTTTATTATCAATTAAATTGCATTTTAATTATCGCAGAAAAAAACTTACATAAAACTTTCTCCCTGACCGAGAATCGAACCCACGACCCTTGGGTTACTACGCACACACGCAAACCGTTACGCTATCGCTCGCATTAAAGAATTTGGGCATTTTCATCTACATAAGGTGCATTATCCGTATTTATTTAATTGATATTACATTTGGATTATTCATCTAATATATTAATGATTTTTAATAATTTTTTATATTTACACAATATTTTAAGAAAATGAATAACTTAATGATAAGACATTAATTAATTAAATTCGATTTACTTAAAAAATTTAGTGCCGGTAAAGTAGAAATCAGACCAGTACTGAAAATATATTCTCTAAATTTTCTTCTTTGGTATTAGCTTTATTCTAGAGCGCTATCAAAAAATATATTTTTCAAATTTTCGTTCTGTAAATATTTTCTTACTTTAAGAAAATGTTTTTTGAATTGAAGAAAATTAAATTCTTGTTTCGTTTAGTATGATAAATAAACATTCATTTGTATATATTAGAGTACATTTCTGTACATTTCTGTACATTCCCGCACATAACCGCACACTTCTGCACATTTTTGCACATTTTTTTACAAAAGTCTAATAAGTGGACAAAATGTGCAAAAATGTGTAAAAGTGTGCAAAAATATGCAGAGATGTGCAGATATGTGCAGTTTTTACTTCCGCCAGGGTAAATTCTCGGAATTCATAGTCAGATGTTTTTAAATGTTTTTGATGTTCCTGAATTAGAATGTGAGAGTTTTAAATATATCTGTACATTGTAACAACATTTTCTGGGAGAAATTTTGCAAATGAATCGAGATATATTATTTTGGGAAACAAATTGAGTAATCAAAGGAGAGTTTTTAAATTAAAAAATAATTCCAAAAGTCGGCTTTTGTCTGCACGTATTTGAAATTCATAAGATAATATATCTAAAATCGAAAGACAATATTTTAGCTGTTCGTCTTGAAAATACACGGAGAAAATGTTTGTTGAAAAATTACTATGTTCGCTAATAATGGGGTGACAGACTTGTATTCTGAGCCTATTTAGTATACTTTTAGTAATTATTAATATAACATTGATGAAAAATTAATAGAAATGGCTATAAAATTTACTAAGGTAACATAGTAAAAAATTTGAGAATGAAAGATTAATACGATATAAAGTAATTTTTAGTACATATTTTGTATAATTTTTGCCAAAATTTATCACAAATTTTACTATACTACATCGTAAATTTCAGACATTTTAATAATTGACAGAAGATATAAGAATTTTTACAAGCCAACATAGTAAAAATTGAGTTGTCGTCTGCTAATGGCTGTAGTCGGCGAGTCAACATAACCTCAAGCTGTACCAGATATAGACGAGTCGAAACACCATACCCGTAAGAACACGTTGGCGCAGCGAGTAAGAGCGCGGCTTCTGGCCCAGGGGGCTAGGGTTCGATTCCCGATCACTGCAGACTTTTTTTTTCTTGATGGATTTCCACTTTACTTTCCAGTATTGTAAAATTTGATAGAAAACATTGTAAAATTTAAAACAATTCAAGTCTGTCACCTTGTCCCATACAACATAGTAAATTTTCCTAGATAATTTAATAATTTTTCATAGACTATTTTTTTCAGTGTATATCAAAAGAAAAGGTTCAATTTTAATAGCGGATAATGAGTTTTATACCACTCTAACCTCAAAATCACAACTTTGATATGATTTTTCGGCGCTCGTGGTATAAAATACCGTTCGAAACTAGTGCGTAAGTCGATTATTTAGGTGGTGTGACTTTTTCGCACTCGCTTCGCTCGTGCAAAAAGTCACACCAGCTAAATAATCGACTTCCCCACCCGTGTTGAAATGTATTATTTTCTATGTTTAAGTAAAAGATACGAAATAAGCAATAAAATGAATCGAGTGAAAGGAGACTGAAATTTGTTTGCAGTGCAAAGACCTTTATTACTGTATAAAAGATGCGATGGAGAAGGCCTCGGCCCGCGGACGGGGGGCGAACATGGACGCCGAACTCGGCGGCGAGTTCCCCGTCCAGGACTTGGTGACAAACCAAGGCGGTCTCCTGCAGATCTGCATGGACGGCATTGGCCTCCTATTCGCTAATAGCAAGGTAACGTACAGTGGCTTTTCTTTTATCAATATACATATATCTCTCTTTATCTGTTTATATCTATCTTTCTTTCTCCGACTTTTCTTTTAATTATATTTCCCCACCCGATTCCTGTTTCTGATAATAATCTGCGTTCCTACAATAAGTACCTATGAATAAAGTAAGCAACTTTTGTCTTGTAAAAGGCAAAGTATGTCGATTTTAGTGCACCAAAAGTTTGAATTATGCGCACAGACTATAAGTATTTCTTTAAAATAAAAAAGTTGTCTACTTTAGTGAACTGCTCGAAGTAATAATGTACCTGCTGTAACACCCTTGTTCCTACATTTTATTTTATTTATTTTGTGATCGTAGTACATCCATTTTACCATCGTGATAATGTCTCCCTATATTTATGAATACTTTCTTCTGTATCTCTTTAATTTCTAAATGCCAGTTGAGATGCGTAAACTATTCATATAGACCTACAAATGATTTTTAGAGTCCTGCCCTATTTGATTTTTGTTTAAAAACCTGCGTTACCTTTATATTAACCTCCTTAAACTGGCCCACGTTTCTAATACAATTTATCTTTGCGTTATGCAGCGCGTAAAAAGGAAATTCAGCTTTTCTATTATAATTTTTACTTTTTTCATATGTATTTATGATCGATGTATACCTTAAGCTGGTGTGTACTTTATGATACTGAACTCATTGGATTGGAGGAATTTTGTTGTATGAAAAATCGTTTAAAACGATTTTTATTAGTAACATGTATACTAACACATTACTGGACGAAAGAATAATCTCTTGAAAGCCATAACTGACTTTATTTTTATTTTTTATAATTATATTTTGATTATTATTTCAGTCATTATGTCCCTTTATAATTTAAAATTTTCTTTACATGTTTATTACTTTAATTATCGAAGTTTTCTCTATGTTCTTTTCGTTTTAATTGCATTGATGCAAGGACCACTCAATATTATCTCCCATCGCTAAACCACCACGAACTGCTTAATTATGTATATGTACGTATCTTCTCTCAGTTATATGTACCGACTCTTCGAAATTTATTTGACCAGTGAAAGTTACACATCACTTGTCGTCTTCGAATGAGACACGCACATGCTTTGGAAAGAACGAAAATTTCTTTAGTTATAACGTTTAAAGCGCACAATTTAGAGCATTTTTGAAACGTCTAGTATGATTAAAGCCAAATACTATCGGACAACTGTTTACACTACACACTACTTACAAATCTCATCCACACAGATTAAAATATCATATCTATAAAAATGCAGATTAAATAAAATTTTAGTAACATTTTCATTCATTAAAAGAGCCTAGGTATTAAATTAATTAAAGATATTTTTATTATTACCATTAAATATATATCTAGTGCAAAAGTGTGCAGTGAAAGTGAAAATCAAAACAATAATAGAGATTTAGAAATATATAACTAGCATTTTTCTACACTTCACATAGATAATTATTTCTTATGTATTAATATCTGATATAATTTCATTGAAGCAGATCTATTTTCAGATCCTACGTATACGATAGTATATTGAAGATAAATTTTTTTAGTTTTCAAAATTAAGTTCAATTGTTCATTATTATAATTGTTTCATTAATTATTAAAGAAATAATTTTCTGTATTCAACTTTTCATTCAATTTTTTCAAATATTATATTATAACTGAATAAATATAGATGAAGATTGTTGCAATCTTTGGGAAGGTTCGTGTTAAGAATTTCTATTGTTCAAATTTTTATTTATTGGGGAACTGGTTCGTTTTGCTCTTGTATTACTAATCGATAGTAAAGTAAATTAAAATACAGGAATTACAACGTTCTTATAAATTTATTTCAGAAGTTCATGTGAATTTAATAAATTTTTAAAATGAAATAATTACTACAACATTAGAGAGCCAATAATGATAATAATTGTTTTATTAATGAAAAAATAATAGACAACAATATAGAGCGTACTTTGAAAATTCATAATTCACTAAGTGTTAGTATTCAAACGCCTCATTTTGTCGTGTTAATATATCATTTATTGGTCTTTGGTTTTCAGTTAATAACACTGAAAGTCACCATTCACATCGAATATGCGTAAATCGTTGTATCACCATTCGAAAATAAGAAAATGATGATCTACGAGGATATAAAATACTTTGAACGGTCCTCTATTTGTGCATTAAAAAATCCTCTTTCTCTTTATTTTGTTTTTCTCTCTTTTTTTTTTTAATCTCGGTAATAACATGATACACCGACTTTTTATGTTGGGTACATTCCATTTTTTGAGCATTATTCAATGTCTTTATGCATGGAGCTCGATGTGCAGCTACAGTCACTTTTATCTGTCTTATACATTTTATATTATATAATATTATTATATACATTGTACATCACAATTATCGATTTTCCATATATATATATATATATATTATTATTATTATTAAGCGATGCATTATAATCTTTGTATGGCATGGCGTGTCAAATAAAAACGATACGTCATTTTATCATTTGATACATAATTATTTAATCGATTCTATCGAATGATATTTTTATTTACCTTTATTTTCATATTTGTATTTACTATTTGAGAAATACCAAATTTTACATACTAACAACCTATGATTGAAATTTGTGATTTTTTTGCTATTTTTTATCTCTTTTTTTCTACCTTTCTATCTCTATCTCTCATTACTACTACTTTCTATTATTCTATCCGTTTCTGTCTTTCATTTTATATAAGATAATTCATTCTCGAAATATACTGTGATACATGAATATAATGTCTGTTTTTTATCTTGTATACTGAATGCTGGATGCGATAAACGACTTCTTTCTGTCGTGGTTATGTCTGAGGAAAGTTTATTCACCGATTCATATTATAAATGATATCGTGAACTTCACCCAAAACACATTCACATTGCATATATATATATAAGACACATGTATTTTGAATATTTGGAAGTAAGAAATAAAACTTTCGCATTTTGTGTGACACACATCCTCATTGTTTATACATCTCAAATAAGTTATAAATACATAATATACACGTAAAATCTGTACGTATATTTGGTCAATAGACTTTTCTCTCGGCTTGGGGAACTTTTGAGATGGTCCTTGAACAATGAACTCTATAAAAAAAAGTTGAAATTTTCTTTGAAAGTCTAAATAAAAAATTAAGCGCAATGAATCTCAGACACTACTTCGCGTAAATTTGAGGGATATAATCTATTTTTTACGCCTGAAAATGTAAAAAATCATTTTATTCAATGCTCCATCAGAATTATAATATATTTGCACTTATTTGTCAGCCGTCGATTATTATGAAAGGCCACTAACATAATTAAGAGTACGTATTAATCGATGATTGATTTTTAATTTTTGTCCTATATATTTTTGATCTTGCTTTGATCCGGCTTTGTATCAAGCTGGACTGAAAAGCCATATATAAATATAAAGAAAATCCTCTCCCATGACTTTCTCTCTCTGTCTCTTTTATTCGTTTCTCCTGCTTTAACTTTTCTGATCCCAGAATCCCTGTCCGTGACTCTCTGAATCCCTTGTTTTTAGTGTACAGAAAAAAGAACGGTGCGCTAGAACCGTTTCTTTGTCGGAATTACTGACTGGTTGGTGGATTTAATTTGAATCTTCTTTTTTTTCTGTTTACTTGACCCGTCCGTGCGTCGGATCAATTGCCCTTGGCTGCGTGTGGGCAAGCAGGATTTCGAGGTACTATTAAAAATCTACTTTTTTGATTGACACGCATTATTATACCATTGTATTACCTTTCTAAGTACAGCAAATTATCACTATGTTTGTTAGTTATATTAACTATATGATCACACCGACATGATATCTTACTTTGTATATTTTTAATTTTGTACTCGTTACTATTGATCGCCTATCATTAACTATATAGTATATACCTATAATATCATTTGTTAATGTTGGCCGTGTTTCGGAAATGCTTTTATTGATTACTCAGTTTTTCTTTCCTGATACTTATCTACATATATAGTCCTACATGCACACCTACACTCACACTAACGCAATTAACGACTCTTTTGTGTTAATTTGTGAGAACAAAATTATTTTACAGGAAAATTTTAATTTTGGAAAATCCAGTCAAGTTTACGTGTTGATTTAAAGACGCATGAATGTTGTTTTGAATGATTATTTTATTTGGCTAGAAACAAATAAAATTCAAACTACATTTGCACGTACAAAAGCTAAACTTTACATGAAAAAATTGTGATTTTCCATGATATACAAGCAGATACAGACAAAGAAGTATTTTTCAAAAACGTTCAAAGTGCTTCTTAACAAGCTTGATTATGCTTCAGAATATTAGTTATTATGTAACATACATATTTATTTAAAAAAGCTTTGTGGATTGTTTAAAATAAAATACTTAAAAGATGCTTTTTTGCCTATATTTGTAACAAATAATTTTAAATAATTGGCATTTGCATACCTTTATTTTGCATTTTTTATGCAGGTACACTTATTCTGATGAAAAAGTAACAAAGATATAATTATTAAATATTATGAAAATACATTTTTCCCAGATGAATTGGCTTTTTCTGTTCTTTCAAACACGACACATTTATCTCACGACTAATATGTTAAATTTATTATACATACGCTAGTATTTTATATTACTACCTATACACCGACTAACTGCATCGAAATTAGTTGATCTGCTCTGTCCACATGACTGTATTTATCCTACCATATGATGATTGGTGTTAGCTGTGATATAAATGTTATTATTCGATATGTCGTTCGGCCAATTTTCGTACCAGCAATTTTAGTTTCTCAACAAAAGAGATAAAAACAATTAAATAAGCGGCTTAAAAAGTAGTGCACGCATTAAAACAGTATCGCAAACGTAAAATACTAAATTGTTGTTGGTACTGAAGGTGGCAAAGTAACCTGTTAGAAACGCTGTACTTACGTGCGTAAAAATATTAAAAACGGCTTGTTTTTCTTAGTCATTTTAAGCTTAAAACTATGTTTTATATATCGATAACGATACATGACTTGACTAACCCCTTTGTTTTATACGTTCTTTTTTATTGGTTTAACACTAACATTCAATATTATCCGTACGCGCGATTATAGAAAATTAAACTTTTTTTTGACACGTATATTTTTTTTTCTAAATGTACGCAAAATATTTATTATGAAGTTAAGTTGAACACTATTTTGTTCTTGTAGTGCTTCGCACACACATTACCCCCATTTATAGAATACATACTATAGTTGCGACTATGGCACATTGCCAAACTTATTATTTAACCTTTACTGTCTCTTATTTTTCTCTTTCTATTTCTTTGTATTCTACAACATTCTATTATAATAAACCTATCCAGTATCTTAATCATTGAAAGAAAAAACTGACTTTTCAACAAAAATACAATCAAATTTCAGAATAAATAAAAAAAATGTAATATCAAAAATTAAAAAAAGTCAGATTTTAATCTTTCACGTCTAAAATACAAGCCTCTGAAAAGTATATTTCTTACCGTGAAGGATCCAACAATAAATTTTACTGAATGAGCTTCTGCAGTTTTACTGTTTTAAACAATGAATGACACATTACAACTTAAAATTATATAGCAATACTAACCACCAATGCAGTTCACATGTTGCTCGCTAGATCTTGCAATCTATAGTGAAAGATGCACGGGACACAAATTGTAACCGATTGTTAAATTTTTAGTTTCATTGTATAGTGCTATTCTGTTTATAGACTGAAATATCACAATCACATAACCATTCAATATTATTGAATAAATAATTAACCAAAAATATGAGATATGTAATAGTAAATTAAAAAATATGTTTCGAATTACTCTAATCGATAAAGAATCTATTTTCCTAAAAACAACCCCCTTTTTTGCATGTAATTCACACTTTTAGTTAATTATTGCATCAAATATATTGGATTATAATAAGATTTGAAATAAATTTGGATTATCAATTTCGCTTTAACAATAAGCAATGAGACTATTTTTAGTTAAAACAATATAGTATCCCTTACTTAAAAAATATTCAAGTGATTATTAAAAACACTGCTAATAAATTTATTAATGAATGTTGCAAATTCACGATATTTCGCACTGAAAAGTTAAGGAACTAGTCACGAGCGCGTGCATGGTAGTACAACATTCATTCACTATAGCGATGATTTCTCACTCACTCGTCCTGCGTCTTTCTCGTGTCTCCACCCCGACGCATCGGTTAGTCAAACATTCCTCCCCAAAATCTCATCACGCGTTTTTTTTCGAGAACCGAGTTTGCTGCCCCGTCTTCCCCCTTGAGCATTCATACAATACGATCATACCTTTCTCTCTCTTTCTTTCTCTTTCTCTCTCTTTCTTTCTCTTTCTCTCTCTCTCTCTTTATCTCTTTCTTTCTATCACTCTCTCTCACTATACACCTGTTCCGAGTGCACATTTAGAGAACCACACGAAAGACGACGCGTCCGTGTCGACTGCGCG
Source organism: Torymus aiolomorphi (assembly GCA_036365515.1). Lineage (NCBI taxonomy): Eukaryota > Metazoa > Arthropoda > Insecta > Hymenoptera > Torymidae > Torymus > Torymus aiolomorphi. Next base: position 37,588,563 of record CM070875.1, read on the forward strand.
ATTCTCTCGACATCCCTGCGAGTAAGATGAGTTTAGGCCATCTCCAGAGTTGCCTGTCTGCCTGTCTGCCTGCTGCTACTTACTGCTGCTGTCGGTGACGCTGCTGCCGTTGCTTTGCTTCTCCAAAAAGAAAAAAAAACACGTCCGCTGCACTCCCCTATCACGAGTCCTTTCATCCCCATGACGCCCAACCAATCCCATCTGCTTTGACTCGGACCCTTATTATCCATGTGTTTTAGCGCATGCATTACTCGCGGCTCATCGTTAAATAAGCACCTGATAGATGTTCTTGAATTTCGTTTCGAAAGTGCACAACAATGTCGGTGTGAATTCATGCATGCAATGAAAGTCTAAGTACGGAAATATTTTTCAAAGTGCTATAGCCTACCTTCAAAAACTAATATTTATCAACCGAAGATTACTATTACTTTATTTGTAATGCAAGATAATTAAAAAATAAATAGTTATTTAGACTTTCACAACAAGCATCAACCGAATGCAATTTATCAAAAAATTATGTACAAGCATAAAATTTAACAAATTGCGTTTGGCATTATTTACTGTTAAATGTATATTTTTTCTAAAAGCGCATGGCTAAGTCTGAACTTTAAAAAACATGATTGAAAAAAAAAATAATTATATACACACTCGACGTTTTTCTCCAGTTGTTTGGGATTTCGTCGAGCGACGCGTTTTTCTCGCACACATATACACGACTTGTCAGCCCAAGAGTTTCTTTATTATCGTTTCGTAGTTTGCGTGTGTTGCCGATACACAATTTATACTAAGTATAGATTAAAGTAGTGTACTTTATTTTCTTCTCGATACTTGCACGTAACGCTTAGGATTAACAAATGCCAACAATTACTTCGCGGCCTAACTAACTATAGCTGATGTTGTTTTCAGTTTTTTGTAAGACTCGAGCATATCCGCAAGTGCTTTACTCAGAAGGGTGGAATCTTCATTTTGGAAGAGTACAGTGAGTGTCTAATACGATCCTATGTTTACAACGGGGTAGTAAATATTTAAAAAAATAATGACAAATATGCTCAATTTCGAAAATTTCTTATCCAAAGTGGAAACAAAATTAGTTAGACGGATACCAATTTAGACTATATTCACCTGCTAAACTATCAATTTAAGAGAAACAATTATTTTTTTAAGTATTAAGTACAACGATTTTTTATAAAAAATAAAAAATTAACACGTTTTTCATGATTTACAGATCCTAAGACTAGACAAATAATTCAACGTAAATATAAGTCTCAAATGGTGAGTAATAATAACGATGTACATCATAGTCTGTGTTTAAAATAGATTTAAATATGTTTGTTGTTGATGTTGTTTATATTATTAATATAAATCTTAGATTTAGCATAGTACTCATATTATGAGTCTGTGAGATTCACGTTTACTCTTTAGGCGATGAACAAAAGTGTAAGAAAAAACGAAAAAATCTTGGTATTTTTTTCTCGCACGAAACAGGCCAGCGAAGCAGTTCGTTGCATGCACAGAATCTTCTCGGTTGCGCTAACCATGCAACTCTCAGCGGAGGTTCGCCTTGTAGAACAGTCCGATAGCAAAAGTACTACTGCATGATGCCACTGTTTTCTTTTCCTTTACTTTTGCGCCGTTGCGCAGTGTAAGTTTTTCTTTCAACTCTTTTTCTCCCTATCACTTGCTCTCGTTCTCTAATAAGTGTTTATAGACTGGCGTTTGATGTGCAGCCGTGTTCATAGTTACAGTGTGTGTTATAGAGCTGTACATATATAGCCTTTGTTGAATTAGCATTATAAATATATAGTAGATTTTTTAAATACACTGTGCATATATTGATATGATTTCTGTAGCAATGTAGTACAAGCTTTGATAAATATTGCCCACGTTCGATGATTGTAATAATTAATGTATACAAATATCATGGTTTGTACTTTTATATTTATACGGTTAAGGGACTTATCGTGCTACAATCTATTTCAAAAGTTAGTTTTTTTTTAATAAATCATAAAATAATATACTACTTCGTAATTAAAATGCACCTTTATGTATTTTATAATAAAAAATATGTACTTATAAATTGTCTAAATGCTCGATTTAGTGAACAAAAACGAGATAAAATATAAAAACTTTTAAACTAATTGTATTAGACTTACACTTAAAATTGCTATATATTAAGGACGATTACGCTAGGCTTCCTGAATTTTTAATATGTTATTGCACTCACAATTTCAAGTAATACATTAGTTTTTTGAAAAATTGGTAAAAAAACTTACAACTTCATAATTAAAAACGTGTCTTTCACGACGACGCGCGACGTCTCCATAAGAGCTCAGGTATATAAGCGATCAACTTTGTGAATTAATTTCTTGAATTCAGTGATGCTATAGCCCTTCTAAAATTGTAATATGTTGTAGACAGCGCCAACATTGATGTCTGTGAATTTTATCGAAAATTTCCTAAGAAATCGCTATATCGTGATAAGCCCCTTAAATGACGCAAACTTTAGTGTCAATAAATGAAAGGAGAATTCGTCTACCATTTCAAAAGCACACGAACTGCAAAACAGTTATATAATTCATACAGTAGAGTTGTATAATAAATAAATAGTTCTATATGAGTAGTCTTTCATACATTAAAGTGGAATAAATTTTGACAATATCATCTAAAAGCCACGCATGAAAAACAAATCGTTAAAACGACATTTACCTGACGCTTCCAGGCGGATCAAATTTGCTACGCCGTGCTCTGTTTATTCTCGTACGTGGCGACGGGAAGTATCGACCAACCCAAGCCACAGCATCAGCAGCAGCAACTACACCCGCAGCAGCAACACTATCAGCAGCCGCCGCCGCCGCATCCCACGAGTCCGCGACCGTCGACTCTGGTCGGACCCCAGCAACAGCAACGCCAGCAGCAGCAGCAGCAGCAGCCACCTCGGCGAGGCTCCCAGGTCGACTCCTACCCGCGGCATCACTGACACAGAGGCAGACACTCTCTACCCTTCGTGCACAATTACGAGGGCTGTGCACCTTACGCTTGTTTACCCTGGGTGTGAATGTGACGAGAGGAAGTCATCTATACGTCGTCGTCCTCTTAAGCTTCCTCCCCCGTATCTCCGAGCGTTCCTCCTGCATCCTCGTGCACGTCGGCGAGACTTTTTCCTGCATGTCGTCATTTCTGTTTTATGATTTAACAAATTCGAAAAGCGATGCTTCAGTCGTTTAGTTTTAACTTGTAGGTATATGCAAAAGTTTATTATTTTTTTAATATTAGTATTGAAGAAAATATTTGATTTAGTTTTTTCCCTTTTCTATCCAAATAAGGTGAGACAAAAAAAATAAAAAAAAAATTGTTCATGTTTAAATTAATCTGAAACATTTCATAATTTATAATTTATCATTGTTTTGCTATATTACTGTTTGTGTTTAATATTTATGTTTGTGCATTCTTGTGACACAAATAAATTCACAACTATTCGATTGTTATGTATTAAAAAAATATAAAAACTCACCTTATATTATTATTTTCATCGCGTCTTATTTAATTTCAATTGATTTTGTTAGTTATATACGAATTCTATTAATATTGGTTATTATAAAACATTTAAAATATTTCAAAGGCAATTTAAAATAGACTGTTATATTTAAGAAAAATAGCGTATGAAAATTCATTTAATTACGATCTGTGTCGATTATTATAAATACTTACGTAAGATTTCGGAATTGTAGTAGTTGCGTGCATCATACACGATGTAAAAGAAATAAAATTTACCGAAGAGCAATGTTACTTTTAAAAAAAAGCCAGTGAATCAAGAGTAAGAATGCAAAGTATTCTTTGATTGATTGCGAGAGTCATTTATAAATGACAAAAATGACAAAATACATAAAAAAAAAACAAGAGGAGAAAAACAAAAACTAGAAGGCTCTTTTGCTTCATTCATTTCCACAGCTAATGTCGTTATTTTATTAGACGATGTAAATGTTAAATAATTAACAGTTGTCGCCAAGCGTCGAACTGAATACAAGGTTGAAACGGTCAAAGGAATCGTAAAAAGATTTGAAAAGGATTCGTGTGCGCATTTGTAAACGGGCATGTACATATACACGTATGCTTTAGAATTGCATTAAAAATACTCTTAATTTTTCCCAGAAATCTGTTGAAAAAATAACGAAATAAATTAATGTAACACGTAGTGAAAACATAAGTGAAGACAATACAACTTTGATAGACGCGATTTTTCGAATGCTAAAGGAAACGTGTTTTTTCCATGCGCATGCACAATTCTTTTAGAGAAAAAAAAAGTAATCATTCTCAGCCGTGAAACGGAGTATCATCCAAAAAGTTAAATAAAAAAGACAAGTATTGACGAATAAAAAAATTTTTAGCGCGTACCTGCTACTTATCTTTGAGAAAGAAATGAAACAAGGTCGCCGAAGATTGAGCAGATTTTTAATGGCAAAATATGTGTTTGTATTTCTATTGGTGAAAAAGTTATTACGAATTGATTATTGCCGTATATTCTCTCCATTATTTTAACAATATTGATAAAATATCAAAGATTATGCGTAAATGTTGGCTGGAGTACTTTGTTATTTATTTTAGCATAAATCTAAACGTTAGATTAATAAATGACCTAAAATGTCAAATATAAAATTTTGATTACCTGCGTATAAATTTTTATTTGTACGTAGCCTGGAAGAAAATTAAGAAATTTTATACTTCTTTCGGATATAGTTTAATAATAAAAATAAAAAGGTAAAAAGCAACATGTAAATAACTATGAATGATCAGTTTGATAAAAGTATGGCTAACATATTAAAAAAAAGTCTTAAAATGAAGAAACCAAAGCAATACCGTTTATCACGAAAGTTTATCTTTACCGTTTAAGTTTACCGTTTATCTTTCTATGCGTGACTGTATTTAACCTTATTGTTTCTGTCAAAAGGACTAAGCATTTCGAATTATATCCTAAATTTTATTTAAAAAGCTATATAAATAATAATGTACATTATTAAATTATTGAGTTATTCCAAAGATGTATTAAAAATATTAAAAATCTGTTTAAAATAGTTGGAAATTATTTTTGTTGTTTTCAGATCATTGTAATTTATTGTAAATTTTTAATATTATGCTTTAATTTCAAACAGAAAAATAACATATAAGGCTAATATATATTCTGTAAAAAAAACACATACCTATCTATTATATACATATATATTTACTAAATTTGAAAATATCTATATTTAATTTGCTATAACAATTACTTTTAGACTGCTACCATACAAAAATAGTATTTTAGTAACGACAGGAGTTTGCACAGTAAATATTATGGAATAGTATGAGGAAACATTTTTCTGTAAATTATACACTGGAGAAGTTCGAGTGCTGAGTCCAACATAGTGTGTAAACGTTCACGTATTTGTAAAAAAAATGTGGAAAAGTAACTGACAGAGAAACCTGAACCATTAGAATGTTTGTAAATATGTATATTTTTAGTAAGGTGCATACACTCGCGTTCCAAACTCTCTCTTCGTGCGTTAATTGTTCGATTCCTAATGCAAATAAAATTCATATTCCCCGAATGAGAGACCAAAAATCCTAGTGTATACAAAATATATCATTATACTACCGGAATCGAAACAGAATATAGAGAAATAGAGAAAATTCAAAATATATTAATGTGTTTTTCATTTTATTTCCTTTATCTTTGACTGCTCCTGTTAAGGTTCCTATATTATTAAAATTGAAAGCCCGCAAATAAAAAGCTACAAGAATGAGCTAAAACAAAAAATATATAAATTTTAATAATAATAACTGTTAAATATTTTTCATTTTACGAAATAAATCGAAATTATGAATAATTAATTTTATTTTTTGTTTTGTTTTGAGAATAATTGATCATCTTTCGTATCGTAATTCGTTAGAATGATTCGTGAGTATAACGAGTTTTAGATGAAATTTTCCATTACTAATATATTTGCCGATTTTGTGCATAACATACTAAACCTGACGGTTTGAAAAAGTGCTTGCAAAAAAGGTTCAGTGTGATGAAGTGCGTAATTATTGAAAAAAAGGATCATGTGTCAATAAATCTTGGTGGACTAGTAGGAACGTAGTCGTAATTAATTACATACATTTTTTACTCATATTATATCGCTATTTTGACATTATTCTAGGTATTTATTTTTCATGAGTTTCATAATTTAATTTGAATTTTTGAATTTTCAATAAACAAACTATGTTTTTATATCATTCATATTAATAATTCATATAACTACTTCTATTCAATACGATATTACTGCCGTTTTATAACATTATTAAAAACTACCCGTATAGAAATAATAGAAAACCGTAGAAAATTGTAGGAAAGTGTAGGATACGGTTGGTTTTCGGACAAAATTCGTATGATTTTGTACATTTTTGTATGGTTTTATACGTTTTCATACGATTTATCAATTTTCTCAAATTTATCTGTAAAAACTTAAAAGGTAAGAAAATGTATGAAAACGTACATTTCCGTAAGTTTTAATGAATCTTACAGTTTCGTACAGTTTTGTAGATTTATTTACGGATTCGTACGAGTTTATATACTTTCATACCTTCTATTACGATTCGTAAATTTTTTGCGTATATAACAAATTTTTCCTTTCGAAATAGTAAATATAGGAAACTGTACAAAACTGTACAAAACTGTCACACGAAACCGTACGAAAACGTATTAAACCTTAGAAATTAACTATGCAAACTGTTCGAAAACCAACACTTCTGTACAGTTTTGTACAGTTTCTTACAGTTTTCTACAGTTTTGTACAGTTTATTACGATTTACTACACTTGTTTTTTCCCATATGGTATAAAAACCCAAATGTCTTATCAAGTATCGTATATAAAATTTATGTAAACTTTATCAAAATAAAATTACATTTACACTACAAAATCTTTTTATCATCAGCGCAGATATTTTTGCATTTCATGTCTCTATTTGTTGCGGTAGATTAACTGATGAATCCCTGCACATTGGTTGAGAATAGTTAAATAACTAAATTACGCCTGTAGGTGAACTTCTCTAATAGTATACAATTTCTCAAGTTAAGTCCCCCCCTAACCGTCGCAATAACAGTGTCCTCGACGTGAGAAGCTATAAGAAGCGGCACACGCTTAATTGATTGAGCATACCATTTCCGATCCTCGTTTCAGTCATGTCCTCTCTGCGCGTCTATATTCTCCTCTGTGCGCTTTTCATCGTCGACGCGTCGTGCCGCGTGATTGTTGATGACGATGACTTATTGCGTAAGTTTTATTAATTACTTACCTACCTTTTCATTCTAATCTTCTATGTTTAAAAAGTATTGGCTATTTATATCACGTTTAAAACATTCAAATATTTTGATATACATATATAACATAAAACTCTGCATATTTAAAATAAATTTGTTATTCCACTTTATTAATTGTTTGTAGTTGATTTTATTAATTTTATAAATTTACTTCATTTTATTTTCATTCAAGCCTCTACGGAAATTATTATTGGTTAAAAATTAAAAAGCTATTTCGATGCGTATACATTAAAAATATAAATAAATAATATATAATAATATAAATAGGTTTTGCACAATTGTTAACAATAAATATAATTTACTTAGCGCAAAGTGTCAAAGTGTGTAAGCGAGAGGAGATTGACTATCCATCCTGTCTCACGAATGCTATTCAAGAATCATGGATGACGTTTATGAAAGGTAATTTTCTACAGCGCTATTTATGTGGCTACCTTTTATCATTTTTTGTAGCCGTAAAAGAAGAAAAAGGAAAAAATTATTTATGCACTTTCTTTTCGTCTATCTATTTCCATTAAAATACGTAAATTTGTCATGTATTTCTAAAGATAAAAATATCAACTATTTAAGAGAGTGGAATTAAATAATATATTTATTACAATACAGTAATAGTTTAGTAATATAAATTTTTACGTTTGAATTTAAAAAGCTTTACTCATAATATGATAAAAAAATTAAATGTTTATAGCATACTTTTTATCTAATGCGTTAATTATTATTATTATTAATAAATGTCTTATAAAGATTCACAAAGTTTTCTAATAATTGTAATAGAAAATTGTGATATGTATGAATTCTATTTTAAAACTCAACGGAGCATTGTAACAAGTAGACTTGTTTATAAACAGAGCCGTATACCGATGACAACTTATACGCGAGCTAAGTATATAGATTTCGGAGCAAGCGAACCAATGAAAATATAGTCGATATTAAAGCATCGATGTATATTAAAATGTACAATTTTCAACAAACTAGTTATTTGATGAGAACTAATGAAAATTGTTTTTACTCAAAGTGCAGCCAAAGAGAGAGAAATAGGTAAATTAGGTAATGCAATAAATAATCAACAAAACGATTCCCATTAAATGAATTAAGCTATAACGTACTTTTAATGTTTCTACAACAAGCGATTAAGTCATATATCGTACAATTGACTTTAGAAAAACGCAGTGAAATACTTATATAAGAATTGTTTAAAATTATTGAGGTTACTCAAAACTACCAATATTATTTAAGAATTTATAATCATGAAATTTGTATTTTTCTATCATTGCAAGACGCAGTGAACCAATTAACAAAATAACATAAAAAATTAAGCTAGGAAATAATAAGATAGAATTAAAGTAATATAAAAAAACTTAACATGTAATGCAAGATTAGTAGAAGACAAGTTTTCACATTTATGGAGTTTTCAACGACAACTTGTATATTCATGTTCAGGATATTAATTAATAAAGCACCATAGAGTCATTTTCAATATTTAATATGTAAAGGTTTTTTATTTTGGGATTTCACATTTACTGACAATTAGCTTGTTTTATTTATAAAACAAAAAGATATTCGGATATGTATTGCCCTTTCAAACGAAAACCTGATGCGCAAGAAAATCTTCACTTCCGATACCTAAATTAATTGGAAATAGTTTCTTTAATGCAGTCCTTATGAACATATATTTTTACTCAAGTGATTTAGTCTTAATAAGAACAAAAATATAATAAATATACTTCTAATAATAATTTTTTTGTAAAAATTTAAGCATTTACATTATGAATAATAATTATTCTAAACGTTTCTCTACTGTCCACCTTTGAAATATGGATCATTGCATACAAATACACAATGAAAGCTTAAAAAGATTTATCATTTAGCTAAATACTTCGTTGAAGGTTATCTTATTGTAAAAGAATGTCCTAAATAACCGCTATAATTTCATCAATATTTCTACCAGGTTATTATCATAGTTGCTAATAAAAATAAATTGGTGCGACTCTAATTTTTAATTTTATCAAAAGAAAATAATATAATTCATTCATTTGTTTTTTAATAGAAGAATCTTTAAAATTTTAGGTATTCCAAAGTTAAAGATCCCTAAACTTGATCCATTAGAGGTGGAGCTCATGGAAGATAATATTCAGACCAAACAATTTACGGGTCATGCAATTTTACGCAACTTGAAAATCTATGGTTTAGCTAAAACGAAAGTTTTGAAGGTGGAACCATTGGTAAGAGAAGATTATATTAGTTTGGATATCGACGTCGCAATACCAAAGATATATATGGAATGCAATTATAAGGCTGATGGAGTAGCTGACTCATTCAGTATTAGTGGAAAAGGTATTTTGTTTAACATTATCACTTATCTAAATAGTAGGTTTCCTACCATAGGCGTAAAAGTTCTACGTTACTTTTCGTCATAGTAGGCAAGGTGCGCACTTTACGCCTACTATGACGAAAAAGTATTTTTCAATAGTAATATTTTTCAAAAAACTGTGCATTCTAGCTGATTATTTATGTAAACTAACACAGAATATTTTATCTCCAAATCGTTAATTCAACCGAGGCATTGGCTTTTTCAAATAGGAAAAAAAGAATAGTAGCCACTCCGAATAAGTTGAGTTATGACAATTTTTAATGCGATTCCATGAAAACATTTGAAAGAGTCCCTAGTAAACACGTTAATTACAGTGCAACCCCGGAATAAGCGCTCTCGCAATAAGCGCGTTTTCCTAGATTCTCGCTCACAATTCTAAGAACAGAGTATTCCCACTCCGACTCAAACTATACCAGCTCGAGTTAGACTTCACAACCTGTCCTCTCAATAAGCGCGCCAAACAAAACAGACTTTAGAAGAGACTTTTTAATAGAAAAATTTCATTTTCATCAACACACATACACTTAAATATTCTTAAAAGTATAAATTTTTATGCACAGCACAATTTCCTATACTGCAAACGATATTCACTCTCAAAACGTTGTATTACGTACACTTTAATGTTGTCAACAAACTGACGATCGTCAGAGCGCTTATTGAGAGGTCACGCGCCGAAGAAAGAGAGACAGAAGGCGATATAGATACTCGAGGGGAAAGTGTGTGGAGGGGGTATACCGTTTCCCGAGTAAAAACAGAAATCAGTATACATTATTTGAAATAGGGGCCTGATCATGTTTCATGACCATGGCCTGATCATGACTGTCACGCTTTTCTTGTCGAATGCCTGACCAGTGGCACATTATCTAGCCAGGTACAGCATTAGTTTGCAATGTTTTCTTGATGAGTACACGTTCGAAAAATATTTAACCGTATTAATTTCTGTTTAGTAAAATTTTAATTTAATTATTAAATGTTTAATTAATATTTATATAATGAATAATAATCTTCAAGACAGAATAAAAAGAAAAAATGGATTGAGAACTTACGAGCAAAAAATATTGCATAAAGAAAAACTTAAAATCTTCAAGTGAGAGTGACACTGAAAACGAAAATAATACTACCATTCCAAAATTAATGACAAATAGTTCAACAATTAATTACTGTACTAAAGCAGAAAATGACCAGGACTTGAGTAATGATATTCAAGACAATAGTTTAGAAATTAATATCAGTAATGATTTAATTACGGATTCATCGATCTCATGGAAGAGCGAAAAGAATATATGAACGAAAATGATAGTCAATTATCATCTGATGAAGTAAATACAGATCATGATAATGAAAGTACATTTAATTATAAGGATAGCGACCTGCCTGTAATTGATTTATTAAAAATTTGGGCAATTGAAAACAGAATTCGTCATAAGCATCTCAGTCAATTACTCACAATTTTGCAACGGGAATTACCGTATCTTCCAAAAACCTCTCAAACATTTTTCAAAACTAACAGTAATATGCAGCATAAAATAGAAAAATTCAACGATGCTGATAGTAAAGATGATTCTGAATTTGTTTATTTTGGACTCACCAATCAATTACAGAAAATTATCAATCCGATTTTACGCGAAGAGACAAAGCTTATTCAGTATGTAATGCAGATGGCCTTTCTCTCTTTAAGTCTAGTAAAAAAGAATTTTGGCCTTTGCTTTGCAGAATTTATTTTGAGCCAGATTTTACAAGCCCTAATTTAAAATGTTTTCAGAATGCACCATTAATGCTTACGCTGATCCTGCTCAAGCCCATGAAAGTAACTTTTTCAAAGCAGTAGGGCACGTTTTAAACAATGCCAAAGATTGGGGTGGACGAAGAAATTCAAAATAATAATATTGTAGAAGATAATTTGAATTTTCTAGTTGAAAATTTATTTTAATGTTAATTTATAAAAATAAATATTTTTACGACCATGATCAGGCCATGATCATAATCCTGGTCAGGGCCCGACCACGCTAGTCATGATCATGACCATGCTCTGATTTCAAACCTAGATGTTTTTGTACTCGGGTTATGGAAAAAATTCTTCCCCTTACGGGCTTAGGCGCACTTATTACGGGGTTGCACTGTATTTAAACAACTGAGAATGATCAGTTTTCACTAACCATTTTTCAACTTAAAAAATATAAATTCATCTCCAAGCTAATTGTACGAATTTCAACAATAACAACACATTAGAAAATAACAAAAATTTGTAAGAATTTACAAATTCCAAAAGAGATTTTTTCAATACTTTCATAAGGAAAATACATAAAATCGTATACAACTCAAACTTTTTGAACGTGTAGCTGTTTTACCGTAGCTACTATGCATGCAACATGTAAACAAATTCTTATAAAACTATATTGATATACGATAATATTTGTAAATATAGGGTACTTCAATATCAGTATGGATGGTTTGAGTGCCACGTGGAGACTACAAGGCCCTGTTAAAAAAGATCGATGGATCATTGAACATTTCTTCGTGGATCCAGATATCAAAGATATGAAAGTTTATTTTAGTGACCTCATGAATGGCGATGAAGACCTTAGTAAGTTTTAACGAAATGTTATTTTTGTACACGTGACAACGATTATAAATAATCATTTATTTTTTTAGACACTGCAGCCATGACCCTCGTCAATGAATACTGGCCTACATTCTTCGAGAAAATGAAACCCATAATTCAGAAGCTTTCGGATCCCCGATTAACGAACTTCGTCAATCGACAGATTTTTTCAGAAGTTCCTGTTTCTAAGATATTTCCTTGAGACTTTTTAAGCTTATTTCATTTACTCGTACTTTTTAAAATAATATATTGTAAGTGTATTGGCAATGATGACTTGTATAACAGTACATTGGAATGCACATTAATATGACTGAAAATTCTAGTTTATAGTTTATTTATGAAATTATTTATGAAATTCTCTCGTCTAAAATAAATGTTTCTTAAATATTTTTCGGTCTAAAATTATTTTTCATTTTTTAAAGTAAAGTTTATGTGTAATTTTATATGTTTATAAGTTCATCCATTCTCGTAAAAAGTTCACACTAGTTGAATTTAAGAAGGTTCGATATATACAGTATATTGTAATTGAAATGATGAGATCATTCCATAAATTAAAATTTCCAAGCATTTGCTATTAGTGTAATGAAATTTACAGAGATCAAGTGCACAGTTATGAAAGTACACTTTACAAATACAGTACACTTTTAAAGTATGATAATTTTTAAAAAATTAAAACGAAATAAAAAAAAGAACTAATAATAACATTGCAATATATGTATAAGAAAGTTTATACAAACTTATAAAACGATGGACGTCTGTCAAAGAGAGTGCACACTTTTTTGGAATGATATAGTTGATAGAAAATATAACGCAAAAAGAACAAAGGAAGGACGAAGAGAGAGAGAGAGAGAGAGAGAGAGAGAGAGAGAGAGAGAGAGAGAGAGAGAGAGAGAGAGAGAGAGTTCTGACCTCATTCCATGCGCCTAGTACTGGAGAGTACCATAAAAGTAAATAAGAAACTAAAATGAAAGGATTTTCACAGAAACCTTTTGTTCATGGTACCGGGCGAGGTGACAATATCCTCCAAAGCTCACTTTTTATACCTACATACAGGTGTAGGTGTCTGTGTGTAAATGCACAATTGTGCCCTTTTTTACAGTTTTTGTGGTATAGTTTACAGCGAACAATATTTTACAATAATACCTTTCGGACCTATATGCCCGACAGCAGGGCAGATTCTGTTTGACAGCTCGTTGTCTTAGAGCAATTCCCTGGCGGAAGTAAAAACTGCACATATCTGCACATCTCTGTACATCTCTGCACATTTTTGCACATTTTTACACATTTTTGCACATTTTGTCCACTTATTAGACTTTTGTAAAGAAATGTGCAAAAATGTGCAGAAATGTGCAGAAGTGTGCGGTTATGTGCGGGAATGTACAGAAATGTACAGAAATGTACTCTAATATGTACAAATGAATGTTTATTTATCATACTAAACGAAACAAGAATTTCATTTTCTTCAATTCAAAAAACATTTTCTTAAAGTAAGAAAATATTTACAGAACGAAAATTTGAAAAATATAAACTTCTTTTTTGATAACACTCTAGAATAAAGCTAATACCAAAGAAGAAAATTTAGAGAATATATTTTCAGTACTGGTCTGATTTCTACTTTACCGGCACTAAATTTGTTAAGTAAATCGAATTTAATTAATTAATGTCTTATCATTAAGTTATTCATTTTCTTAAAATATTGTGTAAATATAAAAAATTATTAAAAATCATTAATATATTAGATGAATAATCAAAATGTAATATCAATTAAATACGGATAATGCACCTTATGTAGATGAAAATGCCCAAATTCTTTAATGCGAGCGATAGCGTAACGGTTTGCGTGCGTGTGTAGTAATCCAAGGGTCGTGGGTTTAATTCTCGGTCAGAGAGAAAATTTTATGTAAGATTTTTTCTGCGATAATTAAAATGCAATTTAATTGATAATAAACAATTTCTAATGAACATGCGAAATATTTATATTAATGATTAACAAAGTTTTTATACATTTATGAAGGTCATTAATTTTTCATCTGATAATTATATTGAATTGTACCTACATCTTTGTATATTTTTGCAAATTTCTGCACATTTTCGTACATTTCTGTACATTTCTACACGTTTCTGCACATTTCTGCATATTTCTGCACATTTTTGCATATTTTTGTACAAAAGTCTAATAAGTGGACAAAATGTGCAAAAATGTGGAGAAATGTGCAGAAATGTGCAGAAATGTGCAGAAATGTGCAGAAATGTGCAAAAATGTACAGAAATTTACAAAAATGTGCAGAAATCTACATAATTGTACATATATGTGCAAATATGTGCAGATATGTGCAGTTTTTACTTCCGCCAGGGTTTTTTACGATACTTATCAGAGGGCGAAGCGCTAGCCGGCGGTTGATCGAAATTATATACAGCCTTCTCAGACTTAGTTTTTCGGATGTGAATCGGCAACAGATACTTCATCTTAACGCGCACCTGGTGCCTGCATCCAATAGATACGAGCCAAACAAACACGAATGAGCAGCATAGTACGGCGGAACCACGTTTGGCACCTCTCTATGAGCAGATAATCTGTTGAGCATATGTAGTGTAACCCACGTTACCACCTTGATTTCTTTAAACTTCGGCTATTTACTTTCTAGTTAACACCTTTAGGTCGGATTTTTCATCAATTTCAGATATCTTAGCAATAAACAAACAGAAGAATAAAGTTAAGTAGACATAAATATTTATTGTAAAAGTTTTATAAATAAACAAATATGTAGAAAACAGCAATTTTTTCGGAACAATTCATTATTATGTTGACAAAGTTTTTTTTAATTTTCAAAATCTGATAACAAATTCGTAATCAGCGACTCCGAAAATTCCTGCACACCAAAGCTTGTTATTGGAATGTTACTACACTTCTTGGTTCCATAAAGATTCGGTAATTAGAAGAATTTATGCTTTAAAGGGTTAAACTATAGCAGCCTCAGCACTACTACTCTCAAACATGGATTTCAACCATTGATTATGGGGTTGTTAGACCTACTAATTTAAAAGATAAAGGAACCTCTATTAGACGAGAAATGTAGATCCGCGATGTCTAACACTGCTAAAAAAATGCGCAGGATGAAACTGAAACATTAAACGATAACAAAATAAAACATTTAGAAAATGCCTTATTGCCAGAATCCCATTTTTTTCGTAGATAACGCGCTTACCACTCTTACTACATTCTCCAATTTAGTAATCGATAGTCTGCAAGTACTAACCCACATAGCACGTTACGTTTTGGAAACGTTTCTTTAGGAACCTAGAAACGTTTCCCTAAAAATATAGAAACGTAACAGAAACGTAGAAATGTCCTAAATCTGAAAAAATTTTGATAAAAATCGTAAACGTGTTTAAATCGTCTCAGAAACGTTTCTGAAACAGAACTCAAACGTTTGTACAAAGTTTTGGAAACGTCTCTGAAACGTACATAATCGATTCGACAAAAAACTTACTGGACAATTATTCACGTTCCAGATTCGTCTAAAAATGTTTCCAAAACTAATTGGAAACGTTTCAGAAAAGTTTCAAAAAAGTTTCTGAAACGTTTCTATAACATAGCACGAAACGTTTGTGAAATGTTTCTACAACGAAATTAAAATAATTTACATTGTCAGTTATTAACAATGATATTACTTCAAACAGTATTCGGTACGCTTTGCTAGAGTAGACGTTCCTTATATATCCTGGAAATGTCTTTTCTTTTATGGACTGAACTACGCCATCTATCGGCGAGTCGGATATCGAATACTTTACAATCTTAATGTTTTGTATATGGTTCACAAACGTTTCTAAGACGTTCTTACAACGTATCCTTGCACTTCTGAAACGGAATAGAAACGTTTCCAGCTCAATCAGAAACGTCGCTGAAACGAATCTGGAACGTGAATAATTGTCCAGTAAGTTTTTTGTCGAATCGATTATGTACGTTTCAGAGACGTTTCCAAAACTTTGTACAAACGTTTGAGTTCTGTCTGAGACGATTTAAACACGTTTACGGTTTTTATCAAAATGTTTTCAGATTTAGGACATTTCTACGTTTCTGAAACGCTTCTGTTACGTTTCTATATTTTTAGGGAAACGTTTCCAAAACGTAACGTGCTATTTGGGCCATACTGGGTGTTTTAGTCACCTGCTTCGACTTTTTAATGTTTAATAAAATCTTCTACAGGAATTTGTGCAGAATTTTCTTGAGGGTGAAAACATTGTAGAAATTTCTTACAGGTACTTCTGTAGGATTTCTCGTAGAAATGTCTGGAGAAATTTCCTCCAGATTTTTTCTTACGGGACATATTTTTCATTTATGTATCGTAAATCTACTTGGCCTGATGCGCTCAAGAAAGCTGAAGTAGTCCCTATTTATGATACCGGAAATAGCTCTTGTACCTCAAATTATAGGCACGTCTATCTCAATAAAATCCATCATTGTAAAAAATTTTTGAAAAGATAATTTACAATTAATTGTACCTCTTTTTTAAAAAACAATATAATATCAGAAAAACCATTGGGTTTTGTTAAGAGTAGAGAAACTACTGATGCATTGAATTAGATATCAAATATTATATATCAAAATTTAGATAAAAGCAAACCAATTCTTTTTGCTTTGTAGACTATGACCGATTCACCTCGAGCTACCTAATTTTGTTTATATTTCTTCGAAATTGTGAAATTTACTCAGTCGGTAAAGTTTAGGTATTCCTCACATAAGTTATGCACACTTCTATAAAAAGGCTAATACAAAAATCTGTAATTGAATATGGCCTCCCCTTAAAAGTATAAAATTTTCCTTTATCTTATATATGTAAGGAAATTAATAAGTAAATAAGTAAATAATGGATACTCTTTATTTGCCAAAATTATGTAGATAAAATAATTACATAAAATAGAGTCAGTGTCATTCAAATTTAAAACTATGTAGTCAATAAATAATAAAAACAGCGAAAGCAATAAAATATACATATCATAATAATAAAATTGAAAATAGAATAGATAACAGCTTTAAATAACCACATTATTTTATATTAGTTGATATTATTAGCAAAACTCATCATGATTAATATTTTTTTCTGAAAAATTTATCTTTATAGTTATTGCATGATGATGGTAGTTAAAACCAGTTGTGCAAAAAACGAACATTGTGTTATTAATATTTGAATCAAATTTTATTCCAAGAAAATGTTTTCAATTGGTAATGTTCTTACAATATTAGGTCATAATAAATTTAAATCAACACATATTATTAAAGCATTATTTATAAAAGAAGCAAATCAATAAAAAATTGAGTAAAATTAATTTGCTTACAGTTAAAATAAAGAATACTGTAAAAACACTAAATGAAAACAATACTCTTATTTTGAGTTAGAAAAATATTTATTTGTTTAGTATTATATTATAAAAAATAATTTACGTCTAATATTTTTAAAACACAACTTAAACTAATACTATTTTTTTAAAAATACCATTTTTGGCATTTATAATTACGTTGGAACAATAAATCAAAAATTATTACATTTGAAATCGGCTGTATATTTTTTTTTATTAGTAACGTATCCACTTTTGTTTTTAATATTTATAAATTTAGCTGATAACTGATATGTTATAAAATTTAACAGAACGGTTTTTATATAAATATTTTTTATTGACGTAGTATATTCTATGTATAAACGTATTAGGTATATACAATATTTGGTAAAATATCATTGGTAATATGCACTGCAATCGAATGTTACTTTTTTAAGGGAAAAACAATTATCAAATCATCTGATTACTTGTCTCAGACGTCAAGTATTTTAATTCGTTCGTCACATACGCAAGTCGAGTTCTTATTTAATCATAATTATTTGAAAAATTGGACATATATATATATACAATTAAAGAATTATTGCTTTTTATCACAAAAGCAACTTCTTTCCATCGTAAAAGAAGTACTCGTCAATTGCCAAGATAACTTGTTAGACATTATTTAGAATGAATTATTTAGAAGAGTTATAATTTTATGAATACTATGTTCTCTACCTAACATGTATTCAGAATATGTAAATACATAAAATATCGTTTCGCTTATTAAGCGAAAGTTTGATACAGTAATAATAATTTTCTATATTTATATATATATATATACATTGTGGTTAAGTATCTTTCTGGTAACAAAAATTTAAAAAATACTTGTAAACAGTGGAAAATGACTATTCAAAATTTTTTTTAAATTTGGTAAATTCTACAAAAAACTATACTTTTTTAGAAACTAGAAACATTTAAATCTATTAGTCTTCAGATTCTTTTAACTAACTGTTTTTATTTCTCACCTACTTTTTCCATGGTCTCGTCAAACGAAAACATCCGATTTGTAAATTATAAAAATTTTTTCATAAAAAATTTTTTTTATTTGTTAGGCTATATTTTACTATAAATATTTTTAATATAGTTATAATAATTATATAACATCTATATAAAAATTGGTGGCATATCACGTCATATTTAATAACTCTTAGTCACTGTTATGTTTAACTTATATCTTGGCTATTGAGTAAAAAATCACAACAGAAAACTGGAAATTCAACTAAGTAAGGTACGAAAGAGAGTTACATAAATGTGTCTCTCATTGTCTTTTTTAAAATACTTTGTTGTTTGGCTCATACGCAAATAGAGCAACGGTTACGTATTTACAGTGTTGCTGCTTGTAGGCAACGAGTCAGGAGTCACATCCAATATTCCGGGAATGCATTCACTGGATGTCGATGCCAATCCCGGTTCAGCTGCATGGTATACCGAAAAAGAGGCAGCTGGCGCACTTTTAGCCGCAGCCGCCATAGCTTCTGGTAACAGGGATGTCCTTTCATTCGCACTACTCCAAGCCTGTTGATACGCACTGCGACCACGTATTCGGCGACTCAACGATGAACCGACTACACCTAGATGCTCCTTTATATCATTATGTACATCAGATACATCCCACATTTGCCTGTAACATATTATTTATGATTTTTATCATTTTTAAAAAATGTTAAACTTAATATTGCTATATTTTAAGATAACTTATAGATTGATTTCAATTACTTTGACATTTGAATAACTTTGTCAACTTTTAGTATTTTTCATTTTGTATCTAACAAAGTTATTTACTTCATTAATTAACAATTTCTTGCATCACTCAACTGTATTGAGTATTGAGTATCAAATTTACATTTAATAAGATTACGTAATTAAGAATATGCTAGTTTAAATTTTTAAACATAAAATGACATTATGTCAAAACATTACTTATTATACTAGAAATAAAATCATAATTAATAAAGGAAAGTAGTGTTACCTAAATGCATCCCACCAAGCTTGGCTTTGCGCTAAATTTACAAAAGGTTTGTAACTAAAACTGTAATGATGCGCCACTGCAGCTAGGAACATTTCTATGCAAATTAAAAAATCTTGAAGCTTGGATGGTATGTGTTTCATATCTGCTTTATTATCTGTCTCAAAGATACTTGATATGACACCAAAATACACTAGCACTGCGATTAATACCCCTTGGCTGGAAAATAAAGATAAATAATTAACTTAATAAATTAAACGATCAATAAAAATTATAAGCTAATCTTCATAGGTTATCAAGTACGCTAAGGTTATAACATAAATCTTAAGCGATAAAAATTGCTTAGTACCTTGACAAAGACAAGGTGTTAAAAGAGATATTACATATTAAAGAACAGTGAAATACAAAAGTAACTAATGAAAATAAATAATGAACAGTAGTAAATGTATAATATTCAAGTAAAAGTAAAAACTAATAATTTTCTTACAAAAATGAGAAGAAGACTACAGCCTTTATGCATAAGAATTTGCCTATTGGTTTCATAGGCTCAAGCGCTTCAGCATTGGCACGATAAAAGAGGACCAAGCAGTACATAGCAACGAATTGTGATAAATTATTCACAGCTATCATATAAGGGAAAGCTACATCTCCTTTAAACTCTCCCTCTCCATAAACATCATTCAATTCACAGATACTGAAATCAGAAAAATATGCTATTATTTAAGTAACATTAAAGTAAGTGTTGAAAATAATAAATTTAATATTTACAATGAAATTAATGTTGATATAGGCCGCACAACTGTATATTGCAGAATTCCATGCTTGCACATATGCACGAATTCACGACCCATTTCCCATTCAGGTAGGCAACATAAAGGAAACATGTGATGAACCTGAGGTGAGATTTCCAGTCTGTGTTCTAATTGGTGGTCAGCATTAAGATAAGCAAATAAATACATCATGAAGTTGTAAATGACGTAAGCTTCATAACATTCTCTCAAACTATCAACATATATGCCAACTTCTGGATAAACTAAACCAAGCCACTAAAATAAAAGTGTAACACTTTTTAAATTAACACTTAATAAAGAAAAAAATTCTGAAAAAACCTTAGAATATATAATAAAAAATTACCGCATTAACTGCATAAATGGGTACCATCCATAGTATCCTATATTAAAGAAAAAGTTCTTTTAGTATTATATGATTACTGACGTATACGAATATGGAGCAAAGTAAATTTTGTGTTCATTTCATTTTTTATCTAATTTAAAGGATAACAAATATAATATATTTTTCTGACTGTATATTGTATGGAAAATTGTCTAAAATGCATTGTATATCAATTTATTCTCTTTACTATGACGTGATGCAAAATAAACTTGAAAATTAAGTAAAAATATTATGCAAACCTTATTATATATTTTTGTAACCGTGGTTGGGTATAATAAATCATATGTTGGACAATCTCATAAAAAGCAATAGGAAGTGCGAGAAGAACAAATGCTCCTCCAACCAAAGCACCTTGATCTTGCTTTCTGAAGCCATTCTTTATGGAATTGGATATTAAAATTGGTACAAGTATAATGATGAGTAGTGCATAAAGACATGTCAATACTGGCAATATCCACAGTCGCCAATGTCGACAAAAAGTAGCCATTGTAATGTGAATGTTTTTGGAAGTGTCACATTATCCTTTTTATGTATCAGTGCTATTGTCTTCCTGAAAGTGTTAATGATTATTATATAGTGATGTACATGCAAATTTGTAGTAAATAAAATAATTAAAGGTTCAAACTTTCAAATATTTTCACAATAAAATTATTTGCAATTTATTTATATAAACTTATACTGCTAATTAAATTTTAGCCTTCATGACATCAGTTATTGATTTTATCAAACCATAAGTTTTGTAAATTCTTTACTAATATTAAAAATCTGCTATTTTTTATATAAACAATAATATATCTATTTTTAATTTTCAATATCAATAAAAAATAATATTTTTTCAAACTCTCAACATACATACATCATTATAAATTTATTTAAGTAACAATAATTATGCCAATTAAGACAATATTTATTTATTTATTTATTATACAATTTACACATTATTCAATGTAAATTTTAACATTGTAATAAATAATATTTGTATTTTTTTATTATTATAAAATTACTTTTATAAACAATAAAAAAAAATGTATAGTCGTAATTAATTTTTTTTTCTGATAGCAAGATATTGATATGACTTTAAGGCCTAAAATTCCTTATCTTCTTTATTACGTGTCACTATCACGATTGTTCAACGGTAAATAAGAACGGTACAAAAAAGTAAAGTATAAAAAAGATGTCTTTACAGTAATCATAGAAACATGAATTTATTTTTAAAAGTAACTACGGGACAATCACGCAATTGCGCTTATGAATTCTGATTCCTGCGTTACAGAGAATTGCAATAAAATAATTGAGCCGTATACGATGAACAACGGAAAGGAAACACTAGAATGTCTTACACAAGAGTCACTTGAGATTAGCGATTTTTAACCTGCGGCATACCGCCACCGCGCAGAAAATGTAATTACGTACTATACCTATATGTATAACCTCGACAACTATCGTAAAAAAAAGTAAAATCCGCGGGTCGGGACTCTTCCGAGTTGCACTAAATACTGTGTCATCGAGTGTTCGTGCACTTAAATTGCACAGTTTTTGTTTTTCTCACTCTCCCGAGATTAGAAATTGCATGTTATCGTTACGTCCCCCTCCTTCACAACGCATTCGAACATAGCAATATATAAACGCGTAGGAAACGAAATGTCGATGAATCAGCTGACTGACGCGATGAGCCGATGACACACAGCAGCAGATACTTAGTCCAGCGGAGATATACCTACTACAGCCGTTTTTCAGTGCAGCTTACACTTTCCATTGTCTCTAGGTAGATTATGTTACCTTTTTCAAAGTTGCGACATCAGGATCCTGATGAGGACAATGTCGCAGCAGCTCCGCGACGATCATGTCAGCTGCGGCCAACACCGCCGCCGACTGTAGCACTCGAATTCATTGCGCTCTGCAGGACGAACGACGACGAGCACCTCGTAAACGATGCCGTTGTCACTCTTTTCCTCTATTATAGCGAGGCCTTCCTGATGTTACGTGCTACTACTGGAGCTGTCGGCCATTTGCCGCTTGCGGAATCAGGCACTAAACCACCCGCAGGTGTCTTATACTAAACCTATATAAGTACTTACCGTTGACTTTTGCAGACATCGATGGGCTATACTATATCCCTATATGTTGTCTATATATACACCTAAGCATATATAGGGAGTTTAGGTGTATAGGGAGTTTTTTTGCAGCGAAAGCAGATGCCGCACAAGTGCATTGTAAGGCTGCGTCTACATAGACGCTTTTAACGTGCATTCGGCGCGCGTGCGGGTGCATCTGATACCGACAGACGGTAACCGGGTTTAAAATAAAACACTAGAAATAGCACTAGAGATATTACATAGGCGTAAGGGAGCATGTACATAAGCGCTGTGCTATGCAATGCCGTTCGATGCCGTTCGATGCCGTTCGATGCCGCGCGGTGCCGCACGGATTAGTGCTGCATCCGATCCGTTGTCTAAATGGTTCAAAATAAATTGTAAGTTGTATCTCTGCATTATTTATTTAACTATTTAATTTAAATCATGCAGAGATACAACTTACAATTTATTTTGAACCATTTAGACAACGGATCGGACGAAGCACTAATCGTGCGGCACCGCGCGGCATCGAACGGCATCGTACGGCATCGCACGGCATCGCACAGCACAGCGCTTATGTACACGCTCCCTAACTTGTAAAAGAGCGCTCGAAAGTGATCTGCAATATTTAGGCCTGAATTCATAGTCGTAAGTGAGATGTGAGACGGACTCAAGTACAGTATATATAGATATACTAATGCATGGATTCAAACCTTACTTGAGTCCGTCTCAGTGTCTCACGTCTCACTTACGACTATGAATTCGGGCCTTACATCTGCTCCATCTGCTCCAATCTGCTACAATGAATATTATTGCTATACAATTTATTGCTATACAATGTAATTGCTATACAATGTAATATCTCTAGTGCTATTTCTAGTGTTTTATTTTAAACCCGGTTACGGTCTGTCGGTATCAGTTACACCCACACGCGCGCCGAACACTCATTAAAAGTGTCCATGTAGACGCAGCCTAAGGGTAAGTCCAGAATATATGCGTACGTGCGTTTGCGTTCATGCGTTTACGTTCATGCAGCTACTTCGAGCAGAATTCAGGAGGGTGTACTCTAGCTAGTGCCAACTGCGGGAAAAGAAAATGCGCCAAGTACGTTATAGCGAGATACCATTTGATTTTTGCAGTTTTTTCCCGCAGTTGGCACTAGCTAGAGTACACCCTCCTGACTTCTGCTCGAAGTAGCTGCATGAACGCAAACGCATGAACGCAAACGCACGTACGCATCTATTCTGGAGTACGATCCACGGATGCGCGCAGCGCATCCAACCAATAGCAGCTTGGCTCTAGCGGACTAGATCATCTTTCTTTCTACTCGATTCTGCTCGAGCCAAGCTGCCATTGGTTGGACACGCAGCGCGCATCCGCGGATCGTACGCGCAGCGCCAGTCTGGATCCTCCCTAAGCTAAATTAAAGGCAATGTATGTACATAAGGGAGGAAATACAATAGGCGCCGTGCTCTGCTCCGTGCCCTGCTCCGTGCTCTGCGCCGTCTGCGTCGTGGTATAAGCATTCAGCTGATTGGTTGATTCCACCCATCCCGACCTTATATACCGTGTGTGTATATATATATATATACACACACACACACACACACACTCTATAATCCTAAGGGAAGGGGCACATATGTGAATACGCTTACGTACGAATACGCATAGCGCAGTGGAGTCACTAGGAAAACTTTATAATGCCAACTTTGCAGGAAAGTCACTATGATTTCGTGAGGAACTTCTATTGTTGAGAGGGTTCAGGAAGTCATACTGACTTCCCTGTACAGTTGGCACTAGCGAGTTTCGCTTAGGCCGTCTAGTGATGGCGCAGAGCACGGAGCAGGGCGCGGAGCAGAGGACGGCGCCTATTGTATTTTCTCCCTAAGCGCCGTTCTGGGCCCTTTCTACATATGTGTGTTCTGTCTGTTCTAGACAACTTCTCTCTGTCTGTCCGCTGTCTTGCATAAACGGAACAGATCTATCTGTCTTTGTCGGGAACACACAGAACACACATATGTAGAAAGGCCCCTGCTCTGCTCCGCTCTGGGGCCTTTCTACATATGTGTGTTCTGTGTGTTCTGTGTGTTCCCGACAAAGACAGATAGATCTGTTCCGTTTATGTAAGACAGAGACAGACATAGAGAGAAGTTGTCTAGAACGGACAGAACATACATATGTAGAAAGGGCCCTGCTCTGCTCTGCTCTGTTCTGCTCAAACCCGGTCCAATGTCAGTTCAGTTCCGTTTGTAAGCGATTTTCCCTTTACTTGTTTCAGAATTCCGGATCGGAGTAGAGTGGAACGGAGCAGAGCGGGGCCCTTTCTACATATGTGTGTTCTGTCTGTTCTAGACAACTTCTCTCTATGTCTGTCTCTGTCTTACATAAACGGAACAGATATATCTGTCTTTGTCGGGAACACACAGAACACAGAACGCACATATGTAGAAAGGTCCCGGAGCAGAGCAGAGCGGAGCAGAAAGGAAGGGTGTGTCCAGAATAGGACGGAAACTGCTCGTGCAAATCTATGCTTTAGTAATTTCTAGTGAAAATTTAGGGATATCTAGTGATTTTGAACCTTAATTACCAGAATCCCTAAATTTTCACTAGAAATTACTAAAGCTTATATTTGCGCAAGCAGTTTCCGTCCTATTCTGGACACACTCGAACGGCGCTTAGGGTGTGTCCAGAATAGGACGGAAACTGCTCGCGCAAATGTATGCTTTAGTAATTTTCACTAGAAATTACTAAAGCATATATTTGCGCGAGCAGTTTCCGTCCTATTCTGGACACGCCCTTATGTACATTGCCCCTATACGCTAAATTCTAAATTTTATTTATGTAACTTATCCTTTAGGGAGAATGTACATAAGCGCCGCGCTGCGCTGCGCCGTCTTACGCCGGGCCCTTTCTACATATGTGTGTTCTGTCCGTTCTAGACAACTTCTCTCTATGTCTGTCTCTGTCTTACATAAACGGAACAGATCTATCTGTCTTTGTCGGGAACACACAGAACACACAGAACACACATATGTAGAAAGGCCTCCGCGCTGCGCCTACGCCGCGCTGCGCTGCGCGGTTCTCTGCTTGCGCTGGTCCATAGTTCCGTTTCTATATTCCATTGCTAATGGTACAATTCTATAGATCTAGGTCATACATCTATCATTTTCATGGTCATGATCATGATTGAAGCCAAAATAAAAAAAATTAGAAAAATGTATAATTTCATTAAAGTTATTGAAATTGTTAAAAAAATTAAGAAAAAAGAAACAACAATCTTGCAGAAGGTGGTGGGTTCGACCACATTTAGCAATACCTCAAAGAAATATTCATAGTGCTTATTTAATTAAATATTTTAATTATTTAAATATTTTGCATTAAAGGATCATGAAGAGTTTTATAGATTTATTAACATGAGTTTTAATCAATTTCATCATTTATTTGAACTGGTTAAAGGACATCTCATTATCGCCTAATTCCATCTTATTCATCAATAGCTTCATTTTCCAATGTTCTAATCAATTTTATAATTCAGAGTATATCATATCAATTGGGTCTTGTGTTTTCTTTCTCGGCTTAAAATACTTTTGTTCTTAAACTGTCCGTCATATAAACTATCCCTTCATTTATTTAACTTTTCATTTTGGAGCATATACACATCGTCCGTGATTTATAAATATCATAGACATGCAACTGCTCATTTTTTTGTAAGAATATACGAATGGAACGGAACGGCAGAGCTAAGCTTCAGCGCAGCGGCAGCACGGCGCAGCACGGCGCGGCGCAGCGCAGCGCGGCGCTTAGGGAGCATGTACATAAGCGCTGTGCTGTGCGATGCCGTGCGATGCCGTACGATGCCGTTCGATGCCGCGCGGTGCCGCACGATTAGTGCTACGTCCGATCCGTTGTCTAAATGGTTCAAAATAAATTGTAAGTTGTATCTCTGCATGATTTAAATTAAATAGTTAAATAAATAATGCAGAGATACAACTTACAATTTATTTTGAACCATTTAGACAACGGATCGGATGCAGCACTAATCCGTGCGGCACCGCGCGGCATCGAACGGCATCGAACGGCATCGAACGGCATCATACGGCATCGCACAGCATTGCATAGCACAGCGCTTATGTACATGCTCCCTTATGTACATTCTCCCTTAGGGACTGTCCACATAGCGTCTCGTGTGCCTTGTCTCTTGTCTTATGTCTCAAGCGCGAAAAAAATCGTTGTCCGCAATCTTAATAATTTTTAATCTATGGTCATTTTTTCTGTATAATTTTCTATTGCCATAAACTATAAATGTATAAGAATTCAGACAACGTTTTTTTCGCGCTTGAGACATGAGACAAGAGACAAGGCACATGAGACGCTATGTGGACAGTCCCTTACAATAATTATAGAATTTTTGAAATTTTTATAATTAAATAAGATCAATTGCCTAAAAAAATTAATATTAGGAACATCTATTTACTCGTATAAAAATACCATGACAATTTATTTTGAATTATATCTATTTAAAAATAATCCATGTCTGATGTATATATGCTGTCATATAAAGCTAACTTATTGTTATTTATTTGTTTTTAAATTTGAAGAAGGTTAGCATTTCAATAACAAAAATAAAAAAACGACGCGCGTAAAAAACTTGCTGGTATTAATTCAAATGTTACAAAGCATAAGTATACTAATAATTAAGAATTATATATAAAGTGTGAAAATACAGTAAAAACGATAATATGACTTAATAATTCATAATATTAGGCAGTACCTAAGGGAGAATGTACATAAGCGCTGCGCTACGCTGAGCTACGCTACGCTGTCGCATTGATTACTTGTAGACCACGTCGCTGATTGGCTAACATTTAAATATTAGCCAATCAGCGACGAGGTCTACAAGTAATCAATGCAACAGCGTAGCGCAGCGCAGCGTAGCGTAGCGTAGCTCAACGTAGCGCAGCGCTTATGTACATTCTCCCTATTATATACAATAGTCATATAAATATAATTGACTTGTTGAATATTATCACTATTCAACTTTCTAAGCTTATGTATATACTTAACTATTGTAGTTCACACAATAATAATGCGATATTGTGATACTGTCCTTTTGAATTTAAATGCCAGCAGTCGAAAAAGTGACAACTGCGCTTTCGTCACTTCCCTAGATCAGCTGTGGCATTGGCAGCCCTGCGAGCCAACTGAAGAACGTAGCATATATACGTAGTGGAGATAGTAGTCTTAAGAGTGCTCTCTACCTAAACCTAAACCCCAACTCTGGAATAGATCGCAGCGCCCCCATGACTTCATTTACGTATTTTCATTAATTTAAGTGTACTTATAAATTTTAAATTAATCATAACTCAGTTTTCCCACGTGTAAAAGTTAATAAGGATTACTTTTAAATAAGTTTCATGAATTTAAATGAATAAATGAACTTGTATTTTGTAGAGAAAATTCAAACGTTCAGTGGACATTTCTGAAAATGACTCCAAATTTTTCTCTACAAAATACAGATTTATTAATGGAATTTAATTTGAGAAAACTCTTCTAATCGTGTCTTTAATACTAATTACACGTGGGAAAACTTTATTTTTACGTTAATATTGCCCCAAATTTTTTTAAGTAACAAAAAACACCTTTGACAGTAGGTGGCGTTCCAATCGGGGTAGAGAACACTCTTAATAGTTGCATACGTAGCGGCGGGGGACATCCGGCCTAATGGCGTCGACTTGCGAACACTGTTGTCACGTTTTGCCGTACAGTGTTTCATTATTTCGCTTTGTTTATATCGGCTCGCTCGGGGCTCGGGCTCGGCGCTACCGCTGATCAACCCGCGAGGACTCGTCGCGTGCGTGGGTGCCGGGAAGCCCGTGCGGCCCTCGCCTCCTGGTGCGCGGCCACGCCGCCGTCGCCTTGCCGCGGTCCGTGGAAAATCCTCCTCGTCTTCGTCGCCACGGAGAGAGCGAGAGCGAGTGAGGAGAGAAAGAGGAAGCAAGTGCGCGACGTCGTTAGAGTCCGATCCGTGACCTTGGATCTGCTACTGTCATCGCGACCTGCTACCTAAGCCACTCTCCAGAACCTTGTCGTGAAACTCGAGTACTTGCCCACCTGGAGGCCGACTCCAGTCCTCGCTCTTCAAGGTGCAAGTCTACAATTACCCTCTGCTTACCAACATTTTCTAGCTTTTTCATTTCTCCAATCTGAATGATGATGATGTTGCTCACTAGTGTTGATGTAATTATTAAGTACGCAAAGTGAAAGGCATTTAAATCTAATGTTCTATGTGTGCGTTTCTAATGATGTATATTTAATCAGATAAAATTATCTTTTTCTAATTCTATGTGACATTTTTTATAGGCTCTTGCTAAACGTACGTCAGGAGCGCTACAGATAGGTTATTTGTACGTCAGATCTGACGTACGTTTAGCAGAGGCGTTTTTTATAATGCTACCTTTGGCTAGCTCTGGCATTCTTTTTATAAAGTAATTAACTGTTATTATTCAAACAAAGAAGATCTATATTTTAAAACTTCATAATTTAAATTAGAAATATATAAAAAATTAGAATACTTAAGTAATTATATGTTTTCATATGATTAAGATTTGCAAATTTTTAGTTTATATTCTAAAATAGAAATAAATTAATTAAATTTTAAATAAAACTAATTTTTCAATAAAAATTCATTTTTGTATTTTAAAAGAAAAACTATTCCTGCAGTAAATTATAATTTATAGCTTCAAATACTTTTACTTTTTTTATTATGTACCACATTGAATCGATTAGCTTTTGAACTAAATATCAATCATTTATAATGAGATATTTTTATTTATGTTTTGACAGATGTTCCATAAAATAATGTATTGAAGTGTTTCTTTACTGCAAGAATTATTTAGAAAGTTTATTATGGAAGTTACAACAGAAGAGGCTCAGGCCGTCCTACTAGAAGGTATGGAGGGTACTCAGTACATAACCATTCAAGGGGCTGATGGAGAAAGCCTTGGTAAAGGAGTACCACTCTTTACACTAAATGGAGAATTAATTTCTGAAGGAATGGTAGTAGATATGATAAATGGCGTTGGAACAGATTATAGTACAGGAACTCAATATTATGAGACTGAAGATTTACTGCCTCATGTACTGACAGAAGTATGTTTATATTGTCAAAATTTTTTTAATTTATATAAATACTTATAAAAATCTTTAAATTTGTATAAGGTTGACTAAAAATTTATTCTTTAAATTTGAATATTTATTTATTTATTATAGGAGGATAGAAGACTGGCTGCAGCACTAGTTGCAGTTCAACTCCAACAACAGCAAAAGCAACAGCAGATTCAAAGTCACCATAATGTTGATGATCCAACATTACAAGATGTTACACAGTTGGACAGTTTAACTCCTGTCAATGCTTATTCCATAGAAACAATTCAAGAACCCAATCCACCTGTTTATCCCTCATTGCATGCCTTCAAAAGAGAAATTTCACATGTTAAACATGAATTTGTTAATGTTAAATGTGAAGATGATCTAGATATTTCAGCTGAAAGCAGTGAAGATGCAATACCTATTCCTGGTCCTAAGAGGTCATTGCCCCATAAAAAAAGAATTCCTCGAAAATTAAAACAGCAGAGTAAAAAAAACGCAACGAAAAGAGATAACGCCCGTATTAATCAAGATGCAACAAATGGAGAAATGGTTATTAGAGTTCAAGCGAATGCCTTTAAATGTGAAATTTGTGGAAATAAGTTTAATGGTCAACTAAAATTTTTTGAACATTTAAAGGTAAATATCTAAGAATATTCAAACTACTTATATATAAAAATAAATATTTAAAAACATTAAGTATCTGAAATTT
Organism: Torymus aiolomorphi; assembly: GCA_036365515.1. Taxonomy (NCBI): domain Eukaryota; kingdom Metazoa; phylum Arthropoda; class Insecta; order Hymenoptera; family Torymidae; genus Torymus; species Torymus aiolomorphi. The sequence goes on from CM070875.1 coordinate 37,619,317, forward strand.
CAAAAGAACCCAATTTTGAAATCATTAATAATTTGTTTTTAACTATATCAAATTCTTGTTATTTTTTAACCAAAAATATGAAAAAAACTCTTTGACACGTTTTAAGTTTAATAAAGAACTATAACGTATCAAAGAGTTTTTTCCTTAAAATTAAAAATTGAATCAGAAAAACGGGAACCCAATTTTGAGTAATAGCGTGGGTATCGCATGACCTTAATAATTCGAAATCAAGAATACAGCCTTAAAATCTAATAATTATATTTTTTTTTAGTCACATTATGAGCCACCAAGGGATGAGAAAACCATTGTAAACCAACCTGTAAATAGTAATATTACAATAGCTATACCTACTTTACCTGAATCATCAGTTCAAGGAGTCATTGAAAATGTAATTGAGGAGTTTAGTGAACCTGAAGATATAATGGAAGGAATTAGAGATGTTGGTGAGTCAAATGCCAAATATTTTAAGAGAATGTTCAAGATCATCGAAGATTTTTTCATAAAATTCATCTATTTTACTAGAATATATTACAAATTTTACTAAAAATTTAAAAATTATTTTGCAGTTGAAGAAACAGGGGCACATATTGATGATGATGATGTTGACGAAGACCCTTTACCTATGGGATCTAATGGTTGTACAACAATATGGACCATCTCAGAAGAGCCTGAACAAGCAGAAGTGGAGCAAGAAGAAATAGAAGAAATATCTACAATAAATGAGGAAGATTTACAAGAACAGGATAAAACCAAAGCACCAGATCCTGCTAAAAAGAAAAAAGCTAAACCTAAAAAGCCTAGTAAGATTTATTTTCTTTTGTGCGTGCGCGTGTGTGCGTGTGCGTGTGTGTGTGTGTGCGTGTATGCGTGTGCGTGTGTGTGTCATTATCATATGAACATACATTTAAATCGTAAACTTTTACAGCTGATGAACTAACATGTCCAAGCTGTGATCGATGTTTCCATCATAAAAATAGTTTAGTTTATCATATGCGCTCTCACAGTGGAGAAAGGCCTCATCAATGTGAAGTTTGCGGAAAGAGTTTCTTTGCTGCAAGTGCACTAAAGGTAGATTTTCTTGTTTAAATATTTATATTAAAATAAATACTAACATGTTGAAAATATAAATGTCTAAGAAATTAAAAATTATATATTTAGAATATTGACGGATATAATTTTTTAATTCGATTTTTATTATGTGTAGCTTTATAAAAATTTTGAAAGTGAGTTTGAAATTTTTTTTTAGGTACATAAACGGTTGCATAGTGGTGATAAACCATATAAATGTGAGGATTGTGGACGCCATTTCCGTCAGTGGGGCGATCTTAAGTATCACTCAACAAGCTTACATTCGGAACAACGCCAATTCCAGTGTGAATATTGCGGCAAAGATTTTGCACGAAAGTATTCATTGATCGTACATCGACGAATCCATACGGGAGAAAAAAATTATCGTTGTGAATTTTGTAATAAAACTTTTCGAGCAAGCAGCTATTTACAAAATCATCGCAGAATACACACTGGAGAGAAACCTCATCCATGCGACGTGTGTGGCAAGCCGTTCAGAGTCCGAAGCGATATGAAACGACACAAGCTTACGCACTCCCGAACGCCTAATCGCTCTGACAAGACACAAAAAAGTACCTCGATCGGTAAAACGCAAGGGAATGGTAAGTAGATTTTTATTGTAATCTAGTATATTTTAATAGAACTATTCTGACGAATTTTTATAAACAACAATTAATTAAGGCAATGTCGGCGCCCATATAGAATTACATAGGTACCGATATTTCAGTATTTTTCATTATTCTTTTTTAATTTTTAATTTTTTCTGATTTTTTCAGTCATCTACTGTTCGTTAGGTCATTACAAATAGTAGATGATTGCTATAATTTTAAAAGTTTTGAAAATTAATTTAAATAATGTAAAAATTGATGTAGGAATCTGCATTGACGTTGACATTTCCTTAATAATTATGGAACTAAATTTCTGTAGGAAAGTATTTTTTTTACTTTTTACAATTTTTATTTAATGATACTAAAAATTTCTTTTGATTTATGGTTTTTTTTACAATATATAGAGCGAAAGTCTTTGTATATTTATCTTAAAAGTGTTTATTTTTTATATAATGAATTCAATTAATCTTTTCATTAACTTAACTAATGTTTTACTTAGTAAATGAAAACAGTAGTGATGATGACGGCATAAATAAGACAAATCAAGTGATAAGTGAGATTGTGCACGAACTGAAATTGGAAGTTGATCCAAACACAGCAGTTGTCGAGCTAGTCGGAACTACCGGATCTGTAGACGATAACTCCGAAAGCATTTTGCCTCATGTAAGTGTGCAAACATTAGAGTATGCTACAGTTGCAGCTGCGCAGACTGGTACGGGCGCTATAGACGAATCGGAAACTGACAGAGATCCTCTTGAAGCTGTAGTTGGCCGAACGTCAGATACTCTGTAAGTGCTTTTGTATTATTCGTACATTACGTGTACTTATTTTCTCATTTAATTCATATTTTTTTTATAATTTCAGAAATTTTGATATGCAGTTATATGCTATTAATTTGTAAAGACCATTGCGGCCAGGGATTAAGAGAAATTACTGCGTTTTGTGATGAATCAAAAGTAACGCAGTTTTAAATTATTAGTTAATTTTTCAAAAGCACGAAAAGTACAGCGAAAAAACCCTATATACTTTACACCTTTTTATTTCATTTTACATGACTTGAAGTATACGCAGTGTTTCAAACAAAATTAAACTCCTGTTTTTATTTAAAATTATATTACATTTTTACCTAAAATTAAGCTAAGCTGTAACAATTTGATTTTTTTTAGATTAAATACCATTATTTATTACTTATAAAAATATCATTATTGACCAATTCGTGTAAGTACTGCATATTCTTCTCTGTTAGATAAAAACAAAAAAGTAAAACTGTGAAACTTTAATCAATAGGGATTTCTAATTACCTCTAAACATATGGAGTTGATTTATTCCAAAAAAATTAATTTTTTACTTGTTTGTTTTAAGATGTAAAATCGTATTTTTGTTAATTTACGAAGCAAGACTGGTGAAAGCATAAAAATGCTTGAGTGGAATATGTACATTAAATATATATATATATATATACAGATCGGCCGCTTTTTTTTTTACATTATCACGGTTCTAAAATATAAAATATTATTTTTATTTTATATCACAGATCATAAATATTTGCTTTTTTAAAATGTACATTGTAATGTTAATTTACTAAGAAGAACATCAACTTTGTTGAATTAAAAGTTATGTAAATTTTATATATAGGGTAAGATGAAACAAGACTATTTTTTAGTACTCAAATTCAGATCTATGAAAAGATCTGCCGCGATGATTGTGTTAATATTAATAATTAAAGATTCTTTTATTAAATTCCTTTTTTTTTATAATACTATTAAGCGTGGAACATATATCTTGCACGCCGACCTGTATATACACGTCTCACTCTTATAAATATATCCTAAATACGTATTGTACGAAGGTATATAATAATGTATGCTGTAATATTAATAGCGACAGTATGTATGTATGTTTTAAAACTATTTGGCAATTTATATACACAAATCAACGTTGAAAAATATATTTTTTATTACGTGGCAACGTTTACAGAAAGATAAATGTCTTTGCTCTAAAAAGTCTGTTTAATTACCCTCCTTTTACAATAATACTGGTACTGAAACAGCAGTAGTTGCGGAAGTATCCTTTCCGACAAAAGCTTGAAGAAGCATTGTCATATCCATCAATTCAAGCGCATCATGCAATTTTTCCAGTGCTTGTCTACTGGATATCCTGAAATAATTTAAGGTACATATTTGAGTAATTAATGAATAATCATTTTATTTTTCACGCAAATTTACTAAATTTTTTCTTTCATTTAACTATCTTGCACATCAGACTGTATATAATCTTACGTTATAGTGATAACAAAAAAGAGAAGTTAGTTAAAATTTAGTCTATTTTCATTAATATAAAGTATATTGTTTAAAACCATTAAAATATTTTAATGATAAATTATAAAAATTAAAAGAAAACTTAAGTTTTAAAGTTATATAAAAAAATTATACTGTTGAAGACCTTTTATTTTATAATTTTCAATTTCATCATTTGGATTTCTTATTTTTCTTAAAGTTTTGAAAGAAACCTAATTTTTTTAGACATGACCACTATACTTGTATAGGTACGACCGCTACTCAGGAGACCATTATAGTTTCACCATCGGAAAAATGTATCACCTCAAAAACCAACATTTTATAGTGCCAAAATATGTTTTGGACCGTTAAAAACCCCGTTAAACCATTTTTGCCGGTGTATGTATGAATGGACGTATGTATGTAATCAAGTTCCACTGATAACTCAAAGAGATTTCGAATGATCGAGCTCAGATTTACAGAGATCACTTGTTATATTATAAGAAGGGTCTGGTTCTATTTGGAGACAAATCCATTGTAAAATGTAAAAATGGCAACACAATTAAAAATCATAAAAAATAAAAAAACTTTTTCTCCTTGGACATTTTCTTGCATAATCAATTCCTAACAAGCTAGACCTATAAAAATGATTTGATTTCATACAGAAATATTGATTACAAAAGCAGTTTTTGGAAACATGGTATTATAAAATAATATATTAGTATTTGAGATGTAACAGTTTTTGTAATGGTGAAAATATAAGGTTGTTCTGGGTACTATCTAGTAACGGTCATGCCTTATATGTAAAAACGAAGTTTTTGCATAGACAACGGGGCTAGGCGCGTCCTCCCGAATTTATATTTAATAATACTTTTTAAATACATGTATATACTTTTGAAATTACCTGCGAGAACCCTTAGCACGTTCCCAATCGACATATAAATCGGTGACGACTGCATGTAATCTTTGCAAAATATGGGTGTCTCTTGACATTTGTCGTCGTAAATCTGCTTCATTTTTTAATAATTCTTGATACTCTGTACACAATTCTGCTGGATTATTTTTCATTTCCCAAGTATCTAAAGCGTTTAAAATTTTTATTTTTTCCAACAGATCGTTTGCTTCTGTTATACGAGGAAGAATCAATTCAAGAACTCTGGACACACTTGCTTCGTTAACATCTAAACCATTCGAAATAAGCGAAATTAGGTGAATGGGAAATGACATGTGAATTTTCTTATTGTTTTTACATAATTTTAAACTTAAATTCTTACCGCAAAAAACATCTAATTTAATTTTTCGCTTAGTTGCTTCTCTAGTAAGGATATCTCGCAGAATAATTATCGTTGAAATGCTTTCACTAAGAAATGACGCAACTCCTTTTCTACAATATTATTAATGATTAAAACTCATTGATATTTGCAAATAAGCATTTATGTACTTATTACTAAAGTGACTATGCTATTTTCTTGATTAGAAATATGAATTCTCACTAAACTTTATTTTTCATGAAAATTTTTCTGATATTTCTCATAACTATGTTCTCTTTAATAATATTTACCGAATGTTACTTACTTATATTTACACTTTAACATGGTACCGGTGAAAGTCGATGTATATATCACGGTAGCTTCCTCTTCTTCTTGTTGTACAGGCGGCCTTTCAGGTACATCCGGCAGTGCAAGTGCAAGCCAAGCATGCATCTAAATTTAAAAAATAAGAGTTAATTGTATTTTAACGTGAAAATACTCTAATAAAAGTATTTACAATACCTCAGCCATCGAAAATCCACCAGTCAGTCGTAATTCGTTAAATGGCCCCCCTAAAACTGACCGCTTATCGTCAACATGTAATCTCATGTGAAGCGACAAAGCATAAATTGGTACAAATATTTTTCGACAGCATTTTGGTTGGATCTACAAAACATTTAATTTCTCATAAACTTATTAAAATAAGATGTATATGAGATCTCATATGAGGTCTCATCTGGAATTTTAATTGCAATAATAAGTAATTTATTGTTAATTTAAAGGAATGAATAAATACTTATTGTATTTTAATTAACACATGGGAAAAAGAACAAATAAAATAATAACATTCATCAGATGTACTAATAAAATTTTATTTGTGTTTTTTCCTCATTTTAATAAAAATATTTATTCATTGTTTAAATTAACAATAAATTATTGATTTAATTAAAATTGCAGATGAAATCTCATATGATATTTTCACGCGGGAAATCGCTCATAAAAGTTTAATGGCACCTGAGATATATGCACATTAATGCAATCAATATGCAAATATCTTTACTACAATTAAACAATCACGTTCGGAATTATCAACGATAGTTTTATTCATATTAAGGGGATTCGATACCCACGCTATTACTCAAAATTGGGTTCCCGTTTTCCTCATTCAATTTTTAATTTTAAGGAAAAAACTCTTTGATACACTATAGTTCTTTATTAAACTTAAAACGTGTCAAAGAGTTTTTTCAAAAAGTTTAAAATTGAAGGAGAAAAATGGGAATCCAGAATTGAGTAACAGCGTGGGTATCACATCACCTTAATAAATACCTGCGAAGTAACATAGACTTGAAGCGTCCCAGGTTGACCTTCGATACTTCGCAATCTCATCTCTAGTCTATTTGTATTGTCCTTAAAAATATTTTATCGATAGTTAATTTTAACATATATTTACGTAAATACTAAAAGCTCATGCATTACAAATGTAAAATTATTACTTGGCACCGGTAAGTCACTAAGGCGAAATTGCCCTCGTTGGGATCACAAGTCGATAGACTCATAACAGCATTATTCCCTTCAACGTCCAGCAGTTCGATAGGAGTGTCGGACTGTATTAAAATATTATCTATTGATCTGTCTAGCTCTACTAAAAAGGTATACGAAGCGTCTTCTTTATTCAGCGTCATGCTACGGAGAATATGCACAAGCAATGAAAACTTATATAGCTATATGCACGTGTTTCCCTCTCTCTCTCTCTCTCTCTCTCTCTCTCTCTCTCTCTCTCTCTCTCTCTCTCTCTCTCTCTCTCTCTCTCTCTCTCTCTCTCTATATATATATATATATATATATATATATATATATATATATATATATATATATATATATATATATATATATATATATATATAACTTTATATTTAACTTTATATATATATATATATATATATATATATATATATATATATATATATATATATATATATATATATATATATATATATATATATATATATATATATATATATATATATATATATATATGTACACACCGATGATTGACCGATAAAATGAGCGGAGTCAAGGTCTCTCCGAAAAAAGGAGAGCCAGTATACTCCTTGTTGAGCTCTTCCTCTAGCTGCTGAATCTCAGCTTTCAGCTTGGCGATGCCGGCCTCGCCTTGGGCCGCTTCGAGAAGTCCCGGTGATTTGGTCGTCAGACCAAATACTTTGCCGGAGTACGTCGTTACCAGAATCTCCGAATAATCGCCCGAGCTTATAGTGCCGCCTATCACTGTGCTGATACTTTCGCCAGCGCTCTACAAGTTTCAGACGAAATAACTGTTACTAACAGACGAGATCATTATATAGTTACTAATTTATAGGTTTAGTTCATGAGAAATGCCTATCTCGTAGAGTATATTGTTCATACATTTACAATTATCAAATGGGAAGAATAAAAAGTGGAAAAACCCTTAATTTAGTCAGGCAGTATATGAGCAATTCTATACGGAAAACATCAAGCGACTGGACACAAAGATAAAAAAAAAAAATTTTGAGAGGCACACCCATCGGACCAAGGTATCTTGGTTCTTTGGGCCGTTTTGAATGTATACAAAATCGGGGACATGGTCAGTTGGATGACAAGCTTTTCTGCGGATAATAACTTTATTTCGAAAAATACTTAAAAATGACTTTCTTCAAACATAAATCACTTTGTCAGCGTAAGTCGCACGTACATAAAAAAAATAAATAAAACTAGGGAATATTTTCATTTGCTTTTTAGCGCGGATGAACAATTTTTCATTTCCTCAAAAGTTATGGACAGATGTTTTGACATTTTTTAATAATTTTCGGAAACTCGTGTATTTTACACTCATTTTTGAACTCATGTAACTTTTAAAAGAACCAACATTTTTTCATCCGATAAAAAGTAAATTAAAGCTTATATTCTCTAGTTTTATTTTCTTTTGTCGAAAGGTATATGTGTGACGAACATATCTCCTTGACGAAATGATTTATATTTGAAGAAGGGTTATTTTTAGAATTTGTTTAAAATAAAGTTACTGTTGGCGAAAAAACTTGCCACTAAATTCAGTGTTCTTTTTTATATTCTGGATGGTCTAGAGGACCAGAAAAACTTGGTCTGGTAGGTGTGCTTCACCAAAAAATTTTATTAATTTTTTGTACCCAGTTGTTTGATGTGTTTGTAGAATTGTGTATGTGTGTGTGTGCGTGTGTGTGTGTGTGTGTGTGTGTGTGTGTAAACATAATAGATAGAATAAGAAGTTTACCTTAATTTTGCATAACATATTGCAATCTAAAAAAAACTAAACTATTTTTTATTAGCACTTACATAGCGATATCTGAGCATAGGTGTAGTATCTTCGTCAGATGGTAGCGTGTATACTTCGACAGAGCCATCCTGTCTTCCTAAAATTAAATCTATACCGTCGTGAATTTCGTACGTATCGATGGAAGTCACTTCCGAGCCCGGCTTATTCAGCAACCAACTGATTCTAAGGTTTTTATCATTGTCCAACATTAACAAGGCCACCTTGCCATCGATCGTGCCCATCAAGATTCGATCGTGGGATTCCACATCCCCTTCCCTGAAATATGCACATATAAAAATTATAGTTTTTTGTAGGAAATACATCTTCTACTTAGGCTATGGATTTTTATAAAGTACCTGTAAGGAGATAGTATTGTGGGAACACTCGGTAACCGTAAAACCGTTGGACTTTTTGTTCCATACAGGACTCTGATCTACATAAATTGAGAGACAGATTTTCGGTTTATAATATTATTCATAATCTTAAAATTTTGAAAATTTCTTTTGCAATCCGTTTAAAATAAAATTGGCACAAATGTCAAATTACCGCGCAGTCTCCGCACGCAAGTACGGCGAGTACGGCTGTCATTCCAACTGGTAAAAGAACGACGTCGAGTAATTTTTCACCGGCCAGATATGAATCTGCGTCCTTGCAATCTCGATATCGGTGATATAGGTCACGCGCACAGGCCGCCAAATCCGCACCCAACACATATCTTTAAACGTTTAAGTTTTCAATTTTTATATTTCAAAACATTGAAAAAGGTAATTATAATTAAAATCATTAGGATGTATATATAAAGTTTGATGAAATACAATACTGCAAATGAAGTCTTACATCGTAGTTATGGGTTCGATGAGACTGGTATCAAATTCGAGGAATAACTTTCCCTTTTTCGTATATCCCATGACTGTATTTCCATGGGCCAGGAAGATTTTGTCTTTTGGCAATGAGACCGCGCCGCCTAGTACTACCCGATTTACCTTTGGTCCTGGCAGTGATTTAAACAGTACCTGGAGTTCACCTCTTTTGAAACCTATGTTGAAATATTTGATAGCATAAAATATACGTACGTTATTAATACGCTTGTACTAGTTATAATATTGTACAATCTTTCATTGAAAGAGACAAGCAATATTTAATGGAAAAGTATAAAAAGCATTTTTTAATAAGATCGCCTTATCTTGAATATAGACATCTAAAAATCTAACGCGCGGTAGAATATATTCTCATTGTTACAAAACATTTTAGGACAGATAATGATTACCAAAAATGTGAAGAATCCCATCGTGATCGGCGACGGCGAACCTCTGGGGCTGCTTCGGCTCCAGAGCAGGCAAGACGCGCGTGGTACCGCGTGACGTTACACCCACGCTCGCGTAGTCTACACGCGTTAGTAGGAGCGACATGTTTGCAGCCCGCGCACCAACTGATATTCACATCTTTCCCTCGCCGATGTTCTTCAAATCTCCGTTCTAGAGTCACTCAGGTGCGAGCGTTCGTCTTCATTTGTCGCGCTAAACTGCAATTGTCGTGGCAGCGGCTTTGATGTGCCGTGTTTGTGTGTGCTCGCACGCCGATCGATATTCGCCCATGGCAACGGAAAATCGTAACAACAACCGCTCTTTACTTTACGCCAACGAATAAACTGTAATTCTTTCTTAAACTGTCAGCTCTATGCCTGAATTATTAATCCGATGTTTGGATTAGGTATACTTTGCTGTCTTATTGAAGAGCTTACTCCTGTAGTTTTCCATACGTCTTCCACTCATCATTAAAGCTGGTTTTCCAAGTCGAATACACGATACAACCGATTGAATATTTTTCGAAATTAATAAAATATAGTTTTCTTTACTTAAATTATTTATACTTATTTAAATACCGGCATTCATTTTTTAACAATAGCGTCATCGGATTAAAATTTTGTATTTTTTTTCCCCATGTAACGCCTAATTGGTACTTTCCCTGCTGAAAACGACCTATTCAAACCAATTCATAAAAAATTAATCAGCATGAATCGGGAATCTTGATCGGCAATTTCCCGATTGCTAACAATTGCACCGATTGATCACAATAAAAACCGATTATGACCAGAAAATTGTAGTTTTAATCGGTTTTAATCGGATTTTATTGTATTAACAACAAAAAAATGAATAACAATATTTATTTATATTTTAATAACAAGAATAAATGAAATAAAGAAATAAAAAAATATTCGGTGACATCGAGATTTGAACCTGGGTCCTCAGCACACCAGTCGGGCACGCTAACCATTTTATACCACTCTAACCTCAAAATCACAACTTTGGTATGATTTTTCGGCTCTCGTGTTATAAAATACCGTTCGAAACGAGTGCGGAAGTTGATTATTTACTTCGTGTGACTTTTCGCACTCGCTTCGCTCGTGTGAAAAACGTCACACGAAGTAAATCATCACCTTCCGCACCAGTATCGAAATGTACTATACCTACAGAGACATATGCATCATCAAATTCTGGAACTTGTATATTCAGTACCGTTACCGTTATAATTGAAACCAATTAATTCCGATTGAAATTAATATGAAAATGTCATGTTAAAACCAATATAAAAAAATACACTTAACTATCCAATTCAATCCGATTCAATACAATTAAAAATGTTTCTATTAAAACCGATTATGCACAATTGAACCAATTTACAATTGAAACCAATAACATCCGATTGAAATTAATATGAAAATGTCATATTAAAACCAATATAAAAATATACTTAACTATCCAATTCAATCCGATTCGATCCGAATAAAAAATATTCCTATTAAAACCGATTAAGCACATTTACAATTAAAACAATAATACCCGATTGAAATTAATACGGAAAATTCATATTTAACCCTATCCCAATTAATTTGACATTAAAACCGATTAATTCTTAATCGGGCTTCCAATTAACCCGATTGAACCCGTATTGATAACCATTTAGTGTTACCAAAATTGAATGAGGAATAAATTGGTTTCAATAGGTCGTTTTCAGCAGGGTTGATATATCAAAGTATGATACCTATTAAATTTTCATCACATCGGTTAATTACACAGGCCCGCAAAATAAAAGTGGTTTGCACTTGGACTCGACTATGATAGTCCCATGTATTTTGACCCGTTGAATTCGAATATGATCTTAGTTTTGGCACTGCACACGTTAGGATTTTAATCATTTGATCAGTGGTATTATAGAGTACCCGTCACCCTCTACCGAATCTATTTTGAATCATCTAAATATTTTTCTGCTTCCAGAAATAACAAATCAAAATTTTCAGTCATTATATCTCAAAGTGGGAAAAATCCGCGTGAAAATTAATTATATATGAGATCTCATATGAGATCGTAATTGAAGCTAACACAATCTCATATAGTTTTCATATGAGACTGTCATACGAATTTCAAACATGAGATCTATATGGGATTTCATATGAGATCTCATTTGCAATTTTAATGATTTAATAAATAATTGATTTTTAATGTAAAAACATGAATAATTATTATGTTTCACGAATATATAGAAATATAATGAAATAAAATATGAACATTAGTAAAAAATGTATTGATAAAACTTTATTTGCTCTTTTTTCACATTTATTAAAATATAATATTTATTTATGCTTTTACATTAAAAATAAATTATTTATTAATTAATTAAAATTGCAGGTGAAATCTAATATGAGATCGTTGTTAGCTTTAACTATAAGATCTCATATAATATTTTCACGCGGGAATCGTGTTTATATAATTCAAATTTTTAATTTATTGTTCTCGATAAAGATATATCATATCCCTGGTAGAAATGTAGGGAGTGTGTGGTGAGGTCGTAAATAAGGAAAAGAATTCTATCCTACTGACTGCCTCGTGCGGAGGCCAGTGCGGAACTGAGCGGCAACGTCGGAGGCGCTCGCTCGCAGTGTGAACTGCTCTCTCTCATCTCTCCTAATTGTGGGGTAGGACATCCACGTATCCTCTCGTTCCAGGAAAGGAATGGATAGGAGAGAGAATGAATGAGAGTCGGAGAGTTAACTGGTAACAACGAGATTTTTATTCAGGCACTCAGGAGTACAGCGGACACATGTCCACACGCTCTTAACTCTGAGCAACGACTGCCGCTCGCAGGCGGCTTCTCGCCGTATGCAACATGGCCGCTTCCCCCACTCTCGCAGAGAGAGAGCGAGAGAGAAGATCGCAGTTCCTATACATAATGCTAGGAAATGCCGCCACCTATCGGTGGGGGCCTACAGTACTCCCCCCGAAAGGAGAAAAATGAGTATCATTTTTATAAGTACTTATAAGAGTAAAAATTGGCTGATAAGAGAGATTGCAAAAGGAAAAAAAATGAGAGTGCAGCCAATGCACAGAGAGTTATACATTTGTTAAATGTGAAGTTGTAATTTGGTAACAATATTAAATTTTTTGTTGAAAAACGAACGCAGTTTAAGATCTAAAATCATATAGCATAATGATTGTATAAGTATTTGCTTGTAATAGGAACAATACAATTTTCTATTTGACTCCATAAGACTAGTGTAGTCTTTGGTTGCGCAAGGTAACATAAGTAATACGAAGTTATGATCTGTGAGAACGAATGTAACATGAAAGTTACTTGTGAGTTGTAATTGACTTAAGCTTAAAATTACTGAACGAACGTAGGTACAGCAGGTCGCGTAGCGCGATAAATTAAGTCAAAGTATAGGTTTGGCCACTGCACCCCCTTCGAAATGAGCAAGTCCTATCTATGAAAATGGATTAATTCAGTCTTTTATTTGTTTCGTTTTAAAATGTTGAGAACGAACTTAATGCGCTTGGGCTTGGATGGAGACGATTGAGTGGAAGGTAAGGGTGGCTCATCTGCTGTTGGAAGGTGTGAGGGTTTAAGAATGCCAGTAGGCTTAGGCGTGCTGTTCTCAGCCATTGCAATGGAAGTTTCAATCGGTTGAGAAGTATGGTCCTCAGCGCCATCAGAATCCTGTTGAAGGATGAATGCAGGTTTCAGGCGTTCAATACTCACTGTTTTAGAGGTACCGTTAAGGTCTATGTTGAACGTGTGATTTTTGTTGTTGCGAGAGATCACCTTATGTTGGCCAGTGAAAGGCCGTGTAAAGGCAGGTCTGATTGGCTTTTCTTGCAGCCAAACGTGAGTACACGTGTCTAGATCTTATGAAGAAAAGGCTTGATTGCTGTTTTATGGTTGACTGGAACAGGTCTCAATTGTCGCATAAAATCTCTAAATTCGTTGTAAAAAGTTCGAACATCAGGCTCTTCGTTGGTAAGAGGTGAGAACTCGCCTGGGATTCTCATAGCTTTACCGAAAACTAAGTCAGCTGGGCTAGCATCTGTGTCTAGGCGGATGCGAGAACGAAGACCAAGCATGACTGTGGGAAGTAGGCGAGCCCAATCCTGGTTGTTACCGTAGCATATGAGAGCTGTTTTAATGTCCCTGTGGAGGCGTTCCACCATGCCGTTGGATGCAGGATGGTAGGCTGCTGTTCTGACTCTATTAAAGCCTAAGATGGACAAGAGTTTTGTAAACATTCTAGATTCGAATTGGGCACTTTGATCAGTAAAAATCGTCGTTGGTACGCCGTAGCGGCAAATCCAGATGTTGTAAAATGCGCAAGCTACTGTGGGTGCTGTAGTATCTGCAATTGTAATTGCCTCAGGCCATCTCGAGTAACGATCGATGATGGTGAGGACGTGAGTGTAACCTTGACTGTAGGTGAAAGGCCCCACGAGATCCAAGTGTACATGATCGAGTCTCGCATCCGGAGTAACAAAGTGCTTGGACAAAAACTTGTTGTGTCTTGTAACTTTGGATTGTTGACAAACCACACATGATTTGCACCAAGAGGCTATGTTACAGCTCATATTCGGCCAGACGTATTGCTGGTGAATAAGATGAGCTGTGACCTTTGCTCCAGGATGTGACAGTGAGTGAAAACTGTCGAAGACTATTCTACGCAATTTTCCTGGCACGTAAGGCCGTATGGAGTCTTCATAGAAGTCGCAGTAGAAAGGTCCAGGTAGGTTGGATCAGGGCCCCAAGTAAGCTTGCGAAGCTTGAGAGCGTGATCTGTGGTATTTAAGATTTTTTTAAGTTGCTCGTCGTTCGCTTGTTCCTGGCTGAGCTGTGTTGGATCGAAGAACGTCGGAAGTCTAAAGGCATTTATATTAGCTAGGATTTTTCTGACTTGAGGGGTCAACTAGCAATTCAGGATCGCTCCAGTCGAAAAGTGTTGGGGAAGTGAAAGTGTTGATTTTGGATAAGGCATCCGCAACTTTATTCTCTTCGCCTGGGAGATAGCAAATCCTCGTGTTGAACTGGGCAATGTAAGACAATCTGCGTAAGCGAATAGCTGGCATTTTGTCCGAGTTCTGCTGTAGAGCATAGACTAACGGTTTATGGTCCGTGTAGATTTTGAATTCCGCGTCATCTAGGTAGTAGTGGAAGTAACGAATCGCTTCATAAATTGCTGTGAGCTCCCTGTCGTAAGTGGAGTACTTCTTTTGCGCAGGTGTGAAAAGAATCCTAATGGTTGCCGAAGATCGCCGGAGCGTTAAATTGCTCGAGGGCCGCTCCCATTTTAGTATCTGAAGTATCCGTCTTAAGGGGATGTGAGCACCGACGTTATTTTTCAAACGAGCATAAGTCACGCAAATATCAATAGAATTATCCAGAAAAAAATCTGCATATAGTGTTTGCGTGTACGGAGCGCTTGACAGACGTCTTTTTCCAAAAAAATGATGAGAATTTATTTAATTAAATAAAAACCGTACTGTCGGTAAGTAGGAATCTACAATTGACCTACTTTTCAAACGAGCATAACTCACGCAAATATCAATAGAATTATCCAGAAAAAAATCTGCATATAGTGTTTGCGTGTACGGAGCGCTTGACAGCCGTCTTTTTCCAAATAAATGTTTGAATGTTGATTTAAAAAAATATTGAAATTAGGGTTGCACATCCCCTTAAGGTGCAACTCTGCATTTTCGCTTGGGAAGGCGAAGAATGCAAGGTTGACAATGTCGTCCTTGCACTTCTGAAATTCAGCATTGGCTTCCTCGGTCCAGGGGACTGGACGTTTGTCCTTTTTCTTGGCACCTTTCAAGAATTCGTTGAGAGGACGCTGCGTGTCAGCTGCATTAACTTATAGCAGACGCCTGTAACTGTTCACAAGGCCTAAGAATCTGTATAGTTCTTGGATGGTCTGCGGTATAGGGCATTCTTGAATCGCTTTGACCTTCTCTGGGTTCGGCTTAAAACCATTTGGTGTGATGAGATGGCCCAAGAAGACCAGTTCTGCAACGCCAAACTTGCAGTTTTCTACGTTGACTTGCAGCTCATACTCATTGAGGTGCGACAGCACTAAGTCTAGGTGTTGCTTGTGTTCTTCTTCTGAAGTGGAAGCAATCAGGATGTCGTCTAAATAGACGAAAACGAAGCCTAGGTCGCCAAGCGCTGAGTTGATGTACCGCTGAAATGTCTGCAAGGCATTGCGAAATCCAAATTTCATGACCGGGAACTCGTAAAGTCCGAAAGGCGTGATGACAGCCGTCTTGGGCACGTCCGCTGGAGCTATTGGAATCTGGTGATAGGCTTGTCGTAAGTCCAGAGCCGACAAGATGAACTTGTCATGAAGCAAGGTCATGCAATCGTGCATTTGCGGAATTGGGTAGCGGCCTGGGACTGTGACCGTGTTTAATTTGCGGTAGTCACCGCAAGGGCACCAATTGCCATTCTTCTTAGGTTCCATATCTAATGAGCTGGCTCAAAAACTACTAGACGGACGACATATGCCCATCTCGCACCATTTGCGAAATTCAGTTTTGCTGCCTTCAGTTTAGTGGGTGAGAGGCGGCGAGCGCTCTGCGAGACTGGTGGTCCTGTGGTTAGTATGTGGTGAAAAAATTCCCGTTTCTTGACGGCTCGAAATTGAGCTGGTCCAAAAACGCTAGGAAATTTGTTGATGATGTGTACGTACTTGTGATTGGGTGCCAAAACGAGATCTGAAATGTTGCACCAATCTGACAAACGCAGGTGTATGTGAGAATTGATTACCATCTATCAATCTCTTAAGTTTAAGATCAGATAAGAGGTGGTAATGAGTAAGGAGGTACGCTCCAATTATGGAGTGAGGAACGTCCCCTACAGTAAAATTCCACTTGAGCCTGTAAGGTAGGCCAATGTCTATTTGGAGGCGTGCGACGCCAAAGAAGTCTATCGTGGATCCATTAACGGCATATAGCTTGAATTCGGCTGGACCTCCTCGCCAGTTCTTTGGTTTCGGTATAACCGAGATGTCGGCATCAGTATCTATCAAGAAAACTTCATCAGAAAGTTTATCTTTAACGTGGAGACGTACAGCAACGCCTAACCGGCTGTCAGTCTCCACGGCAGCAGGTTGCTCTAGTTTTCCTGATTGGTCGGAGTGTCAGGATTCTTGACTATTACTACTCTTGACCGGGTCCGCGTTTCCAGTTGCAAGGAAGAAGGCAGTTACGCGCTTCTTTGCCGAATTTGAGGTGATACCTACAACGACCTTTTTGTTGTCACGCGAGCCGGACGACGATCTCGCAGGCGAAGAATCGCGCCTGTTTTTAGAATTTGAGCAAGAGCTTTGTTTGGGTCCGAGGAGGTTGGGTAATTCGGAAATAGCCGCTAAAATTTGGGCAATACCTTTCTATGGTACTGTGGAGGCTGCGTTGTGTATTCAGAGCATTGATATTGTGCGACTGTTGAAGGACATCATGAGCCATGTCCGCGCTTTTGAGAAGCTCGTCTTCTTCTTTGTAGTTCATGACCATAATTTGAATTTGCGCTAGCAAACGGGTTCGCCATAAGGAGATTACAGTGTCTTTTGGCACGCGACCTTGAACTAAGCTTAACATTTCGGCCAGGAAGTCGGAGCGTCGTTTGGAGCCCATTTCTAAGCCCTTACAGAGCCTATCAAGTTGTTGCTCTGGTGTATTGACGTATCTCTCTGTCACGATCTCCTTGATTGATTCATACTTCTGTCCTCTGACGAGGGTGTTAAGTTTATATTGCAGATCATGGTGAATGTCCTGGGTGAGATATCTGCCTACAAAGTTGAATTTGGCTTCATCTTTGGTGACGTTGTGTGCTAAGAATAGGTCTTCCAGTTGTTTGAACCAACCTTGCGGGTCGTGTTTGTAAAAATTCCAAAACTGCGAGTGTTTGGGGCTTGCAAAGCCTGAAGAGCCGTAGGATTGAAGGTGCGTCACGTTCCCTTGCGCTTGATTGTGTGTATAAGTGCTAGATCCTAGGTTAGGTTGTACAACAGGGGAGGAGGTTGGACCTTGGGACTGTATGGAGGTGCATCCAGTCGAAGAGATCGGGCCGGACGTCGCTGCTGGCCAAACATATGGCTGTGAGAAAGGCGTTTCCGTCCTGAAAGAATGAGGGAGGTTATGACCTGTCGACGGAGCGCTCTTGGGCAGACTTTGTGGCCATTTGAAAAGATTGCTACCGCTAGCGTTTGCCGACGAAATTGGGCCAGGTGACGTTGAGACTGTAGCTGCTTGAAACGAAATTGTGAGAGGGGAAGGCGTTGTGGAAGTCTCACTCTCAAGAGCGTGGCTTGAGTGAAGTTTTCCTAGTGAAGAGGTGAAGCATTGTTCCATGAGCTTCACGAGCCCCTCCAATCTGCGGTCCATTTTTTCTTCCATTCGCTCGTCTCTTAACCTCAAAAGGTCTTCTAAATTCCTACCGTTGCGAAGTTGCTGCTTGAGGGTACGCTCATCCCCCATCTGGTGTCAGGCTATTTGGGAGTGGCACCTTTGTTGGTAAGGGGTGTTGCTGGTTGACTGCTGGTTCAGCAACGGCCTACACAGTCTAAGCCTCCCCACAAGGTCGCGCATCTAAATCCAGCTACGCGACACTCGTCAAGGTCCTGCAGCCCCTAGGGGAGGCAAGCGTCACTTAGCAACAATATAGATTTTAGTTTTAGAATAGGCCTTAGATTTTGAAATTATTATTTGCGCCTGCGAGCACTAACTAGGAAGCTTGTAATACGCACCGGCGTAAGGTTAATTATAATTAGGCTTACAATCAACCTCACCGGAGGGATCGGACATTTTCCATTTACCCTCTACGCGTACTCTCGAGTCATATAGGGGTAATTATTACTCTCTAAGCTTACATTCAGTTTGAAAAATAATTTTTAATTTTTACTCTAATTTCTTTTACAGATGTTACTTGCGTGTCGGACAAACATTGTTTTGTATTGATGCATGTATCTGCGAGTACACCTTCTCTAGTTTTTCTAATAATTTTGGAAGTCTGTCCCGACTAATTATCGTTAAATGCGCCTCTGCATTTCCTCGTAAATGAGCAAACGGGAATTAAAAGCGCTACAAGATTCACTCGTACGGGATCCTAACCTAGCCTCCCACACCACCCGTAGGTCAAGAAGAGCTCTTTTAGTTGCAAACATGATGCAACACTCTCCAGCCAATAAAACTAATCAACCAGGCAATCCAAATGAGAATAGTCATATTTCCACATCCAGTGAAGACACTCACACACAAACTCAGCCTATACTAACACGGGGATAGGAGCACTCACTCCCAATATCCGAACATTTGGCTACCCTGCCTAGCACCACCTCGACGACCACCTTTGGCTTGTTAGACTTTACCGGTGCTGCAGCCGGATGGGAGTCACTCAATTTTGACACTTATCAGTCGCCTGGTGCTACCATTAATGTTTTCGACAATGGGTTGCTGAACCAGCAACTCCTGCGCACTCCTTACCAACAAAGGTGCCACTCCCATAACAGCCTGACATCAGATGCGAGATGAACGCACCCTCGAGCAGCAACTTCGCAACGGTGGGAAATTTAGAAGACCTTTTGAGGTTAAGAGATGAACGAATGGACGAAAAAATGGACCGCAGATTGGAGGGACTCGTGAAGCTCATCGAACAATGCTTCACCTCTTCACCAGGAAAACTTCGCTTAAGCCACGCTCTTGAGAGTGAGACTTCCACAATGCCTTCCCCTCTCACAATTTCGTCTCAAGCAGCTACAGTCTCAACGTCACCTAGCCCGATCTCGTCGGTAAACGCTAGCGGCAGCATCTTTTCAAATGGCCACAAAGTCTGCCCAAGAGCGCTCCGTCGACAGGTCATAACCTCTCTCATTCTTTCAGGACGGAAACGCTTCTCACAGCCATATGTTTGGCCAGCAGCGACGTCCGACCCGATCTCTTCGACCGGATGCACCTCCACACAGTCCCAGGGTCCAACCCCCTCCCCTGTTGTACAACCTAACCTAGGATCTGGCACTTATACACACAATCAAGCGCAAGGGAACGTGACGCACCTTCAATCCTACGGCTCTTCAGGCTTCGGAAGCAACAAATACTTGCAGTTTTGGAATTTTTACAAACACGACCCGCAAGGTTGGTTCAAACAACTGGAAGACCTATTCTTAGCAAACAACGTCACCAAAGACGAAGCCAAATTCAACTTTGTAGGCAGATATCTCACCCAGGACATTCACCATGATTTGCAATATAAACTTAACACCCTCGTCAGAGGACAACTTGATAGGCTCTGCAAGAGCTTAGAAATGAGCTCCAAACGACGCTCCGACTTCCTGGCCGAAATGTTAACCTTAGTTTAAGGTAGGGATGGGCGATTCTACTCGATTCTTTGAGAATCGCCCGATTCTTTTCTTCAAGAATCGATTATTCTATCGATTCTTTTCATGACTCGATTCTTAGTGGATCGATTCTCATTTGACTGAGAATCGAGTATTCATTGCGCATGCGCTATGGACTATCGGGGACTCGCCACAAATAGGACCGTGCCGTCGCCGCCTGGGTGTCGGTGCCATAGCGCGCCGAGCGCTTTTCGAATCGGAGTGCGGCGTCTAAGAGTATTGCTTCCGTACTCCAAGCACTTTTGGACATGTGAGTTTGCCATCTGCTATCTTTATTTATGACGAAAAAAATCAAGCATATTATTAAATAGTATTAAACGAAAAAAAAGGTGTTATAACACCGTAAAACTAACATAATGTTGACATTAACAAAATATACAATAATTTAACAATGATTTTACCTGCAGAATATTTCGGAGCAATCCAGGCTATGCTTGATTTTTTTCGTCATAAACAAAGATTGCAGATGGCAAACTCACATGTCCAAAAGGGCTTGGAGCACGGAAGCAATACTCTTAGACGGCGCACTCCGATTCGAAAAGCGCTCAGCAAGTTATGGCACCGGCACCCGGGCGGCGACGGCACGGTCCCATTTGTGGCGAGTCCCTCGGAGTACGGCCCTGGAATGGATTGCGCCGTTTGCGGTGAGCCGCGTAACCGCATGAGCGCAGCATACGAGCACCGAACAGTGTAAAAATGAATTTTTATTTTAATATAAAATACAAAGCGCCACCTGTAAATCCATTCGAATATTTTGAATTTCCGGAAGTATTAAGCCAACGACCTACGCAGAAAAACGAATATAAGAAAATTGTAGAAATATCTATTGTTTAAATCCTTAAAATTACATTTGTATCTCCTTTTTTATTTAAAAAGTTATGTATGGTGATATAAAAATTAAAAAACATGAATAAAAATGTTAATAAGCAAATAAATATTTTTTTTTTAAATTAGTACTCGATTCTTCGATTCTTTTCCAAAATAATCGATTCTTAAGTATCGATACTTTTCAAAATTCGATTCTTAGGAATCGATTCTTTTTTAAGGAATCGCCCATCCCTAGTTTAAGGTCGCGTGCCAAAAGACACTGTAATCTCCTTATGACGAACCCGTCTCCCAGCGCAAATTCAAATTATGGTCATGAACTACAAAGAAGAAACAGAGCTTCTCAAAAGCGCGGACATGGCTCATGATGTCCTTCAACAGTCGTACACTATCAATGCTCTGAATACACAACGCAGCCTCCACAGTACCACAGGAAGGTATTCCCAAATTTTAACGGCCATTTCCGAATTACCGAACCTCCTCGGACCCGAACGACGCTCTCGCTCAAATTCTAAAAACAGGCGCGACCTTCGCCTGCAAGATCGTCGTCCGGCTCGCGTGACAACAAAAAGGCCGTTGCAGGTATCACCTCAAATTCGGCAAAGAAGCGCGCAACTGCCTTCTTCCTTGCAACTGGAAACGCGGATCCGGTCAGGAGTACATAGTCAAGAATCCTGACACTCCGACCAATCAGGAAAACTAGAGCAACCTGCTGCCGTGGAGACTGACAGCCCGTTAGGCGTTGCTGTACGTCTCCACGTTAAAGATAAACTTTCTGATGAATTCAAGCTATATGCCGTTAATGGATCCACGATAGACGTCTTTGGCGTCGCACGCCTCCAAATAGACATTGGCTTACTTTACAGGCTCAAGTGGAATTTTACTGTAGCGGACGTTTCTTACTCCATAATTGGAGCGGACCACCTTACTCATTACCACCTCTTACCTGATCTTAAACTTAAGAGATTGATAGATGGTAATCAATTCACACATGCACCTGCGTTTGTCAGATTGGTGCCACCTTTTCAGATCTCGTTTTTGGCACCCAATCAGAAGTACGCACACATCATCAACAAATTTTCTAGCGTTTTTGGATCAGCTCAATTTCGAGCCGTCAAGAAACGGGAAATTTTTCACATACTAAACACAGGACCACCAGTCTCGCAGAGCGCTCGCCGCCTCTCACCCGCATGGAAAAAATGAACGAAAAATAATCATTGATGACTAATCAATATTAAGCTTCCACATGTACCAACAAATTTTCCATACGAAAAAACTAAAGTAGATCGAAGAAAAGAGCTTTAATTTAAGCCAAGAATCGTTAAAATCGAACGATCCGGTGACACACTCTATTGAAAATTAAAATCCATTTGAGTTTGATTTAAGGGGGTCCGAAAGTCAATTAAAAATTCAAATTTCGCGCCACAATATAGCAGACGAAAAAATAAGTAATTTGCCCATAACAAATAGTAAAAACAATATTACGGATACCAGGACTGCATTGCCCTCCGTTACATTATTATCTATCATTTAACAAAATTTGAAGTTTCTATATAAATATTTCGCTGAATGGCATTTGAATTACTTGATTTTGAGACATTATTCAAATGCCATTCAGCGAAATATTTATATAGAAACTTCAAACTTTGTAAAATGATAGATAATAATGTAACGGAGGGCAATGCAGTCCTGGTTTTCCGTAATATTGTTTTTACTATTTGTTATAGGCAAATTATTTATTTTTTCGTCTGCTATATTGTGGCGCGAAATTTGAATTTTTAATTGACTTTCGGACCCCCTTAAACTGTTTCTAACTAAAGTCTGTAGACAACACCTATATAGCAGAAATATATGTTGTTATAAAGGAGCTTTCTGACCTTTTGCATTATAGTGAGCAAGACATTTTTTAATTATTTAGAACATTTTAAAAAATGTTGAATGTTCACAGATTTACCTATATTTAATTGCTATAATACAGTTTGAAGAAGAAATTCTAGTGGAATATAATTAGAGATTTTCAGAATTTAAAAAAGTAGAACCATGTGGTGAGCGAAATATAAAAAAAATAGTAAGTACAAGTGGGTTAGGGGTTGAATAAATAAAATAGTGGTTTAATTAGAATCGCATATTATTATTTTGCAGACAAAATTATATACAACATTTACTGAGTAAATCTTTCAAAAGTTATAAACCAGACATCATATAAATGCTCTACCTGCACTCAAACAACAATTTTCATAACATCGATACAAAACATCACTGTATAGTGAATTGTTAATTATTGTTTTAAAATATCTCCATTTTTCTCTGTCTAGAAAATTTATAAAAATCTAAATTAAAATAATTAAGAAATGATCTATTACTTCAATTTCTTTAAAACCAAAAAAATTATTCCGTTTTCCAATCAACTTGATTATCTAGTACATGAATTAGTCTGACCAATAATACTATATCCATCTTCGTTCAATTTTATACAGAAAAAAATTATTATTATGTAAAAAATTAATCTTTAACTGAACTTTCATTTTATATTGATAGAATTTCATACTAGTTTATACCTTATTATTATACTTCGAAATTTGTTAATTTTGAAATTATTTTAAATAAGTTTTACTTACTTTGAAAAACATTTTCTAACCAAAAGTTTCGAAATAACGGTTGCATATCAAATATTCACACGCTTATAACATAATTCTTTCAGATGAATGCAATATAGCATAAATGAACCACTCATCTTCTGTTTTCATAAATACATAAAAATAAAAATAAACAGACATACAAGATAGCACTATAAATCTTAATAACTAATGGCAATAGTTTGCACTGCAAATGTATGCAATATACAGTTGTGCAGTCTTTATTGCATTATAAAGAAGTTTATGAATGAAATTAGCATCCAAAAGTCTAAACTCTAAAAAAATGAATTATGTAGATAGTCATAGTTATGCAACTATAAGTAGCAGTAAAATTATTTTTGGTAAGAAATATTCGTTAAACTAGATGAAATATAGTTTTTTATTATTATTTCCGAAATTAAATTTATTAACTACGTAAATTATTTGTCATTCTGTATTAAATCAAACTAATATTTTTACAACTAGAAATCAAAGTAAAATTTAGTAGTAAAAAACTTTCATTTTAATAACAGTATTTGATTTTCAATTGTATGAAAAAATTCAATTTTTAAATATACATTGTGTTTTATTAGGTCTTTCTCTTTAAAATAATTTATTTTATTAAGAATGGCTAACGTACGAAGATCAATCCTTTTTTAAATACTGTAACGTAATTATATCTAACGCATGTGTACTCTATATAACAATATTGTGGATTGACACTGATTGTTTTTATTGATACAGCCATTCAATAATCAAATAAACAAATTAACTAAGATCTCATTGTTATAAACCCATTACAACGTAAGCGATTGACTCATAATGAGTTCTTTATAAAATGAACTTGACCAACTTTAAAAGGTATATCTAAAATTTATCTACAGTAAATCTCAATTCTCATTCTAATTGAATTTTATAAAAACGTGTAATTATAAAATTGCGTATTCATGAAAACTTGATCTAAGTTTTAAGATTATTTGTTCTTCTTATTTACGTTTACTGTAGCCTCAGGCAACAGATTAAAACGCTATCGTTATTACATTTAAGATAGGAAATAGTTGTTGCACGCTTTAACATCGTTAAACATGATTTACGTAGCATTCGATTCTTTATATAAGACTTATATTGTACAATAAATGGCATTATTAGTATTTACGGTGACTATGATGATGGCGGCAGTAATAAACAACATAATACAGTTTACATACTGTAGCAAACAAATAATAGTAACAATAGTAAATAAAGCAAAAAATCTTAGAGGTATTTTATGACTAGCATCAACATTATATCATTTTCAATCTCTATCATTCTCACATGCTCTCAATTTTTTCTATATTGTTGAAGGCGCGCACTTTTATTCAGTATTGATCCAACTTTATTTAGCAGTAAAATCTGGCCAGTAATTTATGTAATAACGTTGCGTCGTACCCTCAAATAGTCTATCCAACCACATTGGTAAACCATCCAATAATTTATCTTGATATAAAATTTCGTCTTGAGGCTGCAAAATATTCAGTTATATATTTATTTTCAAAATATATAATTTATAGCATGTACTCATAGTAACAAAAAATCAAGATTTATGTGAAATGTTCTTCAAATTTTTCATAACAAACTTACTTCATCTTGTGAAGCTTCTGAGTCACTTGAACTCTCCATACCAATAAATGCTCCAGCTTCAGCATCTTCAGGTCTAGCTAAT
Organism: Torymus aiolomorphi; assembly: GCA_036365515.1. Lineage (NCBI taxonomy): Eukaryota > Metazoa > Arthropoda > Insecta > Hymenoptera > Torymidae > Torymus > Torymus aiolomorphi. The sequence goes on from CM070875.1 coordinate 37,644,696, forward strand.
CGTTTAGTCATTTTTTCCATACGCTGTGTACAATTTAATAATGCATACAAAATATTAAAAATTTTCATAGCATGTTAAAGGCATATTAATGTTTAAATATAATGCTATTAATATGTATATATACCTTAGAACCTTTCCCTTTTTTTGATTCCGGATGTTTTGCGTGATACATGCAAAAGTATTTACGGTGTCCGTTTAACGATAGAACAGTACCCACACAATTTTTAGCATTAATATTTAATTCTCTAGGTTCTGGTAAGCTAAGCGTTAAAATTTTCTTATACCATTCGAGTCCTTTTTCCAGTGACAAATGACTGAATAATAAAGTCTTATTTTTTCTACAAAACAAGTTATATCGTGTTATATTAATTCGATATTCCTTTATGAGACATATATAATTATTTTTTCGTCACTAGGGCGTAAAGTTGAAATTACGCACCGAGTGATCGACACGCACGAGGGTCGGCGCAGCCGGCGCGAGTGTTGGGCGATCACGAGGTCGTAAAGATTTCGCTCGCGTGGCGAACAATATTTTTTTTATAGTATGAGTAAAGCACGTCGTCGCATTGTTTGAGTGTGTAAAGTTGAATTTTACGCATAGTATGCGTAAAGCGAAGCGAAGCTTTACGCACACTATGTGTGAAATTCAACTTTACGCACTGAAAACAATGCGAATCGACGTACTTTACGCATACTATACAAAAATGTACTATTTTGTAACGCAAATACGATTTTCGCGTTTTTTTAACCTATTAAACGAGCCGAAAGCGACCATTTGTAGATCAGCGGACAGTAAAAATTGAAAAACGCCTGCTGCTCGCCATAGCAGGCAGTAAAAACCGAAAAGTGCCCGCTGTTAGCGGACGGTAAAAACTGCCAAGCGCCCGCTGTCGATTTTAGTGCCTTAGAATAAAAAAAAAACACGAAAAACAATACTTGCGTTACAAAAAATATACATCCACACTCGGTCTAAAAAGGCCCACTTTACGTCCTTGGCACACTATTATTTACCTATACGGCCAAACTGCTTTGTGAAAGACTGGTAATAGTTTTAATTTAGTTTGAGCATCCACTAAAAGAACAAGAGTTCGACATCCCGGTTTTAAGAGACGAACAAGTCCATTGTACGATTCAGCTCGCATTTCATGGAGCCTTAGTTGTGGTTGGGCAGAAACAGCCTTGGAATTCTCTTTGAATTGACCATATTTAGATTGTATGCTAGCTTCTTCCAATTTTCTGTAATTATACAATTATATAAAATAAATTATTATATTTTTTATTTTAGAAATTTATGATTCAAATTTTACGTACACTAAATATGACATTCCATAGCCTACAGCTCCAATTAATAATAATGTTGCAAGAACAGATAATAACGGAAGAATCTGTTCCTTTGTAAGATTATCTGAGAGATAATCTATTGCTAACATTGCTTTAACTATTAATTTATCAACAGTACCCTAAAAAAATTGGATTTATATGAATGTTTATGTTTGATTATATATTTAAGGTGGCTTCACTGTAGCAGATTGTGTTCAATCGAAATTACACTATGAAACTTTTGATATTTCTTTTTATGTTGAGATATTCCAGTATATCGTTGAACTTAAGATTATCAAGCCACCTTAAAATGTAATAATATATCATGCATCTAGGGAGGAAAAAACTTGGACAGTCCACAGCTTGTGTACACAAGCTGTGGACTGGCCAATTTTCCTCCCATGGTGCGTATACTATTTTTCACCATACCCGGGCCGAAAATATCACATTCGCGTTTTTGAGCCGGGAGCGAAAGTGGTACTTTCGGCCAGAGTATGATGAAAAATATATATTAACAATTATTCATATATTTTACCAAAGCATGTTCATCTGATAACTCTTGCACTTCAGCAGTATATGGCAATGCTTCAGAAGCTCTTAAAAGTCTCTGGATAGTCTGCTCTAAATTTAAGCGAGTTTCATTCCATTGACTATCATCTGAAATTGTCTCAGCCCAGCCAGAAGAAAACCATTCATATTTTACATGACTAGAATCTCTTCTCCAAATAATTACAATATGATGAAGTGGGTCCAAAGGACTGCCTTCACCACCAGAAAGGGCTGATATGAATTGTGGCTGAGATTCTTTGAATACATATGCATATCTTACTCGTTCAGGGCTGTAATAATAGATGCAAATACACAATTTATATTCTTTTGTTTTTGTGTTATAATTAAATTGATAATTATTGAGTTTGTGTAACAGAATTTTTGTATGTAATATTTATCTATGTGATATATTTACCCATAAGGTGATATTAGAGCTGCTTGTCGGAATTTGCTTCTGACAGGTTCATGCTCAGGACTATTTTGTGAGATTAAGACAGCACATAAACGTTTTTGTGGTCTTTGCCATTCTTGAGGACATATAGAATCTAACATAGCTTGATTTGAAAGTCTAGGCAATATTAGATATTTATTACTTCCAATTACATTATGCATCATATCACTTGGAATATCTTGCATACTAACTGATGCCATTGGTTTATCTAAATTTTCGTTAAATAAAAGAAAAGTATCTAAATCTTCAGAAATTTTGTAATTTGTTGTGGTTGCTTCTGTCTCTTGAATACCAGTCTAAAATAAAATTCAAATTTTTTATATTAATTATATTATTATGTGACTAATATATTATATTAATTTAAATAGACTTTACCTGAACAAAACCAAAAACAACACGGTCCCTGTGATGTAAGGCAACAAGCAAATATCGTAGCCTTGGTGTTTCTTTATTTTCAAATATTAATGCTCTTATTTTATTATCCGTCCATCCTGATAGAAAACTATTTACATTGTTATCATTAATATTATAAAGTAGTCTATATGGAAATTTGCTCCTGAGGAAATCTAGAATATTAAGAAAATAATATATTTGTAATGTTATTTCAGTTTTACCAAATACAATTTTACTTACCAACTATTTTTTGAACACTGAATAGAGATTCCTTATAGATACTTGTTCGACCATCAATAATAACAGCAAGACATGGTAAGGAATGAACACTTAATTTTCTTGCTAAGGCAGATTCTCTTTCTGCATGAACAGTAACAAGATTAACTCCTAGTGGTTCAAGTTCGTCAATCAACCTTCGCCATGTGGGCTCAACTTGCAAGCAAGCAAAGCACCAGTCAGAGTAGAGGAGTATCAAATGTGGTGTCCGATAACTTTTAGGTAAAATGTTATTTTCATATGCTCTGTAAAAAATAGTAAATATTATAATTTATACATAAAACTTTCAAACTAAAACATTTTTATGCCCAATATTAGTTAATATGAAATTTACAAAACTGAAAACTATAGAAACATACAAGCTTATATAAGAATAAAAAGTTTCTAATAACTTAAAATTACTTGTATGTTATGCTCATTTTATGAAATAGAGAAATATCTCTACTTTGATAATGAAATTGGAAATTTCCAGAAAAAAATTCTTCGAATGGATCAGGCATGTTGAAACGACCATTTTCTCTTCTTTGTCTTTGCAAACTTTCCTCTGTAATACCATGATTATCAAATTTTCTTCTCCTTTCAGGATCAGACAAAAGCTGCAAGTAAGAATAGATAAACAATTTTGTATAAATATGCAAAAGAATTATTCATAGTTTTAACAAATAACAATAAATTTTTCTTTACTTCATAAGCTCTTGTGATTTCTACAAATTTAGTTTCAGCAGCTGGGTGATCAGTTTTATCTGGATGCCTAAAAGAAATAAATAAATTTTCTATAAACTAATAACTAATATATTTTAATTCATAAAATAAAACTTTAAAACTTCAATTGACCATTCTTTTACTAAATTTTTATACGCTTTACGTATTTCTTTTAGTGTTGCATGTCTTGACACACCTAAAATATGATACGGATTTCCCAAAGGTTCTGAAGCTTTTACTAAAGGTAGATATTGTAATATGAAAACTAGACATGTGAGAATGATGAAAACTTTTGTTAGGAAACCAATACTCTGCTTTGAGTTGTTCATTTTTCTAATTGAAGAAATGTGCAAATTTGGAGTTGTTCCAAAACAGGTGTCTTAACGAGCTATTTAGCTTTTGTACCTACAGCATCCATCTACTTTCTCATATGTGCAAAATACTAATTAGTAGTCTCACTTTTTCCTTCACATATCTTTTCCATATAGACTAAGAAATAATAAGTATATCAATTATCTTTTACACAAGGGGCGATCCATTCTCGAGAGCAGAGCATACGAAAACACAGAACAAAATCGAAGCATAGCGATTCGTTGTGTCAACTCGGCAATCCTTTGTAAGAAATGTAAGATGCAAACAAAGTAATGTCAACAATTCTCTTTCAAACAGTGTAATTTTGCAAAAATTTAACGCACACTATTGAAGAAATACTTTCGAACAATCAGGTTATTGTTGCGAGAACGAGAGAAAATTTTGAAGAGAAGACTGAGGGGGTATAGCGGTACGAAAATAGACTGCGACAGATCAACACACGGGTGAGACGGCGGTCTGTGTATACTGGGGGCCGAGGCACGAGCTCTGTCTCTTTCTCTATTCTTCTCGCACTCTTCCTGTCGCACTTTTTCTCTTAGCTCGTGATCAGTAAAATCCTGGGCTAATTTAGCGGAATTCCCAAAGTGAAGAATGTTTGCCACTACGTCGAACACTATCTCGAAGAGTCACCCTTTTAGTAGATACATGTTCGGTTTCTCAGTGTTTTCTCAGCCCTCCCTCTGCCGTATACGTGAGATACCGTCGTCGTCTGCCAGTTGCGACGGGACGCAGCTCACGCAGCTATGCTCACCTCACACACACATGTGTGGATACTGTACAATGTAACGAGCTGAATCCAGAAAAAAATAAATGGTTGCGTGCGTGTACGCGCGACAGGGGACACCCTCATTTGCAAACGCCGAGAAGTCACTTCGAATCGAATGCCATCCACCTACTTACCTACACCTATAGTACGTCGATAAATGACGTCGAAGGGTTACCAACGAAGTAAACGTGAAGTTTCATTATGGCGCGATAATTTAAAAAATTATGCCTTTTACTAAATTTTATGGATATTAGAAAATAATAATGTGTCTATAAAATTGAATGCTGAAATATAAGTGCAAATAGATTTCTTAAGTTTTATTTTCAATACAATATTACATACAAGTTTACATAGTATGTATAAAATCAAAATTAAATACAAAATTTAATTTAAATATTCATTAGTTAATCCTAATCCATTACATTCAAAAATATAAGAACCTGTTTCATCTTTATTTACAGAAAATTTAAGACCTCTATTTCCTAGCATAATTTCTGCAACTTGTTTTGCGGTTTCTGCATGCATTGTTAATTCTTTTTTGCCAACTTTGACTTTTGATGGACCTGTAGCAAGGACCATTAAAATAATCATTTGATCCTGCAAATGTTCGTCTACACAAGAATCTGTCAAAATTGGATTTAAGAGTTGATTGGCAGCTTCAACTCCAGGAGATATTGGGGCTCGCTGTCTAGAACCCAAACCAGAACCACCAAAAATGCAATCTGTGTTTGTTGTACATATTACATTAATACCAGACCCATGACCTACAGCTGTATTCCTTTGTTCTTTGTATGTTTCTATATTAATTTGTGGTACTGTAATATCTCTTTTGGATAATTCTTGCACTATAGTTGATCTAGCATCATTTGCCATTCTTTGAGCTTCATTAAAATTGACTGAACCAGCAACATATGACCATCCTTTAATATCTACTAGGGTTCCAGGATCTATTAATTCAATACCTTTTAAACTATGAATAGGAGTCACTTGCATATGTACTTCGCCTCCCCCCTGAGGATAATATCCTCTTCTTATAATGTTTAAATCTAAATCTCCTCCAAATCTTTGTAAAAATGGTTTAAATACATGCTTGAAATAGTCAATTTGTGGCCCAAAAGGTACATTAGTGCCTCCTTTGAGAATATATGTTGCAGCTTTGGATGAAAATAATGCACAAGGCAAGGCAATTTGAATCAATAAACAGATACATCCAGCAGTTTTTGTATCTGCTACAAATTCTTGTTTTTTATTTTGTAAATATCCAGGTTTAAATGTTAAACAAGTTGATCCTATTTCAGCTCCTCTTACTTCTGCATTACACATTTCCTTAACTAATTCTACTCCTTTTAAATGTTGAGCTGAGAGACCTGGCTTGGGACGACCAGCTCTTATGTTACTTATTTCAATAGGAATTCTATACAGTGCACTTAAACATAATGAAATCCTTAGTACTTGTCCTCCTCCTTCTCCAAGACTCCCATCGAGTTTAATGATTTCTTTTGACATCTTATAGTATTTCCTAATAATTGCGATATATCATTAATAATTTTTTACCGGCACCGGCAAAGATTATACTTTTTAAACAATAATTTTACTCTTTACTAGTATTCTGATAGATTTTAAATAAATGAATGTGTACAATTATTTGCGGAAACAAATTATATAATTATCACTTTTATGCGTAATAAAATTATATAAAAATTTATAATTGCTGCTAATGCTCTGAAATTTGTTTTGTAAACAAACGTTGTTGGCGGGTTGGAGGTTATGAATTATGATATGACGAACCTTCGTTGATTGGTGCTGCCCTCTTTCAAGTAATTACAACTACTTACAGGTTACATACAGGTTATCTGGTTATCATGGTCATCATCATCATGGCATGACTTTGACAGGGACCTGTAATCTGTGAGTCTTGCGTTGTATGTTTACAAATGATGAAAATAAAATGTCGTCTGCACATTTATCAACTGGTAGAGTAAATATTGGTTTAATTCAAGAACAAGCTAGAAAACAATTACTTTGCTTACTTGAAAAATGCGATGGACCAAAAGTATATTTATATTAATTTTATTTATATTTCGATGTTTATCTTTTATTTTAATTTCTATACTGATTATAAATTTTTAGGCGATCGTTTGGGATGAATCTCTTGGAGGACCAATGGGTCTTGTTGCCAAATGTGATATACTTCAAGAACATGAAGTTATTAAGATGTACCCTTTGGTGGGTGGGCGTCTACCACCTGCTGATGTCACTAATGTCATTTTTATTACCAGGCCGCACTTAGAGCTGATGGATTTGATAGCTCAAAATATTCATGGGTAATTAACTGAATTTCATAAATATTATTAATTTATAGAGTTGCATTTAATAATAACATAAAATTTATAATTTCTAGTGAGGAAGGAAGTAGGCAGCGCAAAGAATTTCACGTATTTTTTGTACCTCGTAAAAGTTTACTTTGTGAGAAAAAACTGCAAAATCGAGGGGTATTTGGAAATTTTACATTAATTGAAGAATTTCCTTGTGATCTTTTTCCTTTTGACAATGATCTTGTCTCCATGGAATTAAGTAATGCTTATCGAGAATTTTATTTAGAGAACGATCCTACTTGCCTATATCAAGTTGCCAGAGCTATACAACACATACAAAGACTTTATGGTAAGATCTCTAGAGTTACTGGGAGAGGACCAGCTGCAAGTAAAGTCTGGGACTTGATGCAAAGATTAAGTAGAGAAGAAGAAGATACAAAGATTAATAATACACAAACTCCAGCAATTGAACATTTATTATTGCTTGATCGGTCTCTAGATTTATTGACACCTCTAGCTACACAGTTGACTTATGAAGGTTTAATTGATGAGATATTTGGTATACACAATAGTAAGTTTTTTATGTATACACTTCTTCAAATAACAAAGAATTTTTACTTTGAAAAAAATCCTTTTAATAAATATTTTATTAGATAAAAAAGTTGTGACACATTTAAAATCATTGCAATTAACAAAATAATAAGAGAATATTTAAACTCGTATCTATAATTACAATTTAATCTATCTTCTTTTAGCCACAGTTAAATTACCAGCTGAAAAATTTTTAAATTCTGATGAATCACCAACTGTTATGTCACTTGAAAAAAAGAAACAGAAGATTATCCTTAATTCAGGAGAAGAATTATTTGCGGAAATTCGGTATTCATTTTAAAAATATTTTTATTTCTCATTTATTTTATATTTATTTTTTACATATTTTGGTTTTTAGTGATAAAAATTTTATTGGAGTTGGACCTGTTCTCAGTAGAAAAGCAAAAGTGATATCATCTCAATTAGATGAAAGACATGGAGATAAAAGTGTACAAGAAATTAAACAATTTGTAGCAAGATTACCTCATATGTTAGCCACTAAGCAGTCATTAGCAAAACGTAAATATAATATAAAATGGTTTACTTAAATAATAACATAAATGTAAATGTTGACTAAAAGTTCACTGAATTTTAATATTTTTAGATGCAACAATAGCAGAGATGATCAAGGAAGTTACTGATTCTGCTAATTTTTTGGAAACATTACAAGTGGAACAGGAACTATTAAATTGTATTGACACAGAAAAAGCAAATTCTTATATTGAAGATTTAATTGCACAGCAAGAACCTCTCATAAAAGTCTTACGACTAATATGTATTCAATCATTAACAAATTCTGGTTTAAAACAAAAACTTCTTGATTATTATAAAAGAGAGATTATACAGACTTATGGCTTTCAACATTTACCAACTTTATTAAATTTAGAGAAAGTTGGATTATTGAAAGTTCAACAGCCTACTAGACAGTACTCAGTATTACGAAAAGCATTAAGACTGACAGTTGAAGATGAAAGTGAAATTGCACCAAAAGATATAAGCTATGTACATTCAATTTATGCTCCCCTAAGTGTTAGATTAGCTGAACAACTAGTACAGCCTGGTGGATGGCAAGGACTGAATGATATTCTTGGACTTTTACCAGGTCCTGCTATCAGCAGTATATCACAAAAATCAGCTCCTACTGGAAGGCGTAAGAATTTTAATTTGAGAAACATTATTATATAGAATAATTATTGACAGCAATGCTAAATATATTTTGTGTTTTAGGAAATTCAATAACCAGTGAAGATTCAACATCTGAGCCTCCAAAACTTATTCTTGTATTTTTCATTGGTGGTTGTACGTATGCAGAAATTTCAGCTTTGAGGTTCCTGTCACAACAGGAAGATTGTAAGTTCATTTTTATTCTTAACCAATTATTCATACTTAATACAGAAATTAAAAACTGAATATTATTTTTCAGTGAATGTTGAATTTGTCATAGGAACAACAAAATTAATTAATGGAAATACATTTCTTTCTTCTTTAGTAGAGGAAATGCCATCAAAATGAATTTGTGTAATAATTTTTTTATTTTTTTTTTGTAAAATATAATTGTATTTTATAATGTAAAATAATAAAAAGTCGTGTTAATTATACTTAAATGTATTTTTATATATTTCTTAAAGAAATGTGTGATGAATGATAATGTGATGAAACTCTTATAAAATATAAGTAAAACATAATATATATGCCGATTAAACACAGGCCGTGCTATAGCGATACGATACTTAAGTATAGTGAACATTTGTGTGAGATAACGGGAAAGGCGGTACCATTTAAGGTAGTTCATCACACATATATAGCAATATATATAAGCTATTGGTAATGAATTTCTTTTTTTTTCTCTTTTATATTTGATACCCTAGATCAAGTTTATTCGAATGATGGGTGTTTTATGAAGTAGAAAACATTTTTTTCATGCAAAATTACGTAATATTGGCGCTAATATCAACAATTAATTATTTTGAAATTTCACTAACACGTCGCTTCTTTGCAAAATTTTATCTTACATGCAATCGTATCGATCAAAGTCTCATTCTGTTCCTTATGAAATTTGAGAGTAGGTTCGCGGTAACGATATTGTTGTATAACCGATCTGAACGGCGCTAGATCTCATTGTTTATCGAAAATTCACGAAATTCACTGGAATTTCAATAAATAATGAGATCTAGCGCCGTTCAGATCGGTTATACAACCATATCGTTACCGCGAACCTATCCTCAAATTTCATAAGGAACAAAATGAGACTTTGATCGATACAATTGCATGTACAATAAAAATTTGCATAGAAGCGACGTGTTAGTAATATTTCAAAATAATTAATTGTTGATTAATATCAACGCTAATGCGCCAATATTACGTAATTTTGCATGAAAAAAATGTTTTCTACTTCTTAAAACACCCATCATTCGAATAAACTTGATCTAGTTGTATCAATAAATATAAAAGAGAAAACAAAAAAAAAATTCATTACCAATATCTTATATATATTGCTATATATGTGTGATGAACTACCTTAATGATGTTATGGCTATATAGTCCCTGCCAAAAGTTAGTTTTTAGCGTTAGAACTCCGAGAAATATTATATGAAATGTTATAAGTTTTTCCGTTATTTTTCCGTCCAGTACGTCTGTGCGGAAATGCAATCCGAATATTATAAGCTGTAAAAATCGGGAATCAAAGCAAAATTGACAGTTTCATAATTTTTTTATTATTATACAATAAAGCATAATACACAATATTTTAAACATTTTGATAAAATAATGAAACTGTTAATTTGGCTTCAATTCCAGATTGTTAAAGCTTATAATATTCAAGTAATCGTATTGCATTTCTGCACAGATGGACGGAAAAATCGTGAACAGTAATTCCATATAATTATTTATCGTAGTTCTAACGCTAAAAACTAACTTTTGTCAGAGATCATCTTTGCACCGCCCAGGAGCCTTTCTACAATAGATTCAGTTCAGCTGTTCAGTTCCGTGGAATACATAGTGAATATATCTATATACACAAATATATATATATATATATATATATACAGGAGCCTTTTGCCTCTACCACATAAGCGCGTACAACCGCGTTCGACCGCGTAAGAGCGCACGCGCTCGCTTCTCTCATTAGTTGGGAGCGAGCTTAGGCCTTCGACGACCAATGAGAGAAGCGAGCGCGTGCGCTCTTACGCGGTCGAACGCGGTTGTACGCGCTTATGTGGTTGAGGCATTTCTACAATAGATTCAGTTCAGCTGTTCAGTTCCGTGGAATACATAGTGAATATATCTATATACACAAATATATATATACGGAACTGAACAGCTAAACTGAATCTAGTATAGAAAGGCTCCAGTGGGAGTATAAAGTATTGTACACCCATCTTTGATGGATTCTTGCCGAATGTGCCTGCTCAGTTTCAAAATCCTGCAATCTCATTGGACAATTCGAGTGTAACCATTAACCTATTCAATTGGAATCGGTCAACGGGATTCCAGGAAGAATCCCTCAGAGTGGATTCACAATAGTGTCGACTGCCGACATCCGTGCCGTATGCCGTCGTCCCGGTCGTCCGTGTTGTTTTGTATTTGAGATATTTATATAGGGATTCATATCATTCGTATATGATGACATAGTTAATAGTATGTAGGTCTAAACAAAATAAATTTAATAGATTAATATTAATCAAATAAAATGAAAGCTATATTAATGGTTACTATTACAGTTTTATATCATTATTATTATAATAGCAATGTATCATAAAGTTAGGTTAGGATAAAAGGAAATTTTTAAGCAACAAAAGCTTTACTTTATAAATATAAAAATGTGTCCAGCATTATTGGAAAATGAAGAAAGATATTTTGGAGGAATGACTTTTTTTGCCCAAAGTCATCCTGCTGAACTTTGTGGAAGCAATGGTTTACCACTGACTCCTAATTCAATTACAATTTTAGGAAAATCTCAGTTTTTAAAAACTATTAATCATCCAAACTTATCTCAGTATCTGGATATTATTAGAAGTAAACATGGTATGTGCATATTTTTCAAATCTTTTATAAACCTAAAATATGTTTTGATAATTAAATAATATTTTCAGAACGAACTATTGTGGTTGCTGAATATAGTGGTGAATCTCTTGCTTCAAAAGAAAATTTATCTGTTGAAGATATTATCAAAATAGCTTATCAGTGTTTAGTTGGATTAAGCTATATGAATAAACTTGGCCTAGTTCATAGTCACCTTAGTCCTGATAATATTCTAATTAATAAAAATGGAAACGTTCAGCTTTACAATTTTGGTTTATATTACATGACTGATCATGGAAAGAATGTTTCTTTTCCAATTGGGTAATTATATCCCTTATGTTTATTTTTTTCAGAAAAATATAGTTTTTCTTTATAATTTCAGTTATCCAAAATATACTGCACCTGAAGTTTTTCTTAGTAATGGGATGAGGAGCATAAAAGTTGATTCATGGTCATTAGGAATAATTATTGCAGAACGTTTGTTAGGACGTACTCTTTGGCAAGGAGTTAAATTATCACAGTGTTTAAGAAAAGTTCTAAGTTTGATCCATACTGAAAACAGTGTTTTTGAAAGATTATCACGTGAAAATAATTGTTTTAACGTTTATGAGGTTTGAAAATATTTTAAATTGGGATCCAATATAATAATGAAAATATTTGGTAATTTAATAATTTTTAATTATGATTCAATAGGAACTGCCACAAGATGTAAAAGATTTTGTAAATGCTTGTCTTCAAATACGTCCATCATTACGTAAAACTCCAGAAGAGCTTTTAAATTTAACAATTTTTGAAGATTTTTTAAAAAAGGATGCAAGAGAAAAGGAAAACAGTTTATATGAAAATGTAATTAAAAGGAAAATGGATGAGCTTTATTATTTATGGCAATTAGCTGGAGGAGACATATCAGTAGAACTTAAAAAACAAGGTTTAATTCGTTCAAGACCCCCCATTTTATCAATACCTAAGTAGATAATTTAGTTTTGTAAAAGTTAAACAAGACTTATAATTACTTTTTTTATCATTTAAAATTTCTTTTATAGTTTGGTGATTTTACTTGGTCAAATGTTTGGACGTCGAGATACAGCAGGACTGCTTGATTTAAGAGTTGTGAAAGTTCCTCTTGATACATTGAGTCAAAGGCTGGCACATATCCCTTATGTAGCTAATTATCCACGACTTACAAGTCAGTAAGTAAATTGTGTTTCAGTACACTATAATTAGAATAAAAAACATTTTTTGTAGTTGAAATGAACAAAATAAATTTTTGCAATTATTAAACCATTACAGAATGCATGTAAAAGCCCAAGATGACTTGACAGATGCTGCATCTCAATTGCCACTAATTATAAGAGAAAGAGATACAGAGTATCAATTTTATCGAATTGTTTTATTTGATAGATTACTGCAGGTAAGTTATAATTCTGGTAGGCTACTATTCCAACATTTATATCAATTATTTTTTTCGTAATATATTATTTTAATTCTGTCACATGTAAAAATATAATCTTCAGATTTATCCAATCACTAAAGATGCAATTATTCGAGAAGCTCATAAAGATATTCCTCCACCAGTAAGAGCTGCAGTATGGTCAGCTCTTTTAAGTGTTACAGGAGATATTCAGAAACGATATGACATTATAGATAAAGAAACACCCACTCATACGGATAGACAAATTGAAGTTGATATTCCAAGATGTCACCAATATAGTGAACTTTTGTCATCTCAAGCTGGACATGAAAGACTTCAAAGATTATTAAAAGCATGGGTTAGAGATAATCCACATTATGTATATTGGCAAGGTCTTGATTCATTAACTGCCCCGTTTTTGTACTTGAACTTTAATAATGAAGGTGTTTTAATTTATACATATAGTATTTAATTTTTTATTTATTTTTATATAACATTTTTATAACTTTTAATGTTGTAGCTAGAGCATTTGCCTGTTTATCAGCTTTTATACCAAAATATCTTCATAAATTTTTTTTAAAAGATAATCAAGCTGTTATTCAAGAATACTTAGGAAAGTTTTCACAAATTATAGCATTTCATGACCCTCAATTAGCGAATCATTTGAAGTCTATCAATTTTGTACCAGAGTTATTTGCCATCCCATGGTTTTTAACAATGTTTTCACGTAAGTTATTAATTAGATTTTATATAAAAAATAAAATCCAATTTGTTAAGATATTTCCAAAATTTAAATTTTTATTTACAGATGTGTTTCCTATTCACAAAATTTTACATTTGTGGGACAAACTTCTATTAGGAGATTCCTCTTTTCCACTTTTTGTTGGTTTAGCTATTTTAAGACAATTGAGAGATTCTTTACTTACATCCGGATTTAATGAATGTATTCTTTTATTTTCTGATCTTCCTGAAATTGATATAGAACTTTGTGTAAAAGATTCAATGACAATGTACCAAAGAACCCCAGCAAGTATTACTTATAGAAGACATCAATTTAATCAAACAAAGGTGTGTATATCTATATATTACAATTTTTTTTTCAAAAGGTGTATGCATAACGAAATTTATTTTGATTAGGCTACTAGTTGGTCAGAACCAGAGCCTGGAACTGAAAAAATGCCTAGGATAAGTGTCGACGATTTTTTGGATATATTGGAAAATACTCCTGATAAAGTAATAGTGGTTGATATTCGCAACAACATTCAGTAAGTAAAATTTCTTTTAGAAAAATAAATCAATGTGGATAAAAAATAAAAAATTAATCTATTACTTTTTTCTGCTTAGATTTGAAAGAGGTGCTATTGCTGGAAGTATTAATATTCCTTTTACTAGTGTTCAACTTGCTCATGTACATCTTGATACTCTTGGACCACAAGCAAAACCACTTGCAGATAATAAAGAAAGTATTGTAGTTATCATTGGTCCTAATGACCAGAATAATGCCTTAGTATGTAAAGATAGTCACTAGTTAATAATCAGTACATTAACATAGTATCATTACTAAAATATCTTTTTATAGTTTGCAGATTTTCTTATGAGTTGTAAAGTGTATGGCATTTGTTCATTGCAAGGCGGAATTTATGCATTGCGTTCAAAAGCTGCTAATCTCTTACTCCCTGTGCGTTAAAATAATTTTAGGATAATTGTCAATAGAAAATTTTCATACATTAAGATATTTACTCCCATCATAGATACAAGACAAGATGAGAAAATATTGCAAGGATTTATTGTGATAAATAATATTAAATTTTATTTATACATTTAACTATTGTATATATATTAAATAAATTTTTTATGTTTATTATTAATTTGCTTTAATTCATTCTGTTGAATTTAGTTATTATACCTATTTGAATTTGTATCACGTGTTTTGTAATTTTTAGTTGCTATAGCAACGAATGAAAAACAAGGAACTGGTAGCACTATTAAATGTCGTTTTTAAACTGTGTACTGTGTAAGTAGCGTGCGTAGAATATATAATGAATGAATCAGTGTAAATGATTGTTTATAATTATATGTAAAAATAAGTATATTTATAATGGAGAGTAATTTATCCCCTCGATTTAAAAAGTGGATGAAAGAGTGTTTAAATGATGAATTTTCAAGTACCATTGATGATAATTTGAACGAAGACCGTGATCCTTACGATGTAGCTCAAAAAATTATAAATTCAAGAGAAATGACAGAATTGACTAACGCTATCAGAAATTCTTTTGTTGAACAAATCGATGTTTCAAGGGCTACCACAAGACAAAACTCTGCATTGACCTCTGCTGCTAATTCTCGACCACAAACTTCGCTTTCATATGTGAGTGATTTATCTGGTGATGATTGGTCATTGAAAGGGGGTACAGACGAAATAGGTCAAATCGTGGATCAAATGGGATACGATAAACCGGATCATGTTAGACTCGCTGGCTACGAAGCATTACTTGAAAATGAATTAGCCGGTCTCATTGGGAACAAGTCATGGGAAGCTTTACTAAAAGCTTTGAGAGACGGACTTATTGACGATAGTAGATCTATTTTTGAAGCAAGTTTACTAATGCATGCTAAATTATTGAATTTCCCGCAATTTTACGATGCTTATATGAATTTAATCAAAGCATTTACAGAGCAATATCACTCTAAAAACTTATTCGAAACACTGCCTACCATTTTAAGTGGTGTGAATTTTAAAATTTTTTTACATGAAAAATTGTTTAGGATAATGAAATTAATTATAGATCATCACGAAGAAGTTCTGAAAGGCATCAGAACTACTGACAAATTAATCGAGGATATGATTGAACAATTTATTTCATTTTTGTGTTCATACTCGCTAATGAATACGACTCAGACAAAACCCTTAAATACATTGCATATTTTGTCTGTTGTGGAGCCCCAAGCTGGTTGGAGCAAAAAATGGATGCACGGCCTTATAACTAGAAAAACTTTGTGCACTGCCATTTCAAAATCGCCGAGTTTAATACACAATATCGTCGCCTGCGTTAAAAAAGCTCTGGAAAATCCGTCCGTAGGAGTGACGGTATCCATATCCGATGATCCACCGAATATCTTCATTTCTGGAGACTCGGTAGAAACCTTTACCTTTCTTCACTGCCTGAACTTGCTAACTCAGCTGTGCAGCTATTCGACAGGGCGCACACTACTTTCAGAAACGGAAACTCAAGACTCCTTTTCCATACCCGACTTTTTGACTGCCTTGCTAGGCTCTTTAAACGCGTTGGCCTCTTCCGACGCATCGAATGGAGTGTACGAGACTGTTAGAATGGCGTTGACCAGCTTGTTGAGAAAATCCATTGTGCTCTACGACGCCAGGTTTTATCAGGTAGCTTTGAGCCCACTTGTTCAATCAGAGGTACGAATGTGGCCGCATACTTTGGATGTTTTAACGCATATGTTGGACACAGTTGATGGACCAACGTTTTTGATGACGGAATACAGAGTTGGCTCGGCATCCTTAGATAACAAACCTCCCAACTATCCAGTCGTGACAATCCTCACTTATACTTCCAGACTTCTGCGACAACCCATTGCTGTAATGAGCATTGAACACGTCGTCGAGTTGTTTAGATTTATTGGAAAACTTTTTAAAATACATGAAATTTTTTATCTCGCCGAGGAGACTGTCAGAGAAAACTTTTATCCTAGTGTAAGTTATATGTACAGTAAACTAGATAAATACTACGTAGAAAATGAAAATAAAACGCAGCATCTTGACAGGTATCGATAAAAGCCCTTTAACTTCTATTATTTTTGTAAATATCTATAACCACTTAATACTGTAAATACTTAATAAATAACAAAAAATAATTTAAATGATTATAGAGCTGCTAAAGATATGTTATTAAATTTAGTAACAATACCTCTGGGTTTACAAATGCTTTCGAATGAGCCACTAGTATTTGACGAATTGATTCGTGGGTTGATTGCTCCAGTGCGAGCATCGTGGAGTGACTTCAATGTAGTCAGCTTTGTATCTAATGCCGGTTTCCTATCACGCGGTGTGGATATTTTATTAAAACTTGCGCCTCACGTTTTATCCACACTACTTATTGAAATCGGCAAGATTTTGGAAGACCCTCAACAATTTTATGATCCATGGGAAAACAATAATATAAAAGTCTTTCTTCACGTCCTTGCTCTTCTTTCTTTAAACACTAATAGTACGTAAAATTTGTTATTTTGGCTTGGATTATTTCACAATAAAACAAAGTTATGTAAAAATGTAGTAACGTTTCGTTGAATTAGTACTCCGACCTCTTCAGGCTTGCTGAATCGGCGAAACGTTTCTACTTTTTTTTTTTTTAAACTATTTTTTATTGTTAAATAATAGCGATTTAGGGATAAAACATATTTTAGATACCTAAATAGATTGTAATCTTAACTATTAAAACTGTGTAAAATTTTTACTCATATACCTAATAACAATATATTGTTATATAAATAGGTTTTATTGCTTTTATGACGAACCAAAACGAAGCTAATAAGGAAGAAGAAGACGAATCTCCCACAAACCTTTACGAGCTATTTCAGTATTTTATAAATATCGATTCAGCATTTCATTATCTGGGACTAATGGGCTTGAAAAATATACTTTGGAATTTAGATATATACGTTTATTTACTCAATTTACTGAATTTCCAGGTAAAATTTCGAAAAATCAACTTCATAAAAATAAAACGAATGGTACTTGGGATTAATATCTTTTAAGTAATCTTTAACTGCTAATCGTGAAAACATGATTTTTTTAGGACAAACTATTGAAATTCCAAGAGGACGGAACGTTCGTGAACGAAGATGGCCTGGAGCCCAAGAGTACCTACATCGTCGATGAGGGCAGCCTGCTCCGGCACACGGTACTCCTAAACTGTTATTACGTGAGGCACAAGAGAAGTGAGTATCAGGTGATCCCGGAGGAGAGTCATCTCTTCTCAAAGTTACCGCCGCCGGAAGGCATCGACGACGATGTCTTGCCGCGAAGTTCCTCACAATCCGATCTGTCAAGTTGGCTACAAGAGAGCGGACCTGGTCTAAGAGATATCAACTGGGTCGCCCAGACACGCAGAGCTCACAAGACTTCTCCGAGTCTTATGAAGGTATATTTTTTTTAACATACACAAGAGATAGTGCACCTGTTCTTTCCTTTTATATAGTAGTCGATACTTTCTTTTATTACTTTTATTATTTCTTTTATTACTTACTTTAAAATTTCTTGAGAAATTTGAGTAACTATTTGCAATTTATTCTGTTAAATTTACTTTTTTAATTTACCATAGAATTCAGTAATGCTGGATTTACTGGATCAAATGGAACAAGCGATCCCTACTGTCGAATGGGCCGATCGTTTGATGTGGGATGCCGATTTAAAATGTAGCGACGATTACTGGCTTCCAGAGGAAAAGTGTGCAATTAATTTCGTTTTACATTACGGTGTGATTAATGGACAAATAGAAAAAACTGAACAAATTAAAAGAGATTTAAAAGTGTTTATTCAATCAGCACACAGTTTTATAAATTACAAGAAAACTATACACTTTGATGGCTTCGATTGGTTTTTAGCCACTGTGTTCCTAATTTGCAATGGTAACATTGACAAGTTAGTATTATTCTATTGTTTTAATTTTTTTATACTCATCAGCAACAAAAATGTTCATATTTATAATATATTTATCGCCTCAGGTGGCCGCGAATCAATCGTTTTTAAAACTAGATTGACAATCTAATTGACAGAGTTTTACACACGGCAAAAATTTAACAATGAACGTTTCATTATAAAATTTTGCGATATAAAAACTTGTATCAATTGAACGAATCGAATAGTTTTATTACGAGACTCAAGCTAACCGATCCTCATCATAAGCAATCTAGGTCTCAGGTTGAAAACTTGTCGATCATAGTCGTAACATAGTTACTTTTGACTCAAAGGCTTTCTGTCATCACTGACCTATAACAATTTCGTTAATGCATTTTACAAATACTATACAAAAATTTAATCTGTCTTTTTTTATAAATTTAGGGCCAGAACATTTGTGACTCAAATTATACAATTTCCATCTTCTATATTTATGTGGCATACTTTGGCTCAAGTGTTTGACGAAAATAACGAAGCGGAGTCATCGATGAGGCTTTTATTTGCTCATCTCCTTGAAAGTATAATTAGTACTGAATTTCCTACAGTCAAATTTGCACTAAAAGTGAGCATCTTAAAAATGTTTGGCCATAAAATTTAGAAATAAGTAAATTTAAGTTTTGAACGACGTTATTTTAAAATAATAAATGAAAACAGGATATAAAAAGCTTGAAATATACCTAAAAAATTAAAAAAACCTTTGGCATTTATTTTAGAGGGAATGTGGAGTTGAATGGTGGACAATCTGTGATAGATTAATAACACAATGTTTTTGGGGAATACTTCCATGGAGTGAAATTATGCATTATTTTGCTATATGCATATTGCATACACCTGATTATGTACTATATTATTCTGCTTCTCTGATGAATTATTGTGAAACCGAGATAATGAAGAATATTATGAAAGGAAAAATGTTACCAGAAGATATGGTAAGAAATATACAATAAATACAATATTAATATAAAGAAAAGGGATGCTATTTTTAATATTAAAGATTTAATATTAAAGTATTTTTAATTTTAAAGATTCTTGAAGGCTACCGATGTCATAGTCAAATTGGATTTATGGATCGTTTAGGAAAGCGACATGGCGGAAAAGTTCTCCCACCTTTAACGCAGCAAAAAGTTAATTTTTCTGACGACTTAGAAGATGAAACAAAAAGTGTAAATAATGAAAATATTGAAATCGATGAATAAATAGATCTTTTATGTAAATTAACCACTGACTCGCCATATGTTGTACAGCTGTCTGATGATATTTTAATTAAAAAATAAAAAAAAAAAAAAAAAAACAAACAATACAATATCATATAACACGAAAAATTGTAATGGTATTTTTGTAAAATAAAATATTATGATAAAAGTAGAATAAGTTCATTTACAAGGATCTATAATACATAATATCAAAGTTACGTCAATCGAGTTATTCATACACAACTTTTTAACGACTATTTATCGCGTGAACAACTTTAAATGTCACGAAAACATATATTTTTATTACTCGGCTATTGTCATTTGTTTATTTTTTTTTTCGCTAAAGATCACAAGCGACAAAATTAACAGTTGAAGTAAATGCAATTATATTTCGTACTTTCGGTAATTGAAGCATCTTGAAATTTTACCAAGAGTTCAATATTGATCGGAATGAACATTAAGAAATTAAAACAGTGGTACAAATACCTCTTTAAATATGATCAAAAACGCTTCGAAAATACCTTCACGTTCGCATATGTACAAAACAATGATCTAAATATATTCACTCTTCTGCATTTCAGTCCTCATGAATTGCAAACAGCTTAGCTGCTTCGTTTAATTCTTCATACTTTGTTCCTCTTGCAAGTAACTAAAAAGTATTTCATGTAATTACAGTAGAAATATGAAGTAAATAAATTTACAAGGTGTTTTCAATAAAAAAAAACTTTCGTTTACCTGTCTAGCAACGGACATACGATTAAAAATATTCCATAGGACAATACCAACAACTACATTATCTCGTAAATAGAAAACAACGCCTTTTCCATAGTTATCTTGTGCTACTTGTGATTCCTTCTCAGAGCTTTTTTTACTAGAATCTTTACTAGAATCAGCTTTAGCTGATGCAACTGTTTGTTCAGAAGAACTTGACTTAGTCTCTGATTTTGTTTCTCTTTCATTCTTGTTTGTGCTTTCCTGAAAATGAATTACCTTTTTTAGTAAACAAATTAATAATTATCACATTTCATAATTATTAAATTAATTTTATATAAGAAACCTTTTCAGTTGATTTGGTATTATCATCAGAGATTGAATCTGTAGATTTATCTTGTTCTGTTACTTTTGCAAATACTCCAACAGTTTCTAATTTTGAATCAATAATACCAATTGCTTCGAATCCAACTTCTGGACCAAGGTCAGACCAGAACATAGACTGATGGAGATATGGTTTACGGGCACCTGTCATATTTTCACCTGCTAACCTTCCAGAAATGACTGCATGATCGTGATGTTCAATTCTTCTTCTCCCAAGCTTGACGTCATAAAAACATGCAGCATCTCCAGCTACCCACAAATTACTTCTTGCTTCTAATTCAGCATTAACTAAGAAGCCACCTTCTTCAGGATCTATTTCTAAATTGGATTCCTTAGCAAAATCTGTGTTTGCTTTCACACCAATTGCTACTATAACTTGATCTGCTTCTAACTGTTATAAATAACAATATAGGCTTTGTTAATTTATGCAAGACTTTTTATTTTATTTTATTTAAAGTTCCTTTATTAATTGAGAAGCCGGAAATCAAAAAGGCATGTAAGCCGAAACGGGCAGATAAGTATTATCTAATGGAAGAAATTTTTATGTCCCAGAAATCCTGAGTATTAACGAATGTTAATACTTTTTTCACCTCAACTGTTACCATTTCCTTTTTATCAATTCTTTTAGATTTAAAGGTTTATGGAATTCAAAATTATTATTATCAATAATAAAAGTTGTTTTACGAATTTTTAGAATCTCATTGTATAGTACTAAAGTTAAATAAACAGATTTTCTAGAAAGTTTCAGAGCATATGTTAATTCTACTGAATAAAAACGCGTTATCTAACGGTGTATCGCGTTGCACATATACATACAATAATAATACAAAATTCTGAGATTTTGTTATCAAAAAAGTAGCACTTTAATATTGAAAAAATTTGGAAGAAAATAGTGACGAGTTAGAGTAAATAAGTGTTAAAATTGTATCTTTATATCTTATTTATAGATATATTGCAGCTTTTGTGTCTTTTTCATTTCCAGCTCCTTGATTAGAAATATTTTTAAAGAAGCCTATAAAAAGTATTGTTATTGATCTTTATTTTTTTACTTACAATTCGTCCGTCTGAAAGTGTAAGAGCTAATCTACCATTCTTCATCCTACAGTCGTGTACTTCTACATTTGGAACACAGTTTACACCTTCACTTTCTGAATGTTTTGTAGTCCATTCTCCTAAATATTCTGGTAAAACTTGTGCTAATATAAACTTTTCCTTATAAACTTGATAAACCTTTTGATAGTCAAATGGTACTGTAAAGATAACATTTGTTAATAATATCAAAGATTAATGCATATACGTTTTTTATTATTAACTCTCTAAGAAACTTACAATTTCGAGCAAGAGAAGTGGACAGTTCAGAACCCAAGAAGCCTCCACCAATAATAACAATGTTTTTACATTCAGCTTTCTTAATATTACGTACTAATTCAAGATAATCTTCCTTTGTTCTAAAAACTATAACTTTTTCTTTAATTTTTTCATCTGCTTCTTCAAATATGGATAAATTCTTTGCTGATGCACCTGAAATAAATATTAGTAAAAATATTTTTGAATCATAAATGTAATATTTAATTTCAAATTTTTAGATGAACAGCAAAATATATACCAGTAGCAATAAGGCATTTATCATATTTAATTTGGTAATCGTCATGTAGGTAGGCAGTTTTATTAGGGACATCAATCTTTTTAATGTTCCATCCTGTAGCAACAGCTACACCTCCTTTCTCTGATTCATTTAGTTCATTAACTTTTAAATAAAATTCTGGAGGTTCATAAAACAGACTAATACAAATATTTTGATTACATGCAAAATTTATTTAATTTAATTAATCATTTTAAGTATATCACAAATATTTGTTACCTCCTCTGTGTGCCATTCCATTGCTTAAAAACTAATTTAGATGCTAATGTTTCATCTCTGTTATACCAGAGTTCTTTGGATAATGGTGGTCTCATATATGGCAAATCACCTTCATTGGTCACTACTAAAACCTGAAAGTAATTTCATATTAAAATAACAATGTTGGTAAAATACTTTTAATAATTCTGTTTTGTTTGCATTGTAAATTTTTAATTTAATAAATCCAGAAGAATTTATTCTAAAGGTAGAAATTACTTATACCTTAGCAGTAGGATCACTAGATTTTATAGAACGAAATGCTGAAAATGCAGCAGTGCCACCACCTATTAATAAGTATGGTATTTCTTCTGGTATTGTACCAGAATCCTCAGGATTTGGAAATATTTTAGGTCTCCCTTTACTATCCATAGATTCTGAAAAAAAAATTATTTTTTATGAATGGATTTATTGTAAAGCTGATAGTCACTCGTATGTATAAATATTGTATAAATCTTACTTTTAGGTTTCTTATCTCTAGTAAACCATTCCAAGTACTAAAAAGAAAAAATATTATTATAATGTATTCAGGTTCACGAAGGATATAAGGATTTCAATTATAATAAATCATTGATATTGCAAAAGTAAGATTAACACTTACTGCATATACAGAGACACCAGCTAAAATAAATGCTGCTATCAAATGCTTCCAATATTTGAATTCTGGACCTTTATCATCAGGTCCTCCAGCTTTATGACAGATTTCTTGATATTCTGGTGGACAGGAGGGGCAAGAATAATTTTTGTCATCACAAGGTGCACGAATACGCTCTGGTGGTGGTTCTTGTGGTGTTGATACTGGTGGTGCTGTTGAATGTGGCGGTGGCGGTGGAGGTGGTGGTGGCAAAGGAGGAACTTTTTTGTAGGATTTTGTTTTGGACACACATTCTTCTACGTTTACTGTAGTTCCAGTTTTGTTCTTTTTACTTTTTGAACTATACCTGAGGCAGCCTATACTTATAAAACCTAAGAGATTTCCAATTTTAAAACATAAATATTTGTATACATTGTTGGATAGATTTTTAATCTAACTAAACTAAAAAAAGTTTCATGAAAACATACATGCAATCTTTGTGGCAAAATTAAAGAAGGAAAAATTTACTGTTTTATTAAGACGATCTACTATTAAAGAGAATCATAAACGATAAATATTAGGGAAAAGGTAAGAAAAATACAGGTTCTCTTATCGATCCCAAATCACATCAACGACGAGCCTTGAGGTTATGTCTCCCATTGCAAACTTCAGACACGCGGTGTTTTTTCTGGAAAAAAACTTTGTCGCCGCTAAGTTTCGCCGTGAGCGAGTAAAAAAGTCATGAAAATACTGGAATCCCATGTTAAAAACACGGATATCAGTAATGAAAGGGCGAAAAAGCAAAGAACCAGTGGGGTGGGTGTTCCTCATGACGAAATTGGGGTTACGAGACCGGCTCCTGGCCGCCGAGCAGGGGGACAAAACAAAACTCACCAACGCGCGTCAGGGGCTCGGAGAAGTTTTTCGCTTGAGCGTGCCTCGTTATCCTAGACAGTTGGCTGACGGCACGGCCGTAGCTCAGCATTTTGGCCTGCCGCTGACTGCTTCTGCTGCACGCGCGCTGTGCTCCGCTGCTACACTGCTGCTGCACTCACTACTACTCCGCACATAAGCGCGTCGGGGCCTTACGCAATATGGTGGTCTCGGCGTGCGCGCGCGTGTGGCGATGCACGTCCTCCAGTCTTCAACGTCGTTGGTATTATTATACAAGAGCTGATGGCTATAGGGAAGCGAGTACCTTTTACTTTCTTCTCGCGCTGCGGTAGATGATTGACGCGCGCCACAGTATATCAGTTAGCCCATCGCGTCGGTCAAGCATCATCATGCACTGCACGTGTGTCGCGTCGCGCCGACTCACCCCTCGGCGGGGTGGCGGGTGCGGATATAGGTATTGCTCCGATATATATACTACGTGAAATTTTTTATGTTTTCAATTTCTTCACCTGTTCAAAAGGATCTTTTGTTCTGTAATTTCGTTGCTGGACGATGTCGGATTCCGATGCAGCCTGTGCTGTGTTCTTGTTTTGTTTTTTATTGAAAAATCATCTATAGCATTTGCGCGAGGCTGTAATCACGATCATTATTATTTAATTGTTTATTATAGGTAGGTACGTTACCGTATACGATACTATCACTCTGTCACATTGACAGAATATCAATTTTTATTTATGGAACAAAAAAATATATATTTTTGCAAAACCTTATTTAAGAGACAAGTTTTGTTGATATGGAGTTAGATTTTACTTATTAACTTGCATTCTCAGATTACTTTAAAATCTTACCTGGATATTCAATTCAATTTAAATTTGAAATTTTCCGCTTTAAGTATTATCGACCGGAGGTAAAGTAAGTATTTATTACCGTATTGAATAAAAAAGTAACTAAGTAAACTGTACCGCTAAAATTATACTTTTTATTACTGTACTTAGTCTTGACAAACCGTCGTTAATTTTTATTTATGCGTATCTATTATTTGTAATTTTCAAAAGAAATTTAATTTAATAAAATATATTTACAATAAATAATACTTCTACAAAAATCAAATTGATTTTCTGTATTCTTTAATTAAGGCGAATTTTAGAATATTCCTTTAAAAGTAACGAAAAACATTAAAAAACAATAGATTTTTATAAGTTAATAATTAATTAATTATTGATTAATTTTATGAGTTCAATGGCAAAGATGCATAATGATAATAAATAATGACCTTCATTTTATATGAAAGATTTCACACTGAATGTAACTTTTATGAATACTTTTTCAAATTAAACGATTTTAAAGTATTATAATTGGGAATGAAAATACTTGTAATAAAATCAATCATGTGTAATAAGTCAGCTCTTTGCTGAACCAATCAAACATTTATTATTGGAGCATAGTTTAATTATCGAACTAGTAACAATCTGGATTTCATTATTTTACAATTCTTCAATACAATATATGAATGAGAAAAAAAAATCATTTTTACAAGAGCGTATACACTATAAAATACACAAAACTCATTGCACTTTAATATTTATAAATAATATAGATACATTATAATTATTACAATATTCATTTATTTCATTAAATATTCTGATAATTATAATATCGCTAAAATTTTATTCTAGACTTTTATACATTCTATTAAATAAACTGGAGCTTTTCTCATGAGTTCTCTCCCATATACAAACATGTCAAAGTGGTCCATTCGCATTATACAAATGACTTTTATATCAATGGGTCAACAATGGTTATCGAAATATTTTTGACGCTCTCAATAACGGAGCTTTTAACGACTTGCACCGTTTTACAAGAATCAATATTTAATCTCATTTACGTTGGCTAAAATTCATCAGAAGAATTGAAAGTTCTTACACTGTCTATACGCATTAAAATCTCCATTAAAATCCAGTCGAACGTGGCTCATTTAAAAACTTCATAACAACAAACGCTAAGGTAACCAGTTTTTTACTTGGCTTCTTAAAATCTTCCATAAAACTTGCTCTTCGATGCTTATAAGTAGTCTTTAATTATCAGTTTCATTTTCTTCATTAGGCATTAGAAATACACATGTATTAGAAAACGAGAACGTTTGAAATGAATGGTAGTTTGACCTCAACTCTTTATGTAAATATCTTATAAAAAAATCTTCGTTAGATCGTTCGGCTACAATGTAAGCGCTATATATATATAGGTACGTTTCATCACAATTATACATATTTATATACACATACATCATTCTTATACGCGATTCCTTATACAAAAAAAGCAAATCGCACATTCCATTCGCGACTCTTCTAGCGCTCGTTCTAGCTTACGCGCAGGATCTTTCACAGCCTTATAGTGCATAAAAACATCGTACATTCAATCTCTTACATTGTTTTCTCTCATCAATCATGACCCACACGTCGCTCTCGATAATCTTTTGAAAACATCGCATCAAAAATTTTCGTCATCGAAAAACTCTTCTTAATCCTCAAGCTATATATCGCGCTGCTCGAGACTTGGAAGCGAAAATATTATCTTAACAACTATGAGAGAGTCTAATAATAAAGAAAACGGAAAAGCGACAACGGTACGTTATTAATTCGACTATTTTTTATATAAAAAGACTCTAACGCTCTTGATATACAAAGGAAGATCTGACCTACGTCT
Organism: Torymus aiolomorphi; assembly: GCA_036365515.1. NCBI lineage: Eukaryota > Metazoa > Arthropoda > Insecta > Hymenoptera > Torymidae > Torymus > Torymus aiolomorphi. The sequence continues at coordinate 37,671,916 of CM070875.1, forward strand.
CAGACGTCTGCTATATTCAACGATGATTTATTAAAGTCTAATTGAAAATCTGAAACTTATATGCGCACGTGCATCGCACCTAAGGTATAGCCCTGCAGCAACTCAACATTTGTTCTCTCGATTCAACCTCTTCACCGGACAAAAGTGTATAATATTTCGAAAATGTTTATTCCTGTTTGACATAATTGAATATTCATAAGTCATCAAAGAGCCTTATAAATCGAATTACATCGACAATTTGAAACAAACGAAATTATTCAATGAGTACAACACACTCGACCGTGTCTACACGCGTATACGAGTTGAGCTCGAAACGCGACATTGAACCGCTACAGCATTATTTCGCTATACACATTGTTGAGCGCGCGCGCACTCGACAGGGAGATTCTTGTGTCGAGAGATTCGGGAACATGCAAGTGAGCGCCTCTCTCTTCCTCGCCGTGTTTACAGCAGCTCCGTTCACGTGTGATGCGCGCTGCGCGTCACGCGTGTATGCGATGAAGGCCGAGAGGTACACACGCATGTAGATTTGTCTGTGTAGGTATGTATGTACAGTGCTGTGGCCGACGAAGCGGACTCGTTAGCCGGAGGAAAGCGCAAGGCCCAGCCGAGCGAGGACCATTTCCTTTCGCAGTCGCGTGATTTCCCAATAAACATCGTGAACTGCAATCAGAAGGTGAATACCATTACACAACTTTATCCTTTGCCTCGTGTAGCTTAAATTTAGCTAATGTTATCAATGCTTTCAACACGTTTAAGTACATGTATATCTTGCTAGAGGAATGGAAGGGGGGCGGGGGACAAATAGGCTATAGGAAGATGAAATTAGAGTGGCGGGATATAGGGCACAGAGAGCATTTCAAATTTATTTCGAATTTGAGTAAAGTGCGCAATCTTCTCGCAAATGACATCTTTTGCTGTAGTCATTGCAGAGAATGCAAACGCGTTGCACTTTGCAGAATTAAACTTTTAATTTCATGATGTACTCTGTTTTATTGCAAATCCTGAAAGTCTTTATTGTTTAAGTGATTTCAATTATGTTTTACTTTTAAAACAGTAAAAGATGGTTATAAGGACTTTCAGAGAAATAGTGAGGTACCCTATAGAAACTGTGTTTTTATAGAAGAACAAAAGTAATAAAATTGTAATTTAAATTGATATTTAAAAAACTCACCAGAACTTTTGACAAGGCCACGTTCGATGTATCGGAGATAATTTAGAAAGTCACAGACTGATATAATCTGTGAAAATACATAGAAAAAGTTTATTAAATAATAAATCTATCTTATGATAGCTGAATTAAAATATTATAATTTAACTTTGATAAACTTACCCTATTTCGGCATATTTGTGAAATGCTGTGCCATTGATTTTCTTGATCCCCCATGCGCATTCGATAATGACATTGTCTCGGTGCTTCTAATAATGCGCATTTTCTGAAACGAATTATTTTTCATAACTTTATCAATATGACAAAAGCAAATGAAATGTTGGACCAAGTTATTTTGCTTAAAATTTAAGTTAAATCTCTGATTATACGTGTCCCATTTTAATCTAATATTCTGAATATCGCTTTAGAATGATCTCCAACTGAAAAGTCTCGGTTTTCACCCCAACATTAATTTTCGAGACTGTTTTGTATCCCATGGTCAAAGTACACACTTGGAAATAAAATTTTTCACCATACCCTGGTCGAAAGTACCACTTTCGCTCCCGGCTCAAAAACGCGATTGTGGTATTTTCGGCCCGGGTATTTATATGAGCTGTGGATTGTCCAAGTTTTTTCCTCCCTAGATGCGTAATATACCATTTCATTCTCGATTACGTAAAAAATACTTAGGGAGTCTCGTTAAAAAAAATTCCAGTTAACTTTCAAAGAGTCCGAAAAATTGATCCCTGGATTTAACGAATGTCACTCGTGGATGGTCCTCTCAAAACCCTAAAAAAAGTTGTAAAAGTGTTTTGCCCTATAGAAATTTTTCTATAAGTTAAAATGGAACACGATGTATGAAATTCTTTAAAACGAGATTGAAAGAAACTTGTATTCTACAGTATCATCATTATAAATGAATGAAAAATGAGCTCCACTTCAAATATTTGGTAATGATAGGGAGTACAATGAATTCAATTATGCCATTTGCTAGCGTGAATAAAAAACTAAATAAAGGAGTTTATTGATACAATAGGTAATTAAATATTCTTTGAAAATTTTATCTATACATATGTATAATGTATTTATTGCTAACTAAAACATTAAGCTATATTTACTATCAATTTGATTTGCGAAAAGTTAACTGCCTACATAGAGTATAAATAAATTCGAAAAAAAAAGATTAAAAAAGACATTTTAGCTGAATCTCTTTTCTACCGAAATAGGAGCAGTTGAAAAGTCTGTCGTCGGGGAAAAATCGGAAAAATGTTGAATTCAGTGCAAACACTCGCCCGGCATGTCGTATGCGCCTCACAAAAACAACGAAAAGGGAAAGAAAAGAAAGGAGCGTGCTTGCTTGCGCGCGCGTGTTTATACGAGCGGCTCGTAACTCACTTTGGGAATCCGAGCTTGGCCTTGTCGCTGACAGCCTCGACGAAGATAATGCCGTCGAGGACGGCTTGGCGTACGCGCGCTCCGAGCTCCTGGTTCGGAAAGTCCAGGCATAAGTCGATGTCCTCGCGGAAGATGCGCTCGACGAACGGCTCGCTCTTGTCGAAGCACGCGTTCGCCTTCCACCTGAGGAACTCGCCGTGCACCCGTGGGTCCACCTCCAGTCCGAGGTCCCGGCTGTCCTTGTCTCGCTCCCTTTTGGAATAAATTAGGTCGGTTAACAACACAGATAGTATTGTGCTATTGTTTATTTCCAGCCTTGTTATTTATATCGTAGAATAGAAGTTTCTCGCAGACTATTCTGCATTGAACCCCAAATAATGACAAATTTTATTTATTTTATTTGATATAATTTTAACAAAAACTTATTCATTATATAGTTTCGAAGAATTCATTTATGTAACCAGTTTGCGTTTCTACAATTAATTTTCATTTTATTGCGCTAACTGAATGTAACACTGTAGAAACTCTTCGCGAATAACTATAATAATTACGTAACATTCATGTGACGAGAATATTATTTTAGAAGAAGAGCTAACTTAACTGCCTCTAGGGGTATGTCATAATTAAATAATTAAGGGACTAAAGTAGACGTTCATATGCTTAATATTATAAAGGGAGGATCCTCACAGAATAGGAGTTAAATCTCATATGTGTGAAGGAGTTAGTGGTACTGTGGTTCTAGATCTACATTAGAATAAAAGTGAAGCGAAAGATCAAATTTCAGGTAATGTAATTTTCGCTGAGCAAGTCCCGTTTTAAATTGTTCCGCGAGTTTCCAGTTTTTAGTGACTATGCAGTTACTAAATTCCCGGAGATCTAACGAAGGAACTTCGAGAGCAGTTCCGCGTCCAGGGCTGCAGAAAGAGCGGAAGGTAAACCAGCGGCCATTGTCAGTTGAGGGCAAAAACCACGATTAATCCTATATACCGCGGCGCGCAAGGAGGAAAAAGTACTCACCTCTCCCTCTTCTTCTCCCTCTCGCGGTCGCGCTCCCTCTCGAGGTCCCGCTCGTAGGCGTCACGAGCTACGGGGTCGCAGGGCAGCGAGGTCCTCTGCTCGCGCTGCGGCGAGTCTGGCGGCGAGCTCTCGCGGCCGTACTTGAGATTGAAGTGCGAGGGCGAGCGTCGGTGCTTCTTCGCGAACATACCGCCGTTTTGCGTCTGGTGGCCGTCGTCAGGGACACAGCCGCCGGCTATCTGGGGGTGGAGGTGGGGATTCGGCCGCGCTGGAGTCGATGTCAGCACGAGGGTCTTGAGAGCAGCTACCTCGGCCGCCAGCACCTCGGCCTTCATGCGGCTCTCCTCGAGCAGCCGTTCGGCGTTCGCCTGTCGCTGGTTTGCCTCGCGCACCATGTTGTGGGCCTCCTACATCGAATGGAGAAGAGAGAAAGAAAGCGTCATTGAGTGTTGAAATTTTCATTTATTTTATTAAAATTAAAAAGTTTCTTCGAACTTTGTTATACTTCAATATCTCAACTGGAACAACTGTAAAAATTATTCATTTGACGTCATTTCACATTTTTACATCACTCTCGTGAGAACTGCGCCGAAGTGGTTTTATAAAAATGAACGCAGTAATACATTAAGTTATAAGCTTTTAAGAGAACCGGTTTATTTCATCAACTGGTTTACGAAATTATTTACGAGTATTGTATAGGTCAATAACTTAGGTGAACTTATTTTATTCGTAATAAAAATGAATAAAAAATGAAGTACTTTTTTGTATATCAAAGAAACTAATTTAAATGCTTTTATAAGAATTGTTTATTTTGTATAAAAACTGTGATTATAATCTCATGTCAGTTACAACATTGAAAAATCAACGTTCGTTTTTTACGAAAGTCTGCGTACCTGGAAGAGACTAGCAGTGAGTTCCTCGAGCTCGGCCTCGACATCCTGACGTATCCGCGATAGACGAGCTACCTCCTCGTCTTTGAGCTTGAGCTCCTCGTGGGCGCGATGGAGCTCCTCCTGAAGCTTGGCAATTGCCTGCTCTTTAACTTCAGCGACAGCACGTCCCCACTGAACTGTCGATGGCGAGGGTGGATCGCTTTCATCCTTCTTGAAGTCTGCCTTTACCGGGAATTCACTCTTTGCATCCGGTATCGCGTTGACGTCGACGGATGTCGTTGATTGATTTTCCCTCTGTAACGTGGAAAATTTTCAATGAATTGTTAACTTGAATTGATTTTATTTTTAATTAACGAGTCTAAAGGTATTTAAAAATGTATTCTTATATTTCATGTAGTAGATGATTTTATTATTCGTAAAAAATAAACCGCAGTTTATATTAATATTATTTTAAGTGTTTTTCATAAACGATTGGAGTATAAGTTGCTTTATTGGCTTGGTAGATACTATAAGCTAAAATTAAATTTTTTGACAAGTTAACAAAGTGAAAGAAACGGTAATTTATTCCAGACTTAAAGCCGGTCACGTATAGATCACCTTCATACAATGCGTGAAAGTTTGGGAACGTTCGTTTTTTACTTTCACGTTTTTTTTTCTCCACGGTGGGAGAGATTAAGATAGGAATTTGCTTCAATACATTTTAAAGACACGCAGTGTCGTCAGCTTTTTTTACGGTGAGAATGAAAAATGAAAAGGCCAAACGAAAATTAAAGGATATTACATTCGAAAGGAATCTTTATTTGCTCTTTCGACACGTTGAGAAAAAAAGGTTTAGCAACGACTTAATCTACATGTACTTTTAAGAAAGATAAAATTTAATGTATGTATCTTATTTCAATTCGTTACAATTTAAACTGTTAATATCATAGTTAAACAATGCTGATAATAACGGATAATTTTTTTGTTGACAAGATACAGCAGTAAACATAACAAAACAAACGTTAACGTCACAATCTAAACAAGCTTCCATATATAGTCGAGGCAAAAATATGCGCGGCCGTCCATCATTCAAGTTCACTTCCTGTCTAGTGGCGACGATTCCCACATTTTCCAGCTAATATCACCGGCATTCGCCATCATAGAGCCGTAAAAAAGAGAATCCATCGAGAGGATCGCTCGAACGAACGAGCCACGAGTTGCGCGCACAAGCAACGTACGAGTGAGAGATCAATCTTCTTTGTCCGCGCTCTTCTTCACGACGCGGAACTAATTACAATCCGAAAGTCAAGGTTATTAAAACTCCGAATAGCCGCGCGCGGTGCGTGTGAGAAGAGGTCGAGTCGATGAGAAGGCTAATTACCTCTGTATATAAGCTAATGGCTCTCGCGCGCTGCGAGCTTTAAAAGCTTTTTCGGAGCTTCATCCTCGACAGTCTAATAAAGTTTTACCATCGGACGGCAGGATCTGGTTTCGGGCTTGCTACGGCTTTTAATATCTACTTTTTGCCGAGCGCTGTAATCTAATATCGGCCCTTGCGAAAACAACACTAATGGGTACCGAGAATCGCGTAAAAAATCAGTGTCTGGTGTTCTACTTTACTTTAATCCCTTTATGTCTTACATTGTTCATATGCTAAAAGTGTTTAGATGAGAATTTCACAGAAGCAAAGGCTATTAGGAATAAGTATAACGCATCGAACGTGCGAAATTTTACGAAAAATGAAGAAGTTATTTTAAATAAACTTTTAAACGAAACAATGAATAATTTTGATAACTTCGTTTGAAATCAAATATTTGAATACACTTTTACCTTTCATTCTGTTTCATTAAAAAGTAAGCTTTGAAACGGTAAAAAAAGTTTCGAGAGAAAAATCTTTAAAAACAAGTTTTAAGAAATTTGGCCCAAATATCTGCCATTTCTGAGAACATTGTTTGACGCGCGTCTGTACAGCGGACCAATTCGGATAAGAAAATTCTCGTTTCATGAAACTATGCGTAGAGGTATAAGCTTTTTTACATTTCTGAATCCATTTCATTATACTTATCATCATAAAAGTAAGAAGTGAGCATACGAAAGAAAGCTATAAAACTTTTCCTTTTTAGGATCAATATTTTATTTAATGAAATAATAAATTCAGTTTCAATAAACTAAGCGTCAATGAATTGATATAGTGGTTTTGATATTTATTCCATTTCAGAAAAAATAAGTTTCGCATGGAAATCTTAAATGTCTACAAAATCAGGCTCAAAAATGAAAAATAAATCTGACTTATAGTTTAAAAAACTAAAAAGACCGTTGAGGAAGGCCCGCGTCGAATAATCGAAAGAGCTTATACGACATCGATGTATCCGGCAATCATAATATACGGGTATATGTATAGACTCACGTTCGGGCCAGGAGCTGTGGCGGTGGCTAAGGCCTCGGACTTTCTATCCTCGCGCTCGAGGCGTTCCGCACGAATTTCTCCGTTGCATGGCGTCGTTGTCGTCGTTGTCTGTTGGCCGGCGCCTAGTTTCTCCTCCTTGAGTCTGCGATCCAGTGCTTCCGTGCCGGCGGCCGCAGCAGCAGCGTCGTGCCCGTTTTGAGCTTCGAACGGCTTCGTTGCGCACGTCGACGACGACGGTGAGGGCGACGGCGATTTGGCAGCGTCGGAGGCGCGTCGTCGCGCTATAACGCCGCGCGGCAACAGTCCCCCCTCGTTGTACGTGAACAGAGAGAGCTGCTTTGACACCGAGCTGAAACATATAGTGATCATATTTCGGTTTAATGAAAGTAGGATTTCGTAATTTGAAGAGATTTATAACGAACAACTGTCATATATGAACCAATTAAAAATCATGATGTTATAATTACTTGCTGTATTTTTATTTTTAATGTAGAGTTTAATTAATACACCTGGCATACAATACCGTGCATTTGATTATCAGCGTACAATGTTTTATAGTGAACTTTATGATTCTAGTGTATAAGCTTTCCAAAGTATTAAGAGTAATTTTAAATTTGAATTTACATTAGAAAGCTTTAATTGCTTCTTTACTGATTGCTTCGGTGGATAGTCGCATAACTAACTCGTGTAATTTTCACAATGAACTAGGCCACATTCGATTAAAATAGAAAGTGGAGACATATATATATATATATATATACGAATCGTAAAAAAGAGACAAAAATTTTGATAACGTATATGTACGTCTATTGATTTACTTCATTTACCTACATTTCAGATATTTCAAAGATATCTATATCTTGTACAAGGTAGAAACTATTTTGTTGGAAAATAAGAATTTTTTAGAATACAAAATCGTCCAACTTGTTCAAAAGTTGTTTGGGAAGCAAGAAAAATGTTTTGGATTTAGTTGTACAAAAAATTGAAAATTGAAAATAGAATTAATTCATTTTTAAAAAACGACTGAAAGTTTGAGAAAGGTGTGATTGTAAAGCTTATGTACGTATAAACTTTATATGAAAAAAGTTTTAATTGGCCCGTTTAAAGATAAATTGAATATTCATTACAAGCAGTCTATAGACTATAGAGGCAAGTTCTTGAAAATAAGTGGCTAATAAGTATAGATTAACATAAATAGATTTATAATATATAATAATAAAAGAGATTATCAGTATACCAGGATGGCAAAGTTTTACCTCGAAATGGTGGTCGGAAGGCCGTCTATACATCTATCTGTAGGATCGATTATTGTTAATCTTGTCGGATAGAGTTGGAAAGCGTCCAGGTATTGGTGTTATCAACGTGTAATACGCGTTCCAAAATACTAGAGCCGAGGGTAGCTCAAAACTTACATAATACCTACACAGCGAGGCCGAATTACAAACTGGAGACTCACTTTTGGCGGTGATTAACCTCGTCCTCGTCGAAGAGGCTGGTGGGCTCGTCGAGCTCCTCGTCCCTCTTGCCGCTGGCGTAGCCGAAGAGGTCGGTGGCGGCGCGCGCGAGGTCGCTCTTGAGGATCGGATGGGACGTGGGCCCGGCGGCGCAGTCGGCCTCGTCGCCGTAGTACTCGTCCTCGTCCGTGGTGTACTCCTCGTCGCCGGTGGTTCCCGTGCTGCCTGCGCGGCGGTGCTTCGTCGTCAGCGGCCGATAGGCGTACTCACTCGAGCCCGTCGTCGTCGCCGAGTCGCTCGAGTCCATCGAGCTCGGCTGCTGCTGCTCCTGCTGCACGGACTTCATGTCGACGCCGACGCCGCCACTGCAGCGGCCGGTCTATCGCGCTCCGACGATCTGAAACAACAGTCGATTGTCGACAAGGTTAGAGCGTTGCTTTTATAGAGCGTTGAACATGGAAAATGTTTAAATATCGAAAAATATATCACAGCCGAGAGAACATATAATGCTATAATTGATATTTTCGGTTATTCCAACATAATCTATATGTGGAATACGCGAGTATGTCAGTTTCTGTTCGTTAGAGTTCTGTATAATTACGGTTGATCAACTCTCAATCCTAACTGAATTTTCATGTCATTTGGAAGATTTGTGTAAATCCACTAACACAACCTAATAATACGCGCTTGCAATCTCAATTATTACACTGAAATTCAGTTTTCGCAATGAATCTGGAAGAGCTTCTCATTATTATAAATTACTTGCTGACTGATTTTATATTTAACAATCATTATATTTTTTCGAAAAATGTATTCTTCATAAAAGAAAAAATGTAAAAAATCCTTCAAAAGTATCGTATTTTTCCACTGAGCCTATTTTGGAAAACAATACAATAATTATCAAACACGCCAACGTTTACGTGGCATTGCATTCGAACACAATGAGGAAAAAATAATGATCTGTCATTTGACGATTAGAATTGTTCCTGTACTTCCGTTAATGATAATTTGTGTATAAAAATATTACTTGCGCAATATAAATACAAATTTTTATGTGAATAATGGCGTAAGCTAGTGTATAAAAAGTTTCAGTAAAAATTATATGTTGAGCTAAATATATTTTAAATTTATACCTTATAATTGACAGCAATTACTTAAATATCATTTTACATATCGAGTGAACGTTGCTTAGCTTTTTCAAGGCATGAAAAACGCCTCTCCGTAAGAAGATTCGCGTGTATGAATGAGGCAACTTTACCCCTTTGTTAATTTAAAGTATATTACCTATAATCTTTGCCATATAGTAGCAGAACATTCTTTTGTCGCAACGTGCAAAAGAAACTCTTTTGTTTCATCTTTCTTCTGCAACAAAAGAATACTTCTTATCAATCAAAAGAAAATCAACATGACACCCATTCCGAGAAAAACCACAACGCAAGTGTATCGTTTCTGCATACTCATTCGCACACACGTTTCCATACATATAGGTACGCGTCCATTCATCCTCGCGCGACCCTGGAAAATGCGGGACAGAGATAGCGAGCTAGCGCACTGGAGCTATTGGAAAAGTTTGCGCAAAAGAATTCACGGGGCGGCGGCAGCAACATTATACATCTCGCAGATATATTTTCCGCGCGGCCGACGTAATGAAGTTTCCGTTCCCACGATTGCGCTCGCGCTCTTCCCGCTGCGTATATATATATATATATATAACGTCTAGCTCTTACGCCGTAACGCGCGCGGGTGCGCTCCTCTTTCTTCTCGGTGTCTTCTTCCTCGCTCTCAGCCTCGTTATTTTTCGTGGCGCTGGCGAAATCAACTTCGCGCTTTTTGTGCCGCGCCGCTGGGTTTGTACACACGCGCTCGGAGTTTTAAGAGACTTTTTGCCCCCGCGCTCAAGAAAAATAAGGCGTGTTTGCCCGCAGATGAGGTATAGAGAGCGCGTGCGCGGCGAAATTCTTCTTATGAAAGATTTACGGCCCTGTGCTATATAGCTGCTCGCATCTCGACGATATAAAGGTCGATGAGGTTTCAGCCCTGTTGTTTCGCAGTCGTTTACGCATTTTTATCTGCGGAGTTTATGAGAAAATGCAAGAATTTTTTTTTTAAACGTAGGAAATAGTATGATATAAATTGTAATAAAGTTTTTGCATGAAGCGTGAAATGTGTATAATTAGTTCCACAAGCCAGTGGAAAACTGGGGAGATAGAGTCAATGTCGGGAATCACGTGGGAAATAGCATATACTTTGCAGTAGATAATGGTGCGATCTTGTCAGACACGCATTCAATATTAAAAGGAGTAGAATTTTTTCATGTGAATTTCCGAATGTTAACTATCTTTTTTTCTGCTCCCATCATTTGAGTAAGCTACTTTTTCTGGTTTTTTATAATTCACATTTTTCTACATTCTACAAGGATATTCTTGAAGTAGTATAATAAATCTTACTTCTATCAAACTAAATATTTTTTTAATTCGAATTCAACGTAATCTTGAGAAAAATTAAAATAAACAATGCTGTGATTTTCATGTTTTGCCGTTATTTTTTTAAATATTTTCTCCGATGATTATATTATAACGACGCAACAAAAGAAATCAATCATCATTATTGTTATCACTCTATAAAATACGGAGAGCTTAATTCAAGGTATTAAATAATTATATGCTGATAAGTAATAATGAAAAACTCTCACGCTTGTTCTAGAGCATTGTTCCTGCATAACGTTAACATTTTCACTTTACTGAGACATCATAACAAGCAGTCGCAGCGAGCAATAACTAAGTAAACTCGCAGTCCGGACTAATTACAGTACAACTCCGAGGAATAAGAACGAAAAAGACAAAGCAGAATAGCTCCGTTTCTTCTTTTCACGGTTTTTGCGTGACTATTGAACGGAAGGTGTCATTCATTTTCGTATTCATAATTTAAGTTAGAGTCAAGATTGAAATTTGAATGTACTTTACATTCTAAAGAATCGTGTTTCGCGCTAAATTTAAATCTAAATATAAATTTTCACCGAAGCCCGCGCAAAAAAAGATTTGTGGGCCATATATTGCCCACAGTGTTGGACAAGTATGGGCAATATATAGGCCATTGCAAGCCACGTTAGAGCAATATATGGGAGATATGTGGGCCCGGCGCCTAAGCTGAATAGTTCCCATATTAGTCCCATATTTATTTTCATGAGAACCATTAACAAAAACAAAAATAAATAAATAAATAAGCGTAAAAAACAAACTTATTGTGCATGTACTGTGACTGTAAAATATAAAAAAAAAAAAAAAAAATTCTTGGAGTGGATTCGAACCTCGAACCTTTTAATTATAGACTTGCTCGTTACCGACTGAGCTATTTAGCTATGTTTGTATTAAAGGATCAAATGGAGATTATCTGAAACGAATGATGATGTCGTTCAAGTATTAACCTCCATTTGATTCTTTGATATAAACATAGCTAAATAGCTCAGTCGGTAGCGAGCAAGTCTAGTAATTAAAAGGTTCGAGGTTTGAATCCACTCCAAGAACTTTTTTTTTTTTTTATATTTTACAGTCACAGTACATGCACAATAGGTTTGTTTTTTACGCTTATTTATTTATTTTTGTTTTTGTTAATGGTTCTCATGAAAATAAATATGGGACTAATATGGGAATTATTCAGCTTAGGCGCCGGGCCCACATATCTCCCATATATTGCTCTAATGTGGCTTGCAATGGCCCATATTTTGCCCATACTTGTCCAATACTGTGGGCAGTATATGGCCCACAAATTTTTTTTTGCGCGGGAGTTTAATTAAGCTAAATGCATTTCCTACATAACTTTTATTTTTCAAATTAAGTCTTTCATCGCACGTAGCCTTTTTTGCTCTTGTGAGAACTAAGCTACATATTTTAGATAAAACTTTTTTTAATTTATATTAAAAAGAATTTCGTAATTGATGTAAGAGAGTCTGAGAGAAAAACGTTGCTTTGATAAAAAGTGCGATAAAAAACACGGAAACAGAAGACCATTTTAATTTTAAGTAGGTCCACTTATTGTTGTATAGCGTGTTCCTATAGTTCCGCATACATACACAGTTGTAACGCTTTTGTTCCTTCTCAAACATACTAATATAAAGTTATTAACCTATAAACAATGAAAAAGGCTTAAAAACGAAAACTTTCGTACCCGTCTCTTTTAACCGCAAGAAACTCGCGTGAAACCGGATATAATTTTTAAGTTTTCGAAGAAAAGTCTCGCCAGCGCGCGTGAAAAAGGAAAAAGGATGGCCGTACACTTGCGCGGACGCGTGAGAGCGGTTTTACACGCGAGCTAGCGTTCTTTTTCCGCGGAGCGCGCACTCGCCGCGGTACGCGTTAATTGTAGTCGTCGCGTTACATAAACTTTGGCTTGAGAAAAGCGCAGCCGAGGGACGTTCATAATTAGAAGCCAGCTCTCGGTCGACTTTCAGCGACATCAGCAACCCCTCGCTCGTATATATACACACAGTCATGCGCGCGCCGCTTCTTTGTAATTTAGCCGCTTTTCATTTTCCGCTCGACTTTCGAGTCACGTGTCCCGCACTGGCAGCTTTGTTCGACACATCCAATGCAGAGCTTGTAAGTGCCGCGCGCGTATCGGTGTATAGAGATATAGGTTACATGTGAAATCTGTAGTCGCCTTTGTTGGGAAGCGTGGGCGTCGGAGCGAGCTGTTTGCTGCAGGTGCGATGCTGTTACTCTCGCGCAGTCGGCGCGCGAAAAAATCGGGTTGATGGGTTTCGCACGGGCGCAATGTATACGTATATATTGGGCGCGCGTGTTTTCTATAGGCCTTTGAGATCCGCGGGAGCAAATTGAGATCGCGCTGAGTGCACGCGAGCAAAAGCGACTTTCGTGCGGAATCAGTCTGCTGTGCTATCAGTAATTTTCATTTTTCTCGGAATGTATCGAGCAGAGAGAAAGGGAGAGAGCAGCATTTCTTTGTGAAAAGAAATCTTTTAGTTCCTCGTAATGGTTTCTCAAGTCGAACGATGTTTCCAGCTTTTCCTATATTTATACGGTCAACAAATGGCTTTTAAGTTTCAATGAAATTATATAGAAAACTGCACTTTGTGAAAGACGAAAAAGTCTGTTGAAGTTATACAAATAAAATTAAAAATATAGTAAATAATAGAAATACAATTTGTAATAATTATATAATTTAATTAAATCGTTAATTGAAGCTCATAGCTATAAAGATTATATTTACTTTTGAATAAATTTCTCCAGGAGAAAGTTCAACTAGGCACTTATAAGATTTTTTCATTAATGCTTATATACGTATACGAAAGGTTCAATAGTTTTTGTTTTCGTAAACAAGCTAATGCAGATATAATAAGATGCTTGTTTTTAAATTGCAGAGGTATTACGATACTGGATGAATGTGCTCCTAATGAGAGAAAGTCGACTTCGTGCTTGATTTTTACGTCTATTAACGATTCGTTACAGTTGATGACAGCATAGGCTGATTACAAACCTGTTATTACAAGAAAACTCGAATGTCTTTACGTATAAGAAAAAAAAATGTATTTCAAAGTATGAACGAATGACATTTATAAAATTGCTGCTAATGGACAATTAAACAATTTTGTAATTTACTTTAATAAGTTAATGATCAGTTTATCTCGCACTATTAAAACGATAAAAACATTTAATTAAAATAAAAGATACTTAGCACCGTTCTCCGTAATATTAATATTTAATAAAACGACGTATAACTTTCACCTTCGACGCTTACGTTGATTGAATAAAAATCACTTGTATCATCACCTCGTTCGACTTACTCATCAAACGGAAAAAGTCCTCATTGCTTATCATCAATTTTCTACACTTGGAAGGATCAGCGAGGTTCGACACATACCACGCGTCCTTGTTAGACCGGCGACCACGCGAAACGAGCTCCTAAGTAGGCACCTGCGACCGCAAACAAGACGAATAATAAAGGAAAAAGGAGAAAACCTCGTCCCCTTTCTCCCCGCGCGCGGTGGATCTTAATTTCCTCGCGCAATCGCGCGTTACCATCATTATATACACACCGGCGGTGCGACGGCAAAAAAAAAAAATAAATAACGCGCCGGGGTTCTCGTAAAAAAGGCCTCGCGAAATCGCGGCGTGCGCGCGCATTGTTCGCGCGATAAATCGCGTGCGTGCGCGTCATTGTTTCGCCTCATTAAAGAAGAAGAGCGCGCGCAAGTTGCTTTCTTTGCGCACGTGCTCTATCTCCAGAATGGGCGAGACCACCGCCTGCGCAGCGAGAGAGAAGAGATGCTTCTCAGAGTCGATGCTTTCTTGCTATTTAGTTACATTGTGTATATATCGCGCTATATATCAGTCACTTTCTCTCTCTCTGTCTTTTACCAGCGAGGTGAGAAGCTTGCTTTTCCTTCTCCCTCTCTCTCTCGGGTTAATGAAGCTGATAGGTGCGCGCGAGCCGAGAATAAGGTCACAGCGGCGAGGAGAAAAGAATGGGCTCGCAGCCGCCGTGAAAGAAAGGCTTTATGGCGCGCGAGCTGTCGATACAAAGGAGATAAGAAGCTTTCGGTGGTGTATTCTCCGATAATTATTTCGGCTTTCCTCTCGGGTAACGCGAAGGTTCAATCGACTCGACCTGTTGGCTAGCTGAAAGTTGTATTTTTTTTTTTTTTTTTTTTTATAAGATATATTCTCAGGCTGCGTTGGCGGCTTTTAACCCCTTTTCTCGCGCTTTTTATATAAGGTTAATATATTATTTATTAGTTTAACCTTCTTTTACCGGCACCGAAACACATTGAGATAGAAAATCGTTACCCGAGGCTTTATTAACCGCCTTTTTCTTTATCGTACATTTACGACGCAAAGTATTTATCGGTCTATCAGCGAGAAACAACATTCTCATAAATAACAAATCCAGATATTTTTAATAATCTTTTCCTATTTATTTTCTCGACCTGCAATGATTAAATTCAAAGACGTCACGTGAGTGTGAGGGGCAACTTCATGTGATCGTGTATATGTGGATATATAAATTTACTTTTACAAAAGTAAAACTTGTACGCTTGACTTTTATTTAATTCCTTTGAGCTTATATTTGTAAAGAAAACAGAAACTACATAACGAATGATCGTTGACATCAAACAGCTCGACAATTTTCGTTATATTAACTTGTTACGTGAATTGAATTACGTCGATTGGCATTTTTCTAAATAATTCAATTGCAAGAGCGAGTCCTCCCGCTCGCAGCTCGCTTATCCATTCCCGCTTGCGCGTCAATTTACCCAGCAGGAAAACTAGAGATACCGGAACGAGCGAGAGCCAGCGCGCGTCTGTCTCCGCAGTGCCGCATAGTCGCGGTTAATGGCATTTATCGGAGAACGAGTTAAACGAGTTCGTTTCGTAATCTCTCTCTCTACCTCCCGCTCCGTTCTGTGTATATATACACCCAGAGAATTTCGGTCGCCCATCCTCGACTCGACTTAACTCGTCGCTCTGCCTCTCTTTCTCTTTCCACCAGTAACTATAGAAGTTTTTATTTGGCAAGAGTGCGCGGGACAGTGTACACACGGACGGAGGCTGAAAATTCCATAAGTCGCGGTACCGATAGGCTCGACTTTTTAGCCTCGGATATGTATATAGGTGACAAAAAACGCTGCCACAGCCGCCACTAACGAAAGGGTCATTGAACCCGGGAGGCGCCGGAGGAGGAGGCAAAAAAGAGGCAAACTCAACATGCGTCATCCGCGCGCGAGTACAAATTGTTCCTCCAACGCCGTTTAGGGAAAGCAAAGCAATCCGAGAGTAGGGGCTTATTTGCATTGCGCGAAAGGCAAAAAAAGACGGAGGGAGAAAATGAAACTAGTCGGCTGCCACCGGCTCTCACCACGATGTATGCAAATCTCTTTTGCTCTCGCTTGAGCATTTGCATCTTCGTTTATCGAGTTACTTGGGCAGTGTTTGCGTGCGTGCAGCGCGTAAACGAACACTAGGAGTCATTAGAGGCGGAAGAATATAGCTCCGGGGAGAAAGAGGAGTTTGCACATACCCCAGAGCGGACCATTTATTCTTGATTTTTTTTTTCACTGCGATACGTTCATGACATAGTTTCATTGAGAGGTATGGTTCCAATTTTTTTTTATTATTTGTTCTTCTTTTTGCAACCGTGGAATTTCATAAAAACAGTCGTAAAGAAAAGTTATAGGCGCAGTGACAGGATTTACTTACTTTGTTTTACAGCCTGCATTTAGTGCTGTTCAATGGAGGAATAAAATGTTTCGATAGATAAAAATCTGTTGTAATCAATTGCTTGTTTGCTTCCCATACGAAAGAAAAACACTCAGTGTATCCAAAATTACTCCCAATTGGGTGTTTATTTCGGACAATATATAGTAAAATTAGTGGGTTAAATTTGGTGTAAACACTTAATATTTGAGTATTTTTATCGTAACGGCTGTCCGTGCAAAAAAAGGATCAATAATTTATTTAAACAACACTTCAAATAAAAAGAAACTTATATTTTGTATATTTTTACTGTGAGAGATTGTACTGCACAAGACTAAATGGAAATAGATTGAAAAGTAAGGATTATGTGGGCTTAAATGTATTTTTTCTAGTCGCCCGCCCAGTCTTTTCTTATCCGGGTTTACGCGACATTAAAATTGTTCCATTTGCGAGTGGAGGTCGTGGAAAAGTGATGCTTAAATTTTGACGACGTATATTCTGGAAATATCCCACCTTACACATTTCAAAGCTTTCAAGATTAGAATGTTTCATCTTATGTTACTTTAAAACGCGCCTGAACAGCCATCATATATCCCACTATTATAAAATGAACATTTCTAAGTACGGAAAAACAAAAATGTCATTTACATGGATATCCATCGTAAAGTTCTAAGTGATTCCTTTGGTATTCCAAATTTTAAAGCACGACTAGCCGCGCCGCGGGATTTCAATGAAATTAATTATCGTATTTGACTTTTGCAGGTCGCATACTCTTTGAGGGGAGGGCGAGTTGTGAACTCGCCGGATTTTCAAAGGAGCCTGAAACAAAGGATATCGTGAACTACTAAACTTGTTAATAAGATTTTCTTTTCAAAAGCATGACAAAAGCTTATTGAATCACTTTTGTCAAGACTTATTCCGCTTAGTTTTGCGATGTTTTCAAATTGTTATTCGAGGTAAATATCTTTTCTTTCCTAGTAAACGTTTACAAGTATTTAAAGAGATATTCTATTGTTCATAAAGGAAACTGGTACAGTAAACTTTTGCTGGTACAAAGATATTTTATCATTATTATTTTTACAAAGATGTTTTTTACAACCTCAAAACTTCTTTTTCTGGATAATACGTATAAGTTATATTTTTGTGGGTTGGCTGTTTATAATAGCACGATATTGTAGTTATTTTTCTACTTTAGTATCACACTTAAAAAATTTGGCAAAGTTTTTCCTCAGTATATTAAAAGTTCAATTGTAAGTTACTGATTATATAGTTTGACATCTTTAGAAAGGTGATATTGAATTTTCAACTAGCAAATCGAATATCAAGTTTGAAACTGAATGTCAAAATCCCGTTGAAATTTCGAATCTTTCGCGTACTTATTCCAGACTTTTAAAAGTTACCCATAGAGTTTAATAAAAATAAATTTGCCGTCGTTTCATTTTATATCTATAGGAGTAGTTAAACTACTTTCTAATACGTGAAAAATTTTTTCAAAAGAGTGTAAATTTTACTTGCAACGAGAACTTTCGGTATTATAAGGCGAACCGGAAAGACGGCGATAAAACGCACTGCACACATCGTAAAAGGGTCTCAAATTGTACAATCAATCGGATGCGTTTGCCGCTCTCTCTGCGCATTCTCTGCTCCGCCTTCGCTCGATATCTGAGCGAGCCGAAGGACGGGTGATAAAAAGCGAACGCTTCTCATTCGCAAGTCTGCTTATACGCACATAGGCATAGGTATATACGTCGCGGGTGAACCTATAAAAATAACGCGCCGCAGCAGGTGAGTGTAACGGAGAAAAAGAGCGCACACGAGAGGGGAAAAGGAGGTAGAAGAGGGAAAAGATGCCGTCCTCGGTCTTATATTAGTCGAATGGGACGCGGGAAAATTGCGTCACGGTTCAAATCGCGATATCTCGCCGAGTCGGCGCGAGTCAGGCGGCGAATGGTACGGCCGTGGGGGCTCTTCATGCCATTAGGTTATAGGCACGCGCGCACGCGCACAGTCCCATCTCCGCTCTCGCATGCGCGCATCTCTCGTGCCCCGCTTTTATCGTTTTGCCGTTTTACTTTGCCGCCGGGCGGCGGCTCCCGCGCATCCTTTTTGCGCCCTTTTTCCAACGCTGATGCGCCTCGCGCGGTCAGAGGAATTTTCCGTGCCACACGATGGTTATGGCGGCGCGCGAAGAGAGAAATTATAATCCGATTCGAAATCGAGATTAATGGCACGACTTTTACTCGTCTGTACTGCCGGTGCGCGCGTAGTTGGTAATTAATGTAGATTGAAAGCTGCGCTGTATGCAAGAGATATTCCAGGCCGACCAAGGCTGCTGGAATTCAATTATTTATTGTTTTCGATGTTACTCTTTCATTTGTAACGTTTATAAACAAAGTATAGCAGATACGTCACGAATTCATTTTAGTTAAATTATTAATTACTTTAAAAACGCACTTTGCACGGCAACATTATTCTCATGTTTATTAAACGAATGACTATTTTCTTTCTTCATTATATAAATATACTTTGTAAATGAAAAGTTTGTTTTTATAAGGCGTATATAGGTGCATTAGTGGTGGGAAAAAGATAACATAGATACAAATGTAAAATACGATGTAAATTAGAATTTTTAATGATTTGATGAGAGTGTTTTCATAAAAACTTCAGCTCTTTACTAAATGAGTTCGAAGAACGGAAGCAATTTCGCCGGGTATACAAATTTAATCTTTAGAAAAACTTCTGCTGTTCTTCGTATCCCGATTGATCGATAGCGCTATTTGTTTCGGATTACAGTTTTGAATATTAATTTTTCCTTTTACAGGCTCCGTCGTGTATTCCGGGAAGTTTCGTGGCTATAAGTTATAATCATAATATTTACAATACACATCGGCAATAAAAAAGTGGGATCGTTAAAAGTCACGCGATAAATCACTTTTCTTCGTCGATTATACATCTTCTCTATAATTCGTGCAACTCATGCTAGCGAATTTTCCGCTTTTCTCTAAGTGTATTATATGTCAGTTTCGATATTCGCGTTTCACACGTTCAAATATAATATAACCTCGGCCCATGTTCTCATTACTCTTTCTTTTGACCGTGCAGCCTCTCGCGTTAATTTTCTCTTCTTGTTTTTTCATCCTTTTATTCTCTCTCTCTCTCTCTCTCTCTCTCTCTCTCTCTCTCTCTCTCTCTCTATACACATTCCTTCGTTTCGCCCTCGAATTATCGTCATCCATTTTCTCATTACACGCGTATCTTTATTCATTCCGTATTTCTATCGCTGCCTCGCAGTACCCGAGATTTATCGCTTCGCGCGTGCACATGTACGTTTTCTCGGCGCCGCTGTCTCTCTTTTTCGTTCGACTCTTCTTTTTACTACTGTCAGAGCTCTTTGTGCCGCTCTTTTTTTTGCATTCCGTGCATTTTTCTCCATTCGTCTCCAGGCTTTCTCTCGCGCAGTATGCAGGCGAATTACGTGCATTATACGAGTCCCGCCATGTGTGTCACAACCCGAGCAAATCCAACGTCGACGTTGAAAATATCGTCGGCCTTAGGGGACGACGGAGAGCGAGGGGAGAAAGAGAAACGAAAAATCTATTCCCGTTTGCGTTATTTCGCTCCCTGCATTTGAGCTGCGAGTCGGATTATCCCGCTATATAAATGTGTGTGCGCGTTCTCGCTGTAAAAGCCGAGTGGAAAAGTTTTTCACGAAAGCGCGCGGAAGATGGCTTGCGGCTGATACGTTTGTCACAGACTCGTATGTGTGTGCATGTGTATGTATTAGCTACATGCGTGTGTCCAAATGTGTTTTGCTATAGCTTTTCGACATTTTCAGGCAAAAATCAATGTACGTGCAATCCAAAAAGAATGACAAAATAACCCACGCTTTCAAAGTTTTAAAGCTAATACGACTTTTTAAAGTTGTATTTTTCCGTTATGGTCATGATAAATTGCCAGATATAATATAAACGCGAGTCTTTTTTCGGATTTTCTCTATCTTTCGGGATTTGATGAGTCTATAAAATGTGTTATTGAATAATAACCTATAATCAAAGAAATAAAATAAAATAACGTAAACAAATCCATAACTGTACAGTTATAAGTTTCAAATAATAGTTTTTGTACCACAGGCACGATTTTCGCGTTTTTTAAACCTAGAAAAAGGGCATAAAGTAACAGTTTTTAGACCAGCGGGCACAAAAGTCGCAGACCGGGCGTAAAAGTTCCGAGGCGGGCGTAAAAATGTCGGAGCAGACGTAAAATTTCTGGAGCGGGTGTAAAAGTGCCGGAGCGGGCTTAAAATTTCCGGAGTGGACGTAAAAGGCCGGAGGGGGCGTAAAAGTTCCGGAGTGGGCGTAAAAGTTTCGCAGCGGGCGTAAAAGTTCCATACACTTAGAAAACGATCTTCCTGTACCAATGAGAATCTGCCTGTTGGAGGAGGATTTTCAGTTAAAAATAGGGCCAAGAGAATATCTTCCTACGGAAGGAGGAATATCCGCTTGGTATATTCCTCCATTACTTATAACACATAATACTCTTGTTATAAAACGTAAAATTCTTCTTCTGCAGGAGGATTGGCCTCCTATAACAGGAAACCACGGTTCCTGTAATCGAATTACGATTCTACCGCGCGGGAGGAAGTCCTTTTTAAGATTTTTTCCGGAGGAATTTTATTTTGATACCGGAGGATCGTTTTTCTGAGTATAGCAGGCGCAAATTTGAATAAGTCTTTGGTTGCTGTATCGGGAATCCGTTCATGTAGTCTCGCGTTACAGGTACAAAAATATGAAAATCCAAACCTATATCAGAAAAAATATCGTGTGCTTCAAGGTCTAAGTGGGCTTTTTGAAAGGGCCCACTAAAAAGGACGACACTGAAGTTAGCAGCTCAGACTTGGCAGCTGCCCGGGACAAATATGGCATAGTTGGGTGCCCCAAATCAAATTTTTTCAATTATTGTAATTTTTGATATATTAATAAACCGAATTAATCTAAAAAGAAAAATTTGTTTCGGGAGCACCCGAAGCACATTTATTCCTAGTATCTCCTAACTTCAGCGTCGTCTAAAAAGGCCCACTTTACGCCTTTGGCACACAATATACTATTGCGTGTATATAATGTTCGTCACTCGAGCTTAAAATTTGCAGCCTCTTGAAATTCGGGGCTTGAAATTCTATTTCAAACCACATGGCATAAGATAATTATAGAAAAAAAACTTAAAGCATGTAATTGAACGAGGTGCAGATCAAGAATAAAGGAATGAGGAGGGAAGCGAGGTAGCAAGAGCAGAGCCGGGGCCGCTGTTTTACGCCTCAGATGCGTGAAACTATTGGCATTTTACGCCGACAAAAGGAGGCGTATTATTTCTTGCTGAACAAAATAAACGTTTATTGATAAACGGTATAATCGGATACTTAAAATGCAAATTTTTTAAAGATACGTTAAGGTCAACATAATATTTAAAACTACTCCTTGTCATTTAATTAATTCTATCGGATTCTTTAGATTTATTAATATTCGGTAAAGAAAGTCTTCGCAAGTATTATTTCATAATAATTTATAAATAAACATTAGCCGATAGATGACACTCTGAAATGCACGCATGAATTTTTCAATAAGTAGTGTAAGGACATTTATATTATAAGAGAAGCCTGGATGTGTATCAATATTCAGATGTTTTATTATAAAATTAGTAAAATTAACTCTTTGTAAACGAAACAGAATAAAAGTAAATATTACAATGAAGTTATTTTAAATACAATTTTGAACAAATTTTATTGGAAATTGATACAACATTTTTTTTAATGAAAAAGAAAAAATTGAGTGAATTTCATTTAAGGGGGTTAGTGCGGTAACATACAAGCCAAAAGTACAGCTGGTCGAACGCCGTACGCCTCACGCTCTCTCGAGTCTCCCCACTCTCAAAATTTCACGCGAGACTGTCCACGCACACATAGCGCCGCTTCACTGTGTGTACATACACATAGAAGCACTACGTCTGTGTAGACACACACGCAGCGAGCCTTCGTTTGTTTACACGCACACAAGGACACGCGCGGCGTCGTCTACCCTGAGGCTACGTACTTTAAACAACTGTATCTCGAAAACGGTGAAGCTAGGCTTCCTGAAATTTGCAGAGGACATTCAAAGTATTGTTCTTAGTAACATATCTCTTTTTCTTTCAAGTCTTAAGAAAACTTTCCAAGTTATTGACGAAAACGTTCATTTTTTTACATTTCATGACGACGGTCCCATAAGACACCGTGTTAAATTTCGTAACTTTGGGAGCTTATATCTCACAAACGGGGAAGCTAGGCTTTCTGAAATTTACAGATACTGCGTATAATAGTAATATGAGTCTACCCTGCAAGTTTCAAGAAATTCTTAAGAAAAGCCAATATCGCACTAACCCCCTTAAACGTTATTTTTAGACATCAATACTTTTCATATCGTCATAAAAATGATAAAAATTGATATTTCAGGTCGCGTGATGGCAGTGACATAAAAACATTGGAACTGATTCTTATGAATAAATAAAAGAAAGACAATGTAATTCAGTAATGATCTATTGAATTAATGTGACATATTAGAACTAATCTAAAAGTCAAATGCATGCAAATATCGTGTCTATAATAATGCACTCCACCGAAACCTATAATTTCAATGAAGAATGCAAGCTACGAAATAACATGGACGCGAAATTGCCTTCAAAGATTTATTACTACACGAGGAGAAAAAAAAGTGATCGAACACCATCATTCAATTATCACTGTCATAACGTTATTTCTCATGCAATGCGTAGACAGAGAGCGTATGGCAGCGTGTTTATCCGCACCTCCCCCGACAACCATACACACATTATTCGTAAGACGCGGTACACAAATTACAAATATTACGAATGTGCTCGGGGGTCTGTGAGCTACTGCCGGCGTCGGCACATATATGCAAGTGCATTGGACTCCTTCCAACGATTTCTCCCAGCGCGTTATAACGTCGGGTGCGACACTTTTGGCGGCGCGCGCGTATATGCCTAGTATTCTACGCGTGAGCGCCCTTTCATATTATTCAAACGTGTGATAGAAGACGCGGGCAACAAGAAAAGAGGAATAGAGAAAGGGGTTAAAGGATTGCGAGCGTCGGTGTTTGGTTTTGTGCGATGCGAAATTTAACATCGATGCTGTTTGAATGCTCGAGAAGATCGGCACTAAATTAGGGAGAGTAAGCTGGAATTTCTTTCTCTAACGCGTAATAAATATTGGATTGAGTTGCGTAAGTGCATACTTAATTTAGTCTACAATATACACACATACTTTTTTGTTTCTACAGATAACATTGTGTAAGATTTCCTATATTGCAATAGATATGCTGCACAACAGGCCACGCTATCTCCGCGCCATTCTAAATGTTGAAATCCGAAACCCCGACGCAAAGTCCAAGTATACATACTTCTTCTCCGCCCAACATCGTTTGCCTCCTCTCTATCTTTTCTGCAAAAAACTGCCGTGACGTAGCCTTCTATGCGCGAAGAAGACTCGCCGGCGGGACTCTCCCCGATCATTAAAGCGTCGACAATGCATATTATACACATATACGCTGGCTGCGAAGGTCGCGTGCTCCCACTTCGATGTATGCACACACGCCTACCTATATACATATACGTATGCGCCGGGAGAGCCTTTGTGTACACAGCCGCGCGTAGACGTACCTATACCTATATGTGCAAATCCGCGGACTACAGACAACAACTGGGGTACAAAAACGGAAAAATTTTTTTTTGAGGGCACACCTACCACATAAGGTTTTTTCAGTTCTTTGGGGGTCCCCCAACATGAAAATACTCGTGTACACTCATTATCCGTTGCCAAACTTTTTTTCCGACGAAATCAATTTTTCTTATGGAAATTTAACATGGGAAAAATGGACGAAAAGTAGTCATTGATGATTAACCAATAGCAAACTATTGAAGAGGCCAAACCAAATTCCACAAAAAAGCGATTAAAGTTGAAGAATAGAGTTTTAATTTGAGATGAGAATCGTTAAAATCGGTCGATTCTGTGCAAAGCTACGTGAAGTTGAAAATGACGAAAAATGACAAAAATTTGAAGAATTACGTGGGTTTAAAAAAAATCGCTCATTTTCGTCATTATTCGCCATTTTCAACTTCACGTAGCTTTGCACAGAATCGATCGATTTTAACGATTCTCATCTCAAATTAAAGCTCTATTCTTCAACTTTAATCGCTTTTTTGTGAAATTTGGTTTGGCCTCTTCAATAGTTTGCTATTCGTTAATCATCAATGACCACTTTTCGTCCATTTTTCCCATGTTAAATTTCCATAAGAAAAATTGATTTCGTCGGCAAAAAAGTTTGGCAACGGATAATGAGTGTACACGAGTATTTTCATGTTGGGGGACCCCCAAAGAACCGAAAAAACCTTATGTGGTAGGTGGGCCCTCAAAAAAAACTTTTCCCTTTTTTGTACCCCAGTTGTTGTCTGTAGTCCGCGGATTTGCACATATGCATTCGAGTGAGCCCGAGAGAAGGCGAGATAGATAGACGTGGGTGGTAAGGCCGTGGCGAGCGCGTTGCTCCGTTTCGCGGTGTGCGTACCTATATACGCGAGGGCTGTAGCGAATAAACGCAATCGGCAGGTGAACGGCGCCTATGTGTAGGTAAGTATGAATTGGAGCGAGCGCGCGTACTCGCGTTCAACGTCCGGCTTTACGGCCACCACGCGCGAACTGCCGTATATAAATACGTGTTGCTGTCCGATCGCCGATTGTCCCGGTGTATATAGTAGCGTAGATTATAATGCGGCAGGAGCAATCGCCTCCGTGCGCGTGTATGGAGCTAACCGAGTGCTTTGCCTGTGCCATGGCTGTTATGGGGGATTGTTATGGCGTTTCCTTCGTAGTTTTTATTTGATTGGAATATTAGAGGTGTGTGTTTGTATTGAGCGTGGGTTCTAAAGAGTTTGATATACTTTTATAACTGATAAATACTTCCGTTTTACGAGTAAAATACTTGAATGCAAAGGTCTCGTCGACTTACATAATTTAAGAAAAGCATATTATTTTCACGGTTACTTAGCCTTGCATTTGAATTGAAGGCAAGGCTTCACCTTTCAGTGACAATAGTTTTTTTAAATGACAAATTTTGTGCCAGTCTTTAAAGGTAAAAACCTTTTTTATATAAAGGTATTCATATTCAATGATTGGAAAATATGAAAAGCTCTTTATTATTATGAATTTTTATTAATATTGTAGCAGGTATATACAATGACAAATGTGATAATAATTAAAATTTTCACCTTCGACCTCGCGTTACTTCATCTCGATAATTTAATTGAAAGAAAAAACATTGGCTTGACCACATCTGAAGAACGAGTCAGCTTCGATAACAACAACACAAACAAGGCTCACTCAATACAAGTAAAAAGAAACGCAATTTGGAAATTCCACAAACGGAACGGCAGATCAAAGAACCTGTGTACATATACTGTACACACACACACACACACACACACACACACACACACACACACACACACACACACACACACACACACACACACACACACACACACACACACACACACACACACACACACACACACACACACACACACACACACACACACACACACACACACACAGACAGATGAACACAGCGCGCCAGTGACGGAATGTCTCGTATATGCGTGATACGGCCGCGAGCGGCGAGCGGTCGACTCGTACCAAGCCGTGACTACTTCCACTTTTAGCGCTCTCCTCTCCCTCATGTATATACAGGTTGTGGATCACTGCACGTGTGTGTTCATGTTTGCGTTTGTGTCGAAAGCCGCTCTCCGGCACATATATATATCCAAGAAATTGGTCCCATAGCGCACGCGTATTTACGTTTATATACATAACATACATGCGGAATTTGATTTTTCCTCTTGCGGGCGTTCGTCGCCGCTACGTACATATATACATACACGCGATCACGCTCCGACCGAATTCCCGTTATAGGCGACGATCGTCGGCCGATGAACGAGCTGTGTGTGCGCGCGTGCGTATATTTTTTCCACACTCCCGCACCACACCGATAGCGCACGCTCCAGCGCTTTGTGCGTATGCAGCAGCGTCGCGTGTAGGTATGTGCACTTGGCACTAGTGTGACCGAGAGCTGCACAGGGTGTACGTGTGTCTGTATATATATCGAAGCCGGAAATTTGAGAGCGCGAGGGCGTTCGCTGGAAATCATACATTGAGCGCTGAGGAGAGAACTTTTTCGACGGTATATTTGTGATGGGGGAAGGCCGAGTCAGTGATTTGGAAGCGCAAAAACGCTCGGCGTTTGGGGAAAATTGAATTTTCCGACGCTTGAACGGGCGACCCTCTGCATTGAGTCAACCACCCTGCGTCGTAAATTATAAATGTTAATAATAGTGAATGATTGTTAAAAATTATTTCTAACTGTTTGTAAATGTTAGATAATGTAGAATTCTGGACAAATTTTCAAATAGTTTTTAGCAGTTAGTTTAAAACAGTTTCAAATAGTTTCAAATAATTTTGAATGATAGAAAAAGAGTTAATAATTTGTAATTGATTAAACTATTATTAACTATTACAAACTGTTAAAAACTGTTACAAACAGTAATGAACAATTAATAACATCAAAAATCCTACATTTTATAACATTTTTGAACGGTTTATAATTCCTACTAACAGTTTTTAACATTTTCGAACAAAAATATTTCCGCAAGGGCAGTCGGAGAGGTTTACTCGGGTATTTCGCGTCTAATTTCACGCCTAGAAGTTGGTGCGAACATAAGGAGCGCGGGAGTCCCGACACTATAGCTCATCATTCACTTTAATGCGCGCGGACTCGAGAGAAGAACAGTGCGCGAGAAACTTCTCACTTGATGAGCGCGAGCGTCTTCAAGCCGAGAGATGAGCCGTGTGTGTCATCATACACATACTTTTCGGATCAAGTTCTGAAAATAACACTCGTGTTGCTCTTTATTTTGAGAAAGTCGCCTGATATCATACCCAAGTGTATACAGTGACGCTAACGTGTGTCATGTTCGTTAATCTAAATTAATCCACTTTGTGTTTAAAAGTTTATATAAAGAATTTTCGCCGAGCTCCGTTTTAACGACCATTTGTTCATTCAAAGTGTTAGTAAGCTTCGAAGTGAATCATTGAATAATATAGTTATAAACAAGCAGAACCAGCTACAAATGCTTAATCGACTGAGGACAAAAAACTCTTGGAACTGACGGTATACGAAAAAAAGATTTGAAAAAATTTCGGAGCATCTCAGATTCTCAGCGAGGTCGAGTATAATATACCTATATAGCCCCAGCAAAGGGAAATTCCCGAGACGTCGTCGTACGCTAGCAAAGTGTTCATTCGCGTTATATAGTCTCTCGACCCGGTTTCCCGGAGTGCGAAAAAAGCCACCTTCGGCCATCATCACTTCGTCACCCGCGCGCGAATCGCGTTCGCCACTCGTAAAAGGAGACCCGATTCAGGCGACTGCCGAACAAAGCGACGTAAAAAGAAAGAGGAAAAAAATCGCGAGAGAAGCCAGAGAATGTATACTTTACCGTAGCTAGAGGTATACCCGTTAGTTCCTCGCCGCTGGCTCGATGCCGCGAGAAGCGAGAGAATGGAAAAATCCTTCTCCCGATCGCCGCGCACGCAGAGAGATATATATCTGCTCCTCTTCTTCCTCTGCCTCTCTCCTTTCTCCCGCAGCACTAACAACAATCTCACATCAGGCGTGCCATGGCCTTCGCGCGTTTCTATACATAAAACTCACAACAACATAAACAAACGTGCGCGCCCCGTACGTGCGGTGAAAGCGCGACTCGGGATATTCACACCAGGGGCCAAGCACACATCATGCGCGTATAGAAAGGCACACGCGAGCGAGTGAGGAGAGAAGAAAAAAGCAAAGCGAGGGAGACGCGCGCGCGCGATCCTCCTCCGGGCGGTGTCGGGCGGCGACTGACTGCGCGTTTGCTCTGGCAGGCTCATGCGCGCGGAGAACGCTGCCGCGATAATCTTTCTCCCGGGTTCTCCCTCCCCACTATACCTACTAGCGCTATAGCGCGCGCAGCGATTTCAACCCGAGAGAGTCTCGCCGCGCGCGTTCGGTTAAGGACGGTCTACACTAGCCGTCGTTGGCTTTTAGAAAACGCCTATGACTTTTTTAGCTTCTTTTCTTTTTTCGTCGAGGTATTATAACGGGGCTTTTTTGTCGACGTCGAGTGCCCCTGGTGAGAGGAAGAAGCGTATATGTATATGTATAAATACACTTTCGACGAAAAATTTACGTATTCATTGGATCAGAAAGATTGACAAGTGTATAGAGCGTGTTTGTATCGTTTAGAATAAGATAAGATTTGGTGGGAATTACATATACATAGATTTTGTGCCGATAAAAGTGAAAGCTCACATCTACTTTCGAATTCGATCCATTTGCAGTGTGTAATTGTATTAATTGCACTTTTTAATATGTATCAAGGGAAATTAACGTACTTTGTAGAATGTTTTCTGGGAAAACATGCTGTGATTTTGTGCAATTGCCTAGATGCTCATATGTAAATTGTAATTAGGATTTTTTAACGAGGAAAAATGTTTTAATTAAATACGCTTATGATTTTTCTAATCGGTTAATGTATACAGACGGAATAATCGTCCAAGCACATTTTTCATAATTATATAGAGACTCTTCTCATCTTTCATCTATTTAAACGTTGGAACAGTTCAGACGAAAGCAATCGATAACTAATCAAGCACTATACGACTTATTCATAAATAGTTGCAGAAGTTTTTTGCGATCCGTAACTTCATGACACATTGTACTATATTATACACACTCTGATGATTGACGCTCTCGATAAAGAAATATTTATACAATAATGCTTTCAACCAATAATCTTCAATTAGCTGCGATAATATGTGCTTCGGAATTATTTCTTTATATAAAAATGAAGCTTTATTTTAGGGATCTAGTTTAATTCCCTGTAAAGTGGGTGACCCTTTCTCATTTTGCCTCTCTCATTCGCCGTCTATTTTTACGATTCTCCGAGTGAATAAACGATATTATTTTATAAATAGTGATTTACCACGCGGTGACGTCAATGAGCAGAGAGAGAAAAGAGCCGTCAATATACAAAAGTCAGTTTTGCGACGCTTTATCGCGGCACGAAAAGTCACTGACTCCTCCGCCCTCGAATCGAAACTCGCTCGGTCAACTCCAGAAACTCACGCGCTCTGTATTAATTGTCTCGCAATAAATACATATACATAAACAATGACCAAGCAGAGCTTATGCAAAATTCAACGTGGTGCTTGCGACTCCAGTCGCGAATTCCTGCGAGACGGCCAGGACTTATTCGTTTCCTGAATCGTCTCGATATTATTATTCGTCATTAAAATTCAGAGAGCGGCTCTCCGGTGTATGTACATATATACATATGTGTAAGCGAGGCATTAGCGCCTTCGCGCCACGCTCCGCTAACTTTGCGGCGCGTAAGTTACGTTATTTTACATGGGAACGACCTGAGCGTATGTATACGTATATATTATATGTATATATTTTTCTCCTCGCGCTTTTCCATCTCTCTGGGACGCATACTGTCGTTTCCTTTTATCCTCTCTGGGTCTTTGTGCAATGAAAAAGTCCCAGGGATACGTTCCTTTCTGCCTCTCTCTAACTTCATTTTTATTTCAATTTTTTCCTATTTTATTATCATTTTTCGCTTTCCGCACCTTCTACTGTTGTGCGCTCTTTCATTCGTTTAATTTCTCATTTGCTTTCTCCCTCTGTATCTCTTTTGCATATAGTATGCCGAGTTTTATATTTGCATTTTTTCGTCGGTAATTGCATTTCTTTCTTGATGACTTTATTAATTAATCTTTCTTAATCATGACTCTTCCAGCTTATTTCTCATAATCTTTCTTACTATATTGTTCAAATGAAAAATTGTATAATAGTTGTGCCGGAACTCAATTTTATTCTATTTTAAAAAAGACTATACAACTGATTCATTCCTGCTTTTCAACAGCATTTGCCTTCATATTGTTCAGCTTTCATCAATGAAACCTGCATGAATATTAAAGCATTTTTCGTATAAGCTCGTTATGGTGTATTTTACAGTAACCTCTGAATATTTGCAATAATAAAAAGTATCAAAGGTTTCAATTACTATTATACATATAATTATTCAAAACTTATTTCTCATGTCATACATATTTAGGAAGTATTTTAAAGATATAAAGTCAACATTAAACAAAAAACTTTTGAAACAAATGACCCAAACTCAAGCCTTTAAATTAGTGATCATTGCATAACTATGCTTTTTGCTTTTTATTCCGCAACATTGCCATAACTCTTTAAGCAGACCGTAAAGTCGACGAAAAAGTATTTAAAATCAAACACACGAACTGTATACGATTCGGTCGCTATACGTATGGACGCCTCACAGAAGCCCGAGAGTCAAGTAAGTACTCAAAGCGGTCCAACTTCTCTTGAAATATTTAGCGAAAACACACGCGAGACTTCCGACTAAACGAGAAAGTTGAAGCTGGCGCACTACCTATTAGTCTAGGAGCTGGGTACCGTCCCGTGTGCAATAATATGTCCCCGGGTAAAAACAGGTGTTTCTTATAGATTTTGACCCGTAGAATCCGAATATCGAGGTTAAAATTTGAAAAAAGTGGTAGAAATTGTTTAAAACGCATTTGTTTAAACAAATAAGAAACTGTTATTATTTTTTGTCGGGATAATTTTTTTATGAAAATTTAGGCTATTTTAAGACGAAATGCCCCTTAGCATTTTTTTCATAAAATCGATATTTTAAAAGTTATGAATTTTTGAAGTTTGATTTTTACGTTTTTTTTGCAACTTTGATTAACAATAACTTTGGAAAAAATCAACTTTTTTTGAAAATGAAAGTTTCCTCTTATTCTTTGAGATAAAAACTATCATATTCATTTGTATTATTTCAAGTCCTACGTTGTTAACTATTTATTTCGTTATTTAACAAATATTGCTTTTTCGGCATGGTGTGGTTTGTGCACATAAGAATTATGCACATATTTATTGTGCACACTTTAGCATTGGAGTATACACATAGATATAGATATACACCAATGCTAAAATGTGCACAATAAATATGTGCATAATTCTTATGTGCACAAACCACACCATGCCGCTTTTTCGATATTTCCAAGCACTATTTCAATACACGGTTGGAGTAACGCGCGCATCCAGGGCTTTTCAAAATCATTATATTTGAAAGTTAAACCAATACCTAACTATTGGTGCGATTGCAAACCAATTTTAATGTCTAATAAATAAACAACTTATTGTTTAAACAAAGAAAAAAACAATTATTAACATTTGACTTTTTCATACATAATATATTATATTTCGTTTACTCAAAAATATAAAATTAAGGTAATGTCAAGAAATAATGAAAACAAATTAGACAAGAACAAATATTTAATTTAAATATAAATACATGTATAAAAATGAATAACTAAGTAAAATATAATATTATTTGTATTTATTTTTACACGTTTCATTTTTTTGACAGAAACAGAAGTAACACAACAACATGAGGTTTTAATGCATGCTTTATAATGACAGCTCGGAAAAAAGTTTTAATTTTATTACCCACTATGAATGATTTTGTGCCGAACTGCCAATGTAAAGCATGCATCAAAAACTCACGTTGTTGTGTTCGAGCAGCGATTGCATGTTGTTCATTCTGTTTCTGTCAGAAAAATGAAACGTGTAAGAATAAATATAAATAATATTATATTTTACTTAGTTATTCATTTTTATACATGTATTTATATTTAAATTAAATATTTGTTCTTGTATAATTTGTTTTCATTATTTCTTGACATTACCTTAATTTTATATTTTTGAGTAAACGAAATGTAATATATTATGTATGAAAAAGTCAAATGTTGATAATTGTTTTTTCTTTGTTTAAACAATAAGTTGTTTATTTATTAGACATTAAAATTTGTTTGTAATCGCACCAATAGTTAGGTATTGGTTTAACTTTCAAATATAATGATTTTGAAAAGCCATGGATGCGCGCGTTACTTCAACCGTGTATTGAAATAGTGCTTGGAAATATCGAAAAAGCAGTATTTGTTAAATAACGAAATAAATAGTTAACAACGTAAGACTTGAAATAATACAAATGAATATGATAGTTTTCATCTCAAAGAATAAGAGGAAACTTTCATTTTCAAAAAAAGTTGATTTTTTCCAAAGTTATTGTTAATCAAAGTTGCAAAAAAACGTACACTGACAGAAAAACCCGGGGAAAAATTCCTATGTTGCTCTTGGAAGTTGCCCACAACTGCTTAAAATCGAAATATTTACTATCTTTTATATGAAAAAGTCCAATGTCACAAGTAAAACTTCCTATGCCAGCATAGTAAAAATTAACACGTGACTAATGGAACTTTATCTTTTGTACATTTTCCCAGGCTAGCATGGTAAAAATTGAGAGAGTTTTAGGGTAAGAATTCACACGTTCAATCGTAAACACCCCGCGAGTGCACGAAAAGTTGACCTCTTCAATGTCAAAATAGGAAAGATTCAGACAGATACATGTCAACAAACTCAATCCACCTTGGCAACATCGAGACAAAACACAAACGCTAAACGCAACAACTGAATGTGCGTTCTAATCCAACATACTTGTTTTTTTTTTTTTTTTTTATTTTTTATGATAAGACAATTTTTAAAATCATTGTTTATTTGTAATATTTTTAAGGAAGGTTGTGAAAAACCATTATATCGAAAATACAAATTCATTAATAAATAAATGAGCTTGTTTAATTTAAGGTATTGGTAATAGTTATAAAATGTTAAACAATATTCTTAATATATAACATTTGTAATAAATTACGTTAAAATAGAGAATAATATTATTCGAGTTAAAGCATAATTTGTTATAAAATTAGCGCGCATAACTTACGTTTGGGGATATACAAGTTCCAAAATTTTGTAGGACATATGTCTTTTAGGTAAGTGGTTAGCGCTCCCGACTACCGTGCCAAGGGTTCCAGGTTCGAGTCTCGATGCCGTCAAAAATTTTTAATTTATTTAATATATTTTCTTTAATCATGTTTAATTCAAAAATAACTTCTGTATTGTCTAAATATAATAATTATGTGTCTGATACTCGCTCCCCCACTCCTAAAAAAAAAAGATGTAATAATTTTTTTCGCTCTTTAAAATCAGTTATAAAAAAATTCCCATGTTAGACTTGGAATTTTTCCTACGTGTATTGCAATTTCTGCTAAAAATCCGACATATGGTCGAGTTACGATTCCAACATGGTAATTTTTACATGACAACATAAGAATTTTTACCAGATTTTTTCTGTCAGTGTAAAAATCAAACTTCAAAAATTCATAACTTTTGAAATATCGATTTTATGAAAAAAATGCTAAGAGGCATTTCGTCTTAAAATAGCCTAAATTTTCATAAAAAAATTATCCCGACAAAAAATAATAACAGTTTCTTATTTGTTTAAACAAATGCGTTTTAAACAATTTCTACCACTTTTTTCGAATTTTAACCTCGATATTCGGATTCTACGGGTCAAAATCTATAAGAAACACCTGTTTTTACCCGGGGACATATTATTGCATACGGGACGGTACCCAGCTCGCTCCGCGATCTCGCAAAGCCATCTCTCTATATATATATATATATATAACACATGCAGCAGAGGCGTATGCACGCGCTCGCTGACTTTTCATCCTCGTACAGTTATTCGAGCCATCCTCCCTCCTCCCCTTCCTCTCAAAGCCGATAGAGCGCGGCGGTCTATCTGCGGCCGCAGCTGCCCCGTTTAATTGGCACTCGTCGTGTGCGCGGGCGTTGCGCGCGCGCCAGACGAGTTTTCACTTGCCTTCCTCTCTATCTCTATCTATCTTTCTCGAAAAGTCCATGGCAATTACCGCGCTCGCGGCGGTCAAGAAGCACCCACGGCTGGCCAGAGTGCATCATGCCATGCAGCTCGACCTCGTCGGCTTGTATCATATATTACGCGTATATGAGGAATTCTACAGATTATCCACAGTTAGAGGGTTCAAAAAATTAGAAAAAGAAAAAAAAAACATTTGGAGGTACACCTCTATAGGCGAAAAATGACCAAAATGAGAGATTTTTCCCGAATTCATGTAATTTTTAAGATTTTGATTAATTTTGGTATTTTTTTCGCGATTTTCAAATGCACGTAATTTTGTGCAAAACCAACCGATTTTAACAATCTTTAGCTTAAATTAAAGCTTTTTTCTTGTACTTTAATCACTTTTTTGTGGAATATTTGTTGGCATTAAAAGCTTGCTATTGGTGAACCATCACTGACTACTTTTCGTCCATTTTTCCCATGTCAAATTTCGATAAGAAAAATGGATTATTGTTTAAAACAGTGTCACAAAACCATTTTCGAGCGTTGGAAAATTTTCTCATCTATTGTATGACCTAAAGAACGCGTGCTTTTCCTTTCCCTTGTTTTTATAAAATTAATATTGAAATATTATGAATTTATTTTACTTTTTATCATTCGCAAATTTATCCAATATTTTTTATTGAAACTTGGTTTGTATTTATTTTAGTTTATTCCTACAATACAAAAATTTGAAGGTTAAAACTTCTAATTAGAACAGTCCTTCATTGTTAACTACAGATACAATTTTAATACTTTTTTTATATAAAACCAAATTTTAAGTCATTAATATTATTTATGACTTATAATTTTGAGTTTAAATATCTCATATTTCCAAAGTTTATTTGGACCAATCAGCTAAGACTATAAGCGAAAAGCTAACGTCACCGTTGACCAATCACGGGCTTCTTTTAAACGGACTTGGCCAATCGCAAAGGTTTTATTTCGGCTTCACATTTCCGTCATTATTCTTTTAAAAGAGGAAAGCTCGCGCTTCGTTCCATCGACTCATAATGGAGCTGTAAAATGTACCCACGCTCCATTTTTGTGATTTAGAATTCTCTTAAATGAATGTTTCAACAAAAAGTTATGTATACTAACGCAATTGAAAATATTGAATAACTGAATTTTTAACGGGTTTATTGAAAAATCAACAAATTAATTAAATGTGTACATTTGTAGTCTGTTTCTGCCAGAAATTATATATGCATTGTATCGGTGGAAATTCAAATTCATAAATAAAATGTAAACTGTACTCTTCTTTTTCTTCATTCGATATACAAGCACAATATATTCATAAAATAATAAGATCATCCTTGAGCTTTTGAAGTACACACGGTCTATTGAAATCGCAAGAGCTCTTATGATCGCGCGTTCACTTCAATCAGGCTATTAGGTACTTGCCCAATCAGAGTCGAAAATAACTCCACCCGCTCTGTAATGCCGAAATCATATAAAAGTCTACAGACGCCGATGAGTCGCGCGCCAATAATACTCGGGGCAAATTGCGCGCCGACGAATTTTTCAGGCACTTTAGGCGCGCCACGCTAAAAATAGCCGCGCAGATAATACACGTCTGCCCTCTTGTACGTACGAGCAAGAGACTGCAAGGTACATCATTGCGAGAGATCCGAGCCGCGCGCGCAGCATCAATTGCGGCGTCAAAGAAAGGAAGCCCATACGCGTGTATATACGGAGGGGGGCAGCGGATCTTTCATTGACGCTAATGCGCGCGCTCAATTATGCAGTTATGCCCGCGCGCCGCGCGCAACGTCCGCGGTAAGACGACCCGCCGCGCGGGCCCTAATGGACCAATTGACGTAATTCGCCCTAACTATCCCTCCTCCGCGCGCGTGCACGTCCAATTGAACGCGCGGCGACTGTCGTTTCAGCGCTGATGAGCACTGAAAAGAGGAACGATGATATGTACCAACGTTGTTGTGAACTGCAGAGAACGTTTGTCACAGTGGCGCTTTTTTTTGCGACTACTTTTTCCACCTCGTCCGACACATGTGGTGTGCTAATTCGAGCTTAATTTACGGCGAGCCTCGAATTGAATTCCGGGATTCTTGGGGATTAGTTTCGTTGTTGCTTTTTTGTACATAAGTATGTGGGTGGACAAAAATAATGATGACTATATAAAGGAAAAACTTGGAATTGATGTAGCAAATATTTTTGTCGATGTTGAGAACGTTATTGTATTAATACAATAACAAATTAATACAATAGCAATTTGCTATTACATTGTTCAAAGATATTTATCACTGATTGTTTCAGCTCTAACGGTTTGTTGACCGTAATTAATTATCACTCGAGTGTTAATTATTATTTGTTTATCATTAGCGAGTTTGTAAATGGCGTTCTGTTATAATTGCACTAGTGCTTGCAACGGCGTCATTACATGACTATATAGTTTCCTGAATTATATATGGAGTACCGCCTAACGATGTCAAAAATTTGTCCCTTTTTGTATAACGCTGATTGCAGACCCAAGTGTTATTATTTCTTTGCTCTCATTATACCAGAGGAATTGTTAAATTTGAAAATTTGAGTTATAATTGAGTCAACTAAAAAGATAGTATAGGAAATACAGTTTCGAATAGAATTAGTTCCTGACCATAGACATTATTTCGGAGTTCAGAGGAGTAATTTTGGAAAGTATATATACAAGATTGAAGTAAACAAAATAATGGCACCACTTGAAACTAAAATAGCACAGGCCAGAAGGTATTTATGGCGTTACATATTTTTCTCACATTACTCGACCTTAACATACTAACATTGAACCGTTGCCAAAAACGTAAATTTAGAAGAGTTTTCCATTCCCGTTTCCCTATTTACAAGCTATAACTTATCCTTTGCGTAAATTCCATATAGTATTATCGTAAAACAGGTTGGCATACGTATGCAGATATTTTTAGACCGTTAGATTTAAAGTACAACTGTTGGCATTATTGAACCAAATCTGCGCATAAAAACACTTTGATATACAGTGACACGAAAACATAAAGGTCCATCCGCGCGTCACAGCAGTTGTTAACAGTTCATATACACGCAGCAATCTCGCATAAAACATCTCGTCGTATTAAATTTTCCACCAGCTATATGGCAATAAAAATGTAATATACGAGAACGCTCGGCGGGCTCAATTTACATGGGCGCGCCACTTGTGGGAGTATACGGGAGTATGAAAAAATGCTCCCCAGCGTGGGGATATAAATTTTCGAAAATATATTATCTTCGCCTTGCGCTCTCCGAAGCTCCGAAATTCATCAGAGCCAAATGTTTACGATCGTTATGCTCGTTATGTATATTGTACGCGCGCATATTAATAAGAGAAAGCATTGTTTATACAATATGAAAAATGACTTTCACTCCGTGTACAACGGCGCTCGCGCCGTTATCAGCAATCTCTCGCGCATGCTCACATGCACATTTACAGACGTCGCGTACTGCAGGGGCGTACCAGTCTTTCTCTCTTTCCCTCCACAGCGCGCTATATGCTCTTGTCTCGTATTTCCGCATTTTTATACGAATTTCCCGTGCGACGCATCGCAGCCGTTATTTCCAGCTGCGACAGGCCGCATGCGAAGCCAGATAAGCGCCCGTCGTCCGTCGGATTCTCTCTCTCTCTCTCTCTCTCTCTATCTCTCTCTACTCCCATCGCGTCCGCGTGGGAAGAGGCCGCGACGATATATACTCGCGCACTCTCTTATTCCTCTATATATCTCCGATGCACTATGTGCACTCGCGTGCCCCCGGATTATTCCCGCCTGATTTCATCATCGCACTATATAGAATCCTGCATGCACTTCTCGCGCGGCTCTTCTACGCAGAGAGGAATTCGCGCGGTTATTGAGGAGAAATATTTTAATGCGCTGCGCGCGCGCGCGTGTGTCTGTGCTGTGTGTGTGTGCGTATATAATATATGTAGAGAGCGCGCGGTCTATGAATACACGCGCCGCTGTTGCTCTCGAGAGTGCGGTGCTATGTAGCTGCGGGAGAGCAAGCGCGTGCTGCAGTCGGAAATAGCTCGCCAAGAGCACGGAGACGATAGAACTACTCACGGTCCCGAGATTCCCACTTTTAATCGCCCCGAGACGGAGAAGCGCGCGGATTGAGAGAGGGAGAGATATATAAGAGACTCAATATAAATCGCTGTTTTTTCGAGAGACCAGAGGAGATCGATTTGCGATAGAATATTGAAAGGGTTCCGTTATATTACTGCTATTGTTGTTTGATTTTATTGCAAAAATGTAAAAAGAAAAAGAAAATTAAAATAGGGGAGACTGGTAGTGTAAAACCGGATACTTTTTGGAAATTATTGTTTATTAAAAATAGATAACAGAATAATAACAATATTTAACACTAGAATTGTTTTTAGTTTACATTCAGGTAACTGAAAATCGAGTTGGTTAACCAACAAAATATTTATAAAAAATATTATATTATAGAAATTTACGAAAGTATCTGATTTTACCTCATAAAAAAATTGTCGGGGTAAAACCGGATTATACTTTCATTATTCCTTTCCAAGATGAATTTTAAGCGGTATTTGACATTCTAGAAATAATACAAAGATGTAAAAACATTGTTTATTTTCTTTTGACCAGCTTTACCGGGAAGACTTTCTAATAAATTTACGCATTTCTGTACCAAAAAAGAAATTAATTTTATATGTATAATGTATAAACAGCGCATTAAATGTCTATTATTAGTTTATTTTGTTATTACATTAAAAAAAAAGAGAGGATATTTAAGCTATCCGGTTTTATACCCCAACCTAAAATTAAAAGTAAAATTGAGAAACGGAATTGCTCCTATACTTATTTATTATAACATAAATAATAAGGTTATGTACGTAC
This sequence comes from Torymus aiolomorphi, assembly GCA_036365515.1. Classification (NCBI taxonomy): domain Eukaryota; kingdom Metazoa; phylum Arthropoda; class Insecta; order Hymenoptera; family Torymidae; genus Torymus; species Torymus aiolomorphi. Next base: position 37,711,271 of record CM070875.1, read on the forward strand.
CGAAAGAATATGTTGCTTACACGAAGATTATACGCATTATGACTGTTATGATGAATACGATCTTGCGAGCTAAGAAATCTTTGACCCCTTCTAAAGTCAACACGAGGCTATTTTTGATATGCCGATCGCATGCAACATGATAATAGGAACATTCTCAAAGAGATACCATAGCTATTATATAGATCGCACTACTACTAACCGAGAAAATGGGAATTCCGGTTTTGTCCCAGTATCCGGTTTTACCCAAGTCTCCCCTACTAAATAAATTAAATATCTAAGTTTAAAAGATTAAAATACTTAGTGTATATTATATCTATATATAATAATGATATCTATATATAATATCTATATATAATAATGAAAACTTGAGCTTTTTTATTCCCAATTTATTAAAAAGACTAGAATTTACAAATACTTTTAGTAATTCTTTTACCAAAAACTAAAAGCTTTAATTGCATGTGCTAACACAAACAAATTATACCTTTCAACTTACAAAAAAGTTTTTCCCGGATAAATACACGTTTTACGTTTTAGAGAAGCTCCGTTATAAAACAATATCAAAAAGTAGATGTGCTCTTCTGGTATATAAGGTGCTCGTAAAAGTGTATCTGTATATACGCAATATGGAGGATTCATATATGGGTAATCAACGTTGTCATAAAAAGACGCTTGTAAAATTTAAATGAATTTCGCGTGGGCGAACCGCTGTGAGAGCTTTCCAAAAACGATTTTAAAATGTTAACAATTCAGGCGGAGAGCACGAGATTTGAATAAAAAGTATTACGGAACCGAGTAACTTCTTTCTCGCCTCGACCATATTTTATGCTCGCTAAATCGCCGACATTTTTTCTCGGTATAATATTGATGTAGCAAGAAAGTGGTCGAATAAAAAGAATAAAGAGATAAATGTATAATGACTATATATTACACATACTTCTGCTATATTTAAAGTTTTGCTGTAAAAACTGTGCATTAAATTTAAAATTTTTCTATTCCTTATTCGAATGATTATTTTTCCTATATAATACGTATTGTATACCGCAGGTATTACAATTTATACATCACAAAGGCAGCGTCAGCCATCGGAGCGATTACCGTCTCCCCTATGGATTTTTATACTCGCGCGGCGATCAGAGAACTGCCATCATACATCACGCCTGAATTCGGCTGAATGCCCCCTCAATTTGGCGCATATATTGAACGCGACTTTATCCCCCAGCCTGCGAGAGGAATATGCCACTCGCTCTTACATAAAAAGTCAGCACGGCGGCGGCCATCTCCGCGCGTCATTCTCGCGCCTTTCATAAAGCCATACTATATGTACCTATATACTTTGCTCGGCGCGTCAATATACCGGGGACCGATTGGCAGTCCGAGGACCGCAGCCGCCTTTGTGCCCCTCCATTCCGGGCGACATATTCGCCCGTCGCGATAAATGGCAGGGATTTCCGCTATATATACACATATACACGGTCGTCGCAAACTTTCTCGACGCGACGCGCGATTTCTACATGAGATGTGCTAGCGTGTGTACGTCCTTTGCCCTTTGAGAAAGAGGAAGTGCGAGCGCTTGACAGAATGCTCTCTTCTCTCTGTACGTCGCTCGATCGAATCGCACAAAGCGATTCGTAAATTCCGACGGCCAAACGAGTATACGATGCAGCTCTTGGGAACGCACGTCGCTCTTGCTCGTAACGGGAATCGCTGCAAGAGAGAGAGAGAGAGAGAGAGAGAGAGACAGAGAGAGAGAGAGACAGAGTATACGTTGTAGATATATAGCCGGCGGAGCAATCGGGTGAATATCGGGGAATGGGCGCACGCTCGGCTTTTAATAAACCTGGAGTTTATCGAAAAATGGCCCGACAGTGCCGGGCGTTGGTTTTTTTTTTTTTTGGAGGGAGAGATTTCCAAACTTATCGATTGGCCGGATATGAATGAAATGTTTTAACTGCGCGCGCTTATTGCTACACGGCTATTGCTAGCTTTTAATCTTGCGAATATATACAAGGGACGTTTGTTTAAGCGGGTTAATTGCACCGATCGATCCTGGATAATATTAAATTGCGCAGACGAATTTTTTAGAAATTCGCGTTGCACAGGCTCGAATTCATTCGACAAAAATGAAAAATTCAAAAATTCTCAAACAGAATTTTTTTCACGAAATTTATATTTTATTTTATTTCTATATTTATTATATGCTTTTAGCTTCGTTTTTATTTATACAATGGTAGCCGGGTACCTTTTTTTAATTAAAAATTGGCCGATACACAAGCCACTCGAACCGTTTGGCCGGAACAACTCGTGTCATTCGAACGAAAAATAAAAAACGTTAGAATATACTTTTATTTTCGATCGCATTCTAGTTTCCCGACGCTCGAAATACTTTCACGTATTTATCCTCACTATATATGTCTGAACACTTTTATTTACCTCCACGTGGCGGACGATTGTACAATTGCATGCACATTCGTACGAAATTTCCCTTCCGTGTGAAAAGTTAGCTTAAAAAATTGCCGCCTGCCGTCTGGCTTGCGAAAGCGCTCGCGTCCGCGTTAAAAACGTCGAGAGTAGAGAAGTTATATAGGCGGTGTCGAAAAAGATGTTCTGCGCACGCGACGGGCCTAACGAAACGCCTCAGCGGTAATGCTAAAGCTGATTACACGCTGCCGCGGGGATAACGGATGGCTTTTTCGAAAATTACTGTTTGCATTATACGTTGTACGTAGTGTGTGAGGTTTCCTTAGCTGCGCTGCAAAATGCTTTTGAAACTGACATTATTTTCTTTTCAATATCTTTATAACAGCAACTTATTATTGCAAGTAATTATTGGAATGTCAAAGATATGTCGGAAACATTGTAACAGTCTATTACTAGTTTATTACTTATATTATTTTTAACTTTTATCGATTTTTTTGTTTATCCACTGTTTTCAAAATTATTCATTGGAAATGCAATACAATGAGAGACAGTAATAGAATAAAATTATAGAAATCTATTGTCTCCAACCAGATTCGGAGTGTTTTATTTATTACAAATGTATTATCTTGTAATATTCATTTTCAGTAATAAATGAATTGAATATAAAACCAATGAGATAGAAAATGAGTGACCATAATTGTATTCTATATCTGAATAGTAATTTATACCGCTAATGTACCATTTTTTTAAAACTTGTACACTGAGAGAAGAATATGTTTATATTTAACATGGTATTTTAACTATTAACATGGCATTGCAACTGTTAACGTATATATTTTAATAGTTACAATGCCATGTTAAATATAAACATTTTGAGAAAAAATTTCTCTCAGTATACGTTTAAAAACATCACACACGGTAATATACACTGAGAGAAGAATATTGTTACTGCTAACATATTTATCTATTTGAAATACAACTATTTGACATGTTTAAAGATAAAATGTGATATTGTAATAGTTAAAACATCTATATTAACTAATAGACATATTCAGATTTGAAAGTAGCTGATGGTAGAAGTTCTTGTAAATTGTAGTTTTTGAATCTAATAGTCAATTTTCTACCAGGATGATGTTATATAACAAAAAGGTTTGAAATTAAAACTCCATTTAGTTTTTTACTCCAACGTTTCGGACATTTTTATTGTTTATGCCGCTCATCAGGATAAACTATAAAAATGTCCGAAACGTTGGAGTAAAAAATAAATGATGTTTCTATTTCAAACGTTTTTGTTATAAAACAAAATCATCCTGGTAAAAAATTGGCCATTAGATTGAAAAACTACTATAATAAGCATATTGTAACTATTACAATATCAATGTTCTCAGGTAACATATTGAAATTGTTTATGAGAACATGGTAACTTAACTGTTAACATAGCATTATAACTTTTACAATGCCTATATTTGGTCATATTTAAACATACGCATGTTAACAGTTACAGTGCCATTGTTAACAATAAACAAATTCTTTTCTCAGTGTAGCGATGGACGTATAGAAAATCTGAAAATAGAAGACGATTCCCAGCTTCCTGCTCGTCTTCCAAGCTGACATAACAATACATTCCTCTCCACCTCCGTCTAATAACATCGTAGGCAGTGGTCTTCTCTCCGGACAATATTATAAGTAAACTTGCACCTACGCTACGTGCCACTGTCCGAGCTATATATGTATCCGCGCGCTTGTAATAATGCCGATTACGCAGGCGGGCGCGCATAGTCTCACGTAGTATCGCGCTCGTGACCGGACTGTATATAATACGTGTAGTGTGCATGCAGCAGCAGCGCGCTGCATAGCCATCAGCCATCTATACTCGTGCCGGGGCGAATTCCAAAGGCCCGCGCTGCAGCAGCCGAGACGACTGCAGCGCAGCGAGCGTTGCACTTTGCGCGCACGTCTATAGGGCCTATTTTTGACGAAACTTTATCTGTGTGCATGTTGAGGTTTAACGATATTGAAAGTGCGGCCGCGCGCGTACTGCAGAGGCTGGGTTTTATGGGACCGGGGCGCTTTTTAGACCGGATAGCCGAGCTGTTATCGTTCAGCCGATATATAGTTTGTAATGGGGCTCTTTGACGGGAATTACGTAATGACTTTGAGCGTTTTTTGGATGGTGGCAGTTAAAATTTCAATGGCGGTTAAGAAGTGATGAATGTATAAAAGTTTCTAGTTTGGGGATTCATTATATGATACGTTAGTTGTGGATGATGCGAATAATTTTTATATCAGAGTGTACGATTGTGCAGGCTTTTTGAATAAAGAATATTTGTATAAAATATCTTGGTGAATTTGACATAATATCCCGGTGATTAAGTTAAACTTGATAATAGTATGAAATACGAAATTATGGATACGCTGAAAATTTTTATAAAAATACTAACATAGAACGAAATATTATAATTTTCGATTATCTTTGGCTGTCAGTTTGTTAGTCTAAGTTTGTGATTTGTAATTAGAAATATTTTTTTCATTAAAAGTAAATTACGCTCAACGAGAAAGATAACCTAGAATTCAATTTCTTTTTTAGCCATCTACCTTCCAACGCGTGATGCGCATTTGCTGAACACTCAATAAAGTTCAAAGTTCAGCATTAAATTTATAACACTAGCTGTGAGCAAGGGTTGTTTGCGCATAAAGATTTATCGTGGGTTAATACTCCTCAAAATGTATTATCACGATAAAAGTTGGAAATGGAGAAATACTAAGAAAATCCTGTCTTCATATCAAAGCTTCTAATAAAATAGATCGTGTCTGTTACAACGGCGAGCTTGTAAAGTTCTTCGTAAAGTACCTGGAATTTCCAGATGTCATGAATTTCTTTCAAGTAAATACTTTTTTTCGCTCTACCATATTGAGAAATTTGACGCGAAATAAAAAATTAGGTTAAACGCGGATATGCTGCTAATATAAATCAGAAGCAATAGGTGGATTTTAATCATTCGTGTGACTGTTTTTGAAGTTGACCCAGATAATCATAAATTATACATTGATCAAAATTAAATTATTCTTTCTTCAAAGAATAAAGGATTCAATAGGCGGCAAACAGACCATCTGTGGTCATTTTTGTCGAAAGAAATTAAATATTATTGTTTAAACGTAGACACTGTCAGCAGTAGGAACGAAATTGGAATATGCATGTCTAGTGTCAACACGAGAGAGGCAATTCACGACTGTAATTTGTCATGGTGATGGTGCTGGGGAATACGTACTACCATAGCTTATATTTGCATGCATATGCTTGTTAAATGTACAGCTCTTCCCGGATTTCGAGCCAATGTTAGCGACAATGGTTGGGTCAATGATGAAATTTATTCAGATTGTAAATTCGGTACGTTCTACTAAAAATAGAAACGTGCATATTAGAGTTCCCATTGAAAAATAGTGTTATATTAATTTCTTTTGCACCTTACATGACAAATAAAATATGCTATTACTTGATGTTAATATATATAATCCAATTAAAGTGTACTTTTAACGAAAGTTAAATACGTTTCAAAGGAAGTATGCTGGTCGAATAATAATCCATCATTATAATGTATAAGTTGAACTTTTCTGCATCCTAACGTATTTCGAAATGACGACTATGTTCCTGCTTTGATGACAGATCGTGCACTTAATGAAAATAATGGTAATGTTGAAAATACTTCTCATTCACTTAAAAATAATGTTTTTAAAATAATCTCCAATTTTGTAGAAACGCCAACAACTTACAAAAATTTCTATTTCTTTTTAATATGCTATCGATACCGAAAATGGAAGTTTTGGAGACTCTAAGAAGAAACAAAAGACAAAGATCTGAAAAATGTAAATGCACTTTAAATTCATTGTCATAAAACAATTTAAGCCTGACGTGAGAACTTTGCTCTGTACCTTATACAAATTTTGGATCTTACAAGGGATTTAATTGGCAGGTATTACGTAATTTTCTCTTTTTTTTACAAACAATTTAAAAAATCTAAATACGAATTTAGGTTTATTGAATCTTTTTAATCTTATCGTTATTCAGATTCCTAACCCTCTTTCGTGCCTTTTTAATTTTTTTATATTGTAATTTATTATTTGCTAAAAACGTAATCGCCGCAGGAATCTTTTGAAATTCATTTTTTAGCGCACGGCTATGCATAATATTATATAAAACCGGTTTAAAAAGCAGATAAAAAATCTTCTGTTTTACATAATTTAAAAAAAAAAAACTTAATAGCCGCTCTTACTTAATTTTAAAATTTTTAACTCATCTTTTTTATTTTTAATATAGCGAAACACCATTTCGCAAACTCCCGCTGCCTCTAAAAGCGGGAGTAGCAGCGCGCATAAATTGAATTTGATCTCTGAAAAAGCCGCGCGAAAGACACGAAAAATCCAGCTCCGAAGCATCCATCGCCCACTTTACGCGCACTCGTAAACTACTTTTCCGTTCGCCGCCTCGAAAACGAGCCATTCTTTGCTGCCTCTCTGCTCTCCGCGCGCATCACACACACCGGAAGCTCTCACGTCGAGGCGTATAGCCTTGCTTTCTCCCCAGCGCTCTTTGCACACTCGTTCGCTCGTCTCGTATTCCACAAACTAGGCGGCGGCGGCGGTGACGGCGCGCCGGCGTACACTTTCATCCAATTAATAAAACCTCGTCAAAGGCGGAAGGATATGCGTGAGAGACTTCCCCGGTCACGTGCGTAAAAGGGGGTCAAAGTACATGGGACGTGGAAAGGTCGCATGTATTGAGACGAGCGAGAGGTGTATAGGTATATATAATTATTATACCTATACGTGCGTGGTCAGCTTGAACATGTGTGTGTGCGCGCATACGAGGGCTTAGGCTCTTTTACCAGCTTTCAACGGGAATTTCATGCGCTTTTACGAGACAAAGTTATGTGGGCGTGGGCGTGCGAGTCACGACATGATTAAGGCTAATGGCCTGCGATTAATCGGATTACCTTTATTAATCGTGGCTTACGAGCTATCCGGATTAATATCGCCCAGTAAACTAAGGGATGTATCGATTTTTTAATCCGCTGCTGACACAATTTTATGAAAATAATGCTATAATCAGAAAATTGAATAATGTAAAAAAAACACAATATATATAGTTGAACGATTTATTCGTTAATTAAATCAATTGTTTTGTTTTCTACTCTATTTTCAGCCACAGAATAGTATTGTACAATAAATCACTTTGAAAAAGTACAAAATTGAAGTATATATACTTCAATAATTAAATGGTAATTTTTCTCCGCGTCTATCACCAGCGTATTGCATTCGAATGAAAGGAGCCGCGCATGTAATATGTATGTAAGCAACCTTATAACTACAGTTTCTGCGAATGTAGAATTTTTATTAAGGAAACGATGATTAAAAACAATTTATCGCCAGACGTACAGATGACTATTCTAGACCTTTACGTAAGCCATACATCGGAGATATATATTTGCATAAATTTCTTTAACAACAACAACAACATCTTGTACTGGAAACTGGAATTCCGCAGCGCGCGCGTGTTTCCAATTACCGGTTTATATACGATGAAATTAATCATTCCTGCGACAACTCGCAAAATCGTCTATCCTCCTCTGCAAGATCGACCGATCTCGACTTTCGCTCGAGTGCATGCGCGCGAACATCTAAAGTTTGGGGGGCCACATCGGCGCGCCGATTATTCCAAGCGTATACGCGCGCGATCTTCCTATAGGCCAGTAGGTAGTCGGTTAGTTTGCGAATCTGCTGGGCGAGCGCGCAGGCGGCACAAAGCTGCAGTCAAGTTTCCACTCGGAATTAGGTGACCCGCTTCTGAAGGTCCGCGGAAGCTGCTCTTCCCGCGCGCGCGGCCGAAAAGCCGCGGCGCGTTAGAGAGAGAGAGAGAGAGAGAGGCGTGGACCACGCCGCGCGGGATATCGACTTTGTTTGCAAATCTGCAGTTATAAGTTGCACGCGAATCGTTCCGTATGATCTAGTTCGAGCAGCCTACTTGCAACTCTGGCTGTGTGTTTATATATATATATGCGTGTGCTTGTGCACGCGCTCCGTGCGCCTAATCTCGAGGCGCAAAGAGTAAAGTACTCGAGCGAAAGCTGAACAGCGCAAAAAAGAGAATTTCTCTCGCGCGCTCGCGCGCTCATCGCGTACTTAGTTCGATGCATATATATATAATGCATTCCAACTCACATAATTAATCGACCCTCGTTCGATTATCTTGCCGTCGGGCTTACTCGAGCAGTTTCAATTCTGCACTAATTACTCGGCTTTTTATTCCTTCGCGGAAAAAAGCCGACTGCCGTTGATAGGTGTGTGTGTGTAATATGTGTGCAGTGGTGCTACGGAAGTCGCTGACCCGTGAGGTTTTTTTTTTCGAGCGCGCGCGAACTATCGACGGAGGTGTTAATGGCCGCCGCCGTGGCAGTCTCGAGCGAATAATTATTTCGAGCCTTTAGTGCTCCCGTAACTGGAAAATGTATAAGCTTTTATCGATTGCGATTCTCGTTAGCGCACTGATTAAAATAGAACTCGTTTGATTTTCATGAATTTTTTTCCATGCAGCGATGCCGATAACGAATGTATATAGAATAAAAAAACTGCGCGTATACTTGAGGGTTTTAATTTATGTTGTAGACACTAGATGTTTAATCAAATATTAGTCACATATACACGTTATCTCTTCTTAAAAAAGTGATGCCCAGAAGAAGTGAAGCCTCTATGGATTTGATCTGTGTAATTAAGTATTAAATAAACAATAATCAAATTAATGTTGGCTGTAGTTTAAAAAAATAAATAACATGTTTTAATTATTTGTTAAAGTGATGGCCAGAAGTAGAAAAGTATTTGAAAACACAATACGATTATGTTAATATAATTAGAATAAATTATGTCAATATTATGTTCAGATTTTATTCTGTATTTAATATTTCACGAAAAAAAAATATTCGAATAAGCTTATAGTTTCTAGCATCAAAATTTTGTATTCGTTAAGAGTAAACGTATACTTCAGTATTATATCAATTATTAAAGATGCATCAAAATTAAAAGAGACAGATTTCCAGCTTGTAAGGAATAAATTATTCTTAGCATGTTTAATAAAAAAAGTACATAGAGCGCGCGTAGCGTGCGCATAGATTTGGCTAGTTGGTTATAAAATAGCAGTACGGATAGATAAAAGTTACATGTTAATTCTGTTTGTTTATACGCAAGAATAAGATACCTTATTAATTTGTAAAAACAGAAAATGCAAAGATTGATAATTTTTCTATCCAATTGTCCACGGTAATTTGAATATTTAAATTTAATCATTCGAAGCGTGCATTCGTCCACGTTACAGGTGGAACTTGAGCAACAGCCTACATAACGGTCAGTCCAAATTGGATCTAGCAAGTTTATTTTGTTCGCGCAAACAAGGTGACGTTGGTCAAACGAACGCGCGAATTTTTTTTTCAACGTGATGACGCGCGCGCATATTAAAGTGGAATTTCGTAATTCCATCATATTTTGGACAATTACGCCAGGAAGAACTTTAATTAACCTTGAACCAGTTTGCGGAAGATATATACGAGTCGCATGAAAATAATACGACTTGTTCCAAATTGCGAAACACATAATTTTTCGCATTATTACAGTATATCAACAACGGCGTTTTTATATATAACCCACTTTATTGCTATATAGAGATTTACCGAAATATATATCTGGGACGCACGCGAGCGTTCGCACGTAATCCATCCATATCAAGAAATCAAACGGCAGTATAGCCTTTGGCGAATCTGAAGCGTCGGCTCAATCTATATACCGCCCGCGCATTCCCGAAATAGTAGTCGATTCGACGGGCCGGAAAAAGTTCTCGACATATAAGTATACGCCTCCCTCTAACGAGATCGCGCTTGTCTGCCTCTGAAAATAAAACAACAAGGATCACGAGACGGGGAGAAAATTCGCGGCGCTCTATACCCCAAAAGCGGAAACGAGAAATCGATGAAAGCCAGTCGACGACTCATTTTCTCTCTCTTTCTCTTGCTCTCTCTCCTATACGTCGTTGCGCACGTGTAGTGTCAGGGAGCAAGGACGCCCGGGAGGACGAGTCTTGATGCGTGACGAGCCATCGTTCCCCACGTAGGCACATACATAACACACGCGTATCGCATGTACTACAGGTACTCGCTCCTCGCGGGAACCTGGAAAATTAAGTGGGCTCGGGAGGTCCCCGAGGTATGCGACGCCCGACCGACAGACACCGGCTCGGGGAATTTCGTGTGTCATTGATGATGGCTGCGCATCCCCCCCCCCCCCCCCTTTCCGCAAAATTGTAACATTTTGAATGGCTGGTCCTACGGGACTTTGGCCGTGCCGATGCGAGGCTTTTTTCGGAAGAGGTTTTCATACCCCTGCGAGTTTTAAAGTAATAGCTTCCGTGTTGCTTATTATTCCTGGTACAATTAAGTGCGAAAGTAAAGGTGAAGATTTATATTTTCTTTTTTACGCGGTGTGCGTACTTTTATGTAATAGTAGAGCTGTATTCATTATTCTGGCATTTATACCGAACAAAATGAACTAGATTTTCACTTCCTCCCAGAGGAAGCTTCGCAATAATAAAACAAAGTTTTGTAGACGAAATAAACTATTATTTGAAAATGTACCGGTAGCTACAAGATTGTTCATAAAAACATAATTTAAAAAAAATAGGTTTATCTCTCTGTATAAGAATACATAGAAATAAAATGCAAAAAAAAATTAATCTTTATCACAGCTTCGCGTCCGGGACGACTTAATGGACCCGTTTAACCGGATATGGGAGAGGCGTTATGTTTTTGACAGTATTGAGATAATGCATTATCTCCGGCGCGCCGCTTCTCAAATTATGCCATCGGCGTTGTAGGGGTCATACGGTCAGATGACGCGCAGCGATAAATTTGGGTGAACTCGTTGCAGGAAAAAGAGGTCGTAACTGAAGATACGATGAGGGAGATTCGCGATACATTGCTCGAAAATGTTTTTATAATAAACGTTGTTCGAAAGCGTAATAAAATAAAAAAAATAATGTTTTCTAGCAACAGGATAACGCTCTTTCCTTTTTCCCAACGCAGCAGCAGCAGCAGCAGCTAGAGCTGAATTTGATGCCTCAAGGGCTTTCAGCGTGTAAATTGCTTTTAGAGGCCCCTTTTATGCTTCGGAACTGTAAACGTAAAATAATGGCTCGAATCACATCAAAGGACTGTTTATGTGTCTAAAAAGCCGTGTGCGCCAAGCTGCAACGAGAAGACCCTTTCTTTTAGAAAAGTGCGTCTCACCTTAAAACGCATTAAGTCCGGGAGGATAAATGTCGACTCTTCTCTTTCGTTGAGGTAAAAAGGAGACGAAGCGCCACCGCCGCCGGCCGAGACGAAACGAACACAAAGGAAGATAGCGGCGGAAACGACGTTATACACGTATAGGGAGAGAAATTTAGACGACGACGACGACACGCCCCGGAGGTCTAAACAGATTACGTCATTGCTCTTATGTAGGCCCGTCTACGTCAAAAGCGCGTATAGACTCTTTTTTTTGCACGAAGCAAGAACAAAAAAGGATATAGGATACCCACACGACGCGGTGCTCGGTATTATTAACATTTTGGTGTCTGGTTTCGCGATGTGTCCTTGTCGGTTTTCCCCGGGCGTCGTCTAAATAACGGCGCTAATTGCTCCAGAGATTATCGGGCTATACAGGTATGTATGCTCGTCACTCGCGCACCGCCTGCCGGCGTATTGTTTGATGGGCTCTTTGCGGATTTTTTTTCGCATCCTTCGTTTCGAGCGGCTTTTTGCGCACGCGCGTTGCATAATATCGAAATAATTTTCCGTGTAGTCACACGCCGAGATATTTCCCTGCAAGTATGTTTAATGCACGTCATTGTCGTAATAATCATGCATGATGCAAGCGGGCATTCGTCATTAAAGCGTCATTAAATTCAACTCTGTTGAGGTAACAATTTTAAAAGTGATTGGTTAACTTGTAAAATTCGCGTTGATATGCCTAAAACGTATCGACAATTAAAACGCAGTAAGTAAGATAAAGGTTTCAGAGTTTTTTAGTGTTTTCACAAACAGTATGATAAGTAACTGTGTGCGTAGTTTACTCAAACAATTATTCATTAACACAAAGAGTCTCGTTTTTCCATTTCCAGTTTCAACTGGAAATGCTTGACGTACATGTGATTTTATAATTTGACTAAATTTTAAGTGCAGCACGGGTATTTCCGATTTTGTACTCGGAAATATTAATGATTCGATCTTTACACACGTTATTCATTGTTTTCATTTTATATTGACAATTTGAACAATTAAAATTTTGAAAGTAAATAATAAAGGATAGCTATAAAGGCTGCAGATTATTTTTAAAAGTATATGCAATTTTCAGACACAGGAATCCAATATGAAACAATAATTGAAATGACCTTTTGCAAATCGAGAATGTTTGAAGAAAAGTTCTTCAATTATGCATACCATAACAGGCAGGGCAGAATCACCATACATGAAAATACATATGTACTAAAGTTGACAAGACCCTGTGTGTCTAAGCAGAGGTAGCACCCATGATCTTGAATATATACATGCGCATTCATAGTGTCCACGTTAACTTGTAAACTTTGACAAGGTTTCTCTCAAGTTTTCTCTCTCACACCTATAAGGGGGTCAATCTTCTTTTAAAACTCACGTTATACGTACTGCAGCTTCGCTCCATAGACGAACATTTTTGACAGTGAATATATTCCGAGCCGTTCCATTTACATACTTTTCGCTGTAGCTCGTAAACTTATCGAAATTTCCGTTTGCATACAAAGTTCTTTCGATTAATGATCGCATTTCTCAGTAGCTCTTATCTCGCCCCGCTGCACGTGTAAGCTCTCCTTTCTCTCTTTCTCTCTATTTTTCTCCTTACTACTCGCGTATCTCTCGCGGCTCTTCGTTACGCAGATGTGGCTCTTCTGGTTCGTGGAATATTGCAGATCCGCTGAGTATGACGAAGGATGTTTTCGCGATGTGTCACATATCCGCACGATGAATCGAGATGAGCGCAGCGAAGATAAAAGAGATGATGGAAGTGAAGCAAATTAGTTCGTGCATGCGACATTGACATGAGGAACATCCGCTCGTAACGCCTGTACAACGCGGAAGCGTTGCTATTAATTTCTTTTTTGCTAATACGATGCGTGTTGAAGAGACGCGTGTGGTCGAACGGTTATACGATTAGAAAATAAGCGATCAAAAATTAATTTAGATAAGTTCAGTTTAAATTCGAAAAGATTTATTACATAATTGGCGTGAAGAGGGTTTTATGGTGTGTATAATATATTTTTTCAGTTAAAGGAAATGTTTTTATGACTATTACAGTTACTTTTTAATGATAATTTTGTATGGGTATAATTTAAAATGTTTTAATTTACTTCTTGTTCCTGATTCTAAAAAAGCAAGCGAGATTATGGAGAATTCATATACTATTTTGTATAATTCCATGATGATTTATTTACCTGATTTTTCTTTTTTTTTCTTTTTTTTTCATTTGAAATTGATTGAATATAGCATTTATAGTCAATGCGGTTAGTTGAACGAATGTTTTTATAATGATTGAATGTGCATTTTTTATTGCTTAGTTTCCGGGCATTTGTCTCATAATATATTGCGGTTTTTTCCTTTTTGTGTTGGTTCTAAACAGTAATGAAGGATTTATTTCAAATATATTTATTTATCTTTTATCCAGATAAAAGTTACGTAGAAACTTATTATGTCGTTATTATTACGTACTCAAAGAGAGGAATATTGTTTAAAAGAAACAAAACAATGTGAAAACAAAAACAAAACGTATCATTGCATGGAAATGAATCATTAAGGGAATATCACATTGCTTATGAAGTTTCCACAATGAGAAAAATACGTCTTTGAATCTAATAATGATTTCCTGAAAGTTAATGAAGCGTTGCAAGCACTCAAGCAGCAGTTATTGCTGCTTCGAAAGACACCAATTAGGCAAGTAAAAGTTAATAAAACGTCAAAATTCCAGATCATTATTAAAAAACATTGGAATGGAAAAAATCTGTGCTTCTTCGAAGATGTACCAACAAAGCGAGATTACAAAGATTGGCAAATGAAGAAGTTCCGAGGAGCATTTGTAAAGTGTACTACAATCTGAGCAAGGAAACAGGAAAACACAAGACTCCCGGGTCTAATTGAAAGTTAACGCTCAATAAAAGTTCGCGCCAGCAATACAATAAGCGCCCCGCGCTACTATACCCCGAATACCCGGCTGCGAAAAGAAGGTCAGCAAGAGAAGAAAGCCTCCCGGGCAAAAGAGAGACGCGCATGCATCGCGTGCCGCGTCCATTCAAGGAACATCACACATCATCTCCGCGAGATTTTACAAAAGCACCTGCATCACGCGGCTCCTTACGTTCCGCGGCATGTATAGAGGCTATATTACACGGATAGAGGCGCAAGGAACAAAAGAGCGGAAGGCGCGATGTGCGAGGGACCTCGGCGGAAATGGATCGTCCCGTGGGGCTCCGACCTCGTGCAGCCTGCGAAAATAAAAGGCATGCGAGAGAGAGAGAGCTGTAAGGAGATAAGAAGGAGAGGGGAGAAGAAGAGGAGTTCGCACATATACGCGCGACCACAGAAGAAACAGGTTTCTCCCTCCGCCCCCCGACTGTCCTGGGCCCCGAGAGGTAAAGTGTGCTCTAGTGCATTTGCACTCGCATGTGAGCGCCTCTTTGTATGCGCACCTATATTCGTGTGTGTGTGTGTGTGTGTGTGTGTGTGTGTGTGTGTGTGTACACGTATATATTCCTATCGCTGGACGTATCGGGAAGTCCCGCGCGTGTTGCTTGGCGTTCAGCTGATGCTCCGCGGTTGCACGACGAGTCGCACAGTAACGACAGAAAAGAGAGAGAGAGAGAGAGAGAGAGAGAGAGAGAGAGAGAGAGAGAGAGAGAGAGAGAGAGAGAGAGAGAGAGAGAGAGAGAGAGAGAGAGAGAGAGAGAGAGAGAGAGAGAGAGAGAGAGAGAGAGAGAGAGAGAGAGAGAGAGAGAGAGAGAGAGAGAGAGAGAGAGAGAGAGAGAGAGAGAGACGAACACAGCGCGTGATGCAGTAGGGGCCGGGATTACTTACACCGGACAGAAGAGTTTTTTTCGTCTTTTTTGGAGGAAAAGAGTGGAAAATGAACCATCAAAGTGCTAGCTTGCAGGAAGAAGGATGAGTCTTTTTTTCCTCGGCGCGTGAGTTTCGAAAGAGAAAACATACGTATACATGAGGTATTGTAATACTGCACATGTACGAAAGGAATAACCTACTTATCAGAAAAATGTACATTATTTTCGTATGTACTGTATTGGGATTTAAACTATATAATTTACGTTAAGGCTCCTTGAAAAAAGCACGGAGTTTCTTTTCTGTAATATACTTATATTAGGAGTTAAATGCAGCTCTTTGAAATTATAGTCTTTCTCCTGAAGAAAGCTACTGTGATATTATTGTCGAAAGATTATAATGAGATTTCGATACAACTAGTATAGAAACTAATTTAAGGGGGCTATGTTCGTAAATTGAATTCAAACTACCCAACCTGTGCCGGATAAACTTCTAAATCCTTCCAAATGACTTTGATTATAACTTTGGAAATTACAAAACTATAACAATCTTCGGAATTGTTTCTCCTGCGCTAATAGTAAAAACGATTAAATCATTCAAAATAGTACAAATATATATTATAGTTCATTTATATATATTTGCAGCAACTGTAATCCGTAAAAAGAATCAAGATGTTTACGATGGAACTAGAAAATTCACAATATGTCTCCACACGGCTCTCGCGCGCTCGGTGAAATCCAGAAGGCGCGAAGTGCACGATCCTCCCACCGAAAAATGCCTCGATCGTTCAGCGTCCTCGCGCTCCCGGGGCAAAATGGAAAGATAATGGGATATGGCGCGGGGCGGTGGCACGAGCGGAAATTGCCTGGGACTCCGGAAGCCTGTGTCGCCGCAGCAGGAGCAAAAATGAAAGTCGAAGCAGCCGGCGCTCGTGCGCAAGCTGGAAAGAGCGAGCCTCATGCGAGAGAGATGCATGTACGGGGCGGTGTGTATATAAAGTTCGGAAAAAGGACGCGCGCGAGTGAGAGAGAACGAGTAAAAGGACGAGAGAGCCGCGAGGGACAGATCGAGGAGGGGAAAAACGAACTCGTCTTACCGGTTTCCGAACGGATTCCAAGGCGCTCTCGAGGAGCGCGAGCGCGCGACCGCAAAATATGCCCCCTGCACGCTCTGGTATTTAATTTCTGTGTTCGCACGCGCGCGGAGGCCAAAGCCATGCACGAGTTCGCCTCTGTGGTCCAGAGAGGCGACCGACGACGGACGAGGCTTTCTTTCACGACTTTATATACGCGCGCGTCGATGGGGATCCTTTGATGAAAGCACCCGCCGTCTATGCTGCAGATTATTTTTGAGGAATTTTCGACTGAGTGGCCGTTCGACTAAAGCTTTGGTTTTCGTCTTTTTTGAAAAAAAAAAAAAAGAAAAAAAATTGATTTCATGAACAAAAAATATTTTTGATATCCTTTATTAATGTTCCACTTACTGTGTTAGATTTTTGGTCTTTGGGATAAAAATTTCTGGTACGTACCTGCAACACAAAAATAAATATAGGCGTTAGTTATACGGAAAATGTGAAAAATTGTGGTTTAAATGTTAATGTTTTTTTTTAGAAATAAGGCCACTTAAAAAAGTTACATCACATATTATAATAGCAGATGATATTCTTCAGTTTAATTTGTGCGGTAAACTAATTATTCTGTTTTAACCTCTAGTTATATAATCATTTTAAGTGGCAAACGCATGAAACACTACGAGAGAACGTTACGCACGAGTAGTGATATTCAAGAAAGTTTTTTGAGCGCACTTGTAACTGTGTTAGCTATTATTCACAACGTAAGTACAGGAGCCCTCGCGACCCTCATAAAATAGGCAGGCTGGAACTAACTTTGTTCATGTGTCTCTCATAGCACTGTTACACTTTTTCAGGCGGAGCCAACATTTTTCAACTTCCATTGACAGACATGCTTTTCCTACGCACTCAAACGAGAAATGTCAAGAGCACAGTTAAGTCGTCAGTTAATACTCTTTTATGGAACTGAAATTATTCCCTAGCAATGGAAATGAAAAAAAATTACCTTTATTAAATTTAAAATAAAACATTGCTTGAAAAATGTATATAAATTTTTCTTTGTGAGGAATATGTGTATTGAATGTGAAATGAAAACTATATATACACATACACACACACACACACACACACACACACACACACACACACACACACACACACACACACACACACACACACACACACACACACACATCCATACAGACATTTTCTAAAATCATGTGCTTCAAACTTCTATCACTCCTATTCGTGTTTCTAGAGCGATTTAACGAAACTTAAAATTTTACTATTACAAAGCTTCCTCTAGGAGGAAGCAAAATTGTTTCTAAAAGTATTTTATTTATGAACTTACAGCAGCTGTTTGAACATTTGTTTTAATTTTATAAGTCCTACGTTTTAATGAATGAAATTCATTTTTCACATATCTGAACTTTCAATGGAGATGCAGTTAACAATCGAACGAAAACCTATGCATGCCCAATGGCTCTATTTCTATCTAGCGGAGATTGCATCTGAAAGTGAAATGCAAAGTGAACGAGACAAACTTCATTCGTTTTGGGAGAATCAAATTTGAATTTTGATCATTTTAATCAAAATTATTTTTTTCTCTCCTGCGTCAAGAAGAGAAACGAGATTTGAAATGAGTATCCTTAAAGTGGTCTGAGTAAATTACTTTTCAATTAAACTATGTAATATCGACAATTATACAAATAATTTTACGATAAATTGCTAAAACACATGCTCGACAATAAGAATATTAATTATATTTTTAAAGGAAAAAGTTGATGATAACCAATGCTAGCTCAGTTATAATTATTATAATTTCAAGTAACAATTTCTTTTCTAAATGCCTGTTTTCTCTATATTTTGAGAAAAATAGTTAAAGTTTGTAAGTTAATTTGTAATAAGTAAAAGGAACTATATTAAATATGCAAATAGCAACTCATTGAATTTTCAGAACTTTAAAAATTCAATTTTTTCTCCAAAATGTCCAAATTTAAATTTTTAAAATTTTACATGAGTAGCTTGGCAGATAAATCTCCTGAATCATGAATGGAAATAAAATTTCCACCAAAGCTCTATGTAACATATTTTTCACTCAGACTATATCTTAAAGTTGAAAAGAAAGACGACTATTTTTCAAAATTAACTTACTAATGCACTTTTATATTAAAAAATATACGAGTTATTAAAACAACCCCGGAGCACATCGACAGATACCCGACCGTCGTAAAATTGTTTATGCGCTCCTTAAACACCTTTCTTTTTTCATCGACTATCTCGTTCGCCTCGCGTGGGTGCGCGTTTGCCTCTTTCATTGCTCTTATCGTGTAATGAAGGCGCACTCGCAGCAGCCGCATCCCCCCCCCACCCCTCTCTCTCATTTAGTCTCGGTGCGAATTGCCTTTACCTCGCGACTTTCACCCAAGACGCCTTTGCTCGTCAGCTCTCCTCTTTCTTTTCGCATTATTATGATGTTGCGCATGGAAATTATTGACTTCTTTCTCGGTTATCGTCGCTCCGTGGGGAGGGAAATTGAAAAACACTCAGGCTGAATCCGTCGTTTTTTGTCGCGCGTCACTCTTTTTTCGCGTCATCGCAAGCAAGTACATACGGCGCGCGATTATAGGGCACAAAGCTTGTTTTCCCAAGCGCGTATCGCACGTTAGAAAAAAAAACAATAGGCGGTCCCGTGCGCAAGCAAACGAGGTGTCAGAGAGGACGGAGAGCTGGGAGGGTCATTTAATTGTATTTGTGTTTGGATTTAGGGAATGGAAATCTCCAGTATTGATTTGCGAAATTTGATTAACTATCGGGTTTCAACGATATTGCGCTGTATATACAGTGCCCTTAAACAAATATTTGGCAAAAAGTAGCGCGTGCTATATATACGGATTGCGAGGCATTTGCAACCATAACAAACAGTTTTTTGAAATAATAGACAACTGAAAAAAGAAATAGAGTTAATGTATTTGAAGTGTTTGCTTATTTAAATTTTAGTCCCATTAATCTTCAAAATAATGTTGATCACAAGATAGTAGATAACAGGATTTTACATTGAAAGCTTAATTTTATAAAGTGCAGGAAATAATTGCTCTCCAAAATTACAATAAAAGTGTCTTATTAATGAACATTTTACGATGTTAAAATGGATGCCACTTCGCTCAACATTTGCAGCAGAAAAATTAATTACATTACTGTACTTAATAATATCACTGCCAAAAGAACTCTTTTCATTGCGTATTTTATGACATAAGATGTACCTCGGAGCCAGAAACTTTAATGTAATTTTATTACCCAAGAACCACGAGGTTATAAAATATGATTACCATCTTTAAGATGTTTTGTTTTGCTTATTGCAGTGTAAGAATTCATGTTGCAAGTTCATTAACGCACAACTTGCATTCGGCAAAAACATCTGTCATTATAAACAAGTTTTTTATTTTTGTGTTCGATTGGTGCATTTCTATGATTATTATTCATTCTTAGATTTATTATTTACAAAAATAGTTATAGTAGTGAAAATTGATATATTTACAATATTTAACTTTGAAATATTTTAAATGATGTTTTTCCTTTATTATTTGGAAAATATTGTTTATTTATAGTCATGATCCTTATTATTAATTTTATTAATATAATTGTTATATAATATGTGTACAAGTTTACACATAAATGTAAAAATCAAGCAATGTCGTCGGAAGAATAGTAGATTATGCACCTAGGGAGTAAAGTAGGCTGTGTACGCCCGCGAGTGATTTCATAGCCCTCATTAATACCCGAGGGCAGTACACAATTTTTTGCTAGCCGGGAAAAAAATAGACACACGAGCATAAGCATCGCAGTTTCTAGGAGGGAGTACATGTGGCGTTTTATTCCCTGACGCCAGGGAGTAAATACGCGTGGTATGCGAAAAAGAATATATTGTTGTAACATAATGTCAAAATGATGAATTCAATATTGAAAAAATTTCCATTGCTATACGCACAAGAATTAATTTTTTCAAGTAATAAAATACCTATAAACAAAACATCCAGAAAATGAAGAAAAAGGAATAAAAAAAAAATGTTGGATGTCTTGAACTTATACGCTTTCATTGAGAGCAAAATGGTCAATTTACTACGTTTTTATTCTAATACACACTCTATATATACTTGATATATATCGCAAAGCAGCCAGTGCCAAAGAATTAGCCAACGCGCAGAGTGAGCCGTACAATGGCTCGGTATCGGAATGTATACATGCCGAGAAGTATTATTTTCTGTAACAAGTACACCAGCTATCGTGAATCGGGGGGAGGGAGGTGCGATTAGAATCTCGCACGCTTTGAAAGTTGAAATTTCCTTTGTGTGCGCGGCGCTATAAGGTACCTATATACCTAGCTCGCATGCGCGCGCGCGCGCCGGGGAATGTGCATATAACACGGCGAGTCGACCGTAACGAGAACACGGGAAAAAATCAATCCCCCCGTAGTACACGACTTTTTCCCCCCACCCATCAGCCAGCCCCTACTCTCCATTCAACGATTCGTGCGTCATCGTAATTCATCATCCTCGTGGAGGATGGTGCACGTGATCTTTTTCTCTACTCTCTTGCTAGCATGTGATGCATATGATACACGTGCGACCGGTAGGTATGTGTGCATATATACCTACGTGTGTAGAGTACACGCTTCGCTTGAAGCGTCCTTCTTTCCCGTGCGCGCGCGAGTTTCATTTTCCTTTCATCTTTCATTTTCACGCTAGCTATGCGTCCGCCCGTCTGTTTAGAGCTCGCACAGGTGAACTCGGCTTTATACACGCGCTGCTCTGCCTGCTTTGTAAATGTTTTGGCATTTTATGTAAAGATTAACTCCCTTTTCAAATGTCGACTTTTTTTTAAAGAGTTCTATAATGGAAGGTTTTGAAATTTGATCCGAAATTGGAAAATATTTTAATTTTGTTAATAATTTGCATAAAACAATAAAAAGTATCATTTGGTAAGCAAAAAAGTTGAGCGGTTTTTCGATTTCACCGTTTTGCTCTCTCACTTTTTATTTGTTCTCTGTGTAACTGGATTCATGGTAATACTCGAAAGTTAGTTTTATTCAGTTTGAAATTTATGCATTAGATTTTATTGTTGGTATTTCCCAAAGAAAAAAAGGAATCACCAAAAATGTATGGGACGTAGGACTATATGTAGCATAGATGGTACCGGTTGCTTTATTTTAATTCTTTTTGTCAAGAGCAAATCGTCTCTTTAAAAAATGAGGAACTGAAGGGTGCAGCCTTTCCGATGATTTGACTGGTTAATTACAATTACCTGATAAATTTGTACATATACTTGCAATGAAAAATACTAGAGGCGGTAAGTACCCCTTTTGAAGCGTGAACGCTTGCATTTTCAATATTTGGAATGTATCAAATATAAGTTCTTTTTATTTAAAATTTAAATATTGCAAATATTAATATTGAGTCATTTTTATTACTTCACTATATAGAATGTAAATTAAGTTTAAACAAGATTTTAATAAAGTAATTATAAATTTTGTAATTAATTAGAAATTATAGAAGAATTTATTTCCGTCAAAGTTTATTTCAAAAGAATAAAGGAGGTCATAAAAAATTTGTTTAACATTAGTAAATATTTCAACAGTATTATCAATAGTTTAGAACTTATAGCGGTTTGAAATGTAAATTGCAGTCAAATTTTCGAGTCGAATTTTTTTTACTTTTATGGATCATACAATAGACAAGAAAAATGTTCACTAAAAAAGACACTCTAACATATTAAAAAATATTCAAAAAAGTTGCTACTTTGAAGTCCAATCATCAGGCACAAAGAGTCGTACACGTGTAAAACGAAAAATGAACCAGAGAAAACAAGATTGTATTTGCCTTTTCAGAATTTATAAAAGCGTTATATTCTTCCAAAGCTCTAGCAGCTCAAAATTGGCAAACAAAGTACAAGAAATACACTAAGAAATAGTGTAAACCCTGCATGGACACGATTTTTCATGTATTTTTGTGTATTTACAAAGCCCTTCCTGGTTGAAGACAAAATTTAATAAACAAATTAAATGAGGTTACGCCTTTACCCTTAATTAATAGCCGCTATAATCTCAAATTTAAAGACATTATGAAATTTTAGTGCTTTGGAGGAAAATCAATGATAAAATCTATGCCGCTAACGGCGTTGCAAATCTGTAAGCGCGTAGTTATGGAATCTCTTCTGCTTCTATCCTCCTGCAGCTCTCCGTTCTCTCTATACCTATCTTTATCCCCAGCGTGCGGCGGCGGTTCCTTTTAAAAGAGCTCCCCACGCCCGTTCGCGCTACAAACGTGAAATGCCACATTCGCCATTCTTTCCACTCAAATTCCCCCCGTTCACGGATACGCCTATACGTAGACCTATAGGAGCAGCGCGGCTCGCGGTGTTGCTGCACCTAGCTTTTAGAAAGGCACGCCGCAAGGTGGATGCACCGCCCGACATGCCGGCTACATACCTCTCTCGGTCTACACTGCCATAGGCTGAATGAGGGAAAGATAAAACGAATCGGTTGGGCAAGCGGGCACTTGGATCCTCGTAATAATGATGTCACGGGTCGCTGCATCTTGAATTTCAATCAACTACGTTCAAAGGGTTAATGAGCTTATTCTAGTGCACGGGATTGTTACTTAATAGAAGAGAGTAATCATCATTGTTCTGAGAATTTCATTACATTGTATCGTAGAAAAGATTAATAAAACTTTTTTAACTTTCTTATAATTATAAAAAGTCATTTTTTGAGGTAAAACATTATCTACATTCTTAAGTCAAATATTTTTGGCGTTTGAGTTGTAATAAGTATATATTTTATTAAGAAAAAATTGTGGCCCAACGTTTTGTTTTGGTTTTTTTCACCTTAAATTTTAATTACGGTATATCTTCTAAATAAAAAGGTTCAGTACACGTCAGAAATGTATTGGATAATTTTACATGTTCAGCAGCTACCAAATTAATATTGGGAGAATAGTTACAGGGCCAAAATTATTATGATGTCCCCGTCTTTGTTAGTAGTACCTATACAATGCTGAGCACAAATTTGAAGATTTCTTCATGTACTATATGTTGCATTAATTAAAATAAATGTAAAGATACATTTACGTGTTCTTATAACGCACCAAAATCACAGAAGAGATTAAGATGGATATAACTAAAATATTAAGCGTCACGAAAAGTAAATTTTGTATTTCCTTGGATGACTAAATATTTCTTGATAGAAAATTAACGATATTTTATACCTATAGGTAGTTAACGTGTTAGTCAAATAGAAGTATTTTCAGTAAAAATCAATATGTAACAATAACACAATGCACCTAAAAGTAGTATTTCTAGTAGTTAAAATATAAATGCCAATTAAATTGGCATAGCAGAATATTGTTCTTAGTTATAAAGTTAGGTAAAATAATAGGTAATTTATATGATTAACATTTCTACCAGGGTTATTATTTCAATTAAAAAGATAATTCTCTATTTTAAAGACAGTTGAACAATCGTGATTTCTTTATTAAGCGTTAATATGTATCCCTATAAATCACTTTACTGACAGAGTCGTCATAGCTGTCGATATCGGCCAACTTTCTCCTATATTTGTTAAAAGATGTAATTTACTTACATATTCAATTTTTTTTATTATCAATTAATATAATAATCACGTATTCGAAATTACCAGTTCGATATTCAAAACCTCATTATTCGTACGTTTATAGTTCGCCGTCTCTATGAACATAATTTGCTTTAAAGTCCATTGTTCTCTATAATATACTACCGCAGCGTGTGCTGATCTTTTAAACATAACCGATACTTACACAGCGTGGCTTTCAACCTGTAATTTGATAAGTCTAACCTTGAAATTTTTTACGTATCCAAACTATTTAATATAGATGCTGTCAGAGATCATAAATAATTTAATAAAATACTATTTTTACTGATTTGCAAACATGAACAATTTTGAAAAGAGCTCAATGTTAACTTTAATGAAAGTAAAGTTACTGAAAAATGAATTGATGGAAATACATAAACATTACTTTTGTAAATCAAAAAGGTATTTACTATATAATCATTAGACGATATCTACTCATATATTTATAAAAAAATTTGCGAGATATACCTATGTCAACAGTGTGAATAAACCTTTCCATCTAACCTCGATCTCCAACTCTCCTGACGAATAAAACGTGAGATTAATCTCACCGTATGGGTAAACCGGGCAAAATAACTCGAGCCGACACTTTGATTTGCTTTACGGATCGTCGTCACCTGGCGTAACGGTATATCCATATCGCCTTGACACGCTCGATACATAGCTTTTTCCCTCTCTCGTTCTCTCGCACTCTCTCTCCTTCCTGCTCCGTCCGTTCGTCCACTGTTTTCGCTCAATGCCCGCGCGGGTATACGAATTTCCATCCGGTCGGTCGAATGCGAATTCCGTAACGTAGGATACATGAGCGGTTATGACCGACGCGTGAAAACGGACTCCCTCCGTATACCGAATCGTACACCTCGATAACGCGAAATTCACGCGCTCGCACGTGGCGAAAACAAACGCTGGAGTCGTATACGGGTGTCGTAATTCCCCGCTCTATCGTCCCGTCGCACGCCGTGTGTAATCACATCTTTTTGTGTGTGCCAGCGATTTTGTGCAATTGTTTTACGCTTTGAGTTAGCCTTTTTTTCTCTCGTCGTTGCCTTATTTCATCGCGAGAGTTTGTATGCAAGTACTTGCGTTTATATAAAGCTGATTATCCAATCTTCTCTTCCTTGACGTACGTCTAACATTATTTATTGTGTGCGGTAATGGATGTTGCGGAGCTGCTGCATTTCCTTGAAAATTAACTTGATAAATGCAGTTTTCGGTAGAGAAGATCCAAGCACATTTATATAAATTTATGGTGCTTTAGTCTCTTCTGAAACTGAAAGTAAATTTTTCGTCGAATAAGAGTAACATTTATTATTTTAATGAAAAACAAGATAAATTGCAACATTTGTTATTTCAATTGTTTGCAATGTTTTCAAGTTTTACGATCACTCTGAAAATATTTAAGTTTTATTACATTACAAAGGAAGCAAAAATCGAAACGTGAATTACTAGGGTAACAGATTCAAGTGCAGAAACTGTAAAAATCCCAAGTTCATTGAATTTTTCATAACAAAAATGCCTGTCTTTAGTCGGATCTCTGTCTACAGACAACGTGATATAGAACACCGAAAATATATAAAAGTGAGCTTTTTTTGCGAAGTATAATTCCCTTGACGGCATATCAGCCTGATACAAGGCAGGAGTAAAAATCATCCAACTTCTTCGAAATAGTGCTTTTGTTTGCACCCAGGTGGATGTGCGCGCAAGACAGCCCGACGCGAGTATAAACGCAACTCCGGCGCATAAAAGTAAATATTGCAGCAGCACAGCTCGCAGACTCGGCATTCCGTGAACTCGCGCGCGCGCGGGATTGCGCTTACGTATGCAGCGTCATACGTCGCCGGAATGAATTAGTCTGCTTCGGCGGCGAATTAGTCTTGGCGCACCTGTTAGCGATTATATAGGGTGAGCTTAATGCCTGCTGTTATTGCGAGCACGCGCGGGGCCCCGACCTTATCGACGGAAATTCGCTCGCGTGCGAGAGAGGTCGAAGGTAGCTAATTCCCTGGTTCCCTAACGCCGTTTCGTTTATGCAGCGACGGTATAACGGATGATTTTCTGATTAATTGCGTGATGTAAGATTTAGAGGCGGAGTTTAAGAGACACACGAGAACGAGATGGTTGATGAAGATTATGAGCGTGAGAGTAAAATATCTCGTGGGACTTTGGATTTTTGTGTGAAAGATTATGAATTCTGGAAAATACGTAATTTGCCGGTGTAAGAATACTAGTTCGTATATGGTCAATAGTTGAATTATGATTCGTACTTATAAATCATACTGGCTTCAATGGTCTTATCTATTTACTATTACTGTATAAACTTGCTACTTATACTTATTATACATTTATCAGAATCTATGTACACAAATGATTATAAGTATCCAGATATTTAAAAGAAATACCAGTAATTAAGTAGATTAACAAAATTATTATTGAATTAAAAAAAACCTTTTTTATCAAATTTATATCGTTCGTAATAAAAAGTTAGGTCTTTAATAATGAAGCTTTTTATTATACTAACACATTATCAAATTTTTAATTTATAGTATTCCAATTTAGTATAATTTAGAACATTTTCAAGGTTCGATTTCACGCTGAAGCAGTGCTGTACAAACACAAAACGAAGCTTATATAGCTTGAGCTAGGGAGCGCAATTTGCGCGAGTTATGGAGCCGCTCGTGATCGAAGATGCTATTTTAATCTTCGAAGAGATAAAGTGCGCGACGGTAATTCGCTTTTCTTTCCGCGGTGGCGGCGATGGTGGAGGGCAATTGCCATAATAAAGGCTCTCCCCACGAAGACATTGATCAGAAAGGAGACTTTCGTCGACCGTCAATCTTCCGTTATATTATTAGAAAATACCGCCCAGCCACCTGTCTTCAGGTGACGTGGCGATTATTCTGTCTTGTCGTAAGAGATTGCTTAGATGGAATTTCAGGTTAACATGGGGGAAGCTCGTTTTCTATTATATTGATGATATTTTGATGACAAACAACGGTTGCCTTCAAGAAACATCTTCACTATTAAAGAACTCCATTCATCAACAGTTAAATACCTTATCTATTATATTACATTGCGCTAAATATAAAAATAATTTCAGACTTCTGGAAATCGATATTACTCAGGTTTTAGGCGGATTTTTTCTCAGCTAAAAATGAAGCCCTTTTTTCTTTTTAATATTCTACGCATTTGTGTTTGCGTAATATAATCGTGGGTTTTAACTGAATCACCGCAGAACCGTTGACTTTATAATTGTATTTGTTGTTTTTTATTAACTCATACAAAGTCGAATCACTACTTTGATTACTACATCATAATTACAATTACAATTAAAAATTAATGTGAATTAGAATCCCTCTATAAAAATGAAATTGAAACGTTACGCTTTATTGCGCGCGCATCTCATGACGTAGTATCATGGCGTCGTGTAAGAGAGAGAGAGAGAGAGAGAGGCAGAGATAGATTTGGCACGAAAAACGAGTGAAGGCGCGCGTAGCGCGTCCAACTTCTAGTACTCTTTAAAAAGCCTGTAATAAGTGCATTATAAATATTAAGCCTTAGTAACAAAATCTAATATACTACATTTATGTGCGAAATTATCTATATATCCTATCAGTAACTATCTCATATTATAATAATATGTTGTGTATCAAATACTCACCCGTTGGTAATTAAATGATTGAAAGCTTGCATCAATATAAAAAACCGCTGCCAATTCATTGGCACGTAGCTTCCTCAAACTTAATTTACTGATTCCTTTAATTAATTTTTAATTCCAATATTTAAAATTTAATACTTCAGAAAGACAGAAATAACAAAACTCCAACATAATTTATTCAAATTTTTATAGATTATACATTTCCACAAAATTTCACATACATAAAATATATATCACAATTGCCTATAAATTTGCAACTGATATTTAGAGCTAAATGTCTAGAAAAATTTTAACCTCAAATATCTCTGAAATTTATGAACCAATCACTTTGCCAAAAGAACTCATCCGAAAACTATCAATAACATACCTCTACAATGAATTTTGAAGCGAATAAGACAATTTTACTCTTGTAATAGTTGAACATATAAAACTCATTTTTTTCATTTTTCAATTTTTACGTTTTTGTTAATAACAAAAGAACCGTGATAGCTAGAGAATTGATTTTTTTTAGAAAATATAGGTAATTTAATTCTCTTTCGAATACCACCCATCCCATTTAGATACATAGAGCGGTTCTCGAGAAATTACGATTAAAAAAAAATTTTTTTTTAATTTTAACCTCAAATATCTTCGAAATTTATGGATCAATCCTTTTGCCCAAAGCACTCACTCGATTGGTATACAAAATCTACCCCTACAAAGAATTTCAAAGTGATTGAGCCAATTTTATTATAGTTATTGAACGACAAAAAAAATCACTTTTTTTTATAAATTATTTTTTTTCTCAAAAAATAATGAATAAAAAAACCTAAAAATTTAGTAAGTTATAGTACTTAATATCCTTTATAATCAAAAAAATATTCATGTTAATATCTTTTTTTAATTTCGAAATATAACCTATTTACAAAAAATTACGTTTTCATCAATAACTTATGACGAAATATAGCTACCGACTTCTTTTTTTTTAAATTGTAGATAATTTTATTCTACATACAGAGAATTCATGATATATAAACAATATTTGTTCTAAATATTAAAAAAATCGAAAAAAAAAATTTTGAAAATTAAAAAATGGCTATAAAAAAAAATTAAATTTTACAAAAATAGAATATTAACCCCAATTGTGGAAGCAAAATCTAAAAAAATGATCACTCTCCCGTTAAAATCGGTCGAGTAGATCATGAGATATCAGCGTACACACACACGCACGTACACACACAGAGACACACACAGACACACACACACGCACGCACACACACACACACACACACACACACACATACACACACACACACACACACACACACACACACACACACACACACACACACACCCACACCCACACATACATACGGACATTTTCTAAAAATAGTGTATTTCGATTCCAAATTTGCTAAATAACATTTCTAACACATTATTATCTCATAAACTTTTTTTTTACTATCAAAAAGCTTCCTCTATGAGGAAGCAAAATTGTATTAATCCAAGAAGAGAAGATTTATCTCATTTTGACTGTACAAAATACACTGCATGTAAAAGTATGACGACATTTACCTTGCAAGTTTCCAAGCAAATTTTCGATAAACGTATAGTTAGGTATTTTTATTTGGAAAAGGCGGACATCAAACGAACCAATGAATAAGCGAATATTTTTTATTAGCCGACGTTTCGGGAGCGTTAGATATACTCCCCTCTTCAGGGCTACAAGATATGTAAAAAATGGTAAATGTACAACGTCATGATATTTTTTTAAATAAGAAAAACAAGTCGGAGAATTCCATAAAATTTTTTACCATAAACAATTATTCAGTCATTATTAAAACATTCGGTCCTGCCGCACATACATCCACGAGAACTACACCAAACTTTGAGGAAAACGTTAAGAAAATTCAAAATTTAAAAATAATATTGTATTGAATTAAGAATAAAATAGATATCAAACTGTAACTTACTACCAACTTATGCGTAATTCTCTCATGATTACTATCGGATAAGGCGAGTGCCATCTCCGATAAATAAACTAACAATGAGAGGCATATGTGACTTGTTAAACGGGGGAACAATAGGCGATTTGGAAAAACTGTTGGGGATCACGGGTAGGGAGGCAAGAGCTGGAAGTGGGAGAAACGGTACACAGAGCTGTTCGAGTGATATAGCAGAGCACGAAACGAGGAAGTGGGCAGAGCTAAGCCTATACAGCGAGAGAGTCCTCGCTAAGTAAACGTGCTCGTGTGTGCCACTTCCACGTTCACGTGCGCTCCCAATCATTCGGCAGGCTCATGGACGTATAGAATGGGGAAAAGGAGTATGGAAAGGCGAATGCACCTGTAATAAATAATAATAATTACTACATTTTTACATATCTTGTAGCCCTGAAGAGGGGAGTATATCTAACGCTCCCGAAACGTCGGCTAATAAAAAATATTCGCTTATTCATTGGTTCGTTTGATGTCCGCCTTTTCCAAATAAACTTAAATATCACGAACGTACTTTAACGGTATAGTTAGGTATATTGTCAAATGCACGTATTATGTATTATACACGAATCATTATTATGCAGTGATTGAAATGAATTTATGAACGTAAATTTTAAAATTTAATATGAAAAGTAGATTGACCCGCAGTATAAGTTTCAAAACACTTCGTTGTGATTATTGTTTTGTTTTGATACCTGACTAGAGAAATTATATCCCGTTATATATGTGCGTATATAATTTGGGTATATTATCTGTTGTACGAATAGCGGAGGCGATTTATAAAAGTATGTATTGGAAATATTATTCTCTTCATGCTCAACATCTCGAATTTGATGTATCAAATCGTATTATGAAGGTTCCTGCGATATAATGCCTGTATAATTATATTTCATAGCTGTGGGGCATTTTCAATTGTATACCACAAATTAAAGTATCAAGCATTGTCAGCCTTTTATATAAGTGTATTCGTACAAAAAATATGCCCAACAAAAATCAAATAAAAATGTGAAAAAACAAGTGTTAAATGACTAAAAAAATAGTTTATTCTATAAAACAATTCAAACAAGCCCATTATTAACGGTACAAAAATATTATAAATAACAAAACAACTTTTCATATAGAAATATACATTTTTCTTAATATTTGAGCGCCATAATGAGTCTACATTATTTTTTAACAATTTCTTTCTTAACAATAGTCACACATGACTACAAATAATGTACACGATCAGGGTGGAACTCGTCGAGCAAAGCCTGCACCGCAACATTGTCGATTTCTCTCCAGGTCTTAATCAACAGATTGTACTTCTCGCTGTACCAATGGATATAGCGACGGTCCAGCGTTAAGATCCTAAAAATCGAGCCAAGATACCGATCGACCTTCATCGTGGCCTCGATTATGTCGAAAACATCACTAGACTTCCGCCTCAAAGACACTTCAAAGACTTTAGCGACAGTCCTCAATATGTTTTCACTGCCGAACTTATTGATAATATGGTTCAGGCTTTCTACTAATTTGATGCCGAATTCCTCCAGATTCTCTGAAATGAGACTATCTTTGTATATCTTCATCAAGATGTAGTAGTACGGTAGATGGGTCGCAAAGAAGTCGTCATGAATTTCAGCATCTCGTCGACTACTCTTATACCTTTAGAACAACTTTTTTCTCATTGCCTCGGTTTAGTCCCTCGTAAACATTTTCGAAGAATTGACGAAAGTCATCGTTGATTGTTTCAACTTGATACTGGCAAGCTTGCTTTTTTACGGATTTATCAAAGTCTTTCGCTTCTTCTTTCAGAATGGCTATTAAATTCTTCAATCTCTCTTCGAGCTTACTTTCATCGGACAATATGTAAAGATTAATTATGAAATTATTATTATCCGGTCCTCAGGCATCTCGTCAAGTTTCTTTAGCAGCTCTACTATGAAATTGGCGACGAAGTTCTTATCAACAAACTTTATCTTATTCAGGCTCGTCAAAACGGTTACATCGTCACCAGTGAGACCGTTAATACACATCTTCACCATTTCCAACTCTCTTGGCTCGCCGAATGTTGCATCAGATCGAAAATCATTTGCACCATCATCTTGCGAATCGACTCGTTCTTCTCGGTACTCCATATCGTCGCGCGGTACGAAGAAAGACCAACTTGGAAGTTTATACAGGCGAAGAAAAGCCAAAAATGCATCTAAGACGAAGAAAAGCCAGTTTGGCTCTTCCTAGATGAAGAATAAGGCTAGTTTGCGCCCTCCCAGACGAAGAAAAGCCAGTTTGACTTGTCTCAGACGAAAAAAAGCCAGTTTGCGCCGTTCCTGCGGAGGAAAAATCCCCCAACTGACTGCATCTAATCAATTACTAGTTATCTTATTATCTCGACGGATAATCTTTTTATCTTTTTATCTTTTTTAAAAAGATTTTTAATCTTTTCGTTATCTTTTTATCTTTTCTTATCTTATTATCTGAAAGTTATCTATAAGATGCCATCTAAATGTTACTTTCGTTTGTGAAGTCAAACTGACTTTTCTTCGTCTGGGAGGGCGCAAACTGGCTTTTCTTCGTCTGGGAGGACCCAAACTGGCTTTTCTTCGTCTTAGACGCGTTTTTGGCTTTTCTTCGCCTGTAACTTCCAAGTTGGATTTTCTTCGTACCGCTCGACGATAACTTGATCAATAACATCCCAGACTCGGCTTTCAAGGCCAGCTGGAACATCATCTAATCCCAACTTTCCTCACGGCGATGGCCTTATTCTCTACGAGTTTACCAGCGAACTCAAGAATGTGGTTGACGAGTACGCACTGTCCTATGTTCATTAGCACCTGCAATGCGAGGAGCACAACTTGTATAAGACTCCGCGAGCGACCGGTGGGTTTGTGCAGTTCACAGTCTGTATCAATGGCGTGGTCATGTCATACATCTGCTTTGTCTTCTCGCTCTTAAGATTAATCGTCTTGTCCTTCGGCAGGTACGGCTACACAATCTCAGGGAAGGCGTCACCTTCCAGCAATAAATCTAAGATTAAGATACTGCCCTGATCCTTAATCTGGTGGAGACACTGTTCAACGAATTTGATTGCTATGACCTGATGGCATTTCATGGCTGTGATGAGTTTCTGGTACAACTGGGCATCGTGCTTCCGTAGTATGCTCCTCAACTCCGAATATTTGGTTCGGTTTTTCTTCTTGTCAGCCTTATCGCTGCTTTTTAGCACGTCAATCATAAGTTTTACCAACTACTCATAACTTTTTATCGCGAACTTGGCATATCTCACCTCGTTGCCCTCGGAATCCATGGTAGCAGGCGTCAAGCTCTCGCTGTATCGTTTTTTCGACTGCCCCATATACATGTTCTTTACATTGAAGTTGTGGATCGCCTGAACGAGATACAGTACGAGGCTCAGCTTGTTTTCGAAGTTGTTCCAGGTGCTGTGTATAACGAGATATTTCTTCGGTAGCACTTCCAGGAGTTTCTGCAGGCAATTATGTTCAAGCTCCAAGCAGTCACTGATGAATTCTCACTTCATGTTATGTTCCAAATAACATTCTAGCACTACACTGACAAGCTGTTCTAAGAAATTCTGGCAGCCTTCACTGGCGGCGTTGGTCTTGCAGTGCTTTATATAGAAGTGGGGCGCATTCTTAAACAGTTCCTCGTAAACGGGTTTCGGTGCGGTGAAGAAATAGCCACGTAAGTAGGCTCGCTGAAGAATTTCTCTCAGTACTGTCCAGTGCGTGCGGGACAAGGTCTTTAGGTCAAATGAGTTCATGAGTTTCACAAAGAACTTGACAAGCACAAATGTCGGCTCGTTCTTGTGTCGTACACTGAAAAAAATTTGGCACGGCGTCTGTTTCCATCACAGTTCGTCAGCGCCCCCTTCGCTGCGTGTGTCAGACCACCCACTTTTGGCACAGCGTTTGTCCCTAACGGGAGAGGAGCTGTGCCAGTACGGGGCGCGCGATGCTTTTACGGGACAGGAGCTGTGCCAGTACGGGGCAGGAGATGTGCCGAACCGCGGTATAACATTCGACCCTACTTTCGGCATAGCGTATGTACTTATCGGGTCAGCTGGAGTGCCAAATTTTTTTCAGTGTACATTATAGTAGCAGAGTAGGTCGCGCAGATCATCTATACCATCATAAACCGCGCACGATTGGATCCTTGTAGAAATGTATTGAAGGTGCTTGTCTGATGACTTCGATATCCGCTTCTTCAGCAGAGGTATCTTGGGCGGCAAGCAATACAGGTGATCGTAGTAATCTAGTGTATTGAGGTAAGGCTCGATCATCTTACGACAGACTTTCTCCTTTTCATACACGGGAAGTAACTATTACAGATCTGGACTTCTAGCAGCTCCGTGTTGTAGTGTTTCCTGTATTTCTCCCTTATCACATTCAACTTTTTCTTCTCCGGATAATACTTGAAATGCATCATTGGATTGAGTATAAATTCGCTCGCATGATCCGGAAAGAGATTTTCGTACATGGCATCGAATTGCTGCGTACTCAGCTTATTACTAACCAGCTTCAGCGGTAGGAGATGGAGAAATATTTTGGGCTTTTCGATCAATGTGTCCTCTGTATTCTTGAAGAAGAATTCAGCCCGAGTGTTGCCGAGGCGCTTGCGTCAGTGGTAGGGGAAGCCGAAGCTCCTCTTATACAGCTCGATATAGACCTGCATGTATCAACTAACGAAATTGTATGTTGCTTCCGGTCCTTCATATTCGTTTCATTCGAATCGTTCCCTATAGTTGTAGGTAACGTACCACAAGGTTTGGGTACCTACGGTAGAGTACAGCCAGAAGACGAGATGGTAGGTTGATTCTAAACTTGAGAATAGCCTCAAAGATGAAGTCTTCGCTGCAGGCTACGATCAGTGGCAGCACCTGTTCGAGACCATACAAATTAGCAAAGCTAAAAAAAAGCTCGTCAGCTTTCTTTGACACGATGACCAGACAATTGGCAAGTGTCTTGATGAGTTCGCGTCGCGTGCGCAACGACACGTATGGCATAATATTCTCCACAAAATAATACACTCGGATGAGGGCATTCGAATATTCAAGAATCAACAGGGGCTCAGCGCCTGTTTAATAACGGTCACATCGTCTGACTTTAGGGCTTCGACCACGGCATCACTTTGCTATAAAATGTTGCCGACGAGAATGCACAGCTATGGTAGTAGAGCCAGCAGCACGTGCTTTGATTCGCCGGTTTTAATGAATTCATTCTTCTCACTCTCATTCTCGATTATCTTTGTGGCTATCGAGTGGAGCTCCTTGTATTTATCACTCCGCGTTTGTCCGTAGACCCATTGAATTGCGCTGAGATATGTCGAAGCCTCTTCTCTTGATTTTATCCTGTTTGGTTGTTTCAGTTCGCCAAGAACAAAATGCACGTTTAGAAATCTTATTAGAAGTAAAGCTTTAAGGAACGAATAAAATTTAATAAAGTCTGTTACACTTAAACACACACAAATGAATAAATGATCTTGATAATGGATTGTATGAAACTATAGTCATATTAAAAGGAGGTGTCGTACTCTTTAGGGGAGAATGAACACTAAAAATTTCCTATGAGACCAATGAATTATAATTTATTACTCACATTATTGTAACGTTCAGTATCTGCACAATTAAAGATTAAAACAAAACTATAAGGAAAATGAGTGGCATCGGTTTTATCATCCTCTCTTATCCTCTCTTAAAAAAGAGATGACCAGTAAGTAAAGCGAAAATAAACAATTGTGATTGGCTAATTCTTATAATCTGAAATCACTGATTGACTAACGTACCATTACTTAAGATATAATTGATTGCTTAAAAATCGGTGCGATTTTTAAATATTGAAACTTTGAATTTAGAAAATCAAAAAGTATTAAGAAGACATTTAGACATTTTGAGTTCATAAAGTGGTAATAAAAAATATTCCAATTGCTTACAGTTCCTAATCTCAAAAATATTATTGCGAAATTAATATATAGGTAGGTGAAAAATGTGGCTGTAATTCTAAATTTAAATAAAAATAAATATTCAGTATTACCAATAAAATTACAATATCATGTGATTTCTGATAAGGATTATAGCAAGAAAATACTGTGATGAGAAATCAAAAAATAATAAGTAAGTACATGAAGAAATTCTTGATTTGACATAATTTTAGTTTGTATTATATTTTTTGTTAAATGTTGGTTAAAACTGATAGTATTATACAAATAAATTCATTGTTCAAATTTCCGATATTGTGAAAGCGCGTATATAAATTATTTCTTATTTTATTTGTTTATTCATTAAACTTGCTAAAACCCTGTGAATACAAATAAAAAGTTAGAATTAGTTATAGATAGAATATATACATGTGTATTGAGAAAAAATAAACAATAAGCAATGAATTAAAATCTAGTAACAAATTCTCTTTAATGTAATTAAATTTATCTGAATTTTTTATTGACTAAATAGAATATTTTATTCAAAACCTTTTTTTAAGTAATATTATTCGTAAAATATTCTTAAAACTCAAAGCTTCATAGTCGTACAATAGGTAATAGTTCTCTATTATATTAAAGTGACAAATTTAGACCTTTTTTTCCCGACTTTTTCAATTCTTAGATTCTTACACGCGCGCGCGCGCGCACACACACACACACACACACACACACACACACACACACACACACACACACACACACACACACACACACGCACTTCTTTAGAAGATAATCTTTGATAAAACATGATAAAACGTTGTATACGATATTTGAAACCAATATACCCTATATTAGAAAATTTACGTATGAATGTATGTACACCCAACGGTAAAAATAACTTTGAAAATTTAAATGGAAGTTGGAACGTTATAAAGGTTAGGTTAACCCTAAAGCGAGGGTACAGTGTAAAAATAAATATCGAAAAATATCGAAAAATATCGATAAATATCGATAAATATCGATATTTATCTAACTTAACCTTTAGAACCTTTCAAAAGCTGGAGTTCCAATTTTCAAAGTTATTTTTACCGTTGGGTATACGTATGTGCGCGCCCGTAAAAAAATAATAGTTATGCAACATATCTCGGGATCCACTGGACCGATTTTCATTGGACAGAATTTATACTTTTTGTTTTTGTTTACTTGTTTCATGAAAGTTTTTTTTTTCAATTCAATTTTCTTTTCTTCTATAGCGATTTTTTGATTTTCGATTTGTCAATTTTTTAATACTTTAAAGTCAATATTGCTCATGCGTTTTCAATGCTCTGAAAGCATGATCAAATTTACTATAATTTACAAGAATGGTACTTATTACTATGGTCAATTTTTAATTATTACTAAAAATTTTATTTTTTATATATAGGTCATCTCAAAACTCAAAGAATTGTACAGGATGAAAAAGAAGTTTTTTGATATTAATGAATAAATTCTTCTTTATTTTAGTTGTTCTTACATAATAGTTGTATTGAAGAAATTTCGGAGTGACACAATTAATTAATAGGGTTAAGAATTAACATAAGAAATCAATACATTAGTTTCAGGAAGCAACATGCGAATTCTATTAGCATTATTCATTCTACTAGCAATATAAATTTTTAAACGATTTTTCATTTATTTAATAATCCAATACATGGTTTTAGATCAAATTGCAAAAGAAACACCAACTATTAGAAATAGTTTATTTAATTATTACAAATATTTTAGCATTTTTAAGAATTTTGTGTTACTACTTATATTGTAAAACGAAATAGATTATCTGAAAAATATATTTTCACCGTATGATATTGAGTGCACTCTGGACCAGAAGAAAGTAACGTTTATTGCTGTTCCCCGTTTCATGCAGCTATAAGGAAAATTTTCATTTTCGTTTTCCCACTGTACTTACACCGTCTTTTAACTACCTAATATTACCTTCCTTATACCTCGACTAAAATTGGAATTTATTCTTTGTTCTTTAAAAAAAAAAGTGTGCTGAAAAACAAGTCGTTTATCTCACTATTGGGCTTCGCCAAATCATAACATCTCGTAGCGTATACGTAAGTCACGATAATTTCGGTCAATCGGTAACGTGCACATGAAAAAAGCAGAACTGTATACACGTAATGGTCAATGCCGCGTGCCACAAGTAGAATAATTATCGCGTCATTAGATGGTGCGCAACCTCGAACTTGTATGTGTGTGTGTGTGTATGCGTATACGACAAGAACGACGCTATTACTCGGTCTTGCCGTACCCAAGGCTAATCTACTGCAGCGGCGCGCGCGCTTCGCTATCTCGTTGAGGCAGTGAGTCGCATCGAGAGATGCGAGAACGCACGCTCTGCTCCATGTTAAATTTATGTGGGCTCGCTTGGAACAATGTTAAATTTGCATGAGAGCTATGTAGATTTTGCGCGCCGGGTAGATGCGGTGGCGGCGGCGGCACGGGAATAAAGTGTGTGGAGCGGATACGAGGGCTGAATAGCAGAGCGTGCTACAAACGTGGTAAAAATATTTGCGGAATTTAACTTTTTACTTTACTTGGTAGCCGTACGAATGAGTGTTTGTTTCATGCAGATGGAGATCAATATTATGGTCCGAGATAAATATTATGATAAAATCAGAAGCTTCAATGAAAATACATGTTTCGTTCTAGAATGTTGTTTTCTATATTATTGAGAAGTTATTAATTTTGTTACTTATTTATCTTTCAATGAAAAATCGCTGCCAATTTATTGGCAAGATGCTTCCTCAAACTAATTTATCGATTCCATTTTTTAAATTTAAAAAATAAAAGTAAATTTTTCACAACAAAACTTTATTAATAAATAAAACTGTTTTCTTTGTGGTTCTTTGTTGTTTGTTAAACAATTTGACTGAATATAAAAAATATCTTTTTTGTTTTTTCATTTATGCATCCTATACAAACAATTAATTATTGTTATAAAAAATGTTAAAGAAATACATTAGTTACAAAAGAGTTGTGTTTATTATAGCGTAAAACAGGATACCAAAGTACTCTATTATTTTTCGGCAAACAATAAGTTTGTTCTACCGAAATGTATTTTTCAACTTGCATTTTATTCATGGCGAAGCTTCAATAGCTAGTGATGTTTCCAGAAGGAACAGTCTAGGTATTTACAATTTACTTCCATAATCCCGCGATGTATTTCACAGAATTATTTCTCACGCTTTAAAACAATAACGACTTTTTTCCTACGAGCACATGTAGATCATACGGCAAATCCGGAACGTTATACAAAGTACCTCGGCTTCCGCGTCGCGACGTCGCACATTTCGCCTACCTTCCCGTAAACGAACGAGGCAGGAGGGGGTGCACCTGCTTTATACTTCATAATTTCCCAACAGCCGCGTGCGAAACGACCGCGTAGGTAAGTACAGTCTTATACAAAGAAAGCCCGCGTCGCGCAGCTGAAAAATTTGGACGTTCTTTCGCTACAAGTGGTACTTATACTTTCTGGGCGATTTTGGAGGAGCTTATAGACGTCGGGGGTCACAACGACGGTGATTGTTAAAGTCTTTTTTTCAACAAAGTCAAAATAGTCCTCGTTTTTTATGGGGTACTTGAAAGGTCACGGTAAACTCATATAAATAGCTGTTTTATTTATTTTTGATTTTTTATTGTATAATCATAAGGCTACATATTGGCTTGAATTAGTTGAAACATTCGCCAAGGATAGTACGGTACTATCTAGAATTTATCAGGGCAGTCAGGCACTGTTACAGAATAGTGAATGTGCACTATTTTTTAGCGTAAATGCGCTCATTTTTGAGTAAAAATCCAATTGCTTTATTTTGAAAGTGCATACTGAAAAAGTAATATATATATATTTACTATTCTGTACCAGTGCCCGACTTTACACTGAAAAAATTCGGAGAGTGTATTTTCAATCATCTTGATTTTTGTTTAATAATGTGTTTGGTAATAAAAAATAGGGTAAATAAATACAAGTTTATAAATGTATACAGAAATTATTAGATTAAATATATTCATTTGCGTTTGTGCGGAATTTATACGCCAACCTTTATATGGTAATTCAAAGGATCTTATCGACATTGATTGGACTAATTTTGGATATATTCAATGATATGTAATGTTATTGAATTTGGATATCTGCTAATGAAACCAGTTCATGATAAACCCATTTGATAAGATTACGTTATTAAATTTGCTCTCATTTGGTTATTGGTAGATAAAAAGATCTGTAGTAGATGCAATTTACACACTTTCTAGTTAATGAATTGCGATTAGTACGGGTTTAAACCAGCTATTTAAATTATAGATTTCTACTTAAGATAATCTTCAAATCGGGACGAAATTTGTAATATCAGGATAATTTATTGGAGCGAATTTCTACATATACAGTATAACTTTCCTCTGAAAAGTAAATTTCACATGTTATCCGATTAAAACACTATATATTTTGTAAAGTTTAAATTGTCGATTCGTTCATTGAAGAGTTACAGCTAAACGTTCAGTAGTAATTCAACTATTTTTGGATTAAAAAAGTTCTGATACTTAAAATCCATTACTTTAGAATCATACAAAGTATATGTATGTAACATTATTCTAATATTGTGCATCAAAATCAAACTTTAAAACAGCTACAGCATGTAAAAAAATAAAAACTCCTCGAATAAAATAATATACTATTCCCACAGCGGTACGTACGTTCTTCGAATTCCAAAATCCGATAGACCTGCGACAATCACTTTCACAAATTCTATCCGACAACGTATAGGTGGGTAGACAGAGAGAATAATGCACCCCGCGTCCTTTAGTGCCTTAAATGCCCCAGTAGGCTGCGATTTACCTCGCTCAGACATACGCCGCAGTATACGCGCTTATGGCGGCACCACCGGTGGCAGCAGCAGCAGCAGCAGCAGCGGCAGTAACGCTCGCGTTTTCGTGTTTTATGCGGCGCGCTAGCTCGTTCGCGAGTAACGTGAACCCCGAGCACGCGCAGACTCCCTAATTATCTGTATGGGGCCCGTGCGCCACAGCCGTCGGCGCTGCGGGAGAATCGCCCGGGCTATAAATCGTGAGAGATCGCGCTGCGTTGCGGAAATTCCTGCTTCCCACCGTCCCTCCCTCTCTCTCTCTCTGTTCCATGCGTTTCATAGACTTTCTCCCCCTTTCTTTCTTCCTAATTTTTTAATTGGGCCTCGCCCGTCGTTGTACGCGCAGCAATAGATTTAAACTAAGATTTTAAGAGGAATGCCGTTACTTTTATACCGAAATAAGTTTATCGTTTATTACTGTAATTTTGTTGGCGGTGCGTATGAGGATTTCCCGTGGCTGCGGTGTACATTCCTTTCTTGCTCGTGAGAATAACGATTATTCAGTGGAGGTACTGCTTTGATATATGGCGGCTCATAATAGAGCAACTGTTTTAGTGAGCTTTCATCAAATGGGCCATTAAAGTGGCTTAATGTAAGTTTCAGTATAAGACTCATATAAATTAAATATGACTTAATTTTAAGTTTAAAAATATAAAGGACGCTTAGTGTGTGTTGTTTATTTGCCAATAAAATTAACTATGAGCTATAAATGAAAAACAATCATTTTATACGTATAATGCGTCAATAAGTAATGTACACACACGCACACATATAGACAAACATGTACAATAATCTACAACAAATAAATATTGTAAATAAAGTGAATTTATTAAATTTTAGTTTTTTCTAATTATGTTATAGAGAAGTTTTTAATAATCTTCAAATAATGCCTTAACCTATTTTTAAGCGTTTTTACATTCATTGTTGCCTATTAACGTCTAAAATTCGCGATATTTCACATATAACGAAGGTGGCCTGTACCGGGGGATACTTCTCAAGAATTGCAAAGAACAATATTATTGTTGATTTAATTTTGAAAAACCTGATTTGGTATATCGAAATTGAATAATATAACCCAATATATAAAGGTGTGAAGCCCTCTCAGCACGCTATCTTCACTGCGATACTTCTTATCTAATTTCCCACTTGTAATTCAATCCCACCGCGTAATCGGCCTAATACCCTTTTTCATCCTCCCCTGCTCCGCGTATTAAATTTTCGGCAAGCACTCGCCGCTAATTGCGGTATTCCGAATACAAGAGCGCTCCTGGACAGGAGAGCGCAAGAATATCGCATACGAAGGTGCTCTTCTCGAGCACCTACATATCATCGCTTCCGAAAGATTAAGCATTCATTCGCGCTAAGCGCGTATAATATTATAACGGCGGCTCGCGCGAACACGTCGCAATTTGCCCCGCGCAAATCGAGTCTCATCGCGCGATTGCTGTGGCTCGCGCAGGTAAATCCCAGCAGGCCCACGGCGTAATTTCATAAGTGGGAATTTGCGAGCGCCCGATCCGCTTTTTCTCCTTCTACCTCTCGATTTTGCGTTTAATTAACGTAATTGGACGTCGTCATTGATTTTTGTTAATTATTTGCCCTTGCTGCTGATGCTGCTAGCTACCGAGCCGCGAATTATCAATGATGTTACATTATTGGTTAATCGTTATTAAAAGTTGATGGAAAATTTATATTATATCGAAGGTGTATGACACGATCGAATATAATTACACTGTTAAAGATTATATTAATTCAGGAAGTAATATTAGATTTTGATATGCTTGATACATTTTGATATATGATATTGAAATTTACGTACACGCCACGCGAACACATGAAACTACTATATAGTATGTATGTGTTTAAATAAATTAGAATGGCACAGAGAAATTACGATTCAATGTATATTTGTACGATCTACATAATATAACAAAGTTGTATCGTAAACGACTTAACACTTTTTAAGGAAGATTTCAATTTATCAAGAGCCGAAAATTCATTTACGTATAAATTATATTAAAAAAAAAAAGTGGTGATTAAATAGTTGAGGACGATCTTTGGAGGCAAAAAAATTGAAAAGATCTTATTTCTTTATGGCAACGTTTCGTTGGCTTAGTACGCCAACCTCATCAGTTTTTTTTGCCTCGAAAGATCATCCTCAACTATTTAATACAAAAATGGATAGCGTCATACCTTCAACAAAAAAGTGGTGAGTTTAATCGGATTGCTTAAACTCAATATCTGTTCTCATTATCTGCTTAGAGGGGTAAGTAAAAATGTTCCCTTTTTAAACGATCATTGTTTAAAGGTATACTTATTAAGTTATTTTCTTACGGTATTATCTTTAATTACTTCTTGAATAACTTTTTGAGAAATTAATATTTTTGTAATGAGCCATAGTTAAAATTAATTTCTTTGATATACTTTTATAATCTTTTTATTTCTTTCATATTTTTTTTTTCAAATGCATATTTATGATTAAGCAGCTCATATTGAGAAAAAGGAGTACTATAGAATACGCCTGGCAAAGCTTCATCATAATCCATTTTCCAAAGACAGAGTGGCCTTCTTGTTGGTGAAAAATGCACGCAGGAAAGAAAGTTTGCTCTCTAACTACTTTACTTTACTTTTTATGGGAACAGTAAATAATTTACCTTCTAACTCTGTTATCAATTAAGATGTTTACGTGCTACCACTATCATGCAACGTCGAAACTTCTAATTGAATTCCCGATTCAGGTTGGGACAGTGAACTTCTACGCAGGGAATAGAATACTCTAACGCGGTTATGAAATTTCAAAAGACAAACCATATTACGTACTTATAAAAAGGCTAATACTAATTATGGGCACATCTGCCTTTTAATGACGCCTAATAGAAATGAGAAAAATACGCCTAGACTCTTGATGTAAATCAGTCTGCAATTATCTCGCTCCCACCACAGGCGTCAGTTCTCATCACGCAACACTCCAGCGCACTTTCAGGGATTCATCTCTCGGCAGCCAAAACATGTTTACGGCTTGCGCGCCGCGCGAGTTCGATGCCCTCCCTATATGTGTATGCTGAAAATTTCGCTCGCGCCAAAAAAAATAGTGGTAGCCGCGTGCGCGCGCGGCTCGAATCGAGACAGGCTTCGGCGAAACCGGTGTATATCTAGGACATTACAATTGCAAATGAGTTGCTCGGGTGTGGGAGAAGTATGCGAAACGAGAGATAGAGAAGGAGAGGAATCTCCCAGATTTCCGATGTGCGAGCGTTAACGCGTGGGAAACCCTGACCCGATTAATGCGCAGGGGTTTTGTTTAACTTGCAGCTCGCGTAAACGACTTTCTTCCTCTCTCGTTTCTTCGTTTCATTCTCGATTCCTACCAGTTTTGAATAATTGCGCGCGTAGATCGTTGCTCGATTCTGCGC
The DNA here is from genome assembly GCA_036365515.1 of Torymus aiolomorphi. Lineage (NCBI taxonomy): Eukaryota > Metazoa > Arthropoda > Insecta > Hymenoptera > Torymidae > Torymus > Torymus aiolomorphi. Next base: position 37,755,436 of record CM070875.1, read on the forward strand.
CTTGTGTGCGCTTTCACTTTGTCCGCGCGGCATCCTGTGACTTTTTTGATATTTATATAAATAAGCCGGAAGCGGGTAAGCAACCGTTCAATGTGCAATATGTTAACGTAATTAATTGCATGAGTGATGTGTAACATTTATTAAAAGCTTGCAGATAGTGTTAAATATTTGAGTAAATAAAAATTTTCGATTTCTTTTTCTATAAAATGTCACCAATAAATTTGAATGATAATATTTGAAAGTTTAATACCAAGCTTACTGTGGTATCAAATGATTAATTTACATCCATACGTAGATTTATTACACCGGGTATAAATCCAAGCTATTTAATTTAGCATAACTCTGCGGAATGAAACTAATAAAATGGTCATTTTGAAAGTTAAATGTTCATTTAAAAAAATTATATTTTGGTATTATTTAATTATTGTAAAATCTTCTTGTAAAATTATGCATTTTGACATCTAAAGTATGCTCTACAGCTTGCTTTTCTATAATTACGATTCAGAATATTCAAAATGGTAATTCTAGAGCATTGAATTTCATCTAAATTATAAACTCGACAAACTCACTTAGAATGTTACCGTCGAGTTAGCAAATAGACTTTAGCATAATTATCAAATTACGCGCGCAACAATTCCTGCTGACAAATTGCTAATTTCAAATTCAGCTTTAATATTTGTAAATTATAAATTTAAAAAGTTATTCAACTATACCCGTGACGTGATATTAATACTTTTATCGAAGTTGATTTATGTTAAAAAAGTTCAAAATTAAATGTTGAAAAAGTTTTTTCAATAATTTAGTATTGTTAGTCAAGAACTGAAAAACTTAGAGTGATAATAATCAATAAAATAAAAATATTAAAATACAATTTATAGAAAAATTTCTTACAGGAAGATAAAGTTATACCATGGTAGGTATTAACAATATACATTCTTCTTTTGATGTACTCTTTTACGTGAAAAATAATTTTATACAGAAAGAGTTTTCCTGTACCAGTGGAGGATGCAGTAACAATGAACTGAAGTTTTACAAGCACCGTGAAATTTAAATTCCTGTTGATGAGTGCTTATGCGATCGGCGCAGTATTGTTTCATGCCTCAAAGACTTTGCTCCTCAGGCAAAAACCTTGAGTGCAGTTGGCAGCGCACTCTATAAAGCAGTACCGTTACCACTGACTAGTAAGTAAGCGAGCTACTGAATAATGAGCACTAAAGAAGTACACTTTATTGTAGTAATTTTATGCTTCCATAAATTTTTTCTTCTGCAAAGGCTGGCCAATTACAGTGCTGCGCATGACTTCTTTATGTATTGCTGCAAATATTGTTTTGAACCTGCTTTAAATTTGTTAATAAATGATAACAACAATGATGCTTAATGTTTTGTTAATTTATTTTCCTATTCTTTATTTACTTATCTATTCATATTGCATTTATTAAAGCTATTTTACAAATAATCTAATGCATGAAACAACAAATGTGTCATCCAATTTAAAATTGATCTCTTCATTCATCTGAAGCGATAAATGGATTCTTTTCATTATTCATCAAAAGACTCATATGTTTCGTATTTCATAATCGTCGTCAGCAACTATGATATAGAGATGAGTTAGTCTACAATGTTCGTACAAAATTCAAAAGCAATCTGGGGTCTTGCAACATGCGTCAGTAGTTATATACCCTTGCGTCTGTCAAGTACAAATATGTTTTGAACTAGTTAGGTGATTATTAATTTATTAAATTGTTTTACGAATAATTTTAGTTTGCTATTACATTTCCAGAAACACTCGCGGTATCCAGAGCTTGAAACACATTTTTTCAGTACAATTATTTTGCTGTTTATTTTTCGTATTCAACGAAAACACCAATAATATTCATAACTAATGAATACACGTACAGTTGCGCAAGGTTAGTAAAAAGCTACTCAAATATGATTGACGACACTTTTTCTGGGTAATCTGCTGCAGTGAGCTTCACATAATAACGACGCACTCTGGAAATCCAGGCACGTATTTTCGAAGACAATCAATCATATCTCTCGCGCGTCAAAACATTGACGCCCATCATCTCTGTTTCCTTCTCTCCATCCCACGATAATTACCCTCCCACTATCGCATGTTTTTTTCCAGTCGCTCGCCTCTCGGCGCGAACTCGGCATGCAAAGTTCATCGCTGCTGCACGCGCCGCGTCGCTATCTCTCGTGCTCGTCGTCCGCCGCGACTATCCCTATCTCTTGGATGCATCTTCTGAACGCAAAACGCGATATCCGGCCGCGCATGCGTTTCGCAACGCGAGCGAGCCGATTGCCGGCGCGTTCGAACGCTGCCTCGTTGACGCTCCGTTTACGGACGCTCGACGTTGCTCAAGAACGAGTCGCGAGCTCCTCGCATTTGTAACTTCACTCGCGGCAGACCTACTTTTACTCTATACATGGATGTTATGTGTACAAGCCACATGGGGTGTCCCGCGTGAAACCGACGTGTGGGAAATGTGCAGTTGATGTTTTTGAGCTAATGGACAATTCGGTTCCTCGTTTATTCTTCGTATGTACTTTGGATTATCCACCTAAACGCTATTGGTCCAATAATTGGCCTTTATCCTTTTTTTTTCATACTAACTTGCAATATCTGTAAGGGAATTGCTCAGTTGTGGCACTCATAGCATTTTGGGCCATAACTTTTGATGTTATGGGTTAAAATTAAAATACAAAAAAAGAAAATGATCCTGGAAAGGACCCCATAAAGAGGGGGGTTCGTTTTTTATCAACACGTGCATGAAACGGACCTTTTTTCATGCCTGAAAGTCGTGTAGAAAATCGCGCATTCCGAGCATGATTTGGGCAAGAATGAAAAATAGTACATTTTGATACTAGTGCTTGAAAGTGATTTTATCCTCGTGTGGACGTTTGCGTCCGAGCGAAGCGAGGGTGAAAAGGTCACACGAGGTTAAAATCACCTTCTCGCTCGCGTATCGAACAGTATTTTTTGATACGACGTGTACAAAGCTTGATTTAGTGTATGCTTTTTTATTCAAGCGCGTGCCAAGTGTCAAAAAATCAATTTTTTTACAGTTGAGTGGGAAAAAAATTTTTTCCCCGCTACAACGAATCTTTGTGAAATTGTTCTCTTAGTGTCAAAATTATACATTTTATGGCTTTTTGGCCTGTTTAGGTGGATGTAGATAACTTTTAAAGTTTTAAAGCACATATTTGAAATAAGCTATTCAAATGAAAACTAAACATGGAATGATTTGTAACTTGGATTGTGCACGACTCTAAATGCTCGATCCCCTACCCAACTTTCATGCATATAAAAAGACCCTCTCATGCACTCGTTAAAAAATATACGGTGTGTAACACGGGAAGAAGAGCTATTTCAGACTCGGGTGAGGTTTTTTCAGCACTTACCCTCGCTCGAAATACCTCATTTTCTCCCCTTATTGTACAATGTACTATTTCAATTCTTATATAATGATAATAAGTTACTTGAAAAAATAAAAAAATCCCTAATACACATAGCAATGAACGTCAAAATATTTTAAAAGTATAGTACAACATCCATATTAATTATTAAAACGTTTTCTTATTATTGTTTTAACGAGAAATTAAAAAATGATAAAATTAAATTATTTACAGTACTAACGGATTTTTGTGCGCGCGATGCGTGCACATGTTCCTGCGTATTTTAAACTTTAAGCTTACATGAGTGTATAAACAAATAACGAGAAGTAGTACTAGCTTTGGCGATGGCAATGAGTGTGCAACTCTCCTTTACTTTTTTTTTTGGAAACTCAAGCGAACCGTTTTATCAAACTTCTGCTCTATATGGAGGTAGTAAGGGTTTCGGTATGTTGGTTTGAACATCACACAGTGACTTTCTCTAGATTTAATTAGCGAAATCATATTTAAATCAGCTATAATACATTTTACATTTTTCATTAAAAACTTTAAAGAAAATATATAAAATTGCTGCGTCAATAAAATTGGCACTTATAGTCTGCTGTTTATTTATAAATTATTAAGTTGTCTAGAAATGAATTACTACTACGCTCAACTTGAATACACAAGCCTTTCAGTTGAATAAAACTTCCACTACCAGAATAGAACCAAAATATAAAACCGCTGGGCAATTCATTGGAACTTAGCTTCCTCAAACTTACTTTATTATTGATACCAAAAATATAAAGTTTACGCTTGAAAAAACAAACTTTGGCCAGAATCTTTTGTCGATATAGAATGTTATAAAACTTATGGAATTGTGCGCTTTATTTTTTATGATTCGATGTATTTCTTTTAATAATATAATTTTTTATAATAGTTTTATATATCAACTTGTAAAGCGAAGCGGGTGATTCCCGCATGGCCTGTAATTTGTCACCCGAGCAAAAACGAGTATACTTATATCGAAATGTACTATTTTTGTTGTCGAACGATGACATTTCAAAATCTATTTTATTGTTCAAGAAAAACCGTTAGGCAATAGTCAGTAAAATGCACCTTATTTATTTCGTGAAGATATATTAGATATATTTGGAGATAGAAATTTCACAAAAACCACAAATAAGAGACTATACATAATTCAAATTTAAAAAAATGTAGGTAATTAAAAGCTTTTGCAGATACATTTCATAAAATTTAAAAATATGAGCTAAAATTTGAAAATCAACATTTGGCTATAAAACAAAAGAATATTAATTAATATAGAAAAGGTTTTAGATATTCAAAGTATCCTCAAAATAAAGAATAAGTTTTAGTTGATCAAAATAGGTCAATAAGTTTTCGAGATAATCGAGATGTACGCACACGCGCATGCAACAAAGTTTTTTTTAAAAGTAGCGAATTTTATGTTAAATGTCTTAAAAAATGTTTTTAAAACAAAAATTTGTCTCGAAAAATGTTGTTACCGTTCGAAAGGCACCTCTTTGAGGATGCAAAACAATAAATAAGAGTTATTTTCAAATTTTATTTCTAACGAAAGGGCTTAAGGGGATATAAGTACCGACGTTATTTTTTAAACGAGCATAACTCACGCAAATATCAATAGAATTATCCAGAAAAAAATCTGCATATAGTGTTTGCGTGTACGGAGCGCTTGACAGACGCCTTTTTCCAAAAAAATGATGAGAATTTATTGAATTAAATAAAAACCTTACTGTCGATAAGTAGGAATCTACAATTGACCTACTTTTCAAACGAGCATAACTCACGCAAATATCAATAGAATTATCCAGAAAAAATCTGCATATAGTGTTTGCGTGTACGGAGCGCTTGACAGCCGTCTTTTTCCAAATAAATGTTTGAACGTTGATTTAAAAAAATATTGAAATCAGGGTTGCACATCCCCTTAAAATAAATATCAGAAAAAGTGAGTAAAACAAATCTCAATTTTATTATAGTTTTTTATCATCTACAGAAAAATATTACTTTAAATTAAAATTTTTAAAAATTAAAAATAAAGTAATTGTTTTGTATTTCAATAGTAATGATAATATTAGAATAGATCCTAACAATTCTCATAACAATTCAAATTGAGTATAGTTACATTTTGTTGAATAATTAATTTTTGTCGATTTCATTAAAAAGAAACAATTAGGGATGTACAGAGGACAAATTTATAACTAAAACAGTTATGTGGGCTGATACCGGACAATACTAATATGTACGTCTATAAAAACATACAGTTTCAGATCACTTTACTGTAAAAATATTCAGTTTCTTGACTTTTTCAATTGTCCTTCTTCTGTTGTCATAATTATATTTTCACAATTTATTAGCATTTTTTAAAATTGCTTATACGAACTTTTTAGCTTACAGAGAAAACTTTGTAATTTTATTAATAAACAAATTCTAAAACACCATGTTTTGAAAAAGTTTGTTCACAAATATTTTGTTTATTTTTATTATATTTTTCTATAGCTATTTTCCTTATATATTTTTATATAGTTTAGAGTTATGCCAAACAAAGAAGTAACTAAAGCAGAAACAGAAAAATAATGAAATCACAAATATGTACGTGAAAGTTTTTCAGCTTTTTTATTTGTAGTAAACGTTCACGCATGGAATACACAAAGAAAAAGTATGAAAAATACTGTTAATTTTTATTGACATGTGAAAGAAGCTTTTCATTCTATAAAATGTATTGACTGAAATAGTAAAACTTAATAAATGTTGTATTAATTATTATTTATGGTGGAAACCCTTCAATAGTCCATATACACTATCCTAAAAATAATAAAAATATGACTAGAGAAAAAAATGGCATCAATACGATAATTAAAATAAATTCTGCTTACACAGTACCAAATCTGAAAAAATGGATATAAATAAAAAAACCATTACCACAATAAAAAATGGATTTTTGACCGAAATTGAGAGAAAAAGAAACAAAATAAATGAGCTTTGTTTCATTAAAATTGATTTAGTAGAAGCTGAGTCTCGACGTACATGCACACGCACGCGCACACACACACACACACACACACACACACACACACATATCGATACATTACATATTTAAAAAAAGTATGTATTTCAACTCGGAATAACTTAAAACACATTTGTAACATGTTTTTAATAAAACTTAAATTTTTACTATTATAATACATTTAGGAGAAAGCAAAACAAAAAAAAAACAATCAAATTTGATAAGAACTTAATTTTTACTAAACTATGTAACCCAAAAAAAGAATACGTCTTATTCGATCAAAATCGTTGTGATAGATCCTGAAAGCGGCCATATACATGCATATGTGCGCGCACATACTCATTCATATGGACATTTTTTAAACCTAGTATATTTTGATTGCTTATGAGCTATCGTTTCTACGATGTTTTTTCCTAATCTTTTCACTATCACAGAGCTTCCTCTAAGAAGAAGCAAAAATAAATGTAATGATTTTTACTATTTTAAATAGTAAATTTCACAAAAATGTTGAGAGAAAATAATATCATTTTTCTTAAGCAATTTTTCTTTGCCTATAGGTAAGCAAATATTGAGAAATATAAAGTTATTCCACGAAAACAGCGTCAAGATGTGTCTAGACGTCTTTTCGAGTGTTTTCTTCCAAAGAAATACTTACAGGGAATTACGGCGTTTGAACATTTGCAAGCAAGTCTTTCAAACACGGAACAGCTCGCGCATACTTATTTCACAGGTAGAACTCACCGGTATACTGCACACATACTTTTTGCCAACCTTCCTTTTCTTGCTGTACACACACACACACACACACACACACACACCTATAGTGCACGTGTCTCTCTTCATTTTCTCCTCTCTCCTTCTTTCTATGCGTCGCGTCGCATTTTCGAGGCAGCTTTCTAAAGTCGACTCCAATGCATGCCGACGACGATGTACAGGTAGGTAGCCGAGAGAGAGACTCGAGAGCTCTTTTTGCAAGTCAACGATTCACGAAAATCCCCAATTTACGTAATCTACATAATTCGACTAATTGAGACTGCGCGCCACCGCTTTTCTTCGAAACATGCGCGCCTCCCGAGAATTAAGCTCGCGACTCACGTGCGGGCCGATTCGCGATTCATTCCGGTGCGAGCCGAGTGTCTCTCTTTTTTTCATTTTCTCGCTCCTGCTCTCTACTTTTCGTCTCTTCAAATCCTTCTTTCTCGTCTAACGACAATGGCAGCTGCAATATGTAGGTACAGCTAGATTTCGGGTCAAGGAATTTGTTCGGTGAATTAACTTTGATTAGTCGAAATGAATTTCGCTCGATGCAGGGGAAGCAAGAAAGAGGAGTGGTAGGGCCTTGATAAGTCCTTCTGTTATTAAACTGTCCGTATCAATTTTCTTCATGCATATTAATAGAGCACTGAAAAATGCACATTTACTTTTTTGTTTATAAATAATGAAAAAAATAACTTTTATCACTTGTGTAAATTATTAATAAAAACGATGTCTGAATTTATATGTATCACCGTGACTGAATGCAGCAGTTTTAGGCTTAGATATTAGAAACAGATAGATTATAATTAGCTCGCTTATAATTCTAGAAATAACAGTAAGTATAAAATGCAAGGGTGTCTTAGGTGTAGCATGAACGAAAAACGGTACTGTATTAATTTTTCAAAATCTATGTATTAATACAAGCTATGCGATTTTAATAATTGCTTGAATAAATATTGTCAAATACATCAGAATTTCTGATAAGTAAATATTAATTCCAAATGTGATTTTGATCAACGATATTTTAGTGATTTAAAGCAGTGCTTTTCATTAATATGAATTTTCGGAAAAGTTGAAGGAGCTATGGACACCGGCTAAGAGCGACAAGCAGGGGCGTGTAAAATTAAATTAGAACTTTAAACTTGATAGGTAAGCTTGATTAACTTAATTATTACGCTTCGTATGATGGGCATTTATTAAAGTAATATGTAATTGCTTCCTCAAGACAAAGCATTGAGGAGGCGAAAAAACATGTTAGAACATTATTTGAGCCATCTGAACTAGAAATGTGCTATTTAAAAACATGTCTACATGTGTGTATGTGTGAGTATGTATAACTTTATCACTTTTCATCAAAATTCTCTTAGCACATGGCACAAAATTTTCTCTGCCTTTTAAGATGTTAAAACATAAATGAAATTTCGGTTATTTTTGTTCGTAAAATTTTTTAGGATGCCGTTGATATTTGAGCTCAAAACTGCGTAGGCTGGTAGATTATTACATTGCGCAGGGCAACTATCTCTTTATAAGACGTAATTCGATATATTTATTTTAATAATATAGAATTTACCGTGTTCTGCCGGTGAAACAGAGTACATGAGTACCACACCCTCTTAAATGGAACAATTGAATATTTTCTACATACCTTTATGTGCTAATAATCTTTTCTATGAAAGAAATATGTTATTTGCTTATAATGATCTACTTTATAGTAATTATAGTTTGAAACATTTAATTTTATTTATATTATTGAATTTTTTTTAATTTGTCAAATTTTTTATATTTTTCCCTTTTATATGTTCTATAGCGATTTCGGCATTTCATGAGAGATTATTAAAAAATATAATTTAATAATACTTTTTTTTAAGTAATATGTGCCTATAATGATTTTTGATCGATTAAAGGTGGGCTTTTTTAGGAAAATTAATATGTTATGTTAATTTATGAGATGCATGAGGTCTCAAAATTTTCTGAAGTTTTGAATATGGTTTTCCCGGCAATCTAAAGGTTAATTTAAAACATAGAATTTGTTTATTTTTTCAAATATTTTAAAATGGATATTAAAAATAACAATATTATGTATACACTTTTATAAAGATTAGTTCATTTTTATCTCTAATTATAGTTTGATAGAAAAAAAAAATTTTTTTAGGCAATCAGTACGTTTTTATGACAAAGTAAATAGGTATGGCAAGATAAAATAAACACATTAAATGATAAATTATCAGGGTACAGTCCTCTGAGTATTATCTTCCCGTATATGTTCACATGTGTGGACAAAATTTAAATTTTTATGGTGTTGTCATCTAATATAATAAGTATAACACATTGTATGCATTAAATTCCTCAGGTGAAATATTGCTAATTCCAGTCAGTTTTATTCATTAAGAATGTATAATTTAATTATAATAATATACTTAAAAAGAAACGAAATTTGCAATTTTATTAAAATAAATCGTACGGGAAGAGGTTATAATATTTTGTATCAAAATTTTAATTCGTTTTTGAATATTTACTCTTTTTGGTACCAATAATTAATTTTATGGAATAATATTATTGTACTTATTATTTTAACTATTGCTCTTAACAAAATATATGAAAGAGAAATATAATATACGTTCTTTGTGTAATGAAGTTTAATAAGATCCCTGAGAAAATCTGGAAATACAACTTCAAAGAAAAGCTGGCTATTGTCATACTACTGTTTTGATCTACTGATGTATTCAAACTTTATATAATAAAATAAAAAAATCTATTGAAAGAGGATTGTTAGGGATTGTAATATCCGAGCGAGCCGCTAGATGGTGAGAGCCAGGCGAGTGCCAATGCGCTACTTAAAACATCACTAAGAGCATACATATACAGGTCTGCGGCGTCCATTCACCAATGCTTCATGCACATTACTTTGCCCTTCTCGTTTTTTTCCTATATCTTGCCTATCATATTTGCCTATACATTGCCTATAATTGCTTGGTCTTATTTGCGAATAAGACATCTTATTGCCTAAAACTTTGCCTATTTACTTGAACGCATTTTGCGTTCATATTTTCTGCAATCAACTTTCACTTTCGAGTAGAGTTGGTTGCTTGCACAGACTCTTGAAGTCTTAAGGGGGTTTCACCCAAAACGCCTTTTCTTAGAAATTTCTCTCAATTTTGACCAGGTGTTGATAAATACTATTGTCTATAAGATATTTCCATCTAAAAACTCCCAGCGGTTTAGTTCTCGAGATATTAAACATCAAAATCGCGCATTTTAACACCGCGCCTTATGGGACGGCCCGCGCGAAATGAACGTTTTCGTCTGTAACTCGAAAAGTTTTCTTAGCAATTTTTCTAAAAACTGAAATCTTATTAATGACATCTATTAGAACAAGACATTTAAATCTGAGAAAGCCCAGCGGTCTCGTTCGTGAGATACGTTAATTGAAAGTGCGGAATATCAGGTTAGATTTCACGCGCGCGTGAGACGCATGCATGGCAAGGGGAGAGAGAGCGGGAGCGCCGCTTGCGCGCACGCTTGCTGCGCACACACAGACAGGCGTCTCTCGGTGTCTGTACTCAGTCCCGTAGCAAGCAACTCTCAACAGAAAGAGAGGGGGAGCGCATGCGAGAGCCTGTACGCGTCGCACGGGGCGCCATGCTCTGTGGGTTCGGGCCTCGTTGGTGAGACCCCCTTAATTTCCATTTTATTTCTTTTCGCTGACAAACCCTGATAATATAAATTCTTGTATACGTTCAATCGTATACAAGGATGTTTACGTTTTATTTATATGACTTACAAATTATTGTAACACTCCCGAAATGTGATACATCGGATAGAAGTGTGAAAAGTTAGTTTTTGACGTTAAAACTGATGATAAATAATTAAGTATGTAAAGCTACAATTTTTGTGTGACAATTTTTGCTCTGATACAAGGCTCTTCCGAGTAGCGGTCGTGTAACCTATAATAAACGGTTAAGACGATAACAGCATTAATTTATTAGCATTCTTTATGGTGTTAACAAAGTAGTCACTTTGTTATTTTGTTGATTTACTTTTTAAATTGATGCATAACCACTATAGGTGCCTCTTGATTTCTATATCATAGTAGTGGGACACTCGGTGGGACACGTTGAAAAGTATAGTCCCACTACTGCGTCCGGAAGGGCGTCCCACTACTGGTTCCAAATAAATTAGCGTGTCCCACTACACCAGTCGGTAGTTATTTTCTTTTAATGCGATTATTTTAATACACCAGCAACGAAAAAAGACATTTAGAAAATAAAATAAACCTTGAAATACGTACGTGCTATCTGCTGAGGTGATTAGTTTTCATGTATTATGCTTAGTTTTGGTAGTAGAAAAGATTATAAAAAAAGTATAATCAAAACTGTCCCACTACTGCCTACTTTACCTTATATAGATCGCGAGAACTAAAAACTGATCAATTGTTTTAAATAATTATTTATTCCAGTTTAAATGTGAAAAACTAACTTTTGTCAGGGACTTTCGCGTCATACAATCGTAAAAGTGTGTCTCGGTAGGTAATATACGCACCTCTCTTGTATGGGTAGGTACATCTTTTATATATACAGAAATATCAATGTGAATATTAACATGCTATTTATAAAAAAAACCTAAAAGTCTCTTAAACTCTTATGTTTTTGCAATTTTAACTATCAGAATAAAGTTTCGTACATACAGGACGTTGTCGTCGTATTATATTTATAACATTGCTATTTTCTTGGCGGTTTAAAAAAATGTTATATGTTGACAATCCAGCTTGAAAAATATTTCCGGTTTATCTCGCACAGTATTCCGGCTCAATCATCCAATTCGGTATATGCACGATGTTTCCAATGAAAAAGTTCGTCTTCAGTGCGGCACCTCATTGATAATCCATTATCCTGCCAGCTGCTGAACTCCTCGCTAAGTACCTATCACAACTTCTTATACGCGACACGTGCCGTCTACTCGATCCTCTTACATCATCATCCCGAAAGTTGTCCCCGTATATAAAGAGACTTATTTTTCCTTTCGCAATACAAGCTCTTTATAAAGCAACTAATTATCTGTAAAGCAGAAACAGCGACGAGAGGATAAACGTCCGGCCGGGCGCGATAGCACCATCCGGCGCATTCTACCCGTCAGACAGTATCTCTCGGCACATCCAGTCATCTTGGGGGATTCTCGTGAACGTGCGCGCGAGTATACATACTTACATCCTCTTGCGCGGGAGCGATCGAGCGGGAGAGAAAGAGAGAGAGAGAGAGAGAGAGAGAGAGAGAGAGAGAGAGAGGGAGAGAGAGAGAGAGAGAAAGCTGTTGTACACATGCACGCGGAAATATCGATCGAGTATGGACCAATCGCGGCCGCAAAAAACGTACACAGATAGCACCTATTGTCTGGCTCACCCCTATGGATGCATTCGGTTGCATAGACTTCCTCGCCTTCTTCGCCTGTCTTTTCCCCTCCTCTATTCTTCGACGGCGAGATGAGAAAAAGTCCTGCGAAAGCGTAAGATGCAGCTCGCTCTCTCTCTCTCTCTCTCTCTCAAACGTGTCAAGCCGCGCACGTGTAGACTAATGCACGAGAGTGGCGATGATGTCGAACAGCGAGAGAGAAAGATAAAAAACGCGGCAGTGGAAAGGCGCGTCGTGCGTGCTGTCGCTGTTGCGTCCGTGCAGGCGCGCCACACTACTACTTACTCTCGGCGCGCTAGCATCCCCCGTCGTCGCTGCAAGCACGCGCATGACGCAGCCTCTGCGCCGACGCCATCGCCACCGTCATCCCCTGAACACGAGGTCGGCGGAGATAGTCGAGTACGGGAGATCAGATAAAGGGGCTGCGTCCGCGTGTGGGTGCGCACAAGTTTACACGAGGGATGGCACGGATATAGTCGTGTGCGTATGTAAGCGCTGCTTCAGAGAGGGAGGAAGAGAGAGCGCTAGGGGCTTCGTATTGGCGAAATCCGCAGACTCCACGACTATATAAACTCGCAACATTCCAGCAAAGGGACAGAAAGGGCACACCTGTGAGAAAGTCATACTTTTGCACTCACGCGGACTTTACGCATGACGTGATTTCGACTGCGTTTCATTGTTGCGCGTTGAAACATTTTATTGAGTTGATTGATGGAGTTTGTGGCTTTTTTTTGTTGTTGAAATTTTTTAATTCTGTAAAATTAGAGAATACTGGAATTTATTGGGAACAATTTTAGTTGCTTTCACTTAAAGATTCAGTTTTACACTGGGTATATGAGCGATAAAAATGATTATTGCACGAGTGCAAGTTTTAATGACATTTGTGCAAGAATCACATTTATCATGTGTATCGAACATTATTATTATTTATTAAATAAACAAGTTATTGATCACTGTATCACTGAAATAAAAATAAAACTTATAAAACGCTCGTCTTGGTTATTAATTATACTTTATTTGCAATTCATTAAAAATGTTTTATAAACCTGTCGTATTATATTTAAACAAAATTAGATTAATTTCTAAACTGTATAACTGAGGTGCAGCGCACTCGTGCGCGGGACAACACGAAGCTGGATACGCCACTCTTCATCGCAGATATTTCAGCGCGAACTCAGTCGGTAACCAATATATTAGACTTATTCGTCGGTATAACCGAACATTATATTGCGAATGCTTCCATAGTGATTAATTGAATAAACTGTTATTAGTTACACCGAACTATAGTGATTGATTTATAAAAAATTATAATTCTGTTGTTCTGTAGATTAAACTGAAACATTAAGAATCTACAAAGGCTAAATTGGGCTAGTTTAATATATAATGATTCGTAAAACTAAAAAAGATTGCCAAATAATAAGTGCATATTTTTTTTTTTAATTCTGTCTAAATACATAGGTAATGTAATATATGCAAAATGATGAGTATAAAACTAAAATGTACGTAGTAAAAAATTATTTAAGATATTAGATGGTATTGGAATTAAATAATAAATTTAAATACTTTATAAATAATCTTAACGAATTATTAATAATTAACTTTAATACAACATATGCAGTTTAGTTTAATAACTGGATAGTTTCTTAAACGATACTTACAGTCTATACTTATCAAAAATTACGTTTTCGTGAATATTAAACGACAAAAATTTCTTTTATTCCCTTTTTCCACAAGGAGTACAAGTGGCGCAGTCTCGTAGCTCGCGAAATGGATGACATCAACGGCGAGCCTCCGTCGTCCGGAGACGATGAGTCCAGCGATGACGACTGGATGGAAGGTTACGACTTGGACAGGGATATCGGCGCCGATCAACCCCTTCCCGACGTCATACAAGAGTTGTGCACGCGGGTAGCCTGGAAACTTCTTTACTTTTATGAACTGAAATACGCGATCTATCGGCGGGTCGGATATCGAATACTTTACAATCTAAATGTTTTTCGTATTACAATAAAATTTATATATAAAAAAATTACACTTTACCTATTTTCTTTAACCTGTACCATTTCTCACATCCTTCATCAAAAGTAAACTTTATTCTTAAATATATAAGTTCAAATATGCATTTATTAAATTATTATGAAAGTATATTGATTATAACTCAAAATTTATTGCTAAATCTATTATTTACATCAACCATTACACTCCATCTTAACATACCTTTATTACATAAACTTTTCCAAAAAACATCACACCTCTCTCTTACATAACAGATCGACATTGAAAACAAGCTTCATAAAGTTAGCCCCCATACATAGAATCTATATATTATGAGGAAATCCATAATTTGTCCACACTTAGAGGGTTCAAAAAATAGAAAAAAAAAATTTCAAGGCACACCTTCGCGACAAGTTTTCTCTCATTCTATATGTCATAAAATATACGAAAGAACTCGTGAACATTAGAAAACGGTCTTGTGACACCCTTTTAGAAAAAATCCATTTTTCTTATGGAAATTTATGACTTTCATGACCTTTAAAATGCTTTTTGATTTTTTGCAAAAGCTTTCTCCGTTCTAGAGATATTTAATTTTGTCACAAAATTCTTCGAAATATCCCACTGTGTGACGTGTACAAAGTTTGATTTAGCGCATGCTTTTTTATTTGAACATGTGCAAAATCGAGCTTTGCGCGCGAGTATCAAAAAATAAATTTTCAATTCATAATATTTCAATATCAATTGTACAATTAATGGGAAAGAGAGAGAGAGAGCGCGCGTGGCGCGCTTGAACGTGCTAGTAAAGGTAAAATAACCCTTTTCCAATTACAGAATTTGTATTTACTGCTTGATTATACACACAGTCCATTAAACCTTTATACATGCCTATTCTGAAAGAATTTTGCTTATTTCCAATATAATATAATCTACAATTTTCAATTTTTGTCCAAGCGTCAATAATAAATTGCTGAGTAAGCTTTTTAGCACTTAATTATAGATTAAAATAATATTATAATGTAGTTACGTGTGCATAGTATGCACAACGTGACGAGGCGAGTTGGGTTGCATCAAGCAACATGAGGTCAACTCGTAGAAAGACGTACACCGACATCGGTAGCTCAGTGGTCAGAGCTGTCGTTGCGAAAACAATAAGTCCGGGGTTCGATTCCCCGCCAAGTCACGCCATGCCGTTTTTTCATTGAGTTGTCCTCCCTTTATTTATTAAATTTGCGAGTATTCACTCGTGACAGTAGTAAGTTTATTTTGTTTGCCATTTTTATCGAAAGATGTCAAATTTTGATACCAACTGCTTTCGCCACGAGATAACAGTAGCAGATAAATCATCGGATCAATATGTTGACTAATAATAGATATCCTACACGTATCTGAACTTTTATAATAAATACAAATATCTCGATCACTTTGAGAAAGACCGTCTTCACTAACATAAGCTATTACTACTTCATTATATGCTACAGCGCCATTATTCTTTTTATCAATTGTTTCTAATTATATGTATTTTAACTTATTTCGGTTACAATCCACATTTCTCTGCTTTTTTATATTATTCTGTGTTTATCTCAAGCATTATATGCCATAGAATAGGGATGAATAGTACGAATTAAATTATCTAATTCTTTTAATAACGTTAGTAAACAGTTTTATTATTTTTATTTTTAAGTCTAATGCTGTTTGATAATTCGTTATCTATGCAGCTATCATATATATCATATCTTATATATATTATTATATTATATTTTTATCTATCACATCTATTACATGTTACCAATTTTGCACCAAAAAATAAATTAAGTATTACACATTGATTACTACACATTAAGTATTCAGCAAATTCAATAAATTTGCATATTCTCTATCTATTGAACTTTGCCCTATCAAACAAAATCAGCTGATTTGTCAGCCGATTTATCAGCTGATATTTTGTGAACAAAATTTGTAAAAATTGAAATATTATTTAAAATGCCTTTAAACGTTCATTTTTAAACTCATTTGGGGGGTAAAACATCTTAACAGGCTGTTTCTAATGCTGAAGAAGCTGATTTTTAAATTACGTAAGCTTTCGGCAGCACTCTGAAAAAATTTTAGATGACGTTTTGGCATGATAAATCAGCTGAGAAATCAGCTGATTTTTTTAAATTTTATTTAACTACTAACTGACGTGACTTTGGCGTCCACTTAATCATTTTCTTAATATTATAGTACATTATGATATGGGTGCGAAAGGTGATTATTTACCGTATAAGACGTTGTTCTCACTCGCTTCGCTCGTAAAAAAAGTCGAATGCGGTAAAAATCATCTTACGTACTAGAGTCATATAGTATTTTATACCATGAGAGCCGAATAATCATATTAAAGTTATGATTTTGAGGTTAGAGTAGTATAAAATCTATTTTATACGAAGAACTTTCTAGTTTATTAAGTCATTTTTTAAAGATAACGAAATTTAAACATATTGAAAAACGTATACTAAGCATTAAATATATTAAAATAAAATGTAAAATAAATGAATACATGCTAAAGATTTTTTTGGAAGATGATACCTCTTAAGATATATGTTGATTAATTTTATTATAAAATAGTGTGAGCTACCTTATTTAGTAATTAATAGAACACGTTTTTGTATTATCGAGCGACGTGAGGAGTGAGTTATATATAGTTATTAATTTGTAAATAACCTTTATGCAGTAATAAGAACTTTTTTTTAATATAAATAAATAAAACAATAATCGAATTGTCTGTGTTGTGGAATGGTATCTTCAAACATTTGGTTATTTTATCAATACCTCGAAACAAGCTACTTGTATGGTATGTGTTATAATTCAAAAGAAGGCCTTTGAATAAAAAAAAAAGATGTTCCATATTTGGTACAACTATTCGAGTAGTGTTCCTGTTAATGGAACACATTAATGTATGTTCCAAGGAATCGGGGCACGGGCTTCTACACAAGCCCCCTTAATGAAACACAGTTAATTATTAATATTAGCGCGCCGGTTGTTACTTATGGTATATTTTAAATATTAGCAAATGTATCACTAAGTAAGTATTTCTGACTTACAATTCAGTATTATTTAATTCTTAAGAATGACTGTGATATTGTAAATTAGTATGTAAAGTAGTATTTTAGAAGGATTAAAACTGGTGACCAGCTAGTGTATTTATGTATTTCTTTTCGAAACAAAAATGCTAACATCACGGCTGCAATTGTTTATTATTGATGCGAATATTTTTTTTTGTCTGATTTATACACCGATTGATGATGTTTATTAATGAGAATATCCTACACATTTATAAAATGTTGTAAAATCTACATTTTTTCAATAAATTACTATTACTATTACTATGTCCTTGTACTCTACACTACCGTAATGTTCCGCAATTGGTTCGTTATTTATGTTAGTTATATGAGGTGACATTTCCAAGAAATTATCTTATTTTATTTATTTATTTTGATTTCCCCCTTTTCTTTATAATTGTTCGATATAAGATAATATAATTATTTTTACTTTCAAACAATGGAAGGATATTAAATTTAATAATTTAAGTTCTTACCTTGATACCTGGTTGTTAACGAAGGAGATGTTATAGGAGAGAGAACGAATTGCAAAGTTAGTTGTTAGATGAATACGATAGATTTTTATTCCTTGTTCAGTTACAATCAACGAGTAGCCTCTCTCTCTCTCTCTTCTCTCTTTTGCTCAACTTATAAATCGTGCAATTCTCGTTCCGCAGACAAATGAGAATTTAGTAACAAAATAGTATTTATTTCAATATTTCACGAATAAGAAAAATATGTCCGCACTTAAATTGAAAAAAATATAAAAAAAATCTTTTCGTCGTTAAAATCAAATCTTCTCGACCTTGTAATAAACACTTAAGGACGCTTGCTCATTGCAATCGTAGCCAAAAGTACGCAGAGTCGAACGCCGTACGCCTAGCGCTCTCTCGGGTCTCCCCACTCTCAAAATTTCACGCGAGACTGTACACGTACACATGGCGCCGCTTCATCGGTGTGTACATTCCAACGAAGCGCTCCGTCTGTGTAGACACACGCGTAGCGCGCGGGCACGCCATTGGTTTGTTTACACGCACACAAGGACACGCGCGGCCGAAGTTACCTACTTTAAACAACTGTATCTCGAAAACGGTGCTGCTAGGCTTTCTGGATTTTGGAGAGCTTATTTAAAATATCATTAGTAAAATATCTCTTTTTCGTTCAATTCTATAGAAAACTTTTGGCGTTATTAATGAAAACGTTAATTTTTTCACGACTTTTTCATAAGACACCGTATTAAATTGTCTAACTTTGATAGCTTATATCTCATGAACGGTGTTGCTAGACTTTCTGAAGTTTGCAGATGTTGCACATAATAACAATAAGAATCTACCCTGCAAGTTTCATAAGATTCTATAGAAACTCATTTTGTGAGCAAGCGTCCTTAAATATAGAATATCTATTAATTGATAAATCGACTTTGGAAGGAGCGATGAATACTGCTCGATTGCCCTCTCGACTCTCTACTCCCAAAAGTTTTTCAAATTCGGCTTTACCGCGACGTGTATTCTTAATTGCCCCTCCCTGCATACATCACTCCATTCTTTCCATCTCTCTCACACTCATACTAACTATCGGTGCCGGTAACAGTGCGCTCGCGCAACAGGCCCGGGATGTGCTGCCCTCGCTGCATCGCGGCGGCTTCAGACGTCGCGGTTCGCCGCGTAGGGCAGTCAAATTAGTTTTTTCATGAAACCTAATTGTAAGCCGACCTTATCAAGCGGGTTATGATTGGGGAGGTCATCAGGAGCAATAACCCGGTGAATGAGTATAAAAATTTACATGGGAAATGTTTTTAATTAACAATTGAATGCTCGGAAAAACAGTTTTTCGACTGCTACAAAAAAACTACTGACTTTACAGAAAAAAGTTCTAAGTAAACTTTGTAGATATTAAAAAGATCTATCAAACGCAATTTACAGATTTAAATTTAGTTAATTTGTTTATCTGCAAATCGCAAAAAAGCGCTTAAAAAGGCCATTTTTACGATTGTTTATTACTCTGTTAAAAATGTCGCTAGGTGCTTGATAACTCGTTTAAGTATAGCTCTTATAGCACTTAATAAGCAGTTAAAATTTTAGCTAAAAATATTTAATAGTTTCTGCATAATTCCATTTATTTATTAGATTTTGGTCATTTTTGCGTGATTTTTTCCAAACCGTGGGACGTCGTACGAGGATGCAGTAAACGGATTTTGAAAGTTTAACATCTCTACTTTCACGAACAATGAATAGCTAAGCTATTTTTTCAAATTTAATTGTTTAAAATCGCAAAATAAAAAGAAGTCATTTTTTTTGTTATAAATAAAAGCAATTGCGGCTCGACTATTGGTCGTAGATAATCGACAGTAGGTTCGTTGGAAAGCTGGCATTTTTTCACAAATTATAAGGGGTCTACGAACTCTCTAAGTGCTCTGGGAGCCGAGATAATTTTTTTTTGTAAAAATCGCTGTGTCTTCAATTATTAATATTAAGAAATGAGACAGAGACGAAAAATCGAATTAATAGTTGTACTAACAGAAAAAAAATATTTCGTCACATTTATTACAAAATTACATTGTTATAAATAATCACGAAGGCGCGGGTCTAAATTGGAGAAGGCTACAAGTGTCACGCGCAAAAACTGAGCGTAGGAACTTCAAATCTGACGCGCTCGAAATTTTTTTCATAGATCGGTATATAATTGACGTAAACCCTTCATTTTTTTTTAATTTGGGGTAGCTCGCCAAAATATTAACATATAACCTACTCATTTCCCCGAAAAAGTTTATTTAACAATACTTAATTAACAACAATTATTTTTGTTAACTTTTTTCTGTTTTTTTTTCATAAATAAAGATGAATTAGTTATGGATAAATGCTGGGGTGTCTACTACTAGTTAATGAAATAATTTGAATAATTAATGAATAATTTAATGAACGAAATTAAATTTCGCTTTGTTCAAAGTTTTTGCAAAAATGACTTGATATTTCGACTCCAAACTTTGACTGGATGATAGAACGTTAAAAAACACAGAAGAGTATTCTCTTGATTTTTTGTGATTCGAAGTATTTTATTTTTAATCAGCTTGAAACTGTGTGAATGGTTCGGTCGGTAATGGTACGAGTATGGCACCCCCTTAACCCAATTTAAAAAATTTGAATTTCCCGCCGCTCCGTCGAGAGTGTAGTTCCGTGATAATCCAAATGTACCTTCCAACAGAGCAGAATACTATATAGGCTGTTAACCCGAGCGCTGTCGGCAGGATGGCCCAACCCTACCCTACCGGCAGAGCAGTCTAGCTTGTCAACAGTCGATAACCCAACTCTACCTTACCTGCAGTCAATAACCCAGCCTTACCGGTAGAGCACTCTACCTTACTGGCAGAGCAGTCTACTGGAAGTTGATAACCCAAATACTATAATATACTATATATACTATATACTTTATACTATATCCGAATTCCCCCACTGTCACCTATCTGAATGCTGCTTAACTTTAAAAATTTGAATTTCGCGCCGCCGTGAGTTTCGCGCGCGCCACTAGGGGGCGAGCCGCAGTCGTCGCGCTGCCCATCACTAAGTCGGCGCGGTGCCGACTATAAGTCAGGCTGTGTTCCAACACTTGACAACCACCTACATTCACACGTCGTGTGAGGGCGAGTGGTATTTTGTTAAATAATTAATTAATTATTATTATTATTATTTTTTTATTTTTTCCCTTTTTTCATTTTTTTCATTTTTTCATTTTTTCCTTTGTTTCATTTTTTCATTATTTTTTCATTTTTTTTCTAATAAAGTCATATCATAACTCATAAAATTTTGTACGTTTCGTCGTTCGATTTTTCCCTTTACAGTAGCATCACTTCTGAAAATTGGTGTACTATTGAGGTTATGTTGTCATTGTCATTTTGAGGTTATGTTGTCATTGTCATTTTGAGGCTATGTTGCCATTGTCATTTTGAGGTTATGTTTCCATTGATACCCACTCTTTCGTAGCGCCATCTGTAGATGGATCACACATCTCTACCTTTCCGACAGAGCAGTATGCAATACCCAACTCTGCCTTGTAAACATTTTGAGGTTACGTCTCCATTGATACCCACTCTTTCGTAGCGCCATCTGCAGATGAATCAGCCATCTCTACCTTACCGACAGAGCAGTATGCAACATCAGATAGGCTATCCAACTTTACAAACAGAGCCGTATGAGATAGCTCCAAACTCACCGATAATTCTGTTACTTGTTAGATGATATACGCGACATGCACTATACATACTGCGCGCTCCACGAGTCTTCGCGCTGCCCACTGCTGAGTAGACGCACTGCCGGCTATAAGTCAGGTTGCGCAAACCATCAACAAACACCTCCTACACTCACACATCGCCTGAGGGTGGGTGATGTTTTGTTAAATAATTGATTAATTAATTTATGTGTTTATTTTTTTTTTTCATTTTTTTCATGTTTTCACCTCTTTTTTCTCCTGTTCAACAAGAGGAGCATAAGCGCTTGAGTTTTGATTCATATGATGTTAGGGACACAAGCATCTACTCCCAATCCATATACAGATAACACACGAAGCATGCACACTATATCCCACCACCGCTCAATGGGGTTCGCATCTTCAAACCTTCACAGAATTCTTGAAAAAACATTTTGGACAGGTTGAGACGAGGCTCGCTGGTGCAAGTTCAAACCTGCATAGAATTTTTGGAAAAATGGCATGGAGCTCTGACAGAGCTGATTACCTCCATCGGTAATTGTAAGAATAATAATACATTAACTTTTTCATACAAAGAATACATTATATACTATGTGAACTACATATACTATATATACTGCATATATTATGTATAATGCATATACTATGTATACTATGTGTACTACATATACTATTTATACTGTATATTCTACGTGTACTACATATACTATACATACTAGTACTCTACACCGAGCGCTCTACCCCTACCATGATATCATTACCAACGATCAATAAGGTAGAAATCTATTTTAGCGACAGAGCGGGAAATACAAAACGGTAGGAAATTTAAAAATGGCGGGTATTCCGGCGGAAATTCGTGGAGCATCGAACGGGAAATTTTTTTTTCATGATTTCCATTCGATAGAGCGGAAAAAATAGTCGGGTATAGGCTTGTGCGCGATTGAAGAATGAAAATTTTGGGGATTTTAAGCGATTTGACGTCGATTAGGCCAGTATAAACGGAGAAATAAACAACATTTTTCAAAATTACTCCTCTCCTATTGGTCCGGCGACCCTAAAACCGTTTTCATTCGATAGAGCGGCAAAAATAGTAGTGTGTAGCGAATAGTTGGCTGTGAATATGGATAGTTTCGAGGTTTATAAGCTATTTGAAATCGATTGGATTCGAATAAAGGGAGAAAAACTTTTTCTCTCGAAATCTCACCAAAACTCTTATATAGGGGTATTTTTTTGCGCTCTTTCGATTGACGCAATGAGTTTTGCATTAACTCAAAATTTTTGAAAATTGCTCCTTTCCTATTGGCCCTACGGCGCTAAAACCATTTTCATTCGATAGAACGGAAAAAAATAGTCGGGTATAGGCTTGTGCGGGATTGAAGAATGAAAATTTTAGGGATTTTAAGCGATTTGACGGCGATTAGGCCAGTATAAACGGAGAAATAAACAACATTTGTCAAAATTACTCCTCTCCTATTCATAGTCAAGATGGCCAAGAAATCTATGGTCACAGGAAAATGTGCCAAGAAGGTCATCAAATCTGCTCTAAAGGGTGCTCGCGAGGCAGTCAAGAAAGCTGGGGGTAAGCAGAATATAATTATTCCACGAATACTACCAGTACCCACAAAAGTAGGTGGATTCCTGCCTTTTTTCGTTCCTCTATTTCCAGGTTTGAGCGCTGCTGGCGCTCTTGCAGGTGGAGCTGCTGGAATCGCGAAAGCTGTTAACGATTCTCAAGCTGCAAAGTCGCAGTTAGAGAAGACTCAGAGACACAATAGAGCTATGGAGAATGCGGGTAATGGATTGTATCTAAAACCATACAAGACGGAGCTGGGTATTCAGGCTTACAGGAGTTTAAAAAAAAACTTCGAAATATAACTGCCCGATCGTGTTCACACGGATCATGATTTGCTCAAGTATGTAAAGCTGTTAGAAATTCCAAATTTTCATGGCGTGTTTATGCGAAACTCACTGCCATCTACTGGTCTACATTATCACGAGTCAGCCATAATCAATCTTGATGATGTAAGCGGCCCCGGAACTCATTGGGTAGCTTATCGAAAACGAGGTAAAGACGTTGCATACTTTGATAGCTTTGGCGATCTTCAACCTCCTCTCGATTTGATGTTGTATCTCGGACTTGACAGAATCAAGTACAATCACGAGAGGTATCAGGATTTCGACACTTACAATTGCGGCCATTTGTGTTTGCAGTTTCTGTGCAACAGCCTCAAACGTATATAAGGGGTGAGGGAAAACTGATTTCTCTATATCATGGCTGATTCATTGACTTTGAGTCTTTCAGGCACTTCGGCGCTACTCGAAGCACAATACTTTCCTCCAATTGAACTCTCACGAAATAAGAGCTATGTTCTCGGTCTGGTAGAACTTTTATCTTTTAACTCCATACCCAACATCGATGAGGGTAATAATAGGTTTTACGTGGATAAAGAGATAGTTATTCTGCCTACTGGCAGTTATGAAATCGAGGACATAGAGAGCTATTTACACGAATTTCTCTCACCTAAGGGCATACTAATCAGTATAAAGCCAAATAACAACACACTACGCAGTGAAATCAAGTGTACTCATCAAGTTGATTTTCGATTGCAGGATTCTATAGATAAATTGTTGGGTTTCGCTCAACGCATTCTCGAACCAAAGATCACTCACAGTTCCGATCTACCTGTGAGCATTCTCAAAATTAATTCTTTGAGAGTGGAGTGCAACGTGACAGCTGGAGCCTATATAAACGAACGAAGAGTGCATACAATACATGAATTCTTTCCAGCAGTACCACCAGGGTATAAAATAATCGAGATTCCATCGCAAGTCATCTATGAGGCGTTTCACGTCAACTGTCCCAGCGCGCGGCGCGCGAGCTCCAAAACCTGCAATTTCTAACTCATGTTTATGATACTAAAAAGTACTTAAAAAAATTGTTTGATATGCGTTTTCGACGTATTTTTTCCTCAGCTTTCCAATGATGTTGGTAGTTTGTTCAAAATTTTCCATTTTCATCTTCATTGTTTGAATGCTCTTTTGCATTCTATTTCTCGCAAAAAACATCTCGGGCACTCTTTGGAAAATATCCTTCCCTACGTAAAAAATGCTCAGCTTTCGATCTAGAGGGTAAAAAAAAATATTAAAAATACACTTTTTGAGATATAACATGTTTTGTACTTTTTGAAGGTGAAAATTGAAAATTTCGGAAAAACTGCTTACACCATTGGAAAGCTGAGGAAAAAATACGTTGAAAACGCTTATCAAACAATTTTTTAAAGTATATTTTAGTATCATAAACGTGAGTTAGAAATAGCACGATGTGGGGCTCCAGCGGCGCGCGCTGGGACAGTTGTCGTGAAACGCCTCCTATTTGCCAATCACAGTCAAGACTATTGAACATTTGCAAGTGCGTATAGTTCATCAAGACGGAAATTTGGTGAATTTTCGAGGAGAAATTGTAACAATTAGGCTTCACATCAAGCAAGCTTGATGGGTGTTGTTTATCGGGGTAAGGTAGGAAGAGGGTATATAAGCAGACCGTCATGGCGGCCAACGATCACTCGTCAACGAGCAGTCAAAGCTCTAACACGTCAAAGCCTTCAGTTCCTAGAAAACTTGGGATTAAGAATCCGCGATCCTGGTGAAGGATAACGTGTGTATTTTTCTGCTGTATGCGAAAGAACAATGGAAGAAGTTTTGAATATTCAGACAGCCGTTGAATTTGATGAATCGGTGGCGCACTATGAAATTCATGCGCATTAACCCTACACGTCTTCCGCTTTCAACAACAGCGATGAAATACGCATATCTATTCAACATCAAGATTTGTGCCTTCTACCATCTCACAGCTAGCTACATGTATGTGGAAGACTGACTAAAACTAATGGAAGTGTTGTACAAAGAACAAAGCTTGTTAATAACGCCATCTATCACTTATTCGAAGAAATTCGCTACGAGATCAATGCTATCGAAATCGATAGATGTAAAAATGTAGGCTTAATGAGTCTCATCAAAGGTTTGGTATCACTCAATCCCTGTCAAAATTGGATAATGGAGAATGCTGGTTGGCTCGACGTTGAGGAAACGTTGAATATGTGTAATGATGATGGCTACTTCGACGTGTCCATCCCTCTGAGTATGAT
The DNA here is from genome assembly GCA_036365515.1 of Torymus aiolomorphi. NCBI lineage: Eukaryota > Metazoa > Arthropoda > Insecta > Hymenoptera > Torymidae > Torymus > Torymus aiolomorphi. The sequence goes on from CM070875.1 coordinate 37,781,432, forward strand.
TATGGGTTTTACCGAAGACTATCGCAAAATAGTGGTCAACACGAAACATGAGCTCATACTCACGAAATCGAGGAATGATTTGAATGCCGTTAAGCAAACCGAAGTATACGAAGAATTCAAAATTGTACTCAATCGTGTTGAATGGCTCATGCCGTATAATGTGGTCGCGGACAAACACAAAATTAGTTTGCTCGGCTTCATAGAAAAGGATCGACCAATTACCATGAGTTTTCACGCGTGGGAGTTGTTTGAGTATCTACTTCTACCAACTACGTCGAAACATGTGTGGACTGTCAAAACATCTAACCAGCTGGAGAAACCTCGCTTCGTTATTCTCGCCTTCCAGACGGATCGAAAAGGTCAAAGAGCTATGAACGCTAGTCGCTTCGATCACTGCAATATCAGTAATGTGAAACTCTTTCTCAATTCGCAATGCTATCCATATGGAAATCTCAATCTAGATGTAACACGTAATCAGTATGCCGTATTATACGATATGTACGTTAATTTTCAGAAGTCATACTACGGTAAAGATTCTGAGCCTATCTTGAAAAAACTCGATTATCTCACTCATGCACCACTCATCGTCATCGATTGTTCTAAGCAGAACGAATCTCTGAAGAGCACCTGTTGACGTTCGCTTGGAATTCGAAGCGAGAGATAATTTTCCCGCTGTAACATCGGCGTACTGTCTCATTCTACACGATCGCATTGTCCAGTACAACCCTGTTAGCGAAGACGTGAAGAAACTAGTCTAAATTTCCGAGAATACGACGTTCAGTATAGTCCCGACAGTGGTGGTATAAAGAAGCTAAAAATGAAGTGTATCGTTGATATGCAGGGCTTCAAACAGCCCGGTAATGATTTCGTTTTGAAAGAATTGGCAACCTCTGATTTTTCTCTTCAAGGAACCTTTTCCTTGGAAACGCCTCACAGATAAGTATAAGGGCGAAAATACTTGGTTGAAGCAGTTCTATAATGGTATTTCTTGGAAGTCGGGAGACCGTCCCTACACCGACATCGGAAGTGTTCTTCGAGAATGTCTACACGATACTATAACTCAAGTACTCGTTATGGGCTCCATCAAGAAAAAATGGCTTGAACGTTTCAAATTCAACGTTCATGATGTTTCGGAGATGGGTTTTCCACCGCTGGACAAGATCAAGCTTGTGACAGTTTGTCCACACCACGAGGGTGCCTACAAAACCAACTGCGCACTTCATAACGTCAAACTTCTGAAAAAATTCTACGAAAATTGCAAGACATCTATGAATTGGGAGTAGATGGTTCATTCGTGTCCCAGACATCAATGGGTCAAAGCTGAAGTTCAAACGCTCCTTTTATTGAACAGGAGAAAAAAGAGGATTCAAAATGGAAAAAATATTCTCAAAAGTATTCCACGAATACCAATTCTATACCCAAACATGACAATTATAAAAGATTAAAATAGACTGCCGGTAGAGTGCTCTGCCGGTAAGGTTGAGTTGGGCCACCCTGCCGACAGCGCTCGGGCTAACAGGCTATATAGTATTCTGCTCTGTTGGTAAGGTAGATTTGGGGTTATCAACTGCTGGTAATGTGGGATCACCCTGCAATTACCATACACCGGCAAGATAGCGCTCTACCATACCGACCGAGCTAGGTAGAGTTTGGTTATTGGCCTCCCTGCAATTACCACCCACCGGCAAGGTAGAGTTGGGTTATTGTCCTCCCTGCAATTACCACCCACCGGCAATGTAGAGTTGGGTTATTGACCTCCCTGCAATTACCATCCACCGGCAAGATAGCGCTCTACCTTACCGACCGAGCTAAGTAGAGTTGGATTATTGGTCTCCCTGCAATTATCAGCCACCGGCAATGTAGCGCTCTACTTTACCGACCGAGCTAGGTATAGTTGGGTTATTGGCCTTCCTTCAATTACCACCCACCGGCAAGGTAGCGCTCTACTTTACCTACCGAGCTAGATAGTGTTGGGTTATTGCCCTCCCTGCAATTACCATCCACCGGCAAGATGGCGCTCTACCTTACCGACCGAGCTAGGTAGATTTTGGTTATTGGCCTCCCTGCAATTACCACCCACCGGCAAGGTAGAGTTGGGTTATTGTCCTCCCTGCAATTACCCCCCACCGGCAAGATGGCGCTCTACCTTACCGATCGAGCTAGGTAGAGTTGGGTTATTGGCCTCCTTGCAATTACCACCCACCGGCAAGGTAGAGTTGGGTTATTGACCTCCCTGCAATTACCATCCACCGGCAAGATAGCGTTCTACCTTACCGACCGAGCTAAGTAGAGCTGGATTATTTGTCTCCCTGCAATTATCAGCCACCGGCAATGTAGTGCTCTACTTTACCGACCGAGCTAGGTATAGTTGGGTTATTGGCCTTCCTTCAATTACCACCCACCGGCAAGGTAGCGTTCTACTTTACCTACCGAGCTAGGTAGAGTTGTGTTATTGGCCTTCCTGCAATTACCACCCACCGGCAAGTTAGGGTTATTGGCCTCCCTGCAATTACCATCCACCGGCAAGATAGCGCTCTACCTTACCGACCGAGCTAGGTAGAGTTGGGTTATTGGCCTCCCTGCAATTACCACCCACCGGCAAGGTAGCGCTCTACCTTACCGACCGATCGCCAGCTTAGAGGGTAAGTGGGTCAGAACTCTCCTAGCTCACCTAGTGATCTCAATTGAGGGCCTGGAAACGAAAAGGGACATATTGCGATTTTGCAGAAAAAGTATTCTCGAACTATCCGAATTTAAAAATTGAGCAAATCTCGTTCTTTAAAGTACAGACATGTAAAGAATTGAAATGCGTATTTTTTTGTGAAGTTTTCATCTTTATTAGTTTTATTAAAAATCCCAATAAACTGTGTTTTTTTTTTTTGCTGAGAAAAGGTTTAATGGAATTTTCTGTTTAACACGTCAGAACTTCGTTCACATCAAATATTTCTTTCAGAAATTTTTACACAATATATTTTGGAGTATTAGGAATATTATAAACCATAGCGCAATAATAGAGATTGTTATTGAATCAAATAGCGAATTTTATAACAATTTTTTTCGCTATTTTAAACCTGTATTTTCAAATGCAAAATTTGTGTAACGAATTTTCGAATGTTGCTCTGTGCATTGTTGCTAAATGGAATTTTTCATGATTGTTACGATAAATGCTGTTGAAGGCCGTGCACCACGGTACATGTGTTACGACGTGCGCATGACACGATCAGGAACAATGGTACAAATTGTTAACAACAATACATAGACTACTAAAATGTTCGTGTCGTGCACACGTCGTAACACGTGTACCGTGGCGCGCGGTTTTTAACAGCATTTATTGTAACAATCCGACTACACAGATTATTTAAGCCGGCAAACGGAAAAATCGGCAACAGTTTCACTCAATCTATCGCCCATTGTAGATGATCTATTTGGTGGCCTTCCAATTCCAAATGTTGTCAGTATTGAGGCAATGAACGCTGAAAACGTCCGAGGCGGACGTTTTTCGTAAGTATTTCGTAATATTCCCTTATCTCATAAAAAAAACTATTACTTGATACGATATTTTATTCAAACAGAATACACGTTCAACCATGATGGTCCTTGATAACCAAATTCAGTCGGAAGAAAAATCTACACGAAATGCAGTCAATAATGATAACATTCAACAAAATTCTTCAGTGTATTTCGTTACATAAAAAATAATTTATCAACTTCCAGCAATTTTCAATGATATATATATATATATATCCCCCCATCCGTTTATGGAGCCCATCCCTGTATATTAGTACCTACAGCTCAGAGATCCCTATGGCAAGTGACTAAAGAAATAATGGACCCTGGGGTTATAGACTCTAGATCGGGCTCCATAAACGCCCGAGAAAAATATTTTATGGGACCCGGGCTCCATAAAAGAAAACGGGCTCCATAAATATGCTCATGTGTATAAAAGGGCTCCATAAATCTGTTAAAACAAATATATATATATGCAAATCCGCGGACTACAGACAACAACTGGGGTACAAAAACGAAAAAAATTTTTTTTGAGGGCACACCTACCACATAAGGTTTTTTCGGTTCTTTGGGGGTCCCCCAACATGAAAATACTCGTGTACACTCATTATCCGTTGCCAAACTTTTTTGCCGACGAAATCAATTTTTCTTATGGAAATTTAACATGGGAAAAATGGACGAAAAGTAGTCATTGATGATTAACCAATAGCAAACTATTGAAGAGGCCAAACCAAATTCCACAAAAGAGCGATTAAAGTTGAAGAATAGAGCTTTAATTTGAGATGAGAATCGTTAAAATCGGTCGATTCTGTGCAAAGCTACGTGAAGTTGAAAATGGCGAATAATGACGAAAATGAGAGATATTTTTCAAACCCACGTAATTCTTCAAATTTTTGTCATTTTTCGCCATTTTCAACTTCACGTAGCTTTGATTAAAGCTCTATTCTTCAACTTTAATCGCCTTTTTGTGGAATTTGGTTTGGCTTCTTCAATAGTTTGCTAATGGTTAATCATCAATGACTACTTTTTGTCTATTTTTCCCATGTTAAATTTCCATAAGAAAAATTGATTTCGTCGGCAAAAAAGTTTGGCAATGGATAATGAGTGTATACGAGTATTTTTATGTTGGGGGACCCCTAAAGAACCGAAAAAATCTTATGTGGTAGGTGTGCCCTCAAAACAAATTTTTTCCGTTTTTGTACCCCAGTTGTTGTCTGTAGTCCGCGGATTTGCAGATATATATATATGTGTGTGTGTGTGTGTGTGTGTGTGTGTGTGTGTGTGTGTGTGTGTGTGTGTGTGTGTGTGTGTGTGTGTGTGTGTGTGTGTGTGTGTGTGTGTGTGTGTGTGTGTGTGTGTGTGTGTTTATTAGATGTTTTAAGCACTTTCCGAACGGTTGCAAATGAAATTTTTAAAACCTAATTATTATTCTTTATTTAATCAAGTTCAGGCAAAAAACTCAATGATATCACAAGAATAACTATAATTATACTTCGAATATTCGAAAAAAGATAACAATTATGATTATACAGACAATTTTTTATGAAAATAGATTATTGAAAATAAGTTAGTGAACTTTCAACTATTTTCCAACTAACTTTCAGCAATAATATTACTCAAAAGTACAAAAGACCTTTTTTAACGAATATCAACGCATGCAAAATAAAAGAACAATTCAATCAAAGCCAACTTTCATCGGAAACCGGAAATCACGAACATCCGAATTATTGAAACACATCGGAAACTCTCACGCGAACGGTTTTCCTAAATCTTTTATGCAGTGCTTACTCATAGGTTCACTAGGCTATATATGCACATGGTATACTATTCTGATACCTATCTGAGACATACACACATACACATTAATATGAAGATCGCACGGATTAGGTCTAGCGAGCAAATTCAAGCCGAACTACCGGCGCATATCACCGGTCTCTTTTCACTTTTCTCTGTGCATTACGAGATTTGCGAAAAATTTACAAGTGACCGAGTTGTTATTGCTGTTACACAACAAATTTCATTACTTCCGATTAGCCGCGATGAAGCTTATTATCAGCGCATCGCGCAGTGGTAATTAGCGTCGCGCTTTTCGCGCTCAAGAAAAAAGAGACCGATTATACCCTGGGGATACTGACATATGCGTAATCACATTACGGTAACTTTTTTGTAGGGCTTTGATCGAACGGAGCAATTCAGTGTGAATGGCTTTGGTTCAGTGCATTATGTTGTTAAATATTTTCTAATTAATTTTTATGTAAATTCAAATTATCATCTAACAAAAGAAAAACATTCTAAATTATATTTTCATCAATAAATGTGTATTTACAAAATAAAATGTAATTCTTTCCATTTAGTTTTGAAAACTACAAATAAGTACGTTTCCAAAATTTCAGACACTCATATCACAACATGGTTTGAAACATTAGAATAAAAAATAATAATCATATTGTAAATACAATTTTAATTTTCTATAATACAATGATGAATAAATATTTTGATATTCTGCTTTTGAAAATCATAAAACCTGCTATTCCAAATTTGTGCAAATAATATCGATTGATATTTACTTAATAAATTTGTATAGTGTGTATGGAGCTGTATTTTTAAAAATACGTTATTAAATTAAAAATCAATAAAAATCTCTTTTGTATAGAATTGATCCGTCATTATAATTGATTAATTTTTGGTACAATAAACTTGAAAAGTATATTCATATTTATTTATTAAAACATATAAATTTTATTTTAGATACACTCATTATTTGTCCTACTTTAATGAGTTAAATAAAATATATTTTTTAGTATAAAAAGCCTTTTTTTGGCCGGTATTGCCAATTTAAATAAAATTAAAAAAAATTTACATCTGAGTTGGTACCTTTTCGAAGCGGCTTCCGAATTGGTACCGTTTCGAACTAGCTGATACAGGTTTGAAGCCACAAAAGCAGCGTTTCTTTCATCTGTAACTATTTTTCGTACTTTAACATGTCTCAACTCTATCCTGCACATCGACAAAAAGCCTACTCACTGGATATTCTTTTCCCTACAGTCTCTAACTTGAAATGTCCCGGCTACGAAGAACATCTTATCTCGATACACGAAGTTCAGAAGCATACTACAGACCCTCGCATTTTGATTGTAAGAGCACCAATTATGATGCTATTAATGCGCGTTTCTTTCAGATGTAAATTGGGAGAACCTTTTTTTAGTTCTGACCTTGAATCTAATCTAAAACTTTTTTATGATACTATTAGCGAGCCTTTGCCTCACTTTGTTCTAAGCACCTACTTTCTGGCCAATTTCCCACCGACTACACGACAGCTGATTTAAGAGACTTAATTATTAATAGAAAAAACTTGCACATAAAATCTTAGATCCCTGTGTATTGAAAAATCTAAATCTTGTTATAAAGCTTATGTTGCCAATACCAAGTCTTTACTAGGTACAAATATAAAAGCATTTTGGTCTTTTATCAAACGTAAAAAACCCGGATCTGACTTGCCTAATAACCTTAGTTTCAATAATGTAAAATTCCTAATGATCAAAATATATCTGTAATTTTTGGCCACTTTCTTCTCTTCCATTCCGACAAACATTGCCCTGCATGCAGAACCTTATCACTCGAGCTTTCACTAATACCTTCTTGGTCAATCGACATGCTTCAATGAAGTATATTATTAATATGATAACTTTAACCAAGGCACTGATAATATCCTGGCTTTGCTGATATTTTTGCAGCAGCGTGGCTTTTTAAGGGTAGATCGATTATAACTAATCTCTTATTATTTACCAATTATGTAAATGAAATATTTGTCAATAAGCATCAAATCAATGCAATTTACACAGATTTTTCAAAAAGCGTTCGATGCTGTAAACCACAATAGACTACTTTCGAAATTATGAAACCTAGGTATCAAGGAATCTGCTTTAATGGTTAACATCATTCTCGTTAGTTTTTTCAAATCGTCTGAATTGCTGTCAATCAACCCAGGAGTTCCATAAGGAGTTCCATCTTTTCATCCTATTTATTAATGATATTCATCTTTTTATTAATCACTCTCAATTTCTTTTGTATGCTCATGTTGACCTGAAACTTTTTCAAAGAATCAAATTATCTCTTGATGCTTCAAATCTTCAGAAGGATATCAAATTGGTTGGCTTTGGTATGAATTAAATGTCGTTCACCTTGACATCGAAAAATATAGCTCCATTTCGTTCTAAAACTCACATGCATTTAACTTTCAGTACACAATTAATAACTCTGTCCTTCAACCTTCAATCTGCATTAAAGATTTGGAAGTTTTAATAGATAATTATCTGACTTTTGAGTAGCATATTAACCATATATTCTGTAAAATTCAACATATCTACTTTAAATTCTCGCATGGACTTAATAGACGCAATATTAATTTTTCAAATTCTGCATTCGACAATTTCTTGTAGACAATTAGACTTCTGCTCTTGCCGTGAAAACACCTATCCATTAAAAAATCATTGGATTCTTCTTGAAGGTTTCGCGGATGATAACTTTGGGTTTATTAACTTCCCTATAGCAAGATTAATAAGAACGTGAAACTCGTTACCTTATATTTAGACTCCTTTAAATTCAAAGTGAAATTTTATTAATCTGTATTTATTACACCGGCACACAAAAAAAAAGTAGTCTGTACTTTTGACCAGACCCACCTATATTCATGTATTTTTTCACACTGAATCCGAATCTGGAGTCCGTTTAAACTCTACACCTCGAGATTTTGAGCAAATTGCAAAAAATAGCTAAAAATTGCGAAAAATCGCGAAAAGTGGCGAAAAATCATTATAGTGAGTATAGGAGAAAATTCTGAATAGTCAGCGCCGCCACTAGGGGAGGGGGGGGGGCAACTGGGACAAACTGCCCCAGGCCCCACGGTAGGTAAGGGCCCCCAAGGAGCCCGAAGCATATTATTTTAAAAATAATTTTTTAAACCCAAGAAGCCGGGGGATATGAGGTCCATGCATATTAGGGAATTACGTAGACATGCAACAATAAGCAAGACAATTATTTAAACAATTTTTAAACCCAAGTAGGCGGGGGATATGAGGTCCACACATATTGTGGAATTACGTAAACTTGCAACAATAAGCAAGACAATTATTTAAACAATTTTTAAACCCCAGTAGATGGGGGATATGAGGTCCACGCATATTAGGGAATTACGTAGACATGCAACAATAAGCAAGACAATTATTTAAACAATTTTTAAACCCAAGTAGGCGGGGAGAATGAGGTCCACGCATGTAAGGAAGTCATGTAGACATGAAAAAATAAGCAAAACGATTATTTAAATAATTTTTAAACCCTAGTAGGCGGGGGATATGAGGTCCACGCATATTGTGGAATTACGTAAACTTGCAACAATAAGCAAGACAATTATTTAATTAATTTTATTCCCATCTATCTCTACTATAATGTCCATTTAATAGTCTGAAAAGCGGGACAAAAGTGGCGCCTGATTCCCTCTATAAAATACTTTATTCCCGCATATGCGAGAATAAAGTAACATAGTCTAATTTTTTACGTTTATGGTGAATTGGGTTAAAACTAACAAAATTATATAACACGTAAATATACAAAATAATTTTTCAAATCTATGAAATTGCCAGACTGGATATGGGAATAAAGTACTATATGTACCCGCTCGGCCGCGGGAATAATCTGCGACTTTAGCACCTCGTTACATAATGTACTATTTAAATCCAAGTAGCCGGGGGACGCGACTTCCACGCATATGACGAAGTTACGTAGACGTGCGACGTAAACCAGACTTTCATTACAAAAATTCTTAACCTCTATAACTTGACTCCCTTATATGCGTGGACCTAGCGGTCCCGACTACATTGGTTTTCTCGCCTTACAAGGGGCTCCCGGAACAGTTGTCCCAGGCCCCTTTACTTGGTGTGGCGGCGCTATGAATAGTAGATTATGCACCTAGGGAGTAAAAGTAAAGAATGTCCCAGATCGCATGCAAATTGTCACCCGAGCCGAAGACGAGGGTGACAAACATGCGATATGAGGCATTCTTTATTTTCTCCCGTGGTGCGTATACTATTTTTCGTTATAGTAAGCGTAAAGTAACTGCTTTGCGTCTGCATAGCAGGGCGTACAGTAGGCACTTTACGCATACTATGACGAAAAAAATTTTGTTGACCCCGATTAAGAGTGTTTCTTATGTATTTTTTCACGTTGAATTCGAATCTGGAGTCCGTTTAAGTCCTACACCTCGAGATTTTGAGTAAATTGCAAAAAACAGCTAAAAATTGCGAAAAATCGCAAAAAATCGCTTTAATAAGAACGAGAAAATTCAGAAAAAATTTTTTTGACTTGGATTAGAGGTGTTTCTTATGTATTTTGATGCGCTAAACTCGTTTCTGAAGTTTTATAAATTCTATTACTTACCGATATTGCCAAAACCGAGAAAAATAGCTAAAAAGGCCAAAAAACGAGAAAATTTGAAAAATTCGGGAAACAAAAAACTAGAAATCGTGAATAGCACAAAATCTGAAACTAATTTCAGATCCCAGCAGCCCTCGCTGCGCTCGGACGCTAATCTCACGCCGTGCAATAATGGGCCACTTAAGTCACACGTATCGTAATATACTATTTTCATAAAGTATAGTTAATTAAGTTTAAATAGAATTAATTACTTAATTTGTTTTCATTTACTATAACATTAAAAAAGAACTTTAAAAAATATGTTTCACGGTTTGCGGTGTGTCACGGTGTTTCCTTGTTCAAACTTCCTAAGAAATGACATTTTTTAAAGTAACATTAAATAATGTTTCGGAAGGATTTTAGTGTGGGATACAATTGATTATATCATAAAATAATATTATGTTATATAATAAACCTTAATATAAAGGTTTTCAATTGATTTTAATATTTAATTAATGGTGTCTACTAATAGGGCAGTGAAAAACGACTTGTCCAGATGTGTGTGTGCACAAATACAATACGAGCATGCTCGTATCGGCGCTTGAACAGGAAAGTTAGGTTAGGTGTCTGCGCACAAACGTTGTTTCATATCGCACTGAAGACCTTCAGCAGTTTTTACCGTATTGGAATTAATTAACATTCAATGTAAACAAGGGTTAGAAATTGATTATAAATGCACTACAGTTAAAATAATTTTGTTGGCAATGATAATATTATCAAGACACACTAATGTGGGGCACACAAACGTGTACATCCACATTAATACGGGGCACACAAAAATGTACTTTGTTGTCTGCTAGGGCACACAAATGCGTACAAAAATTTTTTTTTTATATTGCTTGTAACTTTCGTAAATATTAATATTTTTTTTATAAAAAAAATTGTTTCGTGTAGATTATTACTTTTATTATCTATATAAACCACCCGGAATCTCTGATACAGCTTAAATAGTCTATTATTATGCGACAAAACTGAAGAGTTTCTTAAACCCACACTAATATGGACATCTACCCTAGAGGTACATTTTGGATAGCTCTCGGCCGAGCTCTTTGGGCAAAATTATCAGTCTATAAATTTAAGAGATATTTGAGGTTAAAATTTTTTTAATCTTTTTTTCAAATCGTAATTTCTCGAGAACGGCTCTATGTATCTGAATCAGATGGGTAGCATTCGAAAGAGAATTAAAATAGCTATATTTTCTAAAAAAAATTTGTAGCTATCACGGTTCTTTTGTTATTAACAAAAACAAAAACTTTTTTTTTTTTAAAGTTCGTAACTCCCTAATAATGATATATATATAGATATTATGTTAAATCTAGAGCATTCTTGCCCGTTGATCTAAATAAATAAATAATAATAAGTAAATAAATAAATAAAGAAAAAAATTATAAATAAATAAATAAATAAATAAATAAATAAATAAATAAATAAATAAATAAATAAATAAATAAATAAATAAACAAATTTAAAAATGAATACTTTTTAATCTTCATAAATGAATTTAATTATAATTATGTCATAAATTGTTGCAAAAATTATAAATTTTGCTATTAAAAATTAATTAAAAGAATCAGCAAATTAAGTTTGAGGAAGTCACGGGCCAATGAATTGGCAGGAGTTTTTTACCCTGTTATTGTATTTACTCTATATTTCCTACATACATTTATATTTATCTAACCTACAATCAGCGAATTCATACTTATGTATGTAACGACTTACAACCATCTCTATTCATTAATTCTACTATGTAAATTAGGCTTCAGCTCGTATATTTTGTTAAATAAATAAGTAATAATTCATTCAAAATTAACACAAGGAATCGATCCATTAGTTTGAGGAAGCCACGTGTCGATGAACTGGCAGCGGTTTTTTTACATTGTAACAAATTATTATCCAATTGATAAAAAATACCGTAATGGCGATTAAATAATCTCGTGAGATTTTTATCGGCGTAAAAAATACACGTGAACTCTTTTGCGCTGTTTTAAACACCGTAAATGTATGAAATTACCATACAATAGCCAAAACTAACACCAAACAAAGTGGATTTATAAACAAAAATGAAAGTCTCTTTCTCTCTTCTGCCATAAATTACCGATTTGGAGCTAATTTTTAAACTACCATTCACATAACTTTCATTTCTCGTAAACTTGCGAATCAGTATTCTCCATTATAAAAAGTAATATCGCGATTACTCGAGAGAACAAAGAGAAAAAGAAATCACTTTCACGTCTGAGATGAAAATGCTCTCAAAATAACTACTGTTTGATATCCATGCATTCAATCATTTATCTTCCTACTCTTATTACGTAACTATTTCGACCAATTCAAGTTATTTTAAATTTTGTTCATAATGCCGAGATCGTTTTTCAGGTAGACCCACCTATTTGATATTTATTACTGCTATTTCTGAATGTTTGATCGCTCACACACTTTCGAGATACGTGTTTAAATGAGCCAATAAATTTTGTGAGTTTCATAATTGTGATGCGTAGCTATAATGACATTTTTTAAATCTGATTTGTGAAAGAAAAACTACAAGTAAGGCATCACGGAGACACGCGTTAATTACAAAAAAGCGTGTTAACTCTTTACGATGCAACATTCATTTATTCAAAATATTAAATAAGTTTGAAGAATATAAATTAGATACCGTAACACAAAGTTAATACCCCTACAATGAGATTCAACATTGAGAAACTAAAACGCACATGCGGTTACTAATAAATCACGTTAATCCATTTTTTATGAACCAAGTATAGTTCGGCCGATCGCATTTTAATAGTATTACATTACCTGCATTTGGTATCAGTTACTATGACATATAACACGTAAGAAGTCATTTTTTATGTAAATTCACATAACATTATACATTTTTATAGCACGGTGTGACCAAAGCCCGCACTTTAGTCACGCCTATTCGTGGCTAAAGTAGTCCTTTTTTGCACCGTGTTTATCACACTCGCTACGCTCGTGCGCTAACCTCACGGTGCAAAAAAGAACTACTTTAGCCACGGATAGGCGTGACAGCGGGCTTTGGGCAGGCAGTGCTATAAAATAGTATACGATATTCGTGACTTAGTGGCTCTTTATTGCATGGCGTTTAGTGCCCTCGCTGCGCTCGGGCACTAACCTCACGCCCTGCCAAAAAGAGCCACTTTAGTCTCACGTATCGTAATATACTAGTACGATACTAGAGTCTTAACGGGGTTCCATAGTCCTACCATTACCGACCGAGCAATTCACACAGTTTCAAGCTGATTAAAAATAAAATACGTCGAATCACAAAAAATCAAGAGAACACTTCGCTGCGGTTTTGAACGTTCTATCATCCAGTAAAAGTTTGGAGTCGAAATATCAAGTTGTTTTTGCAAAAACTTTGAACGAAACCGAATTTTGTTTTGTTCAAAGTTTTTGCAAAAACCACTTAATATTTCGACTTCAAACTTTTACTAGGTGATAGAACGTTCAAAACCGCAGCGAAGTGTTCTCTTGTTTTTTTGTGATTTTACGTATTTTATTTTTAATCCCCTTGAAACTGTGTGAATTTCTCGGTCGGTAACGGTACGACTATGGCACCCCCTTAAGTAGCCCATTACACGGGCTCGTAGCCCATTACACGGGCACCTCGCTGCGCTCGGGCCCTAACTTCACGCCGTGCAATAACGGGCTACTTAAGGCACATATATCGTAATGTACTAACAACATCCTGAATTCTACACTGAAAAAAATTTGGCACGGCGTAACTGTTTCCATCACAGTTCGTCAGCGCCCCCTTCGCTGCGTGTGTCAGACCACCCACTTTTGGCACAACGTTTGTCCCTAACGGGAGAGGAGCTGTGCCAGTACGGGGCGCGCGATGCGTTTACGGGACAGCAGCTGTGCCAGTACGGGGCAGGAGATGTGCCGAACCGCGGTACAACATTCGACCCTACTTTCGGCATAGCGTATGTACTTATCGGGTCGGCTGGAGTGCCAAATTTTTTTCAGTGTTCTTAATTTCGAAATTCTAAATTACGAAAATCATATTTTCGAATGTAACAGTTCACCTACTGTCCAAAACATCGAATTTCATCAATACGATTTCAAAGCAAATATAACCTGTTTCTAATGATTTATTTCGAAATGTCTATATATTGTACCCCTGTTAAAATTCTATTAATGAAATTCGATGTTTTGGACAGTAGGTGAAGTGTTACATTCGTATAAAATATGATTTTCGTAATTTAGAATTTCGAAATTAAGAACAATTTGCATTATCATATGTCGAACTGAAAAACATCTATAGTTGACTTCAATTTTATAGTGAATCGTCGAAACTCTGGACCCTCCCCGCTTTGGAGGGGGGGTCCAAAGTTTAGACGATCCACTTTAAAATTGAAGTCAACTCTAGACGTTCTCCATTCCGACATAAGCTACTGCAGATTGTGCAAAATTTCGAAATTCTAAATTACGAAAATCACATTTTCGAATGTAACAATTCACCTACTGTGCAAAACATCAAATTTCATTAATAGAATTTTAATGGGGATACAATAAAGATATTCGAAATAAATCATTAGAAACAAGTTACATTCGTTTTAAAATAGTGGTGGGGATCTAAAATTTCGACGATTCACTATAAAATCGAGCCAACTAACGATTTTCATAAATTCGACATAAGTCGTTGTAGAATGTACATAAGTCCGAAATTTTAAATGACGAAAAACGTATTTTCGAATATAACAATTTACCTACCGTCCAAAATATCGAATTTCAAACTACAGAATTTCAATAAGGAGATAATAAAAACATTTCAAAATAAATCATTAGAAACTAGCTACATCTACATTAAAATTCTGTAGTTTGAAATTCGATATTTTGAACAGTAGGTAAATTGTTACATTCGAAAATACGTTTTTCGTCATTTAAAATTTCGGACTTTTGTACATTCGACAACGACTTATGTATAATTTATACAAATCGTTAGTTGGCTCGATTTTATAGTGAACCGTCGAAACTTTGGACCCCCCCCAAAATAGTATTGAAGAAATTCGATGTTTTGGACAGTAGGTGAATTGTTACATTCGATCGTAATTTAGAATTTCAAAATTTTGCAGAATCTGCAGTAGCTTATGTCGGAATGGAGAACGTCTAGGGTTGACTTCAATTCTAAAGTGGATCATCTAAACTTTGGACCCCCCAAAATGTTTTTATAGCGATATTTATTTCTCAGTTATAAATAAAAACTTTTTAAAATATTGCACATAATTATTATTTATATCGATTACAAATATTGCATTTTAATTTATAAACGTTTTTGAACTTTCTTTTCAAATAAACTGTGATCAAATGTGTAATTTATTGCGCGTTACCATTATACTTAGTGTTTTAAAGTTTAAGCAACGCAGCAACACTTTTTGCCGTCAGTAATACTACTTGTAATAGAAAATTGTTATGATAATAAAATCGCAGATGATAAGTATAGAACCGACATTATCTAATATACGCGTCAACATCCCAATTTAATTAGTCATAAATTTCATTTTAACGTGACTTGAAGGAGATAATAAGCACTGATGCAATCGACGCTCGATTACAAGCATTTACATCGGTCGTTATTATAAGAATGCTAATTCAGCTGCAGACAAGGAATTTCTCCTCCACCACACGGCTCAATGATTTGCGTACCCGCACGAGTGAAGTAATCGTCAAAAATCCTCCTTATACGTAACTGACGATGCTCAGCACTGAAATGATCGAGTATGCAAATTCTTGAAATCTCCGACGATTACACAAAAACATAGATGGATCTGCATCTCGTCTCGCCATCGATGTTTTGTTACGGGTACGCGGCTTTATAATGACAACATTGTGCAACAAAAGTCTGTTTGTCTGTGTGATATATATATATATACGTAGTCCATGTATACACGTGCATACTATATGCGATTATTCAGTTGAACAGGCTCAAAGGAGAAAATTGACATTTTCCCAAGCGATTTTCAAGGATACACGTGACGTTGCGCAAATTAGCTAATACACACGTGAGTGCAGAGAGAGAAAAGAAGAGGCTGTGCCAAAGTGAGAGGTGGCGGTAAATCTGTGTCATAAGCAAATGGAATCTGAAGAAGAAAAAATGAGGGATATATGAAAATAATTTTTTTACTCTGTATTTTATTAAATTTTTATTTCGTCATGATATCGAAGTAGTTATTAGGTAATTCTATAATATTCAATTGAGTACTTAACAATGTTCTTCAAAGTAAAGACATTCTACTTTAATTTAAATCAATAAACACTGCGTTTAAATTTAATATTTTCAAAAAGATCAAATAATAGTAAAGTAAATACATTATTAAAGTGAAAAAAAAAATATTTTTTTAATATGTCCACGACCGATGAGAAGAAAGTAAAAAGAATAATTTGCACATCTAACGCGTTAGTCCTTAATCTGGTTTTAATAGTCCATCGTAAAAGTCGAGGTAAAAGTGAAAAGAAAAAAAGTTTTTTTGGTAATTTTTGGGATAAACGCTATCGAAATACAACGGTAGTTTGTACATCTAGCTCAAAAGAATGGCATGAATCTTCTGTGAAAAGTTGTCCAACATCAAGATGTTAAATAACCAGAGCACAATGGCCCACCACGAACAAAGGCTATTTCCCTACCCGTTCGCAAAGAACATTCGAAAAAAAGAAGAAGCAGGTCGTCTTCGCCTCGTCTCGTCATGACTTCAAGCATTGTAGACACTTTTACTCGATACATCATCGGCGGCCACGCGCCCGCGCACTTACATAACCCGCGAGAGGCGAGAAATCGTTTGTGCTCCGGTGATTACACCCACAACCGGTGGAGAAAGAATCGAATCCGTGCGCCTAGATCCACATCACAACAAACAGTCGTCTAATAAATAAATGGTGCTCTATTTTCCATGGAGCAGGAAGGTGAGCGCATACTTTTCGGAAATAAATTGTAAAATGCTTTATTTGAGCATATAGAAAGATCTTATTAAATTAGCGTCGCAAATTTTATGTGTAACTGTTACGAGGTCATTCATTATGTTTTGTCACACCTGTAAGTGATTTTATGTGTATGTATCAGATATAACTACTTGTGTAAGGAGATAAAAAAACTACGCCGTTATTATTAATTTCTTCTAAAGCGTTTTTGATCCTTTTATAAGTAAACAATTATATTCTTATACACTGAGATATTTTTTCACATTTCATATGCTTATAACAAAGATTAATTGTTATTGTTATATAATATAAAAACAATTGCTTTTATAAACAATAAATTAAACTTGTAATAGTCAAAATTGAACTTTTGTTGAGAACATGTTAGAAACAAGTTTTCAGCTCGGTTTTGAATCATTTGTCGTTGAAATACTTCTTTTTATCTGTTTGGAAGTGCAGTGTGTGGGGTATACGCCGAGATCTCAGCTTCTACTTTTATGATACAAACCTCTTACTTTTTTTGTCTTAATTCCTATCAAAAATCTATTTTGGATTTTGTACGTACGTTTTTCTTTTATTTTCATTTCAATTCTGAGAATCCACTTTTTCCGTTTTTCTTTTATTTTTCAATGATAGAGTTTTAAAAATTAATTTAGTAGTATTTTTTCGATTTTGAATTTCTGGACTATGGCTACCTTTGTTCTTTTGTTATATGACCCGCGTAAAAAAAATTGATATCTACGTATGGCTAATTAGATATACGCCATGCGTGACCCCGGTGCCGGAGTAAAATATTCGCCATCTCATTACATGCTATTCCTCGCATATAATATCCATACATGTCCGATACTCTAAGAAAACAATATATGGGATATATATGGGCGTTGTATAGGAAATAGTACTGCCCATATATGGTGAATCTATCAACCATATAATCCTAATACTATGTCCATACTATGGGCAATACATTGGTTATACAAAACTTTTTTTTACGCGGGGACTAAAAGTGTATTTTTCAAATAAATTATATCTTGGTAAACTTAACGTTAAAACTTTTAGCAAAAAAAATCTTTGTAATGTGTAATTATAGGAAGTATGTACGATTAAATTCTCAACTTATTAAATGGAGTAGAAAAAAAAAACTAAATAGTAAAAGAAAAATAAATGGTAAAGAATAACTTATTAATCACTGAAGAATAGACTAAATATTATATAAGATCGTTAAAAATTTAGATTTTTTAAAAAGTTATCTTTCAGCTTTAACTCATTTCAAAATATGCAACAAGGACTGTTTTACTTCTAAAACTACAATATCCAAGTGTTTCTGATAGGATATAATATACATTCTTTTTCATCGTTATCGAATTTTATATCTTGCACTTCGTTTTAATATTTCCTTTAAAACAGATTGCTATGGACCTACTGACCTGCAGACCAGAATACTAATAATGTTTTCAACTGGTATGAAAGGCTCTTAGATATAAAATAATTAAAACATTAAAACGAAATTTAAAAGAAGAACAAAAATATTCCAAGTCTTAAATGAAAAAGAAATGGAATCGTTCCTATACAAAGAGAAAAAAAAACTACCTACCCACAACATTTTAACTACCACTTTTTCTCACCATCGCGGATTTTGCAACAACAACAAAAACATACTCCCACCACTCGGCATCCAAGGTCCAAAAACACTTTCGTCTCTGCGGAAGGGGAAAGGGCGCCTATGTGCTCCTAGAATCGGCGCGGTGAAAGTGCATCACCGCTGACGGCGCCGCGTCGGTCGGGGCCCGTCCGGGGGACCTATTACACGCGCGCCGTGCGAAAAGCCGGCGAGGATGCGTGATGATCGCATACCGACGCAGTCACGACGTATACCGCGAGCGGAACGCGCGACTCCTTCTGCTCCGGATAGGCGACAGCGTATAACCGCGTTTGAATTTCGCGCGTCGGAGACAATTATTTTGTATAGTCTCAAAGTAGTGTAATTGGCAATATTCTTAGGAAAAAAATAAGTATGTGTCACATTTTTTTCGTCTTAAGTGGCCATTCGTCGATTTTCTGTAATTGTTATGAAAATAAAACTCTTAGAAAAAATCCCGAATAGTAAAAAAAATTATGAATAATTTTTTCAAATCAATATATTAAATCCAGTGTCGAATTGTGAATCCAAAATTACGCTAGAAATACGAAGATTATGGTGCCAAGAGACGATATGAGGTGACAGGAGGCAAATGGGATTTATTCGAGGCCCTGGATCGTGCCCAATGTGTCGACCGATGCATCTCAAGCGGCCGATAGCAGCCGATCGACAGATCAGCGAATGCAAGCTCGTATTAAATCGACGACTTTGCCGCTTCCTTTTTCTGGCTGTACTCGTTGCGCTGCTTTTACAAGTTCAAAGTAGGAAATCTAACGTGTTTTTAAAAGTTCCTTTGCAATGTGAAGTAGTCTTACGAAGATTTCTTTCTATTTCTTTCTATTCTGCACTCAATAAAATTTTGAATGACTTGCTTTATTGTGTATCACTTAAGGGGATGTGCAACCCTAATTTCAATATTTTTTTAAATCAACATTCAAACATTTATTTGGAAAAAGCCGGCTGTCAAGCGCTCCGTACACGCAAACACTATATGCAGATTTTTTTCTGGATAATTCTATTGATATTTGCGTGAGTTATGCTCGTTTGAAAAGTAGGTCAATTGTAGATTCCTACTTACCGACAGTACGGTTTTTATTTAATTAAATAAATTCTCATCATTTTTTTGGAAAAAGACGTCTGTCAAGCGCTCCGTACACGCAAACACTGTATGCAGTTTTTTTTCTGGATAATTCTATTGATATTTGCGTGAGTTATGCTCGTTTGAAAAATAACGTCGGTACTCACATCCCCTTAAAGAGATACCGGTAGCTATTATATGGCATCAAAGATTATAAGCTAACATTTATAATCAGAATTACGAATACTCAGCATGCTTCTGACAATGAGATACATTACATAATGATTCCATGAACCCTAAAGGTATGACTTTTAGAATGTACACTCTCTTAAAGAATCTTGTCTCATATAGGTATATTGCAATTGTTTATACACCACCACTTAAGACACACCTTAATTTTGCAACGAGAAGATAGGAATTTTCAATGCTACAAATCTTCGGATGCATATCTTCATGTTTAAATTTTTCAGTGCTTAATGCGATGAAGAAATATCTACATGAAGTTTAAAAACTGTTGTATTAACTGACATTGAGATGCGACTGATTTGACAGCCTTCAAAGATTATATGAGGATATTTTTAATTTGTCCAGAGGGTTCAAAAAATTAAAAAAAAAACACACCTTCGCGACAATTTTCTTCTCATTCTATAAGTTATAAAATATACGAAAAAACTCGTGAACATTAGAAAACGGTCTTGTGACACCGTTTCCGAAAAAAATCCATTTTTCTTATGGAAATTTAACATGGAAAAATGGACGAGAGAAAAATATAGTCACTGATGATGAGCCAATAGTAAGCTTTTAAATGTGCCAACAAATATTTCACAAAAAAGCAATTAAAGTATAAAAAAGAGCTTTAATTTAAGCTAAAGATTGTTCAAATCGGTCGGTTCTACGCAAAGTTACATGCATTTGAAAATCGCGAAAAATGACCAAAAATGATTGAATTACGTGGATTCGGGAGAAATCGCTCATTTTTGGTCATTTTTCGCGATTTTCAAATGCATGTAACTTTGCGTAGAACCGACCGATTTGAACAATCTTTAGCTTAAATTAAAGCTCTTTTTTATACTTTAATTGCTTTTTTGTGAAATATTTGTTGGCACATTTAAAAGCTTACTGTTGGCTCATCATCAGTGACTATACTTTTCTCTCGTCCATTTTTTCCATGTTAAATTTCCATAATAAAAATGGATTTTTTTCGAAAACGGTGTCACAAGACCGTTTTCTAATGTTCACAAGTTTTTTCGTGTATTTTATGACCTATAGAATGAGAAGAAACTTGTCGCGAAGGTGTGCCTTCAAAATTTTTTTTTAATTTTTTGAACCCTCTAAGCGTGGACAAATTAAAAGTTTTTTATATAGACTTATTGCTTCCTCCTAGAAGAAGCTTTGTGATAGTAATTGTTTTTCGAGGGGTTAGGAATCAAAATACATGATTTTTGAAAAATGTCTGTATGGATGTGTGTGTGTGTGTGTGTGTGTGTGTGTGTGTGTGTGTGTGTGTGTGTGTGTTTGTTTGTTTGTGTGTCTGTGTGTATGTGTGTATACGCCTGGATCTCAGCTTCTACTCGATAGATTTTAACCGGACGGGTCTCATTTTTTTTTTTTTTTTTGTGTAATGGCTGGTCAAAAATTCGTTTTTTGATTCGCGGATGCGTTCTTGTTTTATTTCGAATTTTCGACTTTCTCAAAATTGATTTTGGCCTTTTTTTAATGATAAGATCGAGATATTTGAATCGAATGGATAGCATTCGAAAGAGCATTAAAATACCTATATTTTCTAAAAAAAAAATTTCTCTAGCTATCACGGTTCTTTTTTTATTAACAAAAACGTGTTTTTTTAAGCTTATAACTCCTAAACTAAACGGTCAATTGTTTTTTTTTAAATCATGATAATGCAAAATATAAATAGCTATAATCTGTAAAAATTTGAATCCACTTTGTCGACTAGTTTTTGAGAAAAAAATTGAAATATGAAAAAAATGAGTTTTGTATGTCCAACGATTACGGGAGTAAAATTGACTTAATCGCTTCGAAATTTCTTGTAAAGGTAAATTTTGGATAGCTCTCGGTCGAGTTATTTGGGCAAAATAATTAGTCCAGAAATTTCAGAAATACTTAAGGTTAAAATTTTTTTAACCTTTCTTCAAATCGTAATTTCTCGAGAACGGCTCCATGTATCAGCTCCAAATTTATAAACAATTTTGTATATGTAGATAATATATATGCGAATTTTCATCTAGATCGTACGATTACTTTTTGAGATATTTGATTTTGAAATTTTTCGTATTTTACAAAGTCATTTTCTTTGTCGCATGATAACTAGAGAAAACAAAAATTGGTTTAATCATGTTGAAATTTTATGGAGATGTAGAGTTTATATATTATTGTATAAGTCCTTTAGGTAAAAGAATTGTTTCATGATTTTTAGAGATATTTAAGGTTAAAATTTTTTTACGGTTTTTTTCAAAATCGTAATTTCTCAATGACGACTTCATGTATCAGTTTGAAATTTATAGACTATTTTGTATGCGATATAGGCAATACCTGTTTAAAATTTCATCCAGATTATATGGTTATTTTTTGAGATGTTTGATATTTAAAATTTTAGTATTTTTGAAAATGAATTTCTTTTTTGTCGCACAATATAACTACATTAAAATTGTTTTAATTTCTTTGAAATCTGGTGGAGATGTAGAGTTTGTATATTATTTATTAGAAGAGTTCTTAGGGTAAAGAATTCGTTTATGAATTTCAGAGATATTTGAGGTTAAAACTATTTTAGCCCTCCTTTAAAATCGTAATTATTCGGAAGCGCATTTATGCATACTAGAAAATGGAAATGACCTGCGCTATGCGCTATGCACGCGTGTTGTGTACCTACTTTTGTTTTGTAATAGCCATTTATTATTTTTAAGGTTAGAACCTTTTTCTTACATCGGAAATTCCAGAAAGAGCATACAAATACGGAAAGGCATACTACTAGAGGCAAGTACCCTACGTGTGAAATTTTACAAAAAAAAATATAATTTGAAGACGATAATATTACAATCAATTATTTTATTTATTTTTCACACATAATTAAAAAAAAAATCATACCTATTGTTTTATTCATATTGTATAAATAATTTAAAAATTAATACTTTTTAATCTTCATAAATGAATTTAATTATAATTATGTAATAAATTGTTGCAAAAATTATTAATTTTGTTATTAAAAATGAATTAAAGGAAGAAGCAAATTAAGTTGGAGGAAGCCACGGGACAATGAATTGGCAGCGGTTTTTTTCTTTCTCCTATTGATCAAAAAGTTACCATTTATCAATTAATTGTGAAAAAATATGAAAATTTTTATAGCAAATTCTTTTAATATATAATAATGAAAGAATAATGTAAAAGAGTAAGTCAATTTATAACCCACTGAGACACGCAGCAACAATTCTTACGCGTACATGAGCGTGGAAAGATTGACGCACCACGCTCTAAAAATTTGATTATCTTTTAAACAAAATCAAATTAGAAAACATTATTTTTCAAATATATCTACATTAAATGATTTTATTAAACGTCAAGTATTGTTTATTATTATTTTATAAACTTGTCTGCATTACTAAATTTTCTAACCAGTTAAGTCTTATAACTTTTTTCACAGACATCGCAATAAAATAAATGTTATAATCACAATAATATAAAGAAAAAAATTATACAAAATTAATAAACTTAAGTAATATTTCTTCCATTCAAGTTTAAAGTAGATCTACTTCTGGAGTAAAGCGTATTATTTTGTTTAAATTCAAAACCTATTCTTTTTCCTACTTACACCTTTCACGGCAAATTAAACATAATTTAAAAGGCCATTAACCGTTATATTTGTCGGTGCACTGTAACTGCATCGTGATAGATCTACCAATCTAACTATATAAGATTTTAGCTAACATAATTTTTATACAGCAAAATTAATAATGAAAACATAAAAGATAAACAATGCACTAGATACTGATAATAAATAATGTTTCGGGAAACTGATATAGTAGAATTGAATTTAATAGTAAAACAGTTCAGCTGTCATTTACAAGCCCTTACCAAAAATGTAATATTACATCACATATAATACAATTATGAGATTGATTAAAACTATAATTCAAATTTAGGTACATCATAAACAAAGCATAATCACTAAAAGGATGGAACCGTGTATATAATTATAAATCGAAACAAGGCAGTACGCTTGTAAAAATTCCGCTGCTTTTCTTATTTAATCATATAATTGTGTTTCTTAAATTTCTAAAATTTAAATTCAAATAATGAATTCTAAATATTAACGCATAAAATGACAGTTACATTAAAGATTTTGATATTATATGTGCCTTTGATACATTTCTCAATTCACAAAGATAAAACAAATTCCAACAAAAACTCTCCGGTAAAAAGTCTCGGCGCGTATTCGCGATGCACTATCAAATACAATCCTTTTCACGCTAGCCGAATATAAACCGACTTTCATTCAATATCCAGGAGAGTGGACAACAATTCGTCACGCACTTTTCCCGAAAACCGAAAGATCGCGTACGCGCAATTAACACGCTTTCTTTCACATCAGAACGGAGAAAAAGATAGTTCGCCGAAAGTGACAACGGGACGGAGCTCTAATCACGCGTGACCCTAAGCGCAAAATAATAATAAAGAACTTTAATTGGGGTCTTTCGCACGCTCAAATAGCCTGGATTAATATAAAGATGAGCGTATATAGGGTAATTATTTATACAGGAGCGCGACTGACCTAAAAACCTAATGAAGATGTAGATTGACCGAATGGTTTATACGTATGTATTAGAGAGGACTACTGTTCCGGCCCGTCCGACTGAACGGAGCTCCGCCGCCAGACACGAATGAGTTTCACTTTCGACGCGCGTCTAGCGTGAGAGGAGAGGAACGGGAAACAACGTTCTAGACTGGTTAGAATGATGCACTGTATGTGCATAAAGAAAATGATGCTTTTCTATGGTACCTCTGAGAATTTCCTCAATACCTCATTTCTGTCGATAAATCAGTATCTTCATCGATTCTCAACTTTCGCGTAAGTTGCGGAATAATTTTTACCGAAATTTAAAAGAAGGCATTTAACCACATTCTTGTAAAATAAATCGTAAGCCCTAGTATACTGAAGTTTTGTTTTGTAATCATTTTTAAAGTTACGTGTAGGATCTTGAGCAAGCTGTCATAAAAAAGTAAAGGCTACATATAATTCTAGTTCAACTGAAAAAGTTGTTGATGAGAAAATGCTCTAGATTGTACATTATATAAACTAAACTTTTAGAAAATATACATAGCCATATGTTGATATAGTACTTATTATGATTCATCACAGATAATAAAAAAATTGTATAACATTAAATTTGTATACTAAAGGGACAAATGAAAAATTTTTATGAATTTTTACTAATCTTATATAGCTGAACCCCGATTGTTTTAAATTATCTTTTCAAAGCGCGAACAAAGTAAAGTAATTCCTCGGTTACTGTTTAAACTCAAGTAACTCTACAAGGCCCGGGAATACAGAGTATCTCTACTCAAACAAGGATATGTATTGTAACTCATTTTTTTTTTTAAGAAATTCAGACCTTTAATTCATTAGATTGTTAATATTATAACGATTCATGGCGATAATTGAAAAGTTATAAGGATATTTTATTTATTAATTTAATTAATTCATCTTTATTTAAATTAAAAATCTGAACTTCTATAAAAAACGAGTTACGTTACATTTCCTCGTACGCGTAGAGATACTTTATTCTCGGGCCTTGTAAAGTTACTTGAGTTTAACAGTAACCGGGGAATTACTTTTTTACTTTAAAAAGATAATTTAGAATGATCAGGGCCCGTCGTTATAAAATTGATTGAAATATTATACTGAGGGATTGCTACCAACAAATTATTTAAATCCATAAATCATTTCATGATATTTTGATCCAAAGTTAAACAACGCCTTTTTAATTTTCCACCTACATATTTTCTCACTAATTTTCCTATAATAAAGTTATAATGAAAGATCAAATATAATCTTAAATAGATTTATTTTTGTAATACTTATTATACCATTATCTATTTTTCAATACTGTTTCAATTGCGGAAAAGAATTACAAATTTCTCATGTTTTAAGTAATTTATTATTTAACACTTTAAAAATCCTTAATTTGTTCATTACAATTCATGAAAATGCTTATGTATCTATCTCTTCGCATCCAACTCAATTATTCATTCAACGTCTGCCTGCAGCTATTGTAAGAAGCAGTACATCCGCGCTGTTCCTTTATTCTGCGCATACCTATCTTCGTCTTGAAAAGCGACGACATATCGTTAAAGGAGACGGGAATTTCTCGCAGACAAGGTACCTCTGTATACTCGCTTGCAAATCAAAGTTCTCACAGCGCTTTGCGATAATCGCTCTGAAAATAGATTTTCCGGCACATGCGCACGCGTGTTTCTCTTTTTCTCCGGCTGGAAAAAAGACCGTTATTCGGATCTCCGCTCTGCTTTGTTCCTTTATTTCGAGCGCATGGTTGCACTGCACTACACCCAATGCAAGAAGTGCAATATACTGCAGTAAAATTGATTAGAATCTGATTTTAGTGTTGGAATGGCCGTGATAATCCTTGTTCTTCCAGAAGTTACGATAGCTTCTAAAGGTCTTATTGTAATTTGATAAAGATTATGATTCTATAGTAAATTGAATTATATAAGTAGAGTATATATACGTTTTAGTCCAGGGCAATTTCTTTTAGAAGCTGCTTTCGGATAATTCAAACATCAATAAAGAATGAAATAAGAGCCGATTGTCGCAATATACGATACCATTTTGCCTAATTTTACAAATCTAGTACGTGCTATGAAAACTTATGCTGGTAGGTATAATACTCCCGAGTCAGTTTATGTAAACGTTCAAGATAAGTGACAATTCCCAACATAAATATATTCACCTCGTCATTATCTTCATGAGGATACGTGACTAACGCTGTAGACTTATATCTTTTTGAAACAATCTTTTTAACGCAGTTTACAATTTGCAGAAGTAAAATTGTTATGGTTTTAGAAACGTAATAAATTGAAGGAGATAAGGCATGCATTCATAACTTAGCATACTTACTTTTCAAAGTTATGCCAAATCCTTGTTCGAAACCTCTGATTATGATGTATTGAGTACAATTAGATATACCACCCACAGTTTCTTTTACTTGATAAGTCTCAAACAAGTAAAATTAATTGATGCTTTTTATTTCATAGCCAAAAATTGTTAACTACAATTTAAATAATATCTTAGTTGTTAATAGATATTTTGGCATTTGAACATAGACGGTAGCGTCAAATATAACATGTCTCTATTTAACCCTACAAATCTGATTGAGATTTTTATATATTCCTCATGAACCCTTTAATAACTCTATGCTATAAATCTGCGACAAGGTACAAATTTGCCGTAATAATCACTCAAAGTGCAATGTAGGCACCTATGTATCACACGTTGTAAATGTACCACGCATACAAAGGAAAAAACAAATAAGAGTTTTCCCTGCGAGCAACGCGCTACAATTAATGCCTCGCAATTACGAGCATGAAAACGTGGAAGTAGTCGTCGGGAGAAGCAGCCATGACGAATCGTCCGAGCGTAATCACACAATACGTTAGCGGCAATTTCTCGTGCAGCCAATGTAAATTGAGCGTTTATATGTGTACTCACAACTCCTTCATTACCTCATTGTCGTCCCTTTGACGCCGCTTTCTACTCTCCTCTATCAACGCCACACTTTCAGTTTCTTCCTGTCTTTACCTTGTCCACACGATGTCTATGGAGCAGAGACTAGCCCGCGTAAATTGTCTACTTCTTCCTTTATCTCTCCGAACAAGTAATTTATTAAATCTTCTGTAGGGCAAGTTTTTCTCCCCCGACCAATTTTCATTCGACGGCAGAGATGGAAACATGACAGAAAAAACATTTGTGCCTTGTGACTAATTGTGCCTTTGGAAGCATGCGGTTTTTAGGGGACAGAAGGAGTTGTATATGTAAATCTTTCGCGACAACTAAATAACAATAGTTGCCGATGCAATAATTAGAATGTAATTAATTTCAATACTTTGCAAGCCATAATTAAAGTTAGAAAAGTATTAATATATGTATAACGAGAATGTACTTTGCATAAGTATAAGAATTCGTATTACGAGCACTATAAATAATAGTTATGAAATTCCCTGCGGTTTTCTAATAAATTGATACATTCATTTATTTCTATCGAAACGTATATTTTTGCAACAGACACACAAAAGTTCAACTAAATATTTTCATTAAAAAATTCTTTATGCTAAAACCACAAACAAGATAAAAAAATATTTCAAATAATGTTAAAATTCGTAATAAACTTTCACTATGAAAAAATACTTCTATTCCAATATTTCTTCGGTCTAAACGACTTCAAGCCAATCTTGTCATTGTGCACACGTATTTTTTTTTAATGGTTTCCTTACATTTTTTCTCTGACTCTTTTCAAATTTCATTCAATCATGGCTGATCTTCGCAATTATCTCGCGCTTCACTTTCATGACTCCGTGCGCGCGGAAGCTGACAGTGCTTCGTAAAACCAAATTATATATACTTTTACGATTTTAGTGCTGCATTTCTTAGTTACTTCGAGAAAAGTGTCGTTTCGCAGTTTAATAAAGGTCATTCTTTCTAAACCTTGGCTGAGCTATAAGAATAAGAACTCTTCAGCTGTTAAAGCGTAATAAGTATGTAATAACTGTTACATCAGCAATTATTACCTTGCTTGCATTATTACTGCTTACGTTCATTCTAACGTTCGAATTTTCTTTGTGTTAAAAAATGAGCTAATGGTTTTACTTGAATACCTTGCAAAATTA
The DNA here is from genome assembly GCA_036365515.1 of Torymus aiolomorphi. Taxonomy (NCBI): domain Eukaryota; kingdom Metazoa; phylum Arthropoda; class Insecta; order Hymenoptera; family Torymidae; genus Torymus; species Torymus aiolomorphi. Next base: position 37,809,973 of record CM070875.1, read on the forward strand.
CTTTTATCGGACGATTCCATCACTGTTAGAGAATGTTGCATAAATAAGACCATCGCTGTAATTACAATTATTTCTTGCGCTGTGATTAATCAGCAAAAATAACTTTTATTGTTAAAGGTTTTTTAAACCATTAAGATTAAAGTTTTATTATTATAAATAGTGAATATGAGACTGACAAATTAATGTTATAATAAATAATAACAAAATTATAATTACAAACCATTGATACAAATGTATTGTTCTGAATTGAAACATTCGCATTCAAAATACAAAGAATTGAAAATTATCCATTAAATACTAATTGCTTTGCTGTAAAAAAGTTTATTGTTCTCTGCAAGATACAATGTTAAAATTGTAAAATTTAATTTAAAACCACAATTTTTTTAACCTATAAGCTCACTTTTACTCACCAAGTTAATAAAATTGTCCAAAAATGCACGTTACCAAAAACTATGATAAAATTCCTATGAAGGTCGTTGTGAAGCAAAATCAAAGTATGTATATATCCTCTATTACGTATCGACCCCATCATTTCGGAACCAGAGATATCTGTTTGATGATATAGTGGTTATACTATCAGGTGTCCCCCTCTTGACCTAACAACGTTTATTCGAGTCGTTTTTTAATATTTCTTATAGTTTCAAAAATAAACAGGGTATTAACTTACTTTTGGGACACCCTGTATACTCTGCTTCCTAAACGACTGGAATATAAACATCTAACATTAATGTGTATCTGCGCCGCAGGAACACTGCGTCTTTCAATGTATGATTTGCGTACACGCTATCAATAGTAATTATATACTTATTGTATAGTTATATATAAATGAAACGTAGAAAATAACACCTCAATTGTATTAAAGCTAAACAAACTATGCTTCGGTATGTAAAACTCAAAAAAAAAGAAATAACTATAGTAAAACTATATAAACGATTTTTTCACAATTTTCTAAGTTGCTTTTTATTCTTTAAAAAGTAAAGATTCTTTTCGAGATTTCATCAATTGTTATTCGTGCAAAATGAAAAATAATTTATACTTTTATTCAAAACGCACTACACAGTTGGTGCGACTTCCATCTCGATGAAATATCGGATTGAAAGAACTTGGAAAGCGTGAGATGCTGTGGACACCAGTCTCTTTGCGGAATCACGTCGGGCGCCATATAGACAGACGAAATCGGGTAGCAATTAATAGCTATACGGCTTGTGTTGCAATAATGCGATCTGTTGCTGACGTCTTGTTAAGCAAGCGCAGTTGTAGCAAGCTTTCAAAGATGAATTCGTAGGCGACGTGTTCTGAAAGACGCAGATTGTACAGGAGCACCAAAACACAATGTTTAGTTTCAGTGATATTTCAAGTAACGGATCTGGTGACCGACGTCACACTGAAAAGACACGGATAGCTCTTTAATTAAAATACTTCTTCTCTCACGTGTATGTTGCTCTACATTGAAATAAAAGAGAAAATAATAGTATGGTACCTACAAGGTGTGTTTATAAGCTGTGCTAATGAATATCATTGTTATAAATTTAAAAAAGTATAGAAACAAAGTAAATTTTAATATTGAAAAGTTTTATCCTCAAGTTTTTTCTTTTAAAGACTATATGAATAAAAAGTTGTAAATATTATATTGGAAGTATGTATTATTTTATTAATTGCGTATAGAGATTATAGCAAAGTTTTGAAATTGAAAGAATAACAAAATATGTTATTACCATTTTTGTAAAGTCAACAAGTAGAGTGTGATGAACAGGGATTCTCTTTTAATAAAATCGACGGGAGTATTATATTCGAAATGATGAAAATCGAAACTCCACCTTTTTCTAAACGAGACATAGTTTTAGAAAAGTAATAGCTGGAATAATATTAATTTATGTTTTAGAAACTAGATATATCATCTAAATGTTTTGATACACAAAAACTGTAAAAAATCTTTAGAATTATAAAATGAAATCGCTTTGATCTATAACCAACTACTTTATCTTAAACATCTTTTCAAAACAATGACCTGCATTGTCTGTACATATTTTCAAAGAAACGTGCCGACACTTTTTACGAAATCATAAAAACATCGCGCTAACGTAATTTGTGAGAGAAGAAAGATATTCAGAATACCCACATTACATTTTTCCCTCGCGTTATTGTTTTTCCACCCGAGCGGAAAATTCTCCTGTAATCACCACGACTTACGCAATGGTCGTTAATTTAATCGACGCTCGTTCGCTGAGTGCGCACCAAAGATTCGCTCGCGTTCGTTCACCGAACCTTTCTCTCTGACTGTCTTTTTTAACAGCCTTCGTTTAATTGTTTTTATAATGACTTTTCCGAGGAGATTTTTTTTCTAGTAAATCTTCACGCATAAGAACGAGTGAGTGTCTGTTGTATTATTGACCGCGCTGATAAATTCGCATCGATATAGAGATGTAAAGAAGTTGTAAATCGCAAATGAAGCAAGAATGAAATTAGCAATTTCTCATGCCAGTATAAGGACTAAATTCTTAATGTTCACTTTTTATTAATTCAATATAAAATTTTCAAAGAATAAATAAGTGATACAGTGACCTAATAATTGATATTCTATACTGGATAAGATAACTTAGAGATGTTACTCAATATTATTTAACGAAACGCGTGCAAAGTCTCTAAAACACTTGTACGTAAAAGCGGCACACCTCACTACACTTAATTACTACAATAGCCCAATAACACTTCATCTAATTAATGATCATTAATGATCTGAGTATGATCTGTATCTAAGAGTAATAAAAGCCATTTGATGCGCGTGAAATATAAAATCTTATATTCTTCTTAATTAAATACTTGAGGAAATCAAAACATACACAGCGCCTTTGATTAGCATGTTTGTGTAATGCTAAATGACGCAGTCATTTTCTACTTCACATATAATATATTGAAGTCATAAATTAAATGTGGCTAAAGCAGTATTAAGAAATAATCGGGGATCAAATAAAAATAAATTTCAGAGTCCAACTGAATTTATTGAATTCATTAAAATGACACTTTGTAGTGCAAACCTAATAATTTTATACATCGCAATGTTATTTCGTTCTTCCGATGCAAACTTATATAATTTTCATAATATGTAGACAACAATTAAATAAGAGGATTGTAAATGAATGAATTCTTGACAATTAATAATTATGTTTTTTATTTATTTATACTCATTGTTTGATAATACAAGAGTGCTCACGCACACAGAATAAAGTTACCCTAATCAGTAGTGATTTAACAAGTTTTACATTCGAAATATACTGAATATCATCAGGAAACAAACGCGCGACAACTTGCTCTATAGAAATCATAACACTGCTCCTCTTTAGAAAAAAAGGCAAAGAAAGCATTCCAGTCATCTACTGCAAAAACTCCTCTTCGCGAAGAGAAAAAAGGAAAGCGAGACGCACTCTTCCGCACGCGCTACGTCTCGCATGGTGTGTACTTGCTACGCATGAATCAGACATCATCATCAACAAACTAAAATTTCCGATGCGCCCTATATATCTTACTTAGTCCAGCGGAATTAGACTGTTTTGAGAAAAAATTAATTTGTAGAGGTTAACAGCGGATAATGTATTTATGGTGCATGTAGTTGAAAATGCACATGTTTGTAACTCGGGACGATGTGCTAATAATAGTTTTAATTTCGAGATGAAGTTGGAAAATTAATGTTTTTTGCTTGTAGCTTTTAAACGAGACGTTTCATGAACAAATGTTCCAAATGAAAATTATAGAGCTTAAAAAAGTCTACAAAAATCAATTTGTTTCATCAGAATCGGTCAATTATAGATAAGTTGCAAAATGAAAAGAAAGGTAAAAGTTATAGAGTCCCGTGAGGTAAGTACAAAAGTAGAAAAAAATTCATATGGCAAAAAAGGTCATTCTACAAGCATTAGTAGTTGAGATGACCACAACTTTTTAACCACACAATCAACTTTGGGCCAGCGCGAGACTGTCTACCAGACAACGCGCAGACGTCTCAGCGTGCGCCGGTTGCGTGCTATATATATATATATAATTACCTCAATTTCAGCTCTTGACATAAATAATTGTAATCACAGTGATTTATCAAAAACAAAACTATCTCAGTCCCATTGCATCCTAGAAAACTCGGACGAAGCTTAAAATAAAGTAAAAAATCGTAGCTTTTCAGTGTTTTTAGTCTCGTTTCGCTAACACTCATAATAAACGGCCGCCGCAAAAGTTAATTTAACGTTAGTTGTAACCACTTTAATTGACAAATAATTATTCTGAACGAAATTCTTCTTGACGATGGCTGATTGTACTACTCTTCTTGAAGAGAAATATTTATCGCTGGATCATGTGCATAATGTCTCACAACTCTAGAAAGTGAATTTTAAATAAGTGTCTTTTTTAGAGTTTAGAAGAATTTTTTGGGTTCAAATTTTACACACTTACTCAACATAGTAAAAGCTATAACCTGTGTTCGAAGGTTTTTATAATTTTGAAAAAAGTTATAATAACATGTTTTAAAATACCCTTTTTTGTCTTTTTTCAACAACTTTTATTCCGAACATTTTTTTGTAAAACGTCTCGTTTGAAAACTACAAACGAAAAACATAAATATTCCAACTTTAGCTCAAAATTTAAACTATTAGCAAAAGTTTCAAACAGGTGCATTTTCAACTAGATGCCCCATAAATACATTGTCCTATGAAAAACTCCGCATATCAATTTTTTCCCAAAAGAGCCCCTTTTTTATCAAATTCCGCTGGACTATCAGTTATACTACAAGAAACTACACGCAGGAACATCAAGTAAAAGCGCATGGGTCTTCCAGGGTGTGCACCACGAATTAATCAACGAAAAGGGAAAACAAGAATTATTCATCGCAACTCGACAATCGAGAGTGTACGCACAGTCGCACGTAGAGACTTTCATTGTGCCCTGCTATGTTGTTTCTTTTTACTGCTGAAAATACTGAAATGAGAGGCGACAGTGACGGCTGTGCACACGCGGAGATTGTATACGATAGAGTTTAGGAAGACAAGAGAGGCTGATGCATACGTGCTGCGTGAGCTCATTACCAATTTCCGAGAGGCGACGAAAAGCCGCTCCAGAAACTTACTACATAACAAGTGGCGCGCAATGAAAAAATTCGTTGAATGCGGCTAGAAACATGACTAACGAGGTATAATAAAACCATTGTGCCTGTTGGAGTTTGATATATATTGTTTAATTTCAGGTAGATCAGTGTTGATATAAACTCTTAAAAATAATAGACACGTAATTTATACCTCATTTTTTATATTTACAATCATATATTAGTTAATATCATCATAGAATCATTCTTGCAATACAATTTACATTTAATATATGAATTTGATTTAAAATTTATTTAAAATTATTGAATTTCGTCAAATCGATACTTCATATTGTATGTAAACTCAGCTCATCATATTGTCCATAATTTCAAAAACATACCCCATTGCATCATGCTAAAAATTATTTATTACGTAACAAACTTGCAAAAAATTATTCACAAAGTATGCTTTATACAAATTCACGTTATTTATATAATGAGAAATGTAAGTTTTTGCACAAGTGTGAAATTTCGATATAATAAGACTATTATAAAGGTATAACGATGAAAAGGACGAACTTTAATAATTGTTATGAACATATAATCAGTTATCATATAAGACCCAGATAGCTATAATCACCGCACTGAAAAGACGGTGACTGAAACGTTGCGCTTTAAGCAAACACGTTTCACTTCCCTTTCCGAGTTTCCCTTTTCGCACAATCGATCACAAAGCGCGGCTGCACTTTGGTATTGGCGCAATGATTATACCTAGCGCTGTAAAATTTCTACCAAAACTGACGATTGTCTCTACCAACCAATCTATAGTGAATAAGCTTTTCAATATAGTCAAAGGTTGTGTTTTTTGGTACAATTTTTCTGTTAACGTTTTTTCAGTGCACATATCCTTAACAGGAGAAAAATGATATAGTACTGGAAAATATCTATGTGTAAATTAATTATAACATTTCATAAAAGAATATTTTTTAAACTATAATAACTTTTCAAAGAATGATAAAGCATTATTGTTTATACGAATTGATAACTGAAGTAGCTAATATATATAAATATTAATCTGATAATTTTGTGTTGTATACCGACGTCCCCTACGAAAACTAGCACCTTTTTTGGCCTTCTGACGAAGACTAGCACATTTCAGAAAACTGCAACGAAAACTAGCATAACTCACGACTTTGCCGCGAATACTAATACAATTCGCGAGGTTGCCGCGAAAACTAGCATCATTCACGAGTTTGCGCCGAATAATAGTACAATTCGTGAGATTGCGAGGAAAAGTAGCACGATTCGCGAGTTTGCGACGAAAAGTAAGACGATTCGCAAGCTTGCCGCGAAAACTAGCACTTCGCGTCACCGTGTTAATTTACATAAGAGGCAGTGGAATGTGCTAGTCTTCGCCGCAATCAAGCGGATCGGGCTAGTCTTCAACGCAAATCAATGGGGCGTGCTAGTCTTCGCGGCCAACGCTCAAATGGACTAGTCTTCGTGACAATCTGAATCGTACTAGTTTTCGTAGGGAGCGTCGATACGATAGTATATAGATTTTGGCGAAAGCTCCATGAAAAAGAATTTGAGTCCGATATCATACGAACGCTGTGTGTGTGTGTGCGTGCCTGCGTGCCTGCGTGCGTGCGTGCGTGCGTGCGTGCGAGTGTGTGTGTATCTGTGTGCAAAATAAAAAAAACTTAAAATCATGTTTTTTAAGTTCTATAATATTTATGATAAATTATGAAAAACTATGTCATATGTCGATTTATAACGAGAAATCAAAAACTTTAATTCTTAAATAACAAATATCACATATTTAGCTTTTTAACCATTTAATTTGAAAGATTTATTATTGACCATTAATTAATTTTTACTGACAATTACCTACTGGTTTTCTTGAAACACGAACTATGGATTTAGAAATATAAAACGCTGCATAATATTTGTATAAGTTTTTAAAGATTAGTTGATCTGTTTTTTTACTCCTGTTATAGTTCGGCAACACAAAAGAATTTTTTTTAAACATTTTTCAATAACTATAGATTTAATGGCCATATTACACACAAAGTCGAAATCGTCGAAAATTATATTATAAAAAAAAGAAACTAAATCGAATTAAAAAAATCAAAAAAACTACGATCTCTTAAGTTTAATAACATTCTGCCAATCTGTAAAAATTTAAGACCGCAATTTAAGTTCATTTTTGCGTAAACATCTCTCTTTGGGGGTAATAAATATAATTTATTACCTTATTAATGATTAATAATTTAAGTTTGAGGAGTGATTGTTACGTTCCTTTAAACATTTATCTATATATATATATCGCGTAATTAAGCCTATTAGATATGTCATTGTAAATTCCAATAGCGTGATTTCTCAAATTTTAGGAGAGTCCATCAATTTCAATAAATACAGAATACTAATAAATTTAGTCATAACTTGCCTGCTCCTGCACCCTTTTTGGATTTAGAACACAAATAATTATTTATACGTTAGATTTATCAAGATTGATTAAAGAAATAATAAAATAACTGCAATACCTTATACGAATAAAATAGCTTAATATATTTTACAACTTAATTACATAATAAGTAAATTCTTTACTTAAACCTCAGCACACCATAAAATTTCAATATATAAATTATAGGCTTCTAAGCATTTTATTGAATACAACTTAATCGTATTTACGGTAACTTTAGGGTATTATGCAACATAGTTCAATGATCAGCTATCTGTATTCCGACATATCGACGCTCCCTACGAAAACTAGCATGATTTAGATTGCCACGAAGACTAGTCCATTTCAGCATCGACTAGCCCGATCCGCTTGATTGCGGCGAAGACTAGCACATTCCACTGCCTCTTATGTAAATTAACACGGTGACGCGAAGTGCTAGTTTTCGCGGCAAGCTTGCGAATCGTCTTACTTTTCGTCGCAAACTCGCGAATCGTGCTACTTTTCGTCGCAATCTTACGAATTGTACTATTATTCGACGCAAACTCGTGAATGATGCTAGTTTTCGCGGCAACCTCGCGAATTGTACTAGTATTCGCGGCAAAGTCGTGAGTTATGCTAGTTTTCGTTGCAGTTTTCTGAAATGTGCTAGTCTTCGTGAGGAGACCAAAAAAGATGCTAGTTTTCGTTGGGAACATAAACAAAAAAAAAATAATAAATTGTCAAAATATATATTGGTTCTAAAATAATTTCAAAAAGTGTAAATCAGATGAAAAAAATTTGAGTGTATTTTATTTTTATTAATTTTTTCTTCTTTTGTGAAACGTAACTAATAATCTTTCATTCTTTTATTACAGGTAAAGACATATCAAGTATGAACAGAACTTTTCAAGAACTTGTAAATAATAACCGAACTAAAAACAATTCAAGTTTTCTAACGAACGAGATAGCAATGGATAGTGAGAATGACAATGACAACTTTCAACTTGGTTACAGCGGATACCTTCGGAGTAGTACGTCTATGCTGACACCTCGGCACAATATTACGAACAGTATTTTAGCAGCAAGCAACAACGGAACGTCCGAGTAAGATATTTTTAAATATCTAAAGGAGATACATTATATTTAAGGGAGATTCCAGAATAAAACTCAATTTATAATTTAATTATAGATATTATATACATTATCAGTACATTTTCATAATTATTACTTCTAATATTATACTACTATTTGAATTTTATCATACATCGTTTTGAGAGTAAAATAAGTTAATTCGAAATACAAATATTTAAATAATACAAATTAAATTACTTCATATAAAATTTTTATTTTCCATTTTACTATTTCTCTACATGTAATATCAAATTAATTTTAGAAAATGATTGACACATTATATATGTTTGAAAATCTTTTTATTTTGTCTATTTATTAAACAAAATTTATATTATTTTGATCGTTCCATCATAGATTTTTTGTTAAATATTTTTTAAATATTAAGGTATTAAAAATAGAGTAAATTGAAACAATAAGGTTTGAAAAATTAGTGGAATGTTGGAGAAAGATATAGAAGTTAAAATAAAATCTAAATCTATGTGCGCAAATACAAACTAATCCTTTGGAACATCTGCAGCAGATCAGCAGAAGCGAGCAGCGGGCATCGAAGATTCAAGCGTGGGGTAAGTCATTTATACAATATGATCGTTTGTGCGACCGGCTGCAATCCCTTGGCGTACAAAGGATACGGCTGTTACTGCGGCTTTTTGGGATCTGGTTACCCCATGGACGGCATCGATAGGTAGACATCACACGCTTTCTTTTACTCTTTTGATATTAAACTCACAAGTATTCATTATTCTATAATAAGGTAATAATAAATATTTACTTTGTATAAGGTGCTGCAAAATGCACGACTGGTGCTATGACGCGACGGAATGCCCGATGTTCGTTGAATATTTCGTCCCGTATTATTGGAAATGCTATCGCGGTTACAAGCCTATATGCGGTGAGTTAAAAACTGCGTAGATAAGGGCAGTGCAAAAGCCGACCGAATATAAACCGAAACTATTGTAACTTTAAACTTTCTATTTTAAATTATTTTTGTTCACTACTTTTAATGTGTGCTAGTTTTATTCATGCGTAGGTAGCGTGTATTTTTCAATGCCAAAACTTTAGGGGCGTAGCTCTATAAAAACTATGTTACTATTTGTTATGATAAACCTTTTGGGACAAAAAAACTTCAACGTCAAATAATGTAAAATAATAATAAAAAAGTTAAAAAATCTATACAGTATTAAATAGGTGTTAATGTCAGATATGAGAAAATTTACATTCAGATATTGAATTTGTATTGCTATTTTGGGTTTTTATTCTAAGATGTTTTTCTATTCAGCAAAATTGATCTATTTTCACGAATAATTCGTATATTGATATTTGATATTATTTTTAGCCATCGAACACGGAGAGTGGGGAAGCTCGGGATCTTGCGCACAGAGACTGTGCGAATGCGACAGGTCATTTGCCGAATGTCTGCGGAGGTATCGTTGTCCAAGACACAAAGCTGTCTGCACATCTTCTCCTTGGCGCTTAATACAGAATATTTTTATGATCATCTAGACATATTCATAATTTATCATCAAGTTGCCATTCATTTCGTTAATCAAAATATCGTTCGATGTTTACGATAGAAATTAACGTTTGTTCAGAGTTACCATTATAGCTTAGAGGTACTTTTATTATAAAAAACAAGAATTCATGTATAAACTTAACTATATGTATATTTTTTTAAAGTTAATTTTTATATAAATGTATAATTATTATAAATGTATGTACAATCAGCAACTCAAAAAAATTGTTTAAAAATTACCATTCACATCAATATTATTACAGCGTGTGGATTCCACCTGTCAATTGCACTGTTCGATTTTTGTACTTTTTAGAAATGTCTTTTTCAATCTGTAATGATTTTTAAAGTATATGTAGTATCGTTATCTTGAAGGATTTTTACAAAGAAATATAATGAAGGTAAAAATTTAAACTTACTTCTCCTTGTAACTCTTTTGTCTTTTGAATGACTAATTTTAACACTGGTTGAAGTGAGATAGCCTGCTGACTTATTTCTTCTTGTTTAGCTATCATTGCCTGTTGCAATGCCTCCATTTTCTTTATTAATTTTTGTTTTTGTTTTAAGCTTGCAGTTAATATATCTACGTACCTGAAAAAATTTTATTTCATTTAATATATTTTGTAATAATATTGTACAAATTGAAACTAGTTAGAAATTACCTTGGCGAATGCTTAATGTTATGTAAATGCTGTACTTTACTGTCAAGTATTTCAGATAATACTACCTGCACATTATCTAGCATATTCTGAGTACTATCTAAAGTTGCTAGTTGAAGAGTAGCTGATTCTTGCATATTACTCATACTTAACAGATTTTTATTATTATCACTTTTAAATTCATATAATCTTAATTTTAAAAATGCTTCCAACTGCAAAGATAAAATTTTTAATAAAATAATGTTTACAGTTTAAATAATTAAAAAGTGTACTACTAATTTCATCATTTACCTCAAACAATTGATCAATAAAATAATTCCTAGTTTCTGGGTTATCTAAAATTCTCAATGCCTGTGAACCAGTTGCATCTCCTCCATCATTTCCTGCACCTTCAACAACTATACCAGATTCTTCTAATGAGATGTCAAAGTTTATCCCTTCAGCAGGTGGTATTTCAGCTGCATCTTCAACAATACCACCCCAATCAATTCCACCACCTTCACCTTCTAACTGAATGTCACCACCAAAGTCGATGTCACAATCTAAATTTATATTATTGAAATCAATTCCATCTGCAGCTAATGTACCAAAGTCAATCTGCACATTGTAAAATAAATATAATTATAAAGAAATAAAGAATTATATAAAATATTGATATGGATACATACTGTATCATTTTGTTCATTATCATCATCATCAACATCAAAATTGAAATTAGGTTCAGTTATTGTTAAGGGTGGTTCTCCATAAGTCCATTCATATGTTGTAGTATTTCCTTTATCTGAAAAAATCACAGTATTAGTAAAAATAAAAAATGATTACACATTAACTTTTAAGGGGAGTGCACACTGCAAGTTATGTATTCAGCTTAAATTCTCGAGGATGTTTTGAAGAACAAAAATATAAATGATGCCTTAACAGTAAATTCAGAAGGTGATGGATGTTTAAATTTAATTTTATGAAAATGATGAAAAGGAAAGTCTCTATTTCAAACATAAATCATTTGAAAATTCAAAATAAAAAATCTTTCTATTGTCTATTTTCTTTTTTTTTAAATTGTTTGTAGAACTCCAACATTTTCATAAAATCAAACTTTCAATATCTCTATATTTTTATATCCCAAAACATACCCAGTTTGAGCCAAATACATGACCCATAAGATATGCACTCTCCTTGTTATTTTTTATTCTTAACTTCTGATCAATTACCAATAATATATTTAACCATTGGGGTACATCCACCATTGCGTTGTCTACTAAGAGTAAATTCAACAAAAGCATTGTAAAATTCAACAATATTATCTAATGTTTTAACTTTTTTTGCAATTTTTTCATAAATGTCAGGTAATTCCTGTACTCTTTCAGATAATTCTTTTTTAATTTTTACTCCTGAAATTCCTAACTGTTTGCATAGATTATTGAATTCTGAATGAGCAATATTTTCTGATTTTTTATAATCAGTTTCTTTTTTTCCCAATTCCTAAAAAATTTACATACTTACGAGATTAATATTTTTCTTATTATGAGATAATTAAAATATTATTTAATTAAAACTATTATTACTTTTTGCATTTGTTCCATCTTCTGTATTTGTTTTTTCAATCCTGGTACTTCATAATTAACATTTCGTATGAGCATTTGAGCTGCTTCAGCAAGATAAACATTATCCTTTTCATACATACGAACAATTTCTTGCCAGTCTTTCATTCTTTGAGAACCATAACGACCAAATAAATTTTTGGTATCAGCTTCAGTCTCTTTTAATATTTCTACGATTTTCTTGCAGTGAAAGTAATTTATGTCTGTAAAATTTATATAGAAGTTACTAGTAACAAAATTATGATGCTATATGCAGTAACATACGGTAATGGTAAAGAATAAAACATACGTGTGCCAGACAACAATTTAGCTATTCCATCATGAGCAGGCATATCTTGAATAGCATTATTAATTTTTTCTCTTATTTTTAAGACATGAGTTTGCCAATCTTTTTGACAATGTCTCCTGTTGACAAGCCATTCTAACAACTTTCCAGTATTTATGTCAATGGGAATGTCTTGCTCCTAAAGAAAATCAATGTATCAGTTACTAATTGTACATTCATGATTAAGAATTGTTTCAAATAAAGTGAAAATAGCTCTTAGTAAATTAAAAACACAAGTAACATAATTATACAAAATTTCATTAAATTGCAAGCACATAAAATCATCAAAAATTAAACCTAATGTTGATAGGTGTTGTCCTACAATTAGAGTGCTACTAAAGATATAAATTAAAATATTTAATCTCATCATATGTTTAAATTATTTAGAACATTACCTCCATATTCAATGATCTTATTTGCAATGGCAGTTAACAAATTAATTCAACATAAAGATCTTTAAATTAATCACAGCTGGCACTTGCACAGTAGTGTGGCTCACTTTTGTTTTGATGTGTCTGCAGTTGCTGCACACATGATACCTGGTATCTTGGTTGAGGTTATGGTTCGGAGCTTCGGAGAAAGGTATAAAAAAACAAAGGCACGTACTTCCGTTTTGGCGCGACCATTTAATTTTCTTTACACAGGTGATGTGATACCCACACTATTACTCAATTCTGGGTTCCCGTTTTTCTCATTCAATTTTTAATTTTAAGAAAAAAACTCTTTGATACGTTGTAGTTCTTTATTAAACTTAAAACGTATCAAAGATTTTTTTTTTAAAAAGTTTAAAATTGAAGGAGAAAAACGGGAACCGAGAATTGAGTAATAGCGTGGGTATCACATCACCCCTTAGGTAAATAAAAACTGAGATTCATAAAAGGTCATACAGTACACAGGAATGGGTTAATAATTTAACAAGATTGTTCATTGGTATTTTTAAATATATTTACATTTTCATTTAAATGTAACAATTTATTCCAGAGATCATCAAAGTATCTAAATTTTCCAAAATCGTATGATAGCAAGGATTTTTGATTTAAAAAAATCGATTTTAATGTTTACAGAAGTGGTTTAATTTGGCTTATATTACAATGTGCACTGTATGAAAAAAACACACAAGCTCTCAACAGTCTCACATTCATATCTCAGCAAGTGTTACAACAAAGACTGACTAAATCATTGACAAAAATGATGATAAAATTACATTCCCTTTAAAATTAAACATTTTCATTAGATATTCACGCTTATATTTCACATTTCACAAGAAACAGTGTCCTTGAAATTTTTTCTTCAAATTCAAGCTTATCAACTTTAGCTGGAGCTTGAATACTATTGAAGAAGGTGTAAAAAGCGCCTTTAGCAAAGTTGTTCCTTTTTTCTTGGACATTTGTTGTTTATCCAGGTCCATCTAGGTATCCTAGTATGGTGGCTTTCTCTCTGTGAAGAAGTTCTTAAGAATCAAAACCTGTCCTACGCTTATAACTATAATGGCAATGGTCTCTTGAACAGACCACCATAATACACGTTCATTCAGATCTTCTGCTCTCTTGCGACCCTGGGCTTCTCGAAGACGATGATGGGTTTGATAATCAAGAATACTATTCAAATTTTTGTGGATTTCTTGAGCAGAAGACTCCATCTGTAAAATGAAATAATGAATTATTATCTAGAGAATACATTATTCAAAAAATATATTAATACTCCATTCTGTTATTCTAAGTTATTATTTTTGATTTCATTGAATGTAGACATACCTGAGTCATAACAGTAACATGTTCGCCAAGTCCTGGCAGAGGCATTTCATCCCCTACTTGGAAGTCCATATAGACCAACTTGTGCGAGAAGGTTGAAAATTCATTGCTAAAGCAAGCTTTATAAGTTCCGGAAACAGTAGGTGTGAATGTATGGGAGTCGAACTGTGTCTTCACCTGCCTGTAGATGATCTCTTTAGTAGGAGACTCCAGGGTAACATCAACATCGTACTGTCCTCCAGTGACAACCTAGTAAACCGACATACGTTAATCAGTAACTGCCACAAATCTGTGTCGTAAATTCATGAGATAAACTCGCCATTAAAAGCGAAGCAAGTACATAAGTTAGCCTCTCAAGAGCTTCAGCAAAATTACTTTATAAGCGAGAACAAACCTGGAATTCCAGAGTCGAGGTGACATTTTTCTCGATGTCTTGGTAGAAACACTCCTTGGCATTATCTGGTAGTTCGAAGGTTAGTTCGACACCGCCCGCGCGGAAGACCAGCCCGCAAAGCGACAACAGCAGCAAAACCGGTGACCAATAATCCATCTTTCCTTGACACGTAGATCGACCTAGAGGGAACTCAATCAAATGCGTAACATCAAGGATGGAGGCCTCGAGGTACTTTCGTGGAGGGATAAGCCGACGACTCACCACTTTACGGCGACGGCGAAGTTGACATTGCGTCGTCTACGCGGATTGTAATTTATAACGTGGCCGGATACGTGTCGCCACTATCGTGAATTCGTGACGACGACTAAACACTTTCCTGCTGGGTGCTGCCTGCTGCTTGCTCTTGGTGCTGGCAGCTGGCTGCTGCTGGTGATGAGCGCGCGAATATGTGTAGGTATAGGCATGTATGTAGGTCTAGTGTGTGTACCCAAGCAGTTGATCATATGATGACACTTTTATCGGGCTTTTCCACGTTGCACGGTTCGAATTTTCCTAAATGTTCCAATTTGCAATTCTATTATTTAAAAAATCAAAGCATTAAGATTGCATTACTTGTAGAAGTTGAGTATATAAGCCGTTGGTCAGGAAAAATAATTTCATTTATTTATAATTTATAAATTTTCTCTCGAAATGTAAATAAAAGTTACATAAGAGAATGAATTTTTAAAAATCATTGTCTACTTTGATTTACCGACTGATGTTACTTCTCAATTCTTATATATTTAAAATGTTATCTAAAGCTTTGAAAACTGTGGTATAGATGTCATTACCATCCCAGTTGACTTGAGCGCGTCGAAATAATCGGTGTGAGTGCGGACTGGTATATTCCACACACACGATAAAGAAATACATACTAATAATATATTGAGAAACCACGACAACTAACGAATAAATACAACGAAAAAGTATAACATTAAATTGAATGATCATAATTTCAGCCATTACAGGTGCCTCTGTCGTATTTTTCGTTATTCTAATTCAATGTTTTGTTTTCTTAACGATTTTAATTGCATTTTATTAAGTTTGAGAACAATGGATATAACAACGATAATTAATGAAAATTTGAAAATAAAAATGCAACGCAGAAAATAGTAAGGTGTCGGTATTATATACACTTACCGACACTTCCCAATTTTTTCTGTATAATTATTTTTCATTTTGAAATTTTTATTAATTGTCCGCTACTATTCTCGAACTTATTCTGAAACGAAAAATACGTCGAAGGCATCTATCTGTAACAGCGCCGACATCCTCAATCTTCAAAATATTATGAATTAGAAAAATTTGTTAACACTAAAAAATCCAGTAGAGCTTTGTACAATTTACATGTGCTCCGGCCTACAAATATATTCTGTGAAAAATAAATAACGAAAGTAAGACTGTACATAAAGAATACATTTTTCAAAATGTACGATTATCATTGTATAATAAACACACGTTACATAACTTTTTAGAAAATATCACTTATGTGTCTAATGCCCTATGGCCTTTCCTCAATGCGTGTAAAAACGGACATGTAACATGTCCGTTGTTATACGCATTGAGGAAAGGCCGTTAGAGTATTAAACTATTTTAATTAATTCTTCAACAAACAAACTGCCCCTGTGTAAGCTCATACAAAAAACAATGCTGCCTAAGTATACCATAATCACACGAAGAAGCATAAAGCCTCCGGGAGCGCGCGCGAATCAAGTTAAAGCATCGCGCCGCGGAGCCGGTCGCCCGTGATTCGTGGAAGCTGATTGAATTCGGCATCGCGCGCTCCAAAAGGTTATTCAGCAGCAAGGCCGCATTTCTTAATACACGTGTACTCCCTTTACATAAACACACGTGAAATTGTCCAGATTCTCGTGTTGCACAAAACTCTCAGTATAAAAAGGAAGTGTAGAAAAGGAACGAGGCGTGGGATGCTCAAAATCGTTTGATTTTATTCACTAAGAGAAAGATAATATTATTGCAAAAGTGTACATATATAATCACGATAGCATCAAAATACAGAATATAGTTGTATTGAATCATAACTATTTTCTATTCAATGTTATAACTTCAATATTTTATATTCAATCTTATTCATCGTTATACTTAAAGTGTACACATTTATAAAGTATATCCAATGTTTAAAATATAACAAAATTATGTCTACATTTTGCATTTAATATTATTTACCAACGATGAACACATATTAAATTTGCGTAGTAATTTTAATGATGCTGATACCGATGTCCTGCAGATACTGCGCTTTGTATACTGAAGCAAAAATATAGTAAATTTAACCTTTTCGCTCCGGGGATTTTTCCTTTAAAATTGACCTCGCATTTTAGCTGAATTTCATGACTTAAGTGAATGAACTTCTTATGACAAGTCGCCACACGGAGTGCTGGTCCATATATGGACCAGTCCTGGAGCGAAAAGGTTAACTATGTACACCCAACCGAAAGAGATTCTGTCCGAACGTTTTAAAATTCTCCAATAAGATCACCAGGACTATGGGAATTATCCATCAATGAGTTTAAATAATTACAACACGTTCGGACAGAATCCCTTTCCCATGAGTGTACAACTACCATAAAATATAGTATATGATTTTGTCACTGCAATAGTTTTTCAGTGATTATAGTTTCTGAATCTGTATTGAAAACTAATTTGTACTGTAAAGTTTCGTTGAATCAGATTGTTAATTGTATGTAGCTCTTTATATAGTATAATATACTTCGAAGTTTTTCGTGTCTACGTTCAAGTTGAATAATCATAATGTCTAAGTTTATCCAGTACCCGATAGTTTTTGAAGGCTAGTGCCTCATACATTTTTTCATATCTAAAAGTATGTTTCTTTTGTATAGTTGAATTTCAAGACGAAAAACTACAGTTGACGATCAGAGTACAAGCGATGTCTAGCTCATAAACCTGGTCACCGATCGTGGTGGTCAGATTGTGCATAATTCCATACCTAGTATTTGTTGTCTGGCACTGGCAAATACGATGTTTAAATGTACGGAGGCGTCCATGACCATTTTCAGGTCGTTCACATTACGTTCATATTCATTACGTTCATAATACAAAATTTTCGGGGTGTACTAAGTGGACACCGTATAATATCAGATTCCTGATACACACAGTCGATACTCAACAATATCTTGCATGACCTCGACGTGAAAAACTATGGAGCGCACTGTGATGCACCGTCATTAGAAACCTGGTATGTCTGGACCGCGATTAAGTACCGAATTGGAGGCAGCCATGTTCAAATTGGAGGTCAGCCATATTATTAGATGGATAAAACTGACTCTCATTGGTAGGTAAAGTTGAAAACATACAGGACCACGCGTGCGTATCGCGCGTACAATAATCCGCTAGTACATCTGTAAAACGAAGACAAGTACCTACCCGTTAAAAATTACGAAGCACCCCACCTGCGAAAATCGTCATCAGTGACCTCTACCCTACCTAATATATAGACCTGGAAATTATATGTAAAATTATCTTGCATGTATCGACTACATACGATTTGATAAATATTAAGGGCAGAAATGATAGTAAAAGAAACATTAAAAATTAATACTTATATGAATGATCTTTATTCATATACATAGCCCATCGATAATTAGACAAAATTTTTGAAATAAGTTAACATTTATAGCGTACCATATTATAGCAAGTTTTACAGACCATAATAATTCACCACCAGGAACAAAGCGTCAATGACTGTTTTTCACGCACCAAACGCGTCGTGCTCTCTCGGCGTTATCGAGACATAAATTGATTATGAGGAGCGGTCAACAACAGTACAACCCAGGGCTAAAAGTCTGGAAAACACGTGCCCAACCACTGACGCTTTTACAACAACGGCCACTGGAATTTCTGGCGCGCACATTTTTCACGTGTATATATATATATATATATATGTATACTATACGCATACGTGTATAGAGAGAAAAGAGTCGAGCGAACCGCTCAGCCCTAAAACAACAGCGAGGACTTTCACGAGCTCTCGAACGTTTGACCCTCATCGTTCTGATTCCGAAAAAGGAGCGAGAGCAAAAAGCCATATGCAAGCTGGTAAATCATCGCGCGATATGTATATCCCCCTGTTGCCCACCCTGCGAGCTTTAAAATCAATTTCGAGCCGTATTGCGTGATAATTAATCGGCCTTGAAAAGCGAAGTCGATCGGAACGGAGGGAAGTGTGCATGAATAGTGAGACGTTTTCCTATAAGGCGATAAGGTAAGTACTTTGCCGGAGACGAGAAAAAATCGTTATCGTGGGACGACGGAACATCTGTTTTCCCGTGACGGGTTCCGAGTATCGATGATAAATTTTGGAACATCAACGCCGACAACAATGGGAGCGTAAGTATTCTTTTGTAGATTTTCCTAAGGACGGAAATGCGTCGACTTAGAAGTCGTGTATACCAACCGTAAAAGTGATACAGACTCGGTATAATTGATGGACGTGCAATAATATATAAGCAAATCCACAAATTTTTTAACTTTTATGTTATTGCAAGTTTCAAGGTATTACAAATATTAAAAATCAAACTGTTGACCTATATTTAGGTATAACTAAACTTGTTTTATGTAACTAAGGTAACACCAGATATGGTAATTGTCCATAAAAAATCCTGAGAATTGAAAATAGACAGATAATCGTACTCTGATCAGTATGGTATATGTCGTAATTTTTTGTGTTCTAAGTGGTATCTAAATTTCAACGTAAAAGATAGCGAGCTGAATATATTTTTTTTTTGTAAACAAAGAAACGAGGTAATAAAGATGTGTCTGACTTAGAAAAAATGTGATAATTAAACGAAATCAGGTATCGTCGCGCGGTACGAAGAAAAGCCAACTTGGAAGTTACAGGCGAAGAAAAGCCAAAAACGCGTCTAAGGCGAAGAAAAGCCAGTTTGCGTCCTCCCAGACGAAGAAAAGCCAGTTTGGACAAAAAATCGCAACTGACGACATTTCGCGCATCCAATTCTGTTAGCGAAAATACTTTTACGTACGCGTATTGATAAATAATGCTGTATATTATCCCTGCAAATTTTAATTATCACAATAGAATTTCTATTGATACTATTAACCCATTAATGCGCAAAACGCTAAATTTGGACATGAAACTTCGAGCCCACTGTGCTGTTAGAAAAATAAATCCATTTTTGTTCAAAATCCTATATAAGGGATTTTCGAGGATGCTCTTTCAGAATCTCGCAATTATTTTGTAAAAAAAAATAAAAATCATTATTTTTTTTGCATTTTAAAAAAAAAAGTCACGAATTTTTAACGTTTTTTTTTTTTTTTAAATCAATTTTTACTAACGTTGCTGCATTCAAATAAGCAAATTATTGTCAGAAATCGCGTCCTCAATGTCTCAGGTTTTCAAAACCCTGGTCGAGAACTTTTTTTTCCCCCTTAGTTTTTCCAAAATGGCGGTTTTTGTGAAACAGCATGACCTTAAACTTCATGATTTTTTTTCTTGACAGCTTTGAACCTTACGAAAAAAAGTTATAGAACAAAAAATGTTTAGAATCATCCAAAAAACATGTGTGAATTTTTTCAAAAATTTTTGAGCTATTTTAGAATTTTTCAAAAATAGGCCATTTTGAAAAATTTGAAATTCACCCAAAAACTTCTGGAAAAATTTATAAATATTCTTTAGATGATTCTGAGCACTTTTTGTTCTATAACTTTTTTTCGTAAAGCTAATGCTTTTCAATAAAAAAATTATTAATGCTTTTGTTATAAATAACAAAAGCATCAATTTACGATCTAGTAAATCGATGCCATGAAAAATAGCCCAGATATAAGAGATTTTAACTTTTTACTTCTTGAATATTGGAAAATAAAAACTCTTATATCTGGGCTATTTCTCATGGCACATCGATCTACCAGGTCTTAAATTGAAGCCTTTGTTATAATGAAAAAGCTCTAAAAATTTGACAATGATAGTAAGTGACTTTTTTTCTACAAAACATAAAAATATTCGAAATGGACGCATTTTTCGCTCTTTTAGCCATTTTTTGTAAAAAAAGTCTTTCTCTGCCATTAAGTTGAACTGTTTTTTTTTTACCTATTGAAAAATGAACATTTTCTTTTTTGGTTTAGTCATGTGCTTCGTAAAGAACTTGAGTTACAGCCTTTTAAATCTAAAATTTTTGAGTTACATCAAATTTTAAAAGTTTCTGGGATTTGCTCATATACGTACGAATATGCAGAATAAGAAGAGGCAAGGAGTACAATTACAATATGAAGACGAATATCAAAAAGCCGAGCGGTGGGGACTTTGGCTAGTTGATAATGTTTCTGACTCACGAGTCGGCGGATCTGGTTCAAGCCCAGGGTCCGTTTCTTTTCATTATTAAATATTACAATAGCTCACTCGTAACAATTGTTATTTAACAATTTTAATAAACAAATTTTAAAAATACGATATTTTGATTTTAAACAATTCTAGATTAGTCCTCGTGTCATTTTCTGAGAAAAATATTCTCTTGCGATTTTCTGTCAAACGCATAGTTTCCGAGAGTAAATTTCCCAAATATTTGAAAAATAGCATTTTTTTTCAAATCATATTTTATGTTTAATATTGTAAAAATTATGTCCTGGTATTCATTCATGTGCTTCGTCATGTGTCTTTGAAACCATGATAATAAATAGCTATTGCTTTTTTTTATTGTAATATTTATTGAATAATAAATATTACAATAAAAAAAAGCAATAGCTATTTATTATCGCTTACTATTGATTGAATCTAATTTAAATAATATTAATTAAATGATTTATAATATTTTGTTTCTATTCAAGAATAAAGATTTACTTCTAAATATACAGCGCTTTATGATCAATTATATCAGAAATTTTTTTAAAGCTCATTTGAAAATAATGCAAACGATAATTACTAATTAAAATAAGACTTCGATACGCCAAATTTTTAACAAATGTAAAAAAAGATCGCTATTTTTTCACACTATATTATGTGCTAATACATTTGAAAAAAACATTTTAAAAAGGGGTGCCTTCAAAATATTTTTTCTTTTTTTATTTAATCAAAAGTTAAAAAATCTGTGGATATGCTTATATACTTGTTACAGACGTCTGTAGCTGATAGTGTAACAAAAATAGTGCTTAAAATCAATAGTATTTATATATAAAACTTAATATTATAAGAATTGTTCGTAAATTTTTCAGAGTCATATTCATCTATTCATCAGAGTTCTTTGTATTGATCGTTTCAAATTCTTTAGTTCTATAACGTTTAAAAATGGTATACAGTTCATTAAAAAATTAAAGTAATAAAATGCAATACATGCATGTATACATGCATGTATATTTATCCATGGATAAATAGGATATGCCTTTTTTATGGATTATGGGAGTGATCATATAAATATATTAGCAACAACTTATTCAATTTAACTCTCTTTTATTTAAGTGTATAGCGCACAAGGATTAAGTTCTGCTTGGTGCAGCTACCAGCTAGTGGATTGAGACTGTAAATGAAATATAAATTAAGGGTTATAGATTCAGGGCACACGTACAACTCCTACGCATTCATTACACTTAAATTACATTTATGTTTATGAGTCTTTTCTTTGAACGTCGATTCATTTTTGCTTATACAATAACGCTCTATGATTTCTTTATTCAGGCAGATACACACACACATACTATATTGACTAATTGACTAATAGTAGAAATCCAACATTTTGAAATTTGTGAGGTGACAATTTTCTTCTCAAAAATAAAAGCTTAAAAAATGCTAATTACACACACACACACACACACACACACACACACACACACACACACACACACGCACGCACGCACGCACACACACACACACACACACATACACATTCAATATAATGAAGAAACCTATATTCTTCCTCGCGAACCTAAAACCTATTGCAATTCATCGAAATCTCAGGTTCGAAAAATTGCACTGTTACAGTACTTTCTCTTTGAGAAAACAAAAACCTGCCATAAATCATTTATATAATTATTAATTGACCGATTTATTAATAACAAAACAGCCACGATAAATCTCATATAATCGAAGAAAGAACCATTGATTACTAGAGCTCGTACGTCGAAAGGAATGCGAGAAAATGCTGTCGGAGCGGCGAAAAGAAGCCGGCGCGTTCCAATTAAGAATGGAAACACGATATTGCGCGCGTAATATTACTCTCTTTCTCGTAGAGAGTGGCGTATTTTACCCTGCGCGCGGCTTACGCGCTATTAACGTGATCCCCGGCCGCACGAGCGGTGGCTCCTTTCGGCGATCGTCGATTGGCGACAATGTTTGCGAGACCATCGGTTCTCGTTTCGATGGAAATCAATCAGCCAGGGATGATGGGTATAGGTACAAAAGTATACCTGCACGTCAGTCAAGTTTCAGCTGCTTCTGTGGACTGTTAGGAATTTTGTCAATTTTACAGAAAAATATCAATAATTTGCATCAATAATTAGAATGATCACCCTGGTAGGCTAACTTTCAGGCTAAGAACGAATATTGCGCTTGTATTTTATAATTATGTACCAATCCGAAATAAATTATGGCACTTCATAAAATATGTATTTTAATTAATAGTAGAACTTTTAGATGACTTATATTATTTTTGCATTATGAGTTTTGCACAAAATGTTTCCATTTAATTAACACGTTAGCTATAAAATATGCTTAATTTTCTACCAGGGCAAGTATTACCATTACCTTTCTAGATTCAAGATTTCCTTCAGCGATGAATCATTCATGTTGAACAAATACTCACTGGCAAAATACTCACTGAACTCTCGCAGCTCGTGGCGCCCCGCTCTCCCCGAAGCGGGCGATTGAGTCGTTTCACCGCGAGGGCTTGAAATTCTATCGGGATCGAAAAGAGAGGTTACACCGTCGCCGTCGCCGGTATGGGGTCAACTTCTGTCGATTTTTACGAGGTTGCGGTGTCGCGCTCGATCGGATCCGCGCATGGCACTTTTTGCCCGCGGCGCGCAGATTCTTTCGGCATTTTTTGCTTCTTTTAAAGCCCTCTCCCCTCCGCCCACATCCGACGTGGTTATACCTACTCTCACCCGCTGATTGAATCTGTCCGCTCGGTTCAGGACCGCGAGACGAATTTTGGAGGAAGCCTGGTATTAGACTTTACGCGGTTCTTTGCGGTTGTGAAATGGCTGACTTTGGCATGCCGAATTCTTATACATGAAGATAAGTAATGAGAATTAAAAATTATTTATAAATAATAATCTTTTATTCATGATTATCGATATTTAATTGTACGTAATGTTTTCATTGTAACGATAAAGTTAGACATCCCTATAATTCGACTCCTAAACATTTTCTCGATCATTTTCTTTAACACACCTCATTGGACGACTATTAAAGATGAAGGTAGCTTAAAAGTGTAATAAATATCGCTTACAAATTATTTAGAAGTTTTCTGAAATGAACTCTACTTGCTTATATAGGAGACAATAACAAAATTCTTTACAATTAGCAAAAGTTTCTGCGGAAGCTAATGTCACTCTTATTCCGGTGTATTCTAGATTCTTTGAGTAAAAAATATATCGTAATATTATAGATTATGTTTCTAATTACGCTTGCAGAAAAATGAAAAACCTTTTTTGGATTAGAGTGGTATAAAAGATTAAAGTACTTCATAAGATTAATAACTGGTACCAATTTCGTAAAGGTACATTAAATATTTTTGGACATATAAATTAAGATGATGTGAAACCCTAATTTCAATATTTTTTAAATCAACATTGAAAAGTTTATTTGGAAAAAGACGGTTGTCAAGCGCTCCGTACACGCAAACACTATATGCAGAAATTTTTTTGAGTGATTCTACTAGCATTTTCGTTAACTATGCTCGTTTAAAAAGTAGGTCAATTGCAGATTCTTACTTACCGACAGTACGGTTTTTATTTAATTAAATAAATTCTCATCATTTTTTTGGAAAAACACGTTTGTCAAGCGCTCTGTATATGTAAATACTATACTCAGATTTTTTGGATGATTCTATTGGTATTTTCGTGAGATATACTCGTTTGAAAAATAACGTAGAAAATGAGAGTAATTTGGTTAAAATCGGTACGTTTTCGAGATATTCGACTATTAGTTGTACTCCCCACACGCGCACCACACACACACACACACACATACACACACACACACACACACACACACACACACACACACACACACACACACACACACACATATATACACACACAAAAAACCAAATTTTCTCAAAATGGCAGATTTTTATATCAAACATCTTACAAAATGGTTTTAAACATTTTTTGTCTCGAAATTTTTTTTCGCCGTTTCAAAGCTTCCAGTTGGAGGAAGCAATACCATTTCTCGTGTGTTTTTAATTTTGTTTCGTAGGAAATATACCACCATTCAACGGCTTTTTAGAAATGTTTCTCGAAATATTTTTTAAATGTGTATACCAAAAAATTAAAAAAACTTCTGGTTTATTGTGACCGATTAATGAGAATCACTTTACCGCTAACAGTTATACCTTATTATTTTTACTAAAAGAGAAATGTTCGAAGGCATAAGTAAAATCGTTATTTTATTTTGAAAATTCTTACGTTTTCATTAGATCATATTTGTCACATTTTCTTTGGAAAAATCAAAATGTATTTTGTGATTATTTCGAGGTTTGATAAACCAATTTTCTAAAGTCTGGACTAAATTTATATATGTCAAAGTTCTAATTAACGTTTCTTTATTAAATATAATTGCAAAATTGTTCTATTTAATATTATTTTTGAATAACTATAATAGTCAAAGGCTTGTTGCAAAGTAAATTCGATCTATTAAAAATTCTAAAGTCTCCAATTCTACAGAAAACTGTGCAATATATCCTCTTTCCGCACGCCTGTCTACTTCTGTCTTCACTCAACCGAAGCGTTTAGCGGAAAAGGAAATTTCAAAAACTTCACGGACCACACGGCGTGTAACCCAAAGCTACTTCACACAAACTTCACCATGGCCCTCCTCTCCTGTTCAAAAAAAAAAAAATAATTCACGAAATTTGAATATTCTTCTCAGTCAAAACGATCATTGCATCTCTCTTTCGCTGCTTCTCTCTTGCTCTCTTCGCGGCTGCGAAACTTCGGGCAAAATTGCAGTGCGACCGAAGAAAGAGAGGAATCTCTGCGCGACGATCTCCAATGTCAGAGACGGGCCGCCACCGCCAACAGGAACCGGGGGGTCATCGTCGTCCTGGCCCCCGGCTCTCAAGTTTCGCTTTTCGGCTTTCCGAGAATCGTATCGAAGAGAGAGTGAGAGAGAGAGAGAGAGAACGATTGCGTGCTCAAGTTTGTGGACAACATGCGTGTACCCGGGCCAGGCCAACTGTGTCTCGAGACTACCCCCATGCATACAGAGGGCTGTGAATGTGGAGAGCCCAGACTACGAAAAAAAGAGAAGTGAACTCATTTTCGGTGAGACGAAGTTATTTAAAGACATTAGGATTCAGAATTCTTATGATAATTATTTATTTATTTAGTACATTAAACGGATGGGAGTAGCTCTTAACAAAATTATATGTAACTAAATAAGCTAGGTGCTTTATTTAGATAATCGTATTTTACAAATAGTAGTTGGAATTTTATGCACAAATAGAGAAAAGTTGCCATCAAAATATTAATTAGCTCAAGATTAAAATAAAATTTTGTGATTATAAGGCTTAAAATCTGGTTGCAAACGAATACAAAGCTGATTCAAATGAATTCAACGCCGCCGTGATGTTGGTTAATCTTTGAAGTATAGAGTATTCCAGAATCTTTTTAGCCGGCTGTAGAATAAAAGCCGTAGTGAGGGCTACAGAGAAAGATTCATATAATAATCTACGGTTCCGAAGAGTCTAAATTAACTGCCACAAAACAAATGAATTCGTTATAACACTGCAAGATAAATAATTATTCATAAATTTGAATGTAAATTGAATTATAGTAAAAAATTTGAATTACAGAAGGAATAACAACAATAGTCTATAATACTAAACAATAATTATACTTGTTCAATTTGTAAATAATATATTGGGTCTTGAGACTTTACAAACAAATAATATACAGGTTTTTAAATACAATAATTATTTGGATGACAATTTAGTCTAATAAGTGCAATTTACAAATAAGAGCGCCCTGGTAGAAAATAAACCAACTTCGTTGGTTAACATGTTAATCAAATGGAAGCATTTCTACTTAAGATTAGCATTGAAATTTAATTTATAAAACTATTTAAAACTATCACTATATTTTAAAGCATCTACAATGTAATATTTCCACATGTATAAATAATTAATCTTCGTTGACAATAGCAACATAACCATGGTGTGTCGTTTTTAATTTAAAAATTGACCAACGGATTGCCAACCGTTGGTTCCTGTGTAAAAAAAAAGTCTGGGCGAAGTCTGACTTCAAAAGTTTCGCTTGTCGGACGATCCCAGACTTTTTGCCAGACTTTTTGCCAGACTTTTAATAGAAAAAAATCAAAAGTCTGGCAAGAAGTCTGGGATCGTCCGACAAGCGAGATTTTTGAAGCCAGACTTCTGCAACACTTCGCCCAGACTTTTTTTTACACGGATTAGCAGTTCTACCAAGGCGACATCTTTTTTATTTTAGAGTGATATCAAATTTTTTCGAAATAAAACTAAAAATGTCTAACATTGCAGCTGTGTTGATATTTCTACATCCAAAAACATACCCAAAGATTGAGCCGAATCCGTGATTCGAATTCGTGGCACTTTCCTATTAAAGTATAGCGTTCACCGATCAGGAAAGCTGTGGCGATATTTGATATTATTAAAATGCAAGTTGAAAATTAATTTAAAACAACAATTGTAGTAACAAAGAAATTGATTTAACGAATGGAGTATAAATATGGAGTATATTTTATGTTTATTGAAGACCTTTTCTAAAAAATTTATTATAATAAAGTAAACTATTTAATAATAATGATGATATTGGAAATCACTTTCTCTTCGAAGACGAGTTACAGTTTCTTAATTAGTTTCGCTGATGTAGTTTCGCATCACTGAGTGTTGTACAAGTTATAAAAACAACTTTACAATCCTTGATTGCTCACACTCGAAGTACTGACCGCAAGACTTTTTATGAGCAGATAAATGACACGGCTAATTGTGTGTTAAAATAAATCAGTCCAAGAAATTATCCTCAAAGAAGTCAGTAAAGAATTTCGAGTAACTCGAAAACTTTTAATGATTTGCGAAGCTATTGATCTAAAAAATTTTTTTTTCTAAATTATGCAATAAATAAACGAAAGGGTCAATAACAATTGCTACTTGATTTTTACGTGTAACATATAGCAATCCATGACTATTGCATAATAATTATCATCCTTACAATTTAACGTAGTCCAACTACATACTTAAATCCCTACAAAGTGTTAAATTAATTTAATTTTTCGTTTAACATTTACTTATACCATCATTTCTATTCAGAAATCTTAGAAGCAATTTGCTGAATTCTTATTATGCATGTCTGACCGAGGCAATGTGTTCTTTCTTCTAAATTTTCTATTACTTCCCTTGTTTCTCGTATCTCTACAGCTTCGAACGATCGCGCGAATTATTAATTTAAAATACAATGTGTTTCCCTGGCTGAAAAACGAGCCGCGAGACAAAGGCTCGCTCGCCGTAAGCGAAACTTCTACTATACTATACCCGCACTCTCTCTCTCTCTCTCTCTCTCGCAATGACACCTGTTACTTAAAGGCCTGTGGCAGCTCGGAGAAGTGCGACTATTAAAAAAGCACGACATTATTTATGGGAACTGTAAAGCGCGCGCGAGCCGTGCACCGCGCGTAAAACGTGCCTCGGCGGCGCAGCGAGTCTGTGCCTTGGATAACATTCCGCGAACTATTATTTGAGAGGAGTCGACTGCGCGCAAAATTTGCCTTCGCGCGTAAAGCGATATATGACGTAACCGCGCACGTATACAATACTTCCGCAAGGTGCGGATAAGCGGTGGCTCGTGCGCACGTCTGCGGAAAACTTTTGAAAAATAAGCTCGGCGAGCGGCGATTCGCCATGACTCGCTCGACCGTGAAGGCGCGCTTTTAATGTTGCAATTTTCGAAAAGCTTGCTGGAGATAATGCGCAGGTAGAAAACTTAAAAGCATTCCGAATTCTTGTGTGTAATAACTATAAACGTGACCTTTTCTTTGTCACCATTACGAATATTCCATTCGTCGTCACGCCGACAAACAATCTCTTGAGGTCAAAAAAAATCCCTGCGCTGATCAAATAATTACGATACACCATATCTGAGAAGGGCCGGCCCTTGTCCCCTGTACACTTTCAAATGAACGGCAATGAAAGCGCAATAACAATCAGCGCCGGCGTCACGGTGCGGTCTGCAGGCACGCCTAGCGCGAAATTTCCAGACGGTGGCATCGGCGGCGCGTGTCGCGCATTTCTGCGAGTAGCTGGAATGCTATGCGCTCGTAGAAGCTGGCGTGCGCCGTGCGCACTTTGATGGAAATTCGAGATTGCAGAAGGGCGTTGAGTTATGATCTTTGCGGGCAGTGGGAGTTTTTGTTGCGAGTCGATTACGGATGGATGTGCTAATTATCGGCATTTTATCTTCGAGTGGAGGGTATTCGTAAAGCGTTCGGCGAACGGTCGTATTCGTGGGCGCTTGGTAAAATGTTTTTGCGAGGGGACCTGCTAGATTGTCTGATTTATGAGCCAATAATTTTACAAGTCATGAATGATACGCCTATTCAAGTGTTTTATTAAATTTAAATCTCTATTTATATTTAACATAGTCAATTTACTCAATTAAGCTATTGAAACGTTAGAAATCATTTTATTGTTTTATTATATATTATTCTTAAATAATTATTTTCATATTCAATTCAGATGTTTTTTCGAATGATTTCACATAGAACCTAGATTATACTGGAAATTTCCATGGTCATACTTGACAAATATTTTGTGCTCACGTTTACTTTGCAGACATAAATTTAAATAATCATTAACTTTCATAGTTATCGGGTCAAAATAATATATTTAAGGTCGCGGTCTTGAAGTTACTCAACTTTTATTAATATTTCAATAATAAAGTTAGCTATAGTTCAAAGTATTTGTTTTAGACTGTCAACTTTCTAATTAAAATAAAAACGGAAGCTCACACAAATACAGGATTTTCATTCGCGGCAAATATTTGCACAAATAAAAATAAAAAATCACCAATCGTTTCCTATCTCAAAATAGCATCCAGAAGTTAAAATCAACCGCCTTTTCACGACTTGACTTTGCGTCCTCGGCGATAAAACAAAAAAAAGAAATACGCACGCCAAAGTACATACGCAGCCAATGATAGTAAATCTTCGAGGGTCATCGCGTGTAAACAAGACTCAGGTCCCCATTGATACGGAATGGCGTTTGTCTCTCTTACTCTCTATGTCTCTCTCTCGAAAAGGGGGATTCATATTATATGCGTATATACGAATATCGTTCGCGTGCGACTCGCCCCCATGGGAAACGAGCGAGACACGCGTGTGTGTGCACCTATTGTTCGCCGGAGCGCGGAATTCGGTCCTAAGCTTGCTCGCCCGCCGTGCCGTCGTTATTTCCATTATCTCTCGGCTAGGTCGCGAAATTCTATATATAAGTATATATTTATACATTGGAAAAGCCCGCTCCATGTATGTGTTTATGTGTATGTCTGTGAGTATGTGTATTATCGGCGAATGGGAGATTTGTGAGTGTGCGCCGGAATTTATGTGGAAGGTTTGAATAAAATGTAGAAGGTATATTTTGAAGTTATATATAATATATGAATGAAGAATGTTTTGGACGCCTTTTTGTTCTTGTATTGTAACGTATGGAGATGAATGTTGGGATTCGTTATGTATGTGCCTATGAAGAATCAACTTTTCGTAATTGTCCCGAAGACGTTGGGGCACATGTGAATATACCGCGGCTCACGTAAACACACTATAATGTACTGGCGTACGTGGCTGGAATTTTGTTCTGCGCGTTACCCGCGCGGTAGCGAGAGTTTGAACGTTTGCAACATGTCGCTTCTAACGTTTTATCTTCAAGCCTTAATGGACGTTTGCGACGAAATCGACAAGTAAAGTTGAATATACAATTAGTCCATGATACAATTTTTTGATCATAATTAATACAAATTTTAATTGTAGACAACTATATAGATAGTGTTATGACGATAAGAGTTCTTTTTTATTAATATATACTATATATAAATATTTATGGAGTTATATAATTGGAGAATATGAAACAGAGTAATAAAGAAGATTAATTGTTAGCTAAACTACGCTAAGTACAAGTTTTTGTTGAAAATTAAGTTGTAAGAACTATTATTTATATTACAAAGATATAAATTTTGTAATACAGGTATAATAGCATATTTACATCAATATAAAATATTATCAAAATAAAACTCGCATTGAATCTCGATAAATTGTGATAATCATTATCTCCTTCGCCACACGACTGAAAAATTAAAAATGAACATGAAAAACGTCCACTATATATCATGAAAAAACCCCTGATGGATTAAATATAGAAACGATCGGCACGCATCGCGATAATGCTAATAATACAGCCAACGGTCGCAAAATCGTCATCGACGCGCATCTCGCCTCTGTCCCTCTTCCTCGCCTCCTCGCTGAAATGAGCGTTTGATTAGCGATGTACAATGCATCTTGATGGCGTCGGCATGCATCCCAAGCTGCTCCTTTAAAGCGGCGCGCGTCTTAATCGCATGCGCGCAAGTGCGTAACACACGACGTGACGACTATGTGAGCGTGATCTCTTCCCTCTCTCTCTCTCTCTCTCTCTCTCTCTCTCTCTCTCTCTCTCTCTCTTTCTTCCCCGAAGCCCAATGATTATAAGACGGCAGCATCGACTTTTACTGCCTGCTCTTTCGGTAAGTTTCTCTCGGGACGGAAAGAAAGACGGAAAGAAGATAGTCTTGGGTTTATTTGGCCTTCGTTTTCTACGGGATTTCGGAGGCATATTTTATTTGGTCATTGAAACTTTGTATCAGAATGTGCGTGCCATCGCGCCCGCGCGCGCATATAGACACTGGGTGCAGCGGTTTATGTACGCCGAGGAGTCGAAGGTTCGCACGCTAGTTTTCGGAGAATCTTTCTGGCATTTTTTTACAAGCCCAGCGCGATGAGTCGTCTCTTTTATTTTAGTTTTCTATGCACATGGTGATGGTTTATCATGGGGTCGTTAAATCGAGGATATTATTTTAGTTTTAAAGAGTTATAAAGAATATGAAACAGAATAAAAATAATAGGTGTCTTGAAAATTGATGTATAAAATAAACGAAGAATTCTTAAAACATCGAATAATTACTCTTAATTAAAAATTAAAGCCTTCAAAGGTACCCCAAGTCAGTTAAGTATCGCCACCTAATTCCTTTGATTCAGAAAATGAATAAGATACAGATGTAAACTTTAGCTGATATACTTATTACAAATACTTTTTTAATAATATAAATAAATCAATTTTTTCGATTCAAAATATAAATCATAGTTCAACCTAGCTCTTTTACGATTTGAAAAGATTAATTCAAAGTATTATTGTGTCTCGGTGATTCGTGGTTCAGTAAACGATAGATGATTGTGTTAATAATTTTATTTACTATCAATTATACTTACAATTATAATATACACCTTGTTAATTAGTCAAAGATAAAAAATTCATGATATTTCTATACATATGGATTTAGTAGTTTACTTTCTCCTCGCATAGCTACACATAAAAACATAAATTAACGAGAAATTCTAAAACCATGTGTGTATGTGTGTGTGTGTGTGTGTGTGTGTGTATACATACACACACACACGCGCGTGCTCAGTATCAGTAGAAATGGCGGGCGGGAACGAGAGAGAGAGAGAGAGAGAGAGAGAGAGAGAGAGAGAGAGAGAGAGAGAGAGAGAGAGAGAGAGAGAGAGAGAGAGAGAGAGAGAGAGAGAGAGAGAGAGAGAGAGAGAGAGAGAGAGAGAGAGAGAGAGAGAGAGAGAGAGAGAGAGAGAGAGAGAGAGAGAGAGAGAGAGAGAGAGAGAAATCACGGCGTGTCGCACCCTCGTCGTCACAGGCAAACGAGCTCCTCGTCTCTTCGTCTCTCCCTCCCCGGTAGTCGTTCCCCTTTTACCTGGAAGGGAGCACCGGGTATGTATCCCTGGTGGCAGGATGTTTTGGTGAACAGCTCGTGAAGGAATTGCAGCCAGCCACACTCTCCTTCACTGCAGTCTCGAGAAAGTGAATGGACGAACGAAGAAGGGGGAGAGAGAGCGAGAGAAAGAGAGGGAGAAAAGAGCATTGTACAGTAGGTGACACGCGGCGAGAACCGCGATGTCTATCGTTCGCCCCCGAGCGCGTTAATTTATAGGTGCAGCGAGACTGTACTCACAGGGGGAGGGAACCACGCGGATGTAGAGTATCGTTGCAGAGATCTCCGCGGCCAGGGGGATATTGAGGAAAGGGTGATATTTCCTTTTTTTCAGTTTAGATTTTGACTGCGGAAGTACCGGCGGAAGGGGTGATCATGCAGATAGAGAGCTTAGTGCGGAGATAATTTGCCAATTGCGCGCAAGCTAATTGATTTAGACGATTGCTGAGTGATTGGGCATTATGTTACCTGTGCAAGGGACTTGGTAACAAAATTACGGGGTTGGATTAGCAGCTGCAGGTCTCAGTATTATATAATTAGTATTTTTAAATATTAGATTTCAGATCGAATCATTAAAGAGTACACTAAAAGTAAATAAAGAACTTATTCACCTTTTACTTTATCCGAATATTAAAGTTAATCGAAATTGTACCTTTTGTAACGAACCTCGAAATTACTTGCACAAAAATGAAGAAAGTTCGTTACGAAATCCATAAATAATAACATTATCTGCCAATTACTGGCGAATCAATCAGGTGTGCAAGAAAAATGATCGTACCTCTCCCGTCATTTCACACTTTCTCACATGAACGTGCACATTTCGACGCATCGACTCATGCTCCCCTCCCATTCACAATCAACCATATCCATGTACAATATCCTTGATTTTCATTGACCGAATCTGCATCGCAACCTTTGCACTTCGAGATAAAAAATAACCCCCTAAAGTCCATAAAACGAGGCTTAACCTACACAAGTCTCACATGGTGTTTGTGTGCCCCTCTCGGCAGACGACTCACTCGGGCAGAGAAAAACCACTCGGCGATGGCGTTTATTGCCGGGCAATAATACGGCGCTAGCGCGAAATAACGCCGCGGCGCGCATCCTGTTGATATACGCTATGCACATACAACGCACCGCGGGAGGGTCCAGTTCGATGCTCCTCTCTTTTTCCTTCTCTCCGTGGTTCGCATGCCGCGCCGAAACCTTGACTCGCGCGAGGCCCCGAAGGCCACGCGCGTGCGGCCGCGCTACTAAAATCCGGCGCACGCGTCCGTCGAAATCTGCATAGACGCGCACGCGGTTCCCGGTCGACCCCGCGCGCGCTTCAACGGAGAAAGAAAGTGTATATATACGTACGTACCCCCGTGTGCTCCAGAGCTGTGATTTCGTAAATTGCACGGCTTTTTGCATGGCTTCGAACGCAACCACTGGTGCGAGAGGAGAGGGAGAGAGGAAGAGAGAAGAAGAAGGTTTAATGTGAAGCGGAATGAATTTGATAAAGTGGTAACTTAGCTCTTACCTTCTTTCAGTTTCTTCGGAGATGTACTCACAAAAGTACTGTAATTTATATGTAATAATCTCGTAAATAATTTGTCTACAAAAGTATAATAGAAAATATAGAGAATAAAATTATTTTATAATATCACAAAGTAGAATGAACATTTTGCAAATTGGAAATTAGTTTACTTTTTTCAAATCATAAAATGAAAGAATTGTATGCCATTCTAAGTTATCATGAAAGCTTGAATTGTTTCAGATATATTAAATGTGTTGACTGTAAATTGTGATTACCTCACCATTATTTAAGAGGACTTTGGAGTTATTGCAGCCTATATTCCTGTATCAATTTTTCCGCTATTTGAATTTGTTTTCAAGTTCTTTAAAGTTACTTTCATCATCCTATTTTTGTAATGCCTAAAAAACTGAAACAAAAAATGAAACAGAGAAAAAAGAAATACTTCTGAAATCGTATATACACTGAGAGAAATGTTTAGGAAAATTTACTATAAATGTAAGAAAAATTACTATGTTCGATAGGAACTTTGGGACAGACTCAAATTATCATAAAATTTACTACAATTTATAGTAAAAATTGCTATGTACATAGCAAAAATTACTCAAAACATAGAAATTTTTATTATAAATTGTAGTAAATTTTCTAATAATTTAAGCCTGTCCCACGATTACTATAAATATAGTAATTTTTGTTACACCATTTTTCTCCGTGTAGTTATGAAACAATTGAACTTTAATATTTTATTATTTTCAGTTGGTATCGGTATCAATTTTTTTAAACCAATTTATTATTGTGAAAGACAAGTATCTATAAATCTTCTACAAAGATCATTGGCTGAATTTTTAACTCGAGCGCGGGTGAACGAACTTGGGATCAAATATGAAAATTAATCTTAAAGAGGGAAGTCGTAAAGATAGCAATTACTGTGAGAAAGCACTTGCGCTTTTTGATCCGACGCTGACTCAATAAAAATGTCCAAATTCAGGAGCGTCTGGACCTCCATCGTCAAGTGTAAACGAACATCGCATACCAGACGCGCTCAATGAACTGCGGGAAAGAGTATGAGCGAGGAGGAGCGAGAGGCCGAAAGTGAGGGAAGAAGAATATTTGGCGACGCGAAAGAGGCGAGGAGAGGACGAGATGCCGACATGCACCCGCTTTTAACGTTTTATTAATGAACCTGTTATGACATTTATTGCAATTAACCCGAACTTTCAATGACTCAAAATGATTTATTCCTGCATGCAAACGGATTATTTTTATTGTTTTGTTAACTTGACAGTATAAAAAATAATTGACAACGGGATAAATACATTTTTTTAAATACTTGCTAGACCGAATAATGAAAATTACAATTCTTCTCCCAATCTAAGCAATTTTAAAGTCATTTTAATTGATTTATACATAGTAATTTTTAAAAAAATTATATAGTTAGCAAAGCTCATAATGAAAATTATTTTAAAAACTATTAACAACGTCCTATCGTTCTTCAAGCGCACAAATTTGCGATCTCTAGGCTTCCAGCAAGATTACAGCGAAGATCATCGACAGTGGTACGCGATGAGCCATAAATCGCCGAAGGTCGAGTGTATAAGGCGCGTGTCACTGCGCACCCCGCGCGCACGCGCTCGAAAAATCAACGCGGATCACCTGTTGCGGCAATGTGCCAACGCTCGACGTTGGATCGGGTGTATACTATACGCGTATATATATGAACACACGGCGTGGTTCTTTTTTCGCCCGGAGCTTCTCGGATTCGCGATACTGAGTTGGCTCCTCGTTTTACGGCCAGGTGATGATAACGAGAGGGTGGGATATATAACAGTAGCTCGCGTAATTCGCGTCAACTTGTGGCCTTGCATTCGAGAGCGATACCTAACTTGGGAGATTATGTTTGCTTTCTGACTGAAAATATATGCAAACAGACGCATTTTCAATGTACCATATTGAAATTACGAATATAAATGTTAAATGTCACCAGTAGCTAAATTCCCAGATTGCTCTAGACACTCGATATTATTATAGCTAAGAATGTATGTGTATTTTGAACGTCTGTATGCTTACTCATGCCTAAAAGATGTTAAGGATTTATAGTCATAGATACTTTAAGAATTTGTTGTTACAACAATAACAAAATTTATATATATTCTATATATTTATATAAAGTATATTGTTGCACATGCCGGGCAAATGGACAGGGCAACACGGACACCATGTTTGGCTTATCTCGATAATACATATTGCTTCAAAACATAATGTGACTCAACTTTTTTATTTTTTGTTTACAAATTCATCTTATTGACATGACTATTTATAACAGTATATTATAATGTTTCAAAACCACAAGTTGATTGACATTTTTTAATTTTATTATTTATAATGGCAAATCAGCTTGTTCGACTGATTTTATTGAAATATTTCTTATTTTATGTAGTTTTCATTTACTTTTTCGTTAACTTGTCCATTCAGCCCGGATCTCCCCTATATCTTTATAATTTGTTTTCTCCCTAAATTGTATTTCTGAATACTTATACTTATAATGTTGAGAATTATATTTAAACTCGCGTCTGATGTAACAATAAGATACAGAATTAAAATATAGTTCCTCGTATAGATGATGTTATAAATAGAATGAAGTAGCCAAATATTAACGTTAAAATTAGAATATTAGAATTAAAGACATTTTTCAATAAATTAACTGTAACGATTTCTCATAACTGTCATAAATTCAAAATACCAGAAATATGCCAAATACGAGCGTTAATAATTACTTAAAGGAAACTCAGTGACAGACGGTCCAAAAAAGTGGTTTTCTTTCATAAAACGCAATTAGGGTGAGGACTCCCCCAACGAAATTACACAAGCTGACTTGAACCTCGTCGAGGAAACGACTGTCCGACTTACACAGAAAGATTAAGGATCCTTTCTTAGACCGAAAAAGACTTTTATAGGAAGTGGACATTTTTTCTGACGAAATGTACAGCACCACGGAAGACACTCACCCCTGTCTCATTCTCGATCTCTAATGACTTCCTTAGGGGAGGAAAGACGCGCAACACCTTGTGGTCACTCTTTTCCGTCATAACGTGTATGCGCGATACGACTAATTGCATGTTTACCCTACTGCGTGTGTGCAGTGACAGAAGACGCGAGACGTGACAAAGCAGGACGTAGGAAATGACATTTTTTCTTAAGGAATTCAAGAATGCCTGCACCTGCACCTCGAAATCTTATATACGCATTATTTAAGCTTGATACGTGTAAGAGGTATCGTATAGGTGGTGCGGTATAATTTTCATTGAAACTTTTCTGTTATAATATATCGCAAATATTTGATAAATCTTACGAACATTAGGTATAAATATTTTATTTCATCAAGCACCATATTCATAAAAAACACGCTATACAATTTTAATTCTAAAAAATCAACCTGTTGAAAAAATAAATAATACAAGACTAAGGAAC
The DNA here is from genome assembly GCA_036365515.1 of Torymus aiolomorphi. Classification (NCBI taxonomy): domain Eukaryota; kingdom Metazoa; phylum Arthropoda; class Insecta; order Hymenoptera; family Torymidae; genus Torymus; species Torymus aiolomorphi. Next base: position 37,848,073 of record CM070875.1, read on the forward strand.
AAGCTAGCTAATCCCTTTAGTTAACAAGTCAACAGACCTAACTGACTACGACTGCAATAAAAGTTCCCCAAAGTTCAAGGGGAACTCAAAAAAATCATCCGCAGTTTACAACCACTTGCTTTTACTTATACAATGTCCTAGAAACACCAACAGTCCGACCTAGCCGAGAGCCTAAAGAATCCCATAGACCATGGAAGACTGTAGATAAAACAAAAGCATTCCCAAAATCCAGGTAACCAGATCATCAGTGCCGCCCAGAGTGATATTTTCCAGGTAAAGAACCACATCCCGACGATCCTCTCTTCACGTGTGCCATAACAGTGCTCTAGAGCCAACTATGAAAAATATGATTGACGAAGGAAAAAGCACCGTGTCACCATACCGTGGCTCCCTTTCATCCCATCATGTATATACCTACCTATGCTCTCTCTCTCCCACGCACCTCGGAGCCTCTTGAAATCGTCAGTCCGCGGCAACCTTCCAAGTCCAGTTCCAAGGGACAGAGAGAAAGAGAGAGAGAGAGAGAGAGAGAGAGAGAGAGAGAGAGAGAGCGAAAGAGGGATATATATACCTTTACCTTGGGTGCGCAATAGGCCAGAGTTCCGTAATAAATAAGGCCCTGTGCGCGCACCCTATGTGCCATTTCCTCACGCGCACGCGCAGCACACAAAAACCATATGGCACGCAACCACGCGAAGGGAAGTGCGTATATGCATATGCGCGAATCGTCATTTACACGTATATGATGGCTGCTGAGGTACCGACTTTGTTTACCGCGAGCCGCATCGTCTCACGTGCACATGTAGATTACGTGTGTAATACCGGCGGTATAGCTTTTGTTCAGTTGGAGGTGGGCTTGCTGGCACGTGTTTTCTTTTGGAACTTTTTTGTTATTCTCTTTTTTTTAATCAATTCAAATGCCTTCACTAATGTAGGCAACAACTCTTGCGGTTTTCAGGGTATTTAAATTTTTCCTGCAGCAGGATTTTTAAATATACAGTTGTAAAATATTTCGACGATTGAACGAAATAAACGAATTCTTATGAAATGAAATGAATGGAATCGTGATCCTAAAATTAATTATTGAATTAAAAATAATTTTAAAAAATTCGATATTCGATTTGTGAACTGACTGTACATTTTCTTGTAAATACTTACATAGAAAAGAGAATTATATTTATATTCTGTCATATACTCTAATAAAAATTATATCAATTTCATGGCTTGTTTGACATGCTTTATTTTGACTAATAAAGTAAGATAACAACTACCTTAAATGAAAATATAGCGAACAAAAACTCTTAAATATAAGAAAAAAATATATTACTCAATCAAATGATTAGCTAACAACCTATTAGGATTTAAAAAAAATAAATTATCATTAATTTATCACACAAAAAATTTTTTTATCAGTGGATGTTTTTCCCAGTCCAGAAAAGAGCAAAAGTAAACAAAACAATAGGGCTGCTAGCCGACTTCCTCGGTAGCCTCATTTGTCGGCAATAACAATTGCGCCGCGAGTAAAGTTCCCCGCTCCAGAGATCCATTTCTTATACGTTCGAGTCGAAGAAACAACGCTTCTGAAAGAATGCGCGCGAAGGCGTTTCCTGTTTTTGTCGTTTCTCTCCTCACGTATACTACACAACTTACACTACTGGGCGCAATGGGCATTTAATTCAGGCCGTTCTGCAAGAGCCGCTTTTCCGGTTCGCGCGAACGGAAGTCGTCATCACCGCCGCTACCGCGCGCTCCCCTTCTCGAGGAGACGAGCGAGCTTGAAGGATCCGACAATTTTTGTTTTACGAGTGTTTTCTGCGTCTGCGAATGGATCATAAGATGGTTAGTTTAATAGAGCCAGGGAGGATTGAGCCTTTCCGAGAAGGACGAGAACTAGAAGATGGGCGTTAGAAAAACGATGTAGAAGTTTCTTTGCACTTGGTATTAGAAAGGCTCCGCAGAAAAATATAATCAACATTAAAGTTTCATGAAATTTCGCTCACTCAAACTCGTAGAGGTTTTCTGCTAACGGAAGTCTGTTTTAAATAAATGAAAAGATTAAAGGGCAAAGAAGCAAGTATTTACATTAAAATGTATACTGACCTTAAATTTTATCAAGGCTCGTAAACAACGCGCGTTTGAAAAGAATGAAATATTGTAACATATTGGTCCGTCCTTCAATAATGAGTAATCTATAAAAACAAGATGCCACATCTTTAAAATGAAACTGATATGTAAGATTTCCGAAAAAATCAAGGAGTACATAATAAAAACTTCCAAAAAGGAAAAGGGAGTTCTACTTATGGTAATAAAAAGAAAGCTGAATTATATCACCAAAAGTCTCAAGAATCTTCTTCTGCGACCCTGGTAGAAAATAAGATAACGAAAATGGCTGGTAAAGTAATTGTACGGTAAGTTTTTTAGCCAACGGTTACAACAAGAGTAAGCCAACGGTTCGGAAAAAGAGCAAATAGGGTAGATGTGGGTATTACTGCGGACGTGGGTATTACTGTGTTTGTATTACTGCTGTAGAATCTTATGGAAAAATCGCAGTAATACCAGCAGCGTGTTTTTTGGGTTCTGCGCATGCGCGAGCGGTCTCGCCTATGCTTTAACATGGCACCGTAATACCAACACAGTAATAGAAGCAGCTCCGCAGTAACACCAGCAGAGAGATGTTGTTTTCAAAGTCATTTTATAAATTTATCTATCACTTTTTGTTGTAAAATTGTACTTTAATCGGTAGATATGATTCCTAAGTTCAATTATTAAAAAGAATCAGCATACTTTGTTTGCAAGAAGACGAAATCTATTCGTTTGAAACTAACCTAGAAAAAATATTGCAGTAATACCCACATCTACCCTATAACATTTTAAAAACAAAAGTGTCATTTATAATATAAAAATGTTTACAAAAATATATTTAACCTCAAAATGTTTCAACTCTTAATATGTATAAAACATTCATTTACCATAAGAATTTTTTTTCACACTGTCGGTATAGCATTATTATTATTAATTTGATTATTTTTATTGTATACCAAATGAATAATAATAATAATAATAATAATAATAATAATAATAATAATAATAATTTAGTAATTTTGAAAATTAAGGATCTGTAGGTCAACGGCTTATTAACTCAGTACATAAATTTATAGAATTTTTAATCCAACGATTAGTTCAACTGTTGGCTAAGCGAACCATCATTTTGTGACGAAATTAGTAGCATTTTAAAGCAAGAGTTGGTTAAACCGTTAGCGAACTCGTTCTGATTTCGCCAACGGATTGTAAACTATTGGTTAATATTTCTACCAGGGTACGGAAATGGAATATGCCAATATTAAAGTTATCACAAATATTATTTTTCCACTTTTTATATTTCAAAGCTAATATTGCTTACGTATTGTTAGTGAACTTAAATTCTCGAGTTCATTTCAAGTTGGAATATTACATCAAAATACCATAGTATATTATGCTTCTTATTCCTTTGTTTTCTTAAACGAAATAATTGAAAATACTATTTTAAGATTTTCTTTAAACATTTTTAACGGTTATAAACACGGATTAATTAATATTCAGTGCTAAAATTGGTGTTCTGCAAAGACAAAAATTTCCAAAGATTTTCCATAGGTACGTACAAAAATTTTCCACGTGTAAAAATAATATAATTTAGTAACATGAGAAAAAATTATTTATTTGAAAAAACTGCTTGTAAGTGTGTATTGCAAATTTGAAACGTTAAGTAAACCATTTATTTATATTTAGTACAGTTTGTATGCAAAGACAAACTGGAAATAGTACGTATACAATGAATTTCCTTACAGAAATTACAGAAAATTCACGGTATAATCATAGCGTATTGAAAAGTATAATCTGAATTGCTGTAACACGATTCATTATAAAATTTTCTCGAGATGACAATAAATTTTACCTGTACATTTCATGCTGATTTAGTCATACTTCCAAAGATTTTTCACGGCTATTGTAAACTTTTCATTCGTTTTTCCAGGCGAATATCCTATTTTTCTGTAATTTATTTCATTCGTTACAACTTCGTATCTTTCGGAAATAAAGTAATAAATTTTACATAATTCGATATACAAATTATCTGGTCCTGAAATTCAGTTATAGAAATAAATTTATGTTTTAATTCAGTCTGCTGGACAATATTCTAATCCAAAGTTTCAAGTAACTGAAATCTTTTGTTTTCCTTAAAAATTTTTTTAAAATTAACAACGTTTTTAAGTAATAAAATCTGTCATTAAATATAAGCGTTTAAAAAATATATATTTACATTCCACAACATTTATAAAAATTATATATTATAAGAAGAGTTTTTTTTCGTCGTCAGGACAGATGAAACAGCAGACCCTACTCATGCCACAATTTTTCATAACAAGCCACAACCCACCCCACTGAGACAGTTACGTAAACGTATTGTTTCTAAACCCTAGCCAGATATCCCGAAAACCAGGGAAAATAGCATCCCCCCTATGGCATCTTTTTCATCCTTCGACACCCAACATGTATAGTCTACACCCTCGAACGGATAGATATTTACGACGGTTTCCCGAAAAGTGAAAACTCCGTTGCTTTTTAGGGCGTAGAACCCCTCACCCATCCCGACAACCCTAAAAACGTGTCAGAGGTCTCACTCAGGAACGGCGGAAATTTTTTTACCGCTGCGGAGTACGCTGTATCCTCAAAAGGTTAATTTTTTTTCTGTCTGTGGAAATAGTGTTTGGACGTGATAGCTGTTTAATGGAGGAGATACGCGGTGTCGTAATTTTTCGAGATAAATTAAGAGTAGATTTTTTATTTTTTTTATTGTTTTCGACGCAGGTATTCCTCCCTACGCTAGGATTGGCCATATGTATATACTAGTCGGAAATGTAGTGAAAATAATCATATTAAATTGACATCACTTATCTTTATCGAAGATCTTTTATATTGTACTGCTTATAAAAAACGTTCTCAAATGAGCCGTTCACTTTTTTAGCATTTCAGGATATTCCTATTAAAAATCGTTTACGATTTTTCAATAAATCCGTCGACCAACACTAAACGAATTCCAAATTTTTTCCCAGACTCGAAATAAATGCTCCCCAAAGACAGACGTCAAAATCTTCGTTCTGTACGTTATACAGTCACGAACTACAATTCCGCGGTTACGGAAGTGCACTATTTACCCTCATTTCCTCGCCGCAACGAGAAACGAATATCGGCTAAAAAGTTTAATAAACATTTTCACGCCCCTCGGTAATTATACCGTTTAACGTATGCGACCGACTTCCCAGAATCTTCGAAGATCGAGCTGCCACAATTGGAATTCAAGCGCCATTCAAAAAATCACAATCGCCGCTCTATTGAGTGAATAAGTGTGCTCTCTTTCTCGTATCCATGAATGAAACGGCCATCACGAAACATCAAGTTCCCACAGGCGCGTGTGGCGGCGCGACGGCGATTTCTGCCCTGAAAATGAAAGCAAGAACGTAAACTCTTCTTTTCTTTCACGCGAGTGTGTATGTGCATGTATGGGCGTGTGTGTGGGTATACCTGAGTATCGTGAATGAAGGCAAATTGCTCCTGCGAAATCATGTGCACGAGAGTGAGAGTCTTTCTAAATGAGCGCTCCGGGTAAACGGATAAGCCTAATTTCGACTTTACCGGACGCGCCGCATTACAAAGTGCTCGAATTTTCGAATTACGGTTCAACTAGGAAAGTCGTTACGTCACGCAATAATGTGCATATAACGAGCAGTTTACTGTGGCCAATAATTAAATGAAATTGTTATCTATACTGATGAAAAAGTCGCTACCAATGCGAGGATAGTGAACTTCGTCTAACTTAATTTTTAAATATGTTACAGCCAGTATTACTTAACATTATAAATTTCGATTGAAAGGTCTTTAAATTAGCTACATTTTCTTTTTTTAATATTCAAATTATCTTTAGTCTGTCATTTGTTATATTAATAAAAATACGTTTTTTTTATTTATTTATTATACCATTAATATTTACATTAGTAAATCCTATAGAAGTATACACAGATACTTGTACATAGGCTGACACATATAGACTTAAAACTTAAATATAAATAAAGTTCCTCGAACTTTTAAAATAGCAATTGATAAACTATCAAAAATTGGAAACATAAGAATTAGATTTAATAAATTTCGTGGAGAGATAGAGTTTGCATATACCTATACTTATCTGTTAGATAAGTTCGTTGAGAGGAAATATCGGTTTATAAATTACACGAAAATTGCTTTATCGACAGGCTTAAAATTTAGAGGGGATATTCTATCCTTTATATAAAAATCCTATTCGAGAACTATCGTTTTATCGATTATGTAAGCAATTGAATATCGAATTGTCGACAAAAAAGAGAAACATGGGCGCGCGTAGCGCGCCAATTAAAGCTAGTGTAATATATAGAAAACTTGATTAAGATTGGACAATTGGGTTTTGAGATATTTGAAGTAAAAAAATCCCTGCAAAATCATTGACCCGTAACGAATAGATCAACATCTCTTAGACCGATTTTGGGCAGATAGGGCTTATTCTTTTTAGATATATAAAGACTCTAATGGCAGCCACCTTTAATGTATTAAAAACCGCTGCCAATTTATTGGCACGTAGCTTCCCCCAAATTAATTTATCGCCCCTATATGTATAGTTAAAATATAAAATATATTTATTCATTCTACATATTTTTTCAATGATTTACAATAACTTCATTAATATTTACAAAAATTACACATTTTTTCTTATTCTTGAAATCCTTTATTAGCTACCACTAGTCAGTATTGAGAGAAGGCGTTTGAGAAAAATTTGTAAGAATCTCAGAATATGTGTAAGAAGAAAATAATTACCATATAATGGAAAATCGAAAATAAATGAATGATAGAGAAAATAAATTTAAATAGTAGAAAATTAAAATTACAAAATAAACATAATTTGAAGATGTAATTTAAAAATAATATAAATACAAACCTCGAGTAGAATATGTATACTGAGTGGATGGAATGAGGTCGAGAACTTAGAAAATATTCAGAGGAAGAGCTGTTGAAGAAGATCTGTGGATACTACAACATGGATATTAGATGGAAAGTAAAAGAAAAGAATATTTGGGATTAGAAGACTTTCCTGATCATCATTAGTTGCGAAGACACTAAGGACAAGCACACACGATTAGCAAAACCCCATCATGCGAACCATTCGCAGATTCAACAAAGAAGCGAGCAAAGAAGTGCATTTAATATACACAGATTTTACGAAGTAGTTGATTACTCTGACGACCTTTTGCCATATTTTTATTATTTACTAGCTATTAATAAAACGAAATTTGTATTAAATCATACAAAAATTGAAATAAGTAAATCTATAACGGAGATTGCAGATTTAAGGTGGCTTTGGCGACTTTTTACAAATACATAAACATTTCTGTAACTTTACAAATATTTTCCCAGTCCCAATAATACAGGGGAAACCTCGTCAGCGAGCGCCCAACTATCACCTGGGGCTTTATCGAGGTCGATAAACAAAATTTAGTTCTGTTTTCATTTCTGGCCAATCAGCGAGCCGGAAGTTTTTGAATAGCCAATCAAATTTCTCAACACCTCAAAGATTTCGCCTTGTACTGAACACTCGATAAAGCCCCTGGACGCTCTGGTTGCGATCGGGTACGATCCTAAACTTGACTCTGTTCGTGAGATTGTATACAATATATAGTGTCTACAGACACAAGTACTCGTAAAAGTAAGCAAAAGAGTCGCACGAGTGACCATCCGTGTAGACGATCTTTATGCGGCGTAACTTGTCCTCATCCATGCCTCGTACATTGTCAACGCGCATCTTGATGACCACGTTTAACTGGACTCGCCGATCTTCTTCTGATGCGACGTCGCTATCTCCCCCATGCAGGATTTCTTTATTGCTGCGGAAATCTTTAAACGGGTTCGACGGCATCGACGCGCGCCGTTCCTCGCCATCAACGTCATGCATGACCACACGGCGCACAAAAATCTGCGTTGGCGTGACCTCCCGGCAGTTGAGAAAATGTACAAAAGTCTCGACGGTGAAGGGCCTCGTTATCCAGGACTTCAGGAATTATGTTTTGAATTCACCCTGTCAGTTCCCCTAATTGTTACAAACTCTCGCTGTTGGCGGGCCATACCAATGCCTCGCCCAACAGGTAACTCCTGGTAACCTCGATCGTCGTATCGTCCGTCCACTCGTCGACTACTATCCTGCGAATCTCTAACCACTTCTTCGCACTAACCACTTGCGATGTATAACCACTTCTTCGCACTGTTGCAGTTCTCGTGGCCTCCGAAAAACTTGACCTCAGGGCCGTTGCGGATGAGACGATGCATGAGATCTACCGACAAACCGTGATGTGATGTCGATCGTCAGTGTTGGTGTCCATCTTTGCAGCGTCGCCTTCGTCGGCGGCTGTACTCCCATCGGCGGCTTCACTTTCATCGGCGGCTTCACCTTCATCGGAGGTGTCGCCTTCATCGGGAGTGTCACCGTCATCGATCGAGATTGATAACCTCTATCAACGTTTAATGGTTCAACCATTGCCGCTGCTGTCGATTCTCGTATGTATTAATAGGCAAGTCGCTCACACTGTCTGCTTATACCTATACTAAATGTATTGTAACGGAAATTACTCGAATTACACGATGTCGTGTATAAATGAAAGTCAGCTATAACAATGACTAACACAGTTCAAAACTATTGTTTTTCAATAGCAGAGTAAATCATATTTTTCGGTACATTAATGAATAAACTGATAACATCCAGGCTGATGATATTACCAATCCATCGGGAATTATAACACCTGCTATTTTTTATTTTAATTCGAAACTAATGCTTGCATGTGAAAATGTTTTTTTGACATTGTCGTATAAGAATTTGGACAAGATCTTAGGCATGTTATAAGTAGAGGAGTTTATTGCAGAGATAATTGGTCTGACTGGGTTATTTTCCTTGTGTATTTTTATTAATCCATAACCTCTCGAGATATTACATTTTTCTGTGCTTAACGCGTGGTATTTTTGTGTCATTAGTTAAAAAATTCATATCATTTATTTATTAATGTTTATTCTCATTTTTCCCTCTACAGATAGTAAAGGGTTTCCCTTAACTTTCTCATAATATTTATCATCATTGAATAAAAATGTGTAATTTTTGTAAATATTAATGAAGTTGTCGATCATTCAAAAAACATGAAAAATGATTAAACATATTTTATATTTAAACTATATTCTATATTATATAATAGGAACGATAAATTCATTTGGAGGACGCTAGGTGCCGATGAATTGGCAATGGTTTTTATAATCAGTTAAAATCGGTATTAATGCTTTAAATTGACATTAATTCTATAATGTTCGATTATACAATCTGATACAGACAAATTATACTTGCAATCAGTTTTAATACATTTAAAGTGGATGATATAGCAGAGATTGTTATTGAATGCATTAATGAAGAAGTTTTAGTTATTTATTGTGAACTATCGAATTCAAAATCCAATCCTCTTATTAATTAATGATTAATGATATATTTTCTGTTGTTTGAATTTTAATAATAGTGAGTGATTATTCTAGAAAAATAAAAAATAATAAATTTACGTACAGAAAATGTATAATTCTAGTATAGAAAAAAATAATGTTTTTATTTTTTTTAAACCTTGTTCTTCAGAAATCACTTTAAGGTATAAATCTTCATCAATATTTAATAATAATTTGTAGCTCATAATTGAAACGCATTCAGCTATCATCGCAGCGGTTAGCTCAATGATTAGCTTCACGATGCGTTGGTCTCGTGATTTTTCACATGTATTTTTCTTCAAATCGCCTCAAAACACATTCCTAATATATTTTTAGCAAAACTTAAATTTTTACCATCATACAAGCTTCGTCCAGGAGAATGTAAAAATACGTGTTCAATCCATTTGATAGACAAGCAATAAATTTCAGTTAAAAAATTATCGGTGACATGGGTATAATCGGACTGTTCAATGTGAAATAGACTCATCATTTCATTAAAATTATTTAACACTTTATTAAAAATATCGACTCATTTGTACCTTTTAGGTATTCATTATTAATAAGGGCTATCTGTAAAAAATGAATGCAACACCCAGATTCCAGGAATCAGTTCAAATCTTCGCAAGATGAATGAAAAAGAGAGATGTTCTTTGTTCTTGCTTCAAAGTTCCGCTGGACCTTTTTCGATTTCCGACATTTAAGCTTTCCCCTTACGGGCCTCCAGAAACACCTCCTATCACGCGTAAACATCGCTACGAATAAAAGCAAAACAATCTTCACACAGCTCGCTAAAACCGTGAAAACTGCACAAACGTCTATTCTCACGTGTATAAAACCCCAAACCTCGTCTCTAGAAAAAAACTCGCCGACAAGCCGTGAAATCACCCCCACAATGACTAAAAACGAGAGAGGCGCAGGACACAGAGAATCCCGCAATCAAGTGGCGCTTCGTGGAAGGACTCGTATACACATATATATATATATACAGCCACGAAAAATCCATGCGCGTGGGAGTAGCCCGCTATCGGATTCACGCGCGTGCGCGCTGAGAAGAGCGAGGACGCAGCTCAGCCATCTTCCCTCGCCGGAGAGAAGAATTCCTTCCGGACTCCGCGTGTGATGTGCGCGCAGGTATATGGGGAGGACTAGACGAGCGGACCAAGACACAAAGCGGTCCGCGTGTCGAGCGGCTTTCTAAGTGGCACAATGAGAAATTAGTCCACCGTTATACTCGTGGATATGTATGTATGACGGATCCTCGGGGATGTGGGACCAGGCGACTGTCTCGAGTCCCGCGAAGATAATGCGACTCTGCTCCTATACGGATGCGGATCTGAAATAAGGATGAATATATCGTTGTCTATCATTTCCTCCGAAATGTCGGGAAACGAACGAGTCGCTTTGATGGAGCACACGTTAGATTCACACGTTTTTGTCCATGTTATACTTCCAAAGCTTTATTTCGCACAGGCTTCTAATTTGAATAAAGAAGGCTTTGATTCGGGTATTATTATAATCTCCTTTCGCTGAACTTTATTTTTATTTTTAACGAATTGTCAAACACTGAACGAAATCGAGATTTGGAGTCAGTTGGTGCGAATAGTATCGTTATTACTGAATAATTATTTTTTACTTGCGCGAAACACCATAAATCGAGCTTCACTTAAAAAAATGACGACTTTTTTTACCACACCCATTTACAATGCTCAACCACGCACTTAATTACTCTTCAGCTCGTTCTTGCGGCCCTCACAGAGAGCCGCGCAGGGCGTGCGCTCCTCATTCTCTCCCGTTTACCTATTGTTTTCTCTTACCTTCAGCCGCGACGAACAATCTCGCAAAGTGCATGGCGCGCGATTGTTTGCACAAAACCACTCGTCGACAATGGCAGCCAAATAAGCAAATCCAAAAACTTCGCGTCCCGCGTCTTTGAAGGACTCTATGTGAGAAGCGTGAGTGTGCGCGTCGCCGTCGACGTCGTCGCGCGCATGAATGAGCAAACGAATGAATGGACAAACGTTTCGGGTATACGGAGCGAGAAAAGGGCGAAGTAAGTGGTTGAAGTAATGTACGTGAGCGCACTCGGCAAAGGCGAAAACCCGCTCTTCTTTTCATCTTCATTCCGAGATGGATTAAGAGGCAGAGAGGAAGGCTGAAGACTGCACACGTAGACGGTACGCGAGGCACGTCGGTTCACTTTTTATGCGAAGTATAGGTCTTGGGAGTGTGTCGCGTTGACCGGAAGCTGGCGAAGTACGATGGGAACTGTTTATCGGTTAAAACTTAATAAATACATATATGTACACATAAAAGACAGACGTATTTACGGTTAGTTGGTTTGTTTACTCAAAGTCTTCAAAGTATTTTCTAGAGTAAACTTACAATTTAGCATATTTGTTTTCTTGACTAAATGGCCTTCTTCTTGGGTACATAATTTAAATACTTCAAAGGTATTACGACACTGGTACACTTCTTGCTTAAAGTTTGAATGTTTCCTGGTAGAAATGCTAACCAACGGCTGGCGCAATTATGTTGCTATTGTCGACGAAGAATAACTATTTATACATGTGAAAATATTATATTGTAGATGCTTTAAAATATAATGATAGTTTTAAATAGTTTTAATTAAATTTCGATATTAATCTTAAGTAGAAATGCTTGATTGATAAAAAGTAGAATTCTATTTGATTAACATGTTAACCAACGAAGTTGGTCTATTTTCTACCAGGGTTGGTAAGAAATTTTAGTACTTACAAATATTTAAAAAGATATGAATTTTATGATGACACAAAAGTATTATTATTATTCAGAAGATTTTCACGCATTTTTATTAAACCAACCATGAATCCATTCATTTAATGCTGGCCCTTTAAAATGTTTACATGTGACTGAGCGAAGCCTCGCGACGCGCAGTCTTCGATGCGGCGAGAATGCGGCGATGACAACAGTTTGCGTCCGGCGCCGTCTGCTCGGATTGAAGACCGAAAAGCGCGTGGGAATAGAGATTTCATGAGAAATTCACGCATCTCGGAGGTAGATGGAGCAAAAAAATTTGTTTCCCAAGAGAAACTAAAGACGATTTTCACGTTGTTATAATTTCTCTCATCGCCCACTTCCTACACCTTCGCAAATAATCAGGAAGTGCTCAAAGGGTAAATTCTTTCCTTATAAGATGCATTATAGAAATAAAATCATTACTCTGATAATAGTACCCTTATAATAAATAAATACAATTCTTGAAATAACTATATGTTTCAAAATAAATCATAACTTTCCCATATTTTGATATCTAATATAATAGTTTCTTTTCATGTTTCTTCTTTCGTAACACGTGATGATCAATGAAATTAATTCAGACAGTGTATTATACGCTTTCAAACAAAAACATTAGAAATAAACAATCGGCTTCTTCTTCGAATTGTCGAACATTGAAAAAGAATTTAACATCACTCTGACCCAAATAAACCAGTGTCGGTGATTTATCGATCTCTCTTCGCAAAATTAATACACCATCCTCTTGTTCGCGAATTCGCCGCGACGACGCACAGTGGGGCCAAGCTTGATTTTTTGGTTTAAAAATGCCTACAGACCTGAAATCACAACCGAATGAAACGTTCCACAGCTCAAAATACTCGTAATTGAATTTCAAAGAGAACCCTGAAGCCTGATTTGTGAAATTTCATTCCTGTTATAAGGCGCATTTATATATAAGGTATTATCGTAAATATTACATAAACGTACGTGTACATAATTATAATAAATTACGTAAAAATAATAATGAATATCGACATAAATTTATGAAAAGAATTGTAAATTCACTGTAATTTTCTCTTCACAATTCTTTTCATAAATTTATGTCGATATTCATTATTACTTTTACGTAATTTATTATAATTATGTACACGTACGTTTATGTAATATTTACGATAATACCTTATATATAGATGCGCCTTATAACAGGAATGAAATTTCACAAATCAGGCTTCAGGGTTCTCTTTGAAATTCAATTACGAGTATTTTGAGCTGTGGAGCGTTTCTTTCGGTTGTGATTTCAGGTCTGTAGGCATTTTTGAACCAAAAAATCAAGCTTGGCCCCACTGTGCGACGGCGGACTATACATATGCGCACACTCCTCGCATGTAGGAATGCTGCATCCCCGACCGCGAGATAAGCGACACACACATTATAAATCAGGCTCAGGAGTCATACATCGCGTATCTTCGAATTTGACGAAAATAAAAACTCCTTCACCACTAATGTGATCGACCGCGAACAAAAATCAACGACTAGACTTTTCATTCTACACGAAGCTTGCGAATTCCGTCTGACAGTCTCTCTCTCTCTCTCTCTCTCTCTCTCTCTCCTGAGAGCGCACATACACGCAAAGAAGTTCGGGACTGCAGCACGCATGAATTTTTATGGGGCGACCACAATCTGCATATAATGACGCACGGCGGCGCGGGGCGAGTTGATTGGACCGGATGTGGCGCTCCCAGAGCTCGAGAGAATCCTCGGAATAAGCGCGCTGGCTTTTGCTTTTCTTCGCGCGTCCTCGCGTACATTCCGCGCGCTCTCTCTGTCTCTCTCTCACTGCGTCTCGTTTTCTCCGGCACACGGAGGATCGATTCTACGAGATTGATCGCCCATCGTCGCGTGCTTGTATACCTTACGCGCTTTCGTCTTTCTGGCGAGGAGGAGTTATGTGCTGGAGGTTCGAGTGCGTGGGAGATATGCGCGGCTACGTCTTGTCCATTCGCGTGAAAGCTTTTCCGGTGGACGAAGCGCGCGCGGCTTCGTTATTGAGCCGTTAGTATGCATTGTAGTTTGGTTCTTGGATTGTCATAGTAGACAGTGAGTTTCGATTTTTGTGAATTCTAGTACTGCAATATGTTGATTCTATATCGATTTTTTTTAATATAACTGATTTATTACGCATGAAAAATTTTTATATTAATTTTTAGTCAAAAATATTTTTAAATAATTTGTACCTAATTAAATACTTAGAGTATCGGAGCCGGAGAAGGAGAAAATACTTTATGAATTGCTTCCTCCTAGAGGAAGCTTTGTGATAGTAAATTTTTGTGTTGTTGTAAAAACATGTTATAATTGTGTTCCGTGGTGTTAGGAATCAAAATACATGGTTTTTGAAAAATGTCTGTATGGATGTATGTGTGTGTCTGTGTGTGTGTGTGTGTGTGTGTGTGTGTGTGTGTGTGTGTGTGTGTGTGTGTGTGTGTGTGTGTGTGTGTGTGTGTGTGTGTGTGTGTGTGTGTGTGTGTGTGTGTGTGTGTGTGTGTGTGTGTGTATACGCCTGGATCTCAGCTTCTACTCGGTCGATTTTGACCGGACAGGTCTCATTTTTTTGGATTTTTTTGCGTGATGGCGGGTCAAAAATCTGTTTTTTGATTGGGGCGATGCGTTGTTGTTTTTTTTCAAATTTTGGATTTTCCCAAAACTGTTTTTTGATTTTTTTTAATTATAGGATCGAGTTATTCGAATCTGATGGGTAGCGTTCGAAAGAGAATTAAAATACCTATATTTTCTAAAAAAAAAAAAGTTTCTAACTATCACGGTTCTTTTGTTATTAACAAAAACGTATTTTTTATTTAGAAGCTTATAACTCCTAAACTTAACGGTCAATTTTTTTGAGAAAAATCGTGATAATAAAGAATATAAATAGCTACAATCTATTAAAATTTGAATACATTCTGTAGGCTAAATTTTGAGTAAAAAATTGAAAAATGAATATAAATAAATAATAAATAAACTCTCTAAATTCGAATAAGTGAAATTCACTTCAAATAAGTGAATATTCACTTATTATAAGTAGATAGTCGTCCACTTATTCGATAAGTGCACGACTATTTACTTATTATAAGTGAATATTCACTTATTTGAAGTGAATTTCACTTATTCGAATTTAGAGAGAATAAATAAATAAATTTAAAAATGAACAATTTTTAATATTCATAAATGAATTTAATTATAATTGTGCAATACATTTTTTTAAAAATTATAAATTTTGTTATAAAAATTAATTAAAGGAATCAACAAATTACGGTTGAGGAAGCTACGTGCCAATGAATTGGCAGCGGTTTTTTTTTATTCGTTTTAAATTTATACTCTTTGCTAATGATTTTAATTATTTGTCAATTGCTTTTCAATTCATTATGATGGTGGATAATAGGAATAATCTTAAGAAATTAAAAAAGAAAATAATATGGGTCTATCAACCCCTCGGTATAAAAGAAAAAAAAATAATTTCACACCTACATTAGATGTTGACAAATTTAACGAACCATTGTAGGTAGCTGTTCGATGGCAAGTAGATTTCTTTCTGATTAATTTGATTTTAAAAGGACCCTCTCATAACCTTCAAGATTAATCTCTAAAAAGGGTTTTCATTGACAACGCGGTAAACCCGAAAGGCAAATAAATCACTCAAAAACTAGCTTAAACCCTTCGATCTTCCAAATCTTCTTTAACAATGATCGAAAATCCGCTCTCAGTCAAAGCAACAAACAAACAACCCCATCGAATTAACTTCCTCCCATAATCAGCGTCGAAACCCGGAAATATATCTTACGCGGCGATTCGCACGCAAACATCGCATTAATTTTCTTCAACCCGGAAAAACTCCCAATCAGTGTCCCGCCCTAATCGAACCCTTGTAGAGAAAAAAAAAAGATCACCCAAAGCCGTGAAATCGCGCGACGAAAGACCAAACCTCGCCCTGGGAACCCACCGCAGCACACGCGCATCAAGAATCTGGGCGTCTCCAAAGAAGAGAAAGAGGGACAGCAGTGCGTATACAGGCCCTGCTCCCCTTATGAAAATCACGGCTCTCACGCTCCTGAGATCTGAGACGCGCCTTTTGGGGTGCGCGCGTCGGTATGCGCGCACGCGCGAAAGGGGATGCAGCGATTACCGAATCCCTTGGAGGTATAACGCACGATTGCGCGCGCGCGAAGGGCTTCCTCACTAATGGCGCGCACTTCCCTCTAGGTGTGCGTTATATGCAGCGGCTTCCTGAGCGCCGGCTGTGTGTTTATATACGCTGCTCCCCGATATACCACGAGACGTTTAATTTTAAAGGGAAACACCGATTTGTCTTTGCACGCAGCGGCGAGTGCGGTTTAATCCTCTTTTGCTGGATATTGCTTTGCCGTTAGGCCAATGTTTGGGTAACGGTGATAGCTGCGAATTAGCGATGGAGATTAGGTTAGATGAAATAACGGTTTCGGTGAGTGTGGATTTGGATTTGAAATGATAAAAAATTAAGCTCAAAGCTTACTATTATATAATTCTTCTTTGAGTAATTTTTTACGGTTACGCATGATTTTTTTATTGTTTTATTAAAGATAAAGCCGTTAATTTTTACGTGTTTATATAATTATATAAATATAGATATTGTTAATACGAAACAACCTCGTTTGTTTCATAATTTGTAAGTGACACTTATATAAGTTGCTCTCAATAACGTTAAAAAATTTTTATAAATGTATGTTTTTGAAAATCGCTATAAAGATAATATCGAAAAAATTATTTCTGTTTTCGTAAATTATCATTGAAAAGTTGAAACGTTACTGAAAAGAGAATTAAGTATTGATATGATCAATTCACACGTTGGGCAAGGGTTAGTCAGAAGTTAATAGTGTCCACTTCCACATTTATGACAGATGGTAAAAAACGTTACTGTTTACAAAGTTATACTACAAACCGTCACAAATGATGATACCGTCAACAAAACTGTCCAAATTTACATCCAGAAAATTTTTTTAAAAAATTGAAAAAAAAAAAATAATTTTCAAAAATACGTTATCTTTTCAGAACTTTCTTATACAAATAAGTTTTACATTAATTTCATCCACGCAAAACTTTCCATCAACACTGACGTCTTTCATTAGTCAAATGCGGAACCCGACAACGTAGTGCAACAGATGCAAACTGTCATCAGTAAAAGTAACGTAATTTTACACCTATTCAGAAGGAACTCGGCGAGTCTGCAGAAAAACTTCGTCATCGTCTACCTGGCAAATCTAAGCATTAAAGCGTCATAATTTAACGATTATTTTTAAAACATCAGGAGGCACACTGACTGACTAACACTGACAATAAATCAAGCGTAACGCGACACTGTATCGTATTCGCAAGTCACCAATTCTTACCCGTATAATATAACTTGCCGCAGAAATCTGATTTCCGTTAGGTCAATTTATATTTTTTTTTTTCAGTTGGAAATATTTTTAAAGCGACACCTTCAAATACCTTACATCAGCTTCCTTACGAAATTCAATAAAATGCTTTGATAAAATTATTCGAACAAAAGCAATTGACAATTATTTTAATAAATCAAATTTTCCTGTTCATAATTGATTTTGTAGAAAATATTTCAAGCCTCAACAAAACAGACCGCGCAATCTCGAACACAGGCGGGCTCTCATATTTCAAAGCTTCGGACGAAAATAAATGAGGTCACTACGGGTCCTGAGAACCGCAGCCGTAATCCATCTAATCTTCTACGCAAGGTTTCCACCCCTGGCGATGTCCGCATGATGTCCAGCAGTCTCTGGTCAATCGCCAGTCGGACAAGTCCGGCTGACCGAAGCCCCAGATGCCAGCACACGCGAAATTCGCGTTCCCACAAGACCGAGAAACACTCCGTATAATATATACGTATGCGTACGCGTATACGCAAGCCCCTCGGTAATGCTTGCATCGAGTGGGTCGTATGCTGGTAGGACAGATGCTTTCTAATGGGCTCGCTCCTTGCGGCGCCCCTTTGGAAAGGTGTGTCCATGTGTCGGCGCGCGCAGGGAGAGATGAGAAAATCGAGATCGAGATAAGACCCCGGGGAGAGCGAGAGCGCCCATGAGAATTCACTTTTTCGTTAAGGGACGAGCGCCGATGAGTCAATTGGAGCGCCCGCGGCGTGTCTGTCTTTCTCGCACCTGTCCTCGGGAGGGTACATAGCTACGTGCGCGTACTTATACATGTGTCGTCCGAAGAGGGAGTTGGGCTACGTCCGCGTGGCGTAAGCGTGCCGCTGTCCAAAGATTGTACAAGCCGTTGTTTCACTCGCGCGCTCGTGAGGGCGGTAATTAAGCAGCTGTTGCTTTGTCTCTCGCGACGACGTTCAATTGCAATCGATGAATCGTGCTTTTTAAGATTCGAGATGGTGTGGATTGAACATTTCTGTTACGAGCAGACGAGCTTTTAACCTCCTGTTGAATGGATAATTGATGTTTGATTACCTTTGCAAATGTTCCTGGGGTCGGGCTGTAATGGCTCGTAACCGTTTACTTCCTTCGCACCCTTCCTCATGCATATATGTATTTTAATATTTACTTTCGAAAATTCTTGTTTTCCTCGAGCTTTTTATTCCTTCCAAATGCACTTACTATTGATGCACCACATATATTTCTTTTATGAAGTGTTACCGGTGCTTTTAATCATAATCAATCAAACATTTGACAATCGATTCGCAACATTTACGTTTTTTGCGTCAAACTGTGTATCGCACTTCCGAATTATATCAGATTTATTTTTTCTTACCGCACAGCCTTCACTCACTGAACGGCGCTCCCATGAAGTCAACCCCTGCGATTAAGCGACTCTCGGCATTTTTTCACACCGCTGAGCCCTTACAAGTGAACTTCCCTTACGTGCACAGCCTGAATTCGCTAATGAAATCGAGCTGAGTCCAGGTGGTGCAAGTCGACCTCCTCCTCTGTGTCGCACATAGTTCCTCACGTGGGAAACGATTCCAGGATCTCTGTTTTGATAACGAACGCATACATGCCGTCAGATGGGGCCATTGCGCGTGTATAATACGCAACTTTTGAATATTCCTGTTGTCGAACGATTTGCGCGGCTGAACATTGAAGATGCGCGCGCACCGTAAGTGCGTCTGTGTTTATTTGCTCATCTAGAGCTGGGAACGTTATGGTATGTGGGAGTGTCCCCATACTCGCGCACATCAGCTGCTTTTCAATACCATACCCGCGGGTGCCTCTTGAATTTAATTAAACATCCGGTTAAACATGAAATTCGGCTGTTTTGACTCAACGGTTTAAAGGGATACTTTTTTTTGTACAAATACACGTGATGACTCCAATTTGTGCGCTCTTGTGGTTGTAGAATTAAAAACACATTATAGCGAAGCGTGCATATGATGAGAGGCAATTAGTTCGATTTTAATTAATATTCTGGTAATTCAGTATCACTTCAATTTTCGGTCATATTTATTAGAGGATTGAACTGTCTTTTAACCCTTCGAAACTATAATTGAAGAAGTAACCTATATTTCGGGAAAAATTACATATTAAGTCAAAATAAACTATAATATATGGATAGCTTTAACTATTTAATTAAAAAAAAAATAGCAATGCATTTGTACGATTTTTAAAACTTTAATAAATTGAAATCAGAGTAGATGTGACAAATCACGAACAACCAAGAATCCAATCAAATGAATTGCAAAAATTAACCACTAAAATAAACCACAATCCAATATGTGAATCAAGATAATGCAATCATAATTGGATTCTTGGATAATGAAAATTCAATATGGATTCGTATTATATGAATCTTAAAAATGAATTGCGATTCAGTTTCTCAATAACAGATCATAAATGGCAATTTTATAATTTATTATCACATATAGTTTTCTGTAAATTTATGAACATTCGTAGTCAATGTTACAAACAATCTTTTATCGCAAATTCGCATTTTAAGAAAATCATATAGCGATTCATCTTCTGAATCAGTAAAATTAAGCGACGACTTATCTTGTGAATCAGTCAAATTAAACGACAATTCGTTTTATAATAGCAGCCAAACAAACACGATTCAAGTTTATAATTCACTTGAATCTTCATTAAAAAATACTGAAGTACGATTTTAAGTTCAAATCGTGTTAGTTTTCGGCCGATTTCGACCGCCTCTGATTAAACTTCAAAAGAATAAAAAATGACGGATCCACATATATTTAACAATTCTTGTAAATATAATCTTGGAAAAATACATCCAACAGTAGAAGGCAACATCCGTCTTTGAGTTTTACATATCATTGAGCACACATAAGCTCGTCGCCGTTGAAAAAAAAGCGGAATGCGTTGGCCTACTTCGTATATACTCCAGAGCAGACAAAAAAGCTACAGTGTACGCCGCCGTTGCCACGTCAGCCTCATGCAGAAGCCTCGACTGCCTCCGCGAGAGACGAAGGAGAGGGCGAAGGTTCGCACGAAACGATAAGGACGGTCAAATCGCCAAATCGTCACAAGTGTTCTGCCTGTGAACGGAAGACGCTCGCTCGCTCGCTCGCGCGAGCAGACAGCTGGTGGCCAATGAATTCGTCTGCGGCGACCGAACGTAATGTTACTGCGTGCGGTCCTCCTCGCTCTCCGACTCGTCTGCCGCGGCGCACGTATTTTTTTACGAGCGCCGTGTGCGAGAGAGAGAGAGAGAGTATTTTAAAAAGCTGCCCGTGTCACGCGGCGCGATGTGTGCGCATAAGCGTGCGAGCGTAATTATACGTGTGACTTTTGGGGCTTTTTCGAGGGGGGTAGCGCGTTTTGGTTGGGTGGTCTAGTGCTTGACAGAAGGGGCGGCGGGGAAGAGTTGCTCGTTGATGGCCCTCAATAGACGTATAATTAATCAAAATATTTATTTTTATAAATAAATTATTGGTAGGGTATGTTAGGATCATCTATACGATCTTACACTTTAATCATATTATATATAAGCAAATAAGAAATAAGTTTCATTCAGTATTTCATTAATTGCTGTTTTTAGCGAAATTTAAAAAATAAAATGATAACAACCTGTTAGCAATGTATCTAATTATTTTGTGGTATATGTAATAGAAATAATTCATATCATTCCATTTTTTTTTCTTGTTTTAAAATGTGCTTGTACAGATGTACATTTTTAAAAAAATTAGACTTCAAATATTTAATTTGACTGTGAGTGGTGACGATGGCGATACAAAGTTTAAATAATCCAATACAGCTCTCCAGCTCAATTGTCCACGACATATAACTTCTAATATTGAACCACAGACGTCTCATGCTCATCTCGAGCACGATTAGAAAGAGGGCGAAGCGAAGAGCGGACAACGTCTATATTTCTGCAATCAAGTGCCATTACAGATGCGCGCATATATACGTCGTTGCACGCTTGCAATTGTCGGAGGCAATTTACTAAGCCCCGGTCGAGGAGATAAAGAAAGGAGAGAGAGAGAGAGAAAGACTAGATAATAAGCGCGCGAACGCAACGAAGGAAGGACGCGAGAGAGGGAGAAAAAAATCGTGGGCGCTACACACTTCCGACGGATATTCGGCGTCGAAAATTGCCAATTGTCTCAATGGAACTCGGTCCACATTGTCTGCACGTTGCGAAGTGCGCGCGCGTGCATCAAAGAGTGCGCATGCGCGAGGTAGTGGTGGTCGCGTAGTAGCCCTTTCTCTGTTTCCATGATTCTCTCTCTCTCTCTCTCTCTCTCTCTCTCTCTCTCTCTCTTTCTCTCTCTGCTTCTCTGTCTGCGTCTCGCGTCTTCGCGGCGCAGTCTCTTTAAATTTTGCCCCGACTAATTGCCCGCAATAAATGCGCATGAAACGAAATTAATTGCTAAGGGGAGGCGAAGAGGCTGTCGTTTGTTTATAGGTGGTTCACGCCTGTGAGATGTCCAAGTTAATAGGGAAAAGGGATTTCAGCAGCTGGCTGAGGAGATAATTAAAAGGGAGGTGAGTTATTGCGAGGATAATTGCAAGTAGATAAGGCTTTGCCAGTCAGGCGGCAATTTATGCAATTTATTCACTCCAACTATATAATTACAATATGCACTGCGAGAACTGTCGATGTAAGTGAGTAATCATTGACGTTTTAATGATCTTGTTTGTTTAAGGGAATGTAAAAGAGTTGCATTGATTCCTACCATACCGGCATCGTCATTTTAATTATTTACTGTAATGTATTGTAATGTAAAAAGCCATTTACTGCTATCCGCAATCGTGTAAGAAAGAAGTGATTAAAAATTCAAGTCATTGGTTTTTTATATTTAAGTTTAAAATAACGTGCATTGCTAAAGAGTGAATAAAATAATTTTAAGGATTTATTTTATACACCTATGTGGAACATAATTCATTTCGACACCATTTAAAGTTTCTTCACTGAAACAATAAGTCGTTATTGTACAACAGATCCCGTTGTTATTTTGCTCCTACATATAACGCCAAATCTAAGGAGCCAAAATTGTTCGTAAGAACCCAGCCAACCTCTAATTTAAAAGAACTAAGAAAGACATTTTATCGAAACGAAGTACACCCATTGCAAAAGCAAGGCTATCAACCTCTAACGAATCCAGGCAAAAAACAATATCCATCCATGGTCAAAATTCCCTCTATAAATACGTCCGAAATTTCTCTATAGGCCGTCCTCAGCCACCTCCAGCACAGGCCTACCCTTGCTCGGAGCTAACCAAGGCCCGGAATCCCAAAACATCCAACACGAGCCCATCGCCCGGTTACCAGCTAGCTCGCGATTCTTTTACTTCTAATTGTCCTCTCTGTCTCTCTTCCTCCTCGCGTATATATATCTGGGCCCTCCCGTCTTATTTCCTTTATGCCCCGTATATAATTCTCCGTTTTCTCTTTGTCTTTCTCTCTCTCTCTCTCCCTCTTTCTTCCTCGCTCTCTAACTCCTCGAGGTTTAGGCAACGCGACTCGCGGGCCTTAGATCCCTTCCGAGAAGAGCGACTCGAGATCTGGAATCCCTTAGAGTCAATGGTCCCGACAACCTGCACCAGCGAGCGCGCGATTTTTAATCTGTCCTTGGGGCCGCCTCCCTCTCTATATATTCCAGCAGGTCGTTGTGTTGCCTCTCTCGACGAGGTTTGTTTCTCTTCGCCCGCTCCTCTCATCTCTTCCTTCCTTTCCTTGATGAATGACCGTTGCTTCCTGTTTACAAAACTCCGGCATTGGAACGGCGTTAATACGGATGAGCCCCGGCGACGACGCGCACGAATTAACGAGAAGATTCTCGTTGAGGTTCCTTTTTTCTTAGAGAGGGTGAAACAAGGCGGGGCCCTTTTAGTGCGAATCATTACGAGAGTCGCAATTCTCGCGTTCTTTGTTTATTATGAAAGGAATATCTTCGTCCAGGGTATGATCACTTCAATTATCAGTGTTTCCATATTAATTATATCTTTAATTGAAATGCAAAATACGATATCCCCATATGATGACATGTATTAAATTCGTTTTTCGTTCACTGGAAATCTAGAAATGTGAGAATAAGTTTATGTATTTACAGATGTGATGCATTTATGAGGAACGAAACAGATACCCTGATAATAAAATACTGGCTAATATTTTTTTTCTCGCAAATGCTTGTATCGAGATATTAGAAAATTAAAAAAAGAGTTTATAAATTATGATGTGGAAGATTCTTTATAAAAGGACATTCGCCCAAAAGACATTTTAATTCGATTGCGATTATGATGAAAGTTCAAGAGTTGACTATATTTTACAAATAACCAAACGAAGACAAATATTGAGTAACTTTAAATAATAAAAAAATTAACAATTTAAAAACAACAATGTAACTCACTCAGCGTTAATTTGCATCCAAATTGATATTTATATCAAAAAGTCTACTAAAATTCTTATTATTCAATTCCTCAACAAGTTTCCTAACCGCAAACTATTTTTAGTGAAAATAACAGTATCCATAAATCTTTGCAAACCACATAAACCAAAGTGATAATGTATACATTGTATCAAGTTAGAAAACTCACATCGACAGCTTTACACTTTATACAATATCCTCATAATCGAATTAACAGCCGCATTCGCGCTCACCTGGCGAATTCCCGTGGCGAAAGTTGTTCGGGCCGTTAGACGGGCGTATTACGCCTGACACCGAGGGTGCGTCGAAACCGCGGCGTAGCTTTTGTGGCCGATGTTTATGGGACTGTGCAAATTTAACGATGAAAACGCTCGCTTTTAATACGTCTCGTCCTGCGCGGTCATCGCGTATATATACGCCGTATATAATACTCACACGTATATATAGGTATATAGTATAGGGCGCGACTGCTTTCGCGTCTTAGAACAACGCCGCGCGCACGTGCGCGTGGGTACACACGGGAGAGCGCGCGGGCTAACTACGGGGAATTTGCGGTTTCGACTGGACGACTCCTTTCTCCCTCACTTTATTTCTTCCTCGTCCGCAGGCTTCGCGCGCGCTTCTTTCTTTCGATTCTATATATACAGCTCCTTTCTTTCTTCTGTTAGCGCGCTTTTGTGAGGAGAGGTATATATAAGAGTGTGTACATCAGACGTAGACCTTGAGTGAAAACATTTATAGAAAGTGCGGGAGAATTGTTTAACTTGCACTAATATAAATCCTGGTCTAACATTGTAATCGTTCTAATTGATTTACAGATTAAGTTTTCTTGCTTTACATGAAGATTTTTTTTAATATACTATAATGCATCGTACATAAAATTACTCTTTAAAATTGATTTCCCCTCGAGATGATTTTGATACAAGGATGAAACTGTTTGACATTTCCAAATTTCCCTGTATATAGGATAAGCAAGGCAGGAAGAGAGATTCCGTTCTTCCCACGGATCTGTAATCTCAATTATCATAGTGGGCATGTAAAAACTAAACTTATCGAATCGTGAAAGAAAGTAACTTCAAGATTTTACTTATCGTTTTAATTGATTTATCCGTTTTTTCAAAAGACAGTCTAATTTTCAGTATAACGAGGACACAACTGCGTTTTTCTCATGCTCTGTTTTATCAAGACCATCGACTGCTGGGAAATTCTGTCTTCTCCATCTTTTTTTATTTTGATCTTTTAGACACGTTCCACCATACAAATATGTCGAATTAGTAACCTCAAAAAAAACCGACAGTGGCAAAATTTTGGCCGCATCGAACACCAGCGATGTCACCGAGATGATCGATATTCTTTGGACCTACATATACGTACACGAAAATTTAGCCGCACCGAAATATGATTTATGAGGGCGCCCTGAGCTCGCGGCCGACTGCATCCCAATGTATCTTCCCGCGGCGAATCTTCGGCTCTCGCATCACAGGGCCCCGATAGCTAATGCTTCCCAAAACTCCCAAATGCCGCAGCTCCGTATCGCATAACGTAACCCAGTCGCGCACAGTGGGTCCATTCTATCGTGGCGACAGCTAACGAGGCCGCTGCAAACAAAGTCGTAAAGCGGCTGTGGTTCTCTAATTAAAATTTATCATCGTATACACACAATCATTATCATTATACGGCGCGCGCGCGAGAGAGAGAGAGAGCGCAAAAAGAGCATCCGCCTAATATTCCCCAGCCGAAATTCCGCGCAGCTGGTGCATTCCAATAAGATCCAAACGAGCCCGGCAAAAACGCGTGCATGTAGCGCTTAGTCTGCATCCTGGGCGATATTTTTATGGTGACCTTCCGAGAATCAGCGCCGCAGCCGCCGCCGGCAAACAGCTGAGTCCGTGTGATAAGGGCGGCGGCGCGTACACGCATATATATACACGAATGTGTATAAACGCCTCGCGAGCGGAACTGGCAAATATAACGTCCTCTCATGTGACGATCGACGTCCGTCCGTTCGTTCATAAGGATAAGTTCATTCAAGTCTCCGCGCGGGCAGAGAGTGGGAGAGACAGAGAGAAAAAAGGAGTCTCTCTCTCTCTCTCTCTGTGCGTGCGTGTCAGCGAGGTTTCGCTTCTTTTTACTCCTCGTCATTATATATGCCTTTCCGCCTCCCGCGCTCGCGATCATGCAATTCCGTGTGTGTGTGTGTGTGTGTGTGTGTGTGTGTATATATCAAAGAATGCGTAGGTTCTTTCATGAAGCGAGTTTCATTCAGAAATCGCGTAGGTCTACGTGTGCGGCAGGAGTTATCTTGGATATAGGTGTACTTTGAAAGATTAGAACTTTGTCGTATATGCTCCCATATGCATGAATAAGAAATGAATTTTATTCTAGCTCCGATCTCATAATCTTTTAGATATAGAAATTTAATGGATTTATATTTTGTTTACAACAATCACTGTTCTTTTGGAAAAGCTACTTTGCAGATTTTGTCTATATTAAAATATTTCGATAAAATACAATTTATTAAACATAATTGGTACACACAACATGCATGAAATATCATTTAGACAGTCTATACTCTTGAGTATCATGTACACACAATTTGCAATGTACAAGCATGCTTAAGTTTAAGTATCATCTGTAATATACGAAGTATTAATCTGTTTAGTAAAATAAGAGACGGTTTTCCCTAAAACTCACTGAATACACTAGTCTGATGAATATAAAAATAGCTCTTAATTTGTAAAGCCTCACACTTGCCCCGTCGCTTGGGATTTTGAGCCGTAATTGGAGAGCGTGGGCTCGGATTCCAACCCTGCATCTAAATTAAGCTGTCATCGTCTAAAACTAGATTTCTCTACGATTTTTAATATAGCTCACATGGCTTCACAAGGGATTTAAATAAATAAAAATTCAGTGCAATTTATTCCTAATTCCCGCTCGCGTATGTAACCGTAATGGTAGTTTAATTAAAAGTGACAATGTACAAAATTAGTTTTACGTTATATTACTAGATCAAAAGACGCGTGACATTAAGACAACTGAGATTAGATATTGCTCAGTTGCTTATCAGAGGCACAGCCACGTATCAATAAAGTGACTGGATCGGATGATCAAAGAAAGAAAGTTTAAATGCCCAGTGTCGAAAAGCTGGCGTTTAAAAAAACGGCGTCAAGCGTCGAGGTAGGTCTTGTTTAAAAAACTCCCCGCGTAGACCAAAAATCTGATCTCGTATCCTCCCTCTCAGGAAGCAATGCGTCGGGTTGATGGATGGCGGCGCAGCGGTGCCCGCCGCGGAGCCTGCCTCTTTCTAGATAAGCGTGGGAGATGCACTCGCTCTCTCTCTCTCTCTCTCCGCCACCAGCGAAAATTTCTCGGTACGGCAACGAGAGCTCGTGAGACCTTTAAAAATGGCCGCTCTTCCAAAGAAGAAAAAAACTAAAGGCTCCCGTCTCTCGATTTTTCAAAAACCCCTCTGCCTCTCGATAAATTCACTCTGGCTTTATACGAGCACGCAGTCGACAAAGGCTCGGGATACGAGGCGCGTATAATATATGTGTGTGCGAATGCAGAGCAGGGCTGCAGAGTCGGTTGCACTTTCCACGAGGCGTTATCGGTATTCCGCCTTATCGACATTAAATATAAGACCCCGGCACGGTCTCAGCAGTGTGCGGCGACGGCGACGGCGACGACGGCCTCGGTATGCGCAGCTCGTGAGAAACGCACGCGCGGCAGCGGATTGCTTTCTTCGAATGTGCGCAGAGAGCTTGTTATTGCGTTGCCGTTCTGAGTTTTGCGAGAAACGGACTGGAAGTCGATCGGTATTTGCTGAGTGCGAGGGAGTGGAGCTGCGGAGAAAAGTGTGTCAATGCGGCGGGACGAGAGTCGGGAGATTCGAGGAGCACTTGTTACTAGCCAAGGGAGGAGTGAAAATTAGTGGCTCTAGGAACGGAGTGTCAAATTCCACGTTTGAAGGTCGACGAAAATATCTTGTCCTTGGGAAATTCTTTTTGGGATATTTAAAAGGACAGAGCGTGCTTAAGAAATCCTTGTTTTTTTATGTGGGTACTTGTTCTTATAAATTATTTAAATAGACTACAAATTTTGATTACATTTTTATGTATTATTCTTGTACGTTTTCTCAAATTATGTCAAATTATGCCGTCTTGAAAATATTTGAGAAAAATGCTCGTATTTTACAAAAGGAAATTAATAATTTGACACAAATTTTCTGATGAGTTCAGTTCAGAGTATTATAGTCCGGGTTTGCTATAGGAGTGGCCGTGACCGATTGAGGTCCATGGATAAACCCAGGTTTTACTATCGTATCACTGAGAGAAATGTTTAGGAAAATTTACTATAAATGTAAGAAAAATTACTATGTTCGATAGGAACTTTGGGACAGACTCGAATTATCATAAAATTTACTACAATTTATAGTAAAAATTGCTATGTACATAGTAAAAATTACTCAAAACATAGGAATTTTTATTATAAATTGTAGTCAATTTTATGATAATTTATGTCTGTCCCACGATTACTATAAATATAGTAATTTTTGTTACACCATTTTTCTCCGTGTATTTTGACACCCTGAACACAAATATTTTAAGTACTTTTGCGAAAAACTTAACCATAAATTTTCATTAACAATTTTTAATAACAATATTAAATTTGAAGTTTTTCGTTCTAAAAAAAATTGTTCATATTCTTTGGACAATTTTAAATAAAAAATAATAATTCCTACATTTTGAAAAATCGTGATTTTTCAACTTTTTGGACCTTTATAACACAATAAGTCTTTTTTCATTGTATGAGGCTTAAAATATTCTTAAATATTCTTAAAGTACATTCTTAAATATACTTTAAGATGGAAAAGAGATTTAGCGACAATATCAAGGTATTAGTTGATAAATAGTCGACAAACGTCAGCACGTTTTTGGTACTGCGTGCACTATAACGCTGAGCCACGCCGACGTGCGCGCATTTTTTCAAAATTTAGGAATTTTTCTCTTAGAAATAGTAGGTTATACAAACAAAAATTTATAGGACCCTCTAGGTTCTAAATTGTCCAAAGAATATGAACAAATTTTTTTTAGGACGAAAAACTTCAAATATAATTTTGTTATTGAAAATTGTTAATAAAAATTAATTATGATTAACTACCCATATAACATCGAATATTGGAGCAATATTGCTTCAATGTTGCTTTGACATTTTCGCCATTTTTGCGGATACTCCCTCAAAGTTAATAAACATGTATGCAAACCTGAGGAAATATTGCTGTAAACTCATGATATCCATTTCTCCATTGCAAATTTTTGAGTTCGAATTTTTCATTTTAACATTGTAACAATATTGCTACAATGTTATGTGCAATATTGCTGGAAGGTTATATACAATATTGGTGAAAGTTCAGTTTTATAAAAATTGAAAAAGACGCCTATGCGTACAAAGATTTCCATCTTGGGACCTGTCATCCGGATGGTACTCTCGAAAGGGTCATTTTTATTGGTGTAAGTATCTCGCTTTTGTTAATTTAAAAAAAAAAAGAAAAAAATTTGCAATGGAGAAACGAAAATCATGGGTTTGC
Organism: Torymus aiolomorphi; assembly: GCA_036365515.1. Lineage (NCBI taxonomy): Eukaryota > Metazoa > Arthropoda > Insecta > Hymenoptera > Torymidae > Torymus > Torymus aiolomorphi. The sequence goes on from CM070875.1 coordinate 37,877,852, forward strand.
AGCAATATTACCTCATGGTTGCATACATGTTTATTAACCTTGGGGAGATATTCGTAAAAATGATGAAAATGTCAAAGCAACATTGAGGCAATATTGCTCCAATATTCAATGTTATATGGGTTCATCCATGGACCTCAATCGGCCACGGCCACCCCTATACAGCAAACCCAGACTATTACAATCAGATATATCATAATTATCTTTTATAAAAATAATTTGCACTGCGCTTCACTCATATGTTCCTACCGGAAGCTATAAAATTTATAATTTATTGATTAAATTAATATATTTTGAATGACTTTTTAAGAACCGTTTTTAAGTAACGTAAATTATACGATGTAAAAGACAAAGTTCACCCCAAGAGTTTCTATTTATAGCAAATGTATCGTAATAAAAGTTACCCCTGGCGCTTTAATGATATTTTATGATATAGAGAAGGTGTTTATCCGTTTGTAAAAAAAGTTTATTACCTGAAAAATAACGCCAAAGCAATAAAATTTTTATGCAGCATTGTGCACGATGAGATAAAAAGTGCAATTTCCCCACCGTACCGCCCGTATCTCATTCCCCTTCCCTCCTCGAAGAAAAATTAGCTACATTTTCCGACCCCTACAAAATGTAACGGATATACTCGTTAACTTTTTTGCTTCATCTTAAATAATATTATCACACTATAATAATGACTCGAACCAATTAATGAAATAAGCTTTACATTTCAAAACGATTTATACTCATTTACTAGGGTAACAGACACTATATCCGATCCAAAAGTAAACCAAATTCAAACTCTCAGTCTTAAGACCGTAAAAGTGCTTCGGCGCCGCGCTAATAAAATTCCATTACTCGAAAAGCGCGCGCCCCCAACGATAACGGCCCGTAAACTTCAAATAGGCAATAAACCTTCGCTCCCTTTCGGCGACAAAACCGCCCCACGCGCCTTAGTCAACGGTCCGTGGCGGCGGCGCGCGCGCGTTCCGGGCTCTTGAGCGCTAACGCGCCGCGCAACCGCTATATACAGCGAGAGAAAGAGAGAGAGAGGGAAAAACGGTGGATGGTCAGTTCCGTACTCGATTTATGGGCGACGCTTTTTTGGGGACATTGGAAGTACCTCGTCGCGGACACGCGGAGACTTTAGCTGTGGAGTGTATATGTTTTAAGGGGGGTCTGATTGATGGATAGGTTTGTATGTATATGCAGCGATCGACCTTTGGTATAGCTGATTAATCAAGGAAATTAATCGGGATTCTTGTTCGTTTGGGCTTTTTTTTGCGTTGAATCGCGGTTGTCAAGCTTTGAGAGCATTTTATGGAAGATTAATACTTTGTGGTTAGTTTGAAGATTGTTTAAATAATTTAGGGTGTTGGAAACCAGTAGTACAACTTGAAGCAGATTCGAAGTCATTCGAGTAAGCTATACTCTTTGAGCACTTGCGCAGAGTCGAGTAACGAAGTCGACTCGATGCGAGCCCCGCAGGATCAGTTATTCGATCCCGTATACCAAGTGTCTAGGACATTATATCTATATATACCTACCCTTATCATTTTTCTGGCTGAAAGTCGAACATATTTATTAACTTGAAACATTTACCGTACAATTTTCATTAACAGTTTGCAAGTATAGTTAATTTTCTTAATTAAATTGAATATTCAAATATTTAATTTAACATTTAAGTTTTACACTTTTAATATTTTAATCATGATTTTACGTCAAGCAGAAAAAATGAAATAGAATGTTTTGAACAACTCATAATTTTTCTCGACTTTTTCATTACTCTCTCCAAGTAAACACCTCTCTACCACTTCTACCGTTACATACTGACCAAACTAAACACACACATTACTCTTTAAAGAGCTAATGAAAACGCAGGAGGAAAATTCATTGCCTGGCGGAACGAGCAGAAAAAGGGCTGTGGTGAGAGGCGCGCGTTGTACACCCTCCTCCGCGCTCGCTCGCGCATGGCACGCGGAAAATGCAAATAGCCGCCCCATTACCATCGCAGTTAACATCTCCCCCGAGTCGGACACGCGCTGGGCACGCGTACGCGCATCAAGAATTCCGGAAAAAAGCCGGGACCCGGGAGGAAGAAGACGCGTGCTGCACGCGTGTCTACCGGTTGAGCGCATAATGAAACGCGCTAAGGAGCGAGCGCCTTATGTTCAAGACGGTTACGAGGGGTGGCTTGTGCTGTAGGTATAATATGCAGTGGCAAAGACGCCGGGCCTGTTGTTGCTCCGCACGAGTATACATACGCGAGCGAGCGGTTCTTCAACGGAAAGTCAACGGTTGCGCCGCGACGATCGATATATATACGTACACGCGAGAGAGACGCACTTCTGCGAGATGAAGTGCAGAGAAGGGGAGCCGCGGAATAATGGGAGCGATCTTCCTTGTGCAGACGGCCTGTTGCACAGCGAGCGATTAAAAGTACGTTGGCAGTCGACCCGAGGCTTTGAAGTTCGTGAAAAATTTTTTAAATGCCCCCGGTGAGAGCCCTCTGTGCACGTGCAGGCGACACATAGGACGATGAGTTATGGGCCGGCGCGAGGGAAGAGCCGGATCGGCAGCCAGGGGTGTAGCTCGACACACGAAGATGTGGAGTGATTACGCGACGCTGGCGGGGGATATATCGATATTTTTACACGTTTTTAGAGGGGAAAAAAAAGCTTTTTCTAGGCCGATGTATAGCGGGGAGGGTAGAATCAGTGCAGTGAGAGAAAAAAATTTTATACGTGTGTTGCGCATTAGCTTTTTTTTCTTATTGGGTAGTAAGGACAAGTTATGTACAAGATTACGCTGTGTTTGTTTTTGGGTGTGTACCGGTAATGAGCACAATTTTTCGGCAAAAAAGATTTTATGATAAATCTGTTGAAATCGTAACGGTTACAAATCTACTTTTTATAATGTCATTTTTTAAGGTGGTTCTTATGGTTGGAAATAGTCGCTGTTAAGTTGCAATTATTATTATAAAAATATTGTATTTAATAAAATAAAAAGTAAAACATAACTGTCGAATTTAAGGATATCGACGTAATAATTTACTTATTAGTTTTACCCAATCTACTTTATTGTTCTCAAATTTGGACTTGATACACTAATATTTTAATCAATAAAATGGAATCTGTTGTACATAAATTTTTACGTTACTTGACATTTAAGACTTAATAATCCAATGAGTAGACTTGACCATGATTATAGTAATATCGCTGCCTCTTTTAATATTGCAACGATCAAGTCTTTGCACCAGTATCATGCACCAGTATGTTTTTGGTTAGGCAGCTTACTTAATATAATCTGCGAACAAATAGGATTGTTCACGAGAACGTTAGTTCTTCTAGTTTTGGCTTTTTTCTACCATAAATAGAATTAAACGTTCCTTCAACTTACTGCTGGACAAAATCTCTAGAATTTCAAACATTTCTACTTTTAAGTGTTCTCTCAAATCCTTCGCTTTAATTATTGATAACTGTATATTTAATTAATGTTTTATTCTCATTTTATTCTGCTAATTATAAGGCTAATGTATAATGTAATAAATAAAATAAAAAAATAAAAATAAAATAGGCAATTGACTTTTGTCCTATAAGATTAAAATATCAAATGTAATATATAGAGAAACGTACAGCTATAAGTTAAAATATATCGTTTACTTTTCTGTTGAAAGCCAAATATATTTTCTTATTATAAATATTAAAATTTTTTCTTTTTCATCAAAAGTTCGAATTTTTTTTTTCAAATATTGGTCAGTACCTCTTTTCCCCAAAATAATTTAAATGAAATTAAAAATTTGAATAACTCTAGTTCTATTTATATAATATCACCCGAAACGAACTGGATCCGCGTCGTAAAAGTCTTTTATTACTCGGCTAACTGCCAAACAATCAAAACATTGCTCCACCTAAATCATACGCTACTCCTCAACTTTTACAACTACCAAATAAGCAATAAAACCTGCGTGCGCATCCCGTAAACCGACGACGACACTGTCTCCGCGTTACAGCGTAACCTCGCACCTCCAAGGAAAACTCGTTACGGAAAAACTCTCTTGTGTATAATACGCGCGTGTTGCGTGACTTTATATAATCGCCGCTCGTAAAAGCTTACTCTCTCTCTCTCTCTCTCTTTCTCACACACTATACCTCTGGACGCAATAAATAAGGCGCTAAAGCGACGCGCGATTGAGGCGTTATTATCATTAACCGAGCTTGGCGCCGTAAATCTCCCGGCGAAAGCGCTCAATCGTATGGAACTGACCATTGGATAACTCGGAAAATTTCTCGAGTCAGCAGCCACCGTACCGCCGACGACGCGCGCGCGCGCTCATCGGACAATGCGTGTAAGAAGATCGCCGCCCGACTATTTTCGTAATGCATTTCAAGATCTCAATAGCCGTTACATGGGGGGGGGGGGGAGACGTAGCGACGTATAGACGCGCGACGTGTGCCAGGTGTCGCTCGGTAGCGATCCCGGCGATTTAATGACTCCGAGGAGAGCGCGCGCGCCTTGACCCTGCGCAGCCGCACCCTTCGATCATCTATTCAATTTCTTCCTTCCCCCTCTCTCCCTCTCCTTATCCATTATTATCCTTACGCAGGCGGCCCCATGCGACGAGGACACTTCATCTCGCACGTGCGTGTACGCAAGACACCAGGTGTTCGGCCACGGGAGGAGGAAGGAGAGATTCTTGAGCGAGCTACCGGGCGCAGGTGTGTGTGCGCGCGCGCGGGCCACGCGTCTCCCGTGACATATGCGCGTCTTGCGAAGGTGAGGGGGGAGTGGACGACGCGTGTCTTGGAAGGAGAGAGAGGGGAACGAAGGAGACACGCGCGCGCGCCGATAGATCCTTATTACCTGCGATGATGATGCGCCGTAAGTGTGGGGGGAGATGTGGATTTTTCGGCTTTACGGAGCAGCGGGTGCTTTTCCTCGGGATTGGGGGGATCAGTGACGGAGGCGGATGGAGGTAGTTGGAGAGTATATTTATTGGGAGGTTCGAATCGAGTTTTCTCTATTTTATGGCCTTTCTTTTAAACATTTTAAGACGGAGAAATTTGTAATATAGTTTTATTTCAGAAAGTCATTAATTGCGAGTACATTATTTGTAATAAAACAAAGTTTTAGTCATAATAGTGAACAATAAATACGAAAAGTTTAGTGAAATTATCGATTCTCATTTGACGATAGTGTATTATTGCCAGAAACCACATTAAATTAACTAGTGAATGCAATTTTATTTTCACCCGGAGTAGTAAGGCGGAGAAATATAACTCCCCTGTAAAAAAATAACGATATAATTCCATATCTGTATACAAGACTACAACTGACTTACACTTTAGTTAACGTGTATAATTTACTTACGGCATACGCGAGCCACATGTCATCAACAAAGTTACTTTGAATATCTTTCACATACACTAAAAGTTCAACTGTTACTAAATATCAGATGTTACTACAATGATTATCAACTTTTTATTTTTTTTGTATACATCTTACATAACGGCCAGATGACCCGCATTGCCAATAGATTTTTAATTCCTGAAAGCATCAATATACAAATGATATTCAAGACCCAAAAAAAAAACTTTTGTCCATTGTACAACGGTTAAAAAGTTTTACTTTTCCGTTACAAAAACGTAAGTCAGTCACCTCCTTCAAAATAAATTATACGCTGGGCGCGCGCGCGCGCGCATATGCATACGAACTGTGCGTCGCGTGCGCCCGACTTCATCGCAGCCGCATTGAAAAGTCACTAAGCAAACAGTCCTTAAAAAAAAGGAGAGAGAGAGAGAGAGAAGGAGAAAGAAAAGATCGAAAGAAAGGAAGAAAGTCAAAAGGAACCCCCCGAGACTCGTATACTTACCAAACAAAACCTTCCCCCGAAAAACTCATACCTCCGACACACGCACAATATATCGCTCGGCCGTACTCCATATATATAAGTTATGGCTACATATATCCCTCGGCAAAGAAAAATTCGCCCTCTCCAGCGATCCGATGACTTTTAATTCGAGGCGTCGAGTCGGCGGTCGAAGCAATACCCAATTTCGTACTTGCATGCCACAGCTCTGTGCACGCGCATTCTCCTTCTTCCATACTCCCTCTCTCTTCATCCCCTGTTGCTCCCCCGAAGAAAAAAGTCACCCGCTGCACCAGACGCGCGTCTACTCTGCGACGACAATAGGCCGCCGCGAGACAAAAGTCTGGCCCGTGCCCTTTAACGCACAATGCCTCCTCCCTGGTCTATCATCTGCAGGAGCGCGAACGCGAGAGAGAGAGAGAGGAAGGAAACGAGACGGCAGCTGCGTGCGCTGATTTTTATTCGACGCGCGCGAGCGACTTACTTACTTGCTTAAACCAGCCCCCCCCGACAGCCTGCAGTCAAGCTGCAAATAGAGGATATCCGCGCACGGATTTCGGAAAGCCATGTGCGTGTACGCGCGCGCGTAAAGCGCGAATTGAGCGGCCGTTCTTTCGGGGCTTAAGGAGATCGGTTTTCAGCCCGGCGAGGGTGGCTAGAGGCTTTTCACCTCATTATTCAATGTCACGGTCATTTGCTCGCGGCTGTGTACGAAGTATAGTTACGTTTCTTTCGGCTTGAGACTTTGTACTAGAGTGGCGTATTGTTGAGGCCGAGTTTATCGCTGACTTTTACGGCGGTGCGGGGAAATTGGATTTAATTTTTCGTGGGTTGCGGATAGTTAGCAGCTTTACCAGATTGATTCTTGTTCCAATTTTCTCCGATCGATTTGACCTCAAAAGTGCGGTACATAAAAATAACTTTACTGAAAATTTCGTAAGAAATAGTACATTGTATATATATACACCGATACAAAAGATAATTAATTTCACTTATAAATTTTGCGATTGGCTATACGTTTATTTCACTTACCGATCTTCAATGACGAAAAAGAGCATTATTAACTGGCAAGTTAGGTAACATAATGTTCTTAATATAATACAATAAAATATACATGGCTATATGAGAAATTCTATCAAATCCTCTCTTAAAAAAGTGATGGAGGAAATCTGTCATCACAATAAGACTGTTTTGATTGGTTGTTGCTGGCTCATTTGATTGGTCTACATAGAATAAGCGACAAAATCGAGTATGTTTGAATTTTGAAGATTGGATTCTTGACTGAATATTTAAAACTGAATAGTATAAGAAAAATTTCATGATTTTATTTATGAGACTTACGTTATTATCGTATAATTTAAACTATTTAAAACAAACTTTTAAAATGAAACTTGATCATGTTCATAACCTCAAAAACAAAAAAAAAAAACAAAGAGATAAATGATGCGCGCGAAGCGCGCTTAAAGTAGCTAGTATCATAAAATGTGCATGGCTATATGAAGATTATCCACACTTAGAGGGTTGAGAAAATTAAAAAAAAAAAATTTGGAGGTTCACCTCTGTATGTAATGGACGAAAAGTAGTCACTGATGATTAACCAATAGCAAGTTCTTAAAGGTGCTAACAAATATTCCACAAAAAGCGATTAAAGTAAAAGGAAAGAGCTTTAATTTAAGCTAAAGAACGATTTTTCCAGAATCCACGTAATTTTATCATTTTTGGTCATTTTTCGCGATTTTCAAATGCACGTAACTTTGCGCAGAACCGACCGATTTTAACGATCTTTAGCTTAAATTAAAGCTCTTTTCTTGTACTGCAATCGCTTTTGTGTGGAATATTTGTTAGCACCTTTAATAGCTTGCTTGCTATTGGTTAACCACACTCAGAAAAATTTTCATTTGAGATCAAAGTAATTTATTTCCCACAAAAGGATATTCTTCTTAATTTTGGACTCAAAATTCGGTCTATTTGAACCAAAAGGAAAATCCTTTTTACTCAAGATCCGCTTGTGTGAAAAAGAAACATTTTGACTCAAAATAGTACATTTCGACACTGGTGTGGAAGGCGATGATTTATACTTCATGTCACGTTTTCGAAAAGTCACATGAAGTAAATAATCAACTTCCGCACTCGTTTTGAACGGTATTTTATACCATGAGCGCCGAAAAATCATACCAAAGTTGTGATTTTGAGGTTAGAGTGGTATAAAGTGTATTTTCTAATATGTTTTTGCTAAAAAAAAAAATTGTAATTACTGCTGCTAATTATTGTGCAATCACTAATCAAGACTTTTTTTTGTCATTTATATAGTACGTGCACTTGATAATATGTTAAACTTGTGAAAAAAACCAAAGAAAAAAATGTTGTACGAAGTTAGTTCAGAAGTGCAGTCACCGGGAATCGAACTCTCAACCTTCGGATTGGGAAGCCGATGCCTTAGCCGACATGACTACCCGAGCCTCTGACAGAGAATCGCAAAAAAAGATACCTTACTTCCATTTCCTCTTACGCCAAAAAGAAAATCATTTCCATCAAAAAGAAGTTTCATTTTAGTGTAAGATTAATTAAAGATCAATTTGGAAAGGGAATTGGGATTAACATGAAATTGTTACTTTTTGTTCCACTAAAATTATTTACACGCGAAAGGAAGTTTCATATCAATAATCATTTCGAACCGAAAACTTAGATTTTCGATATCAAAATAAAATGTTTGATTCAATAAGATAATCATTTTGCATCCAAAGGATTTTCCCAAAAGGAATTTCCTTTTGCCTCAAGTAATCTATTTCTCTCAGTGCATCATATACTTTTCGTCCATTTTTCCCGTGTTAAATTTTCATAAGAAAAATGGATTATTTTTTAAAACTGCACACGCAGAAAAATGATCCATTAGTAGCAAGAGGAAAATCTTTTTGTGAAAATCCGCTTGCTGTAAAACGATTATCGTTTTTAATCTAACGTATTATTCTTAAAGCAAAAAATTCATTTTGTGCTTCAAGATTATATTCTTCTTGCATCAAAACCCTTTTCTTTATTTCCACAAATCGCATCTGTTATAGGCAAAATAACTTCATCTCGTTACATGAGTAAATGAGAACCAACTTCATTAAGTTTTTACTACAAAATGATTTTCCTTTTATCACAAGAGGAAAAAGTGTAATTACTATAAATAATTAGTCATATAATTAATTACAATACAATCAACCATTAGTTATTCTTATCGAAAGTATGAATACAGAATTGAATTTTAAAAGAAGAATTATCTCTTCAAGTTGAGCAACTGTCGAGATATGAATTTTTTAAAATTATCCAATTTTTCTGAAATATATATTTCCTATTTTAACACTACTCGTCAGAAGCTTAGTTAGTCGTGTGGTTAAGGTACTGGCTTCCCAATGCAAAGGTCGAGGGTTCGATTCCCAGTCACTGCACTTCCAGAACTATCCTCGAAAACATTTTTTCTTCGATTTTTTCACGAAGTTAACCAATATTAATTAATTATTAAAATAAAAAATATATAAATAAAATAAAATACATAAAAAATATAAATAGTAAAATAAAATACATAAAAAATATAAATAGTAAAATAAAATACATAAAAAATATAAATAATAAAATAAAAGTTAAAATAAATAAAATTAATAGAAGTAACATTTTTTTTTTATTTAAATAGAAAATACGTTTAAACTTTTTTCTCGGGGGGCAAGAGGTTTCTTCTTCATACAAAACGATTTTGGTTAGAGAGGATTTTCCTATTGGTCAACCAGACCTTCTATTTCCTTGAAGAGGAATCCTTTTCGTACAAGAATAATTTGCCAGAAAAGGATTTTTCTCTTGTGGGAAAAAGAATTAATTTTGGCAATCAAAACAAGATTATTTTCCTCTTGGATCAAAAGGATTTCATTTGCTACCAATGAAATTTTCTCTGCGTGTATCACAAGACCATTTTCGAGTTCGAAAATTTTCTCGTTTATTGAATATGGCCTAAAGATCGAGAAAATTGTCATAACCGTGGATAATCTGTAGAATTTCTCACATAGGAAGTTCCTAAAAATAAAAATTTCCGCCTTTCTAATAATCATTTTTATATTCTGTATAGAAATCAGTAACGATGTGAAATTTAATAAAAAAAAAAATTATATGTCTTTTACTGCATTTCAATCAAAGTATCATATGTCAACTCCCCTCAACATGTATCTACAGTAAGTACTAAACGTTCGATCTATATGTGTGACTTCTTCCATTTGAGTTATTTAAAATCAATCGTCTGTCATTGCATCAAAAAAAGTAATCTATCACATTGAATCTAATATTTTTTCTATTACACCATCATTACAGTACGTTTTTAGTTTCTTAAAAAAAAGCGTAACCGCGATTGAATTTCTGCGTTTTCAAAAAACTGTGTTGAAATTACCTCAGAATGAAAGGTAATCCATCAAGACGTATTCGTAAGTATGTTTATTTACTTATAACATGTCTGCTCTTTTTATTCTTTCTCCATTACGCTCCACATACAGTCGTCTTAAAAAAAATTATTATGTTCTACAATTTATCATTTATATATATTTATTGTATTTATCGTATAAATCATAATAAATTGAAAACTTTAATCAATTTAAAAAAAAAATATCTGTCAACCCTAAAGCCAACGGGCAAAACTAAAAATATCTTGATACTCGATTCATAAATAACAATTGAACAAGCGCAAAGCTTAGGAAGCCAAATGTCGCGCCTTTTCAGATTCGTTGGGGCTCCGTGCAGCAAGCATTGAACCGCCGAAATGTATACTAGACGCCCTTCAACTTCATTCGCCGCAAACTTCGCCCCCTTCTTACTACCCCCGGGCAGCTTAATTGCCAGACGGCTCTCTCGCACATATATACGTTGCTGCTTTCGTCTGAGCACACGCACGTACACTACACATACACTTGTAAAAGACGTTATATAGTTCCTCGGGGGTCGAGAAACGGACGGCGCGAGGGCCGCGACGACGGTGACGGCCTGGAGACACGGTCCGCGCGCGCCTTAGCATGACAATGAGAAAACATCTGCTGTGCCGCTACACCCTTCGGCAATGCTCTCTCTCTCTCTCTCTCTCTCTCTCTCTCTCTCTCTCTCTCTCTCTCTCTCTCTCTCTCTCTCTCTCTCTCTCTCTCTCTCTCTCTCTCTCTCTCTCTCTCTCTCTCTCTCTCTCTCTCTCTCTCTCTCTCTCTCTCTCTCTCTCTCTCTCTCTCTCTCTCTCTCTCTCTCTCTCTCTCTCTCTCTCTCTCTCTCTCTCTCTCTCTCTCTCTCTCCCCCTCTCTCTCTCTCTCTCTCTCTCCCCTCTCTCTCTCTCTCTCTCTCTCTCTCTGTCTCTTTCGCTATCGGCCTAATAGTTATTAAACGTGAAAAAGTGAGTCTTTAGGGCGCACGCAACGACTCGGCTTTTTTCGCTCTTACTCTGTTTTCTTTTTTTCTTCAATTGGGGAGTGCCTATCTTTTGAAAAATTCGGTGAGAGTTTTTTCAGGACGGGGTGGCGGGCGACGGCTGTCGGAGGGTTGCGTAGTTGGTTTAATGGAGATTTATTTTCATTAGGTGTTGAGAGAGAATTTTCACGAGCGAGACGGTTGCAGTCCAGAAGATCACTTTTTTTCTTCACTTTCGTGAAATCATAGAATAGTTTTTTGCAATATTCTAGGTTATTATAGATTTTGGGGATTTATTATGATGGATGTTTTTTTTTGCTTTTTGAGAAAATAAATTTTTCATGGCAGTTTTCTTCCGCCTCGCTTTTGTCTGGCGACGGGTATACATTTTTTAAACAATTGAAAATAAAAACAAAAATGAAAACTTAATTTTTCATATTGAAAAAGTTAGTATTAGTTTTTATATTCTAGATAAATTTCATTAAAATTAGAAAAATTTAAAGGCAAAAATATTAAAGTAATTACTGACACGATTCTTTTGAGTTTTTATATTAACTCGACTCTTAAAATATTTTATGATTTATATTCCATTTTAATAAATCGAATGTTCATGAAACACTAAAGTAGTGGTTAACAGTTAATATCACCGTATCAACTCATTTCTGCAATATTAGAATTCATAATGCGACTTCGAAAAGTTTACATTTTATTCAATTTCCTAAGCCTTTACAAAAAGTCTTTAAAGTCTAACATTTATCATTTTTGCATCAAAGTTATACACTTTCGTATTTTTTCGTTATTCTTTTCTCATTTTTTACTTTTCTAAATTTTCTTATCATTATTGTTTTTCATCTTATTACAAAGAGATGATTAAAATAATTTTAAAAAATTGAAAAACAAATTCAAATATAGAATAATTTGATGTAGAGACCAGTAATAACTACAACATTGCCTTCACAAAATTTTACGACTTCAACGGTTTTCTAGATAAGTAATTTAAGGTACATCATAAGTTGTAGTAAATAACGCAAAAGCGTCAACTCCATAAAAAAATATTACGACCGATCTCAATTAGCTCTCGATTTTCCCAATGATGTTCCACCGATGGGCGTTATGAGGCGTCCACCAAATATCAATAAAACGCACTTTATTTACTTTTTACGGCGCTGCATTGTACAATATTTACGGTATAATCGTAAAAGATAAATTTGTCTTTCAAGCGCAGAGGCAACTGGCCGCGTGATGTTCGAGCAAAGGAAGGCCGTCAGGGCTTTTCCGAGGCGCGTATCCAAAAAGTTACGGCCCTTCGAGTCCTTTCTAAACACTCCAATATTTACGACGCGGCAGCCCAAGGTGCGTCTCTGTATAGGTGTGTGTGTACACGTAACTTCGATTTCACGATTCCATACTGAACTGACCGGATGATCGGATAATGGAGGGAGGTTTCTCTCTTTGGAAAAGGTGCGAGTTTCCGTCTTAACGGTGAATTCCGGAACAGTATATAATACGAAAAATAGCTTCCCGTATTTACATTGGAAACTCATGACTTCAATATTTATCGGGGGGAAAAAATATATTTTATAATATAAAATACAAAATTTATAATATTAAATGCCTATTCCAATAGTATACCAATTATAATTATCTTGGATTTACTTTTATAATTGAATTAATTCTGCTTATTGAAAGATTTTATTGTTTTTATTTGTTGGATTAATTTATGGCAAGCAGGCTAGCTGGTAAACTCACGTTCTATAAAATTTAATATTTTTTTTTTATTTACAGTACATAATATTTTCTCAATGTTATTTGATGTCAGCAAGGGCTGCTATACTTTAAAAAAATAACCGAGCAGTAGTTTTTTAAATTGTTTAAATACAAAAAATATAGCACATACATCTCAAACATCTTCGAAATTTATACGTGCATATATCATCGCGTGGTACGAAAACAAGTCAACTTATAAGTTTCGCGCGAAGACAAGCCAAAATTGCGCCTAAGACGAAGAAGAGCCAGTTTGATTCTTTCGAGACGAAGAAAAGCCAGTTTGCGCCGTCCCTGAAGGAAAAATGCCAACTGACGACATCTAATCATCTACTAATTATCTAATTATCTTATCTAATCATCTTTTTATCTTACTAACTAAATCCATGCGTGCTGCGCGCGCTCTGTGCACTTTTTCATTAATCACGCTAAAAATAATTTATTTCTCATGAGCCGGAAGTCTTTTTCTTTTAATTTCAATGCATCCCGTGTAAAAAAATTTGCCTGGGTGTGGTCTGGCAATAATCTGGCGAAAGTCTAGCTCCAGATGTCTAGCACTAGTCTGGCAACGGCCACTTTCCCGGACAAATAATTTTTCATTTGAAAAGTCTGGGAAAATGCCAGACTTTTTCCCAGACAAATAATAATTTTTGTTCAAAAAGTCTAGGAAAAATGCCAGACTTTTTCCTAGACAATAAATTTTCCCTAAAAAATGGCTAGGTCTCTTTACCTGAAATAGTAGATTCCGGGTCATATTATATTTACCTCTGGAATTTTAAAATCCCTTGAACACGGAACACACAAAAAAAATGTTATTTACAATATTTTGCCCACTAGACTTATCTAGGTACCAAATTACATTTTTAAGAACATCTGCATAATCGGGGCGGTGCCAAGTGGAGATAGGTGATAACCTCGGCTGGCCAAGTCGACGTACCGAAGTATGTAAGGTACCGAAGTACGTCTAGGTATCGAAGTATGTAAGGTCAAAACGGAGAGTAGTAGACCTGCAGTTTTTTAAGTCCTAGAACGAAACTTCGTCGTCGCCGCTGTCGCCGCCGTCATCGTCACCGCAGCACTACCAACCGCCTTTCATTGCTCAGCCATCCTGTATACAACTTGCACCTTTAAAGGTAAAAACCCACAAAGATTTTCATTCTTGTTATAACAAAATAATGATAGTTTTTGAAAATTTCAACTTATCTGATGATTTTTTAAAAGCGGCTCCTCGCGAATTCGCAGCAAAAAAAACGCCAATCGAAACGATCGACAAGTCCCAACAACATGAAGTTGTTATATTGTTTGTTTTCGGTAATCTTAACAAATATATCTATATATTCTAACAAAGTATATTTAACTGTTTTCATGTTGTTTGGACTTCTCGGCAGTTTCGATTGGCAATGTGTCTTGATTAGAATTTCTTTTGGTGCGAATTCGCGACGAGCCGCTTTTAGAAAAATCATCAGATACCTAAGTTGAAATTTTCAAAAAATATCATCATTTTGTTATGACAAGAATAAAAATCTTTGTGGATTTTTACCTTTACAGGTGCAAGTTGTATGCAGGATGGCTCAGCAATGAAAGACTGTTGGTAGTGCTATACGTTGACGATGATGGCGGCAGCGGCAACGGCGACGCTTCATTCTACACGGAGAGAAATTTTGTAGTGAAAATTACAAATATTCGAGACAAAATTACCAGTTTCTATGGTAATGGATGGACAGACTGACAATTTCAAACTTTTTACCAAAGTGCCTTGGTAAAATTTTTTTTTTAGTTAATTTAAATTAAAAAAATTAATTTTTTTTATCCATATTGATGGATGTATAGTATTTTAATATAGAAATAGAAACAGAAACAAGGATGAAAAACCATTAAACTGAAAAAAAAATTTTCCGGAAGCGGGATTCGATCCGACGATCTTTGGCCCGAGTAAAAATTTTCAAACGGCAATGACGCGGGACGGATCCGTCTGCCGTGATTCCTGATCCGTACCTGATGTTGTTGACGGATGAGTGCCGTACGAGGCATGTAACGCTGAACTGTATGAGGGCCGGATGATTTTACCTATCTATATCCTTACGTCCGGTGAAACATCTGGCCCTGATCCGGCCCTGATTCGGGCAACACGTGGCTTATTGTCTAAATAATTTGAAAGCGAATATGTTCTATACTTAATAAAAATGACAACATTTAATATATTTTTGATGTATTTATTAAATCATATTTAATGTATTTTATATATTTGGACACTATACATTATAATCTTGTTTTTTTTTTTATAACAAATATAAAACTAATATTTGCACTTTTTCGAACAATTATAATTTTACATCTATTTGTACTTTATTTAATTAAACACTATTTATTTTTATTAAATATCTTCTTTTTTCGAAATTTAGTACTTAACTTTTTCCTTCATTGTTTATCCATTATACTTATTAGATTGTTCTTCGTACGACAGAAACGGAGCACTATCCAGGTTTGAGGCTATGATGTGCGCGTAAACAAATGCTCAAATACTAATGCTAATATAACGGAAAAATGACATGTACCTTATCCGGAAAATTTAAAAGTTCCAGAGGTAAATATAACATGACCCTGAATCTACTATTTCAGGTAAAGAGACGTAGCCATTTTTTAGGGAACATTTATTTGTCTAGGAAAAAGTCTGGCATTTTTCCTAGAGTTTTTGAAGAAAAATTATTTGTCTGGGAAAGTGGCCGTTGTCAGACTAGTGCTAGACCACTCTGGAGCTACACTTGCGCTAGACTATTGCCAGACCACACCCAGACAAATTTTTTTATACGGGATCTTTAATAATTGATATAACACTGTATAATACATTTACTCTTCACGAATACTAAATTTTGAGGCTATAGGAACTATAAGCTTAATCGAATTTTTGCTTCCTCCTAGAGGAAGCTTTGTGATAGTAATTTTTTGAGTTATTATAAAAACATGTTATAATTATTTTTCGAGGTGTTAGGAATCAAAATACATGATTTTTGAAAAATGTCTGTATGGATGGATATGTGTGTGTGTGTGTGTGTGCGTGTGTGCGTGTGTGTGTGTGTGTGTGTATACACGCTTGGATCTTAGCTTCTACTCGATCGATTTTAACCGAACAGGTCTCATTTTTTGCTTTTTTTGTGTGATGGCGGGTCAAAAATTCGTTTTTTGATTCGCCGATGCGTTTTTGATTTATTTCGAATTTTCGATTTTCTCAAAATTGATTTTTGCTTCTTTTAATGATAAAATCGAGATATTTGAATCCAATGGATAGAATTCGAAAGAGCATTAAAATACCTTTATTTTCTAAACAAAAAAAATTTCTCTAGCTCTCACGGTTCTTTTGTTATTAACAAAAACGTGTTTTTTTTTTTAAGCTTATAACTCCTAAACTAAACGGTCAATTTTTTTGAAAAAAATCATGATAATGCAGAATATAAGTAGCTATAATCTGTAAAAATTTAAATCCATTTTGACGACTAGTTGTTAAGAAAAAATTGAAATATAAAAAAAATGAGTTTTATATGTCCAACGATTACGGGAGTAAAATTGACTTAATCGCTTCGAAATTCCTTGTAGAGGTAGATTTTGAATAGCTCTCGGTCGAGTTCTTTGGGCAAAATGATTAGTCCAGGAATTTCAGAAATATTTGAGGTTAAATTTTTTGTAACCTTTTTTTTCAAATCGTAATTTCTCGAGAACGGCTTCATGTATCAGCTCCAAATTTATAGACAATGTTGTATGTGATATAAATAATACTAAATAATACGTGTGCGAGTTTTCATCAAGATCGTACGATTATTTTTTGAGATATTTGATTTTGAAAATTTTCGTATTTTGCAAAGTCATTTTCTTTGTCGCATGATAACTAGAGAAAACAAAAATTGGTTTAATCATGTTGAAATTTTTGGAGATATAGAGTTTATATATTATCGTATAAGTCCTTTAGGTAAAAGAATTGTCTCATGATTTTTAGAGATATTTAAGGTTAAAATTTTTTTACGGTTTCTTTTTTCAAAATCGTAATTTCTCAATGATGGCTTCATGTATCAGCTTGAAATTTATAGACTATTTTGTATGCGATATAGGCAATCAACTGATAAGAATTTTTCCATCGGTCTTACAGTCTTACAAATTAAATTAAAATAATTAATATTTATGGCAGTCAGATTGCCCTTGTTTATAATCACCCCCGCAGAATCTGAAATAAAAACTTAATTAAAATCTGGAAAAAACTTTGTTAGCAAAGGACGATCTGACTGCCCACCACCACCACATTGTCCGACGTTTCGAGCCTGCTCCGGCTCCTCCTCAGGGACTGAAATAAAACCCGTTCTTTAGTTAAAGTTGTTGATAATTTTAAAAGAGAACATAGATTTGATAATTATTTGAACAGTAATTTATTCCATGAATTAAAAATAACGAAGAAATTCTTGAGAGAGAATCCGAATATGATCTTCCAAAAAGCAGATAAAGGAAATGTAACTGTAGTTTCAGATAAAAGGGATTATATTAATAAAATTCAACTTATGTTGGAGGATGATACCACTTATGTGAAAATTAGGAATCCACATATCAATAGACTACAAGATAAATTGAAAGAATTATTGATGCATTGGAAAACAAAAGCTTATATTAAAGATAGTATGTTTAAATATTTAAAATGTGAAAATGGCACTGTAGCTAAATGTTATGGGCTTCCTAAGATTCACAAAGAACAGTTGACATATAGAATAATAATATCATCGATAAATTTTCCGACGTATAGACTTGCTAGATTTTTGTCTAATATATTGTTCAAGATAGTGGGTAAAACAAATTCATATATTAAAGATAGTTGGAGTTTTTATGGTATAATGAAAGATATTATTATTCCGAATGATCATAGGATGGTTTCATTGGATGTAGTATCTTTGTTTACAAATATACCTTTAGAGTTGTTGAATGATATTATACAAGATAAATGGTCTGAAATTAAAGTACATACTAGTTTAACAAAAGATGAATTTATAAAGGCACTTAATTTGGTTTTTAAAAACACAATTTTTTCTTTTGATAATAGTCTATATGAACAAAGATATGGTTGTCCAATGGGATCACCTTTGTCACCTGTTATAGCCAATTTAGTAATGGAAAAATTGGAAAGTATTGCTTTGTCTAAGTTGGTTTTTCAGCCAATTATTTTTAAAAGATATGTTGATGACATTTTTGCAGTTGTACCAGAATGTTTTGTGGATGAAATGGTGATGTGTTTAATTCTATCCATGATAGAATTAAATTCACAAAAGAAGTTGAGAAAGATTATCAATTGAGTTTTTTAGATATTAGAGTCATTAGAGGTAATAATAATAGAGTGAAATTAGATTGGTATAGAAAACCTACATGGTCAGGTAGATTTTTAAATTTTGATTCTCACCACCAATTCGGAAACAAGACAGGTGCGATCAAAGGTGTCATTGACAGAGCGATTAAATTGTCACATAAAGATTTTAGGAAAAAGAATTTAAATTTAGTTAGAGAAACATTATTAAAAATAGTTATCCCGTAAAATTTATTGATAAAATGATTGATGAGAGAGTGTGGGAAATTTATAATGGTGGATTGAAGCAGCGGGTAGATAATCAAACAAGGAATAGAAATGGAAAGAATGCATATTTTAGTTTACCATATGTTAGAGGTTTGTCGGAAAGGATTAGAAGGGTTTTTAGTAAACATAATATTCAAGTTTTCTTTAGAAATGATAATAATTTAGAAAGGTTATTTAGTAATTGTAAAGACAAGGATGATAAATGTTTGAAATCGGGAGTTGTTTATAAAATTAATTGTAGGGATTGTAATGGGTGTTATATTGGTCAAACGGGTAGATATTTGAAAAAGAGAATATATGAACATCAATATAGTTTACGCAGCTCAAGTTGTACATCGGGTTTGAAAGAACATTGTTTAAATAGTTTGCATTCTTTCGATTTTGGGAGTGTGGATATTTTGGAACAGGGGATTAAGAATAAATATAAGTGGGAAAGCCTTGAAAGTATTCACATTCTAAGAAATCGGAATAATGTAAATTTAATGATAGAGTCAAGTAAATTAGATAACATTTATCATTCTTTATTAATTTAAGTGAGAATGGCAAGTTGGAGAGGGGAATGTGGAGGGTGGTGGGGTAAGAGAAAAGAAAGGGGTATGGGTGCATGGTATATAAGGAGGTGTATCGCGGGTTTTATTTCAGTCCCTGAGGAGGAGCCGGAGCAGGCTCGAAACGTCGGACAATGTGGTGGTGGTGGGCAGTCAGATCGTCCTTTGCTAACAAAGTTTTTTCCAGATTTTAATTAAGTTTTTATTTCAGATTCTGCGGGGGTGATTATAAACAAGGGCAATCTGACTGCCATAAATATTAATTATTTTAATTTAATTTGTAAGACTGTAAGACCGATGGAAAAATTCTTATCAGTTGATATTAAATTGCAGTCGACATAAGTAATATTTTTAATGATATAGGCAATACCTGTGTAAACTTTCATTCAGATTATATGGTTATTTTTTGAGATGTTTGATATTTAAAATTGTAGTATTTTTGAAAATGACTTTCTTTGTTATCGCACAATATAACTACATTAAAATTGTTTTAATTTCTTTGATATTTTGATGGAGATGTAGAGTTTGTATATTATTTATTAGAAGAGTTCTTAGGGTAAAAGAATTCTTTTATGATTTCAGAGATATTTGAGATTAAAACTATTTTAGCCTCCTTTTAAAATCGTAATCATTCGGAAACGCATTTATGTATACTAGAAAATGGAAATGACATGCGCTATGCGCTATGCGCACACGTTGTTTACCTGCTTTTGTTTTGTAATAGCCATTTATTATTTTTAAGGTTAGAACCTTTCTCTTACATCGGAAATTCCAGAAAGAGCACACAAATACGGACAGGCATACTACTAGAGACAAGCACCCTTTGTGTGAAATTTCACAAAAAAAATATAATTTGAAGTAAAGGTTATTTAGGAATTTTAAAAGGTTTTGACGATAATATTACAATCAATTATTTTATTTATTTTTCCCATCACATAATTTAAAAAAGAAATCATACCTATTATTTTATTCATATTTTATACATAATTTAAAAATTAATACTTTTTAATCTTCATAAATGAATTTAATTATAATTATGTCATAAATTGTTGCAAAAATTATAAATTTAGTTATTAAAACTTAATACAGGAATAAGCAAATTAAGTTTAAGGAAGCCACGGGCCAATGAATTGGCAGCGGTTTTTTTTAGGAAGTATTAAATAAAGAATAAAATCTGAACATAACGTTGACATTATTTATTCTAATATTAACATAATTAATTCTTCTAAGATTAAAACATTGCTTATCGTTTTGAATTGTACCGTGCAATTTAATAACTAATCGTATTGTGTTTTGAAATGCTTTACTACTTCTGGCCATCAGGTATCTGAAATACATCCTCACCGGAGAAGCTTCCCAGGGAGGGGGTATAAAGAGAAAGGATGCACTTGCTGGGCCCAAAGAGGCTGCATGTGGGTAATAAAAAAAAAACTATTAATTATTAAAATTTAATAGTTAAAGAAGGTTTCTGCAAAGTTTTAGCTCTCTAGGTGTCGAGGATGCTGAAAAATCTTCAAGTTTGTTAACAGATGAACGCTGTAGACGGTGCGGCAGACGGGCCCCTATTACACGCAGAGAAATGATCTGTTAGTGGCAAGACGAAAAGCCTTTTCTCAAAATCCTCTTGTAGTAAAACGATTATCGTTTTAAACCTAGCGTATTATTTTTGAGGAATAACATTAATTTTTTGTTTCAAGATTATATTTTTCTTGTACCAAAATCTTATTTTTAATCTCACAAATAGGATACTTTTTAGGCAAAATGATGTCATCTTGCTAAATGAGGATTTTTCTCTTGAGAATAGACCATGTTCATAACGTTTTCACTACAAAATGATTTTCTTTTTGTCACAAGAGGAAATGAGAGTAATCACTACAAATAATTAATCATATAATTAATTACAATACAATTAAATATTAGTTATACTTATGTAAAGTATGAATACAACATTTAATGAATAAAAGAAGAATTATCTCTTCAAGTTAAATAACTGTCGAGATATGAATTTTTTTTAAATCAGTTGATTCTTCTGAAATATATAGTCTTTTTTGATACTCCCCGTCAGAAGCTTAGTTAGTCGTGTGGTTAACGTACCGGCTTCCCAATCCAAAGGTCGAGGATTCGATTCCCAGTTACTGCACAGGAATATCCTCGAACACATTTTTTCTTCGGTTTTTTCGACAAGTTAACCAATATTAATTAATTATTAAAATAAATAAATAAAAAATATAACAAATATAAATAATAAAATAAAATACATAACAAATATATAAATAATAAATATGTAAATAATAAAATAAAATACATAAAAAATATAAATAATAAAATAAAATACACACACACACACACACACACACACACACACAGAGAGACAGAGAGAGACAGAGAGAGAGAGAGAGAGAGAGAGAGAGAGAGAGAGAGAGAGAGAGAGGAAAAAAAAGTTACTTAGGACTTGTGACTTTCTTATCTAATAATTTTACAAATTGCAAAATAATATTTTGCCAACATATCGAGCACCGGTTAAGTGTTATATGATGGGTTACTACCAAAGTAAAGCATCTAACGGTACATACGCAGTTTATAGAAAAAATATTTTTACAAGTAACTGACTTTGAATCAGTGCATATTAACTAATACCAAATCAGTAGTATACTTATTAGTCACAATCAGTGAAAATTCACTGATTATTAGCGTATTTTGACTGATTGTCAGTTGTAAATATACCGCTGATCTGGTATCAGAGCATATTATGCTCTGATTAAAATTTAGAGAGTACAAATCATACTATGAAGATTAGATATGTGCCATCATTATAACAAATTAGTAATTTAAAAGCTTGAAATTCAAGCGAAGAAACGCTGCGCAGGGGTGCATCCTTCCCCAATTCACCCGACCCGAAAATTCCTTACGGCACATATCTATTCAGAGGCATAGCGGCACTACAGAAGTCTCCCGCAGCCCCTAAAACAGTTAGCATCTCAACAGGACCGATTTCCATACGAGTCTGAGATGCACCTTCCGAAAGGTCTCCGGTAAGGATTTAAAGGGTCACGCGGCGCCTCTCGAATTCAAACAGAAAAACCGAAGGAAACCGTCTCCCCACTGGAGCTCGTCTAGGTATATTGTATACATAAACGTGAGGGCTAAGACGAGACGAGCCAAGTTCCCTTATGGTCGTAAAAAGTGGCCCAGACACGGGCAAACAATGCTGCCGGCGTAAGTTGCAGGGATTATTGAGAGTGGATGTGCTATGGGAGGAGAGGAAAAGGAAGTGAGAAAAAAAAAGATTTCCTTTGAAGCTCGTTTGGAATGCAAATTCACAGTATAATAAACATTATTTATTGAATCACATGCTGAAGGACAATAGAAAATGTTTTTTCGAGTTTTTTAAACCCTTAAATCACTTGATATATTTAGAGCCTAAAAAGTACTTCTTTCGTATCTTCGAAGAACTAAGTGAGAAACTTTATGCTGGAACCATAACGTTTTCTAGTTTAGTATTTTATTATTTTATAACTTTATTCTTTATACTCATTAAAAATATAATTCCGTAAAGACATCTTAGATTTTCTAGACATTTAAATTAAAACTGTCCTAAATATTTTCTCGGAATTTAACCTTTTGAATATACCTCTAAAGGTGCAACGGCCACTTCACTTGTATATTTATCAACAAAGTTGTCTAAAAGCATGCACAGCACGACGACCTCTTCCTTGCGAAATTTAAAGGCCAAGTCGTTGCACCCGCGGCGTCAAATTACTGCAACAGATATACGTCAAACATGCACATACTCTGCTTCCTGATGCAATTTCGAAGACTATATACGTTCGACAATTTAAATGGCCATCGATCGCAAAATTACGCAATCGACGATTGGTGCAATGGGGCAAGATTCACTTGCGGCCGGCTATTCGCCGAGTGCGCAGAAAAGTCTGGTGCACGTGTTATGAGTGTGTGTGTGTGTGTACTACGCGAGTGAGAGTAGAAATAACGTGATCGTGAAAGCTAAGCGCATCGCGTCTGAGAATGTGCCGTCCGTGGCATTTTTGTCGACGAGTGTCGCCATAAGTATAGAGGGATTTGTGAAATGTTTTTGTCCAATAGTTCCGTACTGTTTACGTGTGCTACTTGACTCACCAATTTGGGAGGGGTCCAAAGTTTCGACGATTCACTATAAAATCGAGCCAACTAAAGATTTTTATAAATTCGACATAAGTCGTTGTCGAATGTACATAATTCCGAAATTTTAAATGACGAAAAACGTGTTTTCGAATGTAAAAATTTACCTACTGTTCAAAATATCGAATTTCAAACTACAGAATTTTAATGTAGATGTAGCTATAGTTTCTAATGATTTATTTGGAAATATCTTTATTATCTCCTTATTAAAATTCTGTAGTTTGAAATTCGATATTTTGGGCAGTAGGTAAATTGTTACATTAGAAAATACGTTTTTCGTCATTTAAAATTTCGGAATTATGTACATTCGACAACGACTTATGTCTAATTTATAAAAAGTGTTAGTTGGCACGATTTTATAGTGAATCGTCGAAACTTTGGACCCCTCCCCCACCGATTTGAGAGTCTTCTCAGAAAAAATTATATTCAATAAAAAAAAGATAAGTGATGTAGTTTTAAACTTTTTAGCTAGGAATTTTCATATTTGAGTAACATTATGAACAAATTCAATATTTATTTTGTTGTTCTTTGCCAGATCTGTTTGTTTATTATATCCTTCAACAAATAGAAGATCTTATTACATATTATATATGATCCTCATTACGACGTCTCACTGTACAGTTTATGTTTTTAGAACTCTTCAACTAAATACATCATGGTTATAGGTAAGTAAAAATAATACCAACTAAACTGTAAATGTATATTTTGAATTTTTTTCTGCATCTAATCAACTTTAAAAAGAAGCCAGCACTGGTTCCGCTGGCCCCATCAAAATCACTCGGTTCCTTCAAAACCCCCTTCGAGGGCTCTAAAAAGGCAAATTGTCCGTCGAAGAATTACGGCGCGTTCGCGGCGAGCAGCGCCTAAACAACACTCGTGCATAGCGTCAAACGCGCGCGCGCTAAAAGCCGAGGAAAAACAGGCCACACTCGCAGGCAGCGCAACGAGCGACTTCCTCCTCCTTCGCTTGAGCAAATTTCTCTCTCTCTCTCTCTCTCTCTCTCTCTGTTCTCGCTTAACAATCAATTTTCTGACTAATAAGGGCTAATAACCACGCCTAAGTGTACTCTCGCTGCGTGAAAGAAGGCGCGAGAGTGAACATTGCAGGAATTCGCGCGTGGCGAGTGCGTAATCGTTTTCCTCGTTACTTTTACTCTCCCCCCCTTCCCCTCCCTGGCGCTGCGGTAACGAGACAGGAGAGAGAGAGAGAGAGAGAGAGAGTGAGCGGGCCCCGGCTCAGCGCGCCGACCTCTAATCAACGCCGGGATTTACAACCCCAGCGGCGCCCCTCTTCTCTTACTCGAATCAATGGCTCTCGTCTCGTCCTCGCGCGCAGCTTTGTAACTCCCAGCCAAGTAGTCCCTCTCCATGCTTCGTCCGACCACTGGGGGGAGGGGGGGGGGGAGACGCGGGTCCAGCTTTTGGCGATGTGGGCAACGAAAGATTCGGCCTGAAAGTTCATTTTCATTTAAATCAGCGGCTTTAATGGCAGTGCATGCTTTTGGCGACTTGAAAATTTATAAAGTTGTAAATAAATCAGCTGACGTTGGCGAGGATGCCAAAACCCGAAAGATTAATTAAGGATTATGAGTGTAAGTTATAACGTGTGATGGGCCGTTTCGAAGCGTTTTCCTTGAAACATATATAGAGGATATTATTTTAGCGTTAATAATTTGTCTTATTAAATAGTTATACCTTTTATAATAAATGAAAATATTATTTATATTCTTGTAACGACTGTTATATAGATATCTATCGTTTAAGTATCGTATTAAATTATCAACAATAAACCCTTTCTTCTGTTCTACATAGCTAACTAATGCTCTTATATTAATGCTCGGCTAAACCTTCAAAGGATTCATAATAAACTCATTTAGCTGTACAACCACCTCGTTTCACCTCCTCTTTCTCAATCCTTCTCCACCCCCACTTTTCCTCCTAATTTTTCAACTCCCTTCCTCCGTCCCTTCCCCCACCCTCCCTCTCTTCTCTCTTTCTCTTTCTTCCTTTCTCCCTCTCTATCGCCAACTCATTTTTCGGCGTTTCCTCCCGCCGTATAATCATCGCTACGCGCACCGAAAGGCTCGACGCGCAGAGCTTAAATCAATGTTATGTTCACGGCGGCGGTCCCAATATTGCCTCTCAGACCGAATTTGCCTCGCGTGTGAGCAGGTACAGCAGAGGCGGTTTTCGTTTAAAGATTCTCTCTCTCGCGCGCGTGCGCGTGCGAACGGCGTGCCATGAAAAATATTAATCCGAGGCTTTGGCCCTGAGTCTTACATGTTAATTCGGCTGGAAGGTGGTTTGTTGCGCGCTGAGTTACTTTGCCGTAATTAATTTCTCTGATGTTGATGGTGATTGAGTTTCAGTGTCCAAGGAAAATGTGGAGTGTACCGAAGACTGAAGATTTTCACGTATTAAAATCTACGATTAATAGCATTTTTACAAGAACGTTATGTCAACAATAGTAGTCACTTTAAACAAAAATTAATTCCATTGTTTCTTCAATACTTTCCGCATTGTTTCAGCATAATCTCGTGAATAAAGTTTTACAGTGCCGCACGTACAAAAATATTTTCCTTAGCATTAGACCCTCTTGTGCAAACACACCTGACGAAATTCAACCGTATATGCAAGCATTCCTAAGCTCGCTCTTCTCCAAACCTTATATTTATGTGCTAACGAAATGTCTGGATTCCTCGCCCTCAAAAACCCCAAAAACAGGACGCCTAAAACTCCGAAACTTCACACGTCCAGAGGCACTTACCTACACAAGCCAGCATCATCTCACGCACGCTGCATACTGCACACTGAGAGCCCTAGGCTCGTTTGAATCGCGGACGAAATGAAGATATCAAACCGAGCTGCTATGCGCGCGCGAAGGACTCGCTCCCTCACTCTCTTTCTCTCTCTCCTTCGCGGCCTTTTCGATCTTTGCGAAAGGAATGCGGTCTCGCGGGGGGTTAGGGCCAACTGGCCGCGCGGCGCATTATGCGCCGTTGCTGCCACCCATGTCATTCGTTAGCGGCCGCGGCTCGCCACGACGATTTGTCTTCCGAGTGGAGGTAGACGCGCATATATATACGCGCAGTTATTAATCCGGGGATTACCTTGCGGCCAAGGCCGTGGACTTTTGCAAGCGCCCCAGCCGCGTTTATTTATCTTCGAAGGAGTATAGCTCTGTGTAAGTGTGTTTGTGGGTATGCCTGTATTGGTAGGAATCTCTTTCAATGCCCAGGCTACAGGTGGAATCTGAATTTTTCGGAGGATCTTAATTGCTTGGCGGCGTACGGGGTGGCCGAATACTTTCTTTTACTCGTTTCAAAGGTTAAGCTCGAAAAGCTGTGTTTTTGTGGAGTTTGCGGTTTTTCTTATCGGTTATAAAGTATTTTGCTATCAGGTGTTATATATTTTCCAATGGCATTAAGTGTAACTCAAGTATTATAGAGTAATTTGCTGTGTTACTTATAATCAATTATATGTTTGACATAATGTTATTTAAATAAGTTTTTATGGCGTCTTGTAAATTATTTAATTTACACGACACATACGCTGTAAAATAAGTGAATAATAATATTAAAAATGATTGTAAAGTTTATACTTAAATATTATTTTACAATATAATGAATTAGTCTGCTCCATTTCGTAATCAAGAAGTATACAGTTTTTCGGTGAACGTTATCTACTTCACAAAATCACGAAAAAATAATATCTCGTACAACACACGAAATGTTTCACATCATTATGCAGAATTGACAAACAGATAAGCTTGAAATTTTGTACATGCAATCAACTTCTAAAATAACTCTTTTATTTTCACGAGTATAAGAGACTGTGTTTCGTATTATCGTTTTTTCGAAAACCTTTTCCACCGCAAATGTTTCCGGGACCAAAATTGCAGCATTTTTAATAAATTCAAGGCAATTTATTAAAACACATCGACACCTTTACGAGCCAATGGTTGTCATAAAAAACGTTTAAATCGACTCGTTAAATAAACCGCCGGCCATACACGAAAATCTTTCGCGCAGAAAAATGAAACCATCACACACACACACACACACAACGCTCCGCAGCGAGAGCGAGCGCCGAGCCAGCGAGAAAAAAAACACCTCGCGCCCATAAAACCAGATCGAGTTTCGGCGCGTCAGAAGAGCGCCGCGTGCGCGGCGAAATGAAAAGCCATAACGAGCGCATTCCAAGGTCCGAGCGCAGCAGTAAGAAAAATCGTCGGAGCTAATCCGCGCGGATCGCAGATGCATTCATCACGGCGAACACACCCACACGGCCGCAGCCGCTGATTAGATCGGCCGCCGGCAGCAAAGCACATAGTGCGCCCGAAATCGAAAGGCCCTCGCGAATGCGCCCTTTGCCATTCTCGTGAAGGCGCCCACATGAGCGTGTCTGGATGTGACCGGTTGGGGCGGTGCTTGATTATTTGGCTGCTGGTGGTCCCGGTCCCCTGTGAAAGAGGCATGATGTATTTGGTGAGATAAGAATTAAACTGTTTGCAAAACTATTACAGGACGTTGTTTGCTTTTATCCAATGAAAGAAGTACAACGCTATATTATGGAATTATATATACTGCAATATTAATGATTTTTAGTTTTTAGATTCAAAATTAACAACTCCAAAATACCGATATCCATTTTAACTCTTCAGCGAAGTTAAAAGTATATTAATTTTTTCCGGATCCCACACAACAGTGAAATGACTCTATTACCTTTGACCCTCGAAATCCCCAATAAAAATCTATTCCAAACCGGACCCCTATGAACATCAGCGAACTGTCAAAGTATGCTTAGTTACACATGAACGCGCTCTTGTTCCCATGCGCTGCGGCCGGGAAAAGGGAGATGAGAAAGGGCGATATTACGCGCGGAGGCGGGCGACTCCGCCCGCATGGAGATCCGACAATGTATGCGTGTATAACTCGCGGGAAAAATAATATCGCGGCGGTGAAGCGCCGAAAGAGCGGAATTTCATCTACGCTCGGTCCATCCTCAGTAGTCCGAGATAGGACGGCGTGGACGGAACAACGACGAGTCAGGCTGCGTCGCTATCGCCACATGAGTGAGTTTCTTGTTTCGGACTGTTTGGGGAATCCCTGTCTAATGTAATTCTGTGCTTTTCATGTTTGCTAGAATGATATTTTTACCGGTAAAGATGCTTTGGTACATGGTAAATTTGATCATTAGAATTGTATTTCGCATGAGCTATTAAGCGATGAGTATTAATAATGATAGCAAAGCTTTTTCAGAAATAATCTCATAGTCTGACAAAGATTGCAAATGAGTATAGCTTTCAAATAAAAAGTAGAAATTCAAAGTCTAAAAGAATTTGGGTTTGATTCGTTATAAGAGTCTTGGCTTGGGATTAACAATACAATGGGCCCAACATGTATAAATTATGCTAAGTCACTGGGTAGAAGAGTTATCTCTTTACTGATTCGCATGGGAACCAACTTCAGGATTAGAGCATCGAACTGGTTTAAAGTAATGATGAGATGTGTTGTATTAGTACTTGATGACTTGTTCGATGCGTAGCAATTTGAGTTAATTTCATATTTATATTATAATGTATACTTCACTTGATTGCTTGGAAATATTATTATTACTCAAAGAATATTAAATTGATAATCTTTATACATTTATTTTACCAAAAACTAGAGTTATATTTTTAATAACTTTTACGAAAAATTAAAAATGGACCTACAATATTTTAAATAAAATATTTCCCAAATTATAACGTATTTTTCTACATTTCCATCAGAATCTCCAAAACAAACTCAAATTTAAAGTATCAATATGATCCCCTTGTTCTATGCTCTAATCAGAAATTCGCTGTACCTATAACAGTGCATTTGTTATTAAAACTCAAAAAAGCGTTATTCGAAGACCACACGACGATAGACAAGCAGTGACGTTTCTGATTGAATCGTCATCAGGCCTCCAGGGAGTTTCTTATCTCTCGGTCCCACCGACTCCTCTTTCCGTTGGCGGAAATGACTGCATGCCATGATTGAAATCATAGCTGAAGAGTGCAGCAAGCGATATAAAATATAGACAGACCGATCGTGCGATGAGATTTTTCAGAGATGAAAATCGCGCGCAATCTTAAAAGTGTTTTTATTATCTGACGGACGAAATCTCATTACCGCGCGAAGATTAGATCCTAATTAAGTTGTAAATAATGTTTAGAAAAAACACCGCGTAATTTAATGATTATCCTTCTTGATGTTTGATATTTTGTTAATATTTTTAATAAATCAGTGATGAAATAAAGATAGCAATAATAATCTTAAGGGAAATAGACGCTTTATATGAGCACAAAATTATGCTAATTTCGTCGCAATAAAATTTGCAATTTAAGGCGAATTACTATTTTTCATTTTTAGATTTTATGACTTTCATAAATTTATCTATTTCATTAACTCGAGATGCTATCTTTGTGTTTAAATTAATTTAATTGTTTAGACTATTATTTTATAAAGATTGAATCACGTATCTACTACTTCGTATAACTCCCTTCTCCCTTCCCCGCTGTATCAAAGTATAAAAGTATTAGAAATATTTCCGTTTACTTAGAAAATGTTAAAAGCTCTTTTCGTCGCTGACTTCATCATATTTACACAATATCAGTCGCCAAAAGAGAAACGAAAGCCAATCTAATTGGATAGCAGATAAGAGCGAGCAACCCCACTTATACCGATTAACCAAAGGTGTTGCAGCCCCCGCAGCCAAAAGAATTTCCCTCCCTTCGCGCGGCATGTAAAAGCGAAACGAGACGCAAAAAAGAAGCAACACAGAGGAGGATCGGAGCGCTGATCCTAATGACGCAAACGACAAAATGACAGTCATCGTGAAAACCATGCAAAACCGCACTAACAACATCCTACCCTTCTCTCTCTCTCTCTCTCCCTCCCTCTCCATACCTTCGACGAAACAAGCTGCGGCGAGAAAGAAAAAGGACCGCGAGAAAGGGACCGAACGAAGCGAGAGAGAGAGAGTGGATGTTCAGCAACACTATCAGCAACGTCAGCAACACCCCGTGAGCGAACGCGTGAGAGAAGCGCCGGGGCCTGCCGCACGTATACATACACACACGGCCAGACAACACACGCACAATCGCCGACAAAACGACAGGTACAGCCTTCCCTCCCTCCCCCGGACATTCCATCAAGATGCTATCGGGAGCGGGCCCCGGCGCAGAGGGATATTAAAGGATGCTGCGAGCCCGGCCCGAAACAAGAGAGAGAGGGACAATGGAATCGCCACGCGGGAGCAAGACGAAGAGAGGCGCGAGGAAGGAAGGAACGGCAAGGTAAACGAAGAGAAAGAAAGGGAGAGAAAGAGGCATCCTATAGCGCGGTGGGTCCCGAACATGATTTGAGGTCCAGCCCAGCTCGGACCTCAGCTACTCTCGGCAGCGAGCTTTTTCTCTTTTTCTCTCTCTCTCCTCTGGTCTCCTTCCCTACAGTCTTTCGCTCTGCGCGAATCACGTGTATAGCTCCTCTCCACTATAGCTCCATCCTAATCCCGGTGTACCGCGTCCGAGCAATTTGAGTTAGAGGGAGACTCAGACGTAACTAACCCATGGTGCCGTATACCGGTAATGCCGATTTCGGCGATAAGTGATGGCTTGTTGTCCCGATGGAAAATGAAATTGGATCGCCGCCGTCGTTTCGGGAACAACGACTAAAAGAGGCCGCAGTCCAAACGGTCAGCGGCAATTTGGGAGATTTGCATATTTAGCAGCCGAACTAGTTGATAATAAAAGCGTTAGCCGGGCTGAGCCAGGCGCTCACGAGGATTCCGGCTGCGATTATATATAAAATGTAGAGGTGTATGCTAATCTCCGGGCAGGCTGAACTTTTATTCCTGTTCTGCATTTAATAGTTTAATTAATCAGTCAATGAGATGATTTCAGCGCTCGCTGGGTGTTGGACGAATTCTCAGAAGTGTCGCTTGAAAATGGTCGCTGCGAATTCTTCCACTTATAATTAACTCCCGCGAGATTTTATTTCTCGATTCCTTAGCGAGCCGTACCTAATTAAACATATTTTTATATATATGGGGAGATCAAGTTACCTGAAAAATTATTAAACATCTGTACGCTTATTGACTAATACGTTATACTAAATTTGAATGGCTCCTTATAAAATTCAACGGCCAAATAAACTTACTGTAAAAATAGAGTTTTTAGAGCAATACAAGCTTTTAGAAGCAATGCAATACATGTCACCTACAATAATTCCATCTACTTTTTCTAAATTTCAATAACGTTCAACCACACATATATTTCAAGTCTCTACTCATCTTCAAGGTACTATTATATTTTATAGCACTGTGTGACCTAAATCCGCACTTAAGTCACGGCTAGCTGTGACTTAAGTAGCCCATTATTACACTGTGAAATAATGAATTTACTTAAGTCACAGGCACGTAATTAACGCCAATTATCTACCAAAACTATTCAAAAATACGATTTTACATATAAGAATGAACAGGAAAAGAATTAAAACTTCGTTAATAGTTGACAAACCACAAAGAATAAATAAAAATAATAATAAGGCTTGTCTATATTATAGGTTAGTTTCATCTGCTATGGGATAGCAGACCGCGCGCTTTTTAAATATTCAATATTAAACTGTATGGATTTTAGTTTTAAAAGTCTTTCTCTTTAATGATATAACGTATACAAATCTTTCACTTTCATAAACTTCCACTTATTGTTAAAGATACAAATCAAATTGCCAAGAATCTAGTTTTATGATTCTTTTATGGATATATTCAATACTCTAGATTCAATAATAACCATATTCTATATCAGGTATTCTATTATTTAAATAACGTTTTATTAATTTTTTTCAGGGCGGGGGGGGCTGCGCCCCCCCGAACCCCCCCACCCTTCCGCCCCACACTTCTCCCACCCCACTTCCAAGTTCCAACTATCATTATAAATAAGCACAAATAAATAAAATAAGGCGGATTTATGTCACACGAGCTATAAAATAGTATACGATACTCGTGACTTAAGTGACTCATTATTACACGGCGTTTAGCGCCCTCGCTTCGCTCGGGCGCTAACCTCACGCCGTGCAATAATGGGCCACTTAAGTCACACATATCGTAATGTACTATTAAAAATCTCGAGACTTCAGTGGCTCCAACCGTCATTCTCAGTACATAAACCCGCGACTAGCATTCATCCAAAACTACGGCTCGTAGCTTTCGAAAACCAGCGGATCACCGCCGACCTAAAATAGTTCATCAAATTCTTATTTATCAGCCGCGAAAGCCAAAATTAGCAACGCCTCCTAATGCTCGAGTAATTTCATTCACAAGTCGCGCGCTCTCTTGCCGACTAGTCTTCGAATTACAGGGGGGAATTTTTCAAGGGTGCTCCGCTCTCGTGTGTATACGTGCATGCCACCGCGTGCGGCTCTCAGAAAAAGAAGCCCAGCGCGAGAGAGCCGAGATGGAAAAAAGCAGCGGGACGAAAAAGAAGAGCGCCGCGAACGCAGGAGGTGGAGGTAGAGCCGAAAGGAGCCGAGAGCAGCAGTGGCTATATGCACGAAGAGGTGCTTTTTTAAAGGCCACTACGCCTGCGCAGCGTGTACACATGTATATGCACGCACACGCCGAGATTGGATTAAAGGTCTGCGAGGGGCCAAGGAGAGAGGCGGACGGACCCGGTGGTTTTCGCGCAGGACCGCCGTCTCGAGGTAAGGTATGCGCGTACAGGGAGAAGGAGTAAGTTGATTCACGGCGGCTCAATTTTGTACTTTATGCCGCGGCGCGCTTTATTTGAAACAATACCACCGTGTTTGCCCGGGTGCGCGCGCCTGCGCGATGCTATCGGATTGGGGAATGATAAACAACGCGCGTGAGGGGCAAGGTTTTTCATCGATCCGTGGGGGAACAAGTTATATGCGAATAAGGTTGTGCAGGGATTCGACTCTAAAATTATTTCGGTGCTTTCTTCCACCGGACTGATCGCGCTCGCGGTTGAATTGTTAATTGTTAATCATCTTCAATATTATGTAATGATGGGGTTCAGAAAAATTGAATTTTCGGTAATGCTTATTTTATTTCTACAAACAGTGTAATCAATAATAATGTATTGGCAAGGCAAAAGTATGGACTATACAGCACAGATAGCACAAACTGGTCCGTCAGATTCGCTCATTGACAACGAGGATTGCATGTATAACAACTATTATTCAATAGTTTTCTTATTAAAAAAAAGTTAATTTAAAAAATATTATGTGCAATTAACAAATATTCGACTACAGTGATAAAAGATAGACGAATGTAGTGTTTGATTGAGTATTATAAAGCATATAATCAGTTTTAAGTAGAATAAACAAAGAAATAATCATACAAGGTTGAATAAATGCATCTCACAGTGACCCACAAAGTGAAATCAGTCCATCTACGCAAAAACCATTTTATATAACCAACGAGCCCAATCCTCCCCTACATCAAACGTACGCACATACACTTCTTATCGATGAAATCGGCCTTTAAAGCACGAAATCGAACTCACATAACTGCCACGTCGAAGCTCGACACGAGCATCCCCATTAAATTCCCTGGTCATAAACTTCCGCGAAATAGCGCGAGGCCCTCTCGCACCTATAACGTCACTGCACACAGTGCGCACTCTTGCAGAGCAGCCAACAAATCAATATTCAAAAATAAACGTCACGCGCGCCTCCCCCTCCTTATAAAACATAACGAACTCCTTTCCCCTCTTCCTCCCTCCCACGTCATCCTCTTATCTCCCTCGAAAAACAGCTCGCACGCTTATATATCTCTCCTGCGCGGCTCTACCTGCGCGCCGTACATATATATACAGCGGGACTGCGACAGGTCGCTCGTAAAACAGGGCCTCCCCCTTCTCCTCCCCTCTCTCTCTCTCTCCTCTCCCTCTCGTTCGCAAATAAATCGCAGACTAGTCAATGAACGTCTGGCGCAGCCCCGAAGCATCCGCGGAATTCGCCGCCGCTGAGAGAAAGAGAGAATAATGGGGCGTCGGTGGTTATGTTGTGATTGTTCTTTGAGCCGCGCTCAGCGGCGGCGGCGGCGGCGGCGGCGGCGGCCAATCTCGCCCCCGAGGTACGTGTGCGTATATGAGAAGAGAGAGAGAGGAGGAGGAAAGGAGGAAAGGAGAGCGAGAGAGGCAATGGGAACCGCCCGGGGCGTGTCGGACGCGCGGATCGAAAGCGAGAGTCGATTTGGCCGGAGAGTGCGCGAAACGATATGTAGGCGTGTGTGCGGCGACGACCACGTGTGGGAAGAGAGGTGTCCGAGAATGAGAGAGAGAGGAGCCGATATGGCGAGGTGTATTAAAGAGAAGCCAGGGAGCGACGAGAGTCCGTTTGCGCCGGTAATCTGAATTCGACGAGTGAGGATTCGTGTAAGGAAGAGTGCGACGCTGGCGAGGGAGTCGCTGCTATACGAGGTTTGAACAATGCAATCTTTTTGAGGCAAAGCTATTGGTGTTGAAAGTTTAAGGAATTCAAGGGACATTGAAGAAAGAAAACAAAAAGACTATTTACCTCTTAATATTGCAATAATTTTTAATTTGTTATTAAGATAGAGAAGTAAAATATAGCGTTTAAAACTTTACGATGTAAAATTTTTGAGGATACAGAGACGATATAGTTTGTAATAGTGGTGTGGTGAGTGCGGCAATGTCTATATAGTTAACTTGCACAAAACTGGTAGAACTTGAACAGAACCAGATGTTGACTGCCAAGTATAACAAAAATCTCTGCTTCGCAGGTATTTAAACTCCGCTTAAAGTGCGATACAGGCAAAGAAGGAACAGCTCTGACGAAAAACATTAATTGGTTAATAATATGCAATTTATATTTTACGACTTTATCACATTTATAGAATGATTATCCATTCCTGAAAAACCGTGTACATATACAACTAATATAACAGTAGAAATTATATTATTAAATGTTATAATTAAGACAAATTTAAATCCACGATTCATTTAGATATTATCGTAGATCTCATTTACTTCGCAGCGTGATTAAATTTTCTGTGATAAAGTATATTGCATAGATGTTTAAGTTAACCACATTCCTCCATAGCTGATGCACCGGTATACCATCCAGCGTGCGTTCATTATATTGGCAACGCACTTGCCAGACCACTTTATTTTCGTCTTGAACATTCAACATTTTTATTTTAATCCTCACGCGAAATAAAACTAAACGTCTATTAAGAGCATTTGAAACTCTGTACTTTAACAGGAAATGACGTTTTAACAAAAGATCAGAACCACAAAAAGTCCGTAACCGTTTAAAGTCGCTACCCCAGTGCCTCCCAGTGCGCTAATAAAAGAGGTGTCAACTCTCGGGCGGCTCGTACTTGGCCAAAAAGAGTACAAGCAAGACTATATACAGCAGCGTCCGCAGCGGGCCGTGAAACAAGGAAAGATACTTAAGCGCGAGAGCCTTGACTCGACACTTGGCAACTTTCCTAATTAGCTACGACGACACTCTCACTCTTTTGCGCGGGAGAAGAGCCTTCTTGCCCCTCGAAAGAGCCAATGATCCATGGCCAATTGTTGGCTTGCGCGACACGCGCGCGGAGATATAGGCCTTTTATCGGTAGACGAGCTCCGCCGCCCGGACGAAAGAGAGGTGATAATTACCGGCGTGAGAATGCTGCTAGCCCTCTGCCAGCTCGCGAGAAAGTGCCTGTGCGAACCTTGAGGATCCCTGGATTATGAAGGCCACTGCGTAGTGATATTTTAGGGGAAATAATGATGTTTGGTGGTTCACGGAAAGGAAATAGTTATTGTGCAATATAATCTTTAGTGATTTATAGTTGTAAATAAAGAATTTAGTTAATTATTGTTTGAATTGAAGCCAGTGGTAGCCAAGTATACTGAATGTCTTTCTTAGTATAATTCTAAATTATTTCATATGGGTAGATCTCCAGAACCTTTAACTCTTGTGTGATAGTTAGTATAACCAACTTAATAGTCATAACGACGTAAAAATGGCTTGAGGAACCAATATTTGTTCATTATCTATCTTCTTGGTTGTATGTTTAGTAACCAACCGGTTAGTTAGAATAACCAATCCTTTCTTTCGGTGTAAAAGTACCTAAATTTGGTCAATGTTGGTCATTCTATCGTATTATTCCAATCCATTTAGAATACGTACCACCTTTCTCGGTTGATACACGTTGATGCTATAGGCTTCAATTTAAGCTCTAAACAAATGATATCCAATTGTTAAACAATTGAAATATACAAGTTATGATTTGAAAAATACACTATGTGAATCATACATAATTTTAAAAATTAAATATCTTATATTATTCGTGTAGTTTAAGGTTGCATATCATTTTTTCAGAGCTTAAATTGAAGCTTTTAGCATCAACGCGTAGCTGTTAAATTTTGGCGATGATAGGAAATGAGCAACGTTTTCTGGATCATTTGCAATAACACGATAAAATGACCAAATGGACCAAATTTAGGTACTTTGCCAATTTTTCATAAGCAGCGACCACTTAAACAGCATAGTAATTAAATAATCTTGTTCATTGTTTTAATACGAACTATTTAAGAGCTGAAAGAGTTATGTACGGCTTATTCAAAAGTTTTTGCAATAACTGTCAAAAACTCACATTCTGAAGTCACACGAATATTTAAGATTCTGGAGTTTTACCCATATGTTACAAATATTGATTGGAAAGCATTTATTAATATGAATGCATTTAATTTTGCATCCAATAGAAACCAAACGCATAGAAAGTTTAATCAACTTTAAAAAAATAATCTTTGTGAACTAAATTAAACTAAAATGCAGTAAGTATTTACTGTAGATATAATTTTTGTATTTTCTATTACTTGGACTAATATCCAAGTGGATAGTTTTTAATTTTTTAAAACAAACTTAAGAAATATAAAAATATAAATTTGGCTATTTAAACTTAGATCTCTAAAAAACAATTCGAAACCGTTCTAAGATTACGCACGAAAAAGATTACATGAAAAATCCATAGAGAAAAAACGAGATAGTACGAAAGAAAGAAGAAATTCAAAAAGAAAGCCGAGAGTTCAGAACAAGAATGTAGGAAGGTGAGGGAGAAAAAATGATGCCCAAGGGAACCGAAGACTACGAAGAAGAAACCGAGAACGAAGGCACGCGGGAGAAACAAATGCAGAGGGGGTAGAAAGCGAAGAGAGAGAGAGAGAGAGAGAGAGAGAGAGAGAGAGAGAGAGAGAGAGAGAATGAGAGAGAAGTAGCGCACGGACGTGAGGAAGTTTGATTTACGCGCCGGGTCATTAAATCGGATGCATTGTGTGATAGACCGAGCGCGAGGGTGAATGAGTCGCGAGGCGCGATCGCTATAATGAGGTCTTAATTAAGCCACGCGACAGTTTTGCATGAATCTTGAGGAACAAGGATGTCGATATGAAGAATGTAGACGGCCAGATAAATTAGTGGGCACGAGGTAGTAGGGTAAATGTGGGTACTACTGCGGACGTGGGTATTATTGTGTTTGTATTACTGCTGTAGAATCTTATGGAAAATCGCAGTAATACCAGCGACGTACTTTTTGAGGTTCTGCGCATGCGCCAGCGCTCTCCCTATGCTTTAAATGGCACCGTAATACCAACGCAGTAGTTGCAGCAGCTTCGCAGTATCACCAGCAGAGAGATCTTGTTTTCAAAGTCATTTTATACATTTATTTATCAATTTTTGTTCTAAAATTGTACTTTAATCGATAGATATGATACCTAAGTTCCGTTATCAAAAAGAATCAGCATAATTTTTTTGCATGGAGACGAAATATATTCGTTTGAAACTAACCTGAAAAAAATACCGCCGTAGTACCCACACTTACCCTAGTAGTATTAAGGATCTCTCGGAAAGTTTGTTAGTTTCTTGAAACAAAAGTTTCCCATGTTGTAATAATCCTACTACTTACCCTGATAGAAATTCATCTTCATGAAATAGCCAAGAACTTTAAAAAGAGCTAGTAAAACTGGCTAACGATTTTTTGACCATTATTTGCCTATTTCTTAGATTGACTTAACAGCAACATATTCTTATATGATTTACTTACTAATTTTATCTTTGATGAAATATCATTAAAGTGCATTGGATAGCTTACCAAAATATAAATAAATTACGTTAACTAATAAATTATTTGTTGTACTCATTCTATGAATAATTCAGCAAAACTTTTATTTCTCCGTCTGATTCTGTCTCTCTCACTCCTTGTCATAACAGCAAGCCTTCTGCTAGCCATTTCCAGACTAAAAAACTTGATCAGTTTTAATATCTTTAAAATACTCAAGAACAAGCTTGCACTTGTCTTCGAAAAACTCATTCTATTTTTCAATCGATTAAATGGCCAAATACTAGGAGAAAAAGCGTTTCATCAGGAGCTAGAAATTGGACAAGAGAAATTATAGCGAGTTTCTAATACAAATAGTCAGTTATATTAGTTATAAAATGTTTTGGATTTCCACCAGGGTACACAAAAAATATTTTTAATATTTTTTCCAAATTACTCAACCAGTGTATGTTTTTCAATGTAAATTTCGAATAAAACAACAATCACTAATCAGAATCCAAGCTATAATGAAATGATATCACAGTTTCAATCTTAATTCAGAAACAGAGGATTGCAAAAAAAATGTTGCTTGAAATTGAATTGAACCGCACCCTTCTAACAATCTCCAACACGCGCAAGTATTGCCCACTCATGAAAGAAACACACGTTCTGCTCATCAACGGCAACAGTGCGCCACACAATGGACATTTAAACCCCCATCGAAAAGTTTTTATTGCATAACATCAATATCTCGTCCTCTCCCTCTCTTTCTCTTCTTCCAAAAGGACTGGCAAAAATCTTCTAGTTCCCGCGGTCATCGTTAAAGGCCCCCTCGCGCGCTCACGCCCACCACTCTGTATCGGTATACCCACACATATATACACACACTCGCTGCTGTGCCGAAAAGAGGGACAGAGACGCGGCGACACAAGAGGGAGAGAAAGGGAGGGAGGGGAAAAAGGAGCTGCAAAATTCGCGGGCGTACGAGAGAGCGCGCACGGAATTCCGAGAAAAACGTCTTGCGGGATTATTGATAGCCCCTGTATCGCGCGAGGAGCCTAGGAGAAGAAGAGGCAAGGAGAAGAAGGAGGAAGAAAAGAACGAGAGAAGCTTAAAGCGCCTGGCAATCGCGAGTTGGGGTCCTCTCCCTCCCTTCCTCCGCACGCATGCGAGCACGTGAATTTTTCGGAGCCCGCCGCGTACACACACCGCGACGAGACGAATTTTCAATTAGACTCGATTATGCGAGCAGCGCCGGACGAATTCCGCGAACGCGCGCAGGCACGATGCGACGTATTTATGCGACGCTCGCGGCTCGCCGAGAGCCAAACTAGGAATTAGAATTTTCGGCCGCGGTCTCGTCGTTGGACCTGTATACCGCGCCTTTTCTTTTGTTCGTCAACGGTGATTTGATTCGGTACGCGTTGCCTGCCTCCGATGTACGTGACATGTAGGACTGCTTCTTGATTATATCAAACTTTGCTACCTGTTGCTTGAAGCAAAAGAGATAAATGTGATTAAATTCCTAAACAGTGGTTGGTAACATTTAATTTATGTTATATTATTTTATTATCCTCAATTATTGCTATTATTTAGCAGCTTCCACAAGGTTTATTCAAGTAAATTTTTTATAAATAACTTCTTGCTCCTCATTATGATTTTGGAAATTCACATTACTCTTATTTCAATTTGTGAAATCTTGCGTGGGAAATGCCATACTTCACATCGGAGATAAGCAATCACAGTCGGTAGCAGAAATCAGTGCTTTAAAATGATCTTTGATTGTTTGCAACTTTGAGATTTTAAAATTAAAGCTTTGCTGATTTTTGTAATATTCTTTTGCCGTTTTTGTAACATAATAAAATAATGCACATTTAAGATTAGGTAACTTATATCCCAAAAAGGGTTGATTAGACCTTTGAAAATCCTTTTCCTGTCTGAGCGACGCTCTCTTTGTTAGTTTAAAACCAAGAAGAAACATCTAACTCCAAGCTAATGTATTAAAATAATAAAACTAAATCTATCAAATGTGAAAGGATGTATCAGAGTCTTCTAATAAATAAAAAGTACGTTATCTTAAAAACGAGCAGCATATATATGAGCAAATCCCAGAAACTTTTAAAATTTTATGTAACTCAAAAATTTTAGATTTAGATAACTCAAGTTCTTTACGAAGCACATGACTGAACCAAAAAAGAAAATGTTTATTTTTCAATAGAGTAATAAAAAAAAAAGTTGAACTTAATGGTACAGAAAGACTTTTTTACGAAAAATTACTAAAAGAGCGAAAAATGCGTCCATTTCGAGTATTTTTGTGTTTTTCGATGTAGAAAAAAAGTCACTTATTATCATTTTCAATTTTTAGACCTTTTTCTTTGTAACAAAAGCTTTAATTTAAGACCTGGTAGATCGATGTACCTTGAAAAATAGCCCAGATATAAGAGTTTTTATTTTCCAATATTCAAGAAGTAAAAAGTTAAAATCTCTTGTATCTGGGCTATTTTTCAAGGCACATCGATCTACCAGGTCTTAAATTAAAGCTTTTGTTATAAAGAAAAAGCTCTAAAAATTTGACAATGATAATAACGGATAATAAGTGACTTTTATTTTCTACATCGAAAAACACATAAAAATACTCGAAATGGACGCATTTTTCTCTCTTTTAGTAATTTTTCGTAAAAAAGTCTTTCTCTACCATTAGGTTGAACTTTTTTTATTACTCTATTGAAAAATGAACATTTTCTTTTTTGGTTCAGTCATGTGCTTCGTAAAGAACTTGAGTTATAGCCTTTTAAATCTAAAATTTTTGAGTTGCATAACATTTTAAAGTTTCTGGGATTTGCTCATATATATATATTACCACGTAAAACAATGAAATAACAGTCACCCCCTTCCACCCAAAATGCTACAAAGTCAGTCAAAGCCCTAAACAGAGCACAATATAACCTTAATCGGAGGCGAATTAAAAGCCGAGCGGCCAGAATACCCATGCGATCTACCTCCCGCAGGGTTGCGGCCCCCGCGCGTCACACAATACGCGCCTCCTACCTTGCTAGCGTCAACAAACAGTAAGCGAGCCATACAGTCGCCCAAATAAACTAGTGATTTCTCGAGCAGACGCAAGAGAGGGAGAACCAGTCCCACCAAACTTTCGCGCGCTCCCACACACACGGATCCCTTTAGCGCCGGCGGTCCTCCCACGAATACACAAAAAACAAGCCTCATAAGCAAATATCGCCCCGAGAGGGAGCGAGACTCACTCTCCCTCCCTCTCCTCTAGCGCTCGGCACGGAACTCCATTTTAATTAGAAGGGCTCGTCTCTCTCTCTCGGCGTTATCGAGTTATTCCGCCATTGTTCGTCCTTTTTCGCCACTTCCTCTCCCTCCCTCTCGCGCTCGGGTTTATCTCGGGGCTCCTCCCGGCGCGAGAGGCTTGTTGCCGTGCGCGCCGCGGCAGCCGCCGAGGAATGCGGTCCTGCGAGGGGTTGCGGTCGTGTGTGCGCGCACGCTCATACATACCGGCGGCAGCCTCTTCT
Organism: Torymus aiolomorphi; assembly: GCA_036365515.1. Lineage (NCBI taxonomy): Eukaryota > Metazoa > Arthropoda > Insecta > Hymenoptera > Torymidae > Torymus > Torymus aiolomorphi. Next base: position 37,919,840 of record CM070875.1, read on the forward strand.
CCTCCGAGTCGGTCCGAGGCTCTTTCGGCTCTTCCGAACGAGCGAGCGAGCTCTCTAGCTTATTTTTCGACCACACTCGGAGTGTGGGGATGGAGGGAATTTTTGGCGCGGGAGAGAGAGAGAGAGTTAGGTGGAGTCCCTTGAGGGACGTCGCTTGATAAAGGATTGGCCGAGTCAACCTGATCTGCTGAAGGTATGCGTTCCTTGTACTTAAACATTATTCTTTATAGTCTCTTGCAAAACGAGATACGACCGTGTTGTTGATAATAGTTGTATCGAACTTCACGATGCCGAAAGCTTGTTTATTTATTTCTGAATTTATTAAAAAAAAATATTGGGATGGTAAATATTTGTATATAGTAAATAACTCGATATTAATCTGTCATAATATGTGTGACATTTAACTTTGTCAAAATACACGAACGCGAAACCCAAGGAATTTTGTTAGTTGAAAATTTCAAAGCGTAAACGCACCCTCGCAATCAAATCGATCGGCGCGATGCAATTCAAGCATGAGGGAGAGCGTCGCAAAAACGAAAGGTACAGGCGCTCCTGCGCGGCGGGTAAACAAACATAATGGAATGGAAATAGGAAACCTCCTCACCTCCTCGTGCGCAAACACGCGCGCGCGCAGCTCGCCAAACTCGAATATCTAAGCCTTTCCCGCCGTTCCTTGCGCGCCCGAGCTGGAGAGGGAAGGAGCCGAGAGGCGGGAAAGGCGAGATAGACCTCCTTGGAGAGGTCCAGGGAGGTCCTCGTGGCAAAAGAGCGGAGAGAGAAAGAGAGAGTGGAAAGAAAAAAGACCAGGCGCGAGGACTGAGGAGAGAGAAAGAGAGCGAGAGAGAAAGCGAAAGGGAGGTTCCACGCAGCAACATCAAAGGACGCATATCGCTTTCTTTCTCTGTCTTTCTCTCTCCCTCCTTCCCCTTTCTCTTGTTCGCTCCCTCATTCTTCCCTCTACAGCTTCCTTTTTTACTCTCTCTCCCTCTCTCTTTCTCTGTCGTCCCCTCTCCCCACAACCGCGCGCACGCAAGTGCATAGCCTCCGCGCCCGTACCAATTTTTGTCACACTCATTAAAATTCCTATTGACGCGCGTTTACCCGAAATCGCACGGTTTGCACTCGTGATGCATGTGCGCATTACATGTCGGGGCGCGAAGAGCTGCGGTAATACGAGCGCGAGCGAGACATCATTTTTCGAATGCTCCTTTTGCATTGGCTTTCCGTCGATGTTGGAATGTTAAGTGTTATCGCTGTTTATTAGACCGGGTACAACCGTAAACGGCGAACTTAACCATCTCGAGAAATATGCACCCTCCGTCATTTTACTTTAAAATGATGACTGTATCTTTCTCAGGGAACTAATAAGGGATAACAATCTGGAATCCGCAAGACGTTGTTGAAGCTGTTTATTTTATTCAAATTTCAAACGATACAATTTTTCGATGCACCATATTTGATAATCTAATTCTATTTTTTATAGTATTTTTTTTAATAAGATTGTGATGTATTTGTACAATTAATAAGTAAGTATTTTGAATTTGATGCGACAATAGAATCGCGGATCTAGTATGACTAGCGCAGTCACTTTGTTATGTAACAAACTAACGGTTTAGAATCAAATTAGTAGACTCGCTCACTTTACCTTCCGACGTACATCGAGTAAGACTTAAGATATATCTCACGTGTCCGATTCTCGCCTCTCTCTCCACTCTGTAATCAGTTCTTAAAGTACGTAAATAAAGGCCAAAGTCTATTACAATCGCTTGTACCTATTTATTTCACCGTCACACCTCCTGTAAACTTCCACATTTACATCAGATTGTAATATTTTACTCCCATCTCCAGTATATGGCCACTTTATAGCCTGAAAAGTGGGGCAAAAGTGGCGCTTGTTTCCCACTTTTACTTTATTCCCGGGACATAAAGTAAATGCGGGACATAATAGTACATTATGTAACAAGGGAGACAAGTCGCTCTTGATTCCCGCGGGTGGGTTCACTGCCCGAGCGAGCGAGAGAAGCGAAGCGAGGGCAGTGATCACCCTAGGGAATCATCGACTTTTCTCCCGAGTTACATATAGTACTTTATTCCCATCTCAACTGTGGCCACTTTTTTATTTGGAAAGTGGGACCGACGGAAATATGGGGAGTATTTGTAAACATGGGCGGCAGCTGGCAAAAAGAGGGAAATATGACCATATTTCCCTCTTTTTGCGGAAAATATCGTCATATTTCCCGCAAACGTTAAATTTGTTCAAAGAGGGAAACAAATTAACTTTTGTCCCGCTTTTCAGGGAAAAAAGTGGCCACATTTGTTGAGATGGGAATAATAGTACATTTCGACACTGGTGCGGAAGGTGATAATTTACTTCATGTGACGTTTTTCGCACGAGCGAAGCGAGTGCGAAAAGTCACATGAAGTAAATAATCAACTTCCGCACTCGTTTCGAACGGTATTTTATACCACAAGCGCCGAAAAATCATACCAAAGTTGTGATTTTGAGGTTAGAGTGGTATAAAGTAAATTTATAGCACGGTGTGACCTAAGTCCGCACTTAGGTCACGCCTATCCGTGACTTAAGTAGTCGATTATTGCACCGTGTTCAAAAATGGACTGCGTGACAGCGGACTTAGGTAAATGTGCTATAAAATAATATACGATACTTATGACTTGAGTGGCCCATGACACGACGTGAATTATCGCCCTCGCAATAATGGGCCACTTAAGTCACACGTATCGTAATGTACTATTTTACGTTTATAGGGAATTTTATTAAAATTAATAAAATTATAACTCATAAATATAAAATAACTCGCTTCTCTACGCTCGCTCGGGCAGTGAACTCACCCGCGGGAATAATCTGCGTCTTTAGTTCCTTGTTGTATAATGTACACTATTTATGCTTCTTACTACTGTAGTTTCTTGATATTTTATCCATTAATTCTTCATAAAAATTTCTTGTCTGAAGAATAAGAAAATGACATGATTCGGATAACAATGATTAGAAACAGAATTCTCTATTTTGAATAAAGTAGATGAAAAATACCTAGTTTGCTATCTTTCAATTTGGATACAAAGTAATAGTTTATGACGAAACCATTGCTACTAAACATTACTATATTTGATTATAACTGTAGGATACTCAGATTTTTATGAAAATTACAAGAGTTCATAGTATAATTGTTACATAATAAAATTACGTACAGCATAATGTAAGATAAAAAAACCATTACTGGAGCACTTACGACTACCTAACTCTTATACATATGATTTAAGAATAGTGAATTGTTGTTTTTCTGTGAAATAAAAATTGCAAAAGATAGTTTATACTTCGTTTAATTGATTTCACGAATAAAATAATGTTGTTAAAATGTTATAAAAGTTAAAAAAATACATTTAATAGTAGGCTATTCACCCTTGAGTGGGACACAATTTTTGAGATAAAATTCTAAAGTGGAACAAAGAAAAGCCCAATACTGGGACAATATTAACCTTATGAGGGGTTAGTCGAACTTCATCCTAAAGTGGGACAAACTGCCGATAGTGGGCCAATTTAAGGTTCTATATATGATACACTATTTTCAAAGAGCACTGTTTATTATTTTTGAAGCTTTGTGATAGTAATTTTTTGAGTTATTGTAAAAACGTGTTAAAATTGTTTTTCGAGGTGTTAGGAATCAAAATACATGATTTTTGAAAAATGTCTGGAGTGATGTGTGTGTGTGTGTGTGTGTGTGTGTGTGTGTGTGTGTGTGTGTGTGTGTGCGCCTGGATCTCAGCTTCTGCTCGATCGATTTTGACCGGACAGGTCTCTTTTTTTGTTTTCTTTGTGTGATGGCGGGACAAAAACTCGTTTTTTGATTCGCCAATGTGTTTTTGTTTTATTTCGAATTTTCGATTTTCTCAAAATTGATTTTTGCTTTTTTTTAATGATAAGATCGAGATATTTGAATCGAATGAATAGCATTCGAAAGAGCAATAAAATACCTATATTTTCTAAAAAAAAAATTCTCTAGCTATCACGGTTCTTTTGTTATTAACAAAAACGTGTTTTTCTTTTTTTAAAGCTTATAACTCCTAAACTAAACGGTCAATTTTCTTGAGAAAAATAATGATAATGCAGAATATAAATAGCTATAATCTGTAAAAATTTGAATTCATTTTGTCGACTAGTTTTTGGGAAAAAAAAATTGAAATGTGAAAAAAATGAGTTTTGTATGTCCAACGATTACGAGAGTAAAATTGACTTAACCGCTTTGAAATTCCTTGTAGAGGTAGGTTTTGGATAGCTCTCGGTCGAGTTCTTTAGGCAAAATGATTTGTCCAGAAATTTCATAAATATTTGAGGTTAAAGTTTTTTTAACCTTTTTTCAAATTGTAATTTTTCGAGAACTGCTGCATGTATCAGCTCCAATTTTATAGACAATTTTGTATGTGATATACATAATATGTGTGCGAATTTTCATCAATATCGTACGATTACTTTTTGAGATATATGATTTTGAATATTTTGGTATTTTACAAAGTTTTTTTTTTTGTCGCACGATAACTAGAGAAAACAAACATTGATTTAATCATGTTGAAATTTTGTGGAAATGTAGAGTCTATATATTATCGTATAAGTCCTTTAGATAAAAGAATTGTCTCATGATTTTTAGAGATATTTAAGGTTAAAATTTTTTTACGGTTTCTTTTTTCAAAATCGTAATTTCTCAATGACGACTTCATGTATCAGCTTGAAATTTATAGAATATTTTGTGTGCGATATAGGCAATACCTGTGTAAAATTTCATCCAGATTATATGGTTATTTTTTTAGATGTTTGATATTTAAAATTTTAGTATTTTTGAAAATGACTTTCTTTGTTGTCACACAATATAACTACATTAAAATTGTTTTAATTTCTTTGAAATTTAGTGGAGATGTAGAGTTTGTATATTATTTATTAGAAGAATTCTTAGGGTAAAAGAATTCGTTTATGAATTTCAGAGATATTTAAGGTTAAAACTATTTTAGCCCTCTTTTAAAATCGTAATTATTCGGGACGTATTTATGTATAAGAACATGGAAATGACATGCACTATGCGCTTTGCGCCGATAGGCATGTGTTGTATACCTGCTTTTGTTTTATAATAGCCATTTATTATTTTTAAGGTTAGAACCTTTTTCTTAGATCGGAAATTGCAGAAAGAGCACACAAATACCGACAGCATACTACTAGAGACACGTACCCTATGTGTGAAATTTCACAAAGAAAATATAATTTGAAGTAAAGGTTATTTCGGAATTTTAAAAGGTTTTGACGATAATATTACAATCAGTTATTTTATTTACTTTTCACACATAATTTAAAAAAAAAAAATCAGACCTATTATTTTATTCATATTTTATACATAATTTAAAAATTAATACTTTTTAATCTTCATAAATGAATTTAATTATAATTATGTCATAAATTGTTGCAAAAATTATAAATCTTGTTATTAAAAATTCATTAAAGAAATAAGCAAATTAAGTTTGAGGAAGCCACGGGCCAATGAATTGGCAGCGGTTTTTCTTTTAAATTCATAACTTTTTAAATCCAAATATATCATGTAAATGAATAAATTAGAACTTAATAATGATTAAAGAATTTTTACTTTTATGATTTAAGTTCATATGTATTGGATTATTAATAGTATTTATTACTGTCCTGGTATAGGGCGCACTTTTTACTTTGTCCCAGTAATGGCTATTGTACCTTAGTACAAATTACCAAATAATAGCAATTTCACTGTAAATCACAATTTTCATAAGAATATGAGTCTATCCCATATTTATAGTCAAATATAATTATTACTACGAAATTGGTCTTTTATTCAGTGACCGAAACGTTAATACTTTCCTTGCTAAAACAAATTACCCTACTAGCATTGGACACCATAAGTATTTTGGTGTTTATTCCCGACACTGTTTTATTATCGACTTAGCTAGGCCACTTTCTTGACCCGAAAAGCAGGATGACAGTGGTGTTTGTTTCCCGTTTCGTGCAAATACGGGATTAAAGTAAATTTACTTTATTCCAGCATTTTCGCTACTTTCCGTTGGTGCCATTTCTATCAATAAAAAAGCCACAATTGAATAGCCCAGAATTTTCCACATATTAAATTATGTCATTTACAGACTCCATAGCGGTACACAAACGCTACAAAGCAAGTGCCGGTTTATTTAATCCAAACAATCTTTTAGTAAAATTTCAGACAATCTCATCTCCGAAGGTTCATGTATTAATTAACTTTATATTATTCCACTTGTTACTTCCGTATTTAAGAAAACTGATAACTTGTTGATAGATTAAGCAAGAAATAGGCTTTAAGATAACTCTTGTTGCCTTTATGACGAGCTGATAACTTCTGTAACTTATAGTTGTTTAATCTATGCAAATTTTTATTAACAACTTTCCTTTTTCTTCAAAAATTTTGATGCAAAAGCTTTAAAAGGAGAGAAAAAACTCTTAACACTGCACATTCAATATATACATGAGTGAGCATATAGCTTGAAGAAACCATTTTTGTAAATGTGAAGTCCGCAACTTCCCCTTTACAATCTACGAAAATCCAAATAATACAACTAAGAAGTTTGGATGTAAGTAAAAGAAGAGTTGTGCACAAACATGAACTCTCTCAGAAGATAGCCGATGCAAAAACGACGTGCATAATGAAGGTTACCCATAAGATAGTTGTAGAGCTTATATCAGTTATCACGGCCAATCTTTTTTTGTACAGTTTTGAGTATAGTTATGCTTTGTTGGCAGACTATTTTTCAAGAATGCTTTTGCTATTTCTTATGGCTGACCGGCTTTCGTAGTTTCAATTATTTGAACTTACGGCGAAAGGTTACATTTATTCAAATAATATATTTTTATTTTGTTGTACTTATTTAACATTTTAAAATTAATAGATAATACAAATTTATAGTCGATTATTATAAAACTTATGGGAATAAATCACTTTTTTAATTGTTTGTATTTTTAATTATACCTTATTAAAGATATTAATTATGTAAATATAGATGAATTTTTATAGTGCTTGCACTTTTTATTTTATTTTGCGTTTCACATTATGAAATTGACTCCTTAATACTGGTATGACTTTTTTTGAGTTTTCGTGCCAAAATTGTCAGCAGTGAATTAGTAGCATACTAAGATAGTAGTATACCGATTATCAAACTTATTTAATATATGATCAATTGCCAGTTAAGGTGGCTTCGGCGCGTGGTGCCGTATAAAGTCAGGGCCCCACTGGGAGCTTTCTTTGTTTTTGGCAATTTTTGAAATTTTAATTTTAGTAATTACCTCTAAACTACTTCAGTAAGTCTTAAAAAATCCCAATTTTGTTAAAAAAATGAAAAAAATCGTCATTTATACTTATGTGTTTGCTCCTAGTACGCATGCGCAGAAGCATGTTTACAAAACTTATCGCTAATATCTTTTCAATTTGGTCGTTAACTCATATTTATGATGACAGCATTGGAGTCTCCATTAAAAAATCTTGAATGTTATATCCTATTTTATAAAAATTATTTATTTATAATCGAATAAATACAAAATGAATGTCTTTTCCCATGAGGTTACATGTTAAAAGAAACATTTTATAAACCTAGTTTTCTCCAAAATTTGGTCGTTGACCTTGCATTTTCTTGACGGAAGTGAAAGGTTTAATGCTCAAAGAATATTTTTGTAAAGTTTCAGAAATGTTCATGTATTTATAAAAACTCGCCGAAGCCACCTTAAGAGGATGGATACTCAGACTATCCGTTATATGTACCGTGCCATTCTATACAAATTTTTGCAATTCGAAACCTAGAAGTACGAATTAGAAAACGTGAATATGTTAATCTCTTTGAATCTTCCAGCAACAGAGTTTGTTAATTCTAATGATAATGTCATATTTTGGAAAAAAAAGTCTTATTTTAGTTGTTACATGAATAACCTCCGTTAGTAATCGACTAAATCAGATATGTAAATTATGTTGCAGCTGGAATTTTCTAAATAACGTTAGGGAGTTTTTTCTCCTCTCTTGACATTATGTGCTGTTTAAAATTAATGAAATTTCATAACTAACTTCCCGTCTTCCAACAAACCACCAATCATAACCACTAATTGCTACATGATTGTCATAATTTTATTTAAAACATGATTAGGTACCAATTATTAATTTATTAATTAATTAGTTATCGTGCATCTACCTATGTTCCTTTTGATTTACACGAATTTTAAAAAGCAATTTAAGTTAAAGTGAAATTGTTGCCAGAAATTAAAAAAAAATGTAGCTAAATTTTTCTCAAAATAACTCAAGCAGAAAAACAAAGAACTATAAGGAATCTACAGTAAGCAAGCGCAACAAATGCATGCTGCATTAATAAAACGAATTAATTCCTCCACCGACTCTTTAAATACACAGACTCGGGACCAGCAAATTGCAGCGTGGGGCCGACAATTGCACCGCTTGCCAGTACGGTACAAGCCAATCGATCTTTTCTTAATCAAAGCAATTCGCATGCCCCATTCACTCTTGTTTTCTCCATTCAGTCTCGCCTTACATCATTCCTTGGCTTTATATTTCACCTACATATCACTGCTTATCTATCACATTTTCAATTTCTTTTTTTTTTCTTTTCTTTCACTGCGTCTGCGAGATTTCCTGCTTACCACACGCGTCGTATTTAAATGTCTTACACAGATTTTTGCAGTATTCATATTTCGTTTGAATTTAACGTAAAAAGCTAGAAATTTCCATCCTCTCCGTGTTAAATTTCCTAAATGATATTTAACAATCAGAAGATTTGTCATATAGCAACAATGCTCTCTCTGTGGATTGTTATTATAAAAGCCTCAATCATTACACCTCCGGCACGAATAATCATCAAAATTTGCAGCTCGTCAAAATTCGATTAATAACTTGGCAATCTCCATGACCTGCCGTCTCCTCGTCTAATTTCCAAGTAGAGCAACCCCGAGTCCGAGCACCGCCACCCTTGTAACAGCACATAATGAATCAATTGAGCGCGGCGTCTGGCGATTCTCACACTCTCGCACAAAAAGGCGCCGCGCAGCCGCCAGCTATTCTCGCAGTCGCTCATCAGTGGCCATTGCCTCTATTCCCCATATTGCCGGGATAAAACGGCGATACTCGGCGAGACGAAGAAATCCGAGTCGGCGATGAATGGACGGACTGGACGTGCGAACAAAGGCTAGACAAAAGGTGCCGAATTTGCGGCGCGTCCTCATTATTTGCAAATCCACGGACACGTGCACTCGCGCGCACACGAGGCAAGAGTGAGAGAGCGAGTGAGAAAAAAGGAAGCACAGCACGTGCAGGAAGATAGGAGAGGCACGACGGCGACGAGGAGGACGAAGCTGCCGGCAAAGGCAGAGAAGAAGAAGATTACGTGCGCGCGCGGCCTCGAGTTTCGGTGCTGCATGCAGGGTCGAAAGAAGCCGGGGAGGGAGAGAGAGAAAGAGAATCGCGTGCGAGAAGGCCCGTGGCAATCGCGGCGCGCCCTTTGGACCACCAGTGTCTGGGCCGAGCGCTCATCCTTTTACCCTCTTCTTGTTTTCCCCTCTCGCGCGCCGCAGCCGCCGCCGCCGTCTGTCTGTCTCTCTCCTCCTTTTTTCCCTTTCGCTATCTTTCAAACACTATTTTATTTTCTCTCTCTCGCGCCAGCCCGCTCCCCGCTTTTTATCTTCTTATATCAGTTTGCCCCCCCCCCCTCTCTATATCCCTCTCTCACGCGCTTGCGTCCGCGAGGCCTCGTCCATTCATCCTTTCACCCCGACTCGCACGCGAGCGTGCAGCGATTCGACTCTTTACCACTGGACTTTCTCTCTTGCCGTACTTTTATCTTATCTAACCGCTATTAAGCCGCATCGCGTGGACTAATCTTTCATTACGTGTACATTTTAATAAGGGGGAGCGATGATAGTGCTCGGTTGTAAATCGTTTTGGACGGTAGTAGGTGAAGGACAGTTTTCATTCATGAAGGGATGATTTTAATACTTGAGACCAGTTAATTTTATTCCTAATGCTAAAAATCCTTCTGATGATACTTATTTTAAGGTCCTACGGTCCCGAAATTCGTAAGCCTGATACAATGTTATCATTAACTTAATTTATTATACAGCTAGCATTAGAAAATGATGCAGAAATAGTGTATAGTAGTTTTCGTCACTAGGGTGTAAAGTTGAACTTTACGCACCGAGTGTTGGATGATCACGAGGTCGTAAAGATTTCACCCGCGTGGCGAACAATATATTTTTTTATAGTATGAGTAAAGCACGTCGTCGCATCGTTTGAGTGTGTGCGAAAAAAAGTTTTTTCTTAAATTAATGCGATGAGATAATTAATTCCCTGGTGGAAATCCAAAACATTTTCTAACTAATAACTGGCTATTTATATTAGAAACTTGCTATAAAATGAGAATTTCCCTTGTCCAGTTTCTAGCTCTCGGTGAAACGCTTTTTTCCCTATTATTCGAACATTTAATAGATTGAAAAATAAAATGAGTTTTGCGAAGACAAGCACAAGCTTGTTCTTGAGTATTTTAAAGGTATTAAAACTGATCAGTTTTTTAGTCTGGAAATGGCTAGTAGAAGGCCTGTTGTTATGACAAGGAGTGAGAGAGACAGAATCTAATGGCAATCAATACATTCTACGTAATATCTTCAAAAGGACTGCTGTAAGTGGTTTTTCTGTCTGCTCATATTGTTTATATTTTAGTAAGCTATCAGTTACAGTTGAATACCGTCCAATTTAACGTCAATTCTTTAAGTAAACTTAAAACAAAAATTTGGAGGTTATGTTGAATCTATTAAATGTGTGAATAATGGGAAAAAAGCGTTTCACCGGAGCCTATTAACTAGCCATTTTTCCTATCTATTTATTGAGATTGTGGCCATTTCAGATAGACAAATTTTCACCAGAGTTATTATACATTTATGTATAATAAACTAACAAAAATTCTGCCGAATACGAATATACTTGTATGTCTTCAACTCAACAATATAAACAGCATTCTAATCCCTTCGCAACACCTCGGAATCCCATAATCTTTGTCCCGGATCTTGTGTTTTCTGTGGCATTTAAAAACCAGATGCCAAAATCGCTCTCGCAATTTTCCTCTATTATAATCACTACTCGGAATCAGAAACAATCCGCTTGTCATTCCGCAAAAACATCGAATTTTCGCGTCCTCCCAACCGAATTCCCGCGCGCATGTCCTACATATCTGCAGTGCCGCTCGCGTCTTCGGTCCCATGGGGCCGGGCGCGCCGAGTTTCGCACGGACATTCCCGGCACGGCGCCCCGGGGATGACCGCGGCTCTGCCCTCCCCTCCACCCCTCAGTGCTTTATACTCGCGATCTTCTGTGTCGTGGGTTAAATGAGAGGCAATCTTCGCTGGATCGTTGCAAAGAACACTGTTTTTCTAATATAACGTAACTGGAGGTGATTTTTGCAAGCATCAGAATATAATATAACTTCAAAGAAGAAAAAATTGAGGACGCTGTAGGAGTGATATTGTCTTTACATGGAGCCAAATTGTAAAAAGAGCGGGTTCGCTGTGCTTTCTCATGTGTTGTTAATTCGGCCAATTTAATTCAAAAAAGTTTATTCATTTTTTTAAGCAAAATTGACAAAGATGTATATAGAAATATATGAAAATACAATCTGTAGCTTCTACTAGAAAAAAAATACCGGACATTTTAAAAATAAAATAGGCCTCGCTAAGAGCTAAAAACTGGTAGCTAACTGTACCCTTATGTAGCGTGGGCAGCTAACATGGTAACTTTTCGGATTAATTCTCTTGTAAAAAGTTGAAAATGTTTCAGAAAATTTTGAAATAATTTATAAACCATATTTTTCATATTGTTTAGCCACTAACATGTATACAACGAAGCTTCTCCGCGAAGCGGGACCGAGGAAGTGTTACATATATCTATAGCCGAATTACCTCGAGTTACCTTACCACTGCTTTGAAATAACGATAATAAAAAATTTATTTTTCCAAAATAATTAAAATAAAACGGCACATGAAATAATTTTCCTTTGACATCATTTAAAAGTTAATCTAAATCAACTTAGCCAGTTGTATTGCAAACGATACACGACGTCCGCTAATTCAATATTTGTTGCAGTCAATATACGACCCCAAGATTTTCTCGCAGGAGAGAGAAAATAGCGTTTGACAGATCGAGCAATTAAACAATTATAAAACAGTGGCGCAACAAGCCCATAAATTCCGTGGCGAGACTCTTTTAACGAGAGATTTCCATTACACATATAACGCACTATACACCCCACAGACAGACTGCGGAATGTCGCCCACCGAATTGGAGAGAGCGCCCGCATGCATGAGAATTCCATCGGCCTCCTTTGGAACAATCGCGCCATTAAACATACGCGCGCGAGCGCGTACGGCCTCCCCTGACACTTTACACCAATCATACGGCAGCCGCGCGAGGAGATGAAATAAGTTATGCGCTGCCACTATTTTTATTTACTCTCGCGCTCGCCCGCGCGACTCGATGGAAACGAAGACGTTGTAAGGCGGGTGAATAATTCGCGCGACAGAAACGTCAAGTGTGACTCATTCTCTTGTATACACGCGCACATATGCAACACGTAAAAGTAGATAAAGACGCGCCTCTCTTCATTCTGCAATTCGCCGTCAGTGTCTTTACGGCCCGGAGCCGTCGCCGCCTCTACCCGCGCTTTCGTCTTTCACTTTGTCTTTCTCGCGAATTTCGCTCCGCGCGTCGCCCCGTTCTATTTATCGCTCTCTTCCGTCCTCCGCGCGCGCCTGAGCGGCTATTGTGCGCAGGGAGCCGACACAGTCCTCGCAGCAGTAATAAAATTTAGCGCGTTTTATGCGCCGACAATTAAGTGCATAACGCGATTTGGCGAAGGCAGGGTCAAGGGGGCCGCAATTTTAGCGAACATTACGTGAATTATTTGTGATGCATATCGGGCGCTTTAAAAAAATTAGTTTGTTGACCTATATTTAATTAAGGTATCAAATTATATTTAGTGTTCAAGAATTGTTGCTCGATTATGAATGAGTCGCGTATACTCTGATATAATTCTTGAATAGTAAATAACATTTATATTTGTAAGACTATAAGTAAAATTATATAAAAATTATATATTCAAGTACAATTATAAATAAAACATCTTTAATTCGAAGTAGTCTCTGTTTATGAATGGAATGTGAACTCTGTGAAATGCAACCTAAAACAGTTTGCTCGATTCAATGCGTATCATTATTCAAAATGATATTGCTCATTATTCAGAAGTAATGTATCTCCAATATTTATGATATATTTACACACAGATTTTTTTAAACTTAATAGATATTAATCATATTTGACAAACTTTAAACTATTTGAAAAGTACAATAACAATCAATATTTTATTAAAAAAAGAATATATCCAAACTCTCGATCAAAACTATAAGTTCTATATTATGCCAAAGGTATATTGACACACATCCACCACGGCATCTCTCTCGCAGCATCTTTCATTCATTCAGACTTTCATCCTCCCTATCGCTATCATTTTGACATTGCCACTTCGTCACTCATTCGCTCTTTCCCTCTCCTTCTCCTCGCCTTCGCCTCGCGCAGTCTCGGTTGCCGCCGCCGACGCCGAGTACATGCCATGGGAAAAGGCCAGCAGATTCATTGACTCTGGCGCGAAGGTCTCCATTGTCCCATTAAGCGCACATGCGCGCTTGTTTTATAAGGCTTAAACAAATCGTTTCGTGCGCTCCTTCGCGCCCGCCTCGCTCGCTCGCTGCGTCCTCCTCGCTGCGCGCGGGATTGAGAAGTCGTTGCCTCCCACTCGCTCCGAGCGCTCGCTCACTTGCATTTTAGCTCGTGGTACTTATACATTGTCATTTCCGCTTTCTCGGCTCGCAGCAATGTTTCTGTTTTTTTGGGTCGTCGGCGGGTGTCGCAGACCCGCGCTTTTTTGCGGGCGGCGAATGTAACGGGGCCGATGATGTGTGCGAGAGGAAAAGAGAGAGCTTGCAGATGGGTGAGACGAACGAATGCGGGAGGTAATTTAATGAGGTCTGCGATTAGTTTTTTTTCGCCGAGGTTTTTGTAAGGCAGCGCAGATGAGGATTATACCAAAAGTTGTGATAAATGCGGGCTGCTGCTGAAAGCTGGAATGTTTCCGAATACTAAGTTTCGTTGTTTTACGTGATCGTGAGAAGCTTTTGGTAAAAGTACAAGATAGTACTTCAAAAAATTTTTTTCTGTTATAAAGTCTTGTATTTTATTAGCATTCTTATATATTCGTAAATTGACAATTATTAACAGAAATGTTTGTAATTATTTAAATTACACTGAAACGATTGAGATCCCTAGTGGAAATGAAAATTGTGCCATATCATGCCATACCGTGCCAAATTGTGCCATGCTGTGCCAAACTATGCTACACTGTGCTACATATTTGACAATTCGAAAATTTGGCAATAATTTGGCACAGGGTGGCACAGTGTGGCACGCTATGAAAATAAAAACATATTTTTCTTTCTCATTATTAAATTAAACACTGTGGCACAGTTTAGCACAGTCTAGTACAGTGCATCGTGGTGTGGCATAGTTAGGTATAATCTCAAGTTTTAAGAACAAAAATTCGTTGTCTTTTTAGGAACCTGGCACGAATCGGTAAACTGTAACTCTGCCATATTATGCCAAAATGTGTCATACTATGACATACTACGTTAAACTGTGCCGATCCATGCCAGGCTGTGCCAATCCATCCCAAACTGTGCCAGTCCATGCCAGACTGTGCCGATCCATGCCATTTATTTTAAAATTTTTGTATCGTGCCATACTGTGCCGAACGGTGCCATACTATACCATACTATGCCAAACTGTGCCAACCCGTGCTAAATTGTTTCCAAATGTTCGAATTGGCATATATGTAGCACAATATAGCATAGTTTGGCATACTCAGGCATGATTTTGCACATCAAATTATTTCCAGCCGGGATGCTATTTTATGTTATATTTTTATCCAAAGTAGGATAAGTCTGAAGTTATTTACAGGTATATATACATTTTTGTTACCTAAATAATTTGAAATGCAGAATAAAGATCACAAGTTAAAAATAAAAAAATAAATCAAATATCGGAGTAAACTATGCAAAAGTAAGGTATATATAGTTACATAAAAACATTGTTCACGGTGTTCAACACGCATCATTGGAACAGTAACGAGGCCGTATGAAACGGAGGCACCAGTGCCGCCAACTCAAAGTCAAATCAAGGAAAGAAGAAGAAGAAAGGAACAGCCGCATCATCATCAACCAGTACATTAAGCAAAAGCCCACATACAAAACTTGGATCCGCGAAAAAGTCGCAATCCGCCATACTCACCTACCTACCACTGATGACTCGATAAAACCGTATTATCCTCGTCAAAGCCGCCCTCACCTAGAAACTTAGCCACCCAGCTACAACAACACTGCCCTTTCTCCCTCTTTCTCTCTCTCTGTCTTTCTCTTTCGCACTCGCGATCGGTTCCAGGCGAAATTTCGCGTATGTGCGGCCCCGCACCCCATCACGGCTCTGGGATGCGTGCGGACCTCCTACGCGCCAGGCCCAGCGCGGAATGCGGAGGGGGAAGAGAGGGCGAAGCGTATATATGTGCGTGCGAGACAAAGAATCGCCGCTGGCCGAAAAGATTCTCTCCCGCTCGCCTCTTTTGTGCGGGCTGATTAAAAAAAATGACGGGTGTCAATTATTGCGCGGCCTGGACAATGCGCCGAGGGGTGGCTACGCGAGTGAGAGAGAGAGAGAGGATTGAGGCGTCGTAATTTTGTTGGTACTCCTTGGCGTGTCTGCATATATGTACCTCTATAGGTAGGTGGTTATGGCTCGTCGGCCGCGGCTGAGAGGTAATGAATTGGGGAATCTACGCGCGTTGTCGATGAGGCTCTTTTCAAGCCGACTTTCTGCGAGTGGTAATTAAGAAAGGCCTCCGAGTGGAAAAATTGATCCTGCTGATGGCGTGTGATTCGTCAACAAAGTGCGTCTGGTGTTGATGGCTATGAAAATTATTAACCGTCCTCGCTCCTTTAAAGGTGACAAAAAATCCAAGAATCTTTCATTATCGTGTACGCCATTATCTCATCATAGCTTGTTATTATTATTGTTATATGAATAATCTGAGCTCGATTTTTGATAATTTTGAGATCGGTTAGTGGAGCAACTTATGAGGGAAAAGAATAGTCAACTAGCTTGGGCTTTAACGAAATAAACGATATCTCGAAAGACAACGGAAAAAATGACGGACACGGTACGCTGAACGGCCCTCTTATCGTCCAGATATTGTTTATCTCATTAAAGCCCCTGGACCAGGCATCTCTCGACTACAATAACTGAATGCACGACACCACCTTACATAACCGAAAAAAAGATTTATAAAAACTAAATGTACAACCTTTCGGAATTCGCGCAGAGAAGATTCCCTGCAACAAACGCGCGGTGTAATGTCTCCTGAAATATGCATTGCGGTCTCATAAAGCAATCTTCTCAGCTGCGGCAGAGGGAAGCAAGGCGCTCCTCTCTCTCTCTCTCTCTCTCTCTCTCTCTCTCTCTCTCTCTCTCTCTCTCTCTCTCTCTCTTCTCTTTAGCCTGGCATCCTGATAGAGGAGCTAAATTGCCAGCGGACCGTGGCCCCTTATTTTTCTTCCCTTTTCGCTGGCCAAAACCAGATCGTCTTTGTAGAGCGCGCCGTGACCTTCTCTTGCTCTTCGTTCGCTCACTCTCTCCCTCCCTCTCTCCCTCTCTCTCTTTCTCTCTACATGTACACAACCCGCCCGCTCTCTATATTGCCCTACTCTTCGTTTTGTTTCCTCGGATTCCGTGCGTGGATCTTATTATTGTACAATGTTTTCCTTTCCTTCGTTATCATCTTAACGATTCTTTTCATGTTACTTGCAGTAACATAATAGGGGGGCTTATTATTGCCATTATATAGAAGATTCGGCTTTAGAGGAAGTAAATGAAATCACTTTATTCATTTTTACAGAATTTTTCGATATTTGTTCGTTCTTATACAATGAATTTGCGATCAGGAATATTAACCGTTGAATTTCATTTAATCAAATGAAATTCGGTTTTAATTTCAAAGCAATGCATTTGGCATGGTCCAGCAAAGCTTTTTCTAGGATAAAGCAGACAAGTAAAAGTTATCATAACAATCATTATAATAATGTAAGGGTCAATTAAAAATTATGACTTGGTATATTTTGCAGAATATGAACAAACGGGAATAGAAGGAATTCGACCTTGGTATTCGCTCAATACTAATTAAATATTGTAAGACGACACAGTGAAAAGAGACACACAAGGCCGAAAAAGTGAGCGGCGCATCGTCACTTTTGTCGGTGTCTGCAGCAGGTCTTCGTTCGTTTTCAATCGGTCATTTTGCGAGGACGATGTTTATGCACCACCTCAAATATTGGCCGTCCACTCATGCACATATATGCGTGATATGGCCGGGAATGCAAATGCACTTGAAATATTGAGATGGCAAGACAAGTGCAGTTTACCTCAAATATAGCGAGCTCTTACGACATTCCTTGATATTCGTGGGAAATTCATAAATTAACTTCTTTAGGCTATTTCAGAATTTTAATCAATGTTCAATGTAATATATAAGTAAGACAAATAAATACTGAATCCATGCACAATTTCTCTCGATAAACTGTTAATCATACTTTACGTATATTTGTTCCTTTTATTCAAAAGTAGGACATATTTTTTTTTGTACAGTTATTAATATAAACCATTAAATTTTAAATTCCACTTGTGATGATTCATGTCAAACAAATAAAAACAACGTTCTTGATAACCATCCTTCTTCACATAGATCAAGTGTATGAATCATTCGCTTTATCAAAGATCAAGAAACGAAGACTATACGCATGGGGTTTAATAAATTAATGTTCACAAATTAGATTGAGATTGACTTCTAAAAACGGAATCGTTGAGAACCAAACTTACCCGAAATCGATAAGACAGATAACAGTTTGGAGGTACCGGGAAAGGAGTGATTCCGCTCAAACACTGCAGATAAACTCTACACATCGAGGATGATTTTTTTTTATCTCCCGAGTTCCCAGGAAGCTGCATCACCGATCAGCTGTTATACAATTTATATATTTTCATCAAGAAGAAAACGGAAATACTCGTTATTCATGTATGCAATCGTAACAATTCTTGTCATTATTAAAAATCAAATCTCTCAAAATCTATAATACATTACATTAAAGTTAACTGAAATTGAAAACCAATTAATAGATAAAAGTGAATTTAATTTGTTCCATATATCGTCGCGTGGTACGAAGAAAAGCCAACTTGGAAGTTACAGGCGAAGAAAAGTCAGTTTGCGTCCTCCCAGACGAAGAAAAGCCAGTTTACGCCCTCCCAGACGAAGAAAAGCCAGTTTGAATCTTCTCAGACGAAGAAAAGACAGTTTGCGCTATTCCTGCGGAGGAAAAATCCCAACTGACGGCATCTAATCAATTACTAGTTATCTAATTATCTTGACTCATCATCTTTTATTTTTGAAAATGAGACGTTCGTAGTAATATTTTGTGATTAGGGGAATGGACTTCAACGAACGAGTTCTTGTTTAAAAATTGATATATTTTAATCCAACGTTTCGAGGGTTATTTTGCCCTCCTCTTCAGGGCTTATGCTATCAAATTTTAACGCATAATAACGTCGTTAAAGTCAATCGCTATTGTAGTTGTTATACAAATATATCATCATCTTTTATCTTTTATCTTTTATCTTTTATCTTTTATCTTTTATCTTTTATCTTTTATCTTTTATCTTTTATCTTTTATCTTTTATCTTTTATCTTTTATCTTTTATCTTTTATCTTTTATCTTTTATCTTTTATCTTTTATCTTTTATCTTTTATCTTTTATCTTTTATCTTTTATCTTTTGTCGCTTGTCGTTTGTCTTTCATCTTTCATCTTTCATCTTGTATCTTGTATCTTTTATATTTTATATTTTATATTTTATATTTTATATTTTATATTTTATATTTTATATTTTATATTTTATATTTTATATTTTATCTTTTATCTTTTTTAAAAGATTTTTAATCTTTTTGGTTATCTTTTTATCTTTATATTATCTTATTATCTGAAGGTTATCTATAAGATATCAACTAAATGTTACTTTCGTTTGAGAAAAGTCAACCTGACTTTTCTTCATCTGGGAGGGCGCAAACTGGCTTTTCTTCACCTTCGACGCGTTTTTGGCTTTTCTTCGCCTGTAACTTCCAAGTTGGCTTTTTCGTACCGAGCGACGATATAGGGTGTTATATTTGCACTAATTTCTATTTAAGAACGTAGTTTGAATCACTTTCACCTATAGATCATGTAAATGACTTCTAAGAATGCAGCCAATATCAACTGAGAAATACTACAAGCAATTTAAAAGCGTTAAACTCTGTTTTCAAACACTTGGTTTATCTGTACACAGCAAGTTAAATGCCCTCCCCATCTCACAAACAAGGTAAAAAAGCTTCGCAAACTATAAAAACTCGGAAGAAGCACATATATATACCCGAGCGCGTGTCGACGTGAATTTACATCTGACAGTTGCTCAAAATTTCCCTGTTCGTTGTGCGCGCACGCGCATCTTTTAAAATTTGCCGCGTGTTTCGCTCTTCTCGCATTCTCCCCTGATGACTCTCGAGGCTCGCGCGCGTGCGCGCAGCCTCGGCCGCGAAATCAAAAAAGCCTTCGACGGAAGAGCTGCTGGTGCTGATTTATCGCTTATACCTCTACGAAACCCAATATTTATTATGCGTGCTCGCAAGGAAGGGAGCGAACGCGCGCGCGGCTCTTTCGAAGTACAGGTATATGAGCCTGTATTTTAATTATACGCGCACGTGCGCTGCTCGCCCTGTATATATACGAGAGGTGAGCCGAGCCGCGCCTCGCGGCTCACGAATTAAATTTTTCGGGCTCTTCAATTTGGAGCTTCTCATTAGGGACGATGATGCTCTCTGTAGCTTTTAGTGTGAATTATTTGGAATGAATTTGTCGATGAGTTGTGGTATATTACTTGCCAATGTTGTCAAGCTGCAGATATTTTTAAGAAATGTCCAAAGCATATTGCAAAAATGAGTTCGATAAGTGAAGATTAATTTTGGACATAAATAATTTTTTTCATTATGGTTTCAAGATTGACAAAAGTAGAATTTTTATCCAATTTAACTAAAATGCTTGTATCAACAAATCTTAATTGAAAATACTATGTTTGTAAGTAAAATCAAATGCTTAATTCATAAGCATAGCGTAAGTATGCCATACACAAACAATTTTTTCATTTTACAATAAAACAGTATCTTATAAGGCTAAAAATATATTAAGATAATTAGTGGTCACCTCAATTAATTTGTTTGCACTGCATTGAAGATACTAAGTTAGCACATAAGATAACTATTTTTTACTGAATACTTTATTTACCTTTTGATAGTTTCTTTAATTTCAACTTCTTGGCTTTGCATTCTTAGAGACATGCTTATATCTACTTCTCCTTTGTAAATTTAATTAGAATGTTCTAAAAAAATTCAATATATTGGATATTCATTGATTAGTTTTTTTTTCTCTTTATAACTTTGAATTCGTTAAATAAATGATAGAAATTAACCATTTTTGTTGGTTAACGTGTTAATCAAATGGAAGCATTTTCGACCAAAATCAATATTTAAACCTTATTAAAAGTATCGAAAATTATGATCACATGTTCAAATATTGACAATAGAATATGTTCTTATTAACGAAAATTTTCTTTAACAATGAAATAATGTTAGTGTGACGTTTTTAACTCGAAAATTAACAAATAATCAGCCAACATGTCGTTAATGTTTCTACCAGGGAAGTGTAATATAATTATTCAGTTACATTTTTTTACAGGATTTATTATTTAATTATATTACTTTAATGTGATCTTAATATAGGGTTTTGAATTGATAATTGAATCAACCATCGTGAAAGTTTGCTTATGTAATTCCGAATGAAAGAATTAAATCGGAAGGTATCGACCTCCAGAGAAGAAACTTAAAGAACACGATTTAATATATCAAGATCTCCCATAAGAATTTATTACTTTAAGCTCCACATCCATATCAAAACTAACTCTTCCAAATACGATAAAAGATAAAAAGCATAAAAGTTGATTCTTATGAAGTCACACTTGAACACTTTCTGAACGAATAAATTTCACAGTTTAAAGACTATATAAGAAGAAATACTTCGAGTTATATAAAATAAGAAGTGCACTGCTCGAAGTATTACGATAATCTACACTCTATAAAAACTTTAACCAAATGTTTAGTTTGATTTGCGTAAGTTAAAAAAAAATCTATTCAAAATTTACGTATAACAAATTGATCCTTTTTTTTTAATTTCTAAGGAGAAGCAAAATATTCTAAAACTTAGTGCAGTGCACTCTTAATTTTATTTTTTGTTAAGTGTTTTTTTTTAATATATACAATAAGTGTCTGGTTATCACAACTTCTCAGAGTTGTAATCGAATACGGCTATTTTCTGTAGATTTTTCATCATTAAATGAATTTCATTGATCAGATCATACATCTCTATGAATTAAAATATACTTCCTATGAAGATTGACCATTATATATATGGGCATATATCTAGAACTTTTGACTATAAAAAAGATCATTTTTTCAAGTAATTTATTGCCTCTATTAAAATACCGTGCTAAGCACATAAACGAGACATGGTGGCGACTCATCATTTTCAACCTAGAAAACCAGTCCGGTGAACCAAATTGGTGTGCAAGTCACGGTATCGTCTTGGGATGAACAATTTCCAAAAAAGTCCACTTTTTGACTCTCTCCAAAATTGGACCTTTTTTAGACAGTTTTTTTCATCCCCAGACGATACCGTGCCTCGCACACCAATTTGGTTTACCGGACTGGTTTTCTAGGTTGAAAATGAAGATTAGCCACCATGTCTCGTCTATGTGCGTAGCATGGTATTTTAATAGCAGCAATAAATTAATTGAAAAAATGATCTTTTTTATAGTTAAAAGTTCTAGAGATATGCCCATATATATTATGGTCAATCTTCATAGGAAGTATATTTTAATTCATAGAGATGTATGATCTGATCAATGAAATTCATTTAATTCATTTAAAATTTACAGAAAATAGTCGTATTCGATTACAATTCTGAGAAATTGTGTTAACCAGACACTTATTGTAAATATTAAAAAAAGCACTTCACAAAAAATAAATATATATATATATATATTAGTTACCACACCGCGCATTAAAAGGTTGGGTACAGTAATGGTCTAAATTATGACTTTTTTTATATTCTAAGTTAAAGATATAAAGTAATTCAGAGCAGAAAAGTAGGATGGTAGCGCTGAATGGAGGGCATTCGGCACAGCTGATTCGGAACCACGTGACTCCCCAGTCGATCTTTTGAAATATTGTTTATCTTACAGCTCTACTAGTAATTCGTATAAAAAAAGAAATATCGCACATGAAAAAAAACAGTCGTAAGAATGTTCTTATAGTTATACCAATATTATCTGTTACACCTATAAACAAAATCTTGTCTAGTTCCCTATTGATGAAGGCACAGTGATTATCACATCTATCCTATATAATATATAATAACTCCTCAATCTTGTCGTGAATTCTAGACTCATACTTGCGTTCAGAGCGATGCCGTGCCCCTTGATACAGACTCGAAACTGTCAAATTTCACTCAGAACGAACTCAAACGGTAACAGCGTAAGCTTAACTTCTATCGTTTTAATAACACATTAATTATAATGTAATTTATCAAACGAGAAAAGCACGATCTCATTAACAATTCTCGAAGTAAAATTGGTATCAATAGAACTACATACATGAAGACACCGGCACGAAGACACGGCCTCGTCCGTCCTGCTAATGGGCCACAATCGAGCATGTGTCCAGACCTCGTTCGAGACACAGAAATGTCCCCCCTTGCCGTTCCACGAGTTCTTGCGAATACGCAGCGTTATACTACAGACACGCATCGCGACTGCTCGGATGACGGCGATTTCCGCAAGGCGGGCAACACGTGTTGCTTTCGCTCGCTCGCGCAAATGAGACCGCGCGCCGCGATCGTAACTGACAGTAATTAAGGAAGCGCATTACAAAAAGCCCGCAGGGCTCCCGCGGCTGCTGGCTATTTTTAGAGAGTCAGATCGCTATTCGAAGAATATATAAAACCGTGTGTACGCGTGCGGGTGCCTATAGACTATCGCGTGCTCGTCATCTTTCGCGCAGAGAAAGAGAGCGCGAACCGATAAAGTCGAAGGAAATGTTAATTGTGGCGCATTTTTAGCGGAAATTAGATCGATAGTAAAGTCTTTGTGATGATAGAAGCTGCATAACATTTACAGGCGTTAACTAATAGATATGTACGTTGTTAATAAGGTTGATTTTATGAACAATTAATTCGCATGTATAATACTTATTCAAATAGTTGTTCCTTCTGCTCACTTTTTGTCGTTAGATAATGTAAAAATGTGGTCCTGTACTTTTACAGAGATTTTTAACGATTTCTTTTCGTATAAATTTGATTATTAAACGATAGATTATACTTTTAGTGTTAGAATCCTTTTTATGATGAAAACATCGATATTTTTTCATTAATTTCATTTTGGCCAACAAGTTTCATACATTCACATTTTTCTCAATGCAAATATTCTTGGTCCTTTTCTCTTTTAACCGTTATCACCACCTTTATCTTCACCATCAAATCGCCCATTCACACACACATATACAGCCAAAATTCAGTGCCAAATAAAAGCAGCAACAGCAGCGGCCCCGAAGCAAAGCATCCTTGAAAAAGGATCCTCAAAAGCATTGTTACGGAAGACGGAGTATAGACAGAGATTACACGGCGCGCGAGTAGAAAAATAAAGGAGCAGGAAGCGAGCGCTAAAGCAAAGGGCGCTCTCAGCCCTCGGAAAGCGTGAGTCGGGCCGCAATTCGCGCTCGCGCTCGCAACTGAAAAATCGAAAAAGCGCAGCGTTCCTCGAAACGAGGCGCCGCGCGGCGAGAGCTCGGTGCCGGGAAAGAATGGTGCTGTGGCACTACACGCCGTCCAGGTATTTATTACCTGTCTTCTCGCGCTCACAATGGGAATGATTTCACAGATTTGCGTCTACCTGGCTTGTCTTTCGCGTTCCACTTGTCCCTCGCTCCCGTGGCTGCATCCTCTTGCTTCCTCCTTGTTCTCGCTCGCTGCCTGCTTAAGGAGCCTTCACACTTTGTTGAACTCGGCAGACTCGCCTGATTTTGCCTGATAAATCCTCTGTTTATGGGGATTTGCTGCATCGTTAGCGTAACCTGATCTCGATTCTTACAAAAGTTCCACTTGTTGGAGGAATAATGGAACTAACTGGGACTTTGGAATCTGTGCATGAAAAACATATAGTTTGATAAGATGGTATGAGAGGTATTTTCAGCCACTGTACGATAAGATAAATGCCAGTTTACTTATTCAAATCTACCTTGAATACTCCATTTAAATGCCACTCTAGTGAGAGCTTCCAAATTTCTTTCTAAAACTGAAATTTTATGAGAGAAGATAAGCTTGAATTTTTAAAATTAGCTCACAATTTTACAAGTTTTAAAAGGGAATTATTAAAAATGTTTGAGAATAAAATCATTCGAATTTAAAAATTACTAATAAATTAAAAATGTAAATAGAACCCAATCTCAGAATTAATTAAAATGATTCTTTAAAAAAGTTTCCAAACTAAGGATTGAAATTCTGCAGTGTAGCCACGAAAAGGACCGAAATCGATCCGTATTTTAAAGATCCCGATCCCCTCCACACGTGACTCTCCAGGTACTTCGCAGAGGGCATTCGACAGACCCATTGAGGAGTCCCCTTAAAACATCTCGCGCATGTGTATTATATAGTCGACGCGAGAATCTCTCTTCTCTCATCCTCTTCTTATACGGGCGGCTCGAGGAGAGGAAAGAGCGAGAAAGAGCGTCGGCTCTCGTAGTCGCGCCTGAGCATTTTAAAGCGCCTCCTTCCGAGAAGAGCGCCGTTTAACGCGCCTCCGACTTTTACAATCTATACCCTCTCTCTCCCTCGCTCTTTTGTTGCTCGCCGTCTTTCCTTATATGCATAATTGTGGAGAGTCGCGCCGAAAAGGCGGGCATAACAGGTGTATCGTCGATTCTCTGCCGGCTCTTTCTCTCTCTCCTCTCTCTGCTTAATCATGCGCCGGCTCTTTCGATCTCTCGGATGCATGCGGCTGAATGGTTATATGTGTGGCTTTTGTTTTGCTTTCTCGTCGCAAGTGCAGCGTGCGCGAAAAGGAGGAAGCGAGTAATCGACACCTCGTTCGCTGACGATGATAATTACGAGAGAGTTGGCGAAAGGGAAGGAGGGGGAAAGACGAAGACTGCGGAGCTTGTTAATTGTCGTGTCGCGAGTCGTTGTTCGGGTGATTAATGCGGGATATCACTCTTTCACTGATCATCTGTTCGCGTTAAAGAGGCGCTGTGGTAATGGACAAGTTTTACGACGAGAAGAAAATTAAATGTTAAAGGAGTATATCGAGCTGGCATGGTATGTTTCAATTTAGCCAGTGAAAATTCAATACTAGAATGAATGGTTAATCATCGCTGAATCTTAAATCTACAAAGATTTTTTTCGCCAATCCAGGATGATAACGAAATCTTATAATAACTATAACATATACTTAACATTTTTGCATTAACATATTAAAAATTTTAAGAAATATCGAATAAAATATTGATCAATGCTTACATAACTACGAGAGAATCACTTTGTTGGATAAGAGAATAAGTTTATTAAAGTAGCTGAGCAGCAAACTTTTCCATTGTTTTCCAATCAATTAGCCTCCCGAAGTCATCGCTAATCAGAACAATATACTTCAAAGTATTCACACAGCCACACACACATTCGAAAGAAACTTTGCGAAATAGGACAGACCTGCGAGGGAGACGAATTACGGTAAAAGCCGAACTCGTAACGCTTTCTCCCGATCACCCGCACGGTCTACACGGCCTTCGTCACCTCGTCGCCGCCGATGAAATTTATTTGACGCCCGATCATTTGTCCTCCAAACGAGCTTTTTTCCTGCAAACCGCGGAATTGTCGACGCCGCGATATTTCATTGTTGATGACGAGCGCGTGAACGTGCAGAATATCCCGTACAGCACACAACGGGCCTCGTTACGCTTTCGTTCTCGATCAATCGCCACGGAAATCAAAAGAATTGTTGAAGGCGGTCCAGTGGTACTTATCTGGGCGGCCCTAAAGTATAAAATGACGTACTGTAATGGTAGAAAAAAACGCTCGTTATTGTTAAACTTCAATCAAACTTTCTCAGCGGAATAATAATTTTGTGAGAATTGTAAAAAAAAAGCCAATGGGCAAGAGCTTACGTCCAAATTAATAGTATCAATAAAATTTCACGCAAGAGTAAAGGGAGAAAGTTGAAATGCCATTTGTAAAATTTACTATGCATTCGCCAAAAACAGTTACTTTTGAATGAAAATTGCTGTGACTCTTTCATAATATTCTTTGATTGTCAGACAAAAGTAATTTAACAGCATTGAAAAAATAAAAAAAAAAGATCAGTAAATGGTATTTCATTTCCTTTGCTTAAGGTGATGTGAAATACCGACATAATTTTCAAACATGGATATCTCATGAAAATACCAATAGAATCATCCAAAAAAAATATCTGAATATAGTGTTTACGTGTACGGATTTAAAAAATATGAAAATTCACGGTTTCACATGGCCTTAAACCCAAATTATTCTTATGCTTCATTTTACCAGATTAGTCTTTTTAATAATTAATTTTTCACTGACTGATATATATTTTAATAGTTTTAACGGTATACATATCTCAAAACGTGAAAACTCCAAAACAAATAAAATCTGAAATTTCTTCGAAAAAAAATGCACACCCAAATTCTTCCAAAAGCATGTTCAATCACCAATCATTTCTTTTTACAACACCGTCCACCCTTGCCTCATCTCTCTCTCTCTCTCTCTCTTTCTCTTTATCTCACACTCGTGCGCTCATCGGCGACCTCGTTCACGAATTTATCGCCCCTCTCGGTCGGCGACATAGTTACGCGCATCTCTCTCTCTCTCTCTCTCTCTCTCTCTCTCTCTCTCTCTCTCTCTCTCTCTCTCCCTTGTGCATGTAGCAACAGCGGCGGCGTGCATGTGCATGCGCAAAATCCGTCGCGCACGTATAATACTTATGCACACAAGCACACACACGAAGACGTTGCACGAGGAAAGGAGAGGAGTATACCGTAGTGGGGAGGAGAAGAGGAGAGCGAGAGAGCGAGAGAGCGGTTCATTCATGATTGGGCCGCGCCGAGGCGTCAATGGAGGAGAGAGAGAGAGAGAGATTCTCGCGCGACGACGGTATTTCGCTCCCTCTCGCCCCCGCCAGACGGGAATTCCGTTGTGGGTACTACCTGCGCCAGCCTCTTTCTCCGTCTCCTCCTTTTTCTGCTTCTTCTGTTTCTTCTTCGTCTTCTTCTTCTTCTTGCTTGTCTGCGGCTGCTGCCACTGCTGCTGCTGCTGCTTCTTGCGCTGCAGCGCGCCCGCCGATTTCCTTCCTCCACGCTGAAGGATCTGCGTTCTTTGTTCGTTACGGCGTCGCGGTGCGTGCTGCATTTTTTCACTGTGATTTTTCGCTTTGTTCCATGGAGTGCGGACGCTTTGTTCGACGATTCTCGAGGGCGGATTTTAGAATGATTAATTGATGAGCTCGATAATTAGATCACGCCGGATAGAGATGTCAAACAAGTGCTTAACTACGTCTGTTGACAACAAGAGTAATTGTTTTTGTCTAATGTTGTATTTCATCTTTTATGTTATTTTTTATTGCAAATTTTCTGTATTTTTTTTTTTTTCAAAATAACATTTCTAGTTTATAAAAGTAAATAAACTTTCTAACGGATGGAATATTTAGCGACACGTGTGAACTATGTATTACAATTTACATAATACCAATAATACTTTTTACACACTGCTATGCTTCGTAAACAGTTTGTGCTAAGATAAACTTCCTCTCGGGCTGTTTGCTTAGGAGCTTTGCTGATTTGAATATGATAATTCTGTTTAAAATAACTTACTTCAGCATAAAGCAACTGTTGCGTATTTATTGATGTAATGTGGAAAAAAAATTTTCACACAGCTGTAAAATTCTTTCTTATATTTTAGGCTTTTTAAAAATTATAGGCATACACTACTATTTTCTATTTATATTTATTTATGGAAAAAGCGTTAAAGCAACTTTCACAAATTATAGATTGCAAAAATTTATCATACTAAAATAAGTTCAATATTATGAACATGAATGATTTCGATTCGCAAATTTTGTTCTTATATCAACAATCAATAATGCATTGTATAATTAATTGTTGGAAAACAATTTGTTTTGAATGGTGATAAAATAATATTAATAATTTTTTAAAATAAATCACTTTTTTCAGTGGCCAAGAAATATCGATCAAGGCGATCAAATTTTCAATAAATTCTACACGTAAACCTCGTAATGTACCCACTCACTGCTTAAAATCCCATAAATTAGTTAAATAATAGCCGAGAAGTACTTCTAACTACACGCCATAATTCAATTTCATTCATCTCCCACGCACAATGCGACGATCTTATTCTGGGACCACCCCGCGCTGGTATACTCACGGCTGCGTGCATCGCCACTGCCGCAAATCGACACACCTAATCGCGCGTAAAGTCTCGGCGCGCCGCCGCCGGATTTGCCCGACGAGGCGGAAAAAACGGAAAAGGAACAATGTGCAGCGCGAAAATTTCGAGGAAGGCAGATTTTCCTGAAGGCACGCGCGTGCGCCGGGCTTTCTTTTCTAGAATGTGCCGCGCCTCGAATTTCCCCGCATTGGGGGGCTGTGGGATCGACAAAGAAAACTTGACAGTGGTGGGGAATTTTTGGCGAGATTTAGATTTCGGTGGAACTTTGCATGTATCCGGCTTGGAGATGTTGAACCTGCGAGGTTTTGTTGGTTCTTGAGAAAGTTAGTTGGAAATCTAGCAGGTGGCCCTGCATACTATTGGTACAAAGCTAACGGAATAGAATTCGCTTCAGTTTCTTTGATTTATATTGATTATGCAATGCATTTGTTACTAGGCATTACTAGACTAATGTTACTTTCTTGTATATCTATAGGTCATCTATATCTTACATGTATTCAGTTAAGAATCTTCTTAATAGGCCAAATAATTATATGTTATACTTTAACAGCTTTTAATGAATAATCATTAAATTCCGTTAAAAATTCTTATATTTTGTAAATCACCGCATAGAAAAATCTTTCAAATAATGATAACAATAAGTTTTCACCGTTACCACGATTTACTACAGTTTTCACCAGACGAGTGAAATAATAAAACATATTAAAAATTCAAAATGTAACATATTCGCCTTCTTCTAACTTTAAAATACGTTGATCGCTAAACATACTTAGTAGGCCACATGCAAACATTATCTTTGGTTTGATATACTCTCAGCGTTATCGCAACCGGCCTTCGTCACGGTTCCGCTCCGCAATAATTACTATATATACGTTTCCCATCCAGAGATTACACAGATCATCGCACACGCTATCCCCCTGCACACATGCAAATTCCGCGCACGGAAATTCCGCGGTCTATAGAGAAAAAATCACGGCGAGAGGTCGGCTTGCAGAGGGGGAGATTCTCGGCCAAAACATGCTTTCGCAAGTGACGTCACACATCCGGCGGCTCATTTTTCGCGGTCCCTGTGCAGCGCCCGAGAACGCCTGCATTTTATATCGCTGCATTCGAAGGCTATTCTGTCGCACACTCTTCAAATTATAATTTTTCCCATCATTTCATTTCCTTCTTGTGCAAGACTGAATTAGGTAGTTTACTGCTACTTTCATGCATCAATTTATCTTACTTTTTTCTCTAAATTGCTCACTTAAAAATTTAGGATACATACATATTCTATAAATTATATAATTTGATTTTATATGAATTATGTAGTCTTGTGATTTGTATTTTCAAAATGCTTATGTCTGAGAATTATTAAGATGCATAACAGGAAAATATTTTCAAAATAACAAGTGGCGTATTAAACAATTATTTTTAGAATATATGCACTGAGAAAAATGTTGTAGTAAATTTTATTATAACTGTAATAAAAATTACTATAAAGTATAGGAAGGGTGAGACAAATACACTTTATGCTGCATTTTTATTATAATTGTATGAATAATTACAAAATTTCTTGTAATTTTTATGACAATTGTTGATTAGAAAGTATTACGAAATAAAAGAAAAATTGCTATACACATAGCAAAAGCTGTGATATAATAAAATTTAAAATATATGCTTTTAATTTTTATTAAAATAGAATATAAATTTTATTTTGTAGCGTTTAAATTTTATTTTGTAGCGTATAAATTTTATTTTGTAGCGTATTAAAAATTACTATAAACATAGTAAAAAGTGCCACATTCAAAAATTGCTACAGGCCATAAGAAAGTTTGCTATCCAACATAGTAAAAATTGCTACAACATTAGTACTTTCTGCGCAGATCAAGGCGCCCACGTGTCTGATTGAGGTTATGTTTCTACGGGAATTTCACTTTGTCTTGCTTTTAAGTTTACAAAACATTCAAAACCTTACTTCAATTATTTTATTTTTATATTATGCACATTAATGATAAGTTTCTTTGTGTTATCAAAGTTATTTATTGTCATTATTTAATATTATCTGAAATTTTCTTGAAATCGATGGTTTGACATGTACAAGTTCCAAAATTTTACACTCAAGAATCCTATTTGGGTAAGTGGTTAGCGCGTCCGATTGCCGCGGTGAAGGTTGCAGGTTCGATCCCAACGCTCGTAAAAAAAATATTTTTATTTCTCATTTTAATTTATTTTCACATTAAATATTGTATGATTAGAGTCTGAAAACAGGAAGAACGAAAAAAAATTTAATTTTTTGAAATTTAAGGTCATTCATAAAAATTACTATGTTGCATAGCAAAAATTGTTATAATTTCGATTTGTCCCTCCGTTCCTACAAAATATAGTAATTTTTCTTATGTTTATAATAAATTTTACTACGACATTTCTCTCAGTGTGGGTAACTATCTCAACTGTACAGCTCAAAATTTTCATATTGCTCAAAATTTTTTTACTCATTCCAAATTAGCCCCCAAACACAAATATACAGTTTTAGAGCAAAATATGCAATCGTTCGTTAAAATTTTGAATTTTTTTGTAAATCTGAAATTTTTATGATTTTTTAACTCAAAAATTTGAAACTTTTTGTATAGCATATTAAATGGAAAAATGTTTGAAAATTGTAAGTAAAATTGATCAGAATTTTTGCAGATCGATGCCAATTTTTTTACTAATTTATACTTGACAGAACACCATTCAAAATATGCTTAAGTCGAATGCGACAGTATCAATATCCCTCACCAAAGGATAAAAGATTTGTAAAAAATGTTACCTTTAAAATGCAACCTTGATGAAGATGGAAATAGGTCACTGAAAAAAGTTACGAGCAATTAAAACTGTCAAAACAGTGAAAAAGCAATATTTTCACTGTTTTTACAGTGATCTATTTCCATCTTCATCAAGGTCGCATTTTAAAGGTAACATTTTTTACAAATCTTTTATCCTTTGGTGAGGGATATTGATACTGTCGCATTCGCCTTAAGCATATTTTGAATGGTGTTCTGTCAAGTATAAATTAGCAAAATAATTGGCATCGATCTGCAAAAATTCTGATCGATTCTACTTACAATTTGCAAACTTATTCCTATTTCATATGCTATACAAAAAGTTTCAAATTTTTGAGTTAAAAAATCATAAAAATTTAAGATTTACGAAAAAATTCAAAATTTTCAAATTTTCAATTAATTATAACTTTAGAACGATTGCATATTTTGCTCTAAAACTTTATATTTGTATTTGGGGTATATTTGTATATGAGCAGAAAAATAGTATAAACACCTTGGGCAGTAAAAAAGAAAGCCTCAGATCACATGTTTGTCAACCTCGGCTTCGCCTCGGCCAACAATTACATGTGATCTGAGACATTTCTTATTTTACTGGCCTAGGTATGTAATATACTATTTGAGCAATTTTAAAATTTTGAGCTCAACAGTTGACACGAAGTTACCCATATGTACAGTAGTAATTGTAGTTTTAAGTATATAAGAGCAATATTTAATATATGTAATAATTATAATCTCATTCATTACTTCAAAGTATCCGTCATAGTGAGGGAAATTATTCACTCACTATTCTTCATTTTACTTCACTTGAAGTGCAAAGTCATGTCTTACCATTCTTGGGTTTTTCCACTTAAACCATATTTTTCAATTTACTTCAAAGTTTTCCTACTAATAAAGTGCGCATTCCATATTTTCTTGAAAGTATTCATTTTAATATAATTATCTGCCAATAATTTATGTGATTGCTTCAATTAATAAAGTTAAATAGATTTATCATTATTTATTGAACTTAATTATACGTTACAAACTTCTCACTAAAGCAATCAAGCCTTAAAATCTGTTTCCAACTTAACTTAGCTATAATATTTAAATACGTTAATGCTTTAACAATAACAATTAGAGTTAAAACTGAAAGCCATCTTCCAAAAATAAACACACAAATAAAAAGTGAAAAGAGAGCAAAAACTACTTCAGCATGGAAGGCTTAATAGCTGACGTAATAACCCGTGAAATCCGTAGTTACACGTCGGAACAGAGCTACACGCGTAATGGTGGAATGGGAGGTCAAAGCGTGGAAAGAGCGACTTCAAGGTGAGAAAAGCGCACGTTTTCTGCACTGCACCAGCGCGTGAAGCATAAAGCACCCCAGCACGCACTCAATAAGTGCCGGAGGCTATCATGTGCGTCAATTCACTTTTTCTTGCTAATTCTTTCTGCGCGCTTTATACCTTTTTAACGCACCATTTATTTCGCTAGATAAGCTGTTTTGTCGGGACTGTGTATGTGTTGCAGTACCTATTTGTATTTCGTTTTCATTTTCTTTCTTATTAACGGTGATCATTTTATTACGTATATCATAAAATTGTGAGAAAAGAGGGATAAATATTAGAAATTTGCTTTTTACTGTAAATCAATTGTATGGTTTAGGAAATCAATGATTTCCAATAAATTTAAAATATTCCGAAATTATATATTGTTTATTACTTTTAAGAATTTGTCATCTTGTTACGAAAATTTTGTACATCAGTTTTATCACAAATACGAAAAGTATAACTAATACAAAGGACTACTCTCTCTCTCTCTCTCTCTCTATCTCTCTCTCTACTCTCTCTTCTCTCTCTCTCTCTCTCTCTCTCTCTCTCTCTCTCTCTCTCTCTCTCTCTCTCTCTCTCTCTCTCTCTCTCTCTCTCTCTCTCTCTCTCTCTCTCTCTCTCTCTCTCTCTCTCTCTCTCTCTCTCTCTCTCTCTCTCTCTCTCTCTCTCTCTCTCTCTCTCTCTCTCTCTCTCTCTCTCTCTCTCTCTCTCTCTCTCTCTCTCTCTCTCTCTCTCTCTCTCTCTCTCTCTCTCTCTCTCTCTCTCTCTCTCTCTCTCTCTGACTCTAAGGAATCCAGAGCTGGCGAACGTCTCCTCTGCGTTCCCCGCCTCCATCTGCCTTTCTCTCTCTGTCTCGTCTCTTCCTTCGCGCGCCTTCTCATGGACCCCCAGCTCGAATTTTTGGAGCCCGCCAAAACAAGTGCGGTACCGAGGGTCTTAGTGCGCATGCGCAGAATATTTGCGCGCGCTAAATTCCCCATCGTGTACAAAGAGTCGCTGTACTCGCCAGACTTACTATAGAAAGAAACGATGTTGCATAAAATCTGTGAATTAATTTATATATAGTTTAAATTTGATAAACAGTGAATTTATCATTTAAAGGTTGACGCCTGCATGTTATAATTCTATAAAAATAAATTAAATAGTATCCAAAAATAATTAAGTATTTTTGCCTATAGGCAAAAATTATTAGTATACTAAACTCGAGACTGATAGAAAATCTTACAAATCACTTTATAGTTTAAACATTTTTATAATAATCTTACATCCACTTAAAAAACTTGTTAAGCTGTTAACAATGTTAACTTAATGCCTACGTATTTAAAAGCACTCCAGAAAGGATTAAGCATCTATCTGATTGTTTGTTTTAATTAAACAAAAGTAAAAGATACTGATATTTAATATATTAATGTTTTAGAAAACATCAAACCAAACCCTAACTCGATGCATTAAAATACACAATTGGTAATCGTAATCCCAATCGATCCTTCCTATATACTTGGCACTACTTTATATAAGAAATTTCATTCAGAGAACTGTTCTTATTCGAACAGCTATATGCTTCATTATCCACTATCACCTACACGGAGAAAAATGTTCTATTAAAAATTACTATATTTTATTGTAACCGGGGGACAGACTTGAATTCTTAAAAAAATTACTATGTTTTCTAGCAAAAATTGCTATGTTTCTAGTAACTTTTACTACATTTATAGCAATTTTTGCTATAAAACATAGTAATTTTTTTAAGAATTCAAGTCTGTCCCCTGGTTACAATAAAACATAGTAATTTTTAATAGAACATTTTTCTCACCATCTTAATCGCTTCAGCCAAGAGGCACAAGCTGTTCCGAGTGCAGTGCAAACTCGTTCTAAAAAAAAACCTTCCGTTGCTGCGCCCGACTGCTCTCGCGCGAATGTACACATGGCACGCGCAGGTCGTGACGATAAGCAGCCCGACGCGGCGCAAATACACATCGCGCGTGCAATGGTATTGCGAAGAGAGATACATCGATTACCGGTCGGCCGGCGCGATATCGGCGGTCGAAGCGATATAGAGAGTCTATACTCTGCGCTTTTCTATACAGAAGTCGGACAGGTGTTATCGCGTTTCTCATGTAGATCAAACAGCTGCTCTGTCTGTATAAGGTAGTACGTGCACCCGCATCGAAGAAGGGCCTGTGGCTTTTTCCAGTTTCCGTTTGTGCAATTGAGTATGGTTTATTTTCAGATGTAGATGCTTATGTATTCTTAATTGGGATTTTAAAATGATGAGTTCCGGGAATATCTCGGACATAATATGATGATCAGTGCTGTTATCAAGAATGTTGTGTTGATTCTTTAATAATAAAACATTTTGTCTTTTATTTTAAATTTATACTACTTCATTGTAAACAATTCACACATTGCACATCACAGATAGGTAAATATTATATATTTGTAAATTATACAAGCACATGTGATTGAAAGATATTCTAAAAATAAACAATTTACAATAATTTACAGTGTAAATTTATCGGTTATAACTCACAAATTATTACAAAATATAATCAGTCTTTGATCAATGTTATACAATATTCAACCAATATTTATCAACGATTTATCGCTTTCTTGAGTAAATAAATAAACTAACAAAATGCTTGAATTAGAAGTCATCAAATAGCCGACGATTTCGGATAATTTTGATTCATATGAAATTAAATAAAGCTATTCTATTAAGTATCTAACAAACCTATTAAAGTTTTAAAGTTACACAACAATCGAGGGCCTGGAAACAAAAAGGTAACATGGCCCATTCAGTTAACACACGATATGTCCCCTTTCTGTTTCCAGGCCCTCAATTATCTGTATACAAATATCAATTTTTGATACTATTTATTTTTATTTATAGGCCTTACTCATACAAAAAAAATGCGAAAAAGTACTAAAAGATATGTAGAACAACAGTTAAATGATTCGATACTTAATGATTCGTACAAAAATAATAAAAGCGTAAACATTAAAGTAATAGATAGAACTTTTCTCGAAAAATTACAATTTGAAAAATTTAGAATATCAGGATAAAAACAGATAAATTAGAAAACCTAAGTATCGCTATAAAAAGAAGAAAACCAAGTTTTAAACAAAGAAATGTTTTTCTCAAATAAGCAAATAAATACAAAATCGGGTTAATGGATCTCAAGATCTTTCCGTACACACAAATACGCGCACACACACACATCCATACGTATATTTTCTAAACATGGTATATTTCGGTTTCAAATATGGTACAAAGCATTTCTATCATGTTTTTGCGAAAACAAATTTTTTACTAGCACAAAACTCGCGGAGGAGGAAATATTTTTATATGACTACTAAATCCGATAGGTGAACCTTACTTGTTGATAATACATAAAAACAACAAAGAATATAGAATGGAATGTATGAAATAAGAATTCTATATTTTCATTTTTCAATATCGCAAATATTTTCAATATCGCAAAACACAGCGGCGTATCACAGTAAGAATTATTTTCGTGTATACCTACATAATAAATATTATAATTAATTGCTAAACACAACTTCCTTCCGAGTGCATTACAAAAATGAATTTCTAGTCAGCTCTACCATTCATCTAAGCACACCATCATCCCTAGCCCCGAGCAATTAGCAAAACGGCCCACAAACATCCCACATCTCCAGCGCACGCATTCCCAGAGCCCATACTATATACATACGCGTCTCTCGGCGCATCCTTATTCGCGCTTGCATTTTCGGGCGGACCCGCGCGTGGGTGTGGGAGCGAGACCCGGGGAGCTGTATCTCTCCCCGCGCGCGCCCGGCCATAAGTCAGCCGCCGGCTCACGAAGAGAACGGGAGAGAGATAGGGGCGCTCTGCGCGCAGCGCGACAAAGAGGCGCGCGCGCGCGACCCGATGTAAATCGATCTGCCCGGTGTGTGCGTGTGTGTACGAGGAGGGAGTTGGGACAAGAGAAAGAGAGGAGTACGCCGCCGAAGAATAATTTCGCGTGTAATGCGCCGGCGCAGTAGTGAGCTGGAATCTCTCGACGGG
The DNA here is from genome assembly GCA_036365515.1 of Torymus aiolomorphi. NCBI lineage: Eukaryota > Metazoa > Arthropoda > Insecta > Hymenoptera > Torymidae > Torymus > Torymus aiolomorphi. The sequence goes on from CM070875.1 coordinate 37,956,849, forward strand.
AGAAAAAGGAGGCCGCGTGGGATGGCTGAGATGAGCGATTTCGGTGGGTCCTGAAAGTTCTTCGGAATTTAGTGCTGATTTAGAACAAATCTTCAAGATAGTTAAGTTTTATCTTATTTGCTTGGGTGATTTCTAGAAGAAAAATATTGATTGCTTTTATCAGAATTTTTTATTTTTAAAGACCGTAACTGAGTAGTATTGATAGATTTATTTATACTAACATCGTTCATAAATAATTCACCATATAATTACTATTTTCATATCCGTAAAGTTAAAAACATTGTTTCTTGTTAATTTCTATCGGAATTCAAAAAGTATGCCACTTGAACGGGACATTTTCGCGTCAACCGTTTAATCATTGAAAGTCTATATTTATATATTCTTATCTGTCACAAACTAGATTTAGGCAGATACCTAAACTAATTGCAAGACTGCATTTTCACATGTCAATGAGTGAGTCAAAACGCAGGCCAGTAATGGAAAGAAAATGATGTTTTGATACCGATACGTGGTGAGAGTCTATTGTTTAAGTTTAGAAATTTACATTTTCCTAACGCCTGAGCATGCCGAGTACTCCTCATTAGGGTCAACTTGATATTCGAACCCATTGTCAATCTTAATGACGGAAAAGTATCTATTAACAGGGGAAAATAGCACTTTTCAGTTAACATTATTTATTATATAAATATAAATAATCGGTGTAATGAAATTTATACTTGAAAAAAATTTGCCGAAGATAATTTTAGTAATTATACAAAAATAGAATAATAAATTGCCGTAGAGGAAAAAACGATTCACTTTCAAGCCACCTCAATGAAATTTCACCTGCAGCAATCACGCGCTCACTCTTTAAAAGCGACGCATTCGACGCAGGATGCGGTAATCTCGCCTCCACACCTTGAATGAAAATCCCGGCCCGACGAGAGCGAAAGGAAGAGAAAGAAGCACGTCGAGCCGCATAACCGCGTCTCTGGTAGAAAAAAAAAACAATGGACTTTACGCGGCGCGCAAGTATAGCAAATTTTCGCCATCAGCTCGTTGTTTCCAGCGTCGCGCTCGATCAGTCTTCCTCCTCGCCGTGCCTATCCTTTTTTCGCCTACTGTTAGGCTCCCGAAGGTAAGGCGATACTTTATTGGCACTTTGTTCCGCGGGCTCCCAAGGCTACCGGGGGGCACTTGCTTCGCGCAGCAGCGCTTTAAAGGCCGCGCGCGACGTCGCCTCGGATTATGTGGATTCCGCGGTTTCTTCTTCATTAATTAACCGTTCTCGGGCCCTCGTTTCGTTGTCTCAGGTTAGAATCTAGATTCCGACCGGCCCCGCGGTAACTTAGAATCTTTTAAAGAGTCGATGAAAATGGATCTCCGCTGTTTTAAATCTTCCCCCCATGCGGTAGTCCGCAAGATTCTAACAATAATTTAAACATTTCATTCTAACAATAATCTATTCATTTGAAAATGTATATTCAAATCAGTTCTTTAAATATAGAAAAAGGAAGTTTTAGAAGCAGGGAAACCTAGACCACTTCCTAATCTATATACATTAATAAAAGTTTGCAGGCCTTTTATCTTACCGCAGTTAACGCGGTAATATTTTTCGTGATAAGCCGGCTCTTCTGAAACAGTGTTTCGAACCCGACCGTTCTAATAAATTCACGTTACCCAAGGTCGGGAGTGCCCGGCGCGTAACAATTTTCAAAGTGACAATCAATCACGCGATACTTCCACGGCTTATTCATCATCCGATCCAATATACTAGCTGGGACGCAAAAAAAACGTCTGAATTACCATTTTTTGCCTCGTGCAACATTATTACCTTATACCTACCTGTATCGCGAAAGAGCGAGGCCTAATACGCGGCGGCGCCGCGGCTCGTTTTGTTCGGCGTCTCGCGAAGGAGCGAAAAGACGAGGCGCGGCGGCGGTAGCGGCGAAGAAAAAAGGAGAAAAGGCGAGTTCTAGGAAGCTCGCCGCCGTTGCGCTCGCACGAAGAGAGAACCTAAAATGTTATTCGAGAGTGGAAAAAGAGGAAGAGAGAGAGAGAGAGAGAGAGAGAGAGAGAGAGAGAGACGGCTAGAACGAGAGAGAGAAGGAGTGATAGAGATAAAGAGAAACGGGGAAAAAATAAGAGCGTTGGGAGCGCGCGAGAGGATGAATGAAGACGAGGAGAGTGAGAGAAAAAAAAGAGAGACGGAGAGACAGAAAATGACAAAGAAAAACATTATAAGGGAGGGAGGGAATTAGAGAGATGGAATGAATGAACGCCGCGAGAATGATAAAAGGGGAAACGAAATAAATTTGAGGAAATAAGAGATGCGCGCGGACGTAAGAAAAACAACGTGAGAAGTAAATAAAGTGTTCAGAGATACTTATCAGAATTATATTCAGAAATTATACTTTTTTGTTCGTTACTTTTTCAGTTAGTCTTGTTAGCATTATCATCCTAAGAATGTGCTGATACTTCAACATTAATTAACATGCTATTATACACTCTTTTTATCGATTTAATCGATTGATCTAATTTTTATTTATTTAGACCAAAGTACAAATATTAGTAAATAATATTTTGATTGCAGAATGAAACTTTTTATGGATATTCTTTCAGATTGCTCTTAATTTCGATATTCTAAATTACGAAAATCATATTTTCGAATGTAACAGTTCACATATTGTCCAAAACATCGAATTTCATCAATACGATCTCAAAGCAAATATAACCTGTTTCTAATGATTTATTTGAAAATGTCTATATTGTAACCCTGTTAAAATTCTATTAATGAAATTCGATGTTTTGGACAGTAGGTGAAGTGTTACATTCGTAAATATGATTTTCGTAATTTAGAATTTCGAAATTAAGAACAATCTGCATTATCATATGTCGAACTGAAAAACGTCTAGAGTTGACTTCAATTTTATAGTGAATCGTCGAAACTCTGGACCCTCCCCGATTATTATTATTATTATATCGATATGTTCTGATTTAAGACACCCATACGAATTTTTTATTTGTTTTAAAAAGACAAGTTTAGTTGATAATAATAAATATATAATTGAAATATCACTGCAGTTATTTAAAAAATTGCGAAATACTGATCGCAAACCAGTAGTATTTATGCAGAATCTACATACCTGCTTCCCCAAAGCGATAACAAAAATACTGGTACGATCTAAATGTGCAGTAACGTGTCTAACGCTATATACATAGATAACGAAAATTTTTATAATATTTTTTTACATATACATACAGAGTAAATTAGTGAAGTAATTATGTAACAGACAACAAATATCTGCGGTATCCTAAAGAGTGGATCCAATTTACTCAAATGTATCATTCTTTTTATATGAACCTGCTGTATTGGAAAACTATTTTACACGATTTTAAATCAGAACGATACAATAAACAAACCAATTTTGAAACACATATGAAATTTCTTCGTATATGCTTTCAGAAAAATCTTCCTCGCTTAAATACAGCCAATTTAGTAAATCTACGAATCCCACTAATACGCCTGTTTTCTCTAATAAAAAGACAACAACGCTGTCGAAAGATGTAAACTTTTAAGACACACATGATTTACGACGATTAGGTCAAATTCCCCGCAACTTCTAATTTTATCATCAGACCGATACTCGCCGCTCGGAACCCCACCACGACCACTTATCACTCAGCACCGTCACTTTTACATTCATTCGCAGCGCTCCGTATGAGTCAGGGAGAAAACTAGTTTTCCAACCAAACGTCGCTCGCACCTGCTCTGCCCACACTAGTCGAGCATCATCCGAATTATAATATTACACGTATACACATGTGTAAAAATATCGCCGAAATTCTGCGCAGCTAGTGTACACGAAAAGCCAGGTAAAGGCCGGACCCGGGTCCGCCCGGGGCGAGAGCGAGCCCGCCAAACGAGATGCCACGTACAGGCGGCCCTTTAACTCTTATAATTCTATGCGGGCCGGCCGGCGCGTTCAAGGCCTAGGAGGCCCGCGAGCCGCGACATCACAAAAACCTCCACGTGCGTGTGATGCCTGCGTGTATGGGTCTGGGCAATGGGCTTTGCCGGCGAAGATTGGGCCGCTGCCCGGCGAAGGTCGCGAAAGAGGCGCCGGGCCTCGTGCGCTGTGTCCAAGAGAGGGAGAGAAGCGATTCGCCATTATCGGCGTTCACGCGTATAGAGGATAGAGATGGAGATTAGCTTTGCACGAGAAGGAGGGGACTTCTCAGAGGGTTCGGAATTTTTGCGAGGCTGGAATTTTGTGCTGCATGTAAAAGAGCGCGCGAACATTTTTAGGGGAAAGTTGTAGTTTGGTTTTATTTTTCGCTTGGAATGTTTAATTTCGCTTCTGCTATCGTTAATTCTGTTATCATATCTAAGTCAAAGTGAAAGCGACTGGTTAAACTAAACTAATTTTTAAATATTCTAATTGAAAACAATTTTTTATAACAAAAATAGAAACTTTATTTTTGGACACATCGAACACTCAATCTGACACGAAAAGTATTCCCGCTGAAAATTACAACGCTGGACATTTGATTAACAAGATGTATAAATACCATTATTATGTCTTTACAGTTCGTTAATAGTTCCTGTTTTTGCCAACGATATATATTTATAGAATTAAAATGAAACTGTCGTTAATTTTAGCACACGGCAAAAAAATGAATCACTCGGATTGTTCTTTTGTTTTACGATTGTAATGACTACTTCCTTAACGGTTTCTTGAATCCAAACTATATAATTAAATAAGATTCAAAGGCTCGATTGTGTAAAAAAACAGACTCCGTCAGTTGAAACAGACTGTTTATGTAGGAAAATTTACGAAAATAATAATAAATTCAGATTTACTTTTACAATTAAGTTTATAATATTTTTTATGAAATAAATTGTTAATTTCTAACTTGTTTTGTAGAAAGCAAAGAAGCGTATAATTATCGTACTTCACACAAGCGTGCATCTATCAACGCCTCCGCAAGACTAGAAACCTTCACAATATTAAATGACCCAATCACCTAGTCTCACCTTCCCGTATTAGTTCCCTCTTATCAACCGAGACACACCGCGAAAACCAACAGCGAGTCCATAACGATAGCCACAATTCATAACACATAACTCTGCAGGATAATTTTTAATTGCGATAGCCGCGGAAGCGGGACAACCCGGCGCCAGGCATATTATCGTCTCGTGGCTTCACTATTAAGTACCTACATACATATATACGCACTTTTCCGCGCGACCACACGTCGCGCGACGCGTCATAACTCATCGCGCGCATACATGCGTGTGCAGGTCGACGTGCGTATGTGTGTGCAGGTTTAATTGCGAAATCGTGATGACTGCTTGTGAAACGAGATAGTATGGCCGTGAGCAAGTTTTCGCATGCACTTGCGGATATGCAGAGGAACAGCTGATATATTTTTCCGTGCATATATAGGTGATTTTTTCATATTACGTTGTATGAGAAAAGCGGTCTAATGGTAAATTTTATATTGGCGTAAATAGGTCTTCGAATTAAATGTGCTCTTATATGCCTGAAGAGCTACCTGCACTCCTTTAACTGACATAGTCTATATATTATATATGTTGAATTAACATAATTATAGTTGATAACAAGTAAAAGAATGTAAATTTTTGGGTTTACATATTTTTCTCAATTCAATTATTTTAAAATTAACGCTAATTTGCCAAATCACGAAAGCTTGTTAAAAATTTCGCGAATACAATAAAAATAAGAAAAATTCCAGTATTACGTATAGTAAGTAAAACTTGATCCTCGAGGAATTTACTCATGTTAAAAATATTTGACCCTGGCCTTTGAATCACATGCTGTCAAATGTAATACAGCAGTACGAGATTAAATTACGCTTTAGTACTGCATGCATCATACAGACATTCAATCAGTAAATATTACTTAATAATTTGTGCTGTAGACACCTTGGAATGCACTGATTAAAACCTCGATATTGAATGAAGAAAATTTATTGTAGACCATATTTCATCGACAAATAATTATCAAAGTAAACAATAATATTCTCAATCTTTAAATTTTCAAAACTGATCATAAGACGCAGTTTCGCATTGTAAGTTTCAAGCAAATTAAAAAAAAAATCTCTTTTAAAAAAATATTAATTCGATCTGGATGTTATTCATTCGTTTATATGATTCAATTTTCCGTATAAGATAGCGATCATTTTTATATTAATTAATTGCCGATAAAAAACGTTTCGTTGATATTAAAAAAAAAGGAATATCAAAGCACCGACATCAAAAGCCTTAATCACAGGTTAATATCTGACAGATTTCGGCAAGTTTTCGCGAATGACGTTGATGTGCGCATCGCCCAAGAATCTCGCGCACTGGCTTTAATCTCTCCCGCCGTATATATATATACGCGCGCGTGTGGACCCTTTCGATGCGCACGCGGTGGCTGCCGGCTAAATGGAATCTACCTAGTTTGACGAGCTCATTATGCATGCGATACAGCTCGTTGTGTACGCTAATTAGATGTGAGGTTACGCCGCTGCGGGCACGGTGAATTTTCGGGTATAATTTTAGAAAAACCAAAGCCCATGGAATTTCGCCGCCGTCGGTGATGCCGAGTGTCGACTTTCGTTTTTCAAAAGCTAGGAGGTAGTTTGGAGTTGCGGTTAGAGCTGGAAAGTTTTGAAATTTGCTCGCTCTTGTACAGGCGAGTGTGTGTTAGCGCTGAATTTTAGCTCTCGCGTGACTGCTCGCACTCGTTCTGGTAATACATACGAGTTTAATTGGAAAATCTACATTTTTACGAATTAAGACAGGGATTTAAATGCTCGGAAGTAATAAACGTACACCCAGTGGACAGTGATTCGCGTGGAACGTGCCTCCTCAGTTTTAAAATGCTAGAATCCCATTGGACAATTCCAATCTAAGGTTAATGGTTACACCCGAATTGGCTAATGGGATTGTATAGGATTTTGAAATTGAGGGGGCATGTTCCACGCGAATCAATGTCCACTGGGTGTACACCTGTTTTACCGGATTCACAAGTTTTTCATGGATATTTTTTCTATACTTGAAATGGATGTATCAGAAATTGTTGTGATTCTTATTTGCATAACAGTTCCCTGGTGGAAATTCAAAACATTTTATAACTAATAACTGACCATTTATATTAGAAACTTGCTATAAAATAAGAATTTCTCTTGCCCAGTTCCTAGCTCCCGATGAAACGCCTTTTCTCTTATTATTTGGCCATTTAATAGATTGAAAAATAGAATGAGTTTTTCGAAGACAAGCACAAGCTTGTTCTTGAGTATTTTCAATGTATTAAAGTGATGTCGGAGCCACGCTGATTGGTTGAGATTTTCCTAACCTCAAAAATAAAATATCATAAATAAAAAAAAAAATATATAATCATAAAGCACAAAAATGCGGTGATCGCGTGTTCTTTTTATAATAAGGAATGTTTATAAACGTTATTCAGCATTTAATAATTTTTAGTTGAGACAAACAATGGGAAATACGACGCGAGATGAGGATGCCGTTTCACATAGAAAATTGTAAAATGACAGTCACTTTTACGTAATTCCACGCGTCAATTTTAAGAATATTGCATTATATAAATTATTGAACATTTTGATTATTGAAAATGCTGTGAGCCGGCATTCTTTACACGATAACAAATCGTTAGCAACTTAATTTTCAATATCACGAAGTAAATTTCGCGTGAACAATGGGAAATACGGCTCGAGGTGGAGGTCACCATCGGTAAAGTTCGCTCCTACATCCCCTTAAAACTGATCAGTTTTTTTAGTCTGGAAATGGTTAGGAGAAGGATTGCTGTTATCACAAGGAGTGAGAGAGACAGAATTACACAGAGAAATAAAAGTTTTACTAAATTATTAATAGAATCAGTACAACAAATGATTTATTAGTTAATGTTATTTATTTATATTTTGGTAAGCCATCCAATGCACTTTAATGCTCTTTCACCAAAGATAAAATTAGTAAGTAAATCAAATACGAATATTTTGTCGTTACGTCAATCTAAGAAATAGGCAAATAATGGTCGAAAAATCGTTTCATCGTAGCTATTAATTAGCCAGTTTTTCTAGCTATTTTCTAACTTCTTGGCCATTTCATATAGATGAATTTCTACCCAGGTTTAATTGTTTAAGATGATTCTTTTATGAAACCATAAATTTTACACTTTCTTCATAACATTTTAGACTTACACGTGCAATTTGGTGGTTAGTTGCTGATAAAATAAAGAAAAAAACTCACTTCAAACTTAGCAGTTTATCTATTACTTTATACAGTGTGTAAAAAAGTATACTCTCACTGAGCAATATAGTGTAATAACTGAAATATCCAGAAATCTTTTACCGGTACGAATATTAACACATAAATTCTTTCATATACGTAGATTTCAAATATGTCAGAAAACAGTCACTTTGCCGACAGTTTTAAAAATATTTTTTACCATGTATCTGCGATTTTAGTGAAAAATTAATTCTCAGGATATTTATTCTTTATACAACAAAATAGTATAAACTGTTGTTGTTTTGACTAATTTCATCATGAAAGAATCACCTCAATACTCTCTATATTAATGATTGTTATCTTTCGTTAATTTGCAAAACCCTCATTTCTCATAAAATAGTTAACATAGAGTTAACTGCTATTAGGTGCCTTCAATTACTGCTACCTTAAGCAGGTGTTATAATCAAGGAAAAGTATCCCAAAGCTCACATATAAAGACACTTGTAACAGAGGTAATTGCGGACAAATTAAAATGTCTCAGTGGTTATTACTGCTATTAAAATAAATGATACAAGTCACCACGTAAACGTGAATTAGTAAATGCTTTTCATAAAGAAATTTAAAGTCTTAATTAAATTTCGCTAAAACTTTAGCCTTAAGTAAAATTCTTAATTTGATCATACACCTATAGTAAAATCTATTTATATTACGAAGGTAATATTTGTTTCCTCGTCGTTTCACATACGAGGAAAGTATCTTATGCAATATAATTTTAATAACGAAGGCGTCAAGTACACGAACCACGTTAATATAGTACTCCAAAACGAATCGAACAGTGAATAAAGTAAAAATTCTCAAATAAATCTCTGAAATCGATTTTATGAAGACATCGCCATTCCCAACTCACTCAACAAAATTCCAAATTCCATTTTTTCTACAACCAAAATTCCCTCCCCCACTAGCTCTCTCATCAACAGACTCGATGTCATTCCTCCCGCGGACATCTTTTTTCCGCGAACAGTCGCCTTCTACATTTGGCTCCAGAAAGGCCCCACCGCCGCCGCCGCCCAGGCAGCTCAACGCCCGCCATCAATCAGTCCTGCTTTCTTTCTCTCTCTTTCTCTCTCTCTCGAACAATTAATCGGAAGCTCGCGCCCAGGCGAAAAAAGGCCCACCGATCGCCCGTCAAACTTCTTCGTCGTGCGCGGGCCGAAGGAAAACTCGCGCAAGACTTCTCGGTATCGAAGCCGAAGCGCCCGCGATCGGAATGTTGTCCTCGATATTCTCTTTTTTCGCGTCTATCTCGGATTCCTCGCCCGATAATAATTGCCGCGGCGGGAGCCTATGCGAGAGGCGCTTTTTGTCGCGGGTGTAGAATGCGCCGGCCGAAAACAGATGCTGCGCTCTCGTATATTTTGCCGATCAATGCGCGCGCGAGCGGATGTTATACGCGCGGTAATTACGCGGAGATGAGGTAAGGAATCGAAGAGCAGGGCTGCGGCAGGAATTACGCAACCGCGCTCGAGGGACGAAAGACAGAGAAATGCCTGTGCGAGACGTCCTGTTCGTTCGTTATCTTACTTAATGTTTACAGCGATTCGTAAATATCTCATCGCGAAGGTTAATTTACATAAATTTTATTAATTTTATCACGAGATATATATTTACATAACACTTAATCGCAGAGAGTGAATATACTTTCAAATCAAATCAATCAATTAGTTATTAATTTGAGTGCATTTTTCAGTTAATAACAAACGATCTTTCATAATTATGTCCGCTCGTTTATTTTTACCATTCGCTTTTATAAATAAACGATTATAAATTACCTAATCGCGTTACGCGCTAACAATGTAATATAGCGAGAGAGAAAGAGGGAGAGAAAGAGAAAGAGAAAAAAGACTCAGATACGCGATATCGCACGAGCCATAAAAACGTTGGCGAACCTCGCGACTTTCATCTCGACGAATTCCTGCCACACTCGTTCCTATGCTTTCCCACGAATCGTCAAAATGAAAACACGATTTAAAAAAGTCACCGAAAAAAAAAGAATCGCCTTATCCTTCAATCCGGCCGATCCCTCCTGTTCATAAAAAAACAAAACACAAAGACGCACGAGTACACCCTCTACACACACACACATGCACATCGGCTCAAGCGTATCAAAAGCCGCGGCGAGTTATCGCGCGACCGATAACTGCTTCCGCTCCTCTTTGATAAAACGCCACACAGCTCGAGCGAGCGAACTCTTACTCGGAGGGGTTACGTTACGTTACGTTACGGCAGGAGCCCGTCGTGCACGCGTGTAAGATTTAATAAAGGCCGCATATATATACGCACACGAGATGCGTAGGATCCTCTTCGCGGTGTATAGTAGCGTACGTACGGCTTTTACTACTACGGCTCGCGCGTAACCTAGATATCCGCGCACGCGCGGAGTAAACACGCGCGTAAAGACGAGCGTTAGGCAGGAGCGCTTTATATATATAGACGTGCGAGTGCGCTGCGGTAGGTTCGCGCAAATTGCCCGAGACCAAAGGTTTCATATCTTTATCGAGAGAGAGAGAGAGAGAGAGAGAGAGAGAGAGAGAGAGAGAGAGAGAGAGAGAGAGAGAGAGAGAGAGAGAGAGAGAGAGAGAGAGAGAGAGAGAGAGAGAGAGAGAGAGAGAGAGAGAGAGAGAGAGAGAGAGAGAGAGAGAGAGAGAGAGAGAGAGAGAGAGAGAGAGAGAGAGAGAGAGAGAGAGAGAGAGAGAGAGAGAGAGAGAGAGAGAATGGCGTTTTTCTCGGGCGCTGCGCTTTTTGCAGACAATGCAAATTCTTCGCCGGCGCCTTAAATGTTTTGCCGCTGCCGAGCGGGTGAATATGACTTGTAAATACGGTGCTTAAATTTTCGGTTATTTTCGAAGGGGGCGCGCGTACACTCTTTGCATTTAATTTTTGACCGCGTCCGATGGAATTCGAGAGCGAATACGCGCCGTTTTTGGGGGAAAAAAGCTGTCGTTTCATCTGGTTGAATGTAGTTTTATTTGTGAGGCCACGACTGTTTTTGCCAAGTTACGGAGAGATAGCGAATTGTACGGTGATAATAATTAGCTTCAACGATTTGGCGAGTGTACACAGAGAAAAGAAAATCTTAACTGTTAAGGAACGGACGTTCGGATATGGACAAATGGAATGTTCATTTATAGTTAGACAAATTCGTTAACAATTAAGTTTGATTTGTTTACTCAAACGATTCGTGACTTAGCTGTTAACGAATTTGTCTAACTATAAATGAACATTCCATTTGTCCATATCCAAACGTCCGTTCGTTAACAGTTAAGATTTTTTTTCTCTGTGTGTGTGTGTGTGTGTGTATGTGTGTGTGTATGTGTGTGTATATGTACACACGAGCGCGCTGTAAAATACATAGTATATAATAAAAGTATGGGTGGCGATGATAAACTATGTACAGTGAGAAAAAAAATTGATTGGCTTAATTAAACCCGTATTTGAGTACGGTCAATTAAATAATTTTATTGAAACAAAAGTGTATCAGATCGAATTGAATGAATATTTCATTGATTCAATGATTGATTCAATTAATTCAATGAGATATGCATTCGATTCAATCTATAATATTGTAGTTTCAATAAAATTATTTAACTGTCGGTATTTATGTATAATATACGGATTTAACTGACTCAATCTTCACGCCCATAATTGATTGGCGGTGCTTTAATTAGTTATATTTAAATGAATTAATTATATGTATATATACAGAATTACAGAGTTTAGACGCTAAGTGATTTGTTTCTTCAAGAAATTTTGAGATTAATATAAATAAAAAAAGAAACAAGACCGTATAAAAAAATTAGCACAAAGTATAGCATTCTTCGCTTGCGAAAATTGAATAGAAAAAACGAAAGCATTCATTACACTTCTAATGCACGCCATAACACAGACATCCAAGTTTAAAGGGTTAAGAAAGATACTCTCGATTTAAAGGGCCTTGAGCGAGATTATCCCGTGTAAAATTTCTTTCAAAAGCCAAAGAAACCACCTGTGCAATGCAGCACAGCCAGAATCCCACAAAGGTGCGCGCGAACCTGACAAATCTCGCCCTAGACATCTCCATCGGCTTATTTTCATACATCTACCTCCGCGCGCTCGCACACAACTCGTCCGCAACAAAAGCGGACGAAAGCTCGCGCGGCTGGCAAATCCTTCATATAATTCCGCGCGACAACGCGCACGCGCGCGAGAGCTGCTGCAACCTCCGGGAGACACGAGGAACGGACGAACGAAAGAATGAAAGAAAGGACGGCCAATTTCGCGGCGCGCTTTCCGGGTGGCCATGTAACCCACATCCATTACCGGCACCCCGGGAATAATCCTCGGGCTGAATGGCGCGCGACGTTTTTCTCGGTAGATCCCTCTGCACTCCTCCGCACTGGCGCGACGCCGGCGAGAAAGCGAGAGGGAAAAAACACCCGCAGCGAGACGGCGACGACGCGTGTATACCCAGCAGTGTATGTGCGCCTCTCTTCAGGTAAATTTAACGCGCGCACTTGACGCCCAAGAGGAGGAGGAGGAACAATGACAAGGATTGCGTTTCGCGATGATGAAAGCGAACGAGCCGATGGATGGATGAATGAGAGGAGGTGATGGTGCTGGCGAAGAAGCGGAGGATGATTGATTAGGCAATATTAGGCGATGGATATAGTGGCGCGGAAAGTGATTTGCGATGTAGCTTGGTTTGATCCGCTACTCGTAAACATTGTAGCGATTGCAGTACGATAGTTGTATTATTTGTAATGAATTGATTCACTTAGAATTATTATTATTTATTAAAAACGCTCATAATATATAAGAAAGAATAATTAATTTCCTAATGTTCATTCTGATTGTAATAAAGTTTCGTATTTTTTACTTAACTTGTGTATAGTGGTTCTCAATTTTTAAAAACAGGTGAATCGAATTTTTTTAAATCACAAACAACGCTTCGCTTTCAGAAAGTAAACTGCGTAAAAGTTCGCGTAAATTCTCTCTTGTTTCGCCTGTTTCCAATTTCAGTTTTGATAAAGATATAGCTTTTCACATTCCGTTGCTTCAGCATTTCTTGCAATCGTGTCAAAATTTAAAATAAATTTCAATAAGACTTTTTTTGCCATACATTCGCGTCTAGACTTTTCAAAATCATATTTTCATTTGAAAAGCATGGTTTACAATATTTTCGTCCGTCCTGTTTTCAAGAAGTTATTGTAAGCGCCAAGCTGAATAAGAAAGGAACAAAAACTACAGATATAATGAAATCGAAACTAAGCACGTGAACATACTCGTCATCGCACGTGACCGCAGCAAATTTGCTCGGCTTTATTTCAACGTGTGTACTGAATTTTTACGTCCTATACAAAAAGTTAAAAATAATAAAATTCATTGAAAATGATAATAAATAAAAATCTTATCGAATTAAAAAATGTCTACAGTTGAAAGTTAAATTATTGTGCACAAGTCATTAATAAATAATATAAATATACTGCAGTGTATTTGTTATACATAATCATCATTATCTTTGCATTCTAAAGACCTTAATTGAATATATACATTTTCCAAAGGTCTCTTCACGATTAATTGCCCAAACCCGCGCATTCTCCAGAAACGCGGCGGCCCATCTTATGATTATCGAGCGTTCTCGGGCGCTTTTTACGAAGACCCCGCGTACGAGCATGCAAAACCGATTGCTGTACTATCCGCGGCGCGTAAACGGTGGGTTTCGCGCGCGGCACAAGCGAGCTGCCCGCGCGCGTCATAAGCGCCGATGGCGAAAGAGGCAGTTTCGGGCAACAATGCACACTGACTGCGAGTTTGACCGTCTGTCTCTACCCCCTCTCTCCCTCTCTCCTTCCCTCCTCTCGCTCTCTCTCTCCTGACGTTTACGTCGTGCGAATGCATAAAATGTAATTGAAGAACGCGCGCGTCGGTCGGCTCGCTCACTCGCGAACCTTTTCATTCACGTTCATATAATATGCGCGCGCGTACTCTCGTCTCTCTCGCTCTCGCTTTCGCGCTTCGTTTTTTCTTTGTTTCCTTCACTTGCTGCCGCTGCCGTCGTCGTCGTCGCGTGAGAAACTCGGTCTCTCGGACTTTATTATATATGTATATGATACCCGCTCGTAGTGGCGGTGGTGGTGCTAAGCCTATTTTCGATTCTGCCGATGCGGCTAATTCTCGCGGGCACTCCAGCTTTTTGACGGCTGTAACCTATATTTGCGGTGACTTTTGTGTGTTGGAGACGAGGCAGGAGGAGGTGTATGCGATCTTCGTGTAGCTTTTGCGCCTTTTAAACAGTCGCGGTTGCTGAGATTGCCGAACAATTGAATAGGGCTTTTCGGTCAGTGATTTTAGACAACTCATCGTTTAGTTCTATTTAACTATATAGAAAAGAATGCCGTGAATTTCTTTTATATCTCACAGTATAATGATTCCCGCGTATTATAATAATCACTGTGCTATGTACACGTATAATGGCTCGTCTTCGCATATAAGCGATTTGTAATGTTGTTCGTTAAATTTAAATATATATAACGTAAATATATAGATTATATGAGGAATTTTACAGATTATCCATACTTAGAGGGTTCAAAAAATTGAAAAAAAAATTTTGGAGGCACGCCTGCGTAATAAATTCTTTCTCGTTCTTTACGTCATATAATAACGAGAACATTTTCCAACACTCGAAAATGGTCTTTGTGACACGGTTTTAAAAAATAATCCATTTTCCTTATGGAAATTTAACATGGGGAAAATTGACGAAAAGTAGTCAGTAATCGCAAAAAATTATCAGAAATGAGCGATTTCTTCCGAATCCACGTAATTCTTTGATCATTTTTGGTCATTTATCGCGATTTTCAAATGCAGGTAACTTGGTGCAGAACCGGCCGATTTTAACGATCTTTAACTTAAATTAAAGCTCTTTTCTTGTACTTTAATTGCTTTTTTTGTAGAATATTTGTTGGTACCTTTAAGAGCTTGCTATTGGTTAATCATCGGTAACCATTTTCCCCATGTTACATTTCCATAAGAAAAATGGAGTTGTATTTAAAACCGTGTCACAAAACCATTTTCGAGTATTGGAAAATTTATCACAGAAGTGTGCCTCCAAATATTTTTAAAATTTTGTCAATTTTCTAAGTGTGGACAACTTGTAGAATTCCTCATATGTATCAGCCTAACATATATTTTATATTCAAAAGCATAATAAAGCCACCTACTTAAATATCATAGTATTTCTTATTAAATATTAAATAATAAAAGACCGTATATAACTGGAGCAGTAATCCAAGTAGAAAAGCTTTCTTGCACTCTAAACATACTATTTACTTCTCTATTTTACTTCTCAACTTTTATTAATCTTTAGGGCGATGATATTTGTTATATTTCTTCACATATATTACCTATCACAGATGCATACAACATAGTACTAGCATAGCAATAAGTTTTAGACATCGGGAGTACTTTGTCGCTAACTCTCATAGACTGGAACTGAGCGGAAGTAGAAAACCATCAATGCAGCAGCGACTATCCATCTCAGCATCCACCCACTCGCCCCAGCCGCGGCATTCTTCGTGTAATTGAACTGGACGTATCGGGGCCGCGGCTGCATTTAGTGCAGCTCCCGCGCGCGGAACATTTTTCATCCGCGCGCTCGGTCACCAGTCAGCGAGCGCGCAAGAAAGCCAATCGGCGCAGTCGCGCGCGGAATTTATACCCCGGCCCCGCGGTGGTGGTCTGTGGGAATCTCGAGCGTCGAACGAGGTGTAGAGAGAGAGAGAGAGAGGACGGGAGGAGAAACCGGGCGGACGCCAGAGGTTCGAATGTATTACAAAACTCTCTGACCTGCTAATGAAAATAAGCGGGAAAGGTTTGCGGGTGACCTCGGGCCGAGGAGGAGCCGAGAGGACGGTTGGGTGCTTATATTTGCTTCTCCAAGAGGCTGCCCGTAATGTGGGACGATGAGTTGGATGGAATTGAGAAAAAAAGGACAGGGTGCGTTGGGATTTATTTGGGCACCGGTACTCCGAATAGTCCAGGCGTAGGTAGAACATGTCATAAATTGTTACTTGTGTTATCCTTTGGTAACCCTGGTTTTTAAAGTCCACCATTAATTATAAAAGTACCTCTTTACACCGTTTTTTAAAATACTTAAAATCTAATTTTATACGTCCAGTCCTTTGCTAAGTATGCGTACAATCTTAAGGGTATGCCTTATATCGACAGAGTTTTCTGCAGTACCGATCACAATGTTTTTAATTAAATATTAATTGGTATAAGCTTTTTCTTTAATTCTAAGTGTGGACGCACAAAGGAAAACTTATTATCTATAATTCTCGGTAAAATTTCAGATAAATCTATTGGAAAATAAAGATGAAATTTGAAAAACCGCAAGATGTCGTATTTTCGGGTTAATATGATATTATGCGACGTTTCGATTTTTCAAATTTCGTCTTTATTTTCCAATAGATTTATCTGAAATTTTACCGAGAATTAGAATAAATTTGCCTTTGTGCGTCCACACTTAGCATTAAAGAAAAAGCTTATAACAGTTAATATTTAATTAAAAACATTGTAGTCGGTATAAGGCATCCTCTTAAGCACTACAAATTTTAATTATAATTTTAAAAATTAAAAGTACCAACAGAAATAAAAAATAATGCACTGTGGAAGAATTAACCGTAGTTCTCATCGTACCAACAAGATTCATATACTTTTGATAAGGTAATATTTCCTTTAGATTTCTAAACATTATTCAATTGTTGATCTTTGCTTCCTCCCCAATAACTCCCCTCCTCTGCGTTCCCGAAAAGTCAGGTCATCGGGTTACACGAGCTACGTACGTACGTCGACTCTGCACACGCAGAGTCGCGCGATCTTTAAACGGGGAAAAAACTGCATTCCACCCAGCGGCGCGGGGACCTTCCTCGCGTATGTGCTTAGTTAGCGACAGGTTCCGCGTACGAAATAGCCCCGCGTGTCTCGCTTCTTTTTACTCGCTCGGCTCGTTCAGTTTTCAGCGACGTGCGTCGCGCTTTAAATTCGCCAACGTGTAATCTGCCTCCCCAGGAACGAGGAGAAAAAGGACTAACGCGCGGGGAGTGATTAGTCCGAGGGGACTTTGTATATGAATCGTTCGGTGGGAGAGCTCGTGGGCATATATAGGTTGTTAGGTGTCCCAGGATGAAACAAATTTAAGAAGAAGTTGTTGATAATTCGTCGGTTCTTTTGAAATTTTATGTTTGTAATTAACATATTCCGACATGGTTGTAAACAAATCTTCGATATGGTTATATTGGAATCTAATCAAATATAGTTTTTAAACTATTTTCAGGTTTATATTTATATTTAAAGAAAAAATACCAGTTTCACAAACCTTTGAACGATAAATACAGCCAAAATACAGACGTTACTGTACCCTGACTTCGCTATCCATACGTCCGCGCTTAAACCGTGTAATTCCATTAAAATTACATGGAATCTCATGATTACATTGTCCAGGCGAAAATCCCCTTAAGTACATCCGACGCCCGTGTACTTATACTTCGTCTCGGGCACTTTCGCGCGAGTGTCACGTCTCCGTCGTGTGCACTTCACTCTCGATTTTTTTGAAAACGAAAGTCGCGCGCACTTTACACCTCGAGAGCTGTATACGCGCAAAGCGCTCCTCTCTTCAATTACTGTATGAATTGCGCGCCGCTTCGCGAGGATGAAAAGGGGCCGACCACAGCCTCTACCGCTGTTGTCCTTATAATGATCAACTGCAATCTTATAAGTGTTGATTTTTTTTCTGCAACATTTTCTGAATAGCAATTGTTTAATATTCTTCTCTACAGCATTTCGAATTGTTCTTAATGAAACGCTATGATAATGTTGTTAATTTAAAATTTTTCCTGTTTCACGATAGTTTGGAAGCTCCTCTTGCTTTTATAGTTAATATGTAATAAATGTGTTTACAATGTTAACATCATAATATTTGCTGAAATTCATAGTAAGATTATATTTTGAATTCAATTTTAGTATTATATGAACACAGTTTATTTATTTACGATATATTTTTCATCATATTAAAGATTTCTGTACGCTTTCAGTTGTTTAGAAATATTACATAGTGGTTATATAATAGATATACTTACATTTACAAAGTGTTTAAAGTTACAAAAAAAAGCAAGGTTAGTTATGTTATCATGCCGTTGACCTTGCTACAAAAGTTCAACGCATTCTCTTTGAACTTTCACCAAAATAATAACAAGCCATTTAACAAGGTCGAAAAAGGAATTTTTGTGAATGATGTAGAGGTAGCCGTATGTGAGTGTGTGTGTATGTATGTATGTAAAAAGAGTAAATTCATTAAAAAATTGAGTAAACATTATAAAATAGATTAAATATTATAAAATATTGTTCACAGTCATAACAAATGATGGTTAAAAAATATTAAAACAATTAAACTGGTTTGTTTTACCAATAACATTCTCAGTACGTTTGTGAATAAAAGTTTATACATTTTATATATAACTATATTTTCAAAGAAATATTTAAGACTCGGAAAAGAAAGCCCAAAAGCAAAAATTTTACCTGGCCATTTGAAAGGCACGTGAACCTGTCCGATTCCGTCGGCTGCCACTAATTCGTTTCCCCTCGGTCACCGTTCATATATAATAAAATTTGTCGCGTGCCCGCACGTTGTCCGCGCTAATTTGCACCCACGGCCATTGTCCTAATGCCCGCCACCCGCTATGAGTCGGCAGCTAACACGTGTGCATTGTGTAATCCCCCGGAAACACTCAGCAGGCCTAGCGCATGCGCGTATACCTGCTTCGCGCGGGGTTTTCTTCAAATTGCCGGGCGGAGACCGGATTACGCATATACAGCTACCCGGAGCTTCGGTTCGGCTTGAAGTCGAAGTTTTCCAGGCATGGCCCCAGTGTGCTTTCACTTCATCGGTCTTCCTTTTTTTTTCTCGGACCGCCGCATGTTCGGCTCCTTAAACATCCTGTCACCTTTTTTGGTGGGGACAGGCAACAGCTCGATGGTCCTTTCTTCGGGGGTGGATTGCAGGAGAAGAAGCGTGAAAGGGGCACATGTCTTCGAGGATTCTCAAGTGCCATTGACCTAGAGGCGCTGCTTGAGATGCCTGTCAATGCCGGGAAACTACCCGCAGGAAAATGGACTTTCTTTTCGGCAAGTGACCAGCTGAGTGGATCTGTGTATAAAGGGGCTGCAAGTTATTTACAACTACTGTACAAGCGTCAAAACTTCGACATAACGTGTAGTTTTATTGTGGGTGTTTTTATACGAACTTCAGTCGTGGGCAAGTTTATTGCCCGTTCTAGGACATTTTTTACGATCGGAGGAACGCGGAAAGCACGTGCGGTCGGTTGCCATTGTATGTATAGCATTGAGAATAGCGTTTCAAAGCAACGCGATAAATCATTTCTTGAATGTGAGTAAATATTGCTCAATATTGCAAATAAAAAATAGGTTTTTTGTTACACTGACAAAACTTTACTTTTACAACTTTTACTCTCAAGAATTTTTAAATGTAAAAATATCACTTCACTGTAAAATGGAATACAGGATAGTTGGAAAGCCGAATGACAATATAAGTATACATCGAATGACTGAGCCGTGTCAAGAGGCGCAGGATACACAGCGTTGTTTCTGCGCGCCGGCGCTCCGCGCACCTGCGACTCCGCGCACGCTGGCGCAGCGTGTGCAGGCTCCTTAAAAAATACTTGAGCCGGTTATTTTCGCCCTTAACAGCCGAAACACGCCTCGGCTAAATAGAAAATGGCTGTTGCCCGGCCAAAGTATACATATACACCATGCGGCTGAATTTTCCTGCGCACGCGTTCACCTGCCGGCTCTCTAATTATCGGCGAGCCGCAAATGTGTATCGCGCCGAGCGAACGAGCTGCTGTGTGCGAGCGAAGGAGAGAGAGAGAGGCACTCGGTCGGTTCGCTCTCGTAGAGCAATGCCATAGGGTCGCCAGTGGTGAGCCCGCTTATACGTGTAATTTCGATGCTCTCTTTCGCTCCGTCTTTTCGCGCTTCTTCGCGTGGTTTCAGCGTGCAATACATTATTACAAACAATAACATTTCATACAACAATTTCTAAAACTGAATTTAAATAGTCCACTGAAACCAAAATCCAGAAATAGCAGCTAAAAATAAATTTGATAGACAACACACTATCTCCCTGAATCTAGAGAAGCGAGCTAAATTTAGAGCGCATGAAAAAAATTTCCATATTACGCAAAAGTTGCTCTTTTTTTCAAACTCACTGACTATAAAAGTACAGCACTCCAACGCACGTACACGTATATATATAAATAGCCTAGAACCATGCGCACATGGCTGCTCGCGATATTATCTGTTAATGAACTCCGCGTTCATAAATATTTAATTATACCGCGCGCGAACTCGGCAACTTTCTGCACACCTTCGCCGCATATGTAGTTATTATATACCTATAGACTATATAGTCGCCTCAAACTCGGACGGAGGTGAAGGGCCGCCTCGGTTCGCCGAAAACGATCGTGTAAGGTAGGTGGTATACCGCGCTGCTGGGGCCCAAGTGAATATTAAAAACGAATATAGTGCGCGCCAACGTCCCGGTTACGTCGGCTTCGTAATTTATACCGCGGAAACACCCGAATTTCGGACTCGACTTTCTTTGTGCCCCTCTCTCTCGCTCATTTTGCCGTGCCTTTAGAATTCCTCTCGCGGAGGAGTCGTTACATGGCAAAACGTGTAGTTCCGACTTAGCGAATGGTTATAATACAGGTGCTCGGGCGCAAAACAAACTGCACGTGTGCGCGCGCGCGCGCGTGCGCGGTTTTCGTGGTTTTACACGCGCAATTTTGCGCGCGCTTTTTTCGAGGCTTTTTAAAAACGCGTTCGAACAGCACCGCCACCACCGACGACTGAAATTTTTTCCCGAACGCGCGGCGCTGTACACGTTGTGGATATAGCTTTCGAGAGGCCTTGGCGAGAGTGTTTGAAATTTTGGGGATTTTTTTAATGGGCATTCCTCGAAAATTATTGATTTATGGCCGGCGAACGGGATGATTAGGCATCACGCGTGTTGCCTTTCGAGGGTAATGATTAAAGTTGTACAGATTTGCGAAATTCGTGTATGAATACCGTGTATTTTGAAAAGTCTAGAATATAATCGAAAATACACGTAAATGTTGTTAAATTGTTGTGTAAAATATGCATTATTTATTTGTTGTGGCAATTACCGTTAAAAAGCATTTTCACATATAATTCGCGAATTTATTCTCGTGTGTACATTTCAGAGGTATGAAAATATTGACGAATATAAATTTTCTGAAATAAAGTTTACATTGCGGTACATTGACCTTTCCAAATTCACAATAGTTCACTAACCTGCTAGATTCTAATCAAATTCTATTTAGTAATGTACTCAGCTCTTCTCACATATTCAAAAGTGAGAAAATCAATTGACGTAATAACAAAAAATTGTATGCGAAATTTCATTTCCTTTCAGAAATCATCTTTATACATTTATTCTCTATTACAAAACAATAATAATGTCAATCTTCAATGTCAATGAAAGAATAACCTTTTCGTTTATCAATAATCTCCTAATTCCGGGACAAATCTAAACCGCAAAGTTGATGTGCGAGTGCAGTCAGCTCTCCATCTCTCGCAAGCTCCGCCATCATCGCCGAATCTCGCGCCGGCTGTCGCGAGCGTGAGAAAGCCCCCGCGGAATGGCTGCATCGCGACCGCGTGTCACAAAGAACCTTTGCTCCCGTCCTCCCCGTCGTCGTCGAGCGAGCGAGCAAGAGAGAGTCTTTCTCTCTTTCTCCTTCCTCTCGCGCTCGCTCACTCTCTCTTTCCCGGCGCATCTCCGCGTTCCCACCCTTGAGGGCCTAGCACTCGCATGACCAAATATAGAGGACCGCGTGTCTCCTCCCTCTCTCGCCCGCTCCGCGAATTGAGCTCTGCACCAGGGCTTTTTGCCCCGAGAGCGGAGGGAGGGAGGCACTACTAAGCGATCGGCCGAATTCCTGCGGAGAGCGAGAGAGACATGCCGATTTCGCATTATGCGGCTGCAGAGAGGTGTATATACGCAGGCGCTGTGTAGCCCGCGTTTCGCGGTATCGCGCGGAGGTGGTCCCTTTTGGTCGCGGCGCTAGGGCTTTTAAATCGCTTGCGGCGAAGGAGAAGCTTGATTACGTGCGAAGCCGTCGTGGAGAATCCAGAGATGAAGTTTCGCTCTGCCGCTTGAGGTGATGATATTCAGCGTCCGCGGAATGCGGCTGGCCGGATAGAACTTCAGGGTTATATAAATAGGCTACGAAAGAAGTGCACTTCCTCTCAATGTATGGGAAAAAGCAGAGTAGTGGTTATTGATATACTTTCGTTACGTAAGGGTATATCGGTATGGAAAGACTGAAACGAGTTTTCAAGTAAACTTCTGTTTCAGGAAAGTGAACGCAATTAAGTAAACAATGTCAGAAAGTTTATATTTGAAATAGTAAATGAAATTTTTCTTTGCATTGTCTTTCCTGCATAAAAAAATGTAATCAGGAAAAGTACTGCACAATTGAAAAAAATTCAATAAACCCCTAATATAAATTCGAATATATCTAAAATTATGTTACATATGAATACTCTAATAACAGCGTCGCGTTGAAACTTCAAATGCTCGTATGGACTTCAAAGCAGGCCATCACGCCGTTCTGACTCACCGGCGACAAACAGTTAGCCGCGCGATACAGGCTAATCTCGCGTCGAGCCACCCCAATTGACGCACCATAATCATCATCATCCTCGTGCCAAATCCGACAACCGTATCACACACTGCAGACTCGCCAACGTTTTTTTTTCGCACTCGCGCGCGTCAATCCGGCCGCAAGGAAAATAAAAACGGCCGCGCAGCTATACGCCGATTTATCTCACGCCCCCGATATATCGCAAAAACTGGCTACTCGCTTTTTCGATGGCTACTCGGAGAGAGGTCGACGAATCATTCGCCCGCCCGCATGAGTACTGCAGCACCGCACACGTGGCTTTTTTCGCTTCGCTCTATACTAGAGGCACTTATCAAGAGCGCTTGTGCCTCCTCTCTCTCTCTCTCGGTCTCGCTCGGATTTGCGCCCGGCGACGTCTCGATGTTGCTAGCCGAGTGGCAGCGGTCTCTAGCCACTGCTGTTGCTACTCCGGGCTCTATATCGCTGAGTGTATATATAGGTGTACGTGTATATAGAAGTGGTTATCGCACGCCGCAGATTACGAATTAGCGTGGACCGCCGACGCCGGTGACGCTGGCGATGATGATGTTCTACGCTCGGCTGTGTATCCCCGTGCGTATAGAATATAAGATATGTATATAGCATGATTTCTGCCAAAGTGCTGGGAATTAATCTGGATGGGGACAATATACTTTAATATTTTCTGTGTTATTTGCGATTGGGTTAGTTCTATTAGTTTCGAGCTAAAAGTTGAACAGATTTCAGAGTTATTATCTGAATGCCTGGTTCGCGTTGAAGATAAAGTATTTTTGTCGAAGTAATCTGGTGTAGCTTTGAAGTTATAGGAGTTCTGGCTGTGTCAGTAGTAAGTTGTGTAAGTTCGAGTTTGAAACCCCGAGCGGAACGAACCATGTTAATATAAAATCGGTGGCTTCCCGGAAAAACCACGTAAGGGACGAGTTTTTCAAAATCGGTTTTGTGCCTTTTTTCTTATCTTTAAACAGTCCTCTATCATCTAGCCGTGACAGAAATTATGAAAGTGCACTCGTTGTCTTGAATCAGCACAAGAAAAAACCACATATCTCCATTTTTTTCATCATTTTCCCGGAATAACCACGTATCTCCATTTTTTTTAGAATAGTTCCCGGAAACCCACGTAACTCCACTTTTTTTTTAGAATAACTCCCGGAAAAACCACGTAACTCCATTTTTTTGTAGACTAATTCCCGGAAACCCATGTAACTCCACTTTTTTTTTTAGAAAAACTCCCGGAAAAATCACGAAACTCCACTTTTTTTAAAATAACTCCCGGAAACCCCACGTAACTCCACTAAAATTTTTTTTATTCCCGAAATAACCACGTAAGTGAAATTCGATTTCTAAAACATGAACGCTATTTTCTTTGGTCACTATGGCAAAAAATATCTTATTTACATTAGTATTCATAGACGCAGTGTTGCATTTAATCTCATTTGTCTTGATTTATAACATCCATGTGAAACCTGCGAAACTAAAAACTCGATTTACTCGAAATAATGAAAAGTGGAGATAAGTGGTTTTTCCTGGAAGTCACAGAAATAATAGTTACTTTTGACTCTAAATTTATGAAAGAATAAATAGGTGCACTGAGAAAAATGATGTATTAAAAATTACTATAATATATAGGAACGTGGGGACAAATCTCAAATACTAAAATTATTACTATATTTTATAGTAAAAATTACTATGTACATAGCAATTTTTGTTATGTATATATCCATTTTTACTATAAAATATAGTAAAAATTTCGGTATTTGAGATTTGTCCCCACGTTTCTATAATTATAGTAATTTTTAATACATCATTTTTCTCAGTGTGGTAGTATTAGCGTATCTGATTTACTTAAATAACCAGATATAATAAAGCTTAAATAAGCTGTTAATTGCTGATCATACGTGACATGCAAGAATTTTGAAAAGATAGACTATAAATATTTCACAGTGTATTCTCTCACTTGTAAATATTACATGATTATAGGAACGAGAGGAAGAGACAGAGATCAAGTAATTTAAACTGATCTTTTTTTTCTTCCGAAAATGAATTATTTCTCACGATTCCGATATACCAAGAAAAATAATAATATAAATAGTTTTTATATAAACAACTAAAGAGTTTGTGAAAAACAAAAATCGACATTGGTTGAAATTAAAACCTGAAAATGAAAAACAAAATTTAAAAAGTAGAAACCCTTTTAAGGTTATAGAAAGTTCACAGCCGATTTCGCGACTGTTTATGTTTATATATAGTATAAATAGACACTAATGCATAAGCGTATGATAGGGAACCTAATATCCAAATAATGATGACAAAAATAATGGAATTAATTACAAAGTTATCGAATGGTAACTACTTCAAAATCATTGGAATATTTTTCAAATAAAATTTTTACGTATAAATTAAAAGGAATTCCATTGAATTTGTTTACTATAACACATATGTTATTTTCTTTAAGGTAATGACCTTAATCATTTGTGACATTGCAGCGGAAAATATGATACACTTTAGTAAATTTTCGAGTATATATAAAGTTTTATTTCCTAGGAATTTTTTTAATCTTTATTTAACCTAAATATTTAATAACAACGCAATTCTGAATTACACCCACTTTGCAAACACTGCACAGCAACCGGGTATTATAGTTTTATGATATTTAATTGATGTGGTTAATGAGTGTTATCATTGTGCATATAATACCGGAGAATATAATAATTGTGCTACGAGGAAAATCCCTTGGCATTGGATGACGTATATATAGATATAGCTTGTGTTGAAATCTTTTTCAAATCATACAGAACGGAATTGCATAATATAGTGTATATAGCATGTAATATACTTTTCAAATATTTCTCAAACGAAGCAGGAAATCGTCCAGCTTCTGTACAGTCATTCCCTATTGCTATGTATAAGCTCGTATAAAATACAGCAGAAAATCTCGGCAATCCAATTCCGCTGAAATAGAAATCAGTTTTCGTTGTTATCCCCACCTATACGGGCAACCGCGCCAGCGGCACTTTCTTTATATATCTAGATCCGACATAACGAAGTCGATAGCCTTCTTCCAGCCCGTGGATCGCGCGATTGTTCTTGCCCATCCTCGTAAAATGTTTTGCCGCTGCTGTTCTCGCCCGTCCTTCGAAGCAGATCGACGTCCTCTCGCGCGTTTTTCCCCGCTCTACGTGCGAGAAAGCTCCTCCGCTTAATTCTCAGCGCGCACCGCGGCACACTGTACCTATATACCACCGGCGCATACAGTTTTCGTATAGGCAAAACCTCCGACGCGATCGGTGCGGCGTGTCATCGGGCCGGAAAATCAGCACGGAGGCCTTGAAAAATCGCGAGCCGCGCTCGCTCGACGAGCGCAAAAGAACGTGACCTCACTACAATATATAGTATATAGTAGTAGTAGTGGTAGTAGTCGTCGGATGAGTGACCACCGCCGCGACGTCGTGCTCACTCACTCGGGATATGTACTACTACTATTACGTACTACTACGACGACGAGTGCGAGTGCGTATATAGATGCGAGGGACGAGGGGAGCGCATGTTGCGCATAATACGGGAGCGCGGCAAATCGGTTCGTTTGAACTCTTAATGACGTAAATGCGTTTATTAAATGCATTGCGCCGCTGATTCTGCGCTGCCGCTCGGGGAATACTCTATACTGTAACACTCGTTTGCGTTTGACGGCTATGACGGATTCCATCGACTGAATTTCGTTGCGGTTCCGCTGCTGTAATGTACTATCGTAATATATATATATATATATATATATATATATATATATATATATATTTGCTGCTAAAAATAGAGTGTTATTACGTTTAATGAGGTCGTCATGTTTTATCATCTTATTGTTACTGGTTTTTTCAAAGCTTCGATTTATATTCGTGACCGTTTGCATGCATTGTTTTTTGCATACATAATTCTTAAATAAAGTCAATCCCAAACAATGTATTACTTTTAGAAAACCATCACTATATATAACCATTTCTTTGAACTAGCTGTTTATTTTATTTTAAATCCGTTAAAACGAAGTAATCTAATTAGAAACACCAGTTAACTCGAATCCACTAAATTCATGTGTTTACAAAAATAATCAATCGTTATATTTGAAAAGCTTATTATTATTATTTTCTATAAGGAAATCAAAGTTGAAGACCGTTTATAATAATACAGCAATTTCATGAAACGTTGATAATACGAAAGATCTATTATAGATCCAAAGCGCAACATGAGTATATACCCCAACAAATTACGTAACAATTTCAATTGCTTGTACAATTACCGAAACGCGCATAACATTATGACGATTAGTACACTTTTTACCCTCCGCCCATAAATCACACATTACTTGCAAATGTCCGACAACCGCCAACCGGTATAGCAAATCAGCTCGTTTGAACGTTCAGCAACGCAAATACGTTATTATTAAACGCATTGCTCTTGCGCAAGTACACATGCAATTTTCTTCCATTGCCCCTCGCGTATATACATATACACACACAAGTACGCGAAGTTTCCCCTCGCGCTGTACTCGGATGCGGGACAGGAGAGGCCGCTTTTAATTCGACGTTTCTCCGTTTGCCACGACGTCGACTCTTCAAGTGCAGATTTTATCGGGGATCTTAATTTATTAGCCTCCAGTCAATTATATAAGTATATAACATGTGGGTTTGCGAAAGTCCAACTTATTTCGCTTAGAGAAAAATTTAGGATTAATTTTATCGTTTGGAATTAGGCGCTGGTTCAAAAACGGCTTCCAAGATAGGCATTGTGTAAGAAATTAATTTAAATAGTTACTGAACCGTGTGTTGTCTATATTGTTATTAATTACTGTTATTTCGGTTAAATTTTTCATTTTTACTGAAATGAAATGAGCTGTAATAATTATAGTTGCATCGTCAATTAAATAGCAAAAGAAAAGAAAACTAAATTTTAGATCGGTTCAGATGGAATACCAGGTTCCTCCCTCTACTCTACGACATAACCGCCAGCATCGGTCGCGAGGATCACCTTGAACCGCACAAGCGCGCGGCCAAATGAGATTTCGATATTGTCATTTCACGGCCAGATAAACTCGCTCTCCACTCTATGCGCTCTTATACAAAATTAACTACCTCTACACCGAGACATTCCATCGTGCTAAGCCGCACGTTCAAAGGTCCCAGGCGCGGTGATAACGAAAAGCAATCATCGGAAGTATGCAGATCGCAGCAACAGCCGCGCGCACTTCCCTATGGGTCGCGAAATATCCTTCGCGTGCGAATGTGTGCGAGCAAGAAGAGAACTACTACCTATATGTATATATGTATGCGTGCGACCGCAGGCGAGCGCTGCCGAACTTCACCGAATATTAGAGCGCGCAGGGCCGTAGAATGAGTCGTCGAGTGCCACGTGCGGTACGTGGCACGTTGTTGGCGATTTTTTTTCCTCGCTAATTGTGCCGGGAAAGTGTGAAATATGCTGATGAATAAATGTAATATGCTTGTCTGGGAGGGGAACAAATGGTGGATGCGGTGTCTGGTTGCAAATTAATATAAGCGGAAATGTGCTTAAGAGTGGAAAGCTATAAATTATTTATTCAATGGGCTAATTATTAAATAGTAAAAAATAAGCGCAGTGTGTTAGTAGGATATTTTTACAACTATTAGGATTATAATTAGTTTCATGTTACTACTTTAGTTACGTAGTACGTGGTCATTGAATTCAATTTTTCATATTAGTAATTCCGAGTACTATTAGAGGTGATTAAAAATAGTAAGTTTTTCATTTTAAACTTTTTTTTTCAAATAATCATTCCGATCTATTACATTATTTATGTTTTTAATGACACGTGACTTTAGCATCCTGGAAAAGTAGCGAGGAGATGTTAATTTAATGTTCAATTAATTAGCTTAAAGTTGGAAAAATATAATTTTTGATATATTAGTGGAAAATTGACATTGTAGATATGGTGATTGAAATTGATCAGTTATCTGAAGCAGAAGCAATTTTTGAACACTCAAATATTTAATTTTAAATTGAAACACGATCAAAGTTTTAAAAAGAATAAAAAGCCTAAATTAATTAAAATAAGAAGCGAAAATATCACTAGCTTTTTATCTAATTAAATTATTCTAATAAAAGTACTTTGCACATCACTGCGAGTGCATGTAAAATTAAACGTTCCGTTAAAAAAAAATTTCACGAAACGATACATAAAATTGTCTTTAAAATGTGTAAAGTCATTTTTGTGTATTTTTAGCGTATCGCATGTGCATTTAAAAAAACTCAAGAACAAAGTAAATCCCATACACGTAATTGATTGCTGGTACAAGGAAAAAATCAGAATGCGGGTTCTGGTTTTTGATAAAACTAAAGGAAACGCTCATAATTTTGAAAAAATGATACAAATAACGTGTTAGTACATACAAATGTTAAAAAATTCCATTGTATAATTACTATCATTGCCAATGGCGAACGCATAAATCTTGTTGTAAATCTAATCTAATAATCTCTTCCTTGTTTTTAATCATGTTGTTAGACAATAATTTCTAACCGATCTATCGATTCGTTGACGCGACATGCTGCGGGCATCCCTATACCTCCAGAGCCCGATGCTGCCCCGTCGGCGTCCGGGATGTCTCTGAGACGGCATCAGTATTCCGCTCTCGCGCGACCGTCCCTATCCCCTCTCCCCCCTCCAACCATCCCTCACTAATCTGCCGTCGCACGCCGCGCCGCGGCGAAATCCGCACACGCTCGCTATTTCCACCTACTCTCTCTCTCTCTCTCTCACTCTCTTCCCCCACTCCGGGAGCACATGCGGCAGAGAGAGAGCGAGGCTCTCGTCGCGCCGGCGCTGCCGGCATTCTGACCTGGTAAGCCGCCAGTGTCGGGTCGACGATCGCGGGCAGCAAACGACGACACACACACACACACGACGAACTTGGAGGAGAGCGAGCAGTCGTACACGCGCCTACCACGGAGAAGAGCTGTGAGTCGTCGCGCCGCCTTCCCGCCTCCCCCGCCCGCCGCCGAGCAATTTGCATTTTCGCTATCGCTGAAGAAGCGATAATACTCCATCTCCCCCTCCTCCCTCCCCTGTCCTCGTGTGGCGTCGGTGCGGTGGACTCTGGCGAAAACGAAGCAATTGCAACGATTGTTTTATCCGCACCGCGTTCGCCAGAGGTACACACACACACGCTCACACCGACGAGCAGAAGCACAGAGAGACAGAGTCCGAGGAGTGAGACTTGTACGTACTAGGACTGGCGAGGAGCAAAAGTGTTGTGTCACGAGAACGAAAAAGAGTGTTTAATAAAATCTCAAAGTATATATATAGAAGTAAAAAATAGGCAAAGTCGAGAAAGCGCGTAAGACGAGTGTGCCATAAAGTGTCGCGCCACGTGGAGAGAGGAGAACGAGAGAATACGATCCGCAGAGACTCGCCAGCAGGCCTATAGCGGCACGTGTTTAGTGCGCAAAGGGGAGTCAGCGACGAGAGGAAGGATGGATCTGCTGTGCCTCGAGACGACGTCGCCGGCGGCGCGCCAGGCATACGCGGACCCAGCCCTCCTAGCCGACGACAGGATGCTGCAGAACCTGCTCAGGAGCGAGGAGCGCTACGCCCCCCTGCACACCTACTTCGGCTGCGTGCAGAGGGACATCTCGCCCCTCATGCGCAAAGTCGTCGCCGAATGGATGCTCGAGGTGAGACACGCGAAGAGTCTTTATATTCTCAAAACTGTGCACATTGTACACCCAATAGTGCACGTTTATGCGCCAATCGCCACTGCTGCGCTATAACTGCTCCCGTTGGAATGCCATCTTCCAAGTGGCTTTCAAATTTTTTTCTCCCTCCCCTTTTTTCATTTCAACTCGTATTTTCATTGGCGAAGCGAAGGGTAATGCTACATAACAAGACGATCGAGACCGCGTGTAATTCATTGAAATGAAATTCCGAGCTTTAATGTATAAATAATCGGGTTTCCTGCCAGAGCGCCTCTGATCGCACGCTCGGCCGGCCGTGTCTACTCGGAATTATGAAAAAAGACTAGTTAGAGGGAGAGAGGACGAGCGAGCAACCCGTCCACCGCAACCTCGATTATAATTTCACTCGTTAATGAGCACACGTCCCTTTAAAGAGAGAAAAAAAAAGCAAAGAAACCGAGTTGTTAAATGGAAAAACTCCGACTATATACACGTGCAGCCGCGCCGTTCCACTGTTTTCGGCAGTTTTCCCGGTACACGTGCGGGGCGTGTGCAGAGCGCACTGCTTTTTTCGGCAAAACCGGGACGGTTAAAAGACTGGCTAAATTCGCGAAAGGGCGTGGGTTTTCTTATCGAGTTACGTCATCCCGCGCCCATCCCACTCTCCGGCCGTATACATATTTTTAACTTTCGCCTTCCTTTTTATCCTCCTCCTCGCTCTTTTTTTAACGTACCAGCGCAGCCACAGTTCTATACACAACGCGCGAAATATATTCTCTCTCTCTCCCTTTCAGCTTTACTACTCCGTGGACATTTAAATTTCGCAATGCCACCACGCGCGGCTTTTAAATTTGTCGAATCGCCGAACAATAATAGCCTCTCGGCGATCGTGTCATCCTCACGCGTGTGTATAGGTAGGTATATACGCATTGTGTGTGCGTGCGTGTGTGGTATGATGACGACGACCTCTCGGCGCCTCGCGCTTTTGTAGTCGCATCGCCAGGACGACGACGGCGACGACGTAGCCTATAGTGCGTACTTACGTAGCGCGTGTGCGGGAAAGGATGATTACGAAGTGTCCCCGAGGCTATTGAACCCCGGTTACGCGAGCGGCGAGCGAGCGAATAAGAGAGAGAGAGAATCGCGCGCGTATGTACACGTGTATGCGTAGTATGCATGTACGTACGTACGTACGAGCGCTCGCTCACGTTCTTTTTTCCCCTTTTTCCATCCAGACTGTCATTGACGGGGATCTCGCGCGCCTCTTTGTTTTGCGTTGAAAAACTGGATTAGAGATACCTAATACGTGCGCGTATATTCTGTTCCTGCTTCTCAAACTTATTTTTTTTTTTTTTGCTGTGCTGTACAGTCGCTCTAAACAGGTGTTCCTTCTTTATGTGTATTCCTCAAATTTCGCGTTTGTATACGTCGCCGCATTGTCGTCTGTTCAAAACTTTTCCGCGTATAGAGAAGTAGAGCGAGCGTGGGCATAGATGGTGGGGGTCGGAGAATTAATTCGACCCGTTCGATTCGCGGAGTTTAAATGAATTCGAATCTGAAAGAAGGAGAGGAGGAGAAACGACGCGAGAGCTTTTACGTACATGTATGTGTAACACATAGTGTATGCGCCTTGCGGAAATTACATGTGTTGCTGGTTCGTCTCTTTCCTCCGTACATATGCCCGTCTTGTTTTATCGCTTCGAAAAAGCCTCCTTTCTCACTTTATCTCCACTTGTTGCCCCCTCTCTCTTTCTCTCTAGCTCACTTTTCTTTCTTTTTTTTTTGCAGAGCTGGGTTTGCGCGTGGGTTTCGTCTCCCGATATTTTTTTCTCACACTCCGAAATACGCTGCCGTATATTTAGCAGACATTACGTTACTGTTATCTAGCTGATAGCCGCGGGGCACGAATGAGAGTTGAATTCATTGAGCGGAATTTGTCAAACGAATTCGCGTTCAAGTGAAGATTTTTCGTGGAATCGGATCTTTTTTTCTTTCATTCACTGAATACAAATTTTGAGTAATCATGGCTACTAATCAAACTTGAGTAGAATAATTAATCCAAATGCTCCTTTTCTTCGTCGTTTAACTAGGTACACAATTTAACAACATCCGTGAACGTTAGTTAAAAATAAAATAAACTCCGAACGATCGCAGCTCATTTACAAATTAAAGAACATTAAATTAAAAGCCTCAAGACGCAGAATACTTTTCGAGAAAACCAGTTTTCAAAATTCGCCTCAATATACCATACGCATACGCCAAGAAAAAAAAATAATCGTACGATTTTAAAAGCAAAGGCCAGAAACCCCCACTCTCCCACTTTATCTCTTTCTTTTACAACCAAACGACGCGAATACGCGCACCTCCTTGCCAAAATTCGCGTTTTCGCAACTCACAACTCCAGAGAGAGAGAGAGTCTCGAGTAATTACATAGGGCGTTTGTAAGAGTGACCTTGACGTGCCTGCGCGTGAGCGAGCGGCCGAGCGAGCGAGACCGAAATATCCACGGGAGAAGGATGTGCGCGAGACGGAGATAGTCGCACGTGCGCGCATGTGTGTGTGCGTAAGTACGATAACTCGATTGGCCGTCTCCCGGCGAAGGAGATTTAGGCAGAGGCTCGGTCGTTTCGGTTCTTTTTCTCTTTCCCCTTATCTCGGCCGAATCGGAGATCGGATTGTTAAAAATTGTTCGAAATGCCGAAAGACGAGAGTTTGGAGTATAAGCTGGCATTTAAATTTCAAAATACTGGTTTATGCCATTTTGAAAGGTATACTGTACGCTGCGCAAAATTTTTTCTCGTTCCCATTGTCTCCT
This sequence comes from Torymus aiolomorphi, assembly GCA_036365515.1. NCBI lineage: Eukaryota > Metazoa > Arthropoda > Insecta > Hymenoptera > Torymidae > Torymus > Torymus aiolomorphi. The sequence goes on from CM070875.1 coordinate 37,990,390, forward strand.
GTAATCAGTAAAATTGACGCGACTAAGCTAAAACTATCTCGAATCGGACGCACGTACGAAAATAGAGCTGCATTATTAAAGCACATACTTAATTAGCATTAATGTAAAAAAAAAAAAAACTTAACATCCGCAGCAAAGGCTTGTCACAACACAACATCCGTCCCTTTAATTCTCATATAACACAATAGCTCGCGAACACAGGCACGCAACAACAACAATCGGCCTTTAAAAGCCCGCAAAACAGCGGCAAGGGCACACGCGCCGAAACAATACCAAAAACGCAGCAGCAGCAGCAGCATTGCGCACTTAGGCACAAGCTGCGCATTCATTGCGAGAGGAAGCGCTTGCACTAGCGCACTACTCCTTCCTTCCTTTCCACCTCTCATCCTTCCTCACTCGCGCGCATGATTTTTCTCGAGCTACTTACATGTACGTAAGAGCGCGGTGTGGCGGCGGGTCCGCTTCCTGTGCGCGGCCCCATATGTCGAGTTTGAGCCCAATACAAGAGCCTTCTTTTATTTTTCTCGCGCGCGCCAGGTATGCGAGGAACAAAAATGCCAGGAGGAGGTGTTTCCGCTGTCGATGAACTACGTGGACAGGTTCCTCAGCATCTGCCCGATCAGGAAGACCCAGCTCCAGCTACTCGGCACCGCCTGCCTGCTGCTCGCGTCGAAGCTCAGGGAGCCGAGGCCGGTCTCGGCTGACACGCTTGTCTACTACACCGACAACTCCATCACGCTCGACGACCTCTGGGTGAGTTGTACTAGCAGTCTTCACTAGTAGTAGTTGTTGTTGTATGTGGATGTGTGTGGATTATAGGGTTGATGGATCTATGCGTCCTCGCAACGGTTCTTTTTCGGTTGATAGAGATGTCACAAGAGTGATAGCTTGCTCAAGATTCCCTTTTTTAAATCCTGAAGGGAACGAAGAGGTATCATAAACTTGCATTTTTTTTTTTAATTTCGTCAAAGGCATTTTTAACCTTGAACAGATATCTCCATCTAATTAATATTACGATAAATTTTGTCGCGTGAGTAATATATATTCAAAGGAATCTAAAATTAAATATATCTCGTTCGCGAATAAAAAGAAAAATGTGTTCTAGCCCAATAAATTGTCCAAAAAGCATCTATAAATAGTTAAAAAGTGGAGCACATCTAATAAAATTTAGTCTCATAAAAAACATTTGCTACTGCGTTAGGAAAAATCCCTTACACGACAACCATATCATTAACAATGAATGTTTTCAAATACATTCTATTTAACGACCTTTCCAAACTGCTCGTTTCTCATAACATTGGCAGCTTTCCAAACGACGTCTACAAACTCGTTACTCTGGTTTTACAGCACGAGCATCACAATAGCAGCTTCGGCTCATGAATGAAAATGCAAAAAAATTGCATAAGCGAAACGACCCCCCTCCAAGCGCTTACTGATCTAGTCCTAAAAATAGCGCGTTTCTCATCGGGCAGCGGCAACAATGTCGTCGCCAGCGCTTGTCATTGTAGCTCTCTCTCTCTCTCTCTCTCTCTCTCTCTCTCTCTCTCTCTCTCTCTCTCTCTCTCTCTCTCTCTCTCTCTCTCTCTCTCTCTCTCTCTCTCCTCGAGAGTGCATGAATGAATTTACGCGCGCGCACCTTCAGCCCTCCCAGCAGCTTATCAATGCAGCTCGTACCCAGGTGACTGCGTATAGTAAATGGTGATTTCAAAGTCCAATTTCCGCGTGTGCGCGCAATAAGTCCATTGAAAAGGAACGTGGGAACTGCTTGAAAAGTCATTGCGGCTCCTCGATTCGGATCTATTTCATTCATATGAAAGATGAGTTCGATAAATTTTTAGCGTGACCTTTAAACTTTCGAGAGATTAGATAAACTCTTATAGTTTTCGATAAATACGTAATAGAGAAGTTCCTCCTCTCGCGGGAGCCGGTATTAAAAACAATCGTATAATCCATTATCATGTTTAATTGAGTAAATATAATATTGATAGAAAGCTGGAAAATGTAAGAGATAACGTTGACCACGTGTTCGCCGAGTTCCTTCTCTCTCTCCTACTAGTTTGTGGTTAGGTTAACACACCATGCTTCCTCCTAACCTCGAAACTTTTGAGCTGTAGCAGCGAACTTCTCTCTCTATCTCGAAAAAATGACAATGCCAAACCTCAGTCAAATACTCTTTTCATCCGTATAAAGTACCGTTCTGCGAAACCGCACTTGATAACTCCTCGAAAAAGCATATTGCACAACGCACGTATAAATAAATCCATTCAGCCACGTGTGCCTTCTTTAAATTCCCGAGAAAGCCATGTATACCCCGCATCGTACATGTAATCTATAGGTAATTGCGTAAGTTTCATGCATCTTTCAAGAATATATTCGCAATGCGCGAACTACATGCAAAGCACCGGCGGCGATATACGCATATTATACATGTATCCAGCCCCGTCCGGCGAGGTCAGCCGCGTCCGGCGCATAGCTCGCTCGCTTGTGCGCGTGCGCTCATAGCTCATGCTGAATCTGAATGACTGAATAAGTTGGTCGGGCGAATCGTTTCGCTCGTTTCATATTCCGCCAGAGGAGAGACTTTCGTGCATTGTTTATAACGAAAGCTCGCGTCGTCGCCCCGTCGAGATAACGGTACGCGAATTGTCTAGTCTAATCGAAAAGAGAGTTGGTAAGCGTGAGCGATAAAGCCAAATCTCAAATAATAGATAGCGGCTTTTTTCCAGCCCGGAGAAAATACATATTTATGTATTTTTGGCAGGAGAGTGAGAGGAGGAGAGATTAGGAGGCAGCGAGATATGACTATTTTCGCTATGATCTCGGACCACGTCGAAGACGTGTTGATTTTCATTAAGAGTTTATTAAGTAAGTGACTATATGCCCAAATACAATTAATTCGTTAAAGTTCAGGCGCGCATCGTATTTCATTATACCCTGAACAAAGCCAAGATTATCTTTCATTACCATAATTGTCCGGCGTATATAATTTCATCCGGCGCTGTTAATTCCATTATAACAATACCTCAAATCAAGAAAAGACTTGCGAAAAAGAGAAAAGACCGCATGCAGTACTTATTCCTATATACGATATCACGTGACAGTCATCGAAACCCTACTTGACGCACGCTCGCGAAACTCGCGCAGCTGCCCGTCCAGGCGCATCTGCAATTCCGATATAGACGATCGTCCATTTGATTCGGGCCATCATCGTGCGCTGCTCGCACGCACACCGCTGTAAACAAATACACTCGCGCCGTTATATACATACACACGCGTGCGTGTAAGTGGCGCGGGATTCTAATCGGTCGTACACACACCGGCGATGACGCAGCTCCGCGTGGAACTATTTCAGGAGCCGACCGTCGCCTCTAGTTCGCGCAAGACAGAGAAAGAGGCTATAGATAAATGGCTTTGCGAAAGACAGAGAGCGGCTATGTAATGAATCGGCGACAATGGGGCTAAGTGGAGCGCGATGGGGACGCGTTTGTTTACGCAAATTTGCATGGTATAAGGACGGAGAGTGCGCGCGTGTCGTAACGAGAGATAATTGATAGATAAGGTCTGCTTTCTATGTTTACGTTTATGTGCATAAATGTAATACTTGCACTACCTATAGTCGGACTGCCGATCGAGAGAAGCCGCGCGAGCTTCGAGAAGGCGGCTCCGAAAGTCGCGACGGCGAAAGAGCGAGAAAGAAAGAAAGAAGGTGCCGAGAAAGGAATGCCGAGGGGGAGAGAACGCACTCTCTGTGCGCGCGCGCGGAGCCGATTTTTGCGCGACGCGAGCTGAAAGACTTTCGGCGCGGGGGCCTTTGGAATTTGATCGGCGAATGATTTATTGCCGCGACGCGAAGGCACGGATTGTTTAGACTCGCGAAGCGAACGTAAAAGCCAGTGGCCGATCGTGAGAACCTATGATGTTTATTGCTCAAATTTAACAGTCGCGCGCGCTCGCTTATCTTATCTCAAATATACATCTACACATTTTATATAGAGAATTACGCGTGAGTCAGTGAGTTAAATGATCTAAAAAAGGCCACCGAAGGTCGGCCTGTGTATTATACATACGCAAGGCGTGAAAAAGGGTTATAGTCTCTATATATAAGCTCGAAGAAAAACTAGAAGCGGCCAGCGACAGGCAGATAAGAGCGTCGCCTCTGATGATAGCACACGCGCGCGCGTGCGTGTATATAGGCGCCGAGTGAAAGAGAGGCGCGTATGGTGTGCTGTCAGTGTGTGCCACCGCGGCAGCCGGCGATGACGACTGTACGACGAAGGGGACACGCGTGGAGGCCACGACTGCGTCTCTCTCTATGTGTCTAAGTTTCGCGCTCTCTGGCTTGAACGTCTAGTCTTTTATTTTATAATACTAATTTCTCTTAACTCTGAAATTATAGCTATAGTTTTTAATTTGAAAAAAAAAAAATAAATAAATTAAGCCAATAAGGTAATCTTCTGTTTAGACATCTCATCAGGTAGTTGGGGAAATAAAACCGCTAAGCTGACAAATTTCCATTTGAATTAGCTGTAAACTAAAAGAAAAAGGGTTGCGCTTACGACTTGGAGTCATCCCTCTATATATATATATGCGCACGTGATAATTTAGAATTCGGTTACGGCACGTTAGGTAGTCAGCACACATAATCTAACGAATAAAAAAAGAAGGGGACAGGAAACGCCTCCTTCGACCGCGTCATCTCAGTCCTTCTCACCTGGCACATATGTCTGTCTCGCTATCGAACTAATAGCCTAGAAGTCATCAAAGACGCGTCGGCTAATCCACCGTTCCATCTTTCCCGGCGCCGACGGAAAGCCGCGAGCAACACCTGCGCTCTCCTCTCTTAAGTATACACGCACGCACACACATGGTAAAAACAAGTGCGACACGAATTCGAAGGAAAAGACGAAGAAACTGTCGGTCGATTTCCGCGAGTGCACTTTTTTTGCGACCCTCGCGGAAATTGCAGATCGGAATCGCTTAATCGGCCGGCTGCCGCCAAGAGTCTAGCTCGCGTGCATGCGCCACACACATACGCGAAAGGGGCAACAGAGCGCAGGTGAGAGAGAGAGAGCGAGCGAGAGGGCCAGGTGGTACCGAGGGTCGCTCTCGCGACAGCTGCGCCGCAAGGAAACGGGGAACGCCTGCATTAGGCGAGAATGAGAGAGATATAGAGAGGAAAAGTAACTATGGGCTGTTGCGTGACAAAATCGACGAGAGGGAGGTTTTTCTCGTATGTGTGTGTCGACTGGCGACTTGTTGCGCGTGGATAACTTGTTGCGCCGTGTTGGGGTATATATATATATAGAGGTGCTCTTGGCCTTCATGACTTGCACCTTTTTTCGGGGGTGGCATTTCAAGTTTTCAAGATCTGCTAGATAGCTCCTAATGCTCTAACATGAGTTGTTACCTATCGATTATTGATTTTCATATATAGGTAATTTACCAATAATAACAATTGACGCCAATATACGCATCGTAAGTTACTCAAATATCGTTTGAAATACAGAAAGTGCGAAAGACACCTGTCAAGCTGAAAATTGGCCACTAAAAGCGGTAATATACGCATTTTGCGCTCCTGCATTACAAAAGGCATTACGCGCCCGGCCCTCCTCCACTGCAGTCTTGCGGCTCTCTGAAATACGCTCGTAATATTGATTTTCAGCCATAAACTCGCTGCCCAACGAGCCGCTACCATCAGTCGTCCTCCCTCTTCCCTGCGGAGAAAAGCAGCAACAGCACGCGCCATAAAGCTAACGAGTTTCCCTTTAAATCCACTCTACGAGCCCCATCGAATAAATAACAAACAAGAAGGAGTAGAAATCGCTAATAGTCGTTCTCGTGTCAGCGAGGGCACCTGCGCCCCGGTCAATTAGACGCAACGGGTGACCCCGACGTTTTGCATGCTGCTCCACCTACGGTCTAATTTGCCATCGCGCTATCCACCTGCCGGAGCGCTATCCTTCCCCCGATATATACACACACACGCGCGCGAGGGTATAATAATAATAACAGAACGCGTGCAGGGCGCAGCAGATGTTGCAACCTGTTGCGCCCGCGAGCTGGGCGGCAGCCTACTTCTTCCTCCGCTCCTTTTCTTTTTCTTGGGCCCGCAGCTTGCGGGAGCGCATCTGTTGTGTACCGCGAGCGCAGGCTGCTGTTTATAAACTTTCGGGAGGTGGCGCATGCGGCCGCGGGTTTAAAGTCGCGAGAGGTGGCTCGATGCACGTACCAAAAGCACCGTCACCTGGAAGCTTCGTTACGGATTTTCGGGGATCGTCGCGAGATTTTTTTTATTACAGGGAGATTGCTGTATTCTACCCTGCGCGGCGGGCCTGACATATGGTTAGGCGGGGTTTATTGTCGGCAGCTTTTTTTTGGGGAGCTTTGAGCGATGAACGGATTGAGGTGTTATTCGTAAGAAGCAAATGAGATTTTTTTTTAGTTGGATATTATACACAAAAAACGTAAATAAGATATTTTCCGAAAACAAAAAGAACAACATAAATCTATAAAACATATAAGCTATAAGCTCCTCAGAGGTATATCGTAACCCCCGTAAATATACGAGCGAATCAGCAATTCGGCCGAATCCGCGCGTCCCAGATCCGTACATTACACCCGCCTTCGTTGCCTTTGTCCTCGCTCTCTCGCTCGCTCGCGATATCTATCTCTTTCCTCCGCACGCGGAAGGCCGGGCTCGGCATTAGAGAAGAGTTTGGCGGCGGCCGTGAAGGGGGAGGCCGCTGACCTGCTCGCAGCGCCGAGGCCACGCTAACGAGCCGCCGCTGCCGCCTAAGCAAGGGACTTTCTAACGTTCCGGATGTACACACGCTGGCAGCCGGCGACGAAAAATTTTGCGAAACATTATCGCGCTGGTGTGAGTATGTTAGAGAGAGAGTTGTACATACTTTGAGTTGGCGAATATCTTAGAGTGCACCGCCAACCGCATAAATTATTAACTATTAAGGGGCTGTAGGAGCGAACTTTACCGATGGTGACCTCCACCGCGAGCCGTATTTCCCATTGTTTACGCGAAATTTTCTTCGTGATATTGAAAATTAAGTTGCTAACGATTTGTTATCGTGTGAAGAATGCGGGATCACAGCATTTTCAATAATCAAAATGGTCAATAATTTATATAATGTCATATTCTTAAAATTGACGTGTGGAATTACGTAAAAGTGACGGTCATCTTACAATTTTCTATATGGTCATGAACAATCTCCCATTGTTTGTCTTAACTAACAATTATTAAATACTGCATAACATTCATAAACATTCTTTATTATAACAAGAACACGCGATCACCGCATTTTTGTGTTTTACGATTGTATACTTTTTTTTATTTATGATATTATGTTTTTGAGGTTAGGAAAATTTCAACCAATCAGCGTGGCTCCGACATCACCTTAAGATATATAGTTTGGCAAAATATTAAGTTTCGCAGCTGATAAAATGAGTTTAACTGCACTCGCGGTTGAAAAAAAAAAGTCGCTAAGCGTTCCACCCGCATCCTCTGATGTATAACTTAGAGGCCGAGTTCGATGCCGAGCAAAGTCTGCGAGCGCAGGTATGCATAACAAGCGCGCGGCGTATCTCTCGCACGCGCTAAACTCCCTCACACATATTTCCTGCCATTTTTCGCGCTATCTTATCACGCGTGCGCGAGCGCGCGAACTCGTCTCGTTTAGAACGTTGGCCTCTATCAATCAATTATTTCGCGCGGTCGCACACACGCCGAAAATCTCTGGCGCCTATCTGGCGTCGATCCCTTTAAACAGTGTTGAACAACAGCTGCGCGGTTATTGTACATATATATCGTTCGGTTTGAGAATCTCCAAAGAGTGTACGAAAGTCGTCGATGCACGCTGTATAATTTTTCCACTCTCCTTAGACACATGCGCTACTTTCGCGGAATCTCCTTTTATTTCTGCGCTCGCGCTATCTCGCCGCGAGGCTTACATTGCTTATAGGTACTCGAGGATAGCGAGTTAATTTATAAAACAAATTGAACTTTCGACTTTTTATAACTCACTTCGGTGGGTCGTCGCTTTGTAAAACACGATGTTTGCCATAGCGATAGCGTAATAAGGTTAGTCGATTTGAATTCCTACACAGAATTATAAAGCGCTCTCTGATATTCCGCCTTATCATAAGCATATTAAAGCTATACGGCAGAAGATTATAGCCACTCCGCGCTTCTGAAGTCAAGCATATAAATATAGACACGAGCAAACTGTATTATGCGTTATAACATAGAACCTTCACTTTTAATCAAACTGTGATATTAATAAAGCCAAAATTCGTTCCCCAATCTCTCGTATACTCGAAAATAAAGCAATAATTCCCCGAGGGCCCGTAAAAGGAAATAAAACGGAACTACGTACTCTCGCTCGACAATGGGAGTAAAAAAGCAGGCTGCGCTGGTGAATAGGCGGCCCTCGCGCTGCAGCCCCATGTAATGAAAGGCCGAAAAATTCGTAAGGCCTCTGCGGCATTGTCGCTGCAGCCTCCCCGCTCCTTCTAGGAACTGTCCTTGTGGGACATCTGCTCCGGTTACCTCGCGCTGCAAACGACGCGCACTCGCTTTCTCACACATGTGCGCACATACGGCGGAAAAGATAGAGACCCGTGCTTGTGAGGGGCCAGTTCGCAAGGAACGTGAGTACGGGGTGGGTATATATCTTGGGGAGGGTTGGAAAGATCGAGAGATTCGAAGGGGTGTGGTGTGACTCGGTTTGGTGGTTGTCGCACGTGAGAAATATCGAAAGTGCCGTACATATTTTTGAGGAATTTTTTTTTTTTCAGATTTTTGTTTGTATAATTAATTGGCGTAGATAAAGACGATTTTGGCGTGAAGGTTATAGCATTGTTCCAAACTGGGCTGGGTCTTTGACCGCGAAGCCCGTCTAATTCGCATTGTTACCCTCGAAATTAGGGTTCACCGTAACTCTCGTAATAGTTTTCAGTCCACCCCCGAACTTTCCTCAACCATGATGAGGCAATTTCCCAAATCTGCAGATCTCCAACTACAGCCATTAATCACATCACGAAATGATTAACAAACGTCGTGTCTCCCTTACGTATACGCATTCCGCTCGCAGGCATTAGAAAAAAAAATCCCGAAAATTCCGAGGCACGTGCGGATCACATTTCGAATTCGCGCGACGTCCGGATCCAGGAATGCGCGGGCCCGCGGTTCTCTCTATATCCCTCGGAGCGGCTCTCAGCATGCGTTTTTTCCTTATTTCGGGCCCGGAATGGTAAACACCTCTCGGGTCCTCAGAGGCGCCGCCGCCGCCTCTCGGCATCGGAACCGCCCAGATAAATCGGATTTCGGTTCTTGGAAGCCAGGTATGTTCAGCAGCAGACCCTATTGTATCCCACCAAGCGTCCAAGTATTTTCTCCTCCATATACACGCGCTCTGCTCTCGCTTTCGTACGAAGGTTAATCGGTGATGATTTCCAGGACTTTTCTCTTAAACGGGTATTAGAGAGAGAGGTTCCGGTGAGTGAGTGTGTGTGTGTGTGTGTGTGTGTGTGTGTGTGTGTGTGTGTGTGTGTGTGTGTGTGTGTGTGTGTGTGTGTGTGTGTGTGTGTGTGTGTGTGTGTGTGTGTGTGTGTGTGTGTGTGTGTGTGTACACATACATATGATTGATGATGGAGAAAGATTTTTCGAGATTTTTCGAAAATTAATAAAAATTACCGAACGCTCATTACTGCTCGAAGAGATCAGACGTTTAAAGGTCCGCATTGTGAAATTCAATTACGCTCCGATGACGAGTTTCAATTGATTAGCCGTGTGTATTTTTGTTCTGTATTTGTAATCATCGCGGACGTGATTTTCGTATCGCCGGGCCTTTCCCAGAATAAACAACCATGCGAATCAGCTGTTCGCCGAATGCGTCGGCTAAAGTTCACGTTGCAAAACAATATGCCCAATATTATACAAAATACCTATATACACACTGTTTTTGTTAGATAATAAATATAACGTTTCAAAAATTCTCGCTAAAATGCCCAAAAATACTTAACACTCAAAGTCGTTGTCGAACAAACGGTAGCAAGTGTCGAATATCCAAAACGTTCATAACGATTCCTTCCGAAAAGCATTACGACATCGAGCGTGTACGGCGCGATTTCGCGAAAAAAGTCCCGCAGCCGAGCTGGCGAGGCTCTGCAGGCTCGTGCATTCTCCGTCGTTAATAAGTCGCGCGCGAGCGGAATAATAAGCGCGAGAGATAAGGTTGCGCCATGGGATATGTAGGGTCCCTACTAACGCGAATGCTTTAAATGTTAGATTAGAGAAATCTGCGCGCGAAGAGAAATCGAGGGTCACAATGGACTCGAAATGTATTCAGACCACCGTAGGATTCGTTTAACGCTAAATAGTCGAATTTCCTTCCAAAAACACCACTTTATACGTATACACCTTGAATAACAAGTCAATTAAGTCGGCGCTCCAACCATCACTTGCACTCCTGCATTTATCGTGCAAAAATCGCTGATACAGCCAGACACGCGCGTGCGCCTTTTTCCTTCGACGTCTGCGCCTCCTGTGTGCAATAACCCTGTGCACCTGGACTTCCTCTCTCCCCACTCCCTTGTACGCACGCGCGTATACGCGGCGAACGGTGACGCGTACATGTACGCACGGGACCCTAATTCACGGCCATTCGAGTAAAATCGCTCTCCGTATAGAGTAAAATTGCGACAGATAAACGTCATTATGTATATGCATGCCGTTTCGATGACTACCGCGTAATTGTTTAGAATTACAGAACATTAGATCATTACAGAGTGCTATATACGAATGTCTTCATCTACAGTGTAATATACGCACTACCGCATGTAGCGAGTAAATAAACGCAGAACAAAAAAGTCACTCCTCTCTTCGAAGCCTCTCCCCCTCGGGCACTTACGTAAAAATCGGCTTTGGCAAGGCGCGTTGCGCTGTAACAAAGTCGTTCTTTTCGCAGAGCAGCGGCGGCGGGCCAATTTTAATTTCGCGTCATGCCTATCGAGTGAAGGCCGGCCGAGCGAGCGTTTTAACGGCAACATCCCGCAGCTCTTTCGGCACCGTTTTTCGCCCTCGCGCCCGCGGAAGAGAGCGTGAAGAGAGACGAATCGCTCGTAGCGTAGTACTACTACTATTTTTACGAGTGGGAAAAAAGTCGACAGAGAGGTGGTCTCAAGGTGAATGGAGCGAAGGAGGAGGAGGAGGAGGTCCTGCTGAATGTGTATAGTCCGTGCTGTATAGTTTCGGGCGCCGGAATATATATAGACGTGCCAAGATAGATAAAGTGAAAGAAAACATAAGATCACGGTGTGAGTGTGAAAATTTTAAAGTAAATCCTCTGCTATATAAAAGTACATGTAAGAGAGGGAGAGATAAGAGATCGTATAACGCACGTAACGTCAAACACAAATGTCGCGCTCGCGTCTTATCGCGGCAGATCGACCGCAGATGCAGTAGCAGCATACTCTGATACCCGACATTTTTAAAGAGTCAGCCGACAAATTGGGATTAGGAAAAGCGCAATTATACAATTATGCTCCGGTGGGTATACAGCGAAAATTACATAGCTCGCGTGTATTTGTATTATAGCCCGCAGGTGTGCGATTCCCCCTAATCTCGCGAAAGTATCTCTCGCAACGTACAACTCGAAAATTAAAAAAAAAGGGGAAAAAGACGACGATGACGAGAGATCCACGCGACCTACCGTACGCGACCGTGAGCGAGTCAACCGAGCGCGACGACTACTACCATAGTACTACTATACTACTACGCTTACTACGCGCGCTCCCCCTTTTTTTGCAGGATACTCGCGCGTTTTTTGCGCGTATCCTTTGTTTCATTCAGCGCGTAGCAGTAGTAGCGCGACGCACTCTTGCGAGACGGCGAGGCTGCCGTGAGTTTCTTCGGAGCGAGGATCACTTTTCTTTCGGGATGAGACGGAGATTCGGATGGGAGCAGTCCTGTGTGAATGCTTTCTCGGGGCGATCGAGGGCTTTCTCGAGGCCCGCGGTAATTGTTTTCGTAGGGGAAAAAATTTCGAAAAGTCCCACGATGAGGCTGTACCAGTGTGTGGCACCATCCAGATCCGGTGTTCTGGCCTATAGATTAGACAAAAGGGGACGTCTTAAAATTTTAAACGCGACTACACGCCACGTCTACTATGATTATAAAAAAAGAAGAACAGGTATATGCGTCTGCCCCTTGATGCTCGGCCCTTTTTCCATCTCGCGCGCGCAGGTAATGCGCACTTGGCGACGAGTGAACCAGTTTTGCAAATGCACCCGCAGCGCGCGCGCGCGCACTCGTGTTCCGAGAATAAACCGCGCTTGCGCCGAAAAAGGGGACTTTTCTTTTTCGCACGCCAGCAGAACAATGTGCGAGCGTTACATATATATATATGTACCTACACTGTATAAACACTCCCCTTTGTGATCTGTAATGCAAGTTTTGGGGTGTGTATCGTAACGGACGAGTCTTGTCTAAGAGTGTGCCTGTTATTTTTCATATTCAAATCCGACTGTGTGAATTCTCGACTAATGCGAGGGTTTCTTTTTTCGATGTTTGCAGAGGTGGGAGCAGCTGGTGGTGTCCAAGCTGAAGTGGGACCTGTCGGCGGTGACGCCCGGCGATTTCCTCCTCTACATCCTCGCGCGCCTGCCAGTCGACCCCAGGTCCTGGGACTCCAGGATGGTAAGGAGGCACGCGCAGACCTTCATAGCACTCAGCACCAGAGGTAAATCGAAGTTCCAGCTATACTTACGCGCGCGTATATTCGTTTAATGGACAACGATCTCGTAACCGTAAAACTCAGTGCAGAGGGGCACCTATACGAGCACTTTAGCGAGCTAATCATCGCACCGCGCGCGGAGATGCTAATTGCGCGCATACACGCAGTATCTAGGTATAAGTACTCGCTTGAAAAGGCGCAGCGCCGAGTATGGAAACGCTTAGCGGGAAATCCTCGGAGGCTGTTTTAGAGATTGTTTTCTCGTGGGTATAGGTATAAGATTACTCAATATTCGCGGTTATCTGATCTTGAGGTTTGAAGAAGGCGCCTTTAGTCTGTTGGCTCGCAGGTTTCTTAAATACACTGCGTGCAACTAAAAGTTAAAAATCGTTTTGCGTGGCTCGAAATTGAAATCAACGATTTACGATTGGTAAACCCAAAAATGAGAATTATCGGACGCAACCTTAATCCCCGTAGAATTCCAGTATCTTTTTATGTCCGCGATCGATCTGAAACTTAACGATTGCCGTGAAACGACTGTCAATAATCTTGTAAAATCAGGCGCTGCCGAGACATTCCCGAGAATCCAGTATCGTCGGTCGCTTCCTCCTCTCTTTATTCGGTCGCATTTTCTTTTTTCACTTCTCGCTCCCTCTCCCCGTACATCTCGTTCGTTTAAATGCCTGAATGCCCGGACTCGCTATGCGCCGACGCCGCGGCGAGTGGCAAAAAGCATCGGCCAGATATTTCGGCCCGATTGCTTATTATATGCCGCGCGTTTCCTCTAAGCGAACGCCTCGGAATTTCGCCGCCCCAAAATCGCGCTCATTGTCCCGGGTAGATGCGTTTTTAGCCGAGTTCTCAACCGGTCGACGCTGGAATGAAGGAATCCGATTCTGGCTTAGAAGCTGCTGCTTTTTACTCGTGTAACGGTCGGCTTGAAAAAATTAATTAAAATGCCTATAATCTCTGAAATTTCTTCGATCACATCCTCAAGAAATAATTATCACAAGGAAACTTCAATCTCAATCTCAGCCTTGACCTAATTAGACTAATCTCATTCGATTGAACACTCAATAACAACCCTCTCCAATCGTAGGAATTGGTCGAATTCCGAAATTTGGCATTTGAAATTCAACAATCCATCTCGAAAAGCCCGCTATTCCACACGCTTCACACCCGTAGAGGCAGCTCCGAGTCGCCATGCGGCGCGCACAGCCGAGAGCAGAGCCCGAGATAAGCGCGCACGCGCTCGCGCGAGATGGAATGCGATATGTATATGTGTACATCATCGCTCTCGCTCTGTGGCACGGGCGGAGCGCGCTGCCGGCAATCGGCGTCGGCGATGATAACGCGCATATTCGGGCCTTTAAACCTTTTGTCGAAAGTCGGCTCGTTATCTGGCCTCCCGTCGAAATTGCACGTGCGCGACGAGAAGCTGTTGCACTGACGCGTCGGCGCGATGATTCGCAGAGGTGATAATGCGCCCGGAAATTTATGCTTATGATGAAATCGCCGCTTACCGTGTATGTATGTATGTACGTGCCGCTGAGTAATGGCCGTTATTTCGACGGGTAAATGATATCTTTCGTTAAATTGGAGCAATGATTAACATTAATGCTGCGGCCATTAAATGACAAAATTATATATCGACATTGAAACTCGAATAAATGAAATATCCTACTAAAAAGCAGTAAATTCCAATAACTTTGACACGCGTTGGGGGGCATAAATCGCGCGACTGGCACGATAGCAAATTTAATCGAGTAATAAAAAATTGGAGAGAAAGCGCGCCCGAGGAGTGACTTTCGGCAAGCTCTCTCTCTCTCTCTCTCTCTCTCTCTCGGGCGAGTCATTGACACTCTCTCCGGAGCAGGCTAATAAATATATAAAAGCTCTCCTGCTGCCGCGCGCCGGGGGCAGCCCTTTCTCACGAGAAGCGGCCGCGTACATACACACACACACACATATATATATATACAGCTTCAACTTTGTCGCTAAAAGCGAGTCGAAAATCTCATTTTCGTTTTTTCCCTTCCCTCGTTTGCAGAGTACGAGTTCTCGAGGTACACGCCGAGCATGATCGCAGCGGCGAGCGTAGCGGCGGCGCTGAAAGGCCTCGACTGGACCGGCAAGAGCGGCCACAGCCTGGCGTGGCTCCTCAGAGAGCTCACGCGCATCACCGCCATCGAGCAGGTTCGTACACTCACATATATATATTCATGCCCGCACATGCACGTTAGCGGCAACGCCCGCGTTATCACCCCGCACACGCGCGCGCCCACGATACTGTTAGCCCTGGCGAGTGCATTGGCTCGGGCTTCGGCCCCCCGAGAGCGAGAGAGGCCCTTTCGGCCTGACTGGATTTGAAGTCGAGAAAAAGGGGAGGGGGATTTGGCAAACAAAAAAAAAAATATGTCTCCCCGGTTTTTGAGAACACGTGGAGAGGTGAGTATACGAGCGAGTGGAGCAACCGGTTAGGACTTTAAATGCTGCTCGCCGGGGTTTAAATGAGTGCGAGCAAAGGCGACGGTTTTTAATTTGCCGT
Organism: Torymus aiolomorphi; assembly: GCA_036365515.1. Lineage (NCBI taxonomy): Eukaryota > Metazoa > Arthropoda > Insecta > Hymenoptera > Torymidae > Torymus > Torymus aiolomorphi. Next base: position 38,005,684 of record CM070875.1, read on the forward strand.
AGCGACTTTCGGCTGGACTTTTCGCTCTCAAGTAATTCATTTTTTTTATACGATTCTTTTCTATTTTATTCGTGCGAAGATATTGATATATTAAAACATTTCACTTACGCCTGTGCATTTCTGTATTTTACTCAGCTTCTTATCGCGTTTCGATTAGCAAAAAAAATAAACTTCATCCCAGAACATTCTAGAAAAGCTAATTCATTACACCTGCAGCAACAATTTAATCAACCAAGTAACTTTAAATCCCTCGGGCAAGATAAGCCTATAAATTATTGTGCGCTGTATTGAAAAAAATTCGTTCGACATTCGTACTTTTACAATCTTGCGTTAGCTTCGAAAAAAAACCGTCCACGAGGCGACTGAGGGACGGACGAGTCTCTCTCTCCCTCTCTTGTATGCGCGATAGCGCGAGGCGAAGAACCGGGTATTATACATGTATCCGATACACACGCACGCACGCATGTGTATACATATACATGCTCGCAACTGCGAGAAACGTCCGTACGTTCGCGGGCGAGCGAGAGAGAAAGAGAATGAAACTCTCGTGGCAGGTGTCGAGCATATGGTTTCACCAAAAAACGTCGCGCGTAGCCGACAGAGCCTCTCGTTAAGAGTCTCATGTCTCGCCGGGAGTTTGGAAATTATTTTATACTTTGCACACGTCTCGCCAAGCGCGAGAACTTTAAACAAGTAGATTGGCTGGTCGAGCGCGCGACATCTCACTTCTCGGGCATTTTTTTGTTTATGGCCGGAGAAAGAGAGAGAGCGAAGGGGGAGCGGTTTTCGCCATTTTTTCGGCTTCCGTCATCGATATTTCAATTACCGCGTATAGCGGCTGACGCAATTCTCGTACTAACCAAGACCTTAATTTTGCGATTGCAGGATTACCTCCAAAATTGCCTGGAACAGATCGACGAGATGGTGCGCAACAGCAGCAGAGGCATAGAGGCGACATACAGGACGGGGAGCGCGATGTTGGGGGGGCAGCAGAGGCCGCTGGGGGACCAGGACATGATATCGTCCCAGGTGAAGATAATGGAGCACGAGAAGGCAGGCACGCCGACCGATGTGAGGGACGTCCACTTTTGAGCGACGCCAACGGCGGCAGCGTACCAGAAGAGGATCGAAGCCAATCACCCTCGCCACAACCAGGAGGAAGCGCCATTAACAGTAGCCTGCAGGAACGAGCCCGCGATCAAGTGGCTCGTGGCTCCTCGGCGGCCGAGCACGACGTTACTATTACGAAGACCAAGAAGAATGAGAATAAGAAGAAGCAGAAGAAAAAGAAGAAAAAGAAGAAGCAGAAGAAAAAGAAGAAGAAGAAGAAGAAGTAGGAATATACGCCTCCTGATCAGCGAAGAGAGCAAAGGAGCAGCAAGCGAACATACGCGAGAGATCACCCCGACTTTTCTTTCTTGCTTCGCTCGGGCTTTTTCCGAGGGGAAGTTTCTTCTTTCCTTCCTTCGTACAACAGCTTTACACAAGCCACTATTTCGAATATTTTTCCGTTCACTCTTTTTATAAAAAATTGAAATTTTTTATTTTTCGTTTTTATTACTTTCTTGTCACATTTTTCATTTCTTAGATGCTCATTTATGTAGTAATTTATTATGAAGCAAAATCTCTTAATTAAGACAAGCACGTGACTGTTGAAAATGAAGTTTTTTTTATTACTTTATGGTAGAGATTTTGCGTTGTAAAATTTTTTTGTGGAAGAATATTTGTTTTGGAAATTGTAATCTACCCGTTTGAGAAATACTGATTTATCGTTATTTTTTCCTGGCACTTTATATTACGAGAATTTACATTTTATGTTACTACAAAGGGTTTAAAGATTAAGATAAGGAAAGAAAAACTAGCCTCGACGCATCTTTGAAAAAAATAATGTGCAAAAAAATCATTAATGTTATTAGGAGGCGTACTTGGGGGAAGGCAATTCAATACGCTTTACACATTATAACATTTAAGGGTACACTTAATTTTTTTTTTCTGTTTACTGTCGTAAAAAACATTCATAAATATTAAAAAAAAAGAAGCTGGTAACGACATCGATATAACCTCTGTTCATTGGGATTAGAATGTAAAAAGAAGCAGATTACGTCTGAAGAAAAAAAAAACGAAAAAATGCAAATAGTCAGATCGAGTCATTTGTAAATATTTACGTTATTGCTATTCTATTTACTACAAGTAATATTTTTATTATTAATATTATTAATATTATTATATGTTACTACGGATAAACAAGCGGATGTTAACAAATATTAAGTGCGACTGAATGAGCAAGAAATTTTAGTTTCTACTTTGTGATGGCGCACAATTTTTTAAAATAATGTTTACAACACGCAAATACGAATGTTTCAAACTAAAAGAAAAAAAGACTAAAAAAGATTTTGTAAGTAAAAATGAATGCGAATGAAGTAGAGCAAGAGCTCTCGAATCTATTACTCGGTTCCTACGGCGAATAAGAGCGAATGTGGAAAAAAGAGTATTGCGTAAAACCTGCGTGTAATCGTGTGCATGTTGAAAAAATTTACAATGTTACGAAAAACTGATAATTTAATTTAAAAAAAAAAAATGGATGGTCAGTAGAAATGTAAGCGAAAAAATAAGTCAATGTGTTTAAGACTAAGAATGATGCGTTTTCTTCATTAGAAATATATTTTTCCTTTTAATTTACAGTTTTTGCAAGTTTTATAAAACAATTTATAGAATCTATTAAAAATTTTTTTTATGTTTGCTCCCGACTTTACCTAGAGTATTTGATTATGAAGTTTTTTTTTCAGATCGTATTATTCTTTTTGTTTTATACACTTTTTCACGATTTTTTTATTAGAGAAAGAAGTTGGAAATTTTGTCGTTCAGAAATAATTACGAAATGTTTTACATTTCCCTATATAATTTAAAAAACGTGTTTACTTTTTTATAATATATATTTTGCGAAAAATTGAGTGAAGAGTTTAAGTAAAAGCGAAAGAGATTGTGTGTTTTTTTATTCAAAGCTGTAAATAAATAATGTAGAACGCGTAAGTTCTTAAGTAAGTTAAGTTTAAAAGATTCGTAAGTTTGTAGATAGCGGTCACGAAAGAAAATGGAAAATCGACGCTGTATATTTGTTTTCTAATAATGTCGAATTAAACAAGTAAAGCGATATAATGTTAAAAAAAATACATTGTTTAGGGAACTGGATAGTACTTAAAGAGATGTGAATGCAAAAATACAAAAATAAACGCCGAGTTTAAAGATAAATTATAGGCGGAGAGACAGCGAATAGTTATAAATGACGGTTTATTCCTCGTGCAATTTTTTTAATTTTTATTCCAAAGATGTAAAACGCACTAAAGCGATAGTAATGAGGGTTTGATCCGTTGAGGATCCTAAAATTACTTTATTAACTAATCCAGATACCACTTGAATATTTCAGTTTTATTTTTTATTTTTTTCCACAAAAATTTAACTTTGTATTTACTTTATGGTGACATTTGTTAAGTAATTGTCGATAATATTCATAAAACAGTAGATTTAACGGATCTTCAACGGAACGTGTATTTTTATTTTTTCTCTTTGTAAAGTCTCTCCGTTGCGTTTGAAGGTGCCCCAGTGTCAAAGCAAAAAAAGTAGTTACTTTCCGCGCATACTGTTGTAGCCGAATTATAGTACAATACGTAGAAGTGAAAGAAATAAGCAAAGCTTCGTCTTTATTCTTTTTACACGAGGAAGTAGGCTTTAAAAAATTTGAGCTGATGAAAAACGTCGTCGTAGCGGTTCTCGTAGTACGCAGGTTGTGGCATCTTCAATTGTTACGCTTTTGTAATACTTTTAAGTACATGTTATAAACGTCTAAAGTTAGTGTAACTAATCAAACGTTTTAAAAAAGCAAAGAAAAGAAACTTGCATAAGGAAGGGAAAGAAACTCGTAAAATGTACATAAACTGCCTTCTATAGCTGTATCAAAATGTTAAAAGAATTCTCCTGCGTCTTCGGAATGGTTGCTACGTCAGAAAGCGGTAATGAAGTCCTATTAAGTACGAATAACACTTTTTATAAGACAGCTCTTTAGCGTAAATCTTTTGTTCGAAGAGTTAGTTTGAAAGGGATTACAAAGGAATAAATGAAAAAGCGTTGATTAAAGCACATTGAGACTGTTAATGCGTGAAACAACAAAACAGCGAAAGCATGCACCGTCGGCTCTTCTTTCGTCGAGAAAGTCTTAATTTATAATATTTTTGTAATTTTATGAATTTTTGTAAATGTAACATAATTAGGAGTAATCGAAACCACACGAAAAAAATATTTGCAAAATGATTTTGACATGTTTACATATTTTTATTGAAAATTAAATTAATATTTATCTAAATTAAAAATTTCTTGGTAATTTTGAACCTACCTTTTTGTTGTTGATATATTTTTTTTCTACAAAGATTTCTCAGACGTTGAAGAATGTCGTAATTATTGTTGATCAAAAAACAAAATCATAATAAAACAATTCACTACTGATAATACAAAAATAATCGTCCAAGCACAATAAGCAAGACAATAATAATACCAACTATAATATATACCTCAGTTCGTATTACCGATGCATTTAAGTTTTTGTTAATTCCAATTTTCATCTGAACGCATGCCAGCGTTTTACTATAATTATAAAGTCATACGCAATTGTTAATCTAATGAAATAGATATTTGCGATTGTTCTTTATAATTCTTTTTAAAATGAAGGCAATGGATTGTATGTTAAATCGTCAATGGAAGTGCGTTTATTAATATTGCTTTTTCAAAGAGAAAGCATTGTATTTTAAATTTAAACTGTCAATAGGCTATAAACACGTTTTAAAAATATAGTCGCAATTTTTACTTTGTAAATGCCACCTGACAAGTGTACATATCTGATGCATTGATACAAACACATAGTCGATTGAAAAATAAAGTATTGGTATTTTATACAACACCATGATTATTTATTTACTTTGTGTAACATTCTTCATTCTCTAACATTCCTCTGCTTAACTGATACGATTTTCATTTTATAAAAACTTATAATTAATTTAAAAACAAAACATAGAGAAAATGTTTCATTACATAAATATTTTTTTAACAATTGCAAGATGAAGAAATAAAAATAGTAAAATGACATAATTTTTTTTCCATTCTTTTATTAGTAGTTACATCATATTCTTTAAACTACTGTACAGCCAGCCCTTGTATTGTATCGTATATACACACACCTACGTCTTATCATATTATACTCATCTTCATAAAAGTGATATCATCACTAGAGATTAAAACTTAACGTTCCCAGTATATACAGTATTACTTTTCCTTGCAAAACTTAAGTGTGGTTTAGTCATAATTATCCTTTGGTTTTATCAATACACTTGAATAGTTTTTTGGAATTATTGATAAATCACAGAAAATGCAAGAAACATTAATCAAATGTACAGGACAGCAATAGTACTGAATATGATTAACTCATATTATTTGGTGGACGTAACTATACTAGAAATTATGAAAAAGATTGAACACTGTAACTTATCTTATATTTTAAGAAAGACTATCACATATGTAAAGTACAGACATTCGAGAATCAATAAAAAGTTAAGATAATAAACATTAAAAAATCTTTTGGCACTTAAGAAACTGGGAATTCAATTTCGCGGAAAATCGTTAAAATTATGTAAAATTTTTCTAAGCACTATATTTACTTTTGAAAATTTATTAGTGAATAAAATAATACTAAATTTTCTCGGTATGCTTATAAAATTTTTTACGTAATAGAGTTGAGAAAAATTTACGTTTAATTGTGAAGTATTCATATGAAATCAGTGACGTGAATTAGAACGACATTTGGTCCATATCAATAAACAAATACTAGGATAAAAAACTCTCGCACGCGCATTTAATTTTCACAACATTAAAACGAAGTTTACGCGACATTTTACACTGGACAAAAATTTATGTACAAAGTTAAAATTTTAAAATGCACCTTTTAGACAAAAAATTACTAGTTTATTCTTACTTTTCTAGGCATTATTTATTCCAAGGTAATTTCTATGTTAATATTAACTCATTTCTAACAAACGCAATTAAATTATTATGATTTTTATAGTTTCACAGCATTTTTTAGAGAAGCTTTAAGTTTCTAACTTTAGATATTTTTTCCTAAGTCATAGCCAACGATTAAAAAATACAAAGGAACAAAATAAACGCAAATGTTCAATTTATAACGTTTAAAAAAATTAAATCAACGGAAAAGGTGCAGTGTTATGCAATGACAGCATCACCGATGATTTTTCTACCTAATATATACATACGTTTCGGTTACATCTCTTATAACGTGAATTTTCTTTCATGACAACTTATGTCATTCTTTTTTAACAATAATAATTCATTATGCTTATAAGATCACTAACAATAATTATTATGAATGCTAGTAATCGTATTTTAATATAATAAAAAATGATTATTCACATCTTTGGTAGACAATCAGGTTGAACTAATTTCTTATTGTGAGTCAACGGATTCCTAATCCCCTGTATTGGCAAGATCATTATCAACAAAGTTCATCTATTATTCATTTCTGCATTCTCCTTTTCATTAACTTTTACCTACGACTTTTCTATTTTTATACAATCCATTAATCTGGTAATCACTCTATGAGTATATATTCAGGCTTCCTATCGTAAAAATATGTGAGAATTTTGTACATATCTCAGATTTGAGATAATTACCGTTAAAGTAAAACTCAACATCCATACTTTGTTCGAAAACTTTTTCATAAATGTCAAACATTAGTATAAACTTGAGATTCCATGGGTCAAACTCTTTTCAAGTACTATGTGGAAACCACTGAGTGGCTCGAGAATTTGTACAAGGAAAGTAAGTAACGCTGGGTTTCGTAAAAAGGAAGTCTCTTCATACATATCTATAGTAGAGCGGGCTTCGCTCATTGGACGCAACATTAGATGCAGTAGCTGCTCTCTGAAATGTTCATTATTATGGTATGTTTATTTTCTTATTTAACATCAATAAATTTATATTATTTAAAGTATCATTTACCTAGTAAGTAAACATATAAAGAGCTGAAATTTTCCATCTTTACCAAGAGTCTGACTGAACGTATTTATTTGATCAATCAAATGATTATAGCATCTTAAAATAGCAAACTTTTGATTTCTTTCAGCATTTAATCTTTTATCACGGTTTAGACGTTGAGAGTAATCATCCATTTCCTCCAATAAAGTCATGTCGAAATTTTCTTTTACACGTACTAAAAAAAGAATATTCTTAATTAATTTGCCGTAAGAAGATTACATGTTCTGGATTAATAATAGTTTAACTGACATACCTAAGTAATCCCATACATAAAAATTTCTACCGAATATCCTCTGGTTTTTGAAGCCATACAAGAAGATTTGTTCTAGCGATGGAACAAGTCCACCTTCACCGCAGAGCAAAGCCGTAAGTGATCCATCCTGGGGTTCTTTTCGGTAATGATACTTCACTATAGCATTAACAGCTTCGCCTAAAAGACAAATAATAATAACTTGAAACATTTATAGAATTTTTAGAAAAAAATTCTGTAGAAAAAAAAACGCTTCCCTACCTAACATCTGCTTAAGCTCGTTGTGCGTGAGGGTCGGTTTGCGTGGTATGCTTGGCGAGCGACAACGCGGCGGCGTCGAGCACGTCTCTACGAGTTCGTCGCTGTCGATGCTCTTGGGCACGATGGCGCCGACGAGCAGACGCTCGGTCGAGCCGTCATCAATGCCCAGACCCAGCCAACGGCCGCATGGGAACTTGAACGTGTGGCCAGTGACCTCATTTCGCACGACCACGTGCTCAACCATCCACTTGGGCGAGGGGCCCGTGTTGTCGTGGCCGATGCGAAGTGTTGACAGCACGCCCAGGTTCTTGTGCTAGTAGAAATGGAAAGAAGTGCGTGAATTTTTCATGAGGACGAATTGTGTAAATATATGCATCACGAACTTTCACTGAGCATATTTCATTATCGCGTTGGCGTGTGCTAATGTTTTATTTGAATTTTTAGGAATTTAGTTTGCATACATTTTGAACTTGTTAACTTTCTAGCATCTATATAGCATTTCATTAAGGTGATGCGAGGCCCCACAGTTACCGACGATTGCAGGGACCCGTTTTTCTCATTCAATTTTGAATTTGACAAAAAATCTCTCTGATACGTTATAGATTTGTTAGTTAACTATAACGTACCAGAGCGATATTTTCTTAAAATTCAAAATTGAATGAGAAAAACGGGTCCCTGTAATAGTCGGTAACGAATGGCACTCACATCGCCTTAAATGAAGTTTTACTTATGTTTTCATCAAGTCTGTATAATGAGTAATACTTAAATGAAACCATAAGAAAAACGTATAGTTTTGCAGCAACCATTTGTGCAATTCTCAGTACAGTTATTCTGAATGAATACTTACATGGAAAACAAATTCTAATGCTCCTTTCGGTATTGTCACTGGGTTTGTTTCGCCAAGTGTTCCCGAAATGGCTATCCAACTGTTCGCAGAAGTCGTTGCAGCACTCGCTTTTCTGCTCGGAAATATGATCACTCTGTACGGTAACTTAGTCATCGGATAATTATTGGTAAAACAAAAATAGTCTACAGCATTGAGAGTTAGAAGATGGTACAAAAACTGCTCTTTTTCTTCTTCACACCTCAAGAAGGCTGACCTCTTGTATTGACTCCTGCAAAATAAATCGCACTCTATTACTTTCAAATGAAAAGACATGCTTTTCCATATTTTTTCATTTAAGTTCAAGTCCATTTTAAAAGTAAATATTTAAAATGTGAAAGGTTTCGAACGTGCAAGATCTCGGTGAATCAATTTCACTTCATCCATTTTCATATTTAAATACACAATCTATCTTTTAAAGCTACCTTTCCTTTGTTGTGAATGCAATAAATTTACGAATTTGAGGTTTTAATATTTTATATAAACTTGATTTTAGACTGAAGGATGAATAGCAAAAAACTCGATTAAATGAATAAAAAATATTTACAATATGAAGGAAAGTTTTAAACGCTGAGATCTTTCATCATTTGGTTCATCAAATGCTTTTGAGTCCAATTTATTATATTGTAACAAGACAATTAAAAATTTTAAATGTCTCAAAAGAAGGTGATTATGTGCTAAAAAAGGTCAGTTACTCGCCTCAATAGAGCCTGATTCGACAACAAAGTCTTGAGATGCCTCGACAGCAGCTTCTTCTCGAGCGCGAGCCTGACCCAGGCCCTTGCGTATCCAATATGCGTCTTGATGTCTGTCATCGCCTGGACGTTGCGGATGTCGAAGAGCAGGGACTCGGGTAGTGGTCTCAGCTGTTCTGGGCCGATCGAGCGCCTCTCGCTCGTCGTCCCAGGAGACTTGTGACGCTGCTGCTGGTCTGAGCCCCGGGTTGGCGAAACGTCCGTTTCCAGCGCGAGGTTCGACAGATCTATTGTGTTTGTGAACGGAGGCGACATATAACAAGAAGACGCATGTGTTATGTACTGTAGATGTGATTTTTTGCACTCGATACACGCTCGCCGAGGAGTGTATTCATTGCATGCAGGATCATCAAACTAGTCAATACCTACCAAAATGCAAGCAATAACGTGCAAATGTAAGAATAAAACATGCTCTAGGTGGGAACGGCGGAAGAGTGCGGTGGGAATGAAACTTTTGTATATCTACATGTTGATAACAAAAATCGTCTTCAAGTAATGGTAATTATTTACAAAGAAGATTCAAATTTAATTTGACATTAGATTTTTAGAATTACTTCTTTTCTTGATTTTTAGATTATAATCTCTGCAACTCGACTTGAAAGAGTAATCTGTATTCATGAATTTCTTTTTCTTTTTCAAATTAAATGACAATTTAAATACCCTGAAAACTGAATTAATTTGGTCTAATTTAAAATTTTAATAACTGATTAAACATCACTATATACTTAATAAAAGAATCAATGTCTATCTGTTACGAATGTTTGTAATTTTATCTGTATGGAAATAAAGTAAAGAAGACCGTTTTTAAATAAAAATATAATACTATTTACGAATTAACCCATATTGATTTACAATTAATAGATTCCAAGAAATTTAATTATAGTTGAAATATGTATAACTTTATTAAAAGCTACTATCTTATCTATACTATCAGCAGTATATTTTTAGTAAAATTTGTATAGCTTTATTGATTATACTATTCAAACGTACAATCAATAACGCTGAAAAAGTCCGTAAAGGAAATATTAAATTTTTTACAGCTAACTGTATATTTACATATTTTATTCACTACACTACTATATAGAAGAACAATTGCATGCCCACATTTATCGATTATTAGTAAATACTCCTGCAGACATCATTCAGTTTAGTCGTTAAATTATAAACGTACCCAAGTTTTAGGCAATTTTTTAAAATTAAAATGTGCTTTTACTATAATTTAATAATTTCTCCATATTATGAAAAATTCATTGTTGTTACAATTTAATAATTTAATTCATTTTTAAAACTAATAAAAGACAAAATTTGTTAGAATTACACTGTAGTAAAACATTGCTAATTCAATATGGTTATTAATAACTGACCATTCTATGTAAATTCAAAAAGCGCCATTTTTAATATGATTATAAATTTATATTAGTCACAAAATCATTCAGTTGTAATGTTTACTAAAATCAAATCCTCAAGCATATTTCTGTAAAGAACAGAAATTCCTCTTACCACTTATATTTTCCTTGAAATAAGAAGCTATTTCATAAATGTTTTTGCCTTTTAACGAAGAAACCAAACGATCCGACAACCGAGAAAGCTTAGTGGTCGGTTTCTTAGCTAATTACAACATAGAAACAACAGAAAATGTGAAATGACATAAAACTAAAAATAATAGTCGTGCAGAATTAAAAAGCTTAATAAAAAGTGCTACAAAATCGTGTATTCAAAATGTAATAAAAAATACAAAATAATAATAAAATGTAGAATTATTATTGCACGAGCTTTGACTGTGGCGAAATAAAAAACCTATATATTTGGAACTTATTTTTATGCTAATTTCAAAATTCTGCAATAAGTTGTGGATACTCTTGCGTCAATAAAATTTAGAAAAAATTTGATTAAAAAGAATAATAATAATAATAATAATAATAATACATCACTAAAAATAGAATAAAATTGTGATAGATCAGAAACGAAGTTCAATACTATTCAAATTAAAAGTAGCATTCAATCAGTAAAAAATATAAATTTGTACAGATTAAAAGACGCATTCAACTTCGAAAAAATAAAACACAGCATTTCCACGACATATAATTCTTAAATTCTCTACATATAATGTTAACACGTAGAATTGATGGTTGGTAAAAGCAACGTACAATCTAGCCGCTTCCGAAGCACGCACCAAGCGAGCGCTGCGATCCAAATGTTATAGCAATTGGGTTAGTTACTTGTTTGTATGTTAGAAGATAGTATTAAAATTGAGGATGCCAACGGTTATAGGTGGAAATTGCCCCCTACGGGGAAAAGTATAAGACTGTAAGAAAACCAGATATATCCAACGTAGACGTTAAATAATAAAAATTAAATGTTAAGTTGCTACCTTTGAAGTCAAATATATTGGCTTCCCGATTAAATATAAGATATTTATTAAATATAAGATATTTATATTTAATATTATGAAATAATTCAAAATTAGTTAAATTTTTTTTTTAATTCATGTTCTTACAATCCCTAAATTACGAAATTTGTTTTGTACATTTCCCCGTGGAGGGAAATTTTCACCTATAGCCGTTGGCATCTCTCTTTAAGGGGATGCCATACTCGTACCATTACCGACCGAGCAATTCACACAGTTTTAAGCTGATTATAAAAAAAGTACGTCGAATCATAAAAAATCAAGAGAACACTCTTCTGTGTTTTTTAACGTTCTATCACCCAGTCAAAGTTTGGAGTCGGAATATCGAGCCGTTTTTTCAAAAACTTTGAACGAAATTAAATTTCGCTTTGTTCAAAGTTTTTGCAAAAACAACTTGATATTTCGACTCCAAACTTTGACTGGGTGATAGAACGTTAAAAAACACAGAAGAGTGTTCTCTTGATTTTTTATGATTCGACGTACTTTTTTTATAATCAGCTTAAAACTGTGTGAATTGCTCGGTCGGTAATGGTACGAGTATAGCATCCCCTTAAGGGGGTGCCATAGCCGTATCATTACCGACCGAGCAATTGGAACAGTTTCAAGCTTATTAAAAATGAAATACATAAAATCACAAAAAATCAAGAGAACACTTCGCTGCAGTTTTGAACGATCTATCACCCAGTACAAGTTTGAAGTCAAAATATCAAGTGGTTTTTGCCAAAAACTTTGAAAGAAACCGAATTTTGTTTTGTTCAAAGTTTTTGCAAAAACCACTTTATATTTCGACTTCAAACTTGTACTGGGTGATAGATTGTTCAAAACTGCAGCGAAGTGTTCTCTTGATTTGTTGTGATTTTATGTATTTCATTTTTAATAAGCTTGAAACTGTGCCAATTGCTCGGTCGGTAATGGTAGGACTATGGTACCCCGTTAAATATAATCATTATTTACAGTATTTTGAAGTTTATAAGATATTTATATTTAATATTATGAAATAATTCAAAATTAGTTAAAAAATAAAATTGTTAACCAACCTGGTGACAAATAATTGGCATCAATTGTTTTAGTACTATCATTGCACTCTTCCAACTGTTGGTACATGGCGAGATGTGACCACAAACCACTTTTTCCGTGCTTGTTCTGTAAGCCGTGACTCCAAACCCTTTCGAGCAGATCACACAAGCTGGCAACGAGTGTATTTTCCTCGACGTCAGATAATGATTCTTGTCCGTGGCCTAAGGCTACAGCTTCTGATCCCATTTTTTCCACTAACATTCGTTTGGTTTTTGCTTTACAGTCCTTAAATGGTATATAATAAAAATTCAAATAAATTTTCAATTTATCTAAGAAGTACTTGAGAGTTTTCAATTAAATTAAAACAACATTAAAAAGAAAAAAGTAGACTTATACATGATGAATATTTTTTAAATTCAAGTCATAAAATAAAACTAAATTTTTAATTTAATTTCTTAATAAGGATGCTTTAATAAATTTAATTTACTTTAAGTAACGTTTCTACGAATGTCCAATTAGTTTGTGCGATGAGAGCAGGACTCATGTCAGCCGACAATTTTGTTTGAGGCCGGGGGGATTGTGTTTCTTGAGCTGTTGTTTGCTTTCCATTAGATTCTAACGACTTCATTTTATACTTCCATTGCGTTTGTCCTCTTCTACTGCTACATTGAAAAAAAAGTTATTAGTATTTGTTTATCTACAAGACATATTTTTCCACAACATCAATAGTTATCGTGGAGAAGTTCTTACCGAAGCATACTGTTTAAAATGCAGCAGAAAAAATAGAAAAAATAGTAAGAATATATTAGTAAATAGTAGTTAGTTTGGTTAGATGTATAGAAGCATTTAATGTTAGTTATAAGAAAAAATATTAGGAGGGAACGAACCTTTGTGTGGGTTCTTTATTCAAAGCAACGTTGTCTAATAAAGGAAAACTACGAAAGTAAGCCGCTCGATGAGGTATTACTTCCGTTGGTGGATTTACTTCAAAATCTACATTAGTGAGTTTTTGTTCAATAACAGTTTGAGTTTCTGGTATGGTGGTGCAAACTTCATAGCGAGTCGATCGAACGATGCCTTCACCAACTCTTTTTCTAATTTAAACATACATATACACATTATATACTGCAAGAGCCAGTACAAATTATAGTTAGTCACAGTACTCACTTTAATTGTGTAACTCTTTTATCAAATAATTTAATATTAGAATCAAGTTCGTTCCACATGGACATAACTTTACTGTCTACAAGTGATGCAAACATTTGTGTCTCAGTGAATCTTGATAAAAAGGGTAAGTGATGAGCGGGTTGCTCCGACAAAAACGTTGCTTTGTCAAACAGGTGCATACTATCCCGATTACTTAACCACTCGTCCTTGTCCTGAAATAAATTATTTTGATTCAACAAAAACTTATATTAATGAACTTTGTAAATGATCAAATTGTTCGTTGTTACCTGACTAGGTTGAATAACAAACTGTTCGTAACTGGAAAATAATTGGACAAAGCGACATAGAAAAATTTCTTTGATAGCATTGTTAAAAACTAAAGTTTCTTGATATTCCTCTTGTGGACTGAGTGTCCTACTTTTTTGGGTATTTTCCATTCCGTCAATGTCGTCTATATCGACGTCTGAAAATAAGACGTAATTTAAATATTCATAATTGTATTATTAGTGACCTTGATAAATTAATTTAATTTTGATTTACTTTACCTTGTCGCTTACAAACATCGAGAATCCTTTGTATAGCGTCCGATTGTGGAATTGAGTCGGTCCTATCCCAGTCGAGTACGTCGTGGAGCGAGTGCTTTCTCTTTGGATAGTAAAAACCAGAACCAGGAAGAGTTAAACTACTTGTCATGATGTCGCCGTTCAGGTAATTTGCGAATATATTCTCAGTCCTGGTAATAATTCAAGAATTAAAAATCTCGTTTTTTCAATGAGTATAAAGCAGAAAATACAAAATCATGAATACTTACTTTTCCAAATATGGAACTTTGTACTTATTTAAATACGTTCTAATTTCATCAATAAATTGCATTTTATGCGGGAACACAGGTAATTCTTCAGGGAATTGGCTGGTTTGCTTATCAATATCTACATAACACAGATTCGCCTGGAAACCATAACGTAATTTTGAATCCATGTGGATTATGAGAAAAGAATAAATAGCCATAATGTTGACTATGATTGACTTCGAAAAAGAAAGTTAAAATGGAATTGAATAAGGTAAAGTATGAAAGATTGAAAAAAAAAATGCAAAAAGCTTTCAGCATCTCGCCGAACTAGAAATCTCTTATGACACCGCTCACCTCGCTGGCGATTTTGAGGGAGCCAGAATCGCTCTGGTCGTGCAGGCCCATGATGAACGGCACGGGCGCATCGAGAAAGTGAAAGAGGCTCGCTGGAAGAATGGGGACGTAGACGTGCTGCCAGCAGAAGGGGAAGAGGAGGGCGGTGATGCACTCCGAGACGACCATGAGCTTGTGAAAGTCGGCGCTGCGTATGAGCACCTGATTCTCGAGGAGGACGCAGGTGAAGAGCTGGATGACGCAGTCGATGCCGAGCCACGTGAACACGTCCTTGAGCGAGTAGTCGAGAAGCGGCAGCTCCTGGGTGAGCAGCGGCTGGTGGATGACGAGCTCGAGGGGCGGCTTCGCAGGCTCCTCGTTCGGCACGAAGAACTTGAGCGACTTTCCCGGCAGGGGCGTCGGCACGTTGTAGAGGAGGTTGTACACGTACGACTCGAGGCTGAAGCCCGGTCCGGGATGTCGGGGAACGCACCTGGAAAACAAATTTTTCCTCAATTCGGTGCACACGTGCTTTATTTGCAATTATTTGTCAAATGCGTTTAAGCTTCTAGAGAAACATGTAGTTTCGTTCACTTTTCCTTAAACCATTAGTCAAACATTGAATTTATTATTTATATCAGCAAACACGTTTGCTTATCGGGATTATTAGCATTAACTTGTAGATGCAATCGTCATAATTATCAAAGCGGGAACTAATGAGCTAATGAATAACGCTTTTCATTGATAAATCTAATTTTTACTATGAATGCGCAAAATTTACAAAGATATAAATTGTCAAGAAATTATTTCAAAAATACATAAGCTCTATACGTATCGATTTCATAAAGCCCTGTTGTTTTCACTATATACTCACTTGTAAAGATTCGTTAGGAACATTTTGGCTGCGTAAAGATACGGCTGCTGACAAATGAGAGATATCGATTTGGTAACTAAGAGTTTGTCTTTGGTCGAGTCGTAGTAGGCTAGAGCTGCGGCGGCCGAATGTGTAGTTAACTTGAAATGCCTAGGGAGCGACCGCGTGTTGTGTCCATCATGTCCTTTACGTGGCCTATAAATCGAAAATCGGGATGAATTAATGCACTTCGAAAGTACACTGGTCATCGTTATTATTGCTTTAATCGAATGCGCAGTATTGAACGCTTTCACTAAAGTCCGCGCTGATGATATGTATTTCGAATATTGCGTGTCATAAGTTAGCAGAGTATATAAATTTCAGCATTGATTTTTATTTATGGTACTCTTTCATTCCTTTGTTTCTATATGCACTATTATTAAAAAGTTTCTAACAATATAGTGTTAACATTCTTATAGCCTTATATATGATAATTTTTTTAATTACATCAAAACTACAACGATAAATTTCAAATAATTGTACCATCGCTATAATTAAAACTTTTATCGCCCATGTTAATTTTCATATTTTCACCCGTATAATTACTTCCAACTCACCCCCTCGCCCTTAAAAATTCATTACGCGCCCCTTTTTCGTTTAATTATTCCCTCAAAGAACGGTCTCTCTCCATAGCTTCTTTAAAAAGGCTAATACGACTAGATGCATGTATCCTCTGCGCGCGCATGCAGCCTTCTCTCGCTTTCCCGAAATAACCCAAACATTTACTCTCGCGTATGTACCGCAACAAAGCGCGCGCATCAGAAAAAAGGGAGAATGAGAGCCGGAGTAAAGGAGGCGCAAAAACGTCGCGGGTGCGCGGGCCAAGTGCCGCCGCCGCGCGATAAAAAGAGGAAGAATGGGTGAGACTCACTGCGGAGGCGTGCCGTTTTGGCCGCTGCTCAGCTCAGTGATAAACATGGCCTGGAGGGTCTGCATCGCCGCGCAGATCTTGCGGTTGCGGCACTCCTCGTAGAAGACGAGGCTGAAGCCGTAAGTCCGGTGGCCGTCCTCCTTGGTCAGGACGAACGAGTGGAAGCACGGCTCGATCGAGTGCTTCTGCGTGCGAAAGCGCAGACCGCTCGGCAGACAAAGCTGTTGAAAGAGAGGCGGATCAGTGATATTAACGATTAAAATCTATTGATTTGCCGATAGCCATCATTTGTGTCGCTTTCTATTATATAATGAATTTTCAGAGATTACGTTAGATATAAATTATCTTTTATCGTTAAAGTGTTCATTTTTTCACTTTTGAACGACAATTGAATTACATGAAAATCGGGGAATTCTATATGACTTGAATTTAAAACACGATATTGTTTTGATATAGATTTTCAATGCTGTTATGTAACATCTGTTATACGCGATGAATGGTTTTTAAAATATTAATTTTCACATTTTGCTTTAGTTTCGTATCTGAATAGACTATACTTAAACAAATACTTTATCAATAGAAAAAAAAGGCTTTTTTATAGGACTTCCAAAATATAAACTGATATTCTTAAAGTCTTTTTATTGAAGATTTTATATGCTGCTTATTGAATTTCATGATAATATTCGTTCTCTTTTATACGTCAATTTTGTAAAAGCTCGATAAAAGTTTTATGAAATAGCTGACGTGGTAAAATAACATTTTTAAATGCTAAATAAAAATCACTAACTATGGCGTACCTAAGATCTGCGGGTCACGGATTCGGCTCAAAAACATTGAGATATGGTTTTGACTACATGAAAATATGAAGAATGCTGCAATAGTAGATCGTAGCAAGCTTTCTTTTGCTTTTTTCGGACCTGAACAATGTTAACTCTTTCGCAAGTTATCATAGTTTAAAGTTCAGCAACAAAAATGCGCTAAAATATGCGCCAAGTTATGCTGTGAATTTTAGCGATTTATCAGTGCATTATCGCTGCTCAACTTTGAACTGTCATAACTTTCGAAGGAGTTCTAAAAAGCAAAAAAGCTCATTTTCTTTAGTTTTATTTTCTTTTTCACATTGTATGAAAGAATTTTCTAGATTAACTGATTTACATTTGAAGTAGAAGCATTTTGTCAGCATTTAGGTGGTTCTTCTTCATTTTTAAACTTATATAAGATAATGATGATATAAAACTTATGTAAGACATTCTACACTCACACGTGCAATTTGGGGGTCTACTGCTGTTAAAATAACAAACACAACAAAAAAAAAAAATCTCGAGAAGTATAATGAAACCAGGAATAGAAAGGTACTTTTGTGTAAAAAGAAGTCCCAGTAATCACGAAATGCACGAACAAATTTTTTTTTTTAATTAATTTATTTTCAAGATATTTATTTTTTTATATAACAAAATATTATTATAAATGTTCTTGTTTTGACTAACTCGTCGTGAAAGAAAAATTAAATTTAGAAATGTCCATAAGTTTTTGAACGTTTATATGCTACAGTTACGTGCTTTTACTATTACAGCTATCTTCATTTGCAAATTTCTCATTTGAAATATATCCCAACGTAGCCGCAACTGCAACCCACAGGCTGCACAGTCTCTTAGCAAGAGTGAATTTATAGTCAATCTGCTAAATGAACACATATTTCAAAATTAGCTTTTTATATAAATTTAGAATTTTTAAAATCAGAAAGTATAATATTACTGAATTTCGACTTAACAATCAATAATTATTGCAATACTTTTCAAAAGAAACAATCAATAACGAATTGGCAGTCACTTTTGACCAAATTCTTCGAAACATTACACACGTTCTTCGATCTCATGAAATTCAAAATTACGTGTACCAAAAAGTAAAAATGTTCAACTGCATTGTGTCGCGTGCCCTTGACTCAATTTCAGTATATACTCTCAAAAAGAAAGAAATTTTCTGTACCGCACTTGGCAATGAAGCAAACGTTAATTTTCTATGCATTTCAAGATTTATAACCTAGAGCATATAGGAATAATAACGACACTTGAGGGGTAAAAGTATACGTTTTCCATACACGAATAACAAAATAGAACTGCAATACATTTCCGTCATCAGCCAACAAAGCCAATATGTATGTGACTGTGTGCGTGTATGCATAAAATATTAAAAGGAACAGGCCGCAGCCAAAAAGTAGACAACTCCAATCGGCGCATCCGACATTTCCGAACGATGAACAATGGGCTTTAAAAAAACGCCGATTCACGTGTATTATACTCGCAGCTTGGGGGGTGGGGGCGTCGGTAGCGTGTACACATCGATAGCCACCGCCGCCGCCACCGTGAGTCATGTGGCGCTCGCGCGCCGACAACAGCTGATCGATATTACGGAGCGGGGGAGGGCGAGGGGGATTATACCGTCCCGAGTAGCTTACCATGCAGACCGCGTGCTCGTCGAAGGGGTTCCATGGCACGGACTCCGGGTAGTGGCCGAGGACTTTGCTCTTGTACGCCCGGTCCAGCGGCGTGCACTGCAGCGAGTCACCTGCGAAAATTCAATAAAGACAGGGACGACGTTAGCGGCGCTATGATTCCAGTGGGTGTTAGGCGATCTTGAAAAGGGCTGTGAGGGCTTCAAGGAGACGGCGAGGGGATGACTGATGAGTCGTGGGGAAGAATTTTGCCCTTCGGGTGAAATATTTTTGTTTTTGGGAGTGGCTTTTCCTAATTTAAAAAAGGCGCAATTAGGGGTTTCTCGCACTGAAATAGTTTTGAATAAATGAAATTGCAATAAGTTTTCCCCGTTATGTGTTTTTAATTATAACTCACACCCATCATTTACTCGACACATAAAAAACTTTTCTATCTGAAAGTTCAATAACTCGTTAATCGATAAATAAAAGGAAGATATTAATTTTATTTAATTAAAACCCTTTAACAATACATTGTTTTAACTCACGTAAATTATGTACAACAACATCAATTATTGGAAAAGTTTACTGTAGTCAAAACCAAATTTCGACCCTATATAGGTTGACAATTTATAGTTTTATTATTACTTATCAATAACAATAATGATGTCGTTGAAAATAATAATAAATTTAATAATATACATCTAGAGCTATATATGAAGAATTCTATACAAAAAGTCCACACTTAGGGATTTCAAAAACATAAAAAAAAACGTAGAGGCACACGACTGCAACAATTTTTTTTCGCTTCTATTATAATATAGATCATATTATAATAGACGAGAACAATAGTGAATCAACAAAAATAGACTTGTCACACTGTTTTATAGCCACACATAAAGTTATCATATGAAAATTTATAACGGGGAAAGTGGATATATGGATAAAAAGCATAGTTACTGATGATTAATTGAAGTTAAAGTAACAGAAAAGAATTTTAATTAAAGCTATCAGAATCGAAGCGGAGTTGAAAGTGGAAGCAAAGTGCCTGCGCAAATCGCGAGAAATCACAACATATTGCTCAATTACGTAATTTTTAAGCCTTTGACAATTTTGTTTATGATTTTCGCCATTTTGAATTAAAAACTCCTTCTCTTGTATCCCTTCGCAACGAGAGAAACGTGAAGTTTTCTTTTTCACGCGCATACATCTCTTACAAACGCCTCATCGTCTCTCACCTTCATTGCACCGCGCGCGTTCCATATCAAAGCCGGGAGAATTTCGCCCTACATCCCACTTTTCGCTCCCAAAGCTTTCAGTACGAGCTCCGTACTCAGCCGACACGTCCCACATGCGGCAGCCAGTAGCAACCCTTTGGCAGCAGCGGCAATAAAAGACGCAACCTGTCAAAGCTGTACACGGCACACCCCTATACCTCCCAGCTAACCTCGCGCGCGTGCATTCGGGGTGCTTAGGGACGGAAGAGGGAAATTTGAATCGCAGCCACGTCTGCAAATTGTTATTGAACGCTCGCAACCGACGACGACGCGCTGCTGCTGCTGATTTTACTGCATGCACACGTGCGCAGGCATCGAGAGGCTCGACCCGAATGCTTGCCGCGTCGTTGCGCGCGCGCGCGCCTCTGGCCCGCCGCCAGCTTTTCCCCATCTTCGCTGCTGCCGTCGCTTTTTTCTGTTATTCTTTTGCCCGATGCTGCTGCTGCTGCTGCTGCAAGCCAGGTTTATCGCGCGAGCGCTGCACGTGGCGTTTGTCGAGCTTTAACGGTGCAAGCGCACGCGTACGCGATCGGGGTGAAAAAGCGCCGAGAATTTTCGACGTGGATGCGATGTCGCGTTTCGCCACACGCTCTTGCCAGGACGTTGCTGACGGAAATTTCCCCGTTGGAATGGATAGATTAGGGGGAAATTGAAGTACGGCTGGCTAATCATTTGTACCAACCTTTTGATGAGTCTACTTGAAAGAGCACTAAACATTTTGTTTCCGGTATAATTTCATATATAATGTATTTGACAAAATATAGCAATGATTTACGATTTTTTCAATTCAATTACGGACTACCCTGGTAGAAATATTAAGCATATTGTAGCTATAAATTAGCTACACTGAGAGAAGAATATTGTTACTATTAACATATTTATCTATTTGAAATACAACTATTTGACATGTTTAAGGATAAAATGTGATATTGTAATAGTTACAATATCTATATTAACTAATAGACATATTCAGATTTGAAAGTAGCTGATGGTAGAAGTTCTTGTAAATTGTAGTTTTTGAATCTATAATAGCCAATTTTCAACCAGGAGGATGTTGTTGTATAATAAAAAGGTTTGAAATAAAAACTCAATTTAGTTTTTTACTCCAACGTTTTGGGTATTTTTATTGTTTATGTCCCTCATCAGGGTAAATAATAAAAATGTCCGAAACGTTGGAGTCAAAAAGTAAATGATGTTTTTATTTCAAACGTTTTTGTTATAAAACAACATCATCCTGGTAAAAAATTGGCCATTAGATTCAAAAACTACTATAATAAGCATATTGTAATTATTACAATATCAATGTTCTCAGGTAACATATTGAAATTGTTTATGAGAACGTGGTAACTTCACTGTTTACATGGCATTCTAACTGTTACAATGCCTATATTTGGTCATATTTAAACATATGCATGTTAACAGTTACAATGCCATGTTAACAGTAAACAAATCCTTTTCTCAGTGTAGATTTTCAGAATACGATTAATGTTTTAACTAAAAATTAGCTAAAAACCGCGGTAATAAAGTCACGCTTTAGCTTTAAATCTGGCTAAAATATGCTGAAGCCTTGGTAAAGATGTTAACCAGAAATTACCTATTTTAAAAATACGCATCGTATGTAACGTGTGTGAGTAGGCATCACCTAGATCGTATAAATTTTCGGTAAAACTAATGGAACGTGTTCTCATTGCGATAATGTACTACCTAACCTAACAATTCAACTTTTCTTAATTTCTCCCTTCTCCGGTATTGCAGAGATCGTTTCTTGCGACTAAATATCCATATTCTCCACACAAAAAATGAAATTCATAAAGACATACCTTGAAAAATTAATTTTTCAAAAAAATCAATATATTCAAAGGTTAACCTATCCTTAGCTAGAAAAATTAGTTAATTTATAGCGAACGAATATCGCTTGTTAAAGGTTAACAAAAAATTAGCTAGTTTTTAATTATAGTTAACAGAGTAACTTATTTATAGCTAAAATAAATTTAGCTAATTTATAACAGCTTAAGCAGAAAAGCTGATTAATTTTCTACCAAGGCAGTGGCAGTTAATTAACTACTTGAGCGAAATTTCAAGTTTGAACCTACTAATTGAGCAATAGACTGTACCAGTTTTGAATAACTACTCTCCATAGCTTTATTAATTTATCAGTTTTACTGCTAAAACTTCTTAAATATTTAGAATGAATTCCGCAATTATTAGCCTTTTTGAAAACTGAACAGAGGCATGTATGTTTACAATTGATTGGAATTTTTCTTCCTGTAAACCAGGTGACCGATTTTATCAAATATAAGCGACGAAGGATTTGTAGCATAGTAATAATGTTTTACATTTTCCGATTTATTGATTCCGGCTTGCCACCCACTCGAAACGTGCAGTTTTATTTTCCTCGAGGACCGCGCGCGGAGATTAAAGCACAGATTGCAGTGTAGAAGTTTGAAACTTTTTTCTCAAATTGCCAACGTGAATATAACTTTAAAAAATTTTGTTCACGATTCATTCACAAAATTTTACTTCGTATTATAATTACTTTTTTAAATGTTCTCCAACTAATGTAACATTTCTCAAAAGTTTTTGAAAGTTAATTTTACGAGATATTTTCAGCGCAATTTTCCGCGGAATAAGAAAAAAGATGTAACAATATGAAACTTAGTAACTGCATCCCGCAGCTGTAGCATGTTGGAAAGATGCTTTTTCACATTTTAAACTTCAAAACTTAAATTTTTTTATTCGGTGTAGTCCTCTATAAAACGTAATCCACAAGTACATTTAAAGAAAAGTGCTTCAAGCTTGTAGAAACTTGCGCTGAGCTTTTAATCTTATCATTCACTCGCTTAATTTCGCTTTAATGCTGCATTTACCATTTAATTCCAAGTTGAACGAAACAGTAACTTTACGAAACCTGATAATCATCGTCATATCTCATCCCCTTCAAGGATCCCGCAAAACTGTACCATTTCCTCCACCACATGCTCACACTCTCTCTCTCTTCAGCTCACTCGATCACCATTATTCTATTTCCCGTCCCCGTTCGCCGCTTTTCCACGCCATCGCCTTTGTCTTGGCAGCGCCGCCCACTTCGGCGACAAAAAAGAAAAGCGTAAGGCATAAGTACACCCTTCTAATCGCTCAGCGTCGTTCGAGACGCGAATTACGCGCGGCCTTTCATCCAAGTTGTTAGCCAGCACAGTCTAATAATAGGAAAACTCCGCGCGACGACTCTATTCCGTGAAACGAGAGTGTATTTATTTTGCGGTAAAAGCGCGCGATGGAAAAGGAAGTGGTTGACAGGTGTAAAAGTTTAAAGGGAATACGTATTATAAAGTTTCTAACGAGTTGGGCATTTTTAATGATTTTCGCATCATCGAAAGGTCGAAGTTGTATTTTTCTTCTCGAACTAGGTAGAACACCGAGGAAAAGCAGATCTACAGTCAAGAAGAAATAAGTTAATTAAGAACTTTTTTTCTATTGACACTGCAATTTAATTTAATGATGCCATGTATGAATCCTATTATATTGTTTAATAATATAGGAATGATTATTTCATTTAGTGTAGAAAAAAAAATTCTGAAAGTTTAAACAAACTAAAATTATCTTTATTAAAATTGAATTCAAAATTTATTGTATAATTTAATGTTAATTGCAATTCTATATATACTGAGGAAAGGATTTGTTTACTGTTAACATGGCATTGTAACTGTTAACATGCGCATGTTTAAATATGACTAAATATAGGCATTGTAACAGTTATAATGCCATGTTATCAGTTAAGTTACCATGTTCTTATAAACAATTTCAATATGTTATCTGAGAACATTGATATTGTAATAGTTACAACATGCTTATTTTATAGTAGTTTTTGAATCTAATGACCAATTTTTTACCATGATAATGTTTTATAACAAAAACGTTTGAAATCAAAACATCATTTATTTTTTCACTCCAACGTTTCGGACATTTTTATTGTTTATCCTAGTGAGGGACATAAACAATAAAAATGTCCGAAACGTTGGAGTAAAAAACTAAATGGAGTTTTTATTTCAAACCTTTTTGTTATATAACAGCATCATCCTGGTAGAAAATTGGCTATTAGAATCAAAAACTATAATTTACAAGAACTTCTACCATCAGCTACTTTCAAATCTGAATGTCTATTAGTTAATATAGATATTGTAACTATTACAATATCACATTTTATCCTTAAACATGTCAAATAGTTGTATTTCAAATAGATAAATATGTTAACAATAGCAATATTCTTCTCTCAGTGTACAAATCGGCTTCTATCGAATAAAACATCTACATCTCTGCTAAAAAAGATGCCCTCGAACGTAATATAACCGTCATTGTAATCGATTGTTTAAATTGGCTCTGCAGCTGATGAACTCGCTATTCATCTTCACTACGCAAACGCACCTCGCAGTGCCAGGAAGCGACGAGGAAGAGATTTTTCGCCGAGTCCCGCGAACGAGGAGAGAGCTGTTAGCGAGATCAAATATTTGGCGCCCCTTCAAAGTGTCTCTTCCGCGCGCGGGCGTAAAAATATTCGCGCTTTATCGAGTTCACATCGTCGCGGAAACTTGTGAGATTCAATTTATAATTCAAATACATACCGGCAGCTGCGCCTACCGTCGATCAATCAAATCCTTCAAAGCAGCGCGAATAATTCCGATGGCTTGCTGTTTTCCCGTGCGGAAAATTGCGTCTTCTTCTGAATTTTCATTATTCGTCAATATTGATTAAATATTATCTGACTATGCAGAAACGAGTTATTCCGGCAAATAAATAAACCGTCAATTGCTAGGATTATTCAGGAATCGAAGTAGTGAGCATCTTATCAATCGGCACCAGACGACTTCATTTCCTCCCAAACTGCCCATCCGAATTCGTCCTCCCATCGAAAAATGAGCGATTTATGGATTGTTTACGGAAGCGTGTCCGCGCAGACGAGATAAAAGCTGAACGGTCGCCTCCGACTCTCTCTATATCGTGGAATTCGTTCGCATCGCCGTCGCCGTGTGGATTTTAATCTAGCATCTTAATTGTCCGAATTCACGTACAATCTGCGGGTCAATCTCCGCTCCGAAATAACCTTCTCAGAATTGCTGCCCGGATAACCGCACGCGCGCGCACTCGCCGTGTGAATCTAGCAAAACTCGAGCGGCTGGTACGTATATATACATATATATTATGCATACGGACTTAGCGCGCGTAAT
Source organism: Torymus aiolomorphi (assembly GCA_036365515.1). NCBI lineage: Eukaryota > Metazoa > Arthropoda > Insecta > Hymenoptera > Torymidae > Torymus > Torymus aiolomorphi. Next base: position 38,031,353 of record CM070875.1, read on the forward strand.
AGACCGTGTGGAGATGGAGCAAATGCTCATTTTATACGGCGCTATTTTGCTCCTAGCCGTATAAGCTCTCTATACCCTCGGCGCGCGCAGGATCCGATGCTAATGGCGACGCGGTTTTTCGGAGCCTGATGCGTTCGGTCATCAGGTGCTCCGTTGTTCGGAATTGGAAGGGCCGAGAAAATTGTCGCTTGTATAACGATAATTGCCACTGTGCAATTGAATGAAAGTTCTCATAACAAAGAAGGTGTAATTCATTGTTCCTATTCGTGTGCCGAAGTATTCAGTATAATAATTTGGCGGCAAGAAGGTATATAGAAGCGAAATCGCCTCCATGAAAATCGTCAAATTAAGCAAATACAACAGCTATTCCATCCGGGAACAGACTGCTCATTACATCTCTCTACATTCTGAAATTACGTAATTTCCATACTAACGTAGCCTGAAGAACTTCTCCGAACAATAACGTATATAGGTACAATGTAATTCATTTTCCAAGAGTGCTTAACTGTTCACTTAAGAAACTATTATATACTTTACGTATATACGACGGTACATTTCCTCGATTAAACAAATCTCGTTATTAATAGAAATCTTTATAGAATAAAAAAATTAGTTTGGGAGCTTTGTCGACCTCTCCTTTAATTAATATTCTGCCAAACTACTGACACCAGCATACTCGAGGCAAAGTTTGTTTATCTCCTTTTTCCGAGAAATCTCCCCGCGATAAGCTCAACGGGGCCAATCTACATCCGGCGGCCAAAAGCCCCCCCGCTCTTAGCGCGCTCAATCAACCTAAAAAAGGCCCAATCGAGGCTCCGCCGCGTGGAGCGGGAGAGAAAAATCCGTGACTCTATCGCGCCTATATAGGCAGAGAGGGGTAGCCTCCTCTCACTCTCGTGCCGCGCTCAGCTGGAAAGAAAAAAAAAAGTGGACCCTCGAACTCTCTCTTGTGGCGGCGAATAAAGGGGGTCGATTCGGTGGCGCTCGCTGCCGATCGATCGGCCGTGCGCAGCCTTATTTATCGAGGCGACGGATCGGGTCAGCCCTCGCTAATGGTCTCGCAGAGAGGAGAGCTCTGCTCTTCTTTCTATTAAATTCGGGAAGGGCGTGTGTACGGCCTGCCGATAGATACGGGACGACTGAGCACGCGAAAGAAGACGAAGATTCCGTGTGATGGGATTGGCTCGAGGAAGGCGCGCGCGCGTTCGACAAGACAAGTCAACGGAGTATCTTCCGAAGGGCTGTGAGAGGGGAGAGCTTTGATCGTTTTCTTTCTGCTGAATTCGTACACGCGCTTTTGACTCTTACGGTGGTCTTCTTTTTTCTTCGGTTAACGAGCTCTAATTGGGATATCGGTCAGCTTTTTTCTCTACAAACGAGCCATAATTATAGCGAACGATATAAGAGAATTAACGATTGCAAGAATTGCGCTGAATCGTTATACAAATAATTTGTTGTGGAAATTTAAGGTATTAGCTAAAGTTACTCTATAGCTTCTTTCCTTTCTCCGAAGAATCAGGTTCATTGAACTTGGACGAAATTTTCGTATCTATACGAAATATATATAGCATATGCAAAGCCGTCTTAATAGGCATCTTTACGAGACTTTTCATGATGGTGCCATAAAATTTCTTATTCCCAAATGAAAACAGTTCTGCTACACTGCATCAAATACACACTCGAGTTATATAATTTTCGTAAAAAAGAGCGATTAAATGTTTGGTTCATAAAATATCCATCCAATATTTATAATTAACGTATAATGTTATAAAGAGTCAAAGTGAAAGGATACATAAAAAACAAAAATGCTTTAAAGCTTATTTAATTTACATGCTTATTATGAAACGTTAAAAAATATTGCATCATAAACCATTGCCATAAACGTATGAAGATATTAATTAAATAAATTTTTCGTATTAATGTACATTATATGTAAATTTTACGGTAATAGTACATTTCGACACTGGTGCGGAAGGTGATGATTTACTGCATGTGACGTTTTTCGCACGAGCGAAGCGAGAATAATCAACTTCCGCACTCGTTTCGAACGGTATTTTATACCACGAGTGCCGAAAAATCATACCAAAGTTGTGATTTTGAGGTTAGAGTGGTATAAATATAATTAATTATACATATTTATGATAAATATAATTATAAAAAACTTTTAATCAATTCTTACTATCGCACCCCCTTACAAGTTGACAAATCACAATACAAATGTACACTTGTTCATAGAGCACTTATTTTAACAGTCCACAATCATCCGTCAGCATTTTACCATCATGCTGCGTATATATACTACACCCTACGCGAAAGCCAATATTTGCCCATACCGCACTTTCTCCATCACCTATAACGACTGCGCTATAAATTCTCGCACTGCACACGCACTCGACATATACTCCAATCGACCGGGATAAACAGACAAGCCGCTGGTGCGTGCTCAATAATTCGAGAGCCCGTGTGCATAAGGCGAGGCTGTAAATGAAATTTAACAAGTGCGACTCTCTCTCCCTCCATCTCCCGGGGGAGCGACGACGGCGGCCGCACGCGCGCTAGCTCGCTCTGAGGACAAATCAATAATCCGCACGCCACTTCCCGATGCGCACATGACAGAGAAGAGACAGAGAGAAACGGCGCAAAGAAGAAACAACTCGAAAGCAGTTGGAAGTTAATCAAGCGGACGGTTTTGAGCTGGCGCTTTGTAAAAGAGAGCAAAACGTCTCTTCGTGCGCTGCGCGCATACATATACATATGTACATAACGAGCGGCTGCTTTCGTATCGATTGGGGGCCAGTGCACGCACGCAGCTATACGCTGCTGCGAGCGCTTTTTTCGACTCTGTGTGCGTTATATGTGTACAGAAGTTAATTGCGCGCTTGAATAATAACGGTGGCTAATATGGGTATACGTCGAGGTTTAATCGCGTTTCTCGCGGTTATTAATTTTTCTGATATTGAGATTTTGAATGCATTACATCTATGATTCGAGGGGGCGCATGTATGGGTACATTAGCGTGCAGGTATATATGGAGTGCGCGCTCGAGGCACGCGTATATGTTTAATTGACATCGATATTGGAAAATTGTGTGTACTATGCGTTATTGTACATGTGTATACGTAACAAAGGCATAACAGCTAATAATACGAATGTGAATATATAAAGACCTTAAAATCATGCATTTAAAAAATAATTTTTACAGTCTGTGAGCTTTACGAGACAATATGGTAATTTTTGCAAAACTTTTTGTAATTTTTACCAAAGAGTTTTTTCTCAGCGCAGAAGCAATAAATCCACAATAAGTTTTAATCGATCTTTTCCAAATAAAGAATGTCGCCCACTCTATATTCAACTGTCCGTAAGCTACTACTATAATATTTCAGCACGTTTGCCAGCAAATAAAAAGCTATCAGGGACTCGGGTTCCCATTGAATTGACTTATGACCCTATATGTATTTTGCTGAACAAACGTTGAATGTAATACTTGAATGTGTACGATATTAAAGAGTTTTGTGCTATAAAGTGAGGCAGTGTTTTTACTCATTTTCAATACTAATATCCACTATTGTTTTTACTGGTAATGTTACATATAAGATTTATAGAAATTTTAAGAATCAAAATAAGTTTTCTTTAACGTGAAACAAAAAAAAAGCAATACGAAATATTTATTTAAATAAACATCTTTTGATAGAATTTCAAATATACGCATCTTCTTAAACTTGGAGGAGAAATGCATAAATTGAGAGATTACATTGGTATGACAGCAACTATTGAAGCGCTTTTTTACTCATTTGTATAAAATACATATTATCTAGTTAAAAAAAAAAAGATAAACGTGATATATTTAGATAGTAAAACCGGAATACTACAATTATCTGTATAGAACCACGATAGCGCTTATTATTCAAAACGAATTTCAAACCGCTCTGATAACAATTCCTTTCAGCGTACCCACAAGTCGTCTATACGTCGGTGCGTCCAACCGCAGAGCAACCCCGTATCACCCATGAAGTAACCCGCAAGAAGAGCGTTCAAGTTGAAGGACGGCGCTAATTGCCGCCTCGATTTTCACAGAAAAATCCATAACAGCTGAGCGATGCGTCATCCAGTTGAACTCTCCCCCACGCTCCGCACACCCACAAGCGTACCGCATTTTTCTCTCGATCTCGGCGTATTTTTTCTTCTCTTTCTCTTTCTTCCCCCATTTCCCGCGCACGTATGATGTCATCATCTCGACGCTTATTACCGCCGCGTGCATGTGGGTGTACGCGGAGAGGGGTAAGCCGCACGGGAATTAGTTTAATTCTCGTTCGCGGGCTGCAGTTGCGGAAGGAAGGTAGGTATATATAGTGAAGGCGGTGCGGCGTGTGCGTTCGGCCGTGCGACGAGTGACACCGGGTTTTGCGTACGTACATATACGTCCCGTGCGACTTTTGCGAGGTTGTTCGAGTGGCTTTATTTCTGGTCTGTTCGATTGATGGAATTTTTTTATCCATGGTTCGCGCGAGTAAGGTAACGTTATCGGGCTGCGTTATTAGGTAGATTGGTTTTTTTTTACAAAGAAAAAGGAAATAAAAAAACCGTTTTGGTATAATTACATATCCATATATAGTATTGATTTGCTTTATGTGCGTACCACACCCACCACGTTTTATAGTGTTACTTTATTGTATTCTACTTATTGATATATTAACTGATAAAGAAAAAAAACAAAACAGAAATGTGATACGGCCAACTTTCACTTCCTGCACGCTTCGTAGAAAAGTAAAAAATTCAGGTACGACTAATTAACTTTGCAAAGGTATTGAATTATAATAAGACAAGGAAGAAATCTTGATATCGTTACGTGTTTGCATCATACATCACTTTTCAATATTACTTCCGCGCGATACATTTTCCCGCACGGTGACGCCAGGCCGTTGTCCAAACATAACACTGACACATTTCACGACCCGTATAAAACGTAATAATATACTTAAAGCAATGATTCAAGCACTCCTTATATGACGGCTCACTGAATCCCACCTTTTATAATGTCCACCACCGTCACGTGCCATTCACTCAGCGAAAAAGCCACCCTCTCGTCGTTTATACCCGCGGTTCCGTACATTCGTCAAACAAAACACTGCGGCGGCGGTGTATCGTAAACATCGCCGCGGCGGCGGCGGTCGCGCGCTTCTCCTGTTTACACGTCCCGCGAAATTTATAATGCGCGCAATTAAGCGAGCGGCGTGGGCATGCAGCGGCAGTACGAGCTCTAATTGACGCCCGTGTGGGCCTCTCTCCTTTTTCTCCTTGCTGTGTAATTATACTCGCTGCTGTTGCTGCTGCCGCAGGCTCGGAAGAGAAAGAGAGAGCGTTTCGTCAACCATCTAGTAATCAATGGCGAGCTCTATTTTCGTGCCAAGGGAGAGAAGCCGGAAAAGTGTGGCTGTTTATAGGGCGGTGCAGAGTTGGGCTGGAAACTACGTTGTTGCAGTTTTCCGAGAAGAGATTTTAACGAAGCTATAGCGAATTGGGTGAAACTAATTGATTCAGTAAAATGTAGTGTGACAAAGTGAAGGGTAGTAGACTTTAATTAATAAGAATTCGGATACTTAATTGTCTGTCAGTTTAATGTGCGAGTAATTTCTTTCGCGGTCGGATAACGCCAGCCTGGAATTAGATTATTGTATCTTGTAATCCGGTGAGAACGCGGTATTTCAGGATTTGTTCAATTAATTTACGCGACCTCCTCGAGTAAATGTAGTTGTAAAATATGTATAAGCTTTGAAGATTTTTCTACTATTAAAATGTTGGTTTTACTTTCACAGTCATATAATTACGAAGAAAATTTTAATTAAAATAAAAATTCTTCAGCTTAAAAAGATCCACGAAGTAACAGAAAACTCATTTTTACTTCAATTTACCTAGAAACTTCCGCCAAAGGAAATTAAATCTCAACGAGTTAGCTGTTCGACATCTATCTCCTCATCAAATGGTTAAATTAATTAAATTGAGAGTCTTGTATCCAAAGGGTATAACAAAAATATATAACTTTATATCTTCAGAATGAAAATTACAACGGCGACATTCCGCTCTAATTCCTTGATTCCTTACGCCAATTATCGATACAACAGACACGGGTTTCATCCACTTCACTGTCGTTCAACGATTTTCCTATATTTTCTACAATTTTTCCGTGTAACAACTAATAATGTTTTCATCGCAGGCGAGGGAGAGCCGTCTATTCTCTGCACGAGCTTCTATTGCACTTCCTATTTTTACATTCCTCGCTTGTTCTCACTCTTTCAACATAGCTTATACAGGCCATGTGTGTGTATATTTTATAATACACGGAAGCGCAAAAAAGTATCCATTTTCCGCCCGAACGGAAGGTGATGACCTTCGCCGCAGCGTCCCGCTGTCTCGTATAAAGAAGGGAGAAGATGAGAGGCTTTCGCTCGCGGTATGGTTGACTTTCTCGTGGACAGGACAACGCAAAAATTAACATAATTATGCATGACGATTGCATTTGAAATTAACAACGGAGTTGTGTTACGAGAGGGTCGTATTGTCAACGCAAATGATCTCTCGTTCCGGAGGTCAACGGTCGGCTGATTTGATACGGTTTGGTTATGTCATGAAAATTCAATCGGATACTAGGTATACCGACGAGCGAACCAACGTAATGTTATACAATGTTTCATATTCAATGAGTTTCATTATAAAATCATTTAAATGAGCAATGTGCGCATTCACACGACTTGTTTTACATAAATATAACTTATAAAATGAATAATTAACCATTTATTTTATACAACTGATTTTATTCCTTACAATATCTTTTTCTGCAAGTAAATAAAGCTGAATTTACGTCATTATAAAATCTGAATATCCATTATGCATTTCAGAAACAAGAAGCCGAACCGCACCTGAAATAATGTTGGCCGAGTTTTGATAAACGAAGCGCATAAAAAGTATACGACATCACCGGCGGAAGCCGAAATAACAAACCGCGCGCGCTCTCTGCATAAGTACTGCAACAGTTTGCGAAAAATGAAATTCCCCTGGCGACTCGGCGAGTCGATAAGTAAATAGGACCTAAGAAATAACGCGGGCGAATCACGAAAAGAGCGGCCGAAATAAAGTTAGCGTTCCGTATACTTATAGGGAGGCCCATAGCCGGTAAAGCGGCCGATTACACGAGCTTGGGAGCAGCCGCGCGCTCTCGTCTGCCCGCGGCGGCACGTTGACCCGGTATATATAAATATATATACTTAAGAGGTTATTACGTCCATTACGTGGAGCGATTGATCGGAGCATCACCGAGCACATCGAATATGATCGCTGTGAGTCAACTCTCTCGCTCTCTCCCCACTTCTCGACTCTTCGGCGTCTGGGCGGCGTGAACGTCCGCGCTCCTCCTCTTGTTCTTGCTGGGAAAAACTTTCGTGCCTGCTGCGTGAATTTTCGTCGATTTGCCGGCACGGGAGGATGGTTAACCCGCGGCTACAATGCGGGTCATTCAGGGAAATTTCGGAATGTGTGGCCGCGCGGAAAGCCGAGGAGAGCCACTCACGAGGGAGCAGTAAAGCTCACGAGCGCCATGTAAAGTACGTAGACTGCTGAAGAGGGAGATATGAGCGCGTTGGAAAAGTTTTCCAGCGCCGCTCAATATTATCATACATTCATATTACATATATGCGATGCGCTTTTCTGCATTCAATTTTCAGCTCTTTTTACTTTCAAGACTTTTTACTATCAGTAATAATAAAGTTAGAGTAGAGTTTCTCTAATACCGAGAAAAATAATTTTTGTTAATTATTTTCTCAAGTGGAAGGTTATATTTATTTTATGAAACGTGCTATTACCGGTTGAAGGTGAGCGTAAAATTATGAGCTACCTATAAAAAAAGTAAAACATCAACCATCAAAGTAGGTAAATAAGGTGGGTCTGAAGTTTGCAACGTTGGAGTACAACGAAATAAAAAAAATTATTCATTTTATATTTCAAGTTTATACTAGTTAATATTAATTTTTCGTGTAGATTTCATGTGTTTATAGTATAAAATAACTTTATAACAAAGATTTAGATAAAATTTCCATAACTTTAATCAATCATAAAAAATTATTTCGTTGCACTCCAACGATGCGAACGTAGCACACTTATTTACCAAAAACGTCGTCTGATTTTCCTCACCAAAACATCATCAATCGCGCTCCCTTGTCACAATAACCCACATTCTCTAGGCATTCATTAATCCCTCCAAACATCGTCGCCTCAATAAATAACTCGGCGCTTATATGCGTTCAACCGAAAATGCAGATATATCTCATAGTAGAGAGTGCGAGCGAGCGAGAGTATGAGGGAGAGAGAAAAACAGACCCAAAGCGCCTCGCGCACACGCTCGCGGAAAAGTACGACGGTAGCCCTATATATTTCCGGTATGAAAACTCGAAAGAGTCGGACGATAAATCGCGAGATGGCGCCCAGGGAAGCGTCGACTCTCTCCTCACGGGATTCCTCGCTTCAAGTGCGCCGCTATATACGATCCTCGATCTCTCCCTACGGATGGGATGCGTATATGTATACGTGTAGGTGAACACGTATATGCTGGGGAATGATGTATGGAAATCTTATTTCGATTTTTGTGTGCGCGCTGATTGACAGGCATCGACGGGGCGAAATTAGAGGGGAATTGCGACGGTTGTTTCGAGTGGCTGCAGTGTATATAACCTATGTAATAAGTGGATGGATATAGCGTAAGATTTCGTTGTGGGTCAATGCATGCAAATCGATTAGCTTTTTAAAGCAGCTTGTCGATCGCTGCAGACGACAAATGTAACGTTGTATAAGATGTACAGAACGTCGAGGTTGATATCGTGCGCGGAGATAAGGGACGTCTGTGTCCCCTGAAACGGTTAAAGAAAACGTATGCGACCGATTAGCTTATTCATGGCTCCAAGAAAAACGAGACGAACGTAAACGATCAGGTTATGCTCGGCTTTCGTATGAAAATCGAGGCTTTTTAAGAATGTATCTGTGTCCTGAAATCAGATTTTCAAAAATATATTTAAAAATAGGCAAAATTACTTTAAAATATTAAAATTACATACTGGTTGTACCTTTAAAATTTGTATAATTACTAACAATTATCCATTATATTTATAAAAGCATTTATAAAACATTTATTAAAACTTTTTTAACGAAAAAAGACTAACTATATAGGAGAGTGTTAGGGATCCGGATCGCGGATTCGGCTTTGGGATATATATTTTTGAACTGAAGTTCTGGATATTTTTAGTTTTGTTTTGATTTTGAAAAAAAAAATCTATCTTTCAAACGGTAATTATTATTCAACCTTAGATTGGAATTTTTCCATAATATAAATCCGAACTATTTTTTTGCAGAAATTTCATGCATATAAGAAACACATGTTTGTGGCTCATATATGTGCAAATCCGCGGACTACAGACAACAACTGGGGTACAAAAACGGAAAAAATTTTTTTTGAGGGCACACCTACCACATAGGGTTTTTTCGGTTCTTTGGGGATCCCCCAACATGAAAATACTCGTGTACACTCATTATCCGTTGCCAAACTTTTTTGCCGACGAAATCAATTTTTCTTATGGAAATTTAACATGGGAAAAATGGACGAAAAGTAGTCATTGACGATTAACCAATAGCAAACTATTGAAGAGGCCAAACCAAATTTCACGAAAAAGCGATTAAAGTTGAAGAATAGAGCTTTAATTTGAGATGAGAATCGTTCAAATCGGTCGATTCTGTGCAAAGCTAGGTGAATTTGAAAATGGCGAAAAATGAGAAAAATTTGAAGAATTACGTGGGTTTGAAAAATATCTCTCATTTTCGTCATTATTCGCCATTTTCAAATTCACCTAGCTTTGCACAGAATCGACCGATTTTAACGATTCTCATCTCAAATTAAAGCTCTATTCTTTGGTTTGGCCTCTTCAATAGTTTGCTATTGGTTAATCATCAATGACTACTTTTCGTCCATTTTCATGGGTCTGAAGTTTGCATCGTTGGAGTGTAACGAAATAATTTTTTACAATTAATTAAAGTTATTAAGCAATGGAAATTTTATCTAAACCTTTGTTATAAAGTTATTTGATACTATAAAGCAATAAATCTACACACAAAATTGATATTAATTATTATAAACTTGAAGTGATATATCAAATATTTTTTTATTTCGTTGGACTACAACGTTGCAAACTTCAGACCCATCCATTTTCCCATGTTAAATTTCCATAAGAAAAATTGATTTCGTCGGCAAAAAAGTTTGGCAACGGATAATGAGTATACACGAGTATTTTCATGTTGGGGGATCCCCAAAGAACCGAAAAAACCTTATGTGGTAGGTGTGCCCTCAAAAAAAATTTTTTCCGTTTTTGTACCCCAGTTGTTGTCTGTAGTCCGCGGATTTGCACATATAATCAGCGCGTTTAGGAATAAAAATTGAAAACAACGTTTGAGAAAACGAACCTTGATTCGCTTTTTCAGAGTTAAAAAATATTGATTCCCTCCAAAGTTATGATAGTTTAAAATTGAGTATAAAAATGCGCCAAAATATACATGAAGTCGAACGGCGAATTAAAATGGGTCTGAAGTTTGCATCGTTGGAATGCAACGAAATAATTTTTTAGGATTGATTAAAGTTATTAAACAATGGAAATTTAATCTAAACCTTTGTTATAAAGTTATTTTATACTATAAAACACTAAATCTACACGCAAAATTAATATAATTTAGTATAAACTTGAAGTAAAATGAATTATTTTTTTTATTTCGTTGCACTCCAACGATGCAAACTTCAGACCCACGAATTAAAGCGGTTTAACAGTTCACTTTAATTATTCAACTTTAAACTTTCATAACTTTGGAATGAATTCATGTTTTTTAATTCTGAGAAAAGGCAAATAAAAGCTTGTTTTCTCTAGCTTTGTAATTGTATATTCAAGACCGTCTTCCAAGACTGAATGATTCCTGTTTGAGAAACGAGACTTTTTCAAGAGATTGTTCCGAAACAAAATTAAAAATGTCCAGAAATTGAATTTTTCAGAGTATTATGGTCTAATATTACGGCTTCCTTCATATTCCTACATCCAAAAACATATCCCGAAATTTGATACCGAATCCGTGATCCGGATCCCCGACACTCTCATTGTATAATATAAGTATTAGAATTCCCAATGGCAAACAAAGAAAAGTGCCTAAGCAAAAGACTTCATTCTCCACACTCTCCATACCCCGGCCCTCGTTACAGCTCCATTCCGTAGCCCTCGAAACCCGAAAAAACCTCCCTCTTTATGTACTATCCGAGAGAGCCGCCGTCACCACCGCGACCGCGCTCAAAAACCACTTCACCCCGAAAGCTGCAACTGCACGCTGAGCGCACCCACGAAATCTCTCTTTTTCACTCGAGCAGTATAGCAGCAGCTGCTGCAACAGCAGCGACCTTTGTGCAGCATCCGTCGTCATAGTCCCGCGCCGGAAAACGGCGGCCCACCTAAGTCGCGCGCGCGCGCTCGTCTTTCTCTATACACACGCGCACGTCTGTATACATACTTACTAACCCCCATAGTGGCCTTTCAGTAGTCTTTCCGCTGTGCGCAGTGTGGTAGAGGTGGAGGCAAAGAGGCGCAGAGGCACGACAGAGATTCCGCGTCTTTTTGTCTTCTTGATGAAGAGCCAAGGACGCGAGACGCGCGATGCGACGTTTATTATCTATATGAAAGAGGGGAGATGCGGTTAAGACGGATTCATCCGAGAGACGTGCGCGGATTCGAGGTCTCGTATTAGTTGCTGGTTGTTTTTAGTTTTTTTTTTCGATTGCGAAACGTCGATGACGGTCGAACCTTGGCAGTCTAGTTTTGGGTTTCGGAAGATTTGAACGGTAAATTATTATATACGATAAATTTGACGTTTTATTATCTCTGGGCATTGTTTACTGATTTTCTTTAATGGTTGCGTTGCGAAATAAAAATAGATAAACTTTATTGCGCGTCTTCGTAAAATGTACGCTATGTTGCTCGGTGATGAAAATATTATCCATAATTTAAATTATTTCAGGAAGGGCAGCCTTCTCGTAATTTTACTTCATCTTCACAGCGTGGGCGTATATTGACTATATGGATCTTACACGTGTGTTTGCCTATCGGAAGCTCTAGTCTATTTGCACAAGTTGTGTGAGCTAAGAAGTATGTACGAGCCACTAATACAGATTTATATTCAACGGACCGTAAAATTGTAACATTAATTTGCCATGACGATTATTGAATTAAAAAGAATTGATCTATAACTTGACATTTTCCAAAAGATCTAATCATATCAACTATTAAAACTTGATAGAATGTATTTTTACTATGATATAATTATACTAAAAACTATAATGCACATGACACAGCTTTCTGTTTGCTCCCCATCTGCACTTTTCATTACAGTCGCGTATACCATTTCCCGCTGGGCTCTCAGCGAGCGTTCGTTTCAAAAAGTTTCAAGAAAGTCGGAGAGAAAATAAAGCTGATTTTTCGAAGTGCCGTCAACGAGCAAAGTTTCTTATCGCTCTTCCACATACCCTCGCCATCCACGCACGCGCACACAGGCATGCACGCATCCGCGATAAGAAGAGGCGCGAAGCGTTTGCCTTTCTATGTATCTCCCGCGGCCCAGAAGACGCGCTCGGATGCTTTATCACGAGAATTTCGACGATTCAATTCAAACAAGCGCGCGGCGCACGAAAGAGTGACAATAACTGTAAACTTTGAATTATCTCTTCACGTCTCACGGATGAAAAAGAGCGATAATGCGGTGCGGGAAAAAGCTAAGCCATGTGAGCGTAGAGAACGTTTTTATCGGTAATTTACTGTTTATGTGCGGTTACAGCCGATGTAAATATTTGAAGACGATAACGGTGGAGTGCAGCGTCAACATGACAACATGAGCAAATCAATTATCGATCAACTACTTTGTACGATTTAAATATATAAGAATTTTAATATCTTTTTGAACGAAATAGTTTATTAAAAATAGATTTTTCTAAACATCGACAATCCGATTTATTTGTGCAAAATTTACAGATACATATAGTTCTGTCAAATCGTACATCTGAATAAATTTGATATTTAGAAAACTGCATTTATTTAGCATGTATGTATAAACACAAATTTATTGATAAAAACACTTTTATATATGAATACAGAATGACGGCATGAAAGGTCAAAGGTCTTCGTATTTATATTTGATATGTAAAGCGAGTCTCCGTATGTGCGCGTCATCATACAACTTAAGTAAAAATATTTTTAATTCACGAGATTTTTTCAACATTTAAGCTTTCAGGTTAAAAACTGTCCCCATTACTCATAAAATCACTTCAATCGTTCCACACTCGCGAAATGAGCGCGGTTAAATAATTTTAAATTCAAATAATATATACGACGACCACTGATTCTTTCCCATCCAAGGCCAAATCGAATTTTACAAGACCCCGCTCCAGAAACCTGCACCTTCTCTTCCAAAGGCTCCCAATAACAATCACCCTCGCCTACCGTGTCCTTCGATCTCTCGCTTTCACGGAATCCACCTACACGCGCTCCTTTGTGTCCCGAAAAATCCTAAAGAGACCATTGTCCTCGCAGCGTTCGCGGAAGACGCGCGCGTCAGATGAAAGCCGTCCGCGCCGGAAGTGCAACAGCAGCCGCGCCACTGCTGCGCTTTTCTCTCTCGCCGGAACGAGGATTCCCAGGAGGATCCAGTGCAAGGCAGCCCGCATGTAACGCGACGCGCCGGCCGTTTTGCAGAATAAGCGGCGCACAACGGAGGAGGGTCCTATAGTTATAAGGCGTTGCGAGAAGGAGGAGGATATGCTGTTACGCTGATGCCGACGAGCTCAGCGATTTTTCCTCATCTGGTATTATCGCGCGAAGGAAGTAGGAAAGGAGAGACTGGCTGCGGGAAGGTGATGGGAGAAGCTCTTATCACGAGTAGAATCTGAACTTGAAAGATATACCTAGAGAGATAAGATGTGATATAATATTCCTGTATTAACATGACTGATAAAATATTTAAACGTCATTGACGAAGAATAACGGTTTAAATATGCGTTAAAATTATTTTTCCAATGAGCAAAATGAATGGAGTCAATTCTTGGTACAATGTCTAACTTGCTAATATTATACTCATTATTCTAAGTTTGCAAAGACGTAAGTTAATATTAAAAATTAAATAATATGGTTATATATGTATTACCAGGAATCCATGGAAAAATATTCTTGCCCTGTGAATATATTTTAATATTCGTAATCTTCATATTTTTTTATATTAAAAAATTGATAAAGAGACTTATAAAGGCAGTTTCTTTGAGCCTTTTGAATTGACACATAAAGTAAGGACATATATAGACTCGCTTTGACTTGTCACAAAGGTCAATTATTTTACAACCTACATTCATTCACAAGTGTATGAGTGTAATAGGAAATTGATTCTTCTAGATTTTTATTCTGGAATATTCTATATTAACTTCAAGGCAATAAGAAAGACTGATTTCAGCGTGTTTATATTATTACGAACAGTCATTAACGCAGACATTCTCCTCAAAAGAGACTGCAACTCCAAGAAAACTTTATGTAACGTTATGCAATTGGCATTTCGACAGCAGTTGCTCCGGTAAAAGTATAACTAAGAATTAATTCCTCTATCAAGAGTTAAGGCATTTCGCGCAAGAATGTGAGCGTCTGGTCTTCAAAAGCGCGGAATTCCAATGCGATTTTCAAAATTTTTCATTTTTATCAGGCAGTCGAGTCACGTTGCGCGTCCAATGGCGCTTTCGAAGGCGCTGCTAAGTATTGTACTGCTCTTGAAAGAGGAGAAGCTCGCGCGCCATGCACACGCTGACCGTTATAAAGGTCAGAAAATCGCGTTCCGGCTCAATGAAGTTCCTTTAATGTTCCCCCGTGCCGGCTTTGAAAACTTAAAATAGAAGCGCCGAGCGCGGGCGCGGGGAATGCGCGGAATTCAAAAGGGTAAATAAAACGCACCGAGAGTCAGCGTTGAAAATTGAAGTGTAAGTACACGTTTTGGCCTTTTGATACGGCGCAATATATGTATACACGATGTATATCTCGCCTCTTTTAATTGAGTTTGAAATAATGAGAATGTTTATTTTAAAGTTCGTCGAAGTATGAATTACGATGTGATAAAAACGTTTACCAGACAAATGTTTACACGATATAGGTTCGAGGTCATTGTACTCTCTCGCAACGCATGAACCGCACGAAGAAGTGATCGAGAAAAGAGCGTCGAGTAACAGTGAAATTTTAACTTTACTAGCAAAATCCAAACGCGCTGCGCGCGTACTATTTTGTTTTTTAGGTTATGAATATATAATTTTTCATTATGATTTCATTTTAATTGGTTTAAATAATAGGATAATCAGATCATTTTTCAAAGCATGACAAAATTGATCTTTTTATTCTAATTTGATTTAATTATTTAGTTTTAAATAGTTAATAAAAATTCAATTTCAAAAATTCAATTGTGGCGGAAGTAGCGAATTTTCGCGCCTATTCCTTACAGACCAATCAAAATCACTTTTTAAGTGCTTCGCAACATCTGGCCATCGTTTTTTAAGAGAGGATTACACAAGCTTTTCCTCTAGCAGCACATCTTATTTATGGAGGACGAAAATATTTATAAAAATAATTTCTCCTTAGTGCGCGGTAACTCAAGCGTGGAGAGCTAGAGAGGAGTCTCCCGCAACCAGAAATATTACCACAAACAAGTTTGCGTACCATTAAATATATCACTGCAACAACAAGCGGCCAACTGCGGAACTAACTTTCGGAGTTGCAAAAACCATAAATTGGACGCTGTAGCGCAGCGATTTATCACTTGTTTTTTAAAATTCGACTCATCTGTTTCTCGGTTCGCAAGAAATCGCACCAATTCTCCTCAGAAATATGTTTCTCCATTCGTACGAAAAATCCGCCGATAAATAACGGAAGAGTCGTTCTCATAGTATAATAATTCATAGTTCCGAATAGATTTCTTCATTCAATCGAATTCCTCCGATACATATAAAATAGAACGCACGCGTTAAAAAAACCTACATGTCGAAATTCCGCATACTTACGCGCACAACGCTTTCTAGAAAAATGTCGCAATGACACGCCGATCAAATGCCGAATCGCACACGCGTGAAGGCGCGCTTAATTAACCCAGGCTTTGTTTAATTTCCCAGTTGTGGACAAGAAAAGTCGCGTTAATCAATTCATTCTCTCTCCGAAAAGCCAGTTTTCCACGCTCGAAAATCAGCGCGCCATTCTCTTTCTCCCTCGTTTTCCTCTTTGTACTCTGTTTCTCCGCGCGCTCGCGTATACTTACAAAAGACGGCTCTTTTGCGCAATGCGTTGAGCGCTCTTATCTGTGCCGCGGAGCAAAGTAGAGCGCGGAGCCGAGCGCCAAAAAATCGGCGAGATCGGCGCGCGCGTGAAAGGAAGGCTCGTTTTGAGCGCGCGCGCGACGGTGACTAGGTATATGTGGAAAACACTGCTGCAGGTTTATTGTACCGTGCGCCTGTAGGAAGTACTTATAGTGTGAATTAAATTTTTTATTGGTTTTCAAAGATTCGTTGACAGATGAAAAACGACAAGTGCTTCACAGAAGCATTTTTATTGCTTATGTAAGATGGGTAATTGTTATGACCTTCGCCGAATTGGCATCAAACTTTTTGTTACACGTATTGATCATTTTTTATTAATAGCGAGTGCACTTGCAGGTATTATTATTAATAAAAATATCTAAGCCATCAAATTGATGAAACCCAAACCCAGTCAATACTCTATCAAGCAAGCATGAATTACATTATTTAATTTCAGGCAGTTATCACGAGTTTGACGACCAAATAAAGCTCCTACTGCTGTCTTGACGCTATATCCCACGATATAACATCATGACGTCATTATGCTGTGTTTTTTAAAGCCCCTATGCACGATTCTCCACTGATAAAACCAAAACTGTTGCGTTGAGCACTACTTCGTATTACAAACGTACGTTATAGGCAGACTCGCATCCGTCTTCTGCTGCCTAATCAAAGCAAACAGTCGTAACGCACATACCTATATACATATATATCCATTCTGGATAAAGCCTAACCCCCGAACGTACATACAACTGGGGTACGCAGCGACCAAAGTTTTTCCCTCGAGGGCAAACTCTCTCCCTCCCGCGTACGCACGTACATATATATCTACGAATACATGCGCGCGCGCAGCGAAAACGTACGCAGGCGGAGGGACAGAGAGAGAGCAAACCCTTTTTTATCGCCGTCGTTTCCTCCCCCTCGAGCAAGGTTAGGCCCTGGCGGCAGCGCAAATCCTGGTGAGGAATAGGAAGGGATTGTAGAAGAGGAAAGAAGTATAGAGAAGGGCTCACCGAAGTACTTGTCAGGCTCGAGGCCGGAGTCCTTGTCGAGGCCGCAGATGACAAAGTAGTCGGCGAACCTCGTCGGGTGGTGGTGCTGCTCCGGGGCGCGCGGCATCGTCGTCGACGTCGTCCCCGCGCTCCCGTTCATAGCCCGGAGCTCGCCGCGCGGCCACCTCGGCGACCGGCTCTGCTCCTCTCAGGCCCACACTCCGTATACGCGTACCACCACACCGCACTCCCCCTTTGTGTATTCTTTATCCTCAGTCTCGGGCAAAGGGCGAAGGAGGCTGCGCGCACTGCCACAACAAAGCCACACTGCGCGCGCGCGCGCGCGCTCACTCTTCCGTGGCTGTGTCAATCCTACTTATCAATCTCACGTGCCGCCGACGACGCTCCCATCTTTCCTCCGCTGTCTCTGCGCTGACCAGCCCCCTCGCGAGAAGGAAAGCACGACGAATGGAGACCTGCGCAGGCTCACCTTATCCGTAGCCCAGCTGACGACACCGCTTCGCTCTGCGTGCTCGTAGGATCGTCGTCTGTGATGCGCGCGATGAACGCGTACGCGCGCGACTGCGGCCGTTCTTTGGCCGCCGTTCTGTGCACACTGTGTTGTGTGCGAGAGAGCGTAGCAGTAGCGCGAAAGTATCTCCCCCGCGCGAGCGATGGAGCACTAGATTCGAGCTGTTGAGCAGAGCGCGCGGTTAATTGATCGGTCAGGGCGCTCAGGCGCTGCGCGCGTGCGTAAGCCCGCCTATATATATGTGGGTGCACCTACATGCTTCGTCTCTGTTTGCACTGGGACCTTTCTACATATGTGTGTTCTGTGTGTTCTGTGTGTTCCCGACAAAGCAGATAGATCTGTTCCGTTTATGTAAGACAGAGACAGACATAGAGAGAAGTTGTCTAGAACAGACAGAACACACATATGTAGAAAGGGCCCTGAATATGATGAGATTGTGAGAGCTCTGCTGTACCGATGGAGATGCTCGGGGCGGCGGGATATTTGATCGGGATCGAGGTAGCCGCGTTTGACAATAGTACATTTCGACATGCGTGGGGAAGTCGATTATTTAGCTGGTGTGACTTTTTGCACAAGCGAAGCGAGTGCGAAAAAGTCACACCACCTAAATAATCGACTTACTCACTAGTTTCGAACGGTATTTTATACCACGAGCGCCGAAAAATCATATCAAAGTTGTGATTTTGAGGTTAGAGTGGTATAAAGTTTTTTTTGCCACTTGAAAGATAAGTACGTATACTGAATTCTTTTAACTAATATGCAAGATTGCTTATTTAGAGATCATTTCTACTTTTAATATTAGCCAAAGTTCTCCTTTTTCTTAATCCTTAACTTTAAATAGTTAAATCATATAACAAGTGACATTTTATCACTTATTCTGAAGGACCAATTTGGAGTTAATATTTTCGATAGGACCTTTAATTCCATTCTTCGATACTTTATTATAAATGTTACATAAACAAGATCATTAAAACATAACGTCACATGCACTCAGGGCCCTTTCTACATATGTGTGTTCTGTCTGTTCTAGACAACTTCTCTCTATGTCTGTCTCTGTCTTACATAAACGGAACAGATCTATCTGTCTTTGTCGGGAACACACAGAACACACAGAACACACATATGTAGAAAGGCCCCAGTGCAGCACACAAACACACACTTGATCGGTATCGTAGGAATCTCTCTGTTCTCGCACGCCCCTTTAAACCGGGTCCAGCGAGTACTGCCGTGTTAGTAGCTGTCAACGAAGGCAACAAAGTGTTTACTCAGATTATTTTGTGTATTTTACAGACTTCTTTAGTAACAAAAATGTCAATAACTACCCTAACGTCGTTGCGACGTCGTGTTTGAAAGCTTACAATTCATGTTGAAACAATGATGAACGGAAGCACCGGGTCCCCGTGCTAAGGTTATATTTTTTACTTTTTTTTAATCAGTTTTCTTGAGTTCCCTAACAATTAATTGCGATGGAAGAAGTGGACAATATTATTATACATTCCTTACGTCAAATAGACTGGTAAGCTCATTTTTTAGTATCTAATATTTCATTGGAATATGTTATACTAAAAGTAAGTTATTTTCACTTTTGCAGTGATGTAGATGAAAATATAACAAATCTGACTAGTTTTGATACAGAGCTCGTTGTTAAAGCAACTGTAAGATGTTTGGAAGTCATTCGACCTGGGCTTGGTATAAATCCTGTGTTGCCTGCAAACATGGCAGCAAGATTTCGCGTTGGTGCTATGTTAGCTCAGTCATGTTCAGTAAGATCTACAAGATTTGTTTTTAGCTTTTATTTAAAATAGCAATAACATTTATCCAGACTTGACTATTATGTATTCCTGTAATTTTAAGGAACTTGGATATAGAGGTGATATTGGATATCAAACTTTTTTGTATAGTGCAGAAGCTGATCTGCGTAAGGTTTTTATGTTTTTGATAGAAAAGTTACCTAAAGAAAGTGACAAGAGCATAAGTGAACCAATTACAAAAAGTGCTCAACTTGAAAAATTAATTTCCTCTGCCATACAGTCACAGATTTCTGTACCATGGTTGCCATACTACTGTCATAAAAAGCGTTCAAAATTTAGTGTACGAATTAAAATACCTTTTTCAACCATACACCTTGATACTTCTATAGTAGAAGATGATGAAGGTAAGAATACTCTTATTTGTGTGTAATAACATTAGTATATAATTAAATATATAAAAATATATATTGTCACTAAAATTCAGCATATAAAATAAAATGTATGTATATTCATTAAAATACAAGATTAAAAAAAAAATATATCTTAATATATTTAAAAATAATGTGTATTTCACTAAATTAGCTTCAACAATAACTATTACACTTATATTGTCTTGCAATAATTCAAGTAAATATTTGTATTTTTTAGAGTACCAGAATTATAATGTACATTATAAACAATCATTATTGGAACAAGTACCAATTAGTAAGTATCTTGTGCCATCAATAATTTCACTGAATAGCAGAACTGAAAATGCATCGTCACTAACAATTGAAGAAAAAATAGATTGGCTTAATTCTCATAAATTTGATAAAACAATTGAAGCAACAGAAAATGATTCATATTTTCTAGGAAAAACAATAACAAATATAAACTTGAAAGATTCTAAGAGCTCAAGCAAAGAAACTGTAGAGATTAAAAGTTTAGAAACTCAAAAAAGTGATATTGAAAATCAAGGTACTGAAGAACAAAAAGAAGATGAAAATACTATTAAAGAACGAGAAATAGATAAATTAAAAGCTGAGTGTGAAAATCTTAAAGTTAATCTTGAAGAAATTCAAGCAGATGTAAAAAAACTGGTATCAGAAGTAAATCATGCTACTATAACTGAACAAAATGAAACAAAAGCACTTGTCAGTTATGAAGAACAAAGTAAAATTAAAATGAAAGCATATGAATTGCTAGATAATGGAGAAGAAAATATTAAAAAATTAGAAGAAGCTATTGAAGCATATGTAAATAAACTAGTAAATTTAGCAAATCAGTGGGAGAAGCATAGATTGCCACTTATAGAACAATACCGTGAAGGAAGAGAAAAACATTCATCTAAAGCTGTAAGTAGACAAGTACTACATTTAAATAAATTTTTATCATTTATTTGAATCAGAAAATGAATAATTTTTTGTTCAATAGAGTGCCAGTCAGAAAAAACTTGATGAATTCAGAATGCTTAGAGATAAAGAAAAAGAATTACTAGAAGAATGTAGGAGTAAAGATCAGCAATATTCCCAGCTTGTAGCAGAAGTACAAAAGCTTCCAAGAGAAGTGAACAGATCTGCATATACTCAAAGAATTTTAGAAATTATCAATAATGTAAGAAAACAAAAGGACGAAATCGATAAAGTTTTGGCAGATACACGTGAAATTCAGAAAGATATCAATACTCTTACTGGAAGATTAGAAAGATCTTTTACAGTAGTTGATGAATTAATTTTTCGCGACGCTCGTACGAATGAAACATCCAGAAGAGCTTATAAATTACTTGCAACATTACATTCTGATTGTAGTGAACTTGTGACTTTGGTGGAAGAAACTGGTGCCACTATACGCGAAATAAGAGATTTAGAAGAACAGGTATCTTTTAAAAATTTATTGATCTATTTTATAATTTTTGTTCATAATTTTTTTTTTATAAAATAATATAATCTATAATTACTCAATTTTATTTATCTTATTTTAATATTAATTACACGTACTTTTTAATAGATTGATTCAGAATCTACAAAAAATGTTCGAGCAAATTTAGAAAGAATAACTGCTGATTTAAAACAGATGAGACAGGAGACTGCTGCCCTCACAGCACAACTTCAAAGTAAAAATTCATGATTAATGTATGATTGAAAGTGTAAGGAAACTAGACAAAATCGGACAACAACCAAATCATCAAAGCTACTGAACTGCTATTAGTTATAAGTTGAGAAACATTATTAATTTACAATGCAAGCAAATAAAAAAATACCATCATTTTGAGATACTTTACAGTATTCAACAAATGTTGTTCTGCATTAATACTGTTCTGCTACAAGTTTGTTGGACTTAAAGCATGATGCTGTGCCTTGGCACAAAACTTACTTGGCTCAAAAGCTTAACACATAAAAAGTTTGATAATAAATTTTTGTATTTTTTTTTTCTTGTGAAAAAAACTTTTGTCTAATGTGTTCTTGCACATAGACGTCATAGACGTGTAAATAATAAACAGAATTATTGCAAAAATCTTACTTTAAAATGTATTGCCTACAAGGATGCAAAAGTATACTGAGATTTGAGATAAGTGCAATATAAATTAAAGAAATACTTTTGTAATGTACTCTTTGTTTTGATTGCTCATGTCCATTTTTACATAAACTGTAAGTTCGTTTGTCTTAACTTTAATTATTATATACTAATAATAGTATAATGATTAGATTACTTTTGAAAGCATGGGGTACAAAAATATTATTTGGTAAAAAAAGTTAACCAGTTGAAAAGATCTGATTAAACTAGATAAAAAGGGTGCAGAAACTTGATAACCTACATGGTTTTTACACCAGATCCTGCAAAGTTGACTAGTAGTTTTTGTAACACCATTTCAGTCAAAGTGAGGCAACCTTGTGAGTTAAATAAAAGAGACATTATTTGCTTATTTCTAAAACAACTAAAATTAAAAAAAAAAACTACTGTAATTAGTATAAGTTATAAATTTTTTGATTTATAGATATTTTTTAAAGATACGTAAATATGAATTATGCTTATATAACATGCATGTAAAAAATAATACAAATACTTTTTTACATGCGCAAAAAATGTTATAATAAATTTATTTAACTAATAGTCAAGAAAATACAGCTGGCTACTATGCTTTTATAACAATTTCTTTTAAGTTTTACTTTTAAAAGTAATAAATTTTTAATAACAGACTACAGCTTTCCATATACTTAAACTGTTGATTAATGACAATAGCATACAAAAAATTTAGAGTATTAATTTCGTCTCTTTTTAACTATTTCTGGTGGTATGTAATTATCTTCTATATTCTGTTGTAAAACTTCATCTTCATCCCCATATAATTCTTTTTCTCTTTGCAATTTTTTCTCTATAGCTAATTCAATCTTTTCTTCATTCTCAAAGAATGTAAGTACACGTTCTCGTTCAACAAGATCTCTCTTTATTTCTTGAACCTTTGCCAATCTATTCTGTTTATCCAACTCAGCCAAATGTTGTTTAAGAACATTCATTCTTTTTTCTTCCCATTCGCTATAAAGCTGTAAAATAAATTATTTAATTTTATTAACAATTTTAAAATATCCACTTTTTCATTATCAACAAACCTTAGATTGCCTTGCAATATCATCTTGACTAAATGCTTCAACTGCAGTTTTGACTAAACTTTCAATGTCATTATTTAAATTTCCTTGGCATAAATCTTGTTTTTCTAATTCCAATAGTAATTGCTGAAGTTCTTTTGCATCCTCAGTTACTTCCTCACTAAAGATTTCTGGTACATCTTTTTTAATTAAGGATAATACATCTTTGTAAACAATTTCTTTAATTTCGTCTTCATTCCATTTTTTAATTAGAGCAATTGCATTTGCATATTTTTTATACAATATCAAACCTCTTAAGTGACAAGACCTTCCAAGAGTATTATTCATTGTTTGCCCTATTAGAAATAATGTTTTACCAACTAGGTCTGATGGCTTCCACAGATCAAAATGATCATCAAAATAAGGATTTCGTATGTAATTCACACGTACTTTGACTTCTTCTTTTGGTTCGTCTATCAATGTTGCAGGATCTACTGCTTCCCACGTATCTGGATTTTCCAAATATTTATGGCAAGAATAAATT
The DNA here is from genome assembly GCA_036365515.1 of Torymus aiolomorphi. Taxonomy (NCBI): domain Eukaryota; kingdom Metazoa; phylum Arthropoda; class Insecta; order Hymenoptera; family Torymidae; genus Torymus; species Torymus aiolomorphi. The sequence goes on from CM070875.1 coordinate 38,055,161, forward strand.
GCTAAAGCATTACTTATTGGATGTTCAACTTCTTCTTGTAACATCATGAAAGATGCAACTTTTGCAGCTGATGCATAATCTTGTTTTTTGATAAAGTGATCCATTAACAAATTATAACAAAAATAATCACAGAATATTCCATAATTTAATCTGTCATTTAAGATTTCAAGTAGTTCTTCAGTTTCTCCAATCTGTATGAACATTATAATTAAATAGATGATTTGTATGAAAATTTTTTTTCATATTTTTGAAAAATATTATTGAGAATAAGTATTATAACTACTATAAAAAATATTTACCTTTAAGTAATATCTCACAACTGCATGATGTGTTGATTCCAGAGTAAATGTTGTTTCTCTTGTGTTCCTAAGTTTGTGAAGTACATCTGCCAATTCATTGCTGTAACTTCTGTCGTTAATGCAATTTGCAAAAATGTCAATATCCACAGCACTAACTCTATTTTGACTTTGAAATCTTTGGTCTAATTCTACAAAAAAATCAACAGGCTTTACTTTTTTTAAGAGTGAAGACTCCAGTCGTTTATCCCAAGCTTCTTGACATTGATAAGCTTCTGATAGAAAATCTCTTTGTAACTTTGGTGTTTTGCACATTCGAAGCAAGAAGTTTTCATTTGTTTTTAAACACCGCAATATCCTTGAGGTGTTCATTATCTATCTATATATATATATATATATATATTGAAAATTTTTATAACAAATAATTTTTTACAAGAACTTTTATAGAATTATATTTTAAAGCGTGCTTCTCTGCCGGCTATTTATCTGCGATATAGGTTATGAAAAACATTTATACATTTGAGTCACGTGTAAGTTGATTACATTACTTTAGATATTAAGTATTAGATGTGAACGTCAAAAATCAAAGTATGTATTTTGTTTTATTGAACATACCGAAATTAATTAATATTTCGCTGTGGCTATTCGCACTAAATCCACGTAAATACGTGACTCTACGAATATCTTTACTTGACCGTCACATAGATATATATATAGAGGTATTATAGATAGAGCAGGGGGGTTAAGACTTGTGAAGTTGGCGAACTGAAATTATAAATATTAATATTTTCGATTAATTTTTAATCCAATCGATTCCTCCAGTTTTGCCGAATTAACCTCCGCAATTATTTTTATTTGTGTATTAATAGTTTCAAAGTTATTAGCAAAAGAAATATTGCATATTGGGCGCGGTGCTAAATTAAATTTATGTATTTAATGCGTTATACTCGATGAAATTAATTATTATTAAAATACCATCTGAAAGGTCCTCTTTTGCGGATTATGTTAATATAAAACACATATAAATTTTTTATTATAATTAGTCAATACAAAATATTTGCTAATCACAGACAAAAATAGCTTGATTCCCTAGTGTTTTTTTTCTAGTGACTTTTGCTGGCGCGAAAATAATATCTTATAAATGCTTTAAAAAAAATGAATTTAACATATTATTTACATTTACGTATTACATATCGATTTCTCCACATTTGCGGATTAATATTATCCAAGTCTCTTTATTTTTTAACGTGACTAATAAAAGTTTTGATGAGTATAATGTGCAATGATGCCAAAATAAGTGACAACCTACAAGCGCGAAGTTCGAAATTGTGATTTTCTGCATTAAAAAAGTTGCTCCAAATAATTACTTTTAAAGTTGTTTACATCAAAATAGGACACAAAAAGAAAAGTTATTGTGAAAAAAATAATTTATTAGCATTGTTTATTGCTTTTTGATTATTGAAAGTTTTCGCGTAGTGGCTATTACATTTGATAAAACCGCGTGTAAAAATTCATGTAATGGGATAAATTACATTTAAGATTCCTGCATAATTAAGAGATTATTTTAGTATTAAATAATAATTATTTACAATAAAATTAGAATAAACAAATAAACGAAAGAATTCGTTGCAAGCTATATTTAAAAGAAGTAAGATTGACATTCGAAAAAACGGTAGTTAGACGTGAAAAGAATTAGAGGATTTTCACTTAGTAATATAATAAATCCCAGTTGAAAGTTAGCCTAGACAGGGTTTCAGAACAGTGAAGCTCTTGAAGATGTGCTAAGCGCGCGTACCTTTCCTGAAACGTCAGGAAATCTCTGTTAAAAATCTTGCTAGCATTGCATCCGTTTTTTTAAACAAAATGACTAAAATGTGTGCTGTAAAATTAATTCTTTTGCGATTGAATTACCATTAATGAGCGACCGCAAATGTTCCAAAAGTAATATTTTTGATTTTTATGGAAATTGCCCTGCCAACTTGGAAGACGTGGGAACCCTTAACTTTGCATTCTTATTTTTTTTATATGAGTGTACGCACGGAATAAAGCTCGTCTTCGCAAGCTAGACTCCGCATGCACTCTAGTTTGTTCAATTTATATCGCTGATTTTCTCATGCTAAAGAATGCACGTGCGCGAAGCTCGTCTCCAAGAGCTCGACTTCGCGTGCGCTCCAGCTGTAAGTTTGATTTTTAAGGGGGTCCGAAAGTCAATTAAAAATTCAAATTTCGCGCCACAATATAGCAGACGAAAAAATAAGTAATTTGCCTATAACAATTAGTAAAAACAATATTACGGAAAAGCAGGACTGCATTGCCCTCCGTTACATTATTATCTATCATTTTACAAAGTTTGAAGTTTCTATATAAATATTTCGCTGAATGGCATTTGAATAATGTCTCAAAATCAAGTAATTCAAATGCCATTCAGCGAAATATTTATGTAGAAACTGCAAACTTTGTAAAATGATAGATAATAATGTAACGGAGGGCAATGCAGTCCTGGTTTTTCGTAATATTGTTTTTACTAATTGTTATAGGCAAATTACTTATTTTTTTGTCTGCTATATTGTGGCGCGAAATTTGAATTTTTAATTGACTTTCGGACCCCCTTAACAGAGATTTCCTGACGTTTCAGGAAAGGTACGCGCGCTTAGCTCATCTTCAAGAGCTTCACTGTTCCGAAGCCCTGTCTAGGCTAACTTTCAACTGGGATTTACTATATTTGTTGCTGCGATCACAGATTTTCTCCCTCCAAAATCGGAACAAGACCTGCATTTTTTTCAATTGCATTAGTTGTGTGATCATTCTTAATATTCCTACCTAACTCCCGTTATTGGTGATTAAGTTCATGCGTCTATTGTGAAATTAGGGTGCGATCCCATGGCGTTCCGAAAAATTAGACGGAACCATTTAAGCCTGTGAGTGCGAGAGAGAGGTTCTTCCGTGAATGTCTCTCTCCCTCTCACGGGCTTAAATGGTTCCGTCTAATTTTTTGGAACACCATAATGGGATCGCACCCTAAGATGAAAATTAATGGAAAGCAGAGAATATGCAGTTTAAGAAATGCCACTATATGTGATGTAATAAACAGTCACGTAACGTCAAAAAACAACGAAGATTACGAGAATTTACGACAATGTTGATTATGCGCGTAATTTAAAATTTATTTCCACCATTTTTCTCCTTAACAAAATATAAATTTTGTTATTTTTAATTAGAATATCGTTAAAAAACAATGTTAATATTTGGTTAATAAATTGAAGTACAAATATATAGATATGAACGTTAATAATAAGAAGCAAAATAAAAATGTTTCCTATAAATAATCACGTATATTTCAATTGTTTCTTTCTTGCTTTATAATATTTTATTTTTATAAAGGTTTTCCAACATGAAATAAATGTGTACCCATAACTTTTGAAAAATTATTATCTTACCTTTACCAAATATAAATGTTAAAATTAAGAATTTTTATAGATTGTAATAAAATAGTGACAAGAAATAATGCATAAGTTGGTTCTTATTTTGAATATATTTTTTTCTATTATACGTATTATATACATATATACATCTCGCATTTTATAGATTATACACACTCAATATTTTGAATTGACTTATTATTGATTTTTGATAAATATTTGGAAAATCGGCAGCGGAAAAAGAGCAATGCGTATAACACATAGTAGGTAGCTCGTGAATTTTGAAGATCAAGACAGTCAAAATTTGAAAACTTACTATTTATGCCTACAGACTCTAGACACTACCTTTCGTTCAGTGGCGGATCCAAGGGGGGGCGATGGGGGCGACCCCCCCCCCCGCCCAAAGACCGCACGCAGACGGTTGGAAGCAAGTTGATTATGAAATGAACCCAAATAGCCGGGGGATGTGAGGTCCACGCATATTAGGGAATTACGTAGATGTGCAACAATAAGCAAGACAATTAATTAAACCATTTTTAAACCCAAGTATGTGGGGGATATGAAGTCCACGCATATAAGAGAGTCATTTAGACATAACAAAGTAAGCCTAACGATTATTTAAATAATTTTTAAACCAAAGTAGGCGGGGGATATGAGGTCCACGCATATAAGCGAGTCATGTAGACATGAAAAAATAAGCCAAACGATTATTTAAATAATTTTTAAACCCAAGTAACCGGGGGGTATGAGGTCCACGTATATAACGGAGTTATGTATAATGACTCCCTTATATGCGTGGATCTCATATCCCCCGCCTACTTGCGTTGAAAAATTATTTAAATAATTATCTTGCTTATTGTTGCACGTCTACGTAATTCTCTAATATGCGTGGACCTCGTGTCCCCCGGCTACTTGTGTTTAAAAATTATTTAAATAATCGTTATGCTTATTTTTTGGTGCCTATAATATGACTCCCTTATATACGTGGGCCTCATATCCCCCGCTTACTTGGGTTTAAAAATTATTTAAATAATCGTTTACTTTTTGTTTCATGTCCTCATGACTCTCTTATATGCGTGGACCTCATATCCCCAGCCTACTTGGGTTTAAAAATTGTTTAAATAATTATCTTGCTTATTGTAGCACATCTACGTAATTCCCCAATATGCGTGGAACTCGCGTCCCCCGGCTACTTGGGTTTAAAACTTATTTAAATAATCGTTTTGCTTATTTCTTCATGTCTACATGACTCCCTTATATGCGTGGATCTCATATCATCCGGCTACTTGGGTTTAAAAATTATTTAAATAATCGTTTTGCTTATTTTTTCTTGTCTACACGACTGCCTTATATGCGTGGACCTCATATCCTCCGGCTACTTGGGTTTAAACCTATTTAAATAATCGTTTGGCTTATTTTTTCATGTCTAAACGACTCCTTTATATGCGTGGACCTCATATATCCTCCGCCTACTTGGGTTTAAAAATTGTTTATATGATTATCTTGCTTATTGTTGCACGTCTACGTAATTTTCTTTACATGCGTGGACCTCATATCCCCCGTCTACTAGGGTTTAAAAATTGTTGGGTATTTTTTCACATCACTTCCTTAAAAAAAAGGTCATCGGATATACTCCTTCGCAATCGCCCCCCCCTATGTCCCAGGACTGGATCCGCCCCTGCTTTCGTTAAAATCTTATAACCACAAGTTAATATGCATTTGCGATACCCAGAAACGAAGGTGATTGGTTTCATACAGTAGGTGCACCGATGTGCCGTTACCCCTTAGGGAGCGTCTACAACCTGCTACCCAGAGTCTGGGTTTCGGTTTTCCGTCGAAGAAAACTAGACAAAAAGTCCCTAGAGCGCCAAGGGAGGGGGTTCGTACCAACTTCGTAAAATGACAACAAAACAGAACGCCATAACCTGTACAAATTTCGGAGCACACAGAAGAATTCTTTTCATCTCTGTTTGCATACAGCTGATCACAATAGTTCAATAATCAATAGCCAAATAGTGCATTTATTTATTGATTGCTATTAAAATTGTAAGTTCATTTTTATTATTATTTATTAAATATAATTCTACTGATTTCTTGAATTAAAAATATTGGTTTTTTAGATATATGAACCATCGCCTATAGAAAATTTTGGCCCTACGTGAAACATACTCTTATTTTTATTAAAAAAGAATTCTTATTTAGATAAAAAAAATTCTTCTGTGTGCTCCGAAATTTGTACAGGTTATGGCGTTCTGTTTTGTTGTCATTTTACGAAGTTGGTACGAACCCCCTCCCTTAGCGCTCTAGGGACTTTTTGTCTAGTTTTCCTCGACCGAAAACCGAAACCCAGACACTGGGTGGCAGGTTGTAGACGCTCCCTTATGCCTCTACCACATAAGCGCGTACAACCGCGTTCGACTGCGTAACGGTGAATCCACATTACGTGCCCGGAGCTGTGTGCCGTACGCTTTGCGCTCTACCAAAAAGAAAGTGTTGTTCGACATCTACGTACTTGTTACCACAGGATAAAGCGAAAGAGACGTAGTCTCTTATTGAACAGAGCACATATATCAAACATAGATAACAGTTACATAGATGTCGAACAACACTTTCTTTTGGGTAGAGCGCAAAGCGCACGGCGCACAGCTCCGGACACGTAAATGTGGATTCACCGTAAGAGCGCTCGCGCTCGCTTCTCTCATTGGTCGTCGAAGGCCTGAGCTCGCTCCCAACCAATGAGAGAAGCGAGCGCGTGCGCTCTAACGCGGTCGAACGCGGTTGTACGCGCTTATGTGGTACATTAAAAAAGAAACGCAAAGAGTAAGTATACTCAACTACATCGCCCGTCTCACGCCCTCCCCCCTCCCTCGCCGTTGGCATCAGCTGTTCCCGAATGTTTTGACCGTCACGTTTAAATGGCCTGCTGTGAGGTGAGTGAGTCCCATCCTCCGCTTCTCTTCCCTCCCACCACGCTCTGTGTTTCTCTACACTGTTGCCGTTGCCGATCACCTCGCTCGTTCGCGTGTTTCGGACTTCGGTGTGCACGCGCTAGCGCAGTACACGCAGTTCGCGTTGGACGCGTGCGTGAACGTCAAAGATGCCAGTAGCTTGTTCGCTGCCTCCGAGGACGTAAACAAAGAGAAGCCCCTGGCAAAGCGTGAGAGAGACGGAGAAAACGTGCTCCACTTTGGCACGCAATAGATATATATCGTGCGCTCTGCTCTTTCTTTTTCTCTCTGTTTGGCTTGATGCGCGCACATAAAGTCGTGGGAACAGCATCTTCAACGGCTTTGTTTCCAGGATCGCGTGGTATACGAGCGCATTTATAGTACGACGCAGAAAGCACGATGGCTAGAAAAAGCGAAGTACTCAGCCTGCGCTTCAATCAGGACCAGGGTGAGTAGACGGCGTCATATTATATACTCAGCGCACGCTCACGCACGCTGTTGCATCTTCGAGCGCGTGCCTCATTATTTTTCTTTATCTACTAAGTACTTTTCACTACTGGAAAAAGATTATTATTTTCCTTTTCATTTTTTTTGAAAATTTTCCATTTTTATTGAATATTTATGATTTATGCGGTTTACAGATCATAAGGTTCTATTATTCATTAATGCAATGAATTAACAACTTATAAGATGTTAAAAGAAACAGAAGTTAGCATTAATGTTACTTTACTTTCAGGTTGCTTTATGTGTTGTATGGAGACTGGAGTCAGAATATACAATGTTGATCCCTTAGTTGAGTCTGCGCACATTGACAGTAGTATCACAGGCAGCATTGCCATTGGTGAAATGCTCTGCAGGAGTAATATCATTGCCATAGTAGGTGGTGGAAGCAAACCAAAATTTGCTGATAATACAGTGTTATTTTACGATGACATGACTAAAAAGTTTGTTATGGAAATCACATTCAATAATCCTGTTAAAGCTGTTAGATTGAGAAGGGATAGGTAAATTTACATGTTTAATCAATGTAATACCCATTATAATGATAAAACTTGTACTTGACATACTGTTAATAATCATGTTCCAAAATTTAGTAATATTATTTTATAAGGTAATAAAATTTTAGAGTAAAATTACTGATCTTTTTATGAATTTTAGAATAATAGTAGCACTAGAAAGAGAGATTCATGTGTTTTCTTTTCCCCATCCAACAAGAAGAATATTAACATTAGAAACTAGGAGTAATCCAAAAGGACTTCTGGAAGTTTCAACACTTGCATCAGCGTACAAACAACTGCTTGTATTTCCAGGCCACAAGTTGGGCAGTATCCAAGTAGTTGATCTTGCACAAACCGAATCTGGAATATCAAACTCCCCACAAACATTCAAAGCTCACGAAGTATTATACTTTTTTATCATTCTATATTTTAACAAGTTCATTTAGTATATATTATTAACAAATTAGAAAAAAATATTGCTCAAATGTGTTGACTGCTATGGGAATGTCAGAGTCATTATAGATTTATTTATGTATTGCAACAAATTCAGAAATTAAAAAAAAATATGGAAAATATGGAAATTTGTTTACTAAATATGTGACTCCAAGTAAGCTCTGACATCCTCTTAATAAGAATATTTTACTTAATAACTATAAATAAATAAGAATCATAATTTCAAAATATATTTTCTTATAAATAAACAGTAACTAATACTATTTATTTTGTTTCTTAGAATGCAATAGCATGTTTAGCTATCACTGTTAATGGGACAAAAATTGCATCTGCATCCGAAAAAGGCACTATTGTTAGGGTATGGTGTGGTTTAAATAGAACTCAACTGTTTGAATTCCGCAGAGGTCATGATCCTGCCATTTTATATTGGTATGTAAATTTGCATTTTTTACTTACTCGATCAAAGGTATTTTTTATTTAAAAGAATCATAATATTTATTTCAGCTTAAGATTTAGTAATAACTCAGAATTTTTATGTATGTCAAGTGATAAAGGAACGGTCCATGTATTTGCAATTAAAGATGAAAAACTTAATCGCCGTTCATCGTATGTATTAAAATTCTTATTAGAAATATCTGGACATTATACAGTAAATTCTAAAATTTTTCTGCATTAAGGTTATCAAGTCTAGGAGGTTTTGGAGTCTTAGGGAAATATGGAGAAAATCTATGGTCTTACAGTAGTTTCACGATACCGCCTGAGTGTGCATGTATTTGCGCCTTTGGAGAAAAACAAAATTCAGTGATAGGTATATATATCAAAGTTATTGAAGTTTTTTTGAAAATTACAAATCTAATTCTAATTATATTTTTAGCTGCTTGCCTCAATGGAACTTTTTATAGAGCTAAATTTGGACAAAATAAAGCTTTACAACTTTCAGATTATGACAATTTTCTTGATATTTGTGATGATGATAAATTCTAAAATTACAACACTGGGGAATAATGTACATAAACTTTTATTAATAATGCAGAAAATAAACATTGACTATTTTATACATACATATATCTTTTTTATCTTTTTTTATGATGTATTGTTCAATAATTTATACACAGATAACATTTATTATTATTAAATTATAAAGTTATTTACGTCTTAGTTGATTAACAGATTAGTATGCTTTCGGAGGTAGTTTATGCACTACTTGTTCTCTAATTTTTTCTAAAAATATAAAAAATATTTAAACATGCTTTTGAGTGTTATGCTACAATAACAAATTTATAATATGAACAGGTATACAGAACTTACTATAAGGTTCTGGATTGAGCATAGGTTTAATTGCCGTAAAGTATTGAAATGTTACTACCGCACCAACAAATGTTCCAATAAAGACTGAAGATCTCCAGCCTTTACGTCTAGCAGCCATTATTTTGATAATTATTAATTCCTTAAAATAAGTTACACCAAAACGTAAAATCTCATGTCATGTAATAAATTTTTAATATAACTTATAAATCATCTTATTTCAATGAGTATACATTTAGCAGTTCTCAACTTTTTTATATATCCAAGTATTTAATTATTATTCTTACATAATATTATTAAAAATTAATTCTCATTCTTATAATACCTACGTATTATTCCTGCCAAATTGCCATACGTTTCTAACTCCGATTTAACATAACCTAGCTATATAGCTAGGTTAAAATTTAAAATAAAATTGTTAGCTACTACTATATAGTAGTAGCTAACACAACGCCAGAGAATATAGAATATATTATCTTTACGCATAGAAGGTCGGAATGTCGGATCGGGGGGTTTCGATGAACGGGTGAAGCCGAGTTGTAGATTCACTCTGGCTGTGACTCCAATAGAGTACAGAGTTCTGTTTCGCGTGCTGTACGAGTGCTGTTTCGCGTGCCATGTCGTGGCAGCACGCGTATGGAACGTTTAGTATTTATATCTAGTGTAGAAAGGTCTCGCCAGTTATCCTCTGCGCATGTGCGCACCGCCAGCTGATTTTAAAGAAAAAGCGAACTTATTTATTAATAATAAATTATTTACAAAATTACAATGTATATTTAATACTTTTATTATGTATAATATCATTACATTTCAATATATATTTATGTTTACTTTTGCAAAAATAAAGAAATACTAAAAAATTTATATTTATTATTATTAAAAAAAGGCATAGAAATAAATTGATAATGCATTTGAAATTTTTAAAATTTATTTCAATAGCAAATATAAAAAGTTATACATTAGTAAATATTAGTAAAACATTAATAAAACATTAGTAAAATATTAGGTATTAATACCTACGGAAAAATATTATACGATACAGAATTATAAAATTCACTTATACAAGATACAAAATTACAAGCAAAAGGCAGCAATGGTAGTATTTCACAAAATTTAATAAAGAATAATAAAAAGCATTTTTTTTTTTACGATTGAATTTAATTATACTCATTCGTTGCAGTACTTAAAATTCATAAAATTTGAAAAAGGAATCTAAAAACATTCTTATTAAACTTAAAAAAATTACTAATACAAGATGAAAAATTAGAATCATTATTTTTTAATGTAATTTTTAAAAATTTTCATTATTTTTAGAAAAGCTAGGCCTTTTTTTGTTTAGGTAACATATTAAAATTCATTATAATGATGTTGATTCTGGCTACAATGGATGTTTTCATGTTAACATTTTCAACCTGCATTTTTTATAAGGCTTTCAATTCGATATTCGATGGCTGTTCCCTCTTCCTTTTCTTAGAAGTTTTAGTATAAATATTTTTGTCAGAAGTTAACATAGCTACATTTCTCCGAGATCAACTGGCGGTGCGCACATGCGCAGAGTATAACTGGCGAAACCTTTCTACACTATAAGATATAAATACTAAACGTTCCACACGCGTGCTGCCACGACATGGCACGCGAAACAGCACTCGTACAGTACGCGAAACAGCACTCTGTACTCTATTGGAGTCACAGCCTTAGTAATTTCTAGTGAAAATTTAGGGATATCTGGTGATTTTGAACCTTAATTACCAGATATCCCTAAATTTTCACTAGAAATTACTAAAGCATATATTTGCGCGAGCAATTTCCGTCCTATTATGGACACGTCCTTACATTGTAAGTGCATGTAAGTGCATGTAAGTGCACTTACATGCACAGATCAAAAGATTAATTTTCATTTTGGAGCATATGCACCCCGTCCATGGTTTATATAAGTATAAGATATGCAACAGCCTATTTGTTCCTGACCGCAACGGAACGGATGAACAAGGCTACGGCGCAGCGTAACAGTGAATCCACATTGCGTGCTGTGCCTCGTGTGCCGTGTGATTTGTGCCGTACCATAAAGAAGTTGTTGTTCGACATCTACAAAGTTTATTGGCACAGGGTAAAGTGGAATAGACCTACACTTTGTCAAAGGTTATGTGCAATGAAATCGGAGCAGAGTGGATGTCTGTTCTCTCTCTTGCTGCATTACTCTAATTATAATTTGTCACGGGGTGGATTTTCGGGCTGACGCACGTTTCACCTGCGTACCTTAGCGGTTCAATTCCATATCTCTCGGTTCAACTCCCGGAGATGTAATAGCCAGATTATGCAACGGACGCTACAATGTCGTCTTCAACTTCGGTGACGAAACATCGTAGCGCTGTTAAAGTTCGATGGATGGTGGAAAAGGACACGGGAAAATCCACCAAACCGTCAACTTTCAGATGAAAAGAAGAGAGAAGAATATCCTCGGAGGGATAGGACCCCTCGACCGGAAGCCGAATGCCTATGGGCCAGCTCAGGCGATCCTCTCACGTGGCATCGTTGGCCAACTAATTTTGCCCAAAATTAAGCCGCGATGACAGGTCATTTCCCGGCCGGTCACACCAGTGACTGGGAAAAGTGACCAGAGGTTTCGCCAAGTGCCGTAAATGCGTCGAAGCTTAGCTCCGCATCCGCTTTGTGCCGCCAGGCATCCCGTTCCTGATTTGTTTGTCGAATCGACGGTAACGATGCCTGGTTTGGAGTGTGTTTAACTCCAGGTAACGTAAGCGATGACCTTAGAAGCGACCTAGCTAAGTCTAGCATACCCTAGGGGAAGGCCACCCCGCAATGCGCTGACTCACACCAGCCGGGCGTGATAAACGCACTGGGTAGCTCGATAGGTCGTTTCGCCTGTCCAGTAGCACTATGGCTACGGAAGTTCGATTCCGAGTTTCGAGAATCCGAAGAATCTCCGAGGGTAGGAACTGATCTTAAGAAGAGAAGAAGAAAAGAGGGAGTTAGAAGATCCGGCGATGAGCGACCCGCCGTTGCGAGAACCCAGCCGCCAACGGGCACTGGGCCCGATAAGGTCGAGAGTAATAACCAGGATGCAAGGTGAAGACGAACTAGGGAGAGACTACATCACCTGCTTCCTGGTCATTATAACAAAAATTAGCGAAGACGACACAGCATTTAACATCGTTGCCTGGCTAGAACGAACCAGGTGCCGATTAGCTGTTTTTACATGAAGTAGTGGCCAACGAGAAGCCACCAACGCGAAGAGAGGAACGTTACTTTCTTGGTAGACAACCAAGACAGCATAGCGAATCACATACCGCTAGATTTACAGGTAGATCAGCCTGCAGAGCTAGAGAAAGAGAAAGCTTTTGCTAAAGCTAAATCTCCAGACACTGTAGGAAAAAGTTCTTGCTGAATATAAATGTCAGCGACAGAGTTGTTCTAGAGTTGTCAGGAACAACCGACGTCGGATTGTTGTACAGAGTCGCCCATCTGGAGATAAGCGACGTCTGGGTGGGGGGTGTCACGGCCTGCCGTACCAACGTCGGTAATAAATCGGCAATAAATAAGTTCGTGGTAACGAACGTTAGATGGCGCCTCTATGCAGTATTGGAGCTGTATTGAGAGCATAACGAAGGTGCCGGGGGAGACGTGACCGGCATCAATGTTGTTGTTGTTATCGTTCGAACAGAAACGCGCGCGGAAGTGAATTCGCGGAGAGATCGCGTTTCCCGCGATAAGTAGTGAAGTGTTTCACTGTTTCAACCTCAGGAATGCAGGCGTGGTGCATCCTGAGGCTAATATCATTGTTCGAGAAATGTGTTATACCGTACTTTCGACGGAAACACGAGGAGAGCTCAGAGATAGTACGACAGGCTAGAACTACCTGTCGTACTCCCGAACCAGCAACATCCTAGTTACTGCATCGAGGCGCCATCTAACGTTCGTTACCACGAACTTATTTATTGCCGATTTATTACCGACGTCAGTACGGCAGGCTGTGACAAATTATAATTAAATTATTGGTGCAAGAAAAAAAAGTATCTTTGAATGGAATTTGCTTTGATGGATTAATAAATATTTTGCAAGTATTCAAGGCCCACCTGGAATTGATAAAACAACAACTTTAATCATCGATTTCGCAAAAAGGAAAATTATTCAAATTAAAAAAAAAATAATTTATGTATAATGTAAAATATTTGACAGGTTTATCAGCTGATAACATTGTACTTAGTGCGTCTTGCTGATACCTTTGAGGCTTGGTCGTCCTACAAGAATTGCTAAAAGAGCACTGCAATATTCTGTAGATATTTATTTAAAAAGAGATGATGGTTTTACTGGCATGGTGTGGTTTGTGCACATAAGAATTATGCACATATTTATTGTGCACACTTTAGCATTGAAGTATACACATAGATATAGATATACACCAATGCTAAAGTGTGCACAATAAATATGTGCATAATTCTTATGTGCACAAACCACACCATGCCGTTTTACTATTATGAAGGATATAAAAAATCAATAAAAAATGTTGCATCAAATATTAGTAATCCAGGAGCAAGGTATGCCTACAAAGAAATTATACATGAAGGAAAAAGATGTGGTTCTCTTATAGAAGAAATGAAAATAATGGTGTCAACGCGTGATGAAAAGTAGCAGCTAGGTAAACAATTTTTTTTCTTGTATATAAAAGTTTATATTATATAGTAGACACATTTACTTTTTTTTTTCTTCCTTCTAAAGGTATAAGTTTCAGGCCTCGTCGTCAAGACGTTTATTTGATTTTGGGATACTTACCTAACTACTGTTAATAGTATTATATTGATCGAATGTCAATATTAACTTGATTTTAAAAGCAGCTTATTTATACGATAGATATAGGAAAAATATTGTACCTATACCAAGTATGGTTGTACATTTTAAAATTAGAAAAATGAGTAAAATTCAGGAAAAGTTTAACGAATCGAAAATGGTGGGATAAACTTTTATATACAAGAAAAAAATTGTATACCTAGCTGCTACTTCATCATGCGTTGACACCATTATTTTCATTTCTTCTATAAGAGAATCACATCTTTTTCCTTCATGTATAATTTCTTTGTAGGCATACCTTGCTCCTGGATTACTAATATTTGATGCAACCTTTTTTATTGATTTTTTATATCCTTCATAATAGTAAAACCATCATCTCTTTTTAAATAAGTATCTACAGAATATTGCAGTGCTCTTTTAGCAATTCTTGTAGGACGACCAAGCCTCAAAGGTATCAGCAAGACGCACTAAGTACAATGTTATCAGCTGATAAACCTGTTAAATATTTTACATTATACATAAATTATTTTTTTTTAATTTGAATTATTTTTCCTTTTTGCGAAATCGATGATTAAAGTTGTTGTTTTGCCAATTCCAGGTGGGCCTTGAATACTTGCAAAATATTTATTAATCCATCAAAGGAAATTCCATTCAAAGATACTTTTTTTTCTTGCACCAATAATTTAATTTAATTATAATTATAATTAGAGTAATGCAGAAAGAGAGAGAACAGACAGCCACTCTGCTCCGATTTCATTGCACATAACCTTTGACAAAGTGTAGGTCTATTCCACTTTACCCTGTGCCAATAAACTTTGTAGATGTCGAACAACAACTTCTTTATGGTACGGCACAAATCGCACGGGGGCCTTTCTACATATGTGTGTTCTGTGTGTTCTGTGCGTTCCCGACAAAGACAGATAGATCTGTTCCATTTATGTAAGACAGAGACAGACATAGAGAGAAGTTGTCTAGAACACACAGAACACACATATGTAGAAAGGGCCCGGCACACGAGGCACAGCACGCAATGTGGATTCACTGTAAGGCCGCGGCCACATAAGCGCGGACGGACGCGGACGCGCGCGCGTGTACGCGCTGACTTATAATGATAAGGTTGGTATCTTTGGCTGTAGCCAACCTTGCAAATTTTAAAGGAAAAGAATGAACTGACCTACTCCAAAATGTAAGAAAACTTAACCTATCAATTAGACCCGCATAGTATGTACTTGCTCCGGATAACAATTGTTCCTTTATACACTTGCCTTGCTTATCTTAAATAATTTATACACACAGTAACAACTTCAATAGTGAATCTATCCATAATTATTCCATAATTATTCGACGAAAAAAAAGTATAAAACTCATTTAATTTTATTAAATTTTATTTATTTTTTTTATTTTCTCATTTTATTTTTTAACTCACTTCTTAACTCAACTGTTAACTCTTATAGATAATTTTTTCGGAGCAAGTAAGCAAGTTTACATGCTATGTGAGTCTAATTGATAGGTTGAGTTTTCTCACATTTTGGAGCAGGTTAGTTCATTCTTTTCCTTTAAAATTTGCAAGGTTGGCTACAGCTAAAGATACCAACCTTATCATTAAAAGTCAGCGCGTACGCGCGCGCGTGTCCGCGTCCGTCCGCGTCCGTCCGCGCTTATGTGGCCGCGGCCTAAGACGGCGCAGTGCAGCGCGGCGCTTATGTAGATTCACTCTTAAGCGTTAGTTCCGTACCCCATGAGGCAGGCGGCGCTACGTTCGAGCTGCGCGCGAATTTTAAATAACATATAATCAAACCACATATCATACATTTAATATTTGCAAAAATCTAAGAAAGCTATTTTTGGGTATAGAAAACGTGATATAAATAATTACAAATTAATAAAGATACAATAATAAAACGAAATATTGGTAATTCTAAGGAAATTATGTCATTATTATTTGAAATAATAGTAGAAATTATCATAATATTTTTAAAAAATTTATAAATTGCTTCCTCCTAGAGGAAGCTTTGTGATAGTAAATTTTTGAGTTGTTGTAAAAACATGTTATAATTGTGTTCCGAGGTGTTAGGAATCAAAATACATGGTTTTTGAAAAATGTCTGTATGGATGTGTGTGTGTGTGTGTGTGTGTGTGTGTGTGTGTGTGTGTGTGTGTGTGTGTGTGTGTGTGTGTGTGCGGGTCAAAAATCCGTTTTTTGATTGGGGCGATCCGTTTTTGTTTTTTTTTTCAAATTTTCGATTTTCTCAAAACTGTTTTTTGATTTTTTTAATGATAGGATCGAGTTATTCGAATCTGATGGGTAGCGTTCCAAAGAGAATTAAAATACCTATATTTTAAAAAAAAAATTAATTTTCTATCTATCACGGTTCTTTAGTTATCATCAAAAACAAAAACGTGTTTTTTTTAAAAACTCATAACTCTGCTACCGCTACCTACCCATACGATATCTACCGCTAGGTGGTGTGGAATGAGGAAACGTCATTGAGTAGGCATACGATGATTTTTTTTAATTTTTGAAAAACCAACCAACAAAATGAATTAAAATGTTTAAAAATTATATCTATTATAATGTATTATAATTATGAATTATGCATTATGAATGCATTATATTCTACATTTTATAATTTATTTGTGAGTTATGAACTTATTTAAAAAAACACGTTTTTGTTAATAACAAAAGAACAATGATAGCTATAAAATTTTTTTTTCTTAAAAAATATGAATTATGAAATATAAAAAAAAACACGTTTTTGTTAATAACAAAACAACCGTGATAGCTATTTGTTTTATTATAAAATATAGATATTTAACTTCTATTTCAAATGATAACTTTATTTATCAGCTCAAAATTTATATAAGTTTGATATAAATAAATAATAAATAAATAAATAAATTTAAAAATTAACAATTTTTAATATTCATAAATGAATTTAATTATAATTATGCAATAAATTTTTTAAAAAATTATAAATTTTGTTATTCAAAATTAATTAAAGGAATCAACAAATTACGGTTGAGGAAGCTACGTGCCAATGAATTGGCAGCGGTTTTTTTTTATTTCATATAATTTGAAATAATAACATTTTAATTTAATTTATATATAAAATATTTATATAGAGAATAATTTATATTAAAAAGTTCACAAAATTAATGTTAAGGATTTTAACATTGATTTCCTGCACTTAGCTAATGCCAATAACATTAAATTAAGGGGATGTGAGTACCGACGTTATTTTTCAAACGAGCATAACTCACGCAAATATCAATAGAATTATCCAGAAAAAAATCTGCATATAGTGTTTGCGTGTACGGAGCGCTTGACAGAAGTCTTTTTCCAAAAAAATGATGAGAATTTATTGAGTTAAATAAAAACCTTACTGTCGATAAGTAGGAATCTACAATTGACCTACTTTTCAAACGAGCATAACTCACGCAAATAGCAATAGAATTATCCAGAAAAAAATCTGCATATAATGTTTGCGTGTACGGAGCGCTTGACAGCCGTCTTTTTCCAAATAAATGTTTGAATGTTGATTTAAAAAAATATTGAAATCAGGGATGCACATCCCCTTAATACAATATTTTTAGTATTAAAGAGCTTTACTTTTCTATTTAATAAGTAATAATAAATAGAGCTTGCATATAAATGCATTTAAAAATAAATAAAAAATCTTTAATTAAGAGTAAAAAAAATTTGGTTATTGTCATTACTCGATGGAAACTACGGGAAGGTGGCAGGTTTTCGTTCCATCAGGATAGGATAGGATAAAGGGAAACGAAGGTACGTTGGATAATAAGAATGGATGAGACTTGATTTTTCAAGTCAAAGCTATGTATGACGTACACAACTAAAAATGCATATATTTATAATAAAAAATGCTAAAAATAAGCATTATAAATATTTATGTACATAAGCAGATTTTCAATATTAAAAAAAGTGCTTAATAAAACAGCATTAGCAAAATTTAATGTGATGACAAAATACTAAAGCCTATAGTTTAATCATGCAATCAACAGCATGCAATAAAACAGTATGATACGTTATTTAAACAAAAACGCAATAAATATATAAAGAAATAAATATGTAAATAAATAAATAAATATGTAATAAATAAATAAATATGTAAATAAATAAATAATATATGTAAATAAATAAATAAATATGTAAATAAATAAATAAATAAATTCATTAAGAAATCTACCAAAATTCAATACAAAAGAATTCATAAAAAGCCTGCGTAACAATTTACTTTTGCACTTTTTGCAACTTTGCGCATGGCTTTTGTTGATTCGAATTACAAGATCTCTTACTTCCAGAATCGCGATGATCTCTTACCAATATGCTGCATACAAAATTATAATATTTATAAATACTTTATCTTACTTATAATTGTTTTAATTTTTTTATTAACATTTTCATTTAAGTTTTAAAATAATTGGACTTTAGACTAACAAGATTTTAGCAACTAATTTTATTTAAATAGTGCTGACGTTTTAGGAGTATTTTCATAAAATTAGTTGCTAAAATCTTGTTCGTCAAAGTTCCAATTATTTTAAAATTCATGACGACTTTTATCGAACATTTTATCTAACTGAATTTTCATTAAAATGTGTGATAGTTAATTCAATTGTATCGTTTAACGAATTTATTAAATTCCACATAATTTGTCTAGTTTTCAAAGATGTAACGTCCATCTATACTACAAATTAAGTATATATTTACTATTAAAAATATTAAGAAAAAATTATAAACTAAATATTTAATAACTTTATCCAAATAAATGGCCAAAGTTTACGGTTCAAGTGGATTCCTTACTAATGCTATTTGAATCTCGCGCGAAGTTGGAGCGTAGCGCCACCTGTCTTATGGGGTACGGAACTAACGCTTAATTCGGCTTCACCGAAACCTCGGGATCCGACCTTCTATGCAAAAGATAATATATTGTTATAACCCGAATCGGGGTCTGCGAGTAGAAAGTCACTTCTGCAATGGTCGCTAAGTTGACCAATCAGGATATGGGAACGTTTGCTCAATTAAGCGCTGAAACGCAAGGAGTCGCGAGAAGTTTGAAATAAAACTCGAAATCGGAGAAATAACTTTAACTCGAGGTTTATTAAATTAATTAAAAACTTATGAATTTTAACAAATAGATAGACTTTTTATCGTGATTCTATACAATTCAATTAACTCGAATTTTAATCGTAATGGTGACTGACTCAGAGACGTGGTCAGAGCTAGTGCAACTGACTACAGAGCTTCTCATGTGCTCGGTAGCGACTGACTCGATGCCAGCGGTGTGGCCCAATTTATATTCTGGATCGTGGGTAGAGCTTCAGGTTGGTAGTGGGAGGCAGTATGGTATAGAGGCTGTAGGACACCAAGTTACCTCAGAGGCCTCCCCCAATCTGAAGTAGAGAGAGCGACGGTGGAGGGACCTCAGACCTGAAAATAGGGTCGAGAGCGATGAGCAGTGGGTGACGGGCCGCCTTCCTCCAGTGGCGTGGGACGCCGCTAGTCCGTGATTGGTTGTTGACGATGGCTCGGGCCGTTGGGCTGTTACGCCATTGCGCAATGATTCTCGGAAGTTTTTACGCTATTCGCTAATGGATTCTCGGAAGTGTTTACGCTCCTCGCTGATTGATTCTCGGAAGTGTTTGCGCTCCTCGCTAATGGATTCTCGGAAGTGTTTACACTCCTCGCTAATGGATTCTCGGAAGTGTTTACGCTCTTTGGAATGCTGACTCTCTGTTTTGACCTTGGATTGTTTTCCTTCTTAAGTGATTTTTGACCGTTGGAATTTGGCTTCTTGGTATTGTTGACTTCGATTACCTCCCCTCTTTATCCTTGAATGCCTTGATCGTTGCTACTTGTCCTTGAGGATTTCCTAGAATCTCAGAGCAGTAAATAATTCTTGGAAGAGCTTTTCACCCTGAGTGAGCTCCCTTATTCAATTGTTAATTCAATTATTAATTATTATTATCACGTTTATTTTCGCTATCAATTATTAATTCTCGATCACCTGGTTATTATTTATTTAATTACGAATGCAATTATTAACTATCGTCAGGACAGTTTATTTCTATTCGGGTTATCATAAATTCGTTAATTGTTTATTTACTATTTATTTACGGAACAGGTTAAAATTATTTATCTGATTAATTAAACAAATTCATTATTTTATTCTTAAAATCTTTATCGGGATTATTATTTTATAGTAATACGTTTCAATACGTTTGTTATTCAAATGGTGATTTATTTTGCTATTTATTTGGAAATTAATCTCTTAAATTCGAATTATTATTGTAGAACGATCCTAAATATTACGTTACTCGACCATGCGAACGCAGTTCATAACAATATTCTATATTCTCTGACAACGCATGGCAGTCTGTGAAAGTAAACGCAGTTCATAACACCTTCAATAAGCAGTTCGGATTTTGTCGTGAGGGGCGCTGACGCTGGTCTTAATAAGGCGAATACGATATACGAACCAAAGATTATTTAAGAGTGCTCTTGTTACGACCCGAGTCACCCGAGTCGGGGTCTGGGAGCAGAAAGGCGCTTCTGCAATGGTCGCCGCGTTGACCAATAAGATTGTGGGTTCGTTGTTCGATAAAGCGCTAAAGCGCAAGGAATTGCAGGAACTTTGAAATGAAACTCGAACTCGAAGATATAAACTTTAACTCTGGAGTTTATTCAATTTAAATAAATACTTTGAAACTTTGACAAATAAGATAAATTTGCAACCGTGACTCTATACAATTCAAGATAACGTAGAGTATAATTATAAATGGCGACTGACACTAGGATGTGATCAGGGCGCTTGCACTAGTGCAACTAACTACAGAGCTTCTCATGTGCTCGGTAGCGACTGACTCTGGCGACCCGGGGCTCTCCTTTTATATTCTCGGTGAGGATCTTGGGCTGTTGACGGTGGAACGCTATTGGTTGACGGCTTTCCCTCTCTTTCGCGTCACGTGACTCTTCCTCAGTTTCCAGCCTAGTAGGAGCCTAGGAGGGCCGAAGCCTTATCCCCTCTCTTCATTGCGAGTGCGTGATTGGTTGATGGCCCGATGACGTAAGTGAGCTGAGGCAGTCGGTGGTGGGGGTGAAGTGGCTTAAGCTAAACCAGTTCCTCGCCCTAACGATTTCCGAGAAGTGTTTTTGTCTTTTGGATTCCTGGAATTGCTGTTGTTTACGTTCCGCGGTCGTGACCTTCCCGGAATCGTGAGGTGACCCTCAGGGCAAATGGATTCCTGGAATTGTTGTTGTTTACGTTCCGCAGTTGTGACCTTCCCGGAATCGTGAGGTGACGCTCAGCGCAAATGGATTCCTGGAATTGTTGTTGTTTACGTTCCGCAGCTGTAACCTTCTTGGAATTGTCGGGTGACCTTCTGATTTCCTAGAATCTCAGAGCAGTAGATAATTCTTGGAAGAGCTTTTTACCCTGAGCGAGCTTCCTTTATTCAATTGTTAATTCAATTATCATGTTTATTTTGTTATCAATTATTAATCGCCGATCGCCCGGCTATTATTTATGTATTTATCGTCAGTCATTTATTTCTATTTGCGTTATCGTAAATTCGTTTATTGTTTATTTACTATTTATTTACGGAACGGTTGATATCTAATTAAAATTAAACACATTAATTATTCTATTGTTAAAATCTTCCATAGGTTTTTATTTTATGGGAATACGTTTCAATACGTTTGGTATTTAATTGGTTGATTTATTTGATATTATTTTGAAATCAATTTTTTACATTCGAAATTATCATTGTAGACCGATCCTGAATATTCTGCTACTCGTTCACGCGAACGCAGTTCATAACACTCTCTACCCCGATTGGAACGCCACCTACTGCCAAAAGTGTTTTTTGTTAATTAAAAAAATTTGGGTCAATATTAACGTAAAAATAAAGTTTTTCCACGTGTAATTAGTATTAAAGACACGATTACAAGAGTTTTCCCAAATTAAATTCCATTAATAAATCTGTATTTTGTAGAGAAAAATTTGGAATCATTTTCAGAAATGTCCACTGAACGTTTGAATTTTCTCTACAAAATACAAGTTCATTTATTCATTTAAATTCATGAAACTTGTTTAAAAGTAATCCTTATTAACTTTTACACGTGGGAAAACTAACTGAATTATGATTAATTTAAAATTTATAAGTACACTTAAATTAAGGGGGTCCGAAAGTCAATTAAAAATTCAAATTTCGCGCCACAATATAGCAGACGAAAAAATAAATAATTTGCCTATAACAAATAGTAAAAACAATATTACGGAAAACCAGGACTGCATTGCCCTCCGTTACATTATTATCTATCATTTTACAAAGTTTGAAGTTTCTATATAAATATTTCGCTGAATGGCATTTGAATAATGTCTCAAAATCAAGTAATTCAAATGCCATTCAGCGAAATATTTATATAGAAACTTCAAATTTTGTTAAATGATAGATAATAATGTAACGGAGGGCAATGCAGTCCTGGTTTTCCGTAATATTGTTTTTACTATTTGTTATGGGCAAATTACTTATTTTTTCGTCTGCTATATTGTGGCGCGAAATTTGAATTTTTAATTGACTTTCGGACCCCCTTAATGAAAATACGTAAATGAAGTCATGGGGGCGCTGCGATCTATTTCGAAGTTGGGGTTTAGGTAGAGAGCACTCTTAATTAAAAAATAAAATAAGTAGTGATCCGATGAACGTCTTAAAATCATTTATTGATTTGTCTGATATTATCAGATATATTGGCAATGGAACAAGGCCTTATGTGGAAGGCGAAAGAGTTTATAAGGCTAATCATATAATATTTTGTGGGATAGCCAAAGAAAGTAATGATTGCTCAGCAGAGATAATAGTACTATATATGCCTAAAAACGTCGGGTTTACAAGAATCTCCTCATGAAATAAGAGTAAAGATCTCTTCAAATGTATGTGCTGATGAAAATATCATTCATCGTGTGTGCTCTTGTAAAGCTGGTATTTTGGGAAAATGCAAACATTCTGTTGCAGTTTTAATTCACCTTCACAAGTCAGTTCAAAATTATTGTTTTGCTTATTTTCTTAATGATGAGTAAATATTTAAAGCATTTACTTATAAAATGTGTTAATTCTTTTAAGAACTGTATTATTCAAGATGTATCTTGCATGGATTTAAAACAACAGTGGGGTAAGCTAAAATAGACAGCTTCAAAAATGTATGAAGCTGTAGAATTGAAGCATTTTTGCCACTTGAAGAAAACAGATTCCAAATTCCTCAAAGTGAAATGTTCTTGTAAGCCCGACGTTTTTAGGCACAGTACTATTATCTCTGCTGAGCAATTATTACTTTCTTTGGCTAACCCACAAAATATTATATGATTAGCCTTATAAACTCTTTCGCCTTCCACATAAGGCCTTGTTCCATTGTCAGTATATCTGATAATATCAGAAAAATCAATAAATGATTTTAAGACGTTCATCGGATCACTACTTATTTCATTTTTTAATTAAATAATCTTTGGTTCGTATACCGCTCATGCTAATCAGCTGTGTTTATCCTTCAATGAGCAGTTCAAATTTTGGCCGCGAGGGGCGCTGCCGCTGGTCTTAACAAGGCGATAACGGTTCAATGACTGCCCTGATGAAAATGAAAATGAATTCGGAAAGCAGCACGATATAGGAATAGCAGATATAGCACATATACACAAACATGGTTACCCGCCATAGTCAACCGTTCGTCCCTAGGTGAAACATCAACATGATGAAATACAAATAAATATAATGTTTTATAAGCAAATTATTGATTTAGTCATAAAACTACAAATAAAATAAACAGTCTCTTAAAGTTTTATGGTTGCCATTAGTTAAAGAAAATAATTTTTACTATTGATAACATGGATAACCAAATTATGTACTTTGGTTTGGCTGGTGCTCTAAGATTACTTCTGATGTATTCAGATTACCAAAATGTTATAGCTGACAGAGTAGAAGTATCAACTGCTTTAAATTCTTGGAAAAGAAGTAAGTCGAGATATGTTTAATAATTAAAAATTAAATATTTTTTTAATACCTTATATACAGTCACAGAAGGTGTGTACCTTCGTAAAATTGGAGTTGATCCATATAGTGGAGACTTATTTCATGAAACGCCGCTAGGCCTAGTCACTTTCGATTTTATTCAAAAACATTTTTCATCTTTGGGAATATGGCTTTTATTCATTGTAACCGATCTTGTAACTGCATTATTACTTGGCATAACTGCTACATATTATATTGAGGAATCTGTAAGTAAATAATAAATATAATAGTAGTTTAATTAACTGCTGGAAATTAAATAATTCAATAGTTATAAAAATATATTTTAAGTAATAAATCTTAATCAGATTTTTGTTTACAGATAATTCGTGATAAAGAAGTAGAAGCTCAACGTGATAATAAAGGAAAAAGTGATCTAGACAATAAATTTTCATCAATAACACCTCCTTGTACTGCATCAATTTTTTATGTATCTGCAGCTTACTTATTCAATCCTTACATTGTTTTAAATTGTGTAGGCCTTACAACAACAGTTTTTACAAATTTTTTAATATCAGTAACTTTATTGGCTATGATAAAACGTTCAATGTTAATTTTCTGCTTATCTATAGCTCTTTTAACTTTACAGGGTCTTTATCCTATATGTTTGATTGTACCTGCTACTATTTACATAATCAAAGATTTAAAACCAAATGAAATAACATTGAAAATTGTAAACTTAATTCTTATATTTTGTACTATATTAGTGTTCTTATTTTGCATTTCTTACTACATAATGGGTAGTTGGTCATTCCTTAAGAGCACCATTGGATTTATTTTGATGGTACCTGATTTAAGACCTAATATTGGTCTCTACTGGTACTTCTTTACTGAAATGTTTGAGCACTTTAGATCACTGTTTATTGCATCTTTTCAAATTAATGTCAGTTTATTGTTTGTGATTCCATTAGCACTAAGACTTCGTAAGGATCCTATGTTATTAGCTTTTTCTTATTTAGCAATTGATGCTATATTTAAATCATACCCATGTATTGGTGATGTTGGATTCTACTTGAGTTTGTTACCTCTTTGGAGACACCTATTCCGACGTGAGTATATCGAAGGCATATCAGTTTCTTTTTTTTCCTTGGATATTTTTGCAGTGTGGATATGTACCCTAGATATATCAAAATTAGTTATTAAAAATGGCATTATCAGCAAATTAAATGGTTTCCATTTTTTTTTATATTTCAAAGAATATTTTATACCAAAATTCATTCAAAAATTATATATTAATTTTTTTTGAAGATTTGATTTAAGAAAAAATGTTTATACCTATTATATATAAAGCACTATTTTCATTCTAAAGTAAAATATGTGGTTTTATTTGATTGTTATTAGCAAAGTTATTATCTTTTTAATATTTGTTACTTTAATAAAAGCATTTCTTTGTTATTGAAAAGAAATCTTTATTGTTTTAATGTTAAAAACTAAACAAGTATTGAGCAAATTTATAATTATATAAATAAATGAATTAATTTATAAGAAACCTTAATATTTCATTTGATTTCAGATATGCAGCAAGGATTTATAGTGGGATGCTTTGTTCTATTTTGTACTGTGTTTGCTCCAATTGTCTGGCATCAATGGATATACTCAAGATCAGCGAATGCAAATTTCTACTTTGGGGTTACATTAGCCTTTGCTATAGCACAAATCTTTTTATTAACAGACATTCTTTTTGCCAATGTTAAACGCGAATTTGCTCTTCGACATGGTCTTGTGAATCAAGTGAATGGAAGTAAAGCTAAGTTATTACTCGAATGAACTGTTTCCAAATTAATGTTAATCAAAAAGTATTAAAAAAAACCTTTTAATATATAAGATTATATGATTTTCTTAATAATTAAATAAAAATAAAATTTTGTTATAAAAGATATCAATTTATTTAAAAGTTATTCAACTTTGCAAGTATTGTACATATAAAAATTATATTTACATATGTATAGCCAGATCGTACAGTATTTCGCTATTGTACAATTGATTATACCGCTACATCATGAATATTTTTTTATTTATTTTACATCTTCCTCGTAAAAATAGTCACGTATTGGATACTTGTTTTGTGAAAAGTTGAATAAATCAGATGAATAGCTCATTGTGACAACACTAACTAAGAACTTAAATAATTCAAATAACGTTAAAAATAACATGAGAGAATGTTTCTCTTTAAAAATTTTTCATGAATATAATTCAACGACATGTAATTAAAGTAACTTAGACATTACTTTAAATTTGATAACTGTTCATATGATTTAATGTAAAAGAATTTTATTGTAATTATTTTATAGTTTTTAAAGTAAAACTTCTTTTACACTATTATTAGGAATATCACAAAATAGTAGAAATGTCGTCACGCCGAAAATTTGAGTCCACAAAATTTAAAATTATATAAATAATATATCGTCGTTAAAAATTTAGTATTATGTTTGACTATTATAAGGCACCTGAGATGCTTGTTCATAAAAATCCTATGACTCTGTGTTTTTCTTCTTTTTATTCTTCTTTCTTTCTTTAGCAGATGCTTTTGCTATCTCCATATCCTTCATTTTCTGCATAATAATGTCTGATAGTAAACTTTCAGATCTGGGACCTGTATGGGGCTTATGATTGTTGATTTTATTAAATGAAGTACTAGGATATTCATTTTCATCTATCATACTCTCATCTGAGCTTTCAATAACACCATCATCTGAAACATAATATAATTGGTATTAAAATAAACAAACTAATTTTCATCAAATTACTATAACCCTTTTTTTTGCTTATTGTATTATTTAAAAAAGAACAAAAATAAATACATAAAAATAGCTTACCCAATTGTACTAGATTCATGTTAGTATCATTCAACAGAGAAAGATCAATTTTCTTTTGTTTATTAAATTGTAATTTCTTTACTTCATTTTCAATATCTCTTTCTATAATGAATTGAGTACCACGACATGCTTTATTTTTTTGGCAAAAGTTCAAAAAATAACACCAGTGAATATCAGTCTTAAGAACAGTTGGATCTCCTACGACAATTAAAAGAGCTCTTGCTCTTGTTAGGGCAACATTAAAACGTTTTGGATTGGAGAGAAATCCAATATGATATTCATGGTTATGATAAAATTTAAGAGTTCTGACAGCTGACATAATAATGATATCCTTCTCTTGTCCTTGAAAAAGTTCAACAGTACCAACTTCAATATCTCGAAGATTTAGCTCTTCTAGAGCTTTATAAATTCTGATTCTTTGAGCAACAAATGGAGTTACAATGCCAATATCATTTTGAGTTACTGTATGACCTACAAGTCCTGTCCCAAGTAAAAGCCTTACATAATGTAAGACTACTTTAATTTCGTCTAAATTATAGACGCTAAAAGAAAAATTTGTATTTAAAAATACAAAATATAGCATAGAGATAGTTCATCAATTAATTTGTTATTTTAAAAATATATTTACCTTGGTGATTTATAATCTTTGTCTTCCATTCCTTTCACACCATGGAATACAATAGGGAATTGAGGTTGAACAAGATGTGACCAACCTTCAGCTTTTCTAATATTTTCACCTCCAAAACACAATAATTCATTATCATAAAATAACTCATTTGATACACGAATAATTTCAGGATGGCTTCGATAGTTTCTAAGTAACTTTGTAATATAACTAGGATTGTATCTATCATGTTCATTTTTTCTATAAGGTTCTAATTCCATCAATCTCTCTAACATTGATTTTGCTAATAAAAGAAATAAAATAAGATAATAAATAAATATAAATAATTAATTCACTTGTGTTTTATATTATGCTATTACCAAGTACTGGCTCTGCAATTTTAGATCTCACTCCAGGTCCTAATTGTTGAGGATCTCCAGCAATAATTACTTGGCCATGCAATCTACCAATTCGACCTTCTTTAGTACTGCTTAATAAATTAAAAGGTATCATTGCGTCTGGTTCAATAGCTTGTCCTGCTTCGTCAATAAATACATAAGAAAAGTGTTTCTCACGTAAATCTAAAAATAATAGCCTGAAATGAATTTGTTTTAGAAATTAATTATCTTTAGTAATAATATTTACTTAATAAATGTGAAAATTTGTTTTTCCAATTTTTAAAAATGAAAAATTTTGAAAAATACTAACCGAGTACAGGCACATAAGGTGCTGATTACAATACTTTTTAATACAACAATTTCCCTGGGTAACATCATCACTTGTCCATCAACATAATTGGAACAACTTACGATTTCTTCATCAATTTGTGATCTAGAAAAATATGAATTGATTGAATAGTTTTACAAAACAATAAAACATATGTATATATATTTTTTTTTTTACATACCCTTCTTTGGAGGGACTGTACATTCTATATAAATGATTGTCCGGAATATATTTAAGCAATCGCTTTGTTATTACATCTGCTGCTGAATTGGATGGAGTACATACTAAAATATGTTCAGATGGGTTATTTTGCCATACCTAAAAAAATTGATCAATTAATTTACATTAAAGTTTATAAAAATCAAATTTAAATACTGTTATTACCTGGCATATTGCTTCTACTAATGTTGAAGTTTTTCCAGTACCTGGTGGTCCATACAATATATATGGTGCAGGATAGCATGATTTACACGCAATATTAAGTACAGCTTGTTTTTGCTCTGGATTTTCTTCTATAGTTTTATTGAACCAAGTTTGACTTGAAGAAAAATCGAAATTTACAATTAAACTAATAAGAATAACATTATAGTAGAATAAAATAGAAATACACTCACTCGCTAAATTCCTTACTATATGCTGGCCTTTTGAGTGGAAAGAAATTCGGCGTTAATTTGAACAAATTCACCAAAGTTAAAGCATAATGACTGCAGCGTATTGTATAATTTTGATATCGAAAGCTGATATTATACAATTTGCTAGGTATAAATTCTTGACAAAATCTAAAAATCAAAATAAAGGTGATGTAGTACAAAAGTCATGAGTTGTTTTATTTAGAATAGAAGCAATCCAATACTTGAATAAAATTTTTACCTTTTACTACCCATCGTGATTAAATGATCATTCATGACATTTGTGACCCTCAAGAGAAATAAAGTCCTTGTCTCTGGATCCCGAATTTCGACGATGTCTTGTGGTCTAACTGATGGTCTATCTTCCATTAGTCCTTGTACATAAATTTTGAACAGTTCTGATTGTGCTGATATCCTTATAACAGTTTTTTCATGTTGATCATATCGTTTCATATCTAAATTATTTTGAATTTCTTCTACATATAACATAAGTTTTAAAATTTGAAGATGATTTTTCTCATTGACTTGTAAATTTTCAGTACTTCTTATGTTTTCCAATACTCTTATAAACTGCACACTTTTTTCCGTCATCCCAGCATATGGGCGTAAGTCTCTTGTAACTAAAGGAAATAACTCTTTTGGAACAGGAAACTGTGGTAGACTTACTGGAGTAGGAAGTACAAAATAGTTGTAGTGAGTCCTGTAAGAACAATAATTAAGTATATAAGTTTTTTAGTTTTTTCGTTGATATTGTTCAGTTTTTAAAATAAATCTATTGAAAATACCTTTTTTTATTGTTTTCTCTCCTTGAACCCCACATGATTTTCTTTCAATAGTTAAATTTTATACAAATAAATCTGTAATAAAAATCATAATTAGTATTATTAAACGTTTTTCTATTTTATTGACAATTTATTAATAAGTTCAATGCTCTAGCCAAATTTTTTTTGTTTACGGATAATACAGTAAGGTATCTAATAAATTAGACAAAAAACCTATTACCACAAAGCTTTTCGTTACTTTAAAATAATTTTTGCTGACAGTTCATGATACATGTATTATATAGCACTAAAAATTTTAAATTTATAAGATGTTCCTTTCAAAAGTAGAAAAAAAAATTGAATGTTTAGAATATTAGAAATTCAGATTTATCAAATTCTTTATTATATCAACTGTTCGAATAATGAAATTTAAAAAAGGTCATTCTCTCCATGTAAACTGTTAAAAAAAAAGTTGTAGGGGTCACAAAACAGAGTGCACAGACGTCTCGAAAATAAACAGCTTGTTACTATAAAGTTTCATTTTCCAGCAGAAATGCAAAGTAGATATAACTAGGTAGGTAAGGCACTACAACTTACAACTCTCTTAGCTTCTATTTGCAAAATCAATGCGTCTTCACTGTTCGAGAAATCCTCGCGATTCTTTGGCACACAGGCTTCACTCCCACGGCGTGCTCCTGGATTACGGATTTGAAACTGTAAGGCTCGAAGGTAAGTAGCACAAGCAGGCGCAACAGGCAGTCGTAGAAACCCCCTGATGATGTCACCTGCAACTGCAGCTGCTACGAATCGCCAGGTAGGTATTCAGTTGGCCGTAATAGCAATGCCATGTTAGTGTCGTCCACGTCGTTGTCGTCACACTTTACTTGATATTTGATGCGCACCGTTTATACAGAGACTTTCCTTTGTCTTTGCACAGGTGCCTCGTGCGGTTGTGAGGCCGTGATATTTCTGGCACTCCAAGCACAAATGAGAAAACGTAAATAAATATGCGTAATTATGTGTACACAGACCCGTGTATGCAGCGGCAGAGTCGGACTCCGCTCTCGGAGAAGGTGCGTAGTTATACACACGTATGCTGCACGCACACGTACACTGGTTACACGTGACACGTGTAACAAGCTACAAGCTCGCACTTTCACGTAGTCAGCCGTTCTTTGCGGCGTTTCTGCGGGTGCCCTTGACACTGTCGTCGTTTCGCTGTGACACGCAAATAAGTGTCATCCCGGGAAAATTGTGAAAACACCGCGTTCTTAGTTGTTGAGTAAGGACGCGAGCATCGTCGCCCCTGCCCTGCGACTGCGCGTACACAACTACACGTGCTCACTGCTCGATGTCTGTCGTTGGATGTTGGATCGTCGTCGCCGTTGGATTTGGAATTTGGATATCAAGTATAGCTCATGGTTAACGAAGTTAGCTATCTTCGTTGTCATGGTCTCTTGCTCGGAAGAGGGTGAGGGGGAAGGGAGGAGTATTCAAATCGTACGCCATTGGTCTTTCAATTCGCGTTCGTAACTAAATAGCGCCATCTGTAAATTTTGTGCGGTTTGTGTAAGTAACGTGTAATGCAGATTACCCCGAAAAAATGTGTAAAAAAAAAGTGTAAGCCGTAACTAGCCGGTAAAGACAATATAAGAAATTAATAAATAACAAAACAATAATAACTAATAAACAAAAGTACGCTATGAGCCTTATTAGTTACAGGCAGCGCCCTGCTGGCGTTCGATTTTGGAAGCTTAGGTGGTTGGTCAAAACTAATAGTCAAAAAAAAATGAAAACTGTCAAAAGCATTAAAAATTAAAATACATGACAAAAATAAGAAATCACAAAACAAAAAGCCCTACAGTCAACAGTTTGTTAAAATATTATAATAAATATTTACTAAAAGGATTTTTTTTTCATATAAAAATATTTTAAAAATGAAAAATTTCTCAAAAATATTGTACCTATGCGTTTTAAATTTGGGAAAAATAATATAAATAACTTTTTACTATAATACTTTTCCTCACACCGGGCCGAAAGTGCCTCATTCCCTCCCGGCTCCGAAACGGAAATATGGCATTTTCAGCCTCGATGTGAGGAAAAATAGTATACGCACCATGGGAGTAAATAAATGGGAGTAAAATTGGCCAGCCCCTAGCTCGTGTTTGCCACCCCCGCCTTCGGCTCGGGTGGTAATTTACACGAGCTGTGGACTGCCTAAGTTTTTTCCTCCCATGGTGCGTAATATACTATTACATTAGGGGCAATGTACATAAGCGCCGTTCCTCTAGAGGGAGGAAATACAATAGGCGCCGTGCTCTGCTCCGTGCCCTGCTCCGTGCTCTGCTCTGCGCCGTTTGCGCCGTGGTATAAGGCCGCGGCCACATAAGCGCGGACGGTCGCGGACGCGTGCGCGCGTACGCGCTGACTTCTAATGATAAGGTTGGTATCTTTGGCTGTAGCCAACCTTGCAAATTTTAAAGGAAAAGAAGAAACTGACCTGCTCCAAAATGTGAGAAAACTTAACCTATCAATTAGACCCACATAGCATGTAAACTTGCTTACTTGCTCCGAAAAAATTATCTATAAGAGTTAACAGTTGAGTTAAGAAGTGAGTTAAAAAATAAAATGAGAAAATAAAAAAAAATTATTAAAATTTAATAAAATTAAATGAGTTTTGTACTTCTTTTTCGTCAATAATTATGGAATAATTATGGATAGATTAACTATTGAAGTTGTTAATGTGTGTATAAATTATTTAAGATACGCAAGGCAAGTGTATAAAAAGAACAATTGTTATCCGGAGCGAGTACATGCTATGCGGGTCTAATTGATAGGTTAAGTTTTCTTATATTTTGGAGCAAGTCAATGAAAAAAAAATTTGATTGTCTATAGGATCTAATTAATTGAATAAATAAGAATTCAAACTGATTTCTTCTACTAATAAAAACATTATTTTCCTCCGTACAATTGAAGTGCCGATTTTATGAGAAAAAGTACTTCCTCCCGTATAGGCAGCCACGCAGTTTGTTGGAAGGCATCGAAATGTGCTAGTCTTCGCGGCAACCGGCAAGGCGGTGAAATGTACTAGTCTTCGTGGCAAAGGCGCGAAATGTGCTATAGTCTTCGTGGAAACTTTTGGAACGTGTTACTTTTCGCGGGCGGGTTTCGAAATGTGTTAGCTTCGTAGGAAGCGACGAAATATAGATATACAAAAATAATGTGTTTATACCACTCTAACCTCAAAATCATAACTTTAATATGATTATTCGGCTCTCGTGGTGTAAAATACTGTACGACACTGATGCATACTCGCTTCGCTCGTGCGAAAAACGTCTCATGCGGTAAACAATCACCTTCCACACCCGTATCGTAATGTACTATTACCCCTAACCCTATGTCTCACTGGCGCCACCAAGCGGCGGAAAAAGCGGTCATTAAAGCAAAAAAAAGAAGTACGCCATTGGTCAAAGCAGTATCGGCGGAAAAGTTTGAAAATTGTCGAATGAACTATGATGAATCGATTTACCGATCACATCTTCCGCTGTCATCGAGATTATAAAGTGAATGGAAGATGCATTGAAAGAAAATCATTTTTTCTTGGCGAGTGTGCTGTACATCAAGCCTCGTGTCTATACAGACGGTTTGATTTGCCTGTATATGCTTAAAGGCGCGGAGATGTCCAGGTGACAAGCCTGCACAGCCTGATTTATAGATACTTTTTTTTTAATAATTTTCTTATGATTTTTTTACACTTTCCATGTGCGGGGTTGCCAAATTTGAATACTAAGAAAAATTAACGAGAATCAATAATTGATTTTCAGGTAACCTGCTAATAAAGTGCCTGTTCCGTGCCTTGTCACATATCTGGACACGGCCAGCCTGATCGTACTCAAGCGAGCCTGGATAAATTTCTAGTCCGTAAGCGAAAAAAAAAATCGTTATATTATAGTGGAAATACAACATGTTCACAATTAGATTTCGGACGAATTTTTTTCGTCTGCCGCAAGGCGCTAGATACACGGGTCTTGATGTGTACACTGGCTTACAAGCAATGCATTTCGACCAGTTTTAAACTCATAAAAAAATGTAATTTAAATGAAATAAAATTGAAAAATTAATTGGTTTTATTATTTTTGTTAAAAATAGTTTAAACGTGCTAAGTTATATATGCTTCTTATTTGTGTAATCGTCAAAAATATCGAAACTCCGTTAATTATACTTCAATTCGGGGCTTTTAATAAAGCTTATAATATTATTTAATTAATATTTAATTTATGAAAATCAAAATTTTTTTGTACGAAAGGTAAACTTTCTCGGTTTACCATCATGAAATAATCTTGGCAATGATGCATGACTTGAATAAATAATTCAGTATGGAGTTCAATTAAGATCTAAACACTGATATATTATATCTCAAGTTTGTATTGAGTTACCTATTCGGAAGTATCGTGCGATTAATTATATTAACTGACGCGAAATAAACAGCATAATTGCATGCCCATATTAAGAATGCAAGAGTTATGTTTCGATTGTATAATATCATTAGTGTACTCGCGAAATCAATGAAGAAAATCTCTTTCAGGGTAATGAAAAAAAAAAAATAAATAACAACAGGTTGTCAAAAAATATATATATTTTTGTATTTTATTCAGTTGTCAGAAGATAAAAAATTTGCAAATAAAACTAATATAATACTAAAAAGCAGACTTATTAACATTCAGTACATAAACATCGGCAAATGCCTTTTATGCAACCTCTCTTTAATAATACTTATGTTTCCAGCAAAAGTACTAGAATTTGGCAAGAGCTATAAAAGTTAGGCGATCAAAATGCTTTCATTAATAAAATTAAAAAACTTTTTTACCACAGTGTTTATCTGGTTTTTGTCTGATAAACAAACAATTTTTGCATAAACATATTTTGTCAAATACTTTTCATTCTGTTTTTATCTTAACAAGACAGCAAACTTTGTATTAAAAATTAAACATTCCTATAAACACATTACATAAATGTTTACAACGAATCTACCACGTGTAAATGTAAAAATATCGCTGAGAAAGAGTTAAATAGGAATTAACTCTCAGAGCCATAAATCTTATAATTTTTGGTTCAACACAAACACTAATCAGAGTCATACAAATATAAATCTCCAAAACTCGAACAAAGTGACTCATCCTCATATTTCCGCGTAGTAAATTCATTTAGTGACCGCCAGTTGTTTTGCTCTCTGGTTAAACGGGGCTGTCTCGTCCGATAATTACTTTTGTAAGGTGTTTCTTTTACTATACCGTCATCTGAAACAAATGAAAATGAAAAATGAAAAAAATGATTAAACAATTGATAATCGGAATATAAAGTCAACCATTATTATCTGACGTAATTAATTATTTTGAAAATCTGAAGTAGCAAAAGTTACTCACGAATCTCGATGATTTGCATGCCCGCATCGAAGAGATCCGTCGACTTGACAGTCTTGCTGCGACCCTTTTCGCTGGCTCCCAGCTCCTGCTTTTCTCTCAACTGAAAGGCTTCGCCGCGACAGGCATTATTGTCTTGGCAGAACTGCAGAAAGTGCCGCCAGTCAGGGTCGACTTGGAGCGCGGTCGGATTGCCGACGACGACGAGGACGGCACGCGCGCGCGTCAGCGCGACGTTGAAGCGCCGCGGGTTCGACAGGAAGCCAATGTGCTCGCGCTCCTCGTGCACGAACGTCTTGGTACGCACGGCCGAGACGATGATCGCCTCTTTCTCCTGGCCCTGGAAGATCTCGACGGTGCCAACCTCCACGTCGTCCAAGTTGCGATAGCGTAGCTGCTGCTGGAGATGTTTGCTTTGCAGCGTGAACGGTGTCACGATGCCCACGTCTTCCTTTTTGATTAACTTACCGCCGAATCTCTTGCCGACGAAATAGCGCGCGTAGGCCAGCACTGCTGTTGCTTCCTTCTCGTTGTACGAACTGTCATGACATGTCGGTTCATAATGGAATTTCATTAATAATATATTACGCACCTAGGGAGGAAAAAACTTCGACAGTTCACAGCTCGTGTAAATTGCCACGCGAGCCGAGGCGAAGGCGAGGGTGACAAACACGAGCTGTGGGCTGGCCAATTTTTCTCCCGTGGTGCGTATACTATTTTTCGTCATACCCGGGCTGAAAATACCACATTTGCTGTTTTGAGCCGGGAGCGAAAGTGGTACTTTTGCTATTTTCGGCCCGGGTATGGTGAAATAATATATTGTGTGCCAAGGGCGTAAAGTGTAGACCGAGTGTGGGGTTGCAGTACGAGTCGAAGGTGAGCTAGCACGAGCCGTAGGCGAGTGCGTTTGCGAACCGAAGCCGAGTACTGCAACCACACGAGGTCAAAAAACCCGCTTAGCCCTTGGTGCACACCATATTTTTTGTACAGCAAGTATAGATTTTTGCGTTTTTTCAAAATATCGATGATTTTCTTAAACAATCTTGAAAACTGATTTTTTACCGCTCGCTACTGCGAGCAGCGGGCGCTTTTCAAGTTTTACCGCCCGCTACTGCGAGCAGCGGGTGCTCTTCGAATTTTACCGCCCGCTACTGCGAGCAGCGGGCGCTTTTCGATTTTTACCGCTACGGCGAGCAGCGGGCGCTTTTCAGTTTTTACCGTCCGCTGGTCGACAAGCGGTCGCTTTCGGCTCTATTAATAGGTTCAAAAAACGCGAAAATCGTGCTTGCGGTACAAAATAGTATATTACGGCGCTAGGGAGTAAAAGTAAAGAATGCCCCAGATCGCACGTAAATTGTCACCCGAGCCGAAGGCGAGGGTGACAAACATGTTATCTGAGGTATTCTTTATTTTCTCCCGTGGTGCGTATACTATTTTTTTTGCCTGGCAAGGTCGGAAATACTACCTTTGCGATCGGGAGCAAAAGTGGTACTTTACAAAAAAATACACAACTTACAAAAAAATAGTATATACGCACCACGGGAGGAAAATTGGCCAGCCAATTTACACATGCTCTGGATTGGCCAACTCTTTACCTCCCTAGTTGCGTAATATACTATTTCGCAACAACGGGCCGGAAATACCACATTTCCGTTCTTGCACCGGGAGGGAATGTGGTACTTTCGGCCCGGCGTTGCGAAAATAGTATACGCACCTAAGGAGTAATGTACTACGTAAATACGTCTCATTTTAAGGACCATTCTTTTTGCACGAAATATTATTTGTTTTTGCTTTTTCAAAAACCAATCGAATGTAGTTACCTTGTTGAATTTTTTTGTTTTTGCTCCTTTCCAGTGACACTGTGAAAAAGAATGGGAAAATTCTTCGGAAATTCCTTAGTAGTGAAAGACTTTTGCGTACTGCAAGCTATCAAATCGTTGTCATAGTACAGTTCGTTTGAAACACGAATGATAGCCGGATGGCTCCGGTAATTACGTCGTAATTTCGTAATATAGCGGGGATCGTACTTGTTGTTAGGATCTTTTTTATAGAGCTCCAGCTTCATTAATCGTTCTAAAATCGACTGACCTGGAAAGATAAAATAATAGTAACAAGTCTCCTTCGTTTAGAAAAATTAGCAAAAGTTTCATCTGTATCACCAAGAACTGGCTCTGCGAATTTCGATCGAATACAGGGGCCTAGCTGCTGAGGGTCGCCTGAAATTACTATTTGACTCGATTGATTACTGCATGCCATATTGAAAGCTATCAAAGCTTCAGGCTCGGTTGTCTGACCCGCCTCATCGATAAAAATATAAGAGAAGTCGCCCTTCAAATCTAAGAAGAAAAACCTGAAAAATGTACGGTGTGTTGAATATAAGGATAAATTCGATTCGATTAAAATCTTTCTGTTTTTCAAATTACATCATTATTAGTGTACTAACCGAGAACATACACCCAAGGTGCTAATGATAATCGACTTCGATAAAAAATCTTCAGCCTGTACTTGCGAATTTGTCCCTTTCGAAGAATCCTTGGACTTTGACTTGGACTTTGAATCTATAACATGCTTTAGCGAAAAATATGAAAAAGCTTTAATTTCTTTATCCTTGGACTTTGTATGTATAAAACGATCTTGCGAAAAATTTGAACAAGCTTTAATTTCTTTATCCTTGGACTTTGTATGTATAAGACGATCTTGCGAAAAATTTGAACAAGCTTTAATTTCTTTATCAATCAGAGATCTGTAAATGAAAATAGAAAAGACAACACGTATCCATAAGTGTCATAATTAGTTTTAGTGATAAGATACATTAGGTATAAGTATGTGTCATTTAATATAGCGATGATTTTTTTTCAATTATCAATTATGATAACTGAATCATTTACTCGGAGGTGTATTTATTGGAATCCTATGATGGATATCGTGAGAAGAAAAATGTCCTTCAACTCTCGCAACGTTCCAATTTTCTCAATTATATATTAAACTTACATATCTCTAGATTGATTGTACACACGAAAAATCTTCTCATGATCGATGTCTTTTAATAATCTCTTCGTTAGTACATCAGCAGCAGAATTCGATGGGGTACAAATTAAAACTTTTCCCAAATTCTTATGTGAAATCTTATTAACAAAATTTTTCAAAATTATTAAAAATATTAATAAAAATATCGTGATGATTGCTAAGTAACACATTTGAAAGACGCACTTGACATATGGCTTCTGTTAAAGTTGCAGTTTTCCCTGTTCCTGGTGGTCCGTATAAAATATAAGGTGCAGGCCGAGAGGATTTATTGATAATGTTAGTCACCGCTTGTTTCTGTTCAGGATTGTTCATAATACTATTATTGAACCAGCGATCTCTTAAAAATAGTTGGTATTAATTTCAGTATAATTTATCGTTTTATTATTATTTTAATAATTGTACCCACTTGCAAGTGTTTGATTCGGCAACATCTGTCTCATTGCGAGAAAAAGAAAAAATAGGATTTATTTTTTGTGGGAATGAGTAAAATTTGATTGCATGTGAATCAAATTTTGTCAGCGCATAATGGCAGCATCGAAATGTATAATTATTCAATTTGAATTTTATAGTATATTCCTTATCGGTTTTATAGTTGTCATAAAATCTAGAAAATTACAAAATTTTATAATTTTTATTGACATTCAAAAAAGAGTGATGATGTTTTCTTCTTACTCTTTGTCAGCATGGACAACAATATAGTTATCTAAGACCCTTATAATTTTTAGAGTATACTTTTTAGTAGTATCATTAGTCTCAATAATTCGTATTGAATAACTATTCTTAGCCGGATGATCTTTATCAATATCTTTAATAAGAATTTTGAAATTATAGGTCGGCTTTTTTCTTACTGTATTTAATTCTTTTTCTGGCTTTTCTCTTACGATATTTAATTCCTTTTCTGGCTTCTTAACTTCTGGTATAAAAATCTGTTTAATTTTTTTTTTATACAAATTAAATTTTTTTAAATCAACATTTTGTTGAAATTCTTCTAAGTAAAGGCAAAGCTTTAAAAATTCTAGATAGTGACATTCAACCAATTCCAATCGATCGATACTTTTTAATTTTTCTATAATCTTTGAAAATCTTTCCCCTTTTTCAGTTAATCTTAAACAGGATGTGTTTTTTAATAAAACATTTTTTAAGTCTTCAGGAATGTAATATTCCGGCAATTTTCTGCGACTTTGAAACATCGTTTACCTTAAAATAATAACCACAATTTATTGACTAGAAGTACAAGACAAATTTTTATATTTCTACAATATTTATAAAGAACGCATTTATTATCTTATCACATATAGTTAATAACGTAGATAAGTGCAAAGTAGAAAAATTATCTACTGCAATGATTAATTCTTTCTGAGTAACTGGCATGTGTGGAAGGAGGTATTTTATCAAAATGGTAAAATGTTAGATGGGTATTTTCTTAGAAAATATACTATCGTTTCAAATATTTTCCGAATCCGATACTGTAAATTCCGAACATGCGCTATTCGGAACACACAAGGGATTTCATTAAAAAAAAAATATCAGGAAAATTTGCGTCTATGAAAATTGAAAACAGATTGCATAAAATTATAAATATACTTTTTAGTAGAAGAATGAAATTCCGAAAAATGTAAAACATTCATTTCTATATGATTTTTAGCTCATTTTTTGACGTTATATAGCTTTTCTACATCACTGCATTTTCTATAATTTAATCGTTAGGCAGAAATGGCATTCGAAAAATTGATATCACATGTCATGTAAAAATAATTTAATGAAAATATGGCCTTCTTGCCAAAATTTTTCGAATTTTTATATATTATACATTTTTAAATATTCGGAAAATTTACTCTTCTATCATAAGATATTCTAATTTATTTTTTACCTTTCTGAGAAAATACCCATGTAACATTTTACCATTCTGATAAAATACCTCCCCCTCGGCATGTATAACAGGTCATCGTATAGTCGTGTGTGCCTATTAGTAATTAGTATTGGGTATACAAATAAGTTTCCGCCATTTTCAAGAGATGGCTCCACCGACAAGATTACTTTGAAATCGCCAGATGTAAAATGTCACATAGAATGTTTAGACACCTGGCAACAACGCAACCTTAAAATACTATTGACTTTGTATTGGCAGTATACAGTTTTTTTTTGTTGGAAAATGTCGAGTTTTGTACCGAATAAGCGTCATTTGCGGGATGTTTTGATTTATTTATTTCATTTAAAGAAATCTGCTGCTGAGGTGCATCGGTCGCTTGTAGAAGTTTACGGTGATGCTGCTTTAAGTGAGAGAAGTTGTCGTGAGTGGTTTCAAAAGTTTAAAAACGGCGAGTTTGACGTGGAAGATAAAGAACGCGAAGGTAGGCCAGTCAAGTTTGAAGACGGTGAGTTAGAGGCATTATTGGACCAAGACTCATGCCAAACTGAAGAGCAGCTCGCAGAAAGCTTGGTCTCAAGACCGTTGGTATGGTACAAAAGCAAGGAAATTGGATTCCGCATGAACTGAAACCCAGAGACGTCGAGCGCCGTCTTTTCACGTGCGAACAACTTCTCCAAAGACAACGTCGAAAGGGTTTTTGCATCGAATAGTGACGGGGGATGAAAAGTGAATCTACTACGACAACCCAAAGCGTAGGAAATCATGGGGTAAGCCCGGCCATGTACCAACTTCAACGGCCAAACCGAATATTTATGGCAAAAAGTTAATGTTGTGCATTTGGTGGGATCAGCTCGGAGTAATCTATTACGAGCTACTCCAGCCTAACGAAACTATCACTGGAGAACGTTATCAACAGCAACTGTTGCAATTGAGCAGAGAATTGAAGCTTAAACGCCCCCAATATGCCAAAAGACATGACAAAGTGATTTTTCAGCACGACAACACTCGGCCACATGTTGCAAAAGTCGTCAAGGATACTTTGGAAGCTTTACAATGGGATGTCTTACCCCACCCGCCGTATTCACCAGACATTGCTCCTTCGGACTACCACTTGTTCCGGTCGATGGCTCACGCCCTGGTCAAGCAGCACTTCACTTCTTACGAAGAAGCCAAAAATTGGGTCGATTCATGGGTAGCCTCAAAAGATGAAGAGTTTTTTCGACGTGACATCCGAATGCTGTCAGAAAGATGGCAAAAAGTAGTAGCCAATGACAGACAATATTTTGAATAAAACGTAACGTATATTTTTTTTACAATAAATTGATAATTTTTATAAAAAAACGGCGGAAACTTATTTGTATTTACAATATTTTGCGGTTGTTTAATTCCGATGCCAAAGTGCATCAAATATTATTATACGAAAACTTAGTTCTTATTTATCGATCGTTGTAAAGTTATTCATTATTGCATATAAATGCAATTCTCTTTTGTATAATGAATTTATTAAAAAACAGTTCTTTAAAAAACCATAAAATAAGTAAAATCTAATATAATTATAATAAAAGAACTTTGTTAATGAGAACCATTTATTACCGCATATATAAATAGATGGGTGCTAATAAAAAAGACGTAAATCGCGCGGGTCGATATAGAAACCGCGTAACTACTTAAGGTGGCTCCAGCGGTCTAGTAGACCTAAAGCTATGAACATTTTTTACAAAAATTCATTTACACATTCCAATCTGAAAACTGATATGACAGAACTTAACATAATGGAAAATATTTTTGTTAGAAAATTTCCAATTTTGCAAAAGTATTTTGTGCATAAAAAAAAATTCAATAAGAAATATAAATCTTTTTTGTTTTTCATTCAATTTTAATCTGCAAGGTCTCATTTTCTTCCTTGTTAAATTTCAGGAGGAGTCAACGATATCAAAATTGAAAAATTTTCAAAACCTGCAATGTTATATGCAATTGTTTGTAGATTTGTCACTGAATTTTATAAACAATTGCATATAACTTTGCAGGTTTTGAAAATTTTTCAATTTTGATATCGTTGACTCCCCCTGAAATTTAACAAGGAAGAAAATGAGACCTTGCAAATTAAAATTGAAAGAAAAACAAAAAAGAGTTGTATTTCTTATTGAATTTTTTTTAATGGACAAAATATACTTTTGCAAAATTGGAAATTTCTAATAAAAATTTTTTCCGTTATGTTAAGAACCCTTTTTCCTGTCATATCAGTTTTCAGATTGGAATGTGTAAATGAATTTTTGTAAAAAATGTTCATAGCTTTAGGTCTACTAGACCGCTGGAGCCACCTTAACGTTTCCTATCTAGTTACGCGGTTTAGAATCGGTCAGCGCGAGGTAGCGGAGACCGGGGCTAGTTAGCATACGGGGCAGGTTGGAAAAATGTTAATAACTCGTGACTGAAATAACAGAGATCAAGGCTATTGATGTCAGTAACGTAAAATGGAATCAGGAATATTTGCTTTTTATTTTTAGTCGGAAAGCATCATGCGTTATGGAAATACGCAAGTTTTAAAACTTTTTGAGATGTTGGTAAAAATTTTACATTTTGAAAAATGTCGTGTAATTCTTTGAAACATTTTGTTAATCTATTTTTCCTTAATATAGAACAAAATGATTGCTTTTTTACAACTTTACCATTTGGTATTTTTTTTTATCTTTCTATTTTTAATATTATTAGGAGAATTTTTAAATATAGTGTTCGCTTGGGGTATGTTGGCTGACCTATTGAGAACAAGCAGATTGTTTAACTAATCGTTTTACTATTTAATATTTTTTACTATTTTAATACCTAATTAGCAACATTATTTTTATATATAAAAGTTCTTGAATGTTGATACAGAAAATCTATGGATGTCTAATATAAAACCTCCATTTATACATTATGGGTAATTTATAGTTTTTAGCTGATATAGCTTATTTTCTGTTCAATGTCACATTCTCATATGTGATTCTTTTATATAATATAATAATATCGCTATTTACTCAATGATTCATTATCAGTGAACTTATATACCACAGGCACGTGGCCAACTTACCCTGCTTATGGGGCAGGTTGACCCAAAATCGTGCAATTAAAAACCTGTTTCTACCTTTTTTTGTGATCAATTTATAAATTTGAAAAAAATCATGAAGATTCTCTATATGAAGTACTTTCATGTACTAAAATAGTTTTGTTAATGAACTAATACTGTTTTGCAGAAAAAAATAAAATGTGGAAAGTCGGCCAACTAGCCCCGGTCTCTCCGACGTTTTTTTTATTAGGACCCATCGAAGTATATGGTATCTGTGGGTATGTGTGAAAAATGTACCTATATATAACTGTTAGATATATGCAATGAGATTTTGGGCCAACCGTTTGAGGAAGATAATCTATGTGGTCAACCACAAAGCATTAAAGGTCTAACACCTCCACTATGTATTAATAGTAGTTAAAAAATACTATAAAATAATAAAACGTCGATTATATAAAAATTACGTCTTTAAGTAAAAGTAGTACTGAAATGTCTATAATGTACGTATAAGATCAAGTGGAAAATTATTCAAATAATTTTAAGAAAGAAGTTAAACCATCAATTAAATTATTCGAAGCATTATTCTACCGCCCCAAGCAAAAAAATTGTTAACTACATTTTTTTTCGAGAATGAGATTTTTATTCCCAATCAATTTGTTATGAAAAACTATATTTTTCATACTACATGGGCAGAGCGTGCCCTATTTACCTTAGAAACAGTTTAATATCGCAAACAAATTAAGGATTTGATACAATTTCAATCGACAATTGTTTTTCTCGATTTTTTTAGGTGCAGATAACAATGTTCTTTCTTGGAACTGCAGTATTGGAAACAGATAATTTTTTTAATGATTAATAAACTGTGAGTAATGGCCTATATACTAAAAGCAGTTTACTGCGAATAATATATCGATCTCATGTAACATGCAATTTACTTAAACCTTTATATCTTATTGTAAACAAGCGCAGTTATGCATTTTCGCGATGGAATTTATATTTAATACAATAGATTTAAACAATATTCA
Organism: Torymus aiolomorphi; assembly: GCA_036365515.1. Lineage (NCBI taxonomy): Eukaryota > Metazoa > Arthropoda > Insecta > Hymenoptera > Torymidae > Torymus > Torymus aiolomorphi. The sequence goes on from CM070875.1 coordinate 38,099,387, forward strand.
ATTACTTTTCCTTTATTTTCTTTTTATCCCACTTTTTATACTTTGTTAAATCGAAAGCAATAGTTTTGAATGAAATTAAAACATTCCATAGAAAAAAAGTCCCCAGAAAATTTCTGTAGACATTTTTACAAGAAATCCTGCAGAAGAAAGAAATATTCTACGAAAATTTCCGCAAAAAATATTACATATTTGTACAACAAACATTAATTATATTTTGTTAAACATTAAAAAGTCGTAACAGGTGGGTCATAATGCGGATGATAACACTCAAAATGGGGACTGATGCAAAGATATTTTAATTCTTAATAATAGTTATTTAAATAAATAAAGTGGAAAATTAAAATATCGTTGCATCAGCTCCCATTTCGTCCAACTTCAACAATTCTGTTAAAAATATTTTGGGCCGATGAAAGCATCCATCAAATGCGCTCCTACGTGATAGACCTTTCTAAAGTTTTATATATTTAAATCATCGCGATGCAATATTAATTTAAAATTTCAACCGAATGTTATAATTATTGTTCGGATTGAGATTATACATATATAAGTAAAAAATCGGCTATAAATTCGCATTGTTATTAAAATCAAAAAAGCAAAAATGCATCTGTGAAGCCACTTGAGACCAATAACCACAATGACATAGCATTACGATCATTTTTTAATAGTGCACTATTCATGATGCAAAAAATTTTTTGTTGTTCAACATCTTTACTAAAGTTATAGTCAGTGGTAGAAAACGTATAAGAAAATTGGTAGTCATTTTCTACCACTGACTATAAATTTAGTAAAGATGTTGAACAATAACATTTTTTCCATCGTGGATCGTGCTTACAGTGCACTAGAAAGTTATGCGCATTACGTTATAAAATACTCTATTAAAAATAAAATATATACAAAAGAAAATAAAATAGAATAAATTAGTTTTCGGAACTTCAATTGAACGAGGAATTTATTAGGAGGAAGGCTTAAAAAAAACAATATTTTAAAAAATTGGCATTATTATTAATTTTTTAAATATATTAATATGAATTATTTTGATTTAATGTGTATTGCAGGCATTTTACCAATGTTATTGTAATATGTTAATTATTAAAATATTTCATCGTAAGTCGCTGCATTCGTTTTTCCGATGCAATACGATACTTTCATAGATGCAATACGATATATAGTTACGTTCCAAGTTCGATAAACGAACTGATGAAGTCTGTGTAGCACACAGACTGTATGGCACAAAGCGTATAGGTACAATCGTATTCATTGTTTATCAACAATGACTCACACTAAGGTATTTTCATTGTCACGTATATTATATTTAAAAATGACTGATTATATAAAGTTCAATCTATACCTTTTTGCATTTAACATTTCTTTAAAAAATAAAAATTATTAAATAATATTTATAAGATATTAATAACTTTTATGAGTTCTATAAAACTTAAAAAATGATGTAAGATTTAAATTAATTTACGCATCTACCAGATCCGATATGAAATATTTTTTTGAAGTGTACCCATCCTTGATGGGTTCTTGCCGAACGTGCCTGGCTCAGTTTCAAAATTCTGGAATCCTATTGGCCCATTCCAATTTAAGGTTAATGGATACACACGAATTGTCCAATGAGATTGAAGGATTTTGAAACTGAGCAGGCACGTTTGGCAAGAATCTATCAATGATGGGTGTATAACCCAACCAATTTTTTACAACTAATCGTTGAATTTCTTATTACAATATAGTATATAGTTTACTGTGACCTTAATATAAAAATGAAGGTATAAAAAAATAAATTTTTACTTACACATTAATGCGTAATATTCCTGCTAGTACGTTAAACCGTTTTAAATAAATTAAAACATAAATTAATTCAAATCTGATATTCTTCAGACTTAAAGTAAGTATATTTGTAAATTAAAAGTTTTCTAACACTAAAAACCCGTAAAAAAAGTATTGATGCACTATCACTTCGTATGAAAAGAAATTCACCAGTTTTATATCCAAAAGAATAGATTTTTTATTGTGTAACAAGCAGCAGTATACTACACTAATTATTCCATGAAACAATAGACGACCAAATTTGCTTCGCGGTGCGGATCGCTGGAGGTATAGGAATGAGTCGGGGATTGAAAAGCAGCAGCGCAGAGCCGAAAATCCCCAGAAAAATCCCCGCATGTCGTCATCACGCGGTCACCGCAAGCAGGCCATCTAACGGAAATTTCAACGTACCAGTAACAAGATTAAAACTAGATCATTCAAATTTAAAAATGTTTAACTAATAGTCTAAAGTAAGTAGTTTAGCGATTAATTTCAGTATAATGATTGTCATCATATTTCTGTATTTAAAATTAATTTTAATTTTTTTTTTCCTTTGAAGAGGTGATACATAATATTTATTTATCGTCTTTGGTTTAAGTGGCAAAAACAAATGCTTCTAATTTTGTTCCAATAATTAAATATAAAATAATAACACAATAAATATATTCATGTCATCGTTTAATAAAACCTAAAATATTTGAACATAAAAAGTTTTACAGAAAAATTATCTGAATATAATATTTATAAGTTATGCTTTTAAGCATATTTAACTTCGTTAAATATTTATGTTCCACTGATTTTATATAAACATTAAAGTTTTATATACTATAAATTATCGCATGTGTACGCATAATAGCAAATATCGATCGTACATCTTTTGCTAGTAATAACATCGCAATGATTAACGTTCTTTTATATCTTTTAAATAATATTCCATTACAGGATCTTGTTTGCGCGATTCTTTCACAGGTTTTTTCCCGTCATCTGGAAAACAAAAAATAATTTTAGTATGAAGATAACACGAATAAATTTTAATAATTAATTGTTCTACATTTACGATTTAAAACTAATGGGTTCAACATTAATATTTTATGGACAAACTTATAAAATAATTTATTTAATAATCAAGGGAGAAAAAATGTTCGATAAATTTTCAAATGAATTTAACGTCAAAGTGACAAATTTATCTTACGTTAACAAAATGATAAACATAAAAAAGCATAATGAATGACCTATTTCTAAAACCGTGAAGACTGGACTAAACCAAACAGTCGAATCTACGTCCTGAGTTTCACTCTGAAAGATTGCAGAGGAATCGTCTGATTCGGCGCTCATCTCGCAGTCTGTGACTTCTCGGCAGGCGGAATTTTGGCGGCAAAAGTTGAGAAAGTAGCGCCAGTACTTATCCGTGCGAAGGGCGGTGGGATCGCCGACGACTACGAGCAGTGACTTGGCGCGCGTCAGCGCAACGTTGAAGCGGCGAGGGTTCGACAGGAAGCCGATGTGCGCGCGCTCCTCGTGCACGAACGTCTTAGTTCTCACAGTCGATAGTATCATGATCTCTTTTTCCTGACCCTGGAACACCTCCACCGTGCCCACGACGATGTCGTTGAAATTTCGACTGCGCAGCGCCCTGCGGAACTTGACGCACTGAAGGGCGAATGGGGTGACTATGCCGATGTCCTCCTGCCCGATCACCTTGTTTTTAAATTTTTTACCCAGCAGAGAGTGCACGTAATCCATGACTTTCGTGATTTCCTCATCGTTGTAAGTGCTGTAAGTAATTTCAAGTACAGTAATAGAAGTTATATACAAAGCACTATGATAATTCAATATATTTATTTTTTTTTTCGCACCTTTTCGAATTGGCAATCTTTTTCTCTTGTCCGACAACTCCGTGAAACACGATAGGAACTCCTTCAATAGGTATTTCAACGTCGGCGCAAGCGATTAACTCGTTTTCATAAAAAAGTTCGTTTGACACGTGGATAATAGCCGGATGGCTTCGATAATTCCTAATTAATTTGGTAATATAACGAGGGTCGTATCCCTTTTCAGGATCCTTCCTGTACGGTTCCCGCTTCATGTACCTCTCCAAAACTGACTGTCCTAAATTTAAAGTAGAAATAGGTAAATTATAGAAAAATTGATGATTATACGATTCCAATTAACCTAATTGAATTTCCTATTACCAATAATCGGTTCAGCAAGTTTCGATTTAATTCCAGGTCCCAATTGTTTCGGATCACCTGACAAGACAATTTGGTGACTATAAGTGCCGCAACGATTCATAAAATTGATGGGGATTAGAAACTCGGGTTCGGTCGCTTGACCCGCTTCATCGATAAACAAATATGTATATTGAAGTTTCAAGTCTAAAAGTGAAAGCCTAAAGAACAATAATAGTTAAAGAGATTAGGTTTATAATGAAATTTATTTTTTAAAAAGACGAAAATATAATTCCTAACTTGGAGCATATACACATTGTGGTGATTAAAATTCGTTTTGAAGATATCATTTCTCTTCGTAAGCTAACGGCTTGCCCGCTTTTGCAATTAGAACATTCTTTTATATCCTGGTCAATTTTTGAACTGCAAAGTTATATATCAGTATCATTTTATAATCAATATTATTTCATTCATATTATGTACTCATAAACTTACCCTTCTTTAGCATAACTGAAAACTCGATAGAGGTGGTCCGTTGGAATATACTTTAAAAGCTTCTTCGTAATTACATCGCAAGCGGCATTTGACGGTGTGCAAATTAAGACGTTTGCATAGGATTCTTTCCATATCTTGAAGATAAATTTGTTATGTTATAGGCTTTTATCACGCGAATCTCAGGAAAAATTTATTTTACCTGACAGACAGCTTCTACCAAAGTCGCGGTTTTCCCCGTCCCGGGTGGCCCGTACAGGATATAGGGCGCTGGACGTGGTGATTTGCCCGTAATATTAATCACTGCCTGCTTCTGTTCCGGGTTGTTTTCAATTGATTTATTAAACCACACTTGACTTGCAAAAAAGTAACTCTGTTAGTAATGCTTAATTTTCTGTTATATTGCAGTTATAATGTTACAACTCACTTGATACATTGTGAGCGGATGGTAATAGATTTCTTTTTAGTGGGGAAAAGCACGGATTCCAGTTTGAATGATTTTAACGAAGATATCGCGTAGTGGCAGCAACGATAGTTGTAATTATTACAAAGAAATTTTATGTCATAAGTCTTACTATCCCTGTAGCTCTTGCAAAAGCTGGAAAATAAACGAAATTCGCATAAAATTATACTCAACAATTATGGTAGTTCGTCGACGCGAAAAGGTGTTGTTGGAAAGTAATTTTGTTATGGTTTGGCCAAATTTGATCGGACGAGGAACGATATACGTAAATAAGAAATAGTTTAGGCGTTAGAAAAAATTTTTTTGCACGAAAATTGTATTTGCAAATGTAAATATTATCGATTTGAAAAGAATCGAGTAAATATGGGAATCTTTTTTGTTTTTTTATCCAATTTTAATGAATAAGGGCTCATTCAATTTCTTAAAAAATTTCATATGGAGATGCCGAGGAAAAATTTCGGAAATATTCGATTATTCGATAACTCCCAAACTATTTACAATGGCTTATAACCTTATACAGACTAATTTGTATAAACTATATAGTCCTTCACGACGCACGCACAAAATATTTCCGAAATTTTAAATAAACATTTTCTGTCATTATATCTTAAAGAAAGCAACATTTTATATTCATATGCTTCAATTTTTAATTAATTCAGATGATTTAAAATCGCTTCTGTAGCAGATAACTGGTACTCTATAGTGTCACTGACCAAAAGGTTAAAAAAATTTGTTGACTTTGCTATGAAGACACCTCAATATTTTTAGAGTTAGGGATATCTTAAAATTCGAACATGCAGTGCCAAAAATGAGGTCATATTCGGTTTTAATAGGCCAAAATACATCGGAATATCATAATCTAAGTCCATTGTGCAAATCCCTTCTTTGATTTTGTGAGCCTGTACTATTTTCCAACGACACCTTTTCGGAGTGAGGAACTACCTTAAGTCTAAAATAAAATAAAGAATATCTCAATATCCTTACGTTTCATTGCCAATAACAGTGACGTAATCATCCAAAACATTGGCGATTTTTAAAATAAATTTACTTCCGTCAGTCGTTCCAGATTCGCAAAGATCAACGAAATCCGCAGGTTTGATAATTGGATTGTCTTTGTCGAGATCATATACGTAAATTTTAAACACATCTGCCTTTTCATGTGTTCTTTGTAGTTTCGTATTAGATCGCGCATATCTATCCATAATGTCACTTTCTTCGTATTCCTCTAAATATAAACCAAGTTTCAATAATTGAAGATAATGGACATAAGTTCCCATTTGTAGTTGGGTGTTTTCTTTTATCATCATTTTTAACTTCTTCAATATGTCATAGTAGTGTTCATATTCTCTGTCAACTCCTTCAAACTTTTGCACATTTGTTTGCAGCACTGATAATAAGCCTTTTGGAATCGAGTATTCAGGTAATTTTTCTCTTGACATTATTTGTTTGTAAAAGGAATCTGAGTATTTAACGATTAAAAAATGCTGATGCAATATAAAATTATTTACCTGCATTAAAATTCATAAATTTTTCTTATCCATATAGTTATATTATTATATTTGCGATATATTCTAAACAATTTATATTTTTTGTATTGATTAATACATTTTTATATTTTACTTTAATTTTCACAAAAATTCTTTTATTTTAAGTATTTATAACATTATTATGAACTATTTTGAAATTGATTTGAAGTACTTCAAATGAATCTATACCAAAACGGCTACAATTATTTCATTATGCTTAAAAATAATTCACTGGTTCCTTATATTTATTTTTAATTCCCGTCATTAACATTCTTACATCGAAATTCATCTATATTTAATTTATCTACTAAATTATTATTGAAAATATAAACAATTAAAAAAATATAAGTTTTACCATAATCTATTATAATTTTCTAATATTTATTACTTTTCAAGACTTTAAGTACAATCCCTATTAAAAAAAATCAGCTGATAAATCATCTGATTTTTTTTTTATAGGAACTGCTTTTCTTTCTCACAGAGGAAGCTTTGTGGCGGTGAAGAAAAGAATTTTGCAAAAAAATAATAAACATGTTTTTTTTTCAATTCGTGCATTAAAAGGCCCTTTTCTTATACCTAAAAAGCAAATGGAATATCAAGCATTTCGAGCGTCAAGTGAGCAGCGGGAGAGAAAAATCTTTTCCTCCTGTTGTTATACTTGTCCCCCTGTTATCCAAAGATCGTGTAAACACGTCATGGAGTTTTGGCCGGAGTTGAGAAAAAAAAACAAAAAAACACACACGTATGCTCTGCACACACATTAAAAACATTTCTAACACGTTTTTGACAAAATTTAAATCTTACTATTCCAAAGCTTCCTCTAAGAGGAAGCAATATATCTTTTTATGTAGATAATGTAATAATATTGATTTTAAAAACAGAAAGAAGATATCACAATATTAATTTTATTTTACCAGCCGTGAAGATCAAGAGTTCGTAAAATTTCGAACTTTTTATCTCGATTCTTTTCACATTAAAAAAAGCAAAAAAAAAGATGTTTTTCTTTGTTTCATAATAAAAATGAACACTTATAATAGAACGATAAATAAAGTTTCAGGGATATATAAGTGCGCCAATGTATTGTTACTTGTTAGCAGTTTATGTATTGCATGAATGGTATATGTTAGTCATATGATTTTTCGGCTTATGTATTTTTATTGATGATTTTATGTGGCTAGTGTCATATTTCGTTTTTATAAAAAAAAAAGCAGCAAGCGAAGTTTCTTTTATTAATTTCTATGTAATTGAAAATTTAAATACTTATATGATTAAACACCTTTATTTGTTCAATGCCATATATGTACATTTTATTTTGAAATACGTATAAAAAATTGTTTTTATTCTTGAAGGGATGATGATGTATAATATGAAGTATACCGTATATTCAAAACGTAAATGTCAGGACTGGAACTTTGCAAGACGTTGCATGTTTATTTGTAAACAGTGTTGAGGTGAAACAAAAGACGTGAAATCGGCGGAATACTGTGAAACTCATGCCTTCAGAAGGAGATGATTAATTTTCTTCTGTATACTTATTTATTGTATTACGGAAATTTTCCAATAGACTCAATAATTACTTTTGAAACACAAATTAAATTTATTTCTAATAATTTTGTTTACTTACGATTATATTGATAATATTATTATTATTATTATTTCGAGGCTGTATCCTTGTGCCGAATGTTTCTCAAATTATTCGTAGGTTCTCTATATCTATGTCAATATTTCTGAATTTTATTAAGAGCTGGATACACTTTTTAAATAAAACATAAACTGCAAGTGACTTTTCTTATATAACGTTTCCTTTTTCAATTTAGGATTGTATTTGTATCTTGCTCTTTTAAAGAATAAATCTGAACTCATTAGTGTTCAAACCCTAACCACAACGATTCGCGTCCTAAAATAATAAAATACTGTTTGATGATTCAGGCCGCACAACATATGGAATGACATAATTATAGGAACATTTATTTTCAGTCGGCATTGCAGTTCTTGAACTATAGTGAGAAGTGGGTAATAGAATGTGTAACAGTGTAAACGGCCTGGGTTAGACTTTATCTATAATTTCGTCCGACGAACGTCTGCGCAGTGTTCGACAAAATAGCGCAAGATTCAAATTTATGTCTATGATAAGTACAAGACATAAGCACACGATAAGTCTTCTTAAAACTGTATAATTCATTCGAGTTCAAGTTCATATAGATAATAGAGTTATAACTGACTTATACGCTAAAGTGCAGCCCTATTTTCGGTATTTTGGTGAACTGGCAAAAGGCGTCTGCTTTTTTTTTATGCTGTCTGCTGTTTTACTTACAACATTCTGATTTTTATGTACAGACGGATATTTGAAAAGCCAAACTCGTGCAAAAGTAATCGCCAAAAAATATCGAGTTTTACTATAAGCCAACCAATTTTTAATTAATTTTCTTACGGTTGTAGATCTTCATATCACTGACAGACTTTTAGTAATTTTTGTGGATAGCGCGCCTGGAGTCATGGACCCTTTGTATATTTATGTTATAATAAACAATAACTATTTTTGTAATGATAAAAGTGTAATAAATGAAATACTCAATTAGAATGAAAAAAGTTGGTTATAATACATTTACAAGTTTTTAATAATTTTCAAAACCATTAAAACTGCATCTATCATTTTTTAAATAAATCTATATTAAATGTTTTAAATAAATACAAACACAAACTATTACAAAAATTATAAAATAAAATATAAATTATTCCACATTTTCACAAACATATCAATGTAAAATACTGTCGATCTACAAAATGCCACAATGTCTTTGACGGTTTACCAACTCTGTTCTTTCAGATTTATATCACTATTAGAATTACTTGGATTACCAAAATCTATTTGTTCAATTAAAATATTATTTAGTTCGTCGTGAATTGTGTTATGCTTTATGTATTTTGATTGTAACTTGTAGCATAATTCATCGCTATTCTTCGTAAAAAACCACATGCGGCTAAAGAATTTGGAAAAATAGAAAAACGTTATGTGAAATACAAAAAAATGTATGATAAGTATATAAACTGTATTAAAAAATTGTAGAAAATGAAAGAAAAAAACAATTACTTGAAAAATATTATGATAATGAAACTTACCAACTAATAAATTTAGTAAATAATAATCTTGGTAAAAAGCATTACCAGTTATAATTCTTTTTTCTCCTGTATTAATTCCTGGATAAACGTCTAGTTGTGAAGAATTGTCTAAAATGAAAAATACCTTATAAACTAATTTTAAAACTGTTAATTTAATAATGAAGTAATATGACAATAAATATAATTATTACCAGTTTGCAGCACTAAGCATGAAGCATCGTTCAAAAACGGATTATCCGACTGCTGAGATTCTCTTATAATCGCGTCTTGAACAGGTTCACGTTTACATGTCTGCAATTTTTGTGCTGACTTTCGTGCGTGATTACCAACCTTTTTTTTCATATTCTTTGTTCTGTTCGAATTACTGAGATAAGATTCATTATCGCGACAGTATTGCAGTAGGGTGTGCCATTTTTCGTCAACAGATAAAGCATTTGGATGTCCAACAACGATGAGCAAAGACTTGGCTCGAGTAAGCGCAACGTTGAAGCGTCTCGGATCCGAGAGAAATCCTATGTGAGGTTCATCATTGCTGCCCTTGAAGATTTTGCTTCGAACCGTCGTTAAAATTATTATCTCTTTTTCCTTTCCTTGAAAAAGTTGCACGGTTCCCACCTCAATATCAAAGATCTGCTCCTCTTTCAGCATCCTTTGCAGTTTCAACTTTTGCGCAGTGAAGGGAGTTACAATACCGATGTCTTCTCCTTTGACTATCATATCGCCGAGTTTACTTCTGAGAAGATGACGAATGTAACTCAATACTATCTTTAGCTCATCATTATTATAGACACTATAACATTATCATGATAAAATATAATATACCACTTGGAGTCAAATGAATAAACAGTGTTATTTTAAGTCTGATAGATACTGTAATATTTAAAAAGTAATAATAAGTATACCTTGGCGAACTATTATCTTTGAGCTCCTCACCCATTACTTCTTGGAAAATAATAGGAAATTTTGGGTTTGGCAAACCCTCCCAATTCTCACCTTTTCGCACATTCGCAGAATCACAAGGTATCAATTGGCCTTCGTAGAAAAGCTTGTTTGGAATGTGAATAATGGCAGGATGACAACGATAGTTTTGAATTAATTTTGTAATATATCTAGAGTTGTATCTGCCATTTTCATCTAATTGATACGGTCTTAGAGTCATCATCATTCTTTCGATCATTGATATGCCTACGGGAATTAATAAAGTAGAATAATCAATATATATGCTAATCAACTATACGTTTTATAAAAAAATGTAATATATAAAAAGTAATTTAAAAATATACCGAGCAAAGGTTTCGAAATTTTAGACAGAACCACTGGGCCTAATTGTTTTGGATCTCCGGCTAAAATTATTTTACCACCAAGTTTTCCGGCGTATTTTTTGTTACTTAGCAAACCAAAAGGAATCATCGAGTCTGGCTCTGTTGCTTGGCCAGCTTCATCAATGAATATGTAAGAAAAATCGGTTGGTTCCAATCCCCGTACAAAATATAATCTATGAAAATATTATGTTTAACAAATCTCGATCGTGAATGTATACATTTTAAGAAATAAATAATATTCTGTATTTACAGACAAATTATATTTTTATTAACGAACTTTTATAATTCATTTATATTTTATAATGTGAAAAATTCGTGAAAGTTAATGTACATACATACCTATAACAAAAGTATATAATGTGAGTAATAATTGTAGTTTAATGTGTTCTTTTTTAAAATTTCCGAAATTCACATTAATTGTAGCGCAATAAATTTCTGTAAGAAGTTTTATTAAGTTTTTGTAAAATGTTATTTTGTACAAATAGGTATATACTTTTATTACGGTAAGCAAAAATTTTGTAATGTATGTACATATTTCAACATTTGCCTCAAGCATAACTTTTTTTTTTGATAACTTTTTCACTATCTCCAATTTTTGTTGTGATTATGAATTATAATGCTATATTAATATGTAACAAAAAATAACTACAACCTTGTACATGTACACAGTGTTGTAACAACAATTTTCGGTAAATTCTTAGCACAAAAGTTTAGATGTATTTTTCCATGATGTATGTTGCAACAGTCTAAAATGTCTTTGTGAATGGTAGACCTACAATTATTTATTAATCTTTATTTTATAATATGAATTTCAAATTTAGGCTAACAATAAAATTGTGTGAATTAAAATCGATCATACACATCTATTGAAAGACTGTATATGCGAAGTAAGTCTTCCTTATCTATATCATAGTTTAGTAATATTTTTGTTATAACGTCTGCAGATGTATTAGACGGTGTACATACTAAAATTCGCTTTGTATCCTTTTTCCTCCAGGCCTATATATTATTAAATTATGAAATTAGCAAAGTTTAAATCAAGTATAATATTAATTATAAAATAATGTATATACTTGGTATATGGCTTCTACTACAGTAGCCGTCTTCCCTGTCCCTGGTGGTCCGTATAATATATACGGCGAATCCAATTTGTGATTGGATTTATAAATTATATTAAATACAGCCTGTCTTTGCTCTACGTTATTTTCAATATTTGTGTTAAACCACGGTAAGCTTGAATAAGTATAGAGTACATTGTTAGCCCCTAATTTCCATGTTAATATATATACGTTATAGTTTGAATATTTGTGATATACATACTTTCCATAAAAATCTATTGGTCTTTCCGGTTTTTTATTCGAAAATAAAAGTCGTGTTAATTTAAATGATTCAATATTCGATAAAGCCTTGTGACCGCATCGAAATGGATAATCATTTAAACAAAATTGTATGTCGTATTCTTTATTTGCTCTGAATTCGTAACAAAATCTAAAAGGAACAATGTTATTATTGATAATTATTTTGGGGGGGGGGTCCAAAGTTTCGACGACTCACTTGAAAATTAAAGTCAACTATAGACGTGCTCGGTTTCGATATAAGCTACTGCAGATTGTGCAAAATTTCGAAATTCTAAATTACGAAAATCATATTTTCGAATCTAACAATTCACCTACTGTCCAAAACATCGAATTTCATCAATACGATTTCAAAGCAAATATAACTTGTCTCTAATGATTTATTTCGAAATATGTTTATTGTATCCCTATTAAAATTCTATTAATGAAATTCGATGTTTTGGACAGTAGGTGAATTGTTACATTCGAAAATATGATTTTCGTAATTTAGAATTTCGAAATTTTGCACAATCTGTAGTAGCTATATCGAAACCGAGCACGTCTATAGTTGACTTCAATTTTCAAGTGAGTCGTCGAAACTTTGGACCCCCCCCCCATTATTTTTTTACACAATAAGAATTATATTTTTAATCAATCCTAGATTCAAATAATCATAATTTTGATTAATATTACCGGTGGTTGGTTTTTATAGAAATATACTTCGCAGAAACGGAAGTCACTTTAAACTTGTAAGATTCTCTGCTTAAAACATCGATGAGTTTAACCCAATCATCAGTTTTAACTGAAGGCCTTTCCTCTTCCAAACCTTTAACGTGAATTTTGAAAAAGGGAGTAATTTTATCATCAATTGTAACTCTGATTATATTTTGACGATATAAATTGTACTCTTCTAGGTCCCTACGATGCTTCAACTCTTCTGCAAATAACGCAATTTTAAGATACGGCAGAAAATTTTTCTTGTTTGGCACAACTTTATTAGCCTTAAGCCATCTTAATTCTATCAAATACTTTTTGTGGTGATTTGTCATATATTTTAATGGTTTTAAATCATTATCAATAAGTGAAGACAATTCAGATGGAATTGAAGATAAGTTTTGTAACATTTTTCTAAAAAATAATATAAAATTCAATATTGAATTATAAATATACAATATTAAATTATTAGCCAATATTGCCATTTCTATAAAATAACTTACCTAATTTGCACTATAAATAATTTCTTTGAGACGGACCGTACTTTTTCTTCTCTAATTTATATGGTTTTGTAATAAATAAGTAATATATTAATATATGTAAACATGTATGTATGATGTACATCAAGGAGCGCGGGCAAGCTCCGAAGGAAAGTATGTACTTCTTATACTACTACTTAAGAAAACCTTATATTTTCGCCATCGCTAAAAATATTACATCTCAATGCAACGCATTTATGAAAAGTCAATTTTTCTTATATCCAAGGCCAAACCCGATGTACTATTTTGATTGCATTATAATACTTAGAATAACTTTAATTAATTTCCTATAATCTGCAATATTGGCGACACATTTGTCTTCAGAGCTGGTCCGTTCTCTTTAACATAATAAAATTAAAATACGCTTTAATGTCTTAAATTTAAAATTAAAGTAGAACAGATTTCATGCATTACTTCTATTACTTTGTCGCGTAAATATTGTAAATTGCTCTACATCTATATTGTTACAAATAACATTAGTATCCACGTTATGCTCAATTTAAACAAGTTAATTATTATAACAAAAAATTAGTTTTGAAGTTTAAATATCGCGTGTGGAAAAATTGCCAGCCAAACAAGAATAACACTTCTTGCGATCATTTTTACCGCACTAACAGAGTAAGTTGAAAAATATAACATTTATACAATAATTCATTTAAAAAGTTACACTTACCTTACAGAGAAAAAAATCACTCCTATAAAATTGTAATAATATCAACGTAAGAATTGCAGATCAAATACATTTCTTAATACAAAATTTACCCGCGATCTCGAGAATTCTAATCCCGCGCTCTATACCACTGAGCTAACGTCGCGATGCTATGATGAGTACATACATCGGGAGCTAGTTATGTTTATGCTGACTGAGTGGTTTCTCGTCTTTCACGTTGTGTCCAACGTCGACGGAAACCTCCGTGACACTATATTATAATACATCAAAAATTCTTTGTTTTAAAATTCTAAGAATAGTACTTTCTATACAATATGATTCCGAGTTTGATTATGTTCACCAAATATCGTTTCATTAAACTTGAAATAATAAAATGTAATCAATGTGTCGTTTTAAAAAGTCCATCTGTTAATAATATTTAGATTAATATTTCTGCAAAGGAAATATATGTGTGGAATATTTAAATGACTATTTTTAGTACAGATAGATTACTTTTCATGCGTCTACCTAATCAATGACCGGTTCGGTCATTAAAACAAATAAATATATATTTTCACTAAACGCGAAGTAGACGCTGACAACCAACAACCCGAAACTATACTGCGTTAATATTAATAAACCTATACACTTTCAGTTTTCGATGTCTCATCGGATGTTATTATTGTTATTATATGTTATATCTATAATCAGATATACCTAATCAGATAATTCTTTTATCAGATAAGTATCGTGAAGATAAGATAAATTGTAATAAATAAAAGGCATCTCTGAAATATAGTTATAAAAAAATTTAAGGAAGCTTGCTTTCCTTTCTATGTACGTATACTACACCCATAAGATTAGATTTTTGTTTTGAAAATCGTTCAGTTTAAAAAAAAATTAGCTATCAATGAAAACATTTACAGTATATTTTCATAAAAAGAAATCTTTTTTAATTGTTGATAATATTATTAGTAATAAAGTATAATTGAATAATTATCAACGAGATATAAGATATTAGATTGGAAAGCGCAATCTAATATCTGTGATAGTATTAAAGAGTGCAATCAGATGAATTTATCAAATTCCTTATTTTTTATACAAATATTATAGAAGCATAATAGACAACAACTATGAAGAATTATGTACTTATATCGACGCTCCCTACGAAAACTAGCACGATTCAGATTGCCACGAAGACTAGTCCATTTGAGCGTTGGCCGCGAAGACTAGCACGCCATTGATTTGCGTTGAAGACTATAGCCCGATCCGCTCGATTGCGGCGAAGACTAACACATTCCACTGGCTCTTATGTAAATTAACACGGTGACGCGAAGTGCTAGTTTTCTCGGCAAGCTTGCGAATCGTCTTACTTTTTGTCGCAAACTCGCGAATCGTGCTACTTTTCCTCGCAATCTTACGAATTGTACTATTATTCGGCGCAAACTCGTGAATGATGCTAGTTTTCGCGGCAACCTCGCGAATTGTATTAGTATTCGCGGCAAAGTCGTGAGTTATGCTAGTTTTCGTTGCAGTTTTCTGAAATATGTTAGTCTTCGTCAGGAGGCCAAAAAAGGTGCTAGTTTTCGTAGGGAGCGTCGATATAGAAACACTAAAAAATAAACCCGATATAATAATATGTAGTGAAACTTGGATTATAAAAAAGACTGAATTATTATAGTATAAATGGATACGATATCTGCTACAACAACGCAGATCTAACAGGAGCAGATGGTGTACTGGTATAGATAAAAAAAATCTCTAAAAGTAAAGGTATCTAGATATAGGAAACATAAATATCGTTGATACAATTATTTATATGAACACTATAAAATTAACTTTATCATCAATTTATAAAGTACACAAAGTAGATAAGCAGGAATTTATAAAAGACATATTAAATTATATCATTATTTCGAAACCAAACAAAACCCATATAATAACAGGTGACATGAATATTGACATACTACAAATGGATAATATTAGTGAAGAGTATATGAATAATTTTTATGAACATGGATATAAAGCGCACATAACAGACATAACAAGACCAAACGGTAACACCGGTACATGTATAGATCATGCATTTATAAAAACAGATGAACACAAAATAAAGTCATATATATTAAACGAAAAAATCACTGACCATTATCCACTTTTGCTGACTATTGATATGTTCGATAATATTGAAAAACAAACAAGCAATAAAATAGAAAGAATAGATTTCAAAAAACTATACAAAATCAGTGCTAACGAAGTCTAGGATAACTCACAAGAAACAACTGATATTAATGAATGGGCCAACCAACTAGTCACAAAAATCCAAAGAGTAATAAAATAACATGTAAAAAAAGAAACAAAAGTACGTACAAATAAACTGGATCACGAAAGGACTCATAAAATCTTGCAAAACTAAGAATTACTTATACAAAAAAACAAAAGAAAACCCAACAAGCGAATATTACAAAATAAAGTATAAAAACTATGTACGTATACTAAATAAAATTCTAAAAAAATCAAAACAAAAATACGAGCAAGAAGAATTAACAAATTGCACCAATAATAAACAATTCTGGAAAATTATAAATAATAAAACTGGGCTTGGAAATAACAAAAGTAAAGTCAATAACAAAATTGAATACTTAGAAGATAATAAAAATAAAATAACAAATACAAAAGAAATAACAAATAAATTAAATGAATTCTTCAGTAACATAGGAAACAATCTGTCTATGAAAATAAACAAAAATACAAAATACATCCAAAATAAAAAAACTGTAGATAAAACAATGTTTTTGAGACCTACAGACGACCTTGAAATTTACAACATAATATCTAAAATGGATAAATCAAAAGCAGGAGGAGTAGTTATAACATGAGTACAAAGTCGCTTCAAATACTTAAGCACACGCGCGCGCGCACACACATATATTTAAAAATTCACATTTAAAAATTTTAAAAAGTCGTTTTTTATCGAGTCGTCAGCATAACGACTTGAGAATTCTATGTAGCGCTGATACGTGGGTTGAACTAGAAAAAATAATTAATGATAAATTAAAGTTTGTTGTAGAATGGCTTAGTTACAATGAATTAACGTTCAATGAAAATAAAACAGTATACATCTTGTTTGCAAATTATGCGGACAGCTTACCTACAAATTTTAATATAAAAATACATACATATAACTGCAAGCACTTTAAACAATGCCAATGTATACTTGGACAGTTTTCTCCGATGGGATGTACATATAAATAAGCAAGTAAAAAATAATAGAATTCTTCTTTATACAATTTATAAACTAAAATCAATTTGTAATAGCTACCAATTATTAATGGGTCTGAAGTTCGCAACGTTGGAGTGCAACGAAATAAAAAAAAATTATTTTGTTTCATGGTTATACTAATTAATTTTAATATTCTCTGCAGATTTAGTGTTTTATAGAATAAAATAACTTTATAACAAAGGTTTAGATGAAATTTCCATTCTTTAATAACTTAAATTAATTCTAAGAAATTAATTCGTTGCGTTCCAACTATACAAACTTCAGACCCATATATGTATATATGTGCAAATCCGCGGACTACAGACAACAACTGGGGCACAAAAACGGAAAAAATTTTTTTTGAGGGCACACCTGCCACATAAGGTTTTTTCGGTTCTTTGGGGGTCCCTCAACATGAAAATACTCGTGTACACTCATTATTCGTTGCCAAACTTTTTTTCCGACGAAATAAATTTTTCTTATGGAAATTTAACATGGGAAAAATGGACGAAAAGTAGTCACTGATGATTAACCAATAGCTAACTATTGAAGAAGCCAAACAAAATTTCACAAAAAAGCGATTAAAGTTGAAGAATAGAGCTTTAATTTGAGATGAGAATCGTTAAAATCGGTCGATTCTGTGCAAAGCTACGTGAATTTGAAAATGGCGAATAATGACGAAAATGAGCGATTTTTTTCAAACCCACGTAATTCTTCAAATTTTTGTCATTTTTCGCCGTTTTCAACTTCACGTAGCTTTGCACAGAATTGGCAGATTTTAACTATTCTCATCTCAAATTAAAGCTCTATTCTTCAACTTTAATCGCTTTTTTGTGGAATTTGGTTTGGCCTCTTTAATAGTTTGCTATTGGTTAATCATCAATGACTACTTTTCGTCCATTTTTCCCATGTTAAATTTCCATAAGAAAAATTGATTTTGTCGGAAAAAAAGTTTGGCAACGAATAATGTGTGTACACGAGTATTTTCATGTTGAGGGACCCCCAAAGAACCGAAAAAACCTTATGTGGTAGGTGTGCCCTCAAAAAAAATTTTTTCCGTTTTTGTACCCCAGTTGTTGTCTGTAGTCCGCGGATTTGCACATGTATACATCTGTACATGGACGTACATGAATGTATATCGATTTTATCATATATGTCTATATATCATCATATATATTCATATATGACTATTATTTACTAATATACAAGTATATATGTTTATATAGAGACGAAATCCATATATGATCATATATAATCACGTATGCTCATATATCCCCATGCAAGATTTTTATATATGGATGTATATGGCCATATATGGATCATTTTTTCCCGGGTATGTTTACGGATTAAGTGCAAAAAGTGTTTTTGGGGCAAATTCGGGTATTTTTAGCATATATCTTTAAAGAATGCAATTGTATGAAAAAAGTTGCAATACAAAAAACATGTGTTTCCATTATATCTATCACTTTTGTTAATAATATTTTCACCATACGCTGGCCGAAAGTACCGCTTTCGCTTCCGGCTCAAAAACGCGAATTTGGTATTTTCAGCCCGGGTATTTATACTATTTTTCTATATTTTATACTCGCCTTCGGATCGGGTGGCAATTTACACGAGCTGTGAACTGTCCAAGTTTTTTCCTTCCTAGATGCGTAATATACTATTTCATGGGATATCATGCCTCTGTAGGACTGAAAAACGACTTTTTAGAATTTTTAAATGTGAATTTTTAAATATTTTAGAAATAATATGCGACGAACGGAACACGAACCGACGGACCCGAAGTTTTTATATAGTCTCGCGCTCTACCACTGAGCTAACGTCGCGATGCTACGAGGAGTGCACAGTGAGCTAGTTATGTTTTATGCTGACTGTGTTGTTTCTCGTCTTCTACGTTGTGTCCAGCGTCGACGGAAACCTTCGTGACAATATTAAAAAAAAAATTAAATAAAACTAAAAAATAAAGATGATCGAACACATTCTTGACTGCCTGTAGTTTTCATCTGCATATCAAATGTTTAAATTTAATAATTTCAAGTTTCGAAGATTTCTTATGCTGAAAATCATTTGAATTCTAGCGTTTAACGTGTCTTAATAGTTTAATGGAATAAAATGATAGAATTATGGATACCATAATGGGTTTATGAAATCTAATTAGACAGCAAAAGTAATACCTATACAAGTTAACTAGCAAAGAACTAGAACTAACAAAATACAGACACGAGTCGAGAATAAGTGCAATTTTTATTAATACAATCAAAAATATTAATGCGCCTATTATGACAGTACTACAGTAGTGGGACGAAAAACTATTTCTTTAGGTATTATAGATTACTGTATTAAAGTACATGCTCAATTAAAAATAGAATTTCCTTGGAAAAATAGAAACCTACACTAAATTTAACAGATTGAATTCTGGATTACAATCGACACATTTTCAAAATCCTAATTGGGGGTTGATGAGCGGAGTGGGTACGGGGGTATACCCCCCCCCCCCCTAGTGCATATATATATATGTGTGCGTGCGTGCGTGCGTGTGTGTGTGCGCGCGCGCGTGTGTGTGTGTGTGTGTGTGTGTGTGTGTGTGAGTGAAATACTCATGCGAGAATCACAAGAAATATGACCAAATAGAAATATCAAGAAAATTGCTTAGAACAAAAGGTTTAAAATTAGTTGTAGGCAACACCTATGGCAAAACATATGGCCACCTCGTTTACTGGGCCAGCACCTGATTTTCAATAAATTTCATTATGCAAACAATTTTTGTTGTATTTCGATTTATCATATTTTACGTGAAAATCATGCGATTTCTCATGTGATTTTTATGTAAGATAACACACCTCACAAAAAGAGAAAAATGGTATATTCCAGAGACAAGACCACCATATCTCCTTGTATTTTGGTCCCCTAAACATGATGTCAAGGTCAGAATTGGTCCACCACATTTGAATTTTGAGATATCTAGGTATAACATTTTTTAGATAACTTATTAAAAACCGTAACGAAAACAATTTATTTATTCACCTTTTCTACAAAATAATGTAGCATTGCTTGTGACTAACTTTGGATCATAAGTCGGAGAAAAATAATGTATAGAGGGGTAATCCAAGATGGTCTTGAAGACCACAAGCAATGCTACATTTTTTTGTAGAAAAAATTAATAAAAACGCTGTTTTCGCTCTGTTTTTTAAGATATACAAAATTCAGACGTGGTGGACATACAATATTTTTTCTTTTTGTGGGCCTATCTGTAATCATCGAAAATTTCACGTGATTTCTCGTGTGAGTGCTCACACAAGTTTTTTTTTTAACAGGCCCGGTTGGGGATAATAAACGTAGGAAATTGTAGAAAACCGCAGGAAATCGTAGGAAACTGTTGGTTTTCGGACAAAATTTGTACCGTTTTTTGTACCTTTTTTGTTCATTTTTGTATGGTTTAATTTAATTAATTAATTAATCGTATATACGATTTATAAATTTTCTGATTTGTCTGTAAAAATGTATGAAAACGTAAGAAAATGTAAGAAATCGTAAGAAAGTGTAAGAAAACGTACAAAAACGTACACTTCCGTAAGTTTTAAGAAATCTTACGATTGTCCACGTTTTCTTACGTTTTTGTACAGATTAATGCGGGTTTATATACTTTCATACATTTTATTACGATCCTTAAATTTTTCACGTATGTATAATAAATTTTTCCTGTCGAAATAATAAACGTAGGAAACTGTACAAAATCGTAGAAATTAACTTTTCAAACTGTCCGAAAACAAACACTTTTGTACAGTGTTGTATGGTATCTTACGGTTTGCTACAGTTTCATATAGTTTATTATAACTTCTTAAACTGGTTTTTTCCATATAGGGGGTCTATATCCATCCATACATTGTTCAAAATTCTCAAACGACTTTTCCAAAGCCTTTTCTCGTTATGAAACATTAGTTTTTGAGGTGTTACATTTCCCGAGTTGCGGTCGTGCCTAAAAATATATTTATTTGTATTTAATAACTTTACATTTTCTCTTTAAGATAGTTTATCTATAAACATATTTTTTTTAACTTTTTTCGGTAGATAATTATTTTAACAAGACCACAATAGAGACTATTTTAATCATTTAATATGAGTATAAAAACAGTTTATCTTATGATTTTATTAAAAAATTCTTTTTACATAAAATAAATCATATTTGTATAGAAACGTCAATTGATTTTATAAATTATATGCCTATGATATAATTGATAAAATGATAATTACATGTTTGTCTTATTTTTCTTATGATTATCAGAATGAATGAATCACTCAGAAAATCATAATATAATACAAGTTCATTTCAGATGGTAGTAGTCTTATATATTTATATTATTTTTCTTCTGATGCAGTTGGTATTGGTGTAGTATTTGGTTCCACTGACGTTGGAGTTGATTCACTCACAGTAGGTGAAGTAATTTCAGTTGAGTTCGTTGCAGAAGATTCTGGTTTTGACGATATCAGTACCTTATGATAGTAACTATGAACTAATGGCAAATAAGGGGCAATTTCATTTGGTTGTGTAAAAAGAGAAGAAGACACCTATAAAATAATTTACAATTAGTAATCATATCACATATTTTATGATGGAAATTCATATAATATATTTAATTTTTAGATAATAATACAAATAAAATTGCTTCTTACATTTATTTCTTCAACTCTTGCTTCTCTGGAAGTGTATTCTCTTATTAAATAATCCTTACCAAATTCATGATAGATACGGGTATCATTCACTCTCAACATAACATTATCTATTCTCAAGAAATATCGAAGAAGAATATAAAATGTTCCAGGCATAACTCTCTAGACAAAAATTAATATTATACTGTATTCTAAGTTGTAAAAACTTTATGTCAATAAAAATTAAATAATACAACAACCAACCATTTTAACGGATAATGATGCAATTCCATTATCGTGTAATTCATCTTCAAAAAGTGTCAGATCGACATAAAAAAGTATTTTATCTTTACGCTTTAATTTTTCTACATCAATTCGTTCTTCAGTGTCAAGAACTTCAAAATGAGACATTGTACCCATATAATCTGTAGTAAAAGTCCAATCAAAGGGTTTTATTGTTTCTTTTAAATATTCTTTGTTTTCTGATCTGCAAAATGGAAGCAAATTTCAAGAAAATATATCATTGAAATAATATTATATTTATTAATAAATTTGAAAATTAGTTATATAAAATCAACAAAATCAAAATTTTAATTTATTAATTTGTGTTACTGCACCTCGACTCACGCCAAGCCTCAGCACAAGCTAACTGTATATTTATTTTACCATTTGATACTCTTTTCAAGGCATCTAGTGCTCGAAATTCTAACACTGATCCATTTTTATGTTTTAAATGTAGGACATTATTTGGAAAAACCATATCTGGCATATGTGGCATTTCAAGAGCACGGCTGTATCTAATATTAACACAAATATGAAATGTATCAGTATTAATACTTAATAGACATTAAAATTAATACAAATAAAATTATTGAGTTATTCATACGTGCAAAATTGACAAGCATTTTTATCATCATTACAACCATTATCCTCTTGACCAGTTTTTGAACATTTTGAATGTAATATGTGAGATTGTGTATACTTCATATACCAAGGTGGAAAAACATGCTCCTCTTCACTGACAGGAAGACGAAGAATATCAATACCACCTTGATATTTTACAGTTGTCATTTTTGTATATAATAAACTGAACACCTGAAAAATATTATTTTATACTTATAAATGTTCTATAACTAGAATAATTAAAATAATTGAAGATTTGGTTATTAATTTTCTAAAAAATTAATTCCTTGTTTATGTGTTTTTCTAACCTATAAATATTTATATCTAATTTAAAAAGAATTTAAAAATAAGAAGTTTCTCATGATTGATTCAAATTCATTGATAAAAATTTTTAAACGATATGCATTAACAAGTCATAATATAGAAAACTTTCAGAAATAAGTACAAAAAAAAATAGTGTTTTACACTTTGATTAAAAGATGCAAAAAGACTTCTGTTTTTATATTGAGGGCAGTGTCAGGCTTGAGGGGTGTATAGAAGTGCAAACAGCAGGGGGCTTATTCCATAAGTATCTCGCCGAGTGACACACGTGAGACAAGCGGTCTAGACCAATCAGAGAGCCCCTTTAAAGAGAATATCGTCTATCTCACAAGTGACACGCTTAGGTATAGAATAAGGGCCCAGACGCCGCAGTACGCTGCATGAACCAGACTCCAGAAGTCCAGAATTGATAACAAGTTTACACCTTTCTTACCGACTGAGTATAAATTAATGTTGAAATTTCAGTGTGAATAAACATTTTATTTATTTTATGTAAAACACTTTGAGGACCTGGCCTGGAGCTTAGAATACCTCTTATTGGAAGAAAAAAAAAATGTAAAACACTATTATACACAAACATGACGTGAGATATACCTTTATATAATATACCACACAGTACACTGCTGATGCGAATACTTTTTTAAGATTATTTTTATTAGATACTTAACAATCCGTACTTATATAGTGAAAATTGCACCGGGCTTGTGGTATAAAAAACATAGCCTACAAATTTGATTCGGTACCTACATTTTATTTATATTATAATCTTTATGTTCTTTATATTAAAATTTTAATAACGAAAGTCAAAAGTCAAAACAAATTCCCGCCTAAGTTCATGAGTCAAACTTATGATACTTATGCGTCTATAATAAGAATATGGAAAATATTATATTATTAATAAAAATGCTGCAAAATCATTTTGCATAAAAAAGTATGCCATTGTGAATAACATAATGTAGTATGGTATCTTTTATGAGTTTTCTAAATTATTGAAAGTAGTGAAGAAATAAGAAGTAACCTAAAAATGAGTGGCAAAACAAATGCATCAGGTAAACAAACCAAAGTAGTAATGCTTATAATGCTTATTTTTTTAATAAAAACCAACAACAATAATAAAAGGAATGGAATGCTATATTTCTAAGGTGCTATCGATCCTGTACAAGAAGAATTGGCTGGCAGAGTGCGGGAAGTAGGAAATCATGCAATTTGGAGCTTATCAAGTTGTAAACCAGGTTTTGGAGTTGATCAACTGAGAGATGATATCACAGAAACTTATTGGCAGTCAGATGGACAACTGCCGCATCTTGTAAATATTCAATTTCGTAGAAAAACCACCATTCGCGATATCTGCATTTATACAGATTATAAACTTGATGAAAGCTATACTCCTAGCAGGTATTTGAATAAATTATTGCAATTCGACTAAAAATAACAATTAGTAAAATATGAAATAACATTTTACTATTTCAGAATCAGCATAAGAGCTGGAACCAATTTTAATGATCTACAAGAAGTTGAAGTTATGGATCTAAGTGAACCAAGTGGCTGGGTAGTGATACCAATAAGAGATGACAATGAACGTCCAATTAGAACATTTATGATTCAAATTGCTGTTATTAGCAATCATCAAAATGGAAGAGATACTCATATGAGGCAGATTAAAGTTCACAGTCCTGCTGAAGATATTTTAGGACCACATTCTCTGTTAGTTCCTGGACGTTTTCTTACTAATGAATTTCAAAGATATGCTACTATTAGATAAGATTAGTTTAACTTTAAGACTCTTTTATATTTCGTATTATTTATAATAAATTGAATTTTATTTTTGAAAAAAATTATTTCATATAATTTCCTATTAATAATTAAACTAGGTGCTAATCACCTCAAAAATTTAAGACAAAAATATATGATCAAGAAAATGTAAACAATGGATTAAGAATTTGCTAAGGATAATAATCACAGTATTCTTACCTTGTTAAATTCCAGTCATTACTTAGTGTTTATAGTAGTAAGATAATCATCATGCCACATTTAATAACTTTATTTTTAATAAGTACTTTATTAAAAATTTCATTTACACAAAATTTAGAACAAGCTATAGTGAATACTGATAGTCTTTTTAAAACTTTATTAAGAAAATATGGCAAGTTTTCTTTTTGTTGTTAATATTTTTAGAACTTGAATCCTTCATATTCATACAATTTTTCATTTTAGAAACAATAAATTTGACAAATGAAACAAAGAAAATAATTGATCAAGAAGTTGATCAATATTTACAAGTGGTTTTAAATAAATTTCAAAGTGATTCTGGAAAGGTTTTGTCTCATGAAGTAAATATTCATGAAACAGGTAAATTTTTTATGTAAAATAAAAATCTTTAAAAAAATTTATTAAAATTCATGTATATGTACAATTTGATTGCAATAATAATTGATTGCATTACTCGAGTATCATTTAGTTTCGAGGCCAAAAAGCTCTTTAAAAGCATGTTTTAAATCATGCTCTATTAAATACTTCAAAAGCTGACTCATATCATTGTGGCGTTCAGAACTGGGAAAGCATATCTCTTGAAAATTAGAAAATTTTCTATGGGTATTGAGATCATCAGTGATATCAAATTCTTTTTCCATAAACTTTACAAGAATACGATGCCAATTCATACTTTTTACTTGTTGCCAAAAATATTCACAATCATCATATGCTCCTTCAACGCAAATGATTCCTGGTTTCCCAACAAAACTAAAACCAGTTAAAGAACAATCCCTTGCTAAATCAACAATATCTTTTCTTTTTACTTTACTATAAATATGATGACTGTAAATCCAGTATCGCCCAAAATTTGTACATTTCTTTTTATTATCAGTATCATTTGATTCCTTTATATTTGTTTCATTAACATTAGATTTTTCCATATAACTCTCAGCATTATCCTGTATCCATGAGATTATAGTGTAAATAAGAGGTTCACCTTTTTCTTGAGATTCAATAAAAGACAAAAGAGCCTTATTCAAATTATTCTGTTCGCTGCGATCAAGGGAAGAACTTCTACAATATATTTCTGGATAGAGGTGAGGATAATCCAACGGCAAATTTACAAGAAGTTCAATAATTCCCTGCAAGTAGATTTTTCAATCTTGAATATTACAGATATATTATTTATTACTAGTACAAGTTCTTCGCATACCTTTGGTAAAGATATTTCAATATCATATTCCAATCTCTGTGGAATTATAGTATGATTTTCAGCTATATAATCATTTATATCTGCTAAGTTTCCTTGATCAGATATTGATAGTTCTTTTGGATAAACTGACTGTAAAGCTTCTAATTCGAAAATTTGTGTCGCTAAATTTTCTTTTGTGTCCGACACTATAGACATTGTTGTTACTGACAAATTTGTTATGTATATGGAGCATATGTTCACCTGATTTTGTCAGTCAGACAACAACTATTGTCTTTTAAAACAATTTAATGTACAAAATAATTAATAAAAATTACAAAAACTTTTTTGTATTTATAAAATAAAAACAGAAATAAGTATTATATTGTTGTGGATTCGTTATATTTTGCTACTGTGAAGTCAACAAAGTGTCTTTTACTGTAAGTGAAAGTAAATATGAAGTTTTATCAGTGCAAAATGCAGACGACGATAAAAATAAGCGTCAAAACAACTCCAGTACGTGCGATATGAAATTGATTGCACTGCGCACTGCGCAGGATATGCGCGCACCGCCATTCACATGGCGCTTATTTTGAATTGTAAAAACTTGAAAAAACGAATTTGATTAATTTGAAAAATAACTTCTGAAATTACATATTCATAATATACATATAGTTGTAGGTATTTTTGATGGTTTAGAGGAAATTCTGAATTGGAGTATAACGGATGTGAAAGACGTATATTTCTTCAATAAATACAACGGTTATGAACAATGGTTTACAATAACTTTGACTTCATCGGGTGTTATCGTGTATCGAGTCATTGTAAGTATTATAATTTTGTTTTCAACAGTATAACTATATGTATTTTTTAATTAATAATATAACTACATTTCAGGAAAATACCCTTTCCTTAGCTACCTATTACCCAGCGGAAAATACTTCTAATATATATGTAGCAAAATTTCAAGGAACCGTTTTTCTTATTGTTAAAAAATCACAGAGCGTGCTGATTCTTTATTTCTTTTCCCAGGATGGGAAATTCACATTACGAGAAATTAAAAACTTGCCGATTCCTAATGTCAAACATATTTCATCATGGCACGAAACCAATGAACTATTTATATGTAAGTAAATTTAACTTACTGCATGCGCACTCCATCTTTTACTTCAGAGTAACTATATACCAAATTTTTTAATTCAACGCTCTCAATTGAATTTCTTTTCCTGATTTAGAGCATATAAAAGTTAAATCTAAAAAGTGTATTGAAATGCGTTTAAAATTTAAAATTTGATAATTCCAGGCGCATCAACGTCTACACAAACTCACGTGTACGCCTGGCAGCAGGAGAACTTGGTTCTGCTTCAGGCGCTCCCGTTCGGCTCCGAACTCTGCACCCTCGCCCATGTCGACGGTTCGACGTTCCTCGTGGTTTCAGGTAATCGGGGCACCAGGATCCTCTCGTACCAATCAAGCACGCATCGCTTCCTCGATAGAGCTCAGTCCGTCATACACAGACGCTTTCACGATGCGGCGTTTGCGCGGCTCATGCGGGCCTCCCATGCAGAGGGCTTCCTCGCCCTGGCGAGCGTCACTGACGGGCCTACGATCATCTACAAGCATTCAGAGTTGAACGGAGGCGTGTTTGCTCCGTTTCAGGAGCTCCCATCCGCCGACAGGCTGCTCGCGATCACAAGGAATAACACAGTAGTGTTCTTGTTGGAGAAGGGCGCAGTCGTGGATGTGTATCAGTACGACGGATGGAGATTCGTGAGGCTGAATCATCAGATTTTCGATGTACAGGAGATGAAGGTGGTTGATCGGTCTGGGGAGGAGCAGTTGCTTGTAAAGAGGCTCAATGGTAGTTGGAGCTTAAATAGGTATGATGACATAATTAATTCGATAAATCAAGCATACTTTATGGAATCACTTGTTAATCCAAGTTTTTTTAGAGTTTTCTAATATAATTATATTTTTTATATAATATTTAACATGTTGAATCACCTTTTTAATATAGGATTTAAAAAAAATTTTGAGTATATTTTTTTTATTCTTGATACTATTATTACATTTTATTAGAATACTCTGGATGAAAATTAAAGAACCAATCAACATGAATAAGGAAATACAACAGTGGTGCGCATACGCTAAGGAACGAGTGAAACAGACTCCTAAATCAATCCCAGAACCGAAAAATCCCATTCAGTTTTCTAAAGGACAAATTAAGAAAATCAAAGCGAAAAATGTAAGAAATTTTCTTGTTCAATATACGTATAATATATTTTAATATCAATAAAGTTTTTTGAATTTGATGTCACCTTTTAGATTAACGGATTAAATAATGAGAAGTTACACAATTTGACTGAAAGATACAGTGAACTGGTATCGCGCTTCACAATGGTAAATGAATCTTTGAATCAGGGCATTCCAGTAATAAATGCAACGTTTGATACTCTTCGAGTCGATATCGTCCATGCAAATTGCACAGATCAATGCAGCGCTAAAAAGTTAGTGACCAAAATAAAATGTAACAATTTTTCGAATTTGAGAACAATGCAAAACGAATCGCAAGTTCTTAAGTTCGAACACGTCAAAGTAGACAAATTAGATGGATTTCCGTGTCCGAAAGCTGCTATTAAAATAGAAGAGATAAATGTGAAAGGTTTGGTCAATGGAATTAAATTTGAGGATTTGGAAAAGAATACCCTAAAACTATCAGGCGATCAAGTAGTTTCTGGTAATATTATATCATGTTTTTCACAATTAAATTTTTATAATGCCAATATGAATTATACGGAAGTACGTTTACCTATCCGATGCAGGCGAGCACATCTTCGTGAACGTGCAAACCGAGGGCGTAATCGCTCCAAACCTCGACGTAGCGTCCAGCCAGACCCGCCAGAAGATCAAGACGCGAGCGGTGTACACAGATGATCTCATCCTAACGGACGGTGGGATGCTGCTGCCGCTGGACGGCCAGCCGGTGACGATGAGCGGCACGCTCACGGCTCGCCGGGCCAAGTTCACCGGCCTCGTGGACCAGCGCGGCGCTCTGAAGGGCCGCGTCATCGAGCGCTACCGGCCGCAGACCGACTTTTACGGGCATCACGAGCTCACGGGCAATTACACGCTGGCCGACGTCAACGTGGTGCAGCTGCTGTCAGCAGACGATGTGGTCAGGGATACGGGGAGAAGCAGGTCGTTGAAGGAGATCGCTGAGGGTGCCATACCGTTGGATGGAGACGTGACAGTGAGGATGCAGTTCTCAAGAGATCGCACGGTAAGTGGCATGCAGTCTTTCCAACATCTTTCAGTCTTTTTTTAGTCTCAAATTTGACAATCAATAGAGAATCGAAGTAAATAAAGCTGTGCAAAAAACCATACATTAAAAATAAAAAAGATGAAATAATACACATCCTGTTATAGCGCTGGACGAACATAACAGTGCAAAATTTACCCAAATGGTTGACTAAAAAGAATTCTCAAATGGTCAAAGTTACGGGGAAGAAAATCGCCTTGAAAACTATCACTTTACCTGATTTCGTATATGCGAAGCTACCCGCCCCTAAGTATAAATTGCAACATTTTTTTTTATTTAACTTAAGCTATATACATAAACATGATAATTTATATTTTTTATCGTGTATTTAGACTTGATGCGTATGCATGTAGTGTCGGCGCAGTAACTTCTGACATAAAAACTTCTATTCTTAAAGTTGGCGAAGCTACGGCTAACAGTGTCGACAGTGAGCATGTTTATGGAGCGAAGGAGTTAGAAAATATAATGAACGATTCTATAACTTCATTGGATGAGATTGATCTATCTCAGCAAAATTTAACTGGATATATTCACGTAGAAAATCTCAACATTTCTGATTTTGAGAAAACTTCGTTTCATAGTAAGCGCAACCAAATAAATTATTTTTGCAAATTGTAAAATTATTAAATATACTTCAAAATTATTATGTCTTATAAATTATATTACATCTTTGAAAAGGTTTAAAAAGCGTTTTATTGTTGTAAGGTTTCGAAAAATCAAAGTTTGAATGGTATCAACCGAATCATATTAAAGGGCCATATAAAGCCGAAAATTTAAATGTAGACTCATTAAATACTTTGGAAGGTCTTAAAATGTCTCCACCAAAAGAAGTGCAAAATATGGTTATTGAAGGAAATCTTCAAGTGAAGACAATCAATGGTATTGATTTTGATGAATTTATTAAAAACATGGTTCGAATTGATGAGGAGATATTTTTCGATAAAATTAAATTTGGTAAATAATTTTTATAAAAACTTTTGAAAATGTGAATTTATATAATTGATGACAAATTGATAAGGTGGTAGTGTGGAAGTTGACGAAATAGAAGTAGAAAATACGAATATCGATTTAAGGATCCTTGAAGAGAACGTGAATTTAGGAAATAAAACAATCACTGGTAATTTAGAAATCGAGGGTGATCTCTGCATTCCGAATATTCTTCTATCTTACCCCGATAAAGATGATCTTACCTTCATTGTTGAAGGTAGTTATCCAATCTTTCCAAACATAAATTATCATACTTATTTGCAGAAAAAATTACTTTCCTTTAATAGTATATTGTATGCCAAGGGCGTAAAGTGGGTCTTTTTAGACCGAGTGAGGGGTTGCAGTACGAGTCGAAGGTGAGCTAGCACGAGCCGAAGGCGAGTGCGTTTGCGAACCAAAGACGAGTACTGCAACCACACGAGATAAAAAAACTCACTTAGCCCTTGGCGCACACCATATTTTTTATACCGCAAGTATAGATTTTTGCGTTTTTTCAAATATATCAATGATTTTCTTAAACAATCTTGAAAACTCCATTCAAAAACGACAGCGGGCGCTTTTCGATTTTTACCGCCTGCTCGCAGCAGACGCTTTTCAGTTTTTACCGCCCGTTACTGCGAGCAGCGGGCGCTTTTCGAATTTTACCGCCTGCTACTGCGAGCAGCGGGCGCTTTTCAGTTTTTACCGCCCGCTGGTCGACAAGCGGTCGCTTTCGGCTCTATTAATAGGTCCAAAAAACGCGAAAATCGTGCTTGCGGTACAACATAGTAGATTGTGTGCCAAGGGCGTAAAGTGGGTCTTTTTAGACCGAGTGAGGGGTTGCAGTACGAGGCGAAGGTGAGCTAGCACGAGCCGAAGGCGAGTGCGTTTGCGAACCGAAGACGAGTACTGCAACCACACGAGGTCAAAAAACCCACTTAGCCCTTGGTGCACGACCATATTTTTTGTACCGCAAGTATAGATTTTTGCATTTTTTCAAAATATCGATGATTTTCTTAAACAATCTTGAAAACTCCATTCAAAAACGACAGCGGGCGTTTTTCGATTTTTTACCGCCCGGTACTGCGAGCAGCGGGTGTTTTTCGATTTTTACCGCCCGCTACTGCGAGCAGCGGGCGCTTTTCGATTTTTACCGCCCGATGGTCGACAAGCGGTCGTTTTTGGCTTTATTAATAGGTTCAAAAAACGCGAAAATCGTGCTTGCGGTACAAAATCTTTACTTTTACTCTCTAGGTGCATAAAAAATATTAAATGACAGAAGAAATTTTTTTCACGCTGCAGCTTTTCTATTACTTTCTCATGTTATTTGATCACTATATGACAATATTATATTATAAAAATTAATTCTTAAATCTTTATCGTAATCAACAATTTTAATCTGATTTGTACTCATAAACTAGGATCAGTGACATTTGAAAAAGAGCCAGACGTTGAAAATATTAATGGAAAAAATTTACATAAACTTATCTCAGAAATATGGATGCTCAATCGAGACGTAAATTTAACAGGAAATATTGTTATGAAAAATATAACTCTAATCCAACCCTTTGACTTATATGTAAGATATAACAGAATTTTAATTTTTAGTATGGTCTCAAATTAAATGAAAATTAATGATGATAAAATATTTTCAATATCTATTAGAATCACTTGTATACTCCGAAGTTTGGGTCTTGGGAGTCCCTCGAAAAACGTTTATTGAGCAAGGCTAAATTTCAAGATATTCAAGTTCCAGTTCACTTCAGAGAAGTGATATTTCCAAACATTATGACACGAGGAAATTCCACTTTAAAATCTTCTGATCAGTATTTGAATGATTTACTGTTCATGACTTTAAAAAAGAATGAAAACCAAACAATACAAGATAAATGGCGCTTCGAGAAGCTTATTATTAAAGGTCTAATTAATTACTAATTGCGTAGCTATAAAAACTATTTCGCAAATCGAAATTACTCAACACTAAAAATAATATATAATTCTTCTTTTAGATAATCTAACTTTGCTTGGAAGAATAAACAACTTGAATTTATCGTCAGATGTAGCCAGACATGACGTTGAGTTTAATAGAGTAACAGGAAAAAAAATGGTAGATAAATTGACAATAAGAAATCTAGACGGTTTGAATTTCAGAGAATGGGCAAATGACGCTTTGATGCAGACTACCGATACCGAGAAAGTTTTTGTCATTAATGGAAAAAAAGATTTTCATGCTTTTAATGCCCGAAATGTGAAGTAAGTAAACCAATTTTTGCACGTATTTTTGCTAACTAAACTAAAAACAATTACTACTTCTACCAGTGTAAGTGGAACGATAATGGGCAAGAAATTACAAGAGTGTCTATTAAAAACTGGCGATCAAGTCATCACTGCAGCAAAAATCTTGAAAGGATCCTTACATACTTCATCGTTAGTTATAGGAGGATTAATAAATGACCTTAATTTAACAGAATTTGCAAATATTTTATTGAAAAAATCTGAATCTCATCAAAAATTAAAGTCAAAGATGATTTTTAAAACCGATTTACATATTTTGGGCAATGTTACGATTAGAGGAAAAATTCAAGGTGCCGAACTAGAAAACCTAAGTAAAATTAATAATGAGATTTTAACTCCAGCTATAAATACCGCCGTGTACCTTGAACCTTTTGCTATTGCAGTTGCTGATGCAGTAAAACGTAAGAATACTTCACTAAATTGTTTCAAATTTCATATAGTACTTGTAGAATAAATATTATATAAAATTATTAATAAATGTATTCTAGATCAAGCTAAATTTTGGAACAAATTTGAACTTGTGGAGGAAAATATTTTAATGCCCACTGCAAATCACGTACCAGTATTGTACGAATCTTCGACTTTTTTCGTATTAGGCACCTGTATCATGAGAACGTTATCAGAAATGATGTGTAATGGTCGAAATAGATTCACGATAAAAACTTTTTCTACAGATGGATCTGATATTTTAATAAGTCAAATGATATCCTTAGAAAGTATTCCGCATGTGGTACAAGTTACTTCGGGTTCACGAAGTAGGATAACTGTTTATATATATCGTAAAGAATCTAATTCTTTTGATATAGCAACAAGTAAGCTAATACATATAAATGTATTTTTTTTTATAGTAATATCATATTCACATATATCTACATCTGAGAAAACTGTATTTTCTTCTGAAAATATTTTTCGATTAAAAGATTGTTCCAGTACTCTTGAACTTACCATTACAATACTCTTTTTCTTAGGCATCCGAACTCCAGGCATAGTCGAGGCTTCGGCCTTAGCCATCGACGACGTCGTGTGGATCGCGACACGCCTCAAGTCCGAGATGTTTGTCGTGCGCTACCAGCCGCGCGTTGATTTATTGCAAAAGTACCACCTGCCGGAGACACGGTTCTTCGCGCTCGCGCGCGTTCCAGCGACGGGCGAGCTTATCCTAGTGCGCGAGGACGGCGTGTGGAGGCTAGAGGGTCTCGCCGGGCCACGACATGCATTCGCAGCTAAGCTCGTGGCTGATAGCGTCGAGACGTTCTCGCTGGCCGGAGACTTTTTCATCAGGCTAACGTGCAGGAACAACGGTACGGTGCTGCTGAAGGCGCTGTACGGTGGGGTTTAATATACATTTTGGAGACATTTTGTGATTGGTACATGGTTTCTTTTCGTTATGTTGCTCGAAATTGAGTTTATATTGTTTATGTGAAGATTGGTCAATATAGTTATTTATTGATAAATAATTAGGTAGTAAATATTTATTGAAAATATTATTATATTAGTTTATTTATACTAAAATACACTATGACGATTAGAAATTTAAATAGTCGATACTTTTATGTTTTATTTATTTCTGGCTGTAGTCTCTAATATTAAATAATGTTTAACATATATTACAAATGAAAATTATTTATTTAAAATGTTAACAGCCTTTCATTATTATTGTGCAAAATTCATTATAAAATATTGAATTATTGAGATATGTACACTCATCAAGGAACTTTGAACTTTATAATGGTTTTAACTATCTTTTTATATTAAAACTCCGAAGTAAACGATGTTGCGCAATATTGTGTAAAATAGTATATTACGATACGTGTGACTAAAGTGGCTCTTTTAATTGGCACGCCGTGAAGTTAGTGCCCGAGCGCAGCGAGGGCGCTAAACGCCGTACAATAAAGAGCCACTAAGTCACGAGTATCGTATTAGTACATTACGATACGTGTGCCTTAAGGGGATGCCTTACTCGTACTATTACCGACCGAGCAATTCACACAGTTTCAAGCTGATTAAAAATAAAATACGTCGAATCACAAAAAATCAAGAGAACACTCTTCTGTGTTTTTTAACGTTCTATCATCCAGTCAAAGTTTGGAGTCGAAATATCAAGCCGTTTTTTCAAAAACTTTGAACGAAATTAAATTTAATTGATATTTCGACTCCAAACTTTGACTGGATGATAGAACGTTAAAAAACACAGAAGAGTGTTCTCTTGATTTTTTGTGATTCGACGTATTTTATTTTTAATCAGCTTGAAACTGTGTGAATTGCTCGGTCGGTAATAGTACGAGTAAGGCATCCCCTGTAGCCCATTATTGCACGGCGTGAAGTTAGGGCCCGAGCGCAGCGAGGGTCCTATCACGCCGTGTAATGGGCTATTTAAGACTCTAGTATCGTACAATATTTTATAGCACAGCCTAACCTAAGCCCGCTGTCACGCCTATTCATGCGCTAAGCAGTCCTTTTTTGCACCGTGAGGTTATAGCGCACGAGCGTAGCGAGTGCGATATGCACGGTGCAATAATGGGCTACTTATCGCACGGATAGGCGTGACTTAAGTGCGGGCTTAGGTCACACTGTGCTATAAACTATTTTATAGCACTGCCTGCCCAAAGCCCGCTGTCATGCCTATCCGTGGCTAAAGTAGTCCTTTTTTGCACCGTGTTTATCACACTCGCTACGCTCGTGCGCTAACCTCACGGTGCAAAAAAGGACTACTTTAGCCACGGATAGGCGTGACTAAAGTGCAGGCTTTGGTCACACCGTACTATAAAACATATTAATTTACTTATCAATTAATTATATTTGTATATTACTGTACACAAATAATGTATAACAATAACTGACCATTAATGTACTTTTTAGTTTATTTGTTGCTTCCTTTATGTGTACTTGCATAGATATAGTGACTATTATTATTTTTCCATCATAATATATTTTACTATTTGCTTATGAGCATTTTCTTCAAAATGGGACATTTGTTAATACGGTATGACAAAATTTCGTTCCGAAAATTTTTAAAGGTGTCTTTGAAATTTTTACTCAAGAATTTGCAGAATAATAGATAATTACGTAGGGCAAGCGAATTTGTATAAGTCGCTAATCGTATAGTAATAATCGAGTTATAATGAATTACTGTTGTCTAGGGTGGTTGCTCTACAACGATAAAACTACGATATATTCTCTGTGTATTACAAGATCTTATGGCGCTAAACGAACTTCGTACGAAATGTACCATTGTAGCCCCCCCCCCCCCACGGATTTAGGATTAAATGTCAGAAAAACTGTTTACATCAGAAAAATTTTGAAAAAATTAAAAAAATTAAAAGAAATTTTGAAAAATTTTTGAGAAACAGCACAAAATTTTTTTTCTTATCGGATCAAAAATCCCTACTCTCATATGAGAATTATACTATTCAGGAGTATTTTAGTTCAAATCTGGAGTCAATCCATCCACAGGAAAATTTCAAAGCTTACGGATAGTGAAAAAACCTGATTCATCGATGACTATGGTTCTGGACAATATAAAGGGTCCCAGACCAAGGTCTAAGGTGAGGTAAATATACCCCCTTTTATGTGTAAAAAGTGGGAAATAATTAGTTTACATTTATGTATTAAAATATGACTTTTTTATTTCAGAAAAAACGTGTATAGCCCCCTTAATAGAATACGTTTCCAACAAGGGATGATAATAAAACATTTAATATAAAAGTTTAAAAAAATTTATTTTGAGTACATAAAAAACATGTACAGCTCTATCATGATACAATTATAAGTCTTATAAATAGTTCATTTGTGAACAATATTAATTATAACAATATATATCACTCTTAACAAAATAAGTCTATCTTTAAATTAAACTTGGAAGAATGGCAGTTGCATTGACGATACAAGGTGGTATGAATTTGACGTACCTGATGCTGTTTCTTACATTTATGAATGTTGACGAGACAGTGATGACTACTCCAAAAAGTACAACTAAATATCCAAACCAATCAATTAATTTTTGAACGGTCCAAAATTTTGTTGGCAGGTTCCTGTTCACATTCGGCGCTACTTCTTGTCGTCTGTCAAAAATTATTTAATTTAGTGAATTAGAAATTTTTTTAAATTTATTAAAATTACCTTGGTCTTTGAAGCGTTGGTCGACTTGCATCAACCATGATAGGAAGACTTCCACTTCTCGTCAACTCCAGTGCATCGCCATATTTTCTCAATGAATTAGCTCCGCCATCAAATAAATCTTCTTCGTAAGGATTCAATTCTACGTCATTATCGTATTCGTAGTAAACGAAAGAGTAGCCGTCGTTTTTATCTTCATCGCCATCGCGAAATCCATAATGCGTTGATCTTAAACAAATTTTTGTATACATTCAATTTAATAATTTGAGTGTGTGTGTGCGCGTGGGTGTGTTTTGAATTCTAAATTGAAGTTGATAAATTATTAAAATCTATTATTTTCTGTTAGTTAAGTTTTATATTTTACGTCTAAAAATGAAAAAAATTATTTTACGAAAGTAAAATTAACTCATTTTATAAAAACTTATAACTCGTAGAAAAAAATAAGATTAACAGATATTCCTGCCGAAATTTATCTAAGAAATCTTGCAGAATTACTTACAAAAAAATCATAGAAAGGTTTCGCTCTCTGAAAATTTTACAGGAATTTCTACAAAAAATACTGCATAATTGTACAATAAAACAATTATATTTTTTTAAATATTAAAAAGTCAAGCCGTTGACGAAGATACTTAGCATAACGCGTATTACCATGCGGATGAATAATACTAAACATAGGGATTAATGCAACGATATTTTAAATTTTAATACAAATTTTTTAAATAAAAATAAAGGGACACTTTAGTTGTATTTTATGCTGGAAGTTTTAGACACCTGTTTAGGCTTTTAAATGTTTAAAAAATTAATCTTTTATAAAAATATGCACTATTTTCTGTAGAAATTTCTGCAGCAATATCTATATAGGTTTTTTTTTTCATACAGGAATTACCCGAAAAAAAAGAAAAAGATAAAACCTTCTTTTTTTTTTTAAATTTCCAAAAATATTATTGTAACAATGGAAGAGAAAGAAGATTTTCTTATTTGAAGTTACCATAACTATAATATTATTCATTGTAATTCTATAATAACATTATAGATATAATTTAACTGAATTTTCGAATAATTATTATAATAGTATTATTAACTTTGTTTTTATAACAAACATTGTAATTATGTAACAAATAAAAAGTAATAAAAGCATGCTGATTTGAAATAAAAAGAATAGTATATTACTAACGCGGGCGGAAGAGGATTATTTACCTCATGCGACGTTTCAGTAACGTATTTTTCCGTCCGAGGCCGCAAAATGACATTTAAGATGGCATTTTGAGGTTAAAGGGCGGAAAAATAATTCACTGATATAATTACCTGGAGTGCACCCGAGGATCGGAGAAAACGTCTCTGTCGGCGGCGCGGCGCTCGGGCCCGCAGCAGAGAAACTCTGGTGCGGAGGCGCGGCGCAGGCCGAGAACGCTAGCGCGCAGCTCGCGAGCGCGCGAATACATGAGGGGCGGCAGAATGAAGACGAGAGGCCCGGTGAGCATGCTACCGATCAGCGACATGACGATGTCGAAGCGCGGCACCGACTCACCCACCGCTACACCGAGGAACACCACCGCCGAGCGCATCGCCACGCGCTTCCAGCCGAACGCTGCAGAACCAATAAGAAAAGATACATTTTTCGTTTGAGTTTTTAGAGAGAATTTAATAACAAATCACGTGAGATTTTATCATCACTGTTGCATGTCGCAACTCTCGATAAGTTCACAAATTTTTTTATAACTGAATGCGTAAAACTCGACTTTAGATACCAGTTTAGCGTGCGTAAAGTACGCGCACTTGTGAAAAATTGGGTACTGTAGGCACGCTAAACAGGCATCTAACGTCGAATTTCACGCGCTCAGTTATAAAAAATAGTATTGTGCACGGGTAATTTACTATTATGTTATTATCTAATCAATTGGAGAATACAGAAATGGGTAAAAAAGTACTACATTATTTTATTGAGACACAGATATTTAATAAAAATGCTAAACTTTCTTTTAAATATGTCATGGAGCAATTCGAACCCCTGATTCGTATTTTTTAGGAGGCCAACATATTCTGGGTCATTTTAATTTGTCAAGATTTGGGATTTTATATAGTAGTGAAATGAAATTTTATTGGAATTCTTACTTGATTAGTTGTCTACGTGAAATCTCTCTCGAATTCACTTTTAAGATGTTAGAATAGAGAATTGATTTAGTAAAGTGATGCAATTCAAACTGTTTTGTTATTACGGAACGTGCACAAGTAAGTAGATACGCGACGGGACAGGTAAGACGTATCTCGTTGCACTCTACGTGTTCATACACACATAAATGACTTACGTATTGCCGTTATATTAGTTTCTATCTTCGTGAAAAGTTATTAAATAGATCCCGTTAATTAATAGGATTCAGATAATTATGTGCGCTACATTATTTTCATTATACGATATTTTTAGAGCCGTACAAATATTACTACTATATATATCTTGTGCAATGATTGTATGCAGTGTATTTTCGTAGCCCTTTCAAAACTGGTTTGCAATACAATTATAACTACATATTTATTAAAAAAAAAATCTACGATTCGACAAATAATTGCTAAATTTTTTACGTAAATACTTTTATCAGTAAACTTCTATATATATAGATCTTATGAAAACGTTCATTAGGTACGACTTAATTAATTATTTAAAGTTAATTACACGAGTTAGCACTACGGAAGGAATTCAAATTTTTTGGTACTTTTCTCAATACATGCAGCCATAAATAATATCGAGCAACCCCGCAAAAGCGAGTTACTTTTCAATCAATACTTTTAATAATTCGCATGTATAATATATACATACCTGTGTGAATTCGGAAGTGATCCTCGAGGTGCTGAAAGAGGGCGGAGTGTCCGATCGCACTCGACAGGCAGAGTTGCAGCGCGGCTATCAGGACGGCTGCCTGGACAGCTAAACTCGGCGCCACCGTTTGCAGCACGTTTGCCGTCGTGCTGCCGCCGTAACGCCACACGGCCAGCCCAGCCGTTATCGCAAAAAGGCCGCCGCTCACTTCGAATGGGAAGAAAATTAAATGGGTTATAGTTCAAACGTGACTTTTAATAAATATATTATATAGATGCAAATTAAGGTAGCGCTAGAAGATTTGTTAAGGTTACGGCAGTTGTCGTTTAAATTATATTCAGAATTATAACATATTTACTAATTGTGGACAATAAGACAAAACTTACCAATGAAAGAAAGAATAACTGCTTTGTTGATGTCTTTTGGTTTTTTCATATCAACCTGTACAGTCATAACTGTCGGATGAACGTCGAATTGGAATGCCAATATACCATACCTTAAGACAATTATATAAGCGCGTAAGAATCTACAGATTAAAAATTAAAGTTTTATATTTGTTTCTTATACTAAAAGTTTGTTTACCCAGAAATGAATTTATCCCATGTTGGAGATATTGGCACGGGCAGATAGTTTAGATCCCTGGTATCAGTTACAATAGACCACCATACAAGTAATGCTGTTAGAAAAACAGCCGTTGTAGATGTTGTCACTACTGACCTAAAAACGTGATTTTTACAAGAAAATAAAACGTTGACATTCGTTTACAAACGAGTTAAAAACAACGATATATTTTCTCTATTATATTTTTTCTACACTTACTCACTTCATGTCTCGTGGGCTGCCGAGCCACATAATAGGGCATAGTAAAATTCCAATAACAAGTAACCAATAGCAAAATGAGAGATTGAATTGCATCTCCGAAACTTTTAGTCCGAAAATTTGCAAATTTGTTGACGCTAAGCAAACAATAATGTATAACGTATAAAAAATTTCTCCAACTTTTGTGAAAAATTACTTTTATATATATATTGCATAAATATCAATAGGATATAATAGTAAAATTAATAAAATTACGAGTTTACTCACCTACTAATAAATTAGGTATTCCGCCACAAAATACAGTCATATCTAATAAAATCGAAACAGCATTGCTAGCCCATCGGCCTAACGTCATATCCGTTACGGCTACCAAAGGGTAGCTATAAATAATTTTCTATTTTATTTAACTTTTTCTATAATGTGATTGAATTCATTAATGGCACATTTATATTTTTCTTGCATAAGTATATATCAACTCACAATATTTCATTAATTTATACATAATTATGAAATGTTTATTAAAATATTATAGTGTATATAATATGTAATAAGGCCCCTCTCAAATTTTTCAAGTATTGAATGATAATTAAAAGAAATAGACAAAATATGGTTTATAGTATAATTATAAATTATATATATAATTTTTGGTGCATGGTTCATTATATCTGACGGTCAAATTTAAACAAAAACAATATCACATTCGTCGCATAATGATACTTACCGATTTTTGCGAAAAATCTGGGGATCTATAGCTGTTGCTATATTCCATGATTTCCCCAACAATGCAGCAGTATAAATTTGAAGTCCGAAAACAACGAGTACTAATGGGATTCCAAGCCAACCTATGTATATCATTTTAATATGAAAATTAAACTTTGCAATAAACAAATAATTTTTTAATTACGATAATTAAAAAACATTAACATTTTGAATAATATCTCGTATATAAAGGCGCTTTGATATAATATATAGTTTGTTAAAATTAAATAACGAAAGCGCTATAAATATAGATAAAAAAAGAATACTTCAAGAATTAAGAAAAAATATGTTCAATAAATTTGTAGAATCGTAAGCAAATACAAACCACTACAAATAAGTTCACACAAATTGTCCTTTTCATATTTTTCATTCATTTTTAATGTGCAAAGATTTACGTTACTTCTCAAATATTTATTTACAAATAATGAGAATAACTTTCGAATTTCCAGAGTCCGAAAAAATAATTGTTTATAAGTTTATTATATGAATTATATCATAATGTTCACTTAGGTGGTTTGTAGATTAAGGTTGAAGAAACAAAGAAAGCCTTTAAATATTAACATCAAATGAAAAACTAAAAATCTCTGCCGAGTAATTGGCATTTATGGCTTAATTATTATCACTCAAGATGAAAACGGTATTTCCTTATATAAATTTCAAGTTCTACAATAATTTTTATTCTTTATCTTTTACTAAAAGTTGATCCTTTTTTTATTTATAAAAATTTTAGTTTTCGTAAATAGTTTTTATTTTGAAAACAAAAGATTTTTGTATGATATGTTGTTTTCGTATCACCTAGCGGTAGATATCTCGTTCATCTACGATTTTATTAATATTGTCATTATAAATAATATTTGAACAAAAAATTTACATTCCCTTAAAGGTAGGGTTTACTAGATATTGACTATTTAATCGATATATGCTCAGAATTAACGTAGTCAATCATAACGATTCCGTGCATTCTATCCAAATGTATATATCAATTAAGAAGTTTAAAAGTGTGAATGCAATCCAAGTAAGCAAAGTGAACCCCATTTTTATTATTTAATTAATATTCAAAATCTCTCGATCTTCAGGGCGTTCGTTTACACAATAGTCAGAATGTTTTTTGGGCGATTTCATTAGCATATATATCTTCCATAAGGTTTTTATGTTAAAAAATTATTATCAGTATTTCATTCACCCAATTCTTTAATGGTTAATATCTATATGATCCTAATATTTATCATAAATTAGTTTAAAATATTGTTTCTCAAAGTATTTATTTATCTTTTGTATATATCAGCGCTGTTGTTATTTGATTTTAGCAAACTATTGTTTTAACGTCGATCATTGAGAATACTTCGAATAAACCCGTCACACATTCCTCCAGCGACAAAGCATATAAAAATTTAATTGAAAAAAGAAAAAAACGACACCCAACAAGTACGAAACAATAGGTCGGCAGTTGAATGTTGTACGTGAGGAGACCTCGATCGCCTTACCGCACTCGACGATGGCGCGTGGCAGGGCGATGATCGGGAAGACGCCGAAGATGTCGACGATGCAGAGGGTGGCGAAGATCAGCGATAGTCCGGCGTCGCTCTGCTTCGGCAGTAGCGGGATGTCGTCGCGACTCATGACAGGGCTCGACTCCCGCAAGAGCGTAGGCAGTTGCAGTCACGGCGCAATACGGTCGCCCTGTCGCGCAGGTACCAATGTAACCCGATAGTTGCGGATAATACATGCGTGCAGCGGACTAGACGCTGGGAGAGAGGCAGCGGAGCGAAGACTTGCAAATGCCCGCCGCTTTTTTTTTCGTCCCAGGCTCTTTTCTATGGGGTATGCGAACCGCGGAGCCACTCGGTATAGGGATTTACTTCTATCTATTGTTATGTAGCTGATTTTTGTAATGATTTGACAAAAGTTTATTTGCGGGATGAAGAAATTAAAACTATCAAGTATACCGTTTTGTATAAATAAAAAATTTTGTAGGAAAGAGTTACCGAGTGCGGCATAAAGCAGGACAATATTTTTAGTTCATTATAATAATAATTAGTTAACTAATAAAATAAAAGGTGTTTGCTGTCTACAAAAAGTATTGCCCATGCAGTAACGGCTACTTTAATCTTTCACGGATTTGCTAGTGTTAACGATGCTTGGTGTGCTTATAATGAAAATATTAAAAATCAATAAAATTACATTTACATGCAGTAATTATTTGATATACATAGTAATATATAAATTTATCTCGACATAAATTAGGTGGCGTCCAAAGTTTAAACGATTCACTTTAAAATTGAAGTCAACTATAGACATTTTTCAGTTCGACATATGCAGATTGTTCTTGATTTCGAAATTCGAAATTCTAAAATCATATTTTTGAATCTAATAATTCACCTACTGTCCAAAACATCGAATTTCATCAATACGATTTCAAAGCAAATATGGCCGAATCCATCTCAAATCAGACAGCCCGCGTATGCCTATTTCACCTATCATGTTGAAATAAAAATATTTATG
Organism: Torymus aiolomorphi; assembly: GCA_036365515.1. Lineage (NCBI taxonomy): Eukaryota > Metazoa > Arthropoda > Insecta > Hymenoptera > Torymidae > Torymus > Torymus aiolomorphi. Next base: position 38,143,404 of record CM070875.1, read on the forward strand.
TTCTACTCGAAAAAATATTTTACACGTGTTTTTTTATTTTTTTGTTTCATCAAAATTTCATGCGTTCAGCGATACCGAAAAATTCCGAGAAAATTCTTTCATTGAGAAAAAAAATTTTCAATGTGATTTTCAGACTGCTATTGTTTCAGCAGTTTTTCAAGCTTTTAAACGTGTAACACATAATTTCACTCAGTTTTGAGCTCTCTTTAACGGCCTTAATGTCATTTTCAAAAAAAAATAAAAAATCCACGAGCTATGCACTTTTTACTGAAAAATTCATTTTTTAGAGAAGTGCCTTTTTCTCGAAAACCCCATGTTTTTTTTGCACAATTTTTGTTGTCGTGATAGAGGACGGTAATGCCTAGCTAGACGTATTTGTGAAATTCGGTACTTTTTCCCTGGGATAGCGATCACTAATGAGATAACACACAAACAAATTTTTCACGCTTAACGCTTATATATAGTCAATGATATTAGAGTCAATGTAAAGGTATTTATCTTTGTGCGTATGTAATATACATGTACGTGCGCCTACTTATAGGAGTATATGTACTAGTACATTTGTCCGCTAGATGGATATGGTTTGACTTAACATTTACAAAGAAAAGTTCGGTTTCTGCTATATATCACACATCTCGTCTTATTTAAAACCATCATCTTTTGGAAAATTATTACATATTTACACCTTATCAACTCAACTACGATGTCTCAATATTACTCAACAGAGAGAATTAAATGTGCAGACTTTTTAGACAAACACAAACAAATTATTTACAAATCTAGTTCCGTACGTTTAAAACAACTTGAGAATCTTGCTCATCCATTGAAGCACCTCTATCCTCATTTACCTTTGACACCTTCTACATATCTGTGTCAACATTGTTACAATCGTGCTTTAGAATTGGTGAGTAGTACTGACAATGAATTTATAACGGATAATGAAGTTACCGATAACGTAGTTGATAGAGATGAAGATTTTTTACCAAGTACTCCAGAACGCATTGAATAATTTAATAATGAAATAAGTACATCTTTCTTAGGTTCTGTATCGCCTCTTAAAAGAAAAAATCTTATACATGAAAAATCAATTGAAAATTACGTAACAAAGAAGAAAATAAAAATACTTTCAACATTGTCTAATACCCTTGATGTGAAGATGAACAATGTTTATGACGTTTCTATAACAGCAAATGAATCAACTGTATGCCATTGTACAGAATGGATACAAAATCTTGGTCTAGCCTTGCAAAAGTGTTCTACGGTATCAGAAAAAATAAAAATTCTGACTTTGCTACCTTCATCCTTTACAAAACATGAAATTTTATCTTTATTTCCAGAAATAACAATGTATATGATCAACAAATCGAGAAATCTTGTTAAAGAAAAAGGAATTTATTCAGAACCAGATGCATATTCAGGCCATCCGATTGATGAAAACATGGAAAAAATTGTTATGGAATATTATTTAAATGATGATTTTAATTGTTCAAGACAAAGTCCTAATAAATGTGACGTTGTTACAATTAAAGTTAACAATAAAAAAGAGAAAAAAGTTAAGCGTTTTCTTACTCGAAGTTTAAAAGAGACGTATAAAGTATTTAAAAATGATTATCCAGAATTGAGAATTGGAAAATCGAAATTTTATAGTTTGCGACCAAAGTATGTCTTACTTAGCCCCATCAAAGAAGTTTGTCTCTGTATCTATTGCGCAAATTATGATTTATTTCTTACGAGCTTAATTAATTTTAGAGGGAGTAACGTCACAGAGTTGGATGAAAGTCGGTCACAAATAATAAATGCAACAATGTGTTCTGAGCCATCTGATTTATGTTATTTACAAGAATGTAAACTATGTCCAGGGATTAAGGGAATTACGTTTCATGTTTTAAAACTGCAAGATGTAGAAGGCACAGAAGAAATTACATATGCTTTGTGGGATAATGGAAACCTGATTAAAAAGACACTAACAATTTCTGCTTTTAAAGATGAACTTTCGGTTTGGACCATGAGGGTTAGTACTCACATGTATGTAAAAAATATACAACGCAAAGCTATAAAAACAGAAAGAGAAAGTGCTAAAAAAGACTCACATCATTTAGTTCTTCAAATAGACTTCGCTGAAAACTGGGCTGTGATTCATAATAAAGCTGTTCAAGGAAATCATTGGGTTAATGATCAAATTTCTATTTTCACAGCAGTCTCTTATCAAGGGGATTCGACACAAAGTTTCGCAGTTATAAGTGATGACCGAAAACATGATTCAGCGTATGCTTTGCTAGCAGTACAAAAAATTATAAAATTCTTGAAAGAAAATTGTTGTGATTCAATTAAAAAAATTACCATCGTATCAGACGGCGCTGCGAGGCACTTTAAAAATCGCTTTCAATTAGATGAACTAAAACGAGCACCGTGTGATATAAAATGGTTGTTCTCTGCTACTGGGCACGGCAAAGGAGCTGTAGATGGTGTGGGTGGACTTATAAAGCATTATGCTACTTCGCATAATCTTCGAGAGCCCCTTGAAGAAGCTATTCAAAACGCAAATGATTTTGCAATACATGTTCAAAAATATACTGATGCTATTAAAATAATACATTTACAAGATGCTGAAATAGAACAATTCAGAAAAGAAAAAAATATTGATTGGCTTACAACTCCAAAGTATCCTGGAATTCAAAAAACTCATATATGGGTTAAAAAAACATGTGACGATAAAATACATTGTTTGACAGCAAAGACCGCTGATCGTCCGCTTACTGAATTAAGAACAATGAAGCAGAAAAACAAAGGTAGTAAAATAGGTATACAAATGAAAAAAGGTATAAAAATAAAAAATCAAAAAGACGCAAATAACAAATAAATACATAGTTATGTGTACCTGTATATTACATACACACAAAGACAAATACCTTTACATTGACTCTAATATCATTGACTATATATAAGCATTAGGCGTGAAAAATTTGTTTGTGTGTTATCTCATTAGTGATCGCTATCCCAGGGAAAAAGTACCGAATCTCACAAATACGTCTAGCTAGGCATTACCGTCCTCTATCACGACAACAAAAATTGTGCAAAAAAAACATGGGGTTTTCGAGAAAAAGGCACTTCCCTAAAAAATGAATTTTTCAGTAAAAAGTGCATAGCTCGTGGATTTTTTATTTTTTTTGAAAATGACATTAAGGCCGTTAAAGAGGGCTCAAAACTGAGTGAAATTGTGTGTTACACGTTTAAAAGCTCGAAAAACTGCTGAAACAATAGCAGTCTGAAAATCACATTGAAAATTTTTTTTCTCAATGAAAGAATTTTCTCGGAATTTTTCGGCATCGCTGAACGCATGAAATTTTGATGAAACAAAAAAATAAAAAAACACGTGTAAAATATTTTTTCGAGTAGAACATAAATATTTTTATTTCAACATGATAGGTGAAATAGGCATACGCGGGCTGTCTGATTTGAGATGGATTCGGTCATATATAACTTGTTTCTAATGATTTATTTCGAAATAACTTTATTGTACCCCTATTAAAATTCTATTAATGAAATTCGATGGTTTGGATATCGAATTTCATTAATAGTAGGTGAATTGTTAACATTTGAAAATATAATTTTCGTAATTCAGAATTTCGAAATTAAGAACAATCTGCAGTACCATATGTCGAACTAAAAAACGTCTATAGTTGATTTAAATTTTAAAGTGAATTGTCTAAACTTTGGACCCCCCCCCCATAAATTAGAGTAAAATAATAATTATTCTGGTTGGCGTTCACAATCAAAATGTGTCTTATGTGTAATACACTGTCGGTACTGGATTCATCATGGATCATACTAACCAGGAGAGTGCACACCCTTTGGAAAACAGATTTTAACGGGGCTTTGAAAGTTGATTTCTGGTATCTAAAAATGAAGCCCAGTGCTCACATTTCCGTAAAATGGGCCCCTTTTTCAGATATTGGCCATCTAATCTCAAATATCCTCTATTTCGTTATAAAATGATGTCTCTTCTATTCAATGCCACATTGCAAGTATTTATGATATGAAAACGAGCAAACAAGATTATAAAAGTAAATTACAAAATATAGATTTTTTAGAAAATTATAAGCAATCAAAGATAGCGTAAGAAAATGGTTAAAAATTTGTCTTTATTTTAATAACGATTTAATGGATCCTATTTTTAACCGTTGTCTTACGTTGTCTTTGATTGCTTATACTTTTCTAAAAAATCAATATTTTTCAACGAATCGGAGCTTAAATTGTAGCTTTTGCTGTTTACTTTTATAATCTTGTTTGCTCGTTTTCATATCATAAATACTTGCAATGTGACAGTGAATAGAAGAGACATTATTTTCTAACGAAATAGAGGATATTTGAGATTAGATGTCTCAAGAAAAAGGGCCCATTTGACGGAAATGTGAGAACTGGATTTCATTTTTATCCGTATTCCAAAGTATGCATAATGCCATTCTCTTTGTAAGCCATCACGAAGTTTTATCAGTGATCCACAGGCGTGAAGCACGTTTTTCTTCAATGTTTAACCCTTAGAGGACCGGAAAGCCAGTATACTGGGTCAACCCACGATCGACACTTCACTTCACACATTGTCAATCCATGATATAAGATACCTTTTTTAAGCATTTTCTTAGAACGATCACGTATCCGAAATGCCAGTACTCTAAAGGTTAAAGAAGATGTAGAAATTGAATATAAAATATTAATTCAAATGTAGAAAAAAGGTCACAAAATCAACTTTTGTCCCTGGAATTGTTGCTCTAAAACTAAATTCTAATGTAATTTTGGAAACCCTGTATTTAATATATCCGGCGCGAAATATATTCGATAAATAGTATATACTATTTTACACCTCATGCTATACATAACTATACCTGTTAACAGAAAAACTGAACCGTCTAAATAACCAAAATAATATACAATACTACGCAAGATGAAACGATTTATGTAGCAATAATAGCACAATATATTATAAACTTATAATTTAACATTAACGAAAGAATTTTATAAACACCAACTTTAACTAGAATAAAAGGTTTTACTGTTAAACAACGTCTCGTTTACTTTTTAGGTTCGATGAAAATAGCTAAAAGAAAAAAGGCAGTTTTATATGTTTATATTATTTATTAATTGTAGTTAAGAAGGTATTTATAAAATAAAAAAATTAATAAACTGCAATAGTAAATTAAGGATTGGTTAAAACGAACTAACTGAGAATTCGTAAGTCATAAGAACAAGAAAAAAGACAATAATATAAATTATAGAATTTTTTTATATTTTTATAAATACATATTTTACAATGTTTTAAATATTGTATTACTTAAATGCTGTAAAAGTTCGTATGCTAGCTAAAAAAATGTTTCTAATTTACTCCATTGCTCTCGCATTTTTTGCTAAATTAGTTGCCAAGTCTTAATTTACATATAAAAAACAAAACAAACAATTAACCTAGTACAAATGCAATTGATTTAAAAATAGAAAAACAATTAAAAAAAAAATACTTGTTTCTATAGGCACAGATTTTAATTAAAGTACTTTGAATATTAAATGTAAAAAAGATGTAATTTTTTTCAGTTTTCATTTTTCTAATTTCACGCTCGATTTTCCTTTGATAATTTGTTTAAGATATAAATGTTATTTAATTGTATTTATTCTTTCATTAATCACCCATCAGTGCGCATCGATAGTAACGGGCACTATTGCGTAAATCTTGCGGTAAGTATTTTTCTATTCTTTACAGCAATGTAGCTTACAAACCGCAAGGGCATATTATATAGTCAACTTGGCGAAGGATGCTGAAAAACAAATTCTCAGCTGTATAATGAACAAAACAAATTTCATTTTGATATCGATTTTTATGTCGTTTTATAAATTTCTTAAGTATGATAATTAATACAATAATCGCTTACGCCATACTTCACGCTGAATTCATGCTGGTCCTTGCTTATACAAGAGTATGAGTTTTTGTTATGTACTTCTAAATTAAATAATTCATTTTCGGAAGATTTCAATACATATAATACATAAGGAAATAACGCACGAAAAATTATTAACGAATGATAAATTTAAGAAAATGTGAAGTCTACTTCATTTTGTAACACGATATTAGTACCACATGAACAATTACTACAGTTTGAAAAAACACCGTCCACAAATATTCTTTTGTGAAAAATGATGTCCACACAAATAAGAAAATTTTTACCGTTATATGATAGTTGTAGACAAATGTTTATTGAAGCTTTAGGTAAGCTTTCAAATAAATGTCTTATTCAAATCATTACTATTTTGGGCACCTGCTAATAAGATTAAAATATCGCCAAATTACAAAACACACCTATCATATCAAGAGTTAGAAATCTCAAATTCATTTTCACGAGAATAGCTAAAAATTAAACTTACTTAAACTATGATCATTGACACTTTTTATTACAAGATGTAACAGTTTTTTAAAATTAATCTTTAATTAACTACCTTATCTTATTCAATATAACTTATAGAGAACCAGTATGTGAAAATAATCACACATTTACATTTCTCAATTATACAGAATGAATTTATTATACGTTAATGAGTAATGAAAATACTCTAGTAACGAATTCCCTATGGCCCATAGTATAAAATCAATAAACACAACTAGTAGTGGATTTAGTAATTGTTCATGCGATACTATATTCAACTCGTGATCAATCCCGTTGCCTGACCGAACTCTGGCTCGCGACTTCAGCTTAACTGTCGTCGGTCTCGTAGGTGGGCGAGGCTGCCGAGTAAGTGGGACTCGTCGGCGAGTAGCCCGGTACCTGTGGCGAGTACGCCGGGCTCGTAGGCGAATAGCTGGGACTCGTCGGCGAGTAGCTGTGGCTCGTGGGCGAATATGTCGGACTCGTTGGCGAGTACTTAGTGCTGGTGGGTGAGTACGACGGACTCGTGGGCGAGTAGTTGGGACTGCTAGGCGAGTACTTGGTACTGCCGCCGCTGTGCTGAGGCGAGCTCGGCGAGTAGCTCGGCGACGTCGGCGAGTACGTGGGACTGGTGGGCGAGTACGTCGGACTCGCGGGCGTGTACTGTGGCGAGGTGCCGGCGAAGGACGGTGAGGTGGGCGAGTACGATGGAGATGTCGGCGAGTACTTGGGCGACGAGGGCGAGTACGAGGGCGAAGCCGGTGAGTACTGCGGCGACGAGGGTGAGTAAGAAGGCGAGGTTGGCGAGTATGATGGTGAGGCGGGCGTGTAGCTCGGGCTTGTTGGTGAGTAGCTTGGGCTGGTTGGCGAGTAGCTGGGACTGGTAGGCGAGTAACTGGGACTCGTCGGCGAGTAACTCGGACTGGTGGGAGAGTAGCTGGGGCTCGTCGGAGAATAGCTGGGACTCGTTGGGGAGTAACTTGGACTGGTAGGCGAGTAGCTTGGACTCGTGGGTGAGTAACTGGGACTGGTAGGCGAGTAGCTGGGACTCGTCGGTGAGTAGCTTGGGCTGGTAGGTGAGTAGCTAGGACTCGTTGGTGAATAACTTGGACTCGTCGGCGAGTAACTCGGACTTGTAGGCGAGTAGCTTGGGCTAGTCGGTGAGTAGCTTGGACTTGTAGGCGAATAATTTGGACTGGTTGGTGAGTAGGTAGGGCTGGTAGGAGAGTAGTTCGGACTCGATGGAGTCATACTTGGCGAAGTAGGCAGGTAAGCTGGACTAGTGGGCGAATAACTTGGTGAAGCTCCGCCAGCTGGCGACATTGGATACGGGCTCATGCTCGGACCGGGGCTTCCAGGGCTTCCTGGCTGCGGCGAGTACGCGGAGTATGCCGGTGACAGACCAGAGGCATCGGACTGTCCCGAGGGCGAGAAGCAGGCGCCGCCCGGCGTCATGCCACTGCCGATGCTTGGGGACATGCCGGCAGCCCCGTACACCGGCGTCGACCCTAGCCAAGGAGTCATCTGAGGACTCATGCTCGGGGTCGTAGCGTTGCCGAAGAACATGCCGGTACCTCCCATGATGTTTGCTCCCACGGCCATGGGGATCTCGATACCCTGTTTGCACTTTTCGGCGTCGAGGAGCAGGTCGAAGCAGCCTGTACCGATGCGCGGCAGCTGTCCCATGATGATGTTTTCGGAGACGCCCCTCATGGGGTCGACTTCAGCGTGAGAGGCCGCATCTAGCAAGACGTCCACCGTTTCTTCGAAGGAACATCTCATCAGAGCTCCGGTGTCTTGTCTGTTAATGCCGTGACGTGTGATGGCCATAAGATGACCCTTGGCTGTCATGACGTCGCAAAGCAAGGCCAAGTGTCGGTAGTTTACGTAAAGACCGTAGAACTGCAGTACGGCGTTCATTTCCTTTTCAACGGACTTTCGCACAGCCTCGATACCCAATACTTGGAAGATCTCGCAAATGTCGTTGGAGAAGGTCCTCACCGGATCCACATCTCTCTCGCTGAGTACTTTCATCAAACTCGTACCGTCAGTTTCCAGAAGCCACTCCGCAATTGCTTTAAATTCGCCGGTTTCTGTAATAACGATCCTTTTCTTCGAATCCGTCTGGGGCAAATGCATGTATACTTTGCCAATGGCCTCAATACCCTGCAATGTCATGTCACTAAGCATGTTGGCTTCGATGCAACGAAGAAACATGTCATCCTCCATTTTGTCAACGCTTTCTTCCATTTCAGTGGTATCGGTGAATTTACCACCGCTATCCTCGCTATTCATTATTCGAATACGCAGAACGAGTTTCTCCGCATTATCGTCGTTGAAAATACAATTTAAATCATCACCGAAACCGGCATTGATTTTTTCAGCGATCTGTTCCATAGTCAGTTTCTTGTCCGTCATCCTCTTGCGATCGAGTTCGATACGTAAAAGCCAAGGCGAGATCTTGGTAGGGTCAAAGTCCGGCATTTCGTAGTAAACGTTGACAAACTCCTGATCTTCTGAAATTACTGTATTCTGTGGATCCGGATCGTAATAGATCGCAGTGTTGGCAGTCACCTTCTTCAATGTCGTGTGTTCAAGACGACACAGGACGTTCTTGGCCTTCTCAGCATCTCTCGCAGCCGCTCCGGTAAGGAAGACGGTTAGAGAAGGAGCTTTTGGCTTTTTACTGATGTTAATGATTTCCTTAAGCCTGGGCACACCTAAGGTTACGTTCTTCGAGGATACACCAGCAAAATGGAAAGTGTTCAGTGTCATCTGAGTGGCGGGCTCACCGAGCGACTGAGCGGCTAGAGCACCCACCATTTCACCAGGAGCACACTGAGCTTGCTGGAATCTCGTTTCGATTTCTCCAATAAGCCACTCAAAGGCTTCACTGGACAGGCGGAACTCTTCGGATACACCCTTTGTACAAAGTGTGGATCGCACAAGGCACTGGAACAGTAAGGTGGCGTTCTCGTTGGCTTGCTTGCTCAGTCGATCCTCGCCCGCTACGATGATACATTTTTCCAAGAGATCCTTCACACCTTGGATAACCCTCATTGGACTCAAATCCGTTGGCGCTCGCTTGTTGATGTGGAAAATCTTTTGCACGTTCCAAATCATACGCTGCAAGTTGCATGGCAATACGACCTTGGATTCACCACTAGGGAAAATTTCTCTTAATGCTGCTCTGTCTTTGTTCAGTTGTTCCCATTCTCGCTCTGAAAAATCGAAAATAGTTGTTGAATTTTGAAAACAATTAAACATTGCACCGCCTAAAGACAATAGGTATTGTAAATAAAATTTTCTAATTACCTAATTCAGATATAACTTCTCCTGAGCCCATCATCTCGCGTACGGTTTCCTCGCTGAAGATTCTCCTTAAGTATCTTTCGTTGCTCGGGTCAAATTTGAATTTCTTTTCAAATGCTTTATTGCTAAGTTTGATCGTCGGAAGATTCTGGAATTCTACGGTTTCACCGCAAAGACCGTCCTCGCCGTAACGCAACTGAATGAGCTGACCGACAGAGTTTCTTACGGTGCCGTCGTAATGCACCATGACGGACTCCATAGCCTTTATCAGACGACGCTGAATGTAACCAGTTTCAGCGGTCTTTACAGCAGTATCGATAAGACCTTCACGACCTCCCATAGCGTGGAAATAAAACTCAGAAGGTGTGAGACCAGCGAGATAGGAGTTCTCGACGAAGCCTCTGGACTCGGGACCGTAATCGTCTTTGATGAAGTGAGGTAGAGTACGTTTACGGAAACCGAACGGAATACGTTTACCTTCAACGTTCTGTTGGCCTACACAGGCAATAACCTGAGAGATGTTAATGTTGGACCCCTTAGAACCTGAAAATAGTTTAGAAGTAGAATTAGCATTCATTATCTTTCTTTTTTCGAGTGCAAGCTTATGAATGAAAAAAATGACAAACCTGAAACGACCATAGCCTTTAGATTGTTGTATTCAGTCAACGATTTCTTAGCGGAACCACCAGTCTTGTCACGAGCATCGTTAAGAATTCTGTTCACCTGATTTTCGAAAGTCTGCCTTAGAGTATTACCAGGTGTCGGCTCGAGCTCCATATTGTGAGCTTTTTGAATTACCTCTATTACATCCTCTTTGGCTTTTTTAATAGCCTTCTGAATTTCCATATAGGTCTGAGGATCAGCAATGGTGTCTCCAATACCGATAGAGTGACCCTCTAGTAATAACCAGGTGTTAATTACGGTCTGAATATTACCGTAGAATCTTCCGCAAACCTCGTGACCTAATTCCAACATGCAAATATGCAGCAAAGAACCAGCCGAGGTACCAAGTGTCTTTTTACACAAGATTCCCATAATCAGTTCTCCGTGTTCTACCATGACTTTGGTGTCTCCAGGTGAAATCCACTTGTAGGGACCATCGTCTTCTTCGTCTGGATGTGTGCTGTGAGTTCTTATCATATTTACATTTCCTGGTATGATGAGCGAGAATATTTGTTTGCCAGTCCATAGAGGTTTTGGCTTCAAAATGCAGGGCTGTGGCATTTTTCCGTCCCAACTTGGCAAGTGCATAAGAATGTTCATCATCTGTTCTTTCTCAATGAAAACATCTCTTTTTGTCATCTTTCTAACAGCTGTCAGTGTGTCCTGTACAATTCCTGCAAAAATTAAAGCATATATCATACACCAACTGTATTTTAACAATTGACATTTAAATAAAAGCATAAATTTTACATACCCATGACAGGTTTGTTAGCTTGTGGAGTAATAATTTGCCGAGGAGTAACGTGAATGTTTTCGACTTCAGCACGAGTCTCCATAGACTGAGGTACATGTAAATTCATTTCATCACCGTCAAAATCAGCGTTATATGGTGAAGTACAGCTGAGGTTCATACGGAAGGTACTCCAGGGCAGAACCTTTACCCTGTGACCCATCATACTCATTTTGTGAAGAGTGGGCTGACGATTGAAAATAACTAAGTCTCCATCTCTGATATGTCTTTCTACTTTGTAACCGCATTGCAAGTGCAGATCCGAAGGTTTTGGGTGGAATCTTAAATCGATACGATCCCCGTTATCTCGTACAATGTACTTTGCACCGGGATATCGCGTGTTGCCTCTGCGTACGAGCTCCTGCATTTTGTCAATGTTGAAGGGAGTCACGATCTCGGGGAAAGTAAGATTTTGAGCGATACTTCGAGGTACTCCAACCTGGTCGATTCGCAGATTGGGATCAGGTGTAATGACAGTACGCGCGGAAAAGTCCACACGCTTACCCATAAGGTTACCACGAATACGACCTTCCTTACCCTTTAGTCGAGCTTTGATGGCTTTAAGAGGCTTTCCGGATTTTTGCATCGCTTTTGGCATACCGGGCATGTCGTTATCTACAAGCGTCGCCACGTGAAATTGTAACATTTTTATATTTTCTGAAATAATATGTGTCGCAGCTCCAGCTTGCTCATTCCTCAAAAGTTCATTATTTGACTTGATAATATCAGACAGCTTGTGCGTCAGATCATCCTGATTTTTTGCTGAACCATACATAACGACAGCTGGTCTCACAGCAAGTGGGGGAACTGGGAGTACTGTGATAATCATCCAATCTGGTCTTGCAAATTTAGGATCCATACCAAGGATGAATGATTCCTCATCGGTAATGTGTTTTAGAATTTCCCATGCTCGCTCCGCTGTAAGAATAATTTTCTTTTCCTGAGAATCTTCATTCACATGCTTCCACTCAGCAGTAACATCGAGTCCAGATCGTCGAAGATTAGGCTGATAACGGCCACAACCTCCATGACCTGGTTTTTTGTTAGGATCTGCGTCCTGACCTTCTTTTGTTATATCCATTTCATCTCCACCCTCACAAATATTTTTGCTCTTACAGAGATCATAAACAAAGGTCAAACGTTTTCTTGGTTGACCTTTAGTTTTCATAACAATTTCTTTGATCTTAGGATTATTCTGTAAAAATTGATTATGATTAATAAACGTCGTTATTTATAATAAATAAAATAAATAAAGTTTGTGAGATACTTACAGGACTGACTAACATCTTTGAACAGAAGAAGCAAACACATCTGAGAATTTTAATTGTTTTTGTAATGAAACCACAATGAAAGACAGGTTTTGCTAAATCAATATGACCAAAATGTCCTGGGCATTCTGTCATGTTGCCAGCACAAGTCTGACATCGAGAGTTTCTATCGATAACTCCTTGTCTAGGATCCATAAGACCTCCAAGCTTAGGACGCCCACCTTCCATGGTCTCAGGGAAGCGTATAGCCCCCTCAGTGACTGACATTCGTCGCTGAAAATAATAGCACAAATGAGTAATAATTTAATACATATAGATAATATTAAAAAGATTAATAATAAAATAAATTATAAATAAATTCTGTACACAAGCACATGAAAAAATATTTTCAATTATATGCTATGAGAGCCAGTATAACATATTAACTTCCCCTGATAGAACTGTATTATTTGAGAAAATGATGTTTTGGGAACCCTCAAAGTAATATTATAAATGTTGGTAGTACTTTATATAGCACAAAAGTGAAAGTAGTATTTGTTTCTTGCAAGCAACTTTACTCACAAAATAATGAAACCAGTAGGTATCATAAAATAAAAATATTATATAAGATATTATTAAAAATATTTCAAGCAATACAAAATCTCTAAAAACTTTAGAAACAAACGTTGAGCACAAGAAATTGACTAAGCTTATATCATATTACTTCTTGCAGAAACACTTTTCACATAATGTTTGTCAGAAATAAAAAGAAAGTGGGCGTCACTATGTGAATTTGATCTAATGCAAAATTAATACCTGTACACGAAATTCATTAAAATATTTTTCAAGAAAAACATAACTCGGCACCAACAATAGCGAAAACTCCGCAGGGAACCCCTACGGCCCCCACCGTTTTCCACTAACATCATATAACGAAATCTCGAATTATATATATACATATATATCACTCGCATATACAACGTTAGCGTCAATTGATCTGATAAATCTTCCAAGCGAGGAAAAGCTAACGATTAGCCCGTAGCTAACCCCACGGAATACACTGGCGAGCGCGCGGGATAAACAGCGCGTCCACTCTACAGCAACAGGAAGCACTTCGGAGTCGGCCCGTAGTGGCCGCAGCTGCCATGGCCGTGCGAGCGCACGGCCGACCTCGCGACCTCATATTTTCCCCGCTTCCCAAGAGCTACCCGGCCGACGAAACTGGTCTTACAGCGCGTTGGAGATAGTTAAAAGGCACTCACGATTTCATCGGGTGAGAGAATGCCGAATTGGACCCTCTTCACCGTTCTCAACGTCGCTTTCGAGTCCGACGTGGCCATCTTGAGAGCTGAGCAGGAGCCTTCTGACTGGCCTTCGAAGCCGTGCGGCTCGCTCAGCGCTCTGCACAGTGCACACTGCAGTCACTAACGGTGATGCCGCGATATTTACCCAGAGCCGACTGCGGCGTTGCCAAGTCCCCCGCGCAGTTAAAAATTATATGAGGGTGCGATTTCACACTGTAAAAAAGTGACCTACGTTGAAAGTGGTAAAATTAATATAAATTCAGCTAATTCACTACTTTGAAGTTAGTATTTTTACTACATTGAAAGTAGTAAATGAATTTTACTACGTTCAACGATGGTCACTTTAATTACCCACTTTCAATGTAGTATTTTTACAATGTGGTTGTAATTTACCTACTTCCAATAATGTAGTATTTTTACAATGTAGTTGTAATGTAGTTCAGATTTTACAAAAAACGTAGTAAAATATTCATGAAATTTGTAATTTTACAACTTTCAAAGTAGTGAATTTACTGTTGTCTAGTCAAAAAATTTTACTAATCCACTGTAAATCTACAAGGGGTTTTTTACAGTGCATGATTGCCTCTCTGTCGCTGCTGCGACGACTTCAGATGCTGCGCGCCTCTTTCAAATATACACTAACAACAAAAGGTTTCGAGGTATTCTTGTGGTCTATGTCTCTATCAATGCTTCATTTTTATGCATTTCGGTCCCCTGAATCTAAATATTTATATTAGAGTACTGAAAAATGGTCAGAAAATTTGTTATCAATAAATTATTGTTAACAATTAGTTATTGTGCAAAATATTTTTTTTTTGTATATTTTTCAGACCATTTTGAACATAGAAAGTTCTTATACTTTTTTTGTAGGACTCATAGTTTATGAAATAAACATTGTTAAAATATTCAAAAATACTAAGTGAACATTTTATAACCAAACTTGGCTTAAATTTATGTTTAGACACGATACTAAGTAAGTATACAACACTTGTATATGAAATATTTATGCTAAATTTCATTTTTGTGCGTTAACAATGACATATAATTTACGTTATTAGTGTATATATTTGAACGGCGCACACAGCGTCTGTCGCCGTCGCAGTAGCGACAGAGCGACAATGTCGTTACCATAAAATCGCACCCTTGCTGCAGTGGGTGGCACCAGTGGCACCCCTGAATGGTTGATGGCGCTATATAGCGACATGGAGATAAAAAGCGCTTAATTATAAATTTATAATAATTTGAATTTGGTTTATATATGACCTGATACATCTCAAATCGAACGGCTCGACTATATGCTTACCCACATAGCATGAAAGATTGCTGAAAGCTTTCTGCAAGCTTGCAAGAAAGTTTCGCAGTCTTTCAGGAAGCTTTCATGAAATCTCCGCGAAAGTTCAGAATGTCTGGAACAAATCAATGGCAGTATGATTCCTTTAAAAATTGCAGCAACCTTTCAGGAAGGTTTCTTTAAAGTTTTTGAAAAGGTGATTGAAAACTTTCTGAAGGAAGAGGGAACCTTTCAGCAAGCTTTCGTGCAACCTTCAAGAATCTTTTAGGAAGCTTTCATGGAATCTATGTGGAAGTTCAAAATGTCTGGGACAAATTACTTACATAAAGATCCTTGAAAGATTGCAGTCACCTGTCAGGAAACCTTCCGGAATGGTTTCTTTAAAGTTTCTAGAAAGATAATTAGAAGCGTTCTGCAAGCTTGCAAGAAAGTTTCGCAGTCTTTCAGGAAGCTTTCATGAAATCTCCGCGAAAGTTCAAAATGTCTGAGACAAATCATTGGTAGTAAGATTTAGGAGTGTCGGACTGTTCGATATGATTGAGCTATTTGAATCCCGGCTTGTAACTTTGTAAAATCTGTTTTATTATATTATTATTCTTGATAGACACATTTTTTACTTTAAATTTCGTTTTCTATACAGTAGAATTAAAATTCCACTTGTAACTGAGATATTTATTTCATAATAAATGACAAAATACTATTTTTTTAATTTTTAAAATTATTTCATTAAATAGGCATTCATTTTTGTTAAAGTTAAATAAATAAATAAATAAATAAAAAAGAAAAATACTTCGACATAAATCGAATAGTCCGACCTGGTTCGAACAGTTCGCCAAAACCGACTAGTCCGATTTCGGTCGAACAGTCCGATCTGGTTCGAACAGTTCGACCAAATCGAGTAGTTCGATCATGTCCGAGTAGTTCATTTGGTCCGAACAGTTTGGTGGTATACGAGTAGTTCGTATGATGTTGAACAGTTCAAAGTATCGATTATTCGACTCGAGTTCGAAAAAATAGTTCGATATTGTTCAAACACGTCGAGTCGAGTATTCGTGCATCCCTAGTAAGATTGCTTTAAAGATTACAGCAACCTTTCAGAAAACCTTTCAGGAAGGTTTCTTTAAAGTTTTTGAAAAGGTAACTTAAAGCTTTCTGAAGGAAGAGGGAATCTTTCAGCAAGCTTCTGTAAAAGAATGCAGCAACCTTCAAGAATCTTTTAGGAAGCTTTCACGGAATATTCGCGGAAGTTCAAAATGTCTGGGACAAATGATTCACATAAAGATTCCTTGAATGATTGCAGTCACCTTTCAGGAAACCTTTCGGAAAGGTATCTTTAAGGTTTATAGAAAGATAATTAGAAGCTTTCTGAAAGTCTACAAGAAAGATTCGTAATTTTTCAGAAAGCTTACATGAAAGATTCTAATAATCTTTTAGGAAATGTTTCAAGGACCTTTTTTCAAGTTTTCGAAAAAGTTACCGAATGATTCGTAAATGACGTGGGAATGTTACGAGAAGCTTTCACAAATAAAAACCATAAGCTTTCAGGAAATGTTTTAATAAGACTTTCGTAGCGTAGGTGAATGAATTTCTGAAACTTTTCAGAAAGATTCATTAAAATCTTTCAGAAAGCTTTCATGAAAGCTTCCTGGAAGATCGAAATTTCTGGGGCAATTCATGAAAGATTCTAGTAATCTTTCCAGAAACCTTAATTTTTCAATATCTTGAAAGAGTAACATAAAGCTATAAATAATATTAACAATTCTCTAGAAGAATTACAATTCTCGCATATTATTTTTAACTTATTTCTATATTATTCTATCGCTCGCTCGAAGGAGTTCAGACATTTTCATGTAAATAAGGTGCAGTTTCCACGATAATTCAAATGCTATTATTTTGATTACTGTATCTTATATATTAATGGCATTTAAAAATTATTTATATAATTCCATACATTAAAAAAATATAGTGTCGGTAAGGTAAAAATAAAATCAGTGTACTGAATATATTTTACGAAATCAAGAAAATATTAACTTTAATTATTATTACCTCGAATAAATATTTTTTTAAACTTGGCATTTCATTATGTTGATTAAAAAAAGTAATTTTATAAGAAATATATATAGTATAATTTTTTTTTAAATATAGCTTATTAAATCTTCGACTTGCAAGGTCGACCTTCAAAGTCTAGTCCAAAGTCCACCCAATTTTATTATTTAATAAATTAACGTTTAAACATTTATTTGGAAAAACACACGTCCTACCTATCAAGGAGCGCGGGAGCGCTCCGAAGGCAAGTTATAGAAGAGCCTTAGGACGATTGCGCGATGATATACATTGAAATGGGTGCCCGAGATTTTGAAATATTTACTGCAATTTTCAACGCTTTTATATTAACTCGAAAAAAA
The DNA here is from genome assembly GCA_036365515.1 of Torymus aiolomorphi. NCBI lineage: Eukaryota > Metazoa > Arthropoda > Insecta > Hymenoptera > Torymidae > Torymus > Torymus aiolomorphi. Next base: position 38,160,823 of record CM070875.1, read on the forward strand.
TAACAACATGCTTTATATTGTTATACTATGTTGCAAAAAAAGTTTCATGTAAAAAGATGTTCTCATATTAGAGGTATTAAATAGAGAAAAATTTTATGTCTGGTTTCCGATTTATGTAAATACAATAAGTATTCAGAATTTTTTGAACGATTCTATTAGTACTATCATTAGTACTATATCATATTCGAGTAATTGGAATCTTTTTTTCTATTCATTCGTGAATCTCTCAGGAAGCTTTTTTGAAACATTGACTTGGAATACTCCTACAAGCTTTCGTTATGACTTTCGTAAAGGTATCCTGTAATAAAACAAAAATATGTTTTGAATGCTTTCCAAAATCTTGCTATAAAAGGTTACACCATGGTTCAATGGAATATCTCACAAGAAGGATGTTTGAAGGTATTTTCGAGCTTTCCGTAAACTTGTTATGTAAAGTAACAATTATAACTTTCAAAGAGCTTTATGTAATTTGTCGTGAAGCTTCCATGAAAGATTCCAGCATTGATGTAATATTCCTCGTGAGATTCCTACAACCTTTCGTAAAGGTTTCATATTATATTTCACATTCGCGTAATTAGAATATTTTTTTCTATTCTTTCGTGAATCTCTCTGGAAGCTTTCTTGAAACATTGATTTGGAATACTCCTACAAGCTTTAGTTATGAATTTTATAAAGGTATTCTGTGATAAATCAAAAATCTTTTTTGAATGCTTTCCAAAATCTTGCTAGAAAGGTTATACTCCAAGGTTCAATGGAATATCTCACGCGAAGGATGTTGGAAGGTATTTTGGAAGCTTTCTGTAAGCTTGTTATGTATAAAGAAACAATTATAACTTTCATAGAGCTTTATGTATATCTTACGTGAAGCTTCCATGAAAGATGCCAGCATTGATTATTTTAGTGTTGCTCATGAGATTCCTAGAATCTTTCCTAAAGCTTTCATATTATATTTGATATTCGAGTAATTGGAATCTTTTTTTATATTCTTTCGTAAATCTCTCAGGAAACTTTCTTGAAACATTGATTTGGAATACTCCTACAAGCTTTCTTTATGTCTTTCGTAAAGGTATTCAGTAATAAATCAAAAATCTATTTTGAAAGCTTTCCACAATCTTGCTGGCAAGGTTATAACGCCAAGATTCAATGGAATATCTCACGCGAAGGATGTTGGAAGGTATTTAGGAAGCTTTCCGTAAGCTTGTTATGTAAATAAACAATTATAACTTTCAAAAAGCTTTATGTAATCTTTCATGAAGCTTCCATGAAAGATTCCAGCATTGATTTTTGTAATATTCCTCGTGAGATTCCTGGTATCTTCTCTAAAGCTTTCAAATTATATCCCAAAGTCAGGTAATTTTAATCTTTTATGTTTTCTTCCGTAAAACTCTCGGGAAGCTTTCTTGAAATATTGCCAATATAACTTTATTGAATGTTTCATTTTGCTTCCTGAAAGATTGCGGCAATCTTTTGCTGGAAGCTTTCTCGAAACTTCCGCTGGAAGGTTCATGCCATGTGGGTAAAGTATGCTATTCTTTTCTGAAAATAATTTAACACGTATTTTTTGCATTCTCAAAGAGAAAGCTTTGTAACCGTGAACATTTTCGAATCAAGAATTTTGATGAATTGCGATGTTTTTGACGTTCCTGAGTCAGAATAATAGGTTTTTAAATATGTATATGTATGTATGTATGTATGTACGTATGTATGTATGAAATAAAATTTTGGCCCCGGCATAACTCTTGAACGAATGGGCGGAATTAGCTGAACTTTCGTATGCAACTTAGGTATGTCTTAACTTATTAGAACTGATTAAATTTTGGAGTCAAATGGATGACTTTAAGGTCCTATTTTTAAAAAAATAACAATTTTGTAAAAATTTTTTTTTTCAAAAATAAATTTTTTTTTTTAAAGATATGCCAAATGGAGACCAATATTCTTGAATTTATTCGATTTCCTTCTAAATTATGTCTTTTAAACTACTGACGAGTTATTTTTGACTTTAAAATGCGGATTTGAAAAAGTAGTACGTAATTTTTTAGAAAAATTAAATAATTTTATCAATTATAAATAACTTTTTCGGCATTACATCTCAAATGTAACCGATATTCTCAACGTACATTCGATTTCCTTCTAAATTATGCATTTCAAAACTACTTATTGGCAATTTTTGATTTACAATTAAGAATTTGAAAAAGTAGTAACTTTTTCGAAAAATATAATAGTTATATATGAATTGTAAATAACTTTTTCGGCATATTCTTGCAATACGCTTAATTCCCTCTTTATTTATGAATTTTGAAACTATTAAATGAAACGCGGATTATAATACTGTTTCAACTTTAAACTGTGATTTTTAATTTAAATGTGCAATAAAAAAATGTCATAAAAATATTGAAAATACTCTTTGAGAAAGCATTATGCTAATTCAGTTAGCAGCGGTTTTTATTTTTGTACTGTACAAACATTGAATCTGGTTTACAATTTTCAAAATTTTTTACAGAATTCTTTTTGAAAAAAGCATTTTACTCCAAAAACCCATTTCTTTCTTGATAATTTTTTTTTGTGATAGGAGGTATAAATATCTATCAAACCATGCATGTATGTCAGATCACCCACCTTTTCCCATAGAAAGAGAAAAAAAAATATTAAGTTCAATCACATTTTTTTTGCCTTATGAGGTATAGGAAATGGTATTCAATGTAAATTGTTTTGTTTAAATTTGTAAGTAATATACGTTATATACGTTATATACATACGTGAATGCGCACATATACATACGCAATAAATGATCTTTGTCTTTTTAGATTTTTTAATTTTATAAATACCTTTGTTGTATTTTTTCTTTGTTTTTTTTTTCAGTTATATATACTTCGATAATTCTTTAAACTACATACGTATATGAGTTCTTTAAATTTTATGATACGTTGGAGCTGTAAGCTATAACACTTTCTTTTTTTTTTATAATTTTCTATATCGTTTTGTAAATATATTACTTTTTTGACACTCTGTGCGTAAAGTACTAATTTTAAAAACGCTAAAATAGCACTTTACGCGCGTTGTGTCAAAAAATAATGTTCGATACTCGTGATAAAAATGATTCTGACACGAGTGTGATTGTCGTGTGAGTTATTCACACTCGTGCCAGATTCATTTTTATCGCACTAGTATCGAAAAGTACTATAATTGCATCGGTATTTATTTATACATTTATTTATTACCAGGTACGGCCTAGTTGCTTTTTACTACCCCACACTTATATGATATATCTCTCTTATAAAATTTTAGAACCGTAAAAAACTATAAAAGTATTCGAGGTTGATATTCTTACATAATATATATTATCACATTACTTTTATTAGCTATTCGTGTCTTACATGAAACTCAAATCAAATATATCACAAAAGTTACCTAAATTTATATTTTACAAAAATTATCTAAGAAATTAATTTATTTAATATTTAATTAGTCTGCTTCATTGCTGTTCATTCTTATTCTAATTCTTCCGCGCTACTCTCTCCAGCGCTTCCTTCGCTTATGTATTTCAATGTGTAAAACTTATGTGTAAAACTTGTACGTGCAGAATATCAGCGGTATCTTAAAAATTATTCATTTAATCACTTTTAATTCATTCACCATTCAATCCTTATTTTTATTTCATTGAATACACCAAATCAGTATGAAGAATCGGTATTGAAAACAGTATTCAGAAGTATTCCTTTTTTTTAATACTTTTGAATCCCTTATTTCCAGCAGGGCATCTGATCTATAAAAAGTTTCCTATTTTAGCCAAGTTATGGAAATTAATTTTGCTTTTACCTCTAATATTATTACTAATGAATTGTATATTCATGCATATTTTGTAATCGTGTCTTCGTGATTTACTGATAGTCGATAACAAAGATATCTAAAATTTTGTAGGTATTTTGAAGTTCTTTTATAATCGACTGTGAATTATGCGAGTCGTAAGACGCCTGGCGGATAAATCTCAAAGCCTCGAGTACCCCTCGAGGAAAGCGAATTAAATTATCAGCGGGAAAGGGAATTGAACAATGGGATAGTACTTATCAAAAGTCAAGATAAGTTTTTTAATTTCAGTGAGTAATTTAATTAGGCGTGTGGGAGACGGCCAAAGATGCTACGTCGAGGGAGACTCGGAGAGTGCGTCTTGAACGCAAACCACTTGTTATTACCTTGTTAAACACAGATCTAGTATTATCTCAATTTTGTTTGAGGTCTGAGAGTTTATACTACAGTATAACAAGTGGTTTACGTTCAAGACGCAACGCACTCTCGCTCGACGTAGCATAATCATCTTAACTTTTAATACTTAATTCTTATCCCATTTTTCAATTCTCGGCTTCCCGCTGATCATTTAATTGGACTAATATATTATTTTTAAAAGATAATAATAATTAATAATAATAATAATTAAATAACAATTAATATAATAATAATAATACATTATTATTATTATTAATGATTAATTTTCTATATCATTAAGCAAAGACAAAGCAAATATTCATAAAGTTCATTCAAATAAAATTAAAAAATAATAAAATTTGAAGTATTCACTGAAATCGTAATAATATAAAATTAAAATTAATAAATCGTGTAAAACAATTTTTCAATTAATGTATTTCATAAACGAAAAAAAATTTTGATGGTAACTTATTTGAAATAATTTTCATGATCAAAAGCATATCGAGTAATTTTGATGTCCTATAGAGGTGCAAAATATTATTTTACTGGTTATTGAACTCTTGTTTCACATATCATTGATTCTGCCAATGACAAAGTCAAGTGTATAGGCACGAAATCCCCAAACTAAGGACACAAATGAACACACATATTACATATACAAGTGAGAAAGTCGTTGGACGTTTATTGCACGTTTTCGCGAATCTCACATTCGTCCTAGCAGTTAGCACAGAGCAGTTTAGTAGATAGCGGCTCCGTGTTAAGTGCAGGTGTTGTAACTTAAGGCGTGTCGCAATTCGCACTGAATTTTGTTAAAAGTACTGGCTGTTTGTTAAACAGGTAACGTTTTGGCACATCTTCTTTACATTTATAATAATTTTAATACGATTTTGTTTAATGAATATCATCAGTTTTAAAACTTTTTTTCGTTACAAAATGCAAGCCGGTTAACCTATAGCTTATTTAAGATCCTTTTGATCATGAATTTCACGTCTTTTTGTGTTCTTCGAACTTTTAGTATAAATTTAAATAACTCTTAAATCTGTTAAAAATAATTTTGTCCAAGTAATCGCATTCATTTTATTTAAATTTACTACTTTCTATTTGCAAAGTGTTTTTCATGAAATTATCATTTTATTTAATTTATAATTTTTCACTTCTCATGCTTCTTTTAGACTTGATGTGAACACAATTATGTTACAATTACAAACAATCAATTTAATTAATCAAACTTAACTTATTAACTGTTCAAATCGTTTGTAACATTTTTTACAGAAACTTCAACAATGAATGAACTAACATTACCTTCTTCTCCTAATTGGTACTTGAGCAATATTCTAGCATGTGCAAGGGATGGTACTATTGCCTGGGGTTCGCGACATTCTATAGTAATTGCTAAGGCAAATGAGAAGACAAAGTTATTAGATTGCTCTTTAATTGATAAAGCACATTTTGATAGAGTAACAAGTGTATCTTTTTCTCCAAATAAAATTGGAGAAGATGACGAATATCGCTTAGTATCTTGTGGTGATGAGAATACTGTTAAGGTCTGGAAAGTAAAAGATTTACTTTTAGAAAAAAGTAATTCTACGTTAGATGTATGTATGCCCTAATATTTATTTACCATGAAAAGGTGTTATATATTTTCACATTTTTTATAACATCACAAATATTGTTTTATGTTCACAGAACAATCGTAAAGTAATTGGAGTTGATTGGTCTAAATGTAATCAAGATCTTATTTGTTTTGTAAGCGAAGATGGTACACTGGTAAGATGGAATTACAAGAATAATACTAGTAAGTCCATTTCTCTTGGGAAAATGACTGCAACGTGTTTATCTTGTTGTCCAAACGATATTCACACAGTAGCAGTTGGAAGTAAAAGTGGTTTAATTTATATTGTTGATATACGATCTGGTAATATAACTTATAAATTAAGAGGTCATGATGTTGAAGTTGTTAGTTTATCCTGGTGTCCAGTTCCTATTAATATTTTTAAAGAAAATAATGAGAAAGAAGCATTATTAGCCTCTGGAGCTAAAGACAGGTAAATAATATTTAATACTGTTTTTATTCTATTTTTTATAATTTATTTAATACTTATTACATTAGTAAATACTAAAATTATTTTGTAGACATATATTTCTGTGGAAAGCTGGAGGTGATGGGCGTTATCAAACACAGCTAACATTTCCAAATGGGCCTTTAGATACAACTAACCACAGATCTAAAGTCAGTGCTTCGGCAGGCAATTACACTGCGGTTTGCTGGCTAGAACCAACAACACTTCTTTCAAGTTCTCCATGGGGTGAGCTTCTTCAATGGGACATTAGTGGTAACTCTAAAAAAAAGTTTAGTCCCAAGTTGGTACATGCAAATCATCGCAAAGGAGTATTTTCAGTAACAGGTTTTACTGAATTTTCAACTGAATTATTTCTAGATAGCGAAAGTCAAAATTGGAGAAATAAAACTGATATGTATGTATTGTTTACCGAATATGCTATTGTTAGATCGACATTTTATATTAAAAAGTAATTTGCCTTATTTTACATTTCCTAATAATTTAGAAAAGGAATTTGGACTGTTGCACAAGATCGTCACATTATTTGTTCTAGTCTTATAAATAATGTAGTCACAATTGATTATAATATTCCAACACAAGGAGGTTTTGTGTATTGTTTATCAGCCTGTCCTTTAGATACATCACAAATTGCTTTTGGTGTTGGAGATGCTATGATTCGATTATGGAATTTGTCAGAGCCACATAAAAACTCAATAGAAGTGCAAATGTTATGGGAGAAAATCAAAGGAAAAGTGAGAGCTGTAAGTAAAATTTAATTTGCACAATACTTAATAAAATCATAAATGCCTCTAATGTTTTATCTTTTATATCTTTAAAAAATCTGCAGTTATCATGGCATCCTGAAAAAGAAAATTTGTTGGCATTTGCAACAGATGAAGGACGTGTTGGAATATTTGATACAAATTCTAAAAAGGCACCTATATTATGCAGACAGTATTATAGGAATACCGTCTATTCTCTTGGTTGGGGCCCAGCACCAAACATTGATGGATATGCTCTATATTCATGTGGCGATAATGAAGTAGTTTATTATAATCCAGACAAATACAATGAAAGTAATAAAAAATATTTATTATTTTTTATCGAATTTTTTTCTAAAAACATTTTTATATTATTAGTCAAACATAGAAAATGTTATTGAAAAATTGAGAATTTTCTATAGAAAATTTGTCTTATATCATTATTATTTATGTTACAGATCCGATTTGTGTGACGGAAAAGAAAGATTGTACTGAATTTGCTTGGAAACCAGATTTTTCTCTTTTGGCTCTAGGTTTTGCAGATGGGTAGGTGATTTACTAAATATTTAATGCTTTTATTGTTACTTTTTATCTAATGTATTTATTTTAATCTATTGTAGATCCATCTCATTTTTAAATCGCGATTTATCAGAGTGTGGTCATACAATTCATGTATTAAATAAAGCTGTACAATGTTTAGTATGGCATCCTGAAAGTACTTTATCCGACACAAATATTTCTCCTTTAAATAACTATTTAGCTGTTGCCATAAATGGCACTCCAATCACGATTTTTGAAATTTTGAACAAAAATAATTTGGAAGAACCTAAATCAGATGAGTCATCTTTTTATAGAATTATTGCTACTTTAGATGCCCATCATGATAAAGTTGTGACTTTAGCTTGGAGTCCACATGTGAGTGGATATTTGGTGTCTGGCGCTTATGATTACAATATTCAAGTAAATAATTTTTACTTATTATTTAATTTTTTTTCTATTGTCTTCGCAATTATATTTTAGTGCTCAAAATATTTTTTAGAAATTGATCAAACCTATAATTAATAAATACCATATTTGTATGTTTTCTAGGTTTGGAATGTAGAATCACAAGAAATAGTTGGTACATATGTTTCCCACAAAGGACCAGTAATGAGCTGCATGTGGAGCCCACTTAGTCAAGATTTAATTATTTCTGGTTCAGGTGACTTCACATTACGAATATGGAATATCAAAAACCAAGAAAAACTTTCAAATCCACCCATGAATCTCAAAATAAAAGGTAAAAGGACAAAAAAGAAGAAAAATAAAAAATTAACAGATAGTAGTGAAAAAGAAAATGAAACTGGAATAAAGGAACTAACAAGTGATGAAGTTGAATCACCCGAAAATAGTAGAAAGAATAAAATAAACGAAGAGATCCACTCTGAAGAAATTGAAGACATAAGTAAGATGGACCAACAATTAAATAAAAAGAAGAAGGTAAAAAAAATCTCTCGTTTCCCAGGCCATGCAGGTATAGTAAAGAACAATAAGCGATGGTGTACTTCAGTTAAAAATTTATTACAAGTCGTTCAAAATGAAGCCCAAAAAAATCAAAACAATGAAATAGAACCCTGTAATGGAAACTGTAATGAAATAAACGGTATCGAAAACGGTGAAATTGGAAATGGAAATGGTATTGAAGATGATCCTATTTTACTTGGAACAAAAGTACATCTTCATCATGCTATAAATTACGAAAGTAAATCATAATTTTATGAAATTAATTTGTCTTGCTTTTTATTATGCCTTTTATGAGGCTTATTTATTTACTAAATTTTGTTTATTTAGAAAATAAATTACGTTCAAATGAAATGCACAGTTTAGTTACTGAAATTGATTTTTGGACCGACAATTTAAAAGAAAACCTTCAAGAAGCAGCAAAACATAATCGTTTAAGCGACTATTTAGTTTCTCTTGCAGCATCTATATCCATTGAGTAAGTCAACAGTGACGAAAAAAACTTCTATTATTAATGCTATTTTAATATATTAATATTCTTACATATTTTATTTTTAGACTGTGGAAAGAAACGTGTGAAGCTTATGCTATTCAACTTAGTGATGATGACAACCCACATAAAGCTGTTTCATATTTCTTATGTATTAATAAAATCACTGAAGCTATAGAAGTTTTCATCACTGCTAGACTCTTCAAAGAAGCATATGTTCTTGCCTCATCTAAATTAGATGAAAATGATTCACTGATTACAGATATTCTACAATTATGGGCGAGCAGTGCCCAAAAAGATGGTGATTTTCAAAATGCAATAGAGTGGTATGAATTTATAAATTCCTTGTTTATTTAAAATCATATTAATATATTTTATAATATATAATATTAAAATATTTATTAAATTTTATAGTTATATTAAATTAAGAGAATACGTAAAAGCAGCTAAACTCTTAGAAAGACGAGGCGATATAGATAGCTTAAGCTTAGCAATAGATATTGCACATGAAATAAAAGATGAAGATTTAAGCATATCATTGGTAGATAAATTAATTTATGAAGCTTTATTGAATTCTGATATTTCAACGGCTTTGTCAGTTATTAAAAAACATCCGAAAATGCAGGTACAACTTTTTGTATTGACTTGAACTTACCAGCTCCGATTGATGGAATCACTGTAACAGTCATCTTGGATTTCAAGATAGTCTTGTGTATCATAGTATTAACGGCAGTGAATAGTCCTATAGGGCTTATCTTGAAATTTGACACGATTGTTGCTGTAAGTTCTTCAATTCAGAAGGATGAATATGTTCATTGCTTTTACAGTTTTTTCTAAATGGAGCTGTTACATTTACTATAATTATTACACAAATTCAAGATTTTCTATTTTTTAGCATCGTGAAATCGAAGTGACAATATTTGATGAATTAAGCAAAGTTTTAAAAGATGTTAATAATAAGACTATTGTGAAGTGGTTAGATGGTATAACAGAAACCAACTTTTTAGAATTATTGAAGCAACGCTTTTTACCCAATTCCAAGGGATATTCATTGTTACTTCAAAAAGATGTTATTCCTCTACCAAGATGGACCTCTGAGAAAACGGTATATACTAGTATAAAATAAAATTATGCAAATAATTTATAAAATATACAATTTAATTTTTATTAATTCAATTTATTTATAGGTACAAATAAAGGTTTCTCATGAATTAGCACTATCAACATTAACTGATGATTCAAAAGACCAGCTAAAACATATAGTGAAAGCTTTTGATATTATTGTTCAGTTTGACAGAAAAAATCAATTTGCTCTTTTATTAAAGTATATTTGCATATTAGAAAATAAAACTTTTGAAGATTCAAACAATATTTTTAATACCGATGAAAATGGAATGAGTAAAAGTTTACGTGCTTATTTATGTTACGCAGTTATTGATTGGTTTCACAGAAATAACTTAAATAACTTTGAATTTAATGGATCTGTAAGTTCTATAATTGCAATTCTAGAAAAATATGCTAATGATCTTTTTAGTCAAGAATTGGTTCAATTTTACTGTGGAGGAAATGAATTAAAAGAGATAGAAGCTGAAATATATGCAGGAGTTGGTAAGTAATCTTTTTATATAATTGTAATTAATTATAAATAACAAATAATCTTATTAACAATTATTATTTATGCAGATATTAACGAACCAGTTAAGGAAGAAAATAGTATAGTCCATACTGTCAAATATAACCGATTTAACGATTTAGAAGTAAATAAAAAGCAGTTTATTGAAACTCGCGTAGCATCACCAAGTCCTTTATATGCTCTACCTGTATTGTTGCAAGTTCTCTACAGAATACCAGATGAAGAAGTTAAAATGAAAATCGGTAAATTTATAGCTGATTTATGGAAGAAAGCTACTGTATAAAATTTTTTTTTTAAATTATACTAAATTTTATAATTAATTTTTTAAGAAAATACTTGAATAAGTATTTAGGAATTACACATTTTAATCGTAAAAATAAGTACTTTTAAAAAAATATTATTATATTTTGTAATTTTGTTATAGTTTTTTATTAATAATCTTATGTACAAATGTATATAAAAGAAAGCAATTAGAAAATTATTCTTTTATTTATTATTTATTCTCCAAAATAGAAGCTGTCTGTCACTGCCTGCACAAACTATTTGTAATCCTTGATGCCAAGTCAATCCTCCAAATAATCGAACTTGTCCACATAATATTACTGGTTTAGTCTTCAAATTAATAACTTTCAATAGATTATCTGGTCTGCCAATGCTTGCAATAAGATTTTCATTAGAAGGAGCAAATTTCATTACAGTCCCACCTTCAACGTACAATGTTCGTCTTTCTAGTGGCCGACTATGACAAAGGAATAATTTTTGAAAAAAAAAAAAAAATTGAAATAGGAAACGTTTTTGAATTAAAAAATTTAGTAATTTATGCATGTACCTGGGTCTTGAAACATCCCATAAAATAAACTCTCCTGATGCAATGCAGGCTACTTTCAAAGGGTTAGGTCCCCAATCTGCAGTAGAGAGTGGAATTGTGCCAGCATCTACAGACATGATTGCTTGTTGACTTCTCACATTATACATTCGAATTATACCATTTTTCTCAGCAACTAGTAGTTTTCCAGTTTCTTCACTATGCCAACATACATTTACACCTGGACCAGTTAATGGAAATGTTAAAATACACTGTTGATCTTCTTTTACTGCCCAAAGTTTACATGTGTGATCATCCGAAACAGATGCCAATAATTCTCCTTCTGGATCATATGAAATATTATTCACATAGTCTCTGTGACCTTCTAATACCTGTAAAAATCAAACCATTAAACATGTAGCTTATTATAGTAATAATGTAGTAAACAATCTTACAGATAAAATTGATATACTTAAAATTAGAAATAAATAAAAAAACATTACATTCAATAAGAATGCAAATTCCCAAGTAAACTTATAAAACCAATATTATTATATGTATGGCTTTTTAATATATAAATTTGAAAAAGGATTTGACACTAATCATACAAAGAAAGATAAAAGTAGTATTAATGGATTTTCCCTTATTTAAATTAATGTAAAAGGTCTAACTATATCCAGAAAGTTTTACTTATTTTTTTTTAGATATTTAGCATTTTCATTTTTTCTTCATTCAGGGAAGTTAAAATTTTCTTAATATATGTTTGGATAAGTTTTTAGTCAGACAATGATACTGATGTTGTATGTGCTTCTTTAATGTCTTAAATAATGCTATCTTTTATTGACGGATCTATATTATCAAAAAGCAATTAACATGATTATATCCATTAAAATTACCTCAAAAGTATTGCTTTCGTTTAAATCACTGTTGTACAGTCTTATGTTAAAATCAGAACCAGCAACACAAAAAGATATTATCCTTGGTACAACACTAAGTGATGTTTCTGGACTCCAAGCAATGGCATGTACTCTTGTTTCATGATGAAATGTACGAAGAGGAGTATAACTAATGTCTTCTACAACATCATCTTCTTCCTGTGTACATAATTTTGTTACTATTAATTAAATATACTTAAATGAAGTTACAAAAAGGCTAATATTATATTTGTCTATAAGTTAAAACATTAAATTTGAATTTGTGTGACTATAAGAGAATGTTATAGAGTAATTAATTTAATTTGACAAAAATGAAAAGTTTTGTATTATTTTAATGACATATAGAAACAAAAAACACACATCAAATAAAAAATATATTATTTTGATATAAATTAAATGGGAAATATATATTATACCTGAAATTTAATAGTAGCAACAATTATTTCATCTCCTACAGCAATGCAGATCAAATGTTTTGACCATTCATAGGGTGACCATTCCACACAACGAATTTGTTTCGGGAAATTCAACTTAAAAGTATGTTGAGTAATTAATGCTTCCTCCATTTTTAATCTACAAGAAATAAGTTTAATCTTAGAAAATAGCGTTGTAAATGAATCTTCTATATACGCGTGACATATCAAGTAATATTCTAAGAATAATGTTTTAATGCTTATTATATCTACTTGTGTTATATGAACGGCAAATAATGTTTCAATTTATAAATTAATAGGAAGAATATTAGCAAGATGTTTATAAACATTAATAATTATAGAGCAAATTTACCGGCATAACCTTAAAAATGTAATATCACAATTTATGTGTGACCAAATTTTAGAACCATATATATCTATCAATTAGTAATAAACTTACGAAAATGGACACTTTTGTAAAATTGGAAACTAAACAATACAAATTAATTTAATTAGGTATAAAAAATCAATTTTAAAAGTAACAAAATAACAGTCTGCTCTCTCTTTTGAGTGCGAAGAACACCGAACAGGAAGTCCTGAGCAGAAATGAATTAAGGCGAAAGTTAGGGCCTGTACAGGTACCTGATTCGCTTGTATGTACAGGCCCATGATGTAAAGAAAGGAGGTGTGCTCCCTCACTAGGTTTATTTTGGTCTCCTACTGCGCCTTCCCACTTTCCGCCATCTTGAAATCCGGTAGTGTATGTTTACATTGTTGCTCTGGTTGCTCCGAAATGACAAAATGCCTGGGTGTTCAATAAAAAATTGCAAAAATTGGAACGGAAACACAAAAAATACAAATATAAAGTATTTTAGATTTCCTAACGATCCCGAAATACGTAAGAGATGGATAGAAGCTTGCAACAACAATAAACTTAACCTACAAAACGGTAATTAATTTTTCTAAAAACAAAAAATTAAGTATTCCACGACTTTTTCAGAAATTGGAGTTTATTAAATAATTGTTTTATATTATGTTTATAGCTCGAGTATGCTCAATCCACTTTACAGAGGCATGTTTTGAAAAAAAGCCAGATCATTTGATTGTACCTGGAGATGTTAATATTTTCAAATTATCAAAAACTGCTATTTCATCTCAATCTAATTTGTAATAATGCAATTCAATCATCAAATGTTAACATTTAAATAAAACATTATTTAATGTTATTTAATTTATGTAATGATATTTAATGCGTTATTTTATGTTTATTTAATACGTTGTTTTATATATTTATTTTATAATAATAAATATGTTGCCTTTTAATTATTTCATTATGATTTTGCCTTATCACAATAATTACAAAATTTCGATTTGAATTTACTAAGGTTATACTGAGGCGCCTATTGGCTGGAAATTCAAGATGGACGATATTGGGAAGGCCACGCTATTGGTTGGTTAGGAAAGCTGCGCGAGAGCACACCTTATTTCTTTACATCATGTACAGGCCCAATGAAGCTTTACTCTCAACATATATTTAAGGGAGTATGTACATAAGCGCTGTGCTGTGCGATGCCGTTCGATGCCGCGCGGTGCCGCGCATGCCGCTATACATTCTCCCTAATATAGGAAGTAGAAGTACATATTTTTTTTAATATTCGAACAGAGGCAGATTCTTTGAAGTAAACAGATTGCGCGCGTACTTCAATAATGTTGAAAATACGAAAATTGATCGAGAAATATAACAATTGAAGGGCCGGATGCAATAAGGGGGTTAGCGCTCGAAAACCCGTAAAAGTATTGTCTAAGTGACCAAATTTTCAATATAGCCAAATTAATTTTTAAAAAATATCACCTTGTAGGGAATGAAAAGAAGTATTTTTACCTAGAAGGAATTTTTTTTATTCGACTTTCTTTTTAATATAAAAATTAAAAACTGAAAATTTTGTTCATCTATTTTTAATAGCTTTCAAAAACATTAATCGTCCAAACTTGGTCAAATATCATCGAAATATTTTGAAATTTGACAGGGACGTGCAGAATACTCCAGCGTTGCCTATGGGATTGATAAAAGGATGTAAATCGATAATTGTTAATAATTATTTAATTGCAAATATATTGCGATCGGTAATTACGTTTTCTTAACTTTAACGGAAAAAAGTATCGAGGGAAGTTGAAGCTAGGAAAAACTTCCAGCGAGACATTTGTTCCTTAATAGTCTAATAAATTTCTAACAAAGTTTCAAATTGATTTAATAATAAATGACTTAAATAGAGCGTTATTAATAAAGACGCCCGCTAGCAACATCGGCGGTGCGGCGCGGCGTGAGCTAAGCCTATGTGTTTACATGTTTTTGCACTGATGTATCACGTTTATAAAAATTAACGATTTATTATGTAACGATATTATGTTTTATATAACGTAAAAACACAGTTTATAAGTCAACTGTAGATATAATTATATTTTGTTAGTATGTTAATAAATAAATTTCTACTTTAAAATTTAATATGTTCATTAATACTATCATAAGGATACACACACACACATACACACACACACGCACGCACACACATACACACGCACACACATACACACACACACACACACACACACACAAAACATAATAACGTAATAATTCTTTAATTTTTGTAAACGTGATACGCCACTGCGAAAACGTGTGCGACGCAGTCTGAGCTCACGCCGCGCTGCGCCGCCTATGTTGCTAGCGCGCATCTTTATTAATAACGCTCTATTTAAGTCATTTATTATTAAATCAATTTGAAACTTTGTCAGAAACTTATTAGACTATTAAGGAACAAATGTCTCGCTGGAAGTTTTTCCTAGCTTCAACTTCCCTCGATACTTTTTTCCGTTAAAGTTAAGAAAACGTAATTACCGATCGCAATATATTTGCAATTAAATAATTATTAACAATTATCGATTTACATCCTTTTATCAATCCCATAGGCAACGCTGGAGTATTCTGCACGTCCCTGTCAAATTTCAAAATATTTCGATGATATTTGACCAAGTTTGGACGATTAATGTTTTTGAAAGCTATTAAAAATAGATGAACAAAATTTTCAGTTTTTATATTAAAAATAAAGTCGAATAAAAAAAATTCCTTCTAGGTAAAAATACTTCTTTTCATTCCCTACAAGGTGATATTTTTTAAAAATTAATTTGACTACATTGAAAATTTAGTCACTTGGACAATACTTTTACGGGTTTTCGAGCGCTAACCCTCTTATTGCATCCGGCCCTTCAATTAATCAAATACAGAAATTTGTAATTTAGTAGGTATGTGTGTTCTTTATACTTCTATCCGAACCGCCGAAGCAGTCAGTATAAGCTAGAAGTGCACAAAATATTCATTTCTACAATAAAAGTTTTTTCATGTTTAAATAAATTATATTTTGACAAGTAATTAAAAAATAAATCTAGCATAATTAATTATTAGAAAAACTTACTGTATCAACTATACATACATGTATCGTACATATACGAGGTCTATAAACTGATTTATGTCTTATTGCCTTATGATAATTCAAATTATTTTTTATTTATATTACTTACGTATATTTACCATATTTTTCATTGAATTCAAAATCTAATTTCGTTTTTTTATCAAGGGAATAATATGATAACGAAGATTTATTTTCAATATGTTGTTTCTCACAATAAATACAAAGCAAATTATTTTTTATTTATTGTATTAAAGTTAAAGAAATAAGTTTTGTAACTTTCCTTGCGTATTTTAACTGCATCTAAGTTCTGATATTTCTCAACAAACTGATAGGTAATTGAGCAAAAAGGAAACTTTATTCTAATACTTCCAAATATAGCTATATGGTACAACATCTTGATATTCGTATTTCCCGCTTCTCCTGTTTCGATTCTATATATATATATATATATATATATATATATATATATATATATATATATATATATATATATATATATATATATATATATATATATATATATATATATATATATATATATATATATATATATATATATATATATATATATATATATATATATATATATATATATATATATATATATATATATTTCGACAGACCTCCGCGATAGTCGCCGCGTGCTCGCGTTCGGAGTTTATTAAGGAAGGGCCACATATGTGAATACGCTTGCGTACGAATCCGCATAGGCGCATAGCGCAGTGGAGTCACTAGGAAAACTTTGTAATGCCAACTTTGCAGGAAAGTCACTATGGTTTCGTGAGGAATTTCTATTGTTGAGAGGATTCACGAAGTCATACTGACTTTCCTGTACAGTTGGCACTAGCGAGTTTCGCTTAGGCCGTGTGTAGTGATTCCGCTGCGCGGTACGCATTCATGCGCAAGCGTATTCACATATGTGGCCAAAGCCTCACCGCCTACTGAGCCGAGAGCGAGACGGCATTCGGCAAATCGTCACTCTCTCGCGAAGCGCGAGTGGCGACTGGCGAGGACGAGCGCGACTCGCAGTCTCGCAGAGGCAGAGCATATACACGCGGACGCGCCGCACTGGTAAATATTCCATCTGCTCGTTTTCCCCTCGGCATAGCTCAGCACGCCGCCTTGCGCGAGAAGATAACGAGGAAACGGGACACGCGCTTGGAGTTGCAGTCGCAGTACTGTCGCCACGCGTCCCCCACGCCTTGGGGCGAGAGAGCATCTGCACGCTGCGAAGCGGATTCCTTGCGCGCGCTGCTGCTTCCGCTTCCCGCAACAAGCTATTCCGCCGTCGCGTGTATGCGCGTGCAGCCGGCCATCAGCAGCTCCAGCGAAAGTTCGTCGAGCCTCGCGGGTTCCGCACGCGCGCTCGCTCGCCGGTGTTGTTCGTCGTGCCCTCGTGCTTAATCAGTGGAGTCGTCACGCCGTCTTTTGTGGGTAGAGTGAGAGATACATGGCAGTGAGAATGGAGTGAGAAAATGCCGAAGAGCTTGCGTGTCGTCGTCGCAGCAGCACGCGGTTCCAGAGAAACGGTAGCGGACGAGCTGCAGCCGACGCAGTCGCCTCGAATGTAAACAATACACCGTGGTCTGGCTGGAACATCCGTACATCATCGACCAGGACAGCGAGTCGTTTATTACGTTGAGCTCTCACGTGCATATTAGCGCGCTCGTCTGTGCTATTTTTTCCGCGACTCATCTAAGGGTAGCTCCGATTTTTTCTGAAGCTTTAGTTTAGGTATATTCAGTGGTTTTTATGGTATTTTAATTTCTCTGATTGTATTTATAGTTTTGGTACAGCAGAGAATGTATGTCTGACTAGTTGCACCGCTGTCACCAATTTTCAAAGCACCGATGCAGTCTAACATTTGGCATGTTCTTGTTTGTGCACATAAGGATTGTGCACATATTTATTGTGCACATATTTATTGTGCACAGATAGCATTGGTACAGATCTATATATATAGATATATGCCAATGTTAAAGTGTGCACAATTAATATGTGCACAATCAGTATGTGCATAAACAAGAACACGTCTAACATTTCATCAATATGTTTTCTTTTGCATAAGAAACCACTGCAAATTTGATGTATGTGTTATTTTTTTGTGTTCGGATAGATTTCATTTCACACAAAATCAATTGCTGCTCATTTTTAATGATTATTATTATTTTAAAAGACAATATGACATGTAATTGCATCATCCTACAAGTTTATTTATTTTTTCAATCATCTTCGTTATATTTTTTGTACATATAATATTACACCAATTTGTGCAAAGGATTACTTATCTAATTTTTTTTTATTTTTTATATTTTTTTTTGACAATAAAAACTAGATTTAAATTGTATTTAATAGATATACAATACCTTTTTAATATATTACTGGTATAAAAAACTGCTACTTAAAAAAATTGGTATAATCCAAATTTGTAATGACTTTTTATAAATAGCAACAAATATTTTAATCAAATTACTTTCTATTACTTTTACAAAAATATAATATATTCTGATGAAATATCTAATGAAATCAAAATTAATTTAATTTATATTTTTTATTTATTATTATTTTTATTATTATTATTTCATATTTTAGGATAACTTGTAACAATGGAGTTTGGAGTAAGTGGTGATATTGCTCAGATATCTGTGGAGCTTGCACGGGTAGTGGAAGTAATGATGTCACCTAATATACCACACCAACAGCGAGTCGAAGTTTATAATGCCTGTGAACGCTTCAAGGAATCATCTCCACTCTGTGCTCAATGTGGGCTATACTTGGCACAAAAATCTCCTGACAGAAGTCCTATCGTTAGACATTTTGGTCTTCAACTGATGGAACATTGTGTAAAATACCGCTGGACACAGATGTCTCAGTCAGAAAAAATTTTCATCAAAGAAAATGCTATGAAACTTCTACAAGAGGGAACAGAACCATTACTGCAGGAAGAAAATCATATAAAAGATGCTTTATCCCGTATTATTGTTGAGATGATCAAGAGGGAGTGGCCACAGCAATGGCCTACCTTATTAGCAGAACTCAGTCAAGCATGTACAAGGGGAGAGAGTCAAACAGAACTTGTACTTTTAGTATTCTTGCGATTGGTAGAAGATGTTGCTATTTTAGAAACTTTAGAATCAAATCAAAGGAAAAAGGATATTTATCAAGCACTAACATCCAATATGGCAGAAATTTTTGCATTTTTCTTAAGACTGATGGAACAGCATTTTGCAGAATTTCAAAAGAAGAACTCACTTGGTAGAACAGTTGAGGCTGCTGCTCACAGTCGTGTTGTTCAGGTACTATATATTTTTACAAAATTTTCAATTGAAAGTTCTAACAAATTATCATTTAAAAATTACATAATTTAATGCCATGACACAAAAATTATGATAATATTTTATAATATAAAAAAGCTAGTTTACAAAAGGCAAGTTAAATTCTTATAAAGGTAAAGTGAGATTCAACAGATGTACTCAATTCATTCACATATGTCAAACTTATATGAACATTTAACAAGGTTCATGGTTAAATAATTTCTATCATACTTCAAAAATTGTATTTATACATGATAATAAGTAATTAAATGACTAATAATAAAATATATTGTAATTATTTTTATAAATATATTTATTTTTTACTTTAAGGTGGTTCTTTTAACTTTGTCTGGCTTTGTGGAATGGGTTTCCATTAATCATATAATGGCAGATGAAGGGCGACTATTACAAATCCTCTGTTTATTCCTTGGTGATACAACTTTTCGCTGCCCAGCTGCTGAATGTCTGCTACAGATTGTGAATCGAAAAGGAAAAGCAGAAGATCGAAAACAATTGATGATTCTTTTTACAGAAGAAGCACTAAGATGTATATATGCTGCAGCAACAGCTGCACCACCAACTGGACCAAATGATTTGTTAGAAAATCATTATTTGTTTTTTAAAAAATTGATTCAAGTCTTAAGTGGTATGTTGACGGATATAAACTTTTTTGAATAACGTAAAATAGACATTTCGTTTAGTTTCAAAGTTAGTGTACAAATGCTTTCTGAATTAATTATCATCCTACCAAAATTTTTTTTCCGCTTATACTTTTTTTGTCACATTATTAAAAGATTTATTTATAATATTTTTTTAGGTATGACAACTCAGCTCTGTTCTCTATGGGGTAAAGACGATATAACAGGAGTCCGTCCAGCGCATTTCGGTCTTTTCCTTGACGCTGCGCTCACTTTCACTATGCATTCTAATCTTACTCTTGTCCAGTTAGCCAATACTATCTGGATTATGATGTTTAAACATGAACACATCAAAACTGATTCTTTACTTCTTAGTTATGTACCAAAATACGTGGAATTTACTGGACCGAAACTTGTGAAGGTGTGTTTCTTATTACAATGATCCTTTCGTATAAATGAGATAGTATATCGATGGGAAATATTTATTTGGTAAAAACAATCGATGTTGAAATTATTAAAATACTTTATTGTAGGTGTCGTTCCCGAATAAACGTCATGCAAATGGAATGAGTTCATACTTTGTAGATTATGATACTGAGGAAGAGTTCAACATTTTCTTCCACCGACTTCGTATGGATCTCGCTGAGGGCTTCCGTCATGCAACTATGGTTGCACCTCTCGTGACTTTCGCTTACGTACAACACTGGCTCACATCGAAAATTCATAAAGGTTTGGAGAATCTTGCCTATAAGAGTGATCCTCTTGATCCAGAATATCTTGAATGGGAAGCTCTAGCAATGGCTCTTGATTCAGTCATTTCGCGAATACTTCTCGTGAGCGAGCGCCCCAGCGTTCAGAATGGTTTGCAATTGCTCGAAATGTGTATAAATTATTCACCACAAGATCCTTGGTTGTTGTCGACTCTTTTGTCGTGCATTAGTGCATTATTTGTATTCCTTTCTATGTCAACGGGTTCAATGGCAATGCCTGGCGTTGCTATATTACCTAGAGTGCTTGAAAAGATTTTTGCCGCATTAGTGTTCAGTGCGCCTGGAGAAACTAAAGATAACCGATCGAAGGCTTCGAAAAATGTAAGGCGGCACGCTGCAAGTTTGATGGTGAAAATCGGATTGAAATATCCGTTGTTACTATTACCGGTATTCGATCAAATACATTCTACAGTTAGAGGATTAGTTAGAGAACCTAGTCAACTATCAAAGATGGAAAGTTTGACACTCTACGAAGCATTACTTCTTATATCCAACCATTTCTGTGATTATGAGAGACAAACTAGATTTGTTGCAGAGGTAACTAAACTTTTATATGAAACTAATAAATATATTTACAGTAACATTTTTAAAATGTTCTTTAATAGTCGAATGTTCTTCAATTTCGATCATATTTATTACGTGTATCGAACATTATTTTTTGATACTCCGTGCGTTAAGTATCAAGTGGCACTTATAGCATGTAGTATAAAAAAAAGTTAATACTTTATCAATCATAAATTTTTCAGAAAAACTTAAATTTCGCATAATGGTATTTGAAATATTTATACTTTATTTGTTATATATAATTCTAAGAAAACATAGTTCAATACAGATTCCTTCTATTTTTATACATTTGTTCAAAAAGCTCTCTAAAACTTTAAATTTCAGATAATTTCTTTTTCTAAATTAAAAATAAGAATTGTCAAAGTGTTTGTAAAGCATTACCATTACAATCGACCATTTGATTTTTATTTTTATTAAATTTTGAATTTAATTTTGTAGGTGATCGGCGACACATCGACAAGATTGATTGCAATTGGAGCCGAAGCTTTTAAGGGCCCTATTGAACTAATACGTTTCCTCGGTTTGGATAGACCGGCTGTAGAACTTGCGCAGGATGATCCTATTGCGATGAATCGTTTTGATCTGACATTCTGTATTCACACGGTGTTGAGTGTAGTAAAGAGGTGTTCCATACCAGAAGATCCCGATCGCGCTGCCAGAGGTGGATTTGTTGCAGCACTGAGTGAGAGTGGAAATCCCATTTACAGAAATCCTGCAACACCGCACATTGTCCCTATACTACCGCCTCTTTTTGCTCTACTGAGAGCGATGAATGCTCTGTTCACACCCGCGGCTCTCAGTCTCTTGTCTGAAGTAAATTTTAAATTTTATTACAATTTATTTAATTTAAATAGTAAAGTCGTTTCTATCTAAATCAATTTCATTCCTACTACTTTCTACTTTTGAACAAATTATTTTAGCGTGTATAACTAATCTTTTTAAGTACGTTCTAACTTTACGTTATTTATAAATAGGGCTATAGAAATGCCCATGGATTAATAGAATCAGAGAAGGCATGTCTAATGGGTTTGCATCCGAACAATAATAGCGACAGTGCCATAGATGAAAATCAGAAGCCCAATCCATTGGCCAGAATGCAGTCTTTCCTTACAACCATTCATGATAATTGTTATCACATGCTTGGAAGTGGTTGTCATACAATAGGGCGAGATTTTTATCAATTGCCTGGATTAGCAGCTGCGCTGCTAAATTCCGTTTTTTCTAATATGGAGGTGAGTTATTTGTGTTCGATTTTATTATTAATCATAAAGTAAAAAAAATATTGATTTTGATCAGAAGTTAATTTGTTTTAGTGTTACATCCTTACAAATAAATTTTATTTATTTTATAGGTCCTTCCAGACCATAGGCTACGTCCCATGATTCGCGTTTTTATGAAACCTTTTATATATTCGTGTCCACCAGCTTTCTACGAAACGGTACTTGTTCCTGTGCTAGCGCATGTATCGACTCACAGTGAGTGTATATTATAACCATTAAAATAGAACAATAAGTACTTACGAAACTATAAATATCTTTTGACAATGTATTTGAACTAGAAAGGTTGCACTCGACCACATACAAATATCTATTCTTGAGAGAAAGGTCAAAGCTATAAACTCTATTACTGTTTTATTTTCTAAGAAAATTAAACATTTTTTCAAATCTTCAACTGAAATTTAATTTTATAAATTGTGTTAATCAATTAAAATGTGTATACACAATATTAAAACTAATAATTATAATTTTACGGACTCATTTGCGGCCGTAAAATCGAATTTTCCGGACAATATATCAAATAGTATATTACATACCTAGGCCAGTAAAATAAGAAATGCCTCAGATCCCATGTAATTGTCGGCCGAGGTGAAGCCGAGGTTGACAAACATGTGATCTGAGACATTTCTTATTTTACTGGCCTAGGTATGTAATATACTATTTCTGCTCGACGGCGCCGAAAAGCGGCAACTTCGTTTCGCGCAGCGGCTAGGAAGTTGACGCTTTCCGGCCGGAGGGCAGAAAATAGTATTTTTGATATAGTAAAACTCGATTTTACGGACTGTCCGAGAAATCGAATTTTACGGCTATGATATAAAAAAATACTATTTCATTAATTAATTTTATGAATTTTAGTGTGCCAGAGATTAAGTGCCAAGTGGCAATATATTACTCGTCGGTATGAAGAAGGTAATCTCGATGACGATAACACAGATGCTCAGGAGGTGATTGACGACATGCTAAATAGAAACCTGACGCGGGAAATCGTCGATGTACTGAAGGTAGCTCTCGTCGGTGGAACAGCAACTGATGCATCGCCTCCAGATTCAATGGAACATGATAGCGGAGGTATGGCTGTAGATCCACCCCCTACTAGGGGCAGCAATAGTATCGTCGCAGAAGTGGTCAGTGAACTTGGTGCTTTCATACTTAGGCACCCTTCTACTTGTCACAGTGTTGTCCTGTGTATATTAGGGTGAGTTCTAAAATAAAAATTAGTAATTGAAATAATAAAAATGATGTAGTTTTCTTTATAAGTCAATGTATTTGTGACTGATCAAGAAAAATTGATTTTCATCTTGTGAATTCTTGGTTTTCACAGTGCATTATCGTGGAACGACTCCAATGCGAGTTTGAAAGCAACAATGCTCACAGGTCCGGTAGTGCGAGCTCTGGCTGCGGACGGAAGCCTCACTCCAGCAATGGCGGCGCATATTATGGTGGCCATACTTCAAGGTCTTCAATTACACGGGCAGCATGAGGCTAATCAGGGCTCACTCATTACTCTTGGCGCACAGGTTTACGAATGCCTTAGACCTAAATTCCCTAATATTATCGAAGTTATGCAACAAGTACCTGGTGTTAGCCCGGCAGATTTACAACGATTTGATGAAAAGATGTCAGTCACTAGTAGCAAGGGCAATAAAGTAGAAAAAGGCAAGAAAGACTTGTTCAAGAAGATTACAAATCAAGTAAGTGTTTGTATTATGGATTATTTTTATATTAACTTTTGTATTATGCAGCATTTACATATTTATATAGAAGAAATTCAGTAACTTATCCTTAAATTTTGTTATATAATAGCTAATTGGCAGAAATATTGGTCAACTATTTCGAAAAGAAGTAAAAATTGACAATCTACCTCGTCTCGAAGTTGCTGGCAAACAAGTTCTGCGTGTAGACGAGATTGCACACAATGCTACTGATGCAGGATTGACAGCATTGTTTGCTGGACCCACGTAGCAGATAACTGCTAGCCATAACATACAAAATTGGTACAGCTCGATAAGTGATTACAAATTACTATAGAATTACCCAGAAAAATTTTGAGGAATAAGGGATAGTGCGCGATAAGAGAAAAGTATCACTCATTTTAGCAGAATGGTATGCCAGTATGTATATCACGTATAAAGTTTCCTCTTGAGCCAATTCCTTATTCGCTCAAAATTATTGTTAGAGAGGGTCGTGGTGACCCTCTCTACTTCGTTAATTATAGGTAAATTACAAATTAGGTCTACTTCGTTAATTATAGATAAATTACAAATTAGGTCTGTTTTAAAATTCATTTTCTTTTGTTAATTGATTTTATTGTTATAAATTTACAACTCAATTGGAATCATAAGCTTCATTGTGCAAGTGGATCGTGATGAGCATTTTTAATATTCTTCTTTATCTTAAAAGTATGAATGGATATAAAGCAAGTATGTGAATTTTTGTAGTTAAATAATAAATGAATTGATAACTGAAACATAATCAAACTATATAAAGTAATGTTACATTATATAAATGTAAATTTCATACTGAATTTTTTTAACTAAAAATAAAAATAAAAAATAACTGCTTAGAAAGGATTTTTAGAAATCATAGCAAATACCAAGCCAAAGCACAATGGAATCGAGAAATCATAAATTCATGTACGAACACGAATGATTGAAAATGAAGAAATTTTCGAAAAATAATTTTTAAAGACATTAAATTAAGTAGTTACTGTTAGTTAGTTAATTTAAAAAGTCTTATTTTAGAAAATTATTATGTGATTTATAAAGAATAATATTCTTCTCAATTTAAAAACGAATTACACGCATAAAGTTTTATTTTGTAATAAAAACGTTGTCAAAAGTCATTCCTTATTTATCAAACGCTTTTATTGCATTTAAATATCAATCCAAATATTTACTGCCGCCATTAATTGTTTTGAATTTGTGAGTTTTCTTGAATTTTAAGTGAGAAGAAATATTTTAAAATCATTTTGTTTAATTTAATTAAGAAAAAGCAAACAAACTGATCTGCGTGAAAAAGTTATACGATGTTGGACAATAGAGGAAATCAACGAATTACTGTTCTTAACATCGTACAATAGAGTGTATGATCAATATAAAGAGTTATAATTATTCTTATTTTTAATTATATCACAGATAAATAATGTCATTTTGGTTTTCAATAAGAAAATCTTTGAGGCTATTTCTGTCTATTTGTAAAAGTACAACGATGTTATAAAATTGACAATTCGTCCATTTTACAGAAAATGAATTGTTCAATTCTTTTAACGGGGTCCGATAGTCAATTTTACTAACCAAGCTAAGTACACAGTTTTTAGACAGTTTTAAAACATGCAGTTTTAATTTAAAACACGACAATTTTGTTTTAATATCGTTTTTAGACGTTTTGGAATGTTGATTTGAAATTTTACATTATGTTGGAGTTTATTATTACGGAGTCCAATCCTCTTCCGGTTTTGCATGGTTTAAAATATTTTTTTTAATTATCTGAAAACTGTGTAATTAACTCGGTCGATAACAATTATTGACTATCAGACCCCCTTGTACTTAAATATTTTATTTTCTAAAATAAAAACATGCAATTGAGAGTGTCACTTTCAAATGAACTGATGTGAGTTACTGAGTCGACTGAATGGCCTTGCCCATTCGCTTTCCTATAAGCGAACGAATTTAGTAATTTGTTATTTCACGCTGCCAATGACATCATTAAATTTTTTTGTATACATCGGCTTTAAAAGTTGCTATACTTGTATATATTGTATTGTAATAATAAAATGCATTGACAATAACATTTGTAGAATGTTATTTTCGTTCCTTTAAAAAAAAAACTAGATAAGGAAATTTATCGCACGGTTTATTCAACTAACAGAGATTACAACTTAATAATAACGTTGCACTTGAAAAATATTTGATTTAAAAAATGTAGGGTATTCAGTTACTTTAAGGAAGCTTGTCCAATAATAAATTAATTCTTGCATTGTGGAGTGAAAATAATAGTTATTAACTAACGAGAGTCGTCTTCATAGAACAATTACACTCCTATTTATCATAATTAGCAGAAGCAATCATTTTAAATGACACTGTAATATAGGGATGCATAGTGAAATGATGATGAACAGTAGTATATACGAGCTTCTCAGCTGACGGGCTCGAAGGAGGGAAAAGTTGTTCTCGGTGCCGAAGAGCTTGCTAGTGGTGACGTGCCTGGTTCTCACCCACTAAAAAGCGCGGCGCCGTATTAACGAACCAAGCGTAATAGCTCTCGAGCTTTTTTAGCTGCCCCCTGGAGCTTGATTCTCTAAGCGTTTCGCTTACGAGACAACCGGTTTTCTTTTTAAAAAAGCCCTTTGATTGATCTAAATCTCTTGTCTCGCGTGTATCGCTCACCGAGGTAGAGAATCAAGCCCATGTGCTGCACGGCTAGTGGTCTGGGGCCCGACTCTGTTTTGATAAATTTCGGTAATCGTCATAAAAACTTCTGATAAATAATGAATTTTTCACTTTTTTAACGTTACAGAATCATACCCCCGGATTCACCACCCGGAAGAAGTTTGAGCAACATGATGGCGTTCAGGTTCGACATTGTCGAGTGGAAATATATCGATCGAACAATTGTTAGAAAAATATTGTTTATTCTTTAATTCGTGCAGATTAATTTGATCTTACAATATATAATGGAAATTAATGATTAAACTTACATTTTTCCAATATCTGCTAGTAACGATATTGTTGCTTCTAAAATCGTTGATCAGATCGCCCTGATTGGGATTCGAGTTGAAGTAATGGAGACCTTTCCACCTGACCGGTACTTCCTTGTTCATGTAATCAAACAGCTTCTTTAGACTAAATGGGTTCGATGCCCGGCAGTATTTCATCGTCGCTCCATTCAAATCGGAAACAAAAACTTAGCCCTCACACGTACCTTCCTCATAAGTAGAAATGTCCAGTACTATGCTCAAGTATTTCATCGTCGTGTTTTGATTATATTTATATTATATTTATTATATTATTATATTTATTATATTATATTTACGGGATCTCGATCGCTGAAAAATTCGGTCAGATCAGTCCTCATAGTAAAATAATTATCTATGTTTCGCCGATTCCATACTGCAATCGTCTCGGTGTATAAGAAAAGCGCCAGATCACTGTCCCAGAGTTTAGGTAGGTGTACTTGTTGGTTGCACTATTTTCGTAAAGATTTGAGGTCAATCTTTGTTAATTTTTTATTCCTTTGCATTTCTTTCTCGGTGGGAGTTAGATTCATGTTTGTTGCTTTAAGGGATTAGCTACACTTGTAAGGCCAAAAAAAGCATTTTTTGCAATTTTTTATTTAAAGCCAGATTAAATATTTTGTTACCAATGTTTCAACATTCAATAAATACATATTTGAAGATATTGAATTAATTTTGATATATGGAAAAATAGCGATAAATAGTCGAGCTATAGTCCATCTGCCAGAGTTCCAAAAAAAACTAAGGGGGCCGCGCCGTCCCCCGTCAATGCAAAAACTTCGTTTTGAGATAAGAGGCACGACCGCTACTACCAAGATGAACTTTATACCTTCACCATTGCAAAAACTGTTACATCTTAAATACTAATATATTATTTTAATTATAACACCGTGTTTCCAAAAACTGCTTTTGTAATCAATATTTCTGTATATAAAATCAAATCCTTTTGAATTATAACCGAAAATCGACCATTTTAGGTACATTTCGGCATTGATAATAGTTTTTATTCTCATCTCTACTATAATTCCCTCTTTTCCTTTATTCCCGCATAATGCGGGAATAAAGTAACATAGTCTAATTTTTTACGTTTATGATGAATTGGGTTAAAACTAACAAAATTATAACACATAAATACAAAATAACTTCAAATGTATGCAGTGGCCACAGTGGCGATGGGAATAAAGTACTAGATAGTCAGAAATTGATTGTACAAAAAAATGTTTAATAGGAAAAAGTTTTGTTTTAATATCTGTGGCTTTCAGGAATAACTTTTTTTTTTCGAAGACCAATAATCTCTGCGAACCTGAGCTCGATCATTCGAAATCTCTTTGAGTTATCAGTGAAACTTGATTACATACATACGTCCATCCATACATGAGGCGTTTCATGTCAACTGCCCGGCGCGGAGCGCGAGCGCCAAATCGTGCTGTTTCCAGCTCATGCTTAAGATACTGAAATGTACTTGAAAAAATTTTATGATAAGCATATCCAATGTATTTTTTCCTCAGCTTTCCAATGGTCTAGGCAGTTTTTCCGAAATTTTCCATTTTCACCCTCAAAAAGTACAAAACGAGTTATATCTCGAAAATGATATTTTTAATATTTTTTTTGACCCTCTAGATCGAAAGCTGAGCATTTTTTACGTAGGAAAGGATATTTTCCAAAGAGTGCCCAAAATGTTTTCTGCGAGATATAGAACGCGAAAGAGTAGACGCACCGCCTTTCCTGCGCGCGGACTGCGCCCTCCTCGTTGCCTATATAATAACCTTTTATAATCTTTAATTCTTTACCTATTATTCTGGATTCTTAATAATGCATGGAGTAATATTTTATTAATTATTTTATAAAATAATAAAATTTCAAAATTAACAGCAATATAGTAACTCTTGTACTAACGTTTCTTTTTCAGTGTAGATAATATTTTTTTGTTTGTTTTCGCAGTTTTTTTCGGAAAGATTTTATACTCTGGACTCAGAGAGGTTTTTTTGAGCTTCAATGTACTTTCATCTATCGGAATAATAGCATGGTATTGTAACGTGCCTGGTATAGATTTAGCCTTGTCCAGTCTTGGTTTTAGTTTCAAAACCGTTTCTTCATACGATGCTTTACTGCTATAAAAAACTTTGGTTTGTTTGCAGTAATCTTTAGCCCAGTTGTACAGCTCTTTTGGCGTTAAAATATGATTACTAGAAGAAACTTGTAGACTAGCTCGTTTTGCACCTCGTTTTAGGTTCGCGCCTGTACCATCGCACGCACCTTTGCCATGTGCTGTGGCATAAAAATGCCACTCAGCAGTAACTCCAAAATCTTTCTCGTGAAAAAGAAGATTTTGAAAATTTGATTTATTCTTAAAATGCTGACCTGCTCCATCAGTCAAATAATAAACTTTCTTGACTGCAAAATTAGTTTTAAGGTAAGATATTACAATTTTTTGATATTCATAAACGGCTATGGTATCATGATTTAAATTGTCGGAAATTACAGCAATGCTTACATGTTTGAGTTCATTATTTTGTTTATAGTACACTACAATTGTAAAAACTGTTGCCTGGTTATTATTCCAGTGGAAGGACTGTGTAGAATTTTTTATAACGAAAGCATAATTTTCTGCGAAATCGCAACACACGAGAAATTCTTCTTCTTGAAGATTGCTTTTTAAGTTATTTATAAAAAGTGATTGTTTCTTAGCGAAAAAATCGTGAGTTTTTAATTTTATTAATTTTTCCCCCAGTTTGCCCATAAATTCGTGCACATTTACAGTTTTGGAAGCTATTGTACACCTATCTGTTTGAAACCATGATTGATACTCGATTTGAAAAATATCATTTTCATCAAAACATTCAAGCAAATGTTTTCGTAATATAGACATATTGGGGCAATCCAAACAGTCACCCAAATAGCATCTATCGTGTACATCATCACACACAATTGCTTGGATGCAATCGTGGTAGTTTTTAAGAGGCAATTGAGTGTCTAGTTAAATTTTCTATGTGTGTGTGTGTGTGTCCATAGCATTTAGCATGAGCTTCACATTTTCGTGATGCACACACACGTATACATTGTGTGTACCGCTACTCCCAGCTAAAACACAATGTGGTGGCCTCAATTCTGTAAATTTAGTAAAACCAATATTAACGCATTCATTTTCTTTTTTATATAAATTATACAGCTCATTTAAATTACCAAGTAGTAATCTTTTTTGAACATGTTCTCTTTCGCCATTGCTCTGTTTAATAGATACATAATCTTTTAAATTTACAGTATCATCTGGAAGTAGTTTGCCACGTTTCTTTGCAGGTATTGAAAATACTCCGCTCTTCGCTATACCAAATCTTTTGCTTCCCGAACTTCCCGTTCACTGCAATCGAATTCTCGCATCAAGTCCCTACGAGACCAAAACTTCGGCGCGAGAGTTAATAGCTGAATTCTCTCTTGCTTATTTGTTGACTCAGAATTTTTTTCTTTAGTTAATCGAGAACTGCAATACCAGCTTTGCGATATTCATCATCACACACTGTTTTAGCTTTTTTAGCATCAGATGGAGATAAACTTGATTTCTGTTTATAAATTTGGCGTCGACAGGTTGAACATACTTTAGCATTTTCAGGTACTAAAGGATATTCACTTCTGAAAAGTGTTGGAAAGTCAGACAAATTTTTAGATGCAGGGTGATCATTTTTATTTAAAGGATTTATACATTTCAAGTTCCAAGATGAATCCATTTTAATTGCTATAATAAAAAAAAATGGAAAACTTTCTCTTTGAGAAAACAAAAATATTGAAATCAAGTCACCAATGATTTAATAATCAAATGCACAAAAGTCGCAAGGAAATCAAATTGTTTAACTGCTATTGACAAGAAATTCGAAAAAATTCGAAGAGGAAAAAGATAAAAAGTTATGGTAATTATATACTTTCGACGTGATGATTTACATACAGTTTGAAAAGTGTGGACGCCACCTATCGAATGAAAAATGAATGATTCCGTGTCGCGCGGTACCGCGCGTAGGAACTAGGAACCGTCTTTTCAGCGCCGTGCGTCTACTCTTTCGCGTTCTATTTCTAGCAGAAAACATCTTGTTGGAAAATATCATTTCCTACGTAAAGGGTAAAAAAAATATTAAAAATATACTTTTCGAGATATAACACGTAAAAACAAACAAAAAAATATTATCTACACTGAAAAAGAAACGTTAGTACAAGAGTTACTATATTGCTGTTAATTTTGAAATATTATTATTTTATAAAATAATTAATAAAATATTACTCCATGCATTATTAAGAATCCAGAATAATAGGTAAAGAATTAAAGATTATAAAAGGTTATTATATAGGCAACGAGGAGGGCGCAGTTCGCGCGCAGGAAAGGCGGTGCGTCTACTCTTTCGCGTTCTATATCTCGCAGAAAACATCTTGGGCACTCATTGGAAAATATCCTTTCCTACGTAAAAAATGCTCAGCTTTCGATCTAGAGGGTAAAAAAAATATTAAAAATATCGTTTTCGAGATATAACACGTTTTGTACTTTTTGAAGGTGAAAATGGAAAATTTCGGGAAAACTGCCTACGCCATTGGAAAGCTGGGGAAAAAATACATTGGATATGCTTATCATAAAATATTTTCAAGTACATTTCAGTATCTTAAACATGAACTGGAAACAGCACGATTTGGCGCTCGCGCGCCGCGCTGGGGCAGTTGACATGAAACGCCTCACATACATCGCCAAAAATGCTCTAACGGGGTTTTTAACAACGCAAAACATATTTTGGCACTATAAAATGTTGGGTTTTGAGGTGAAACATTTTTCACGATGGTGAAACTATTAAGGCTTTCCCGAGTAGTGCAGGTCGTGCGTCAAAAGTCGTGTTGCGGTGACTGAAGCTACTCATGACTGCATCATCTGAAATAAAAAATCCGGTGAGATTAGTTAGATAACTACTTTCGCTTGTACTTGAACGAGGATTTTAACCAATATTTGAATTTTTAACAAAATGGCGGATGTTTGACCAAAAAAATGTTTTGGACGAAACAAATTTTTTTTTTTTTCAAACATCCGCCTTTTGTTGAAAATTAAAATATTGGTTAAATCCTTCGTTTAAGTATGAGCGAAAGTAGTTATCTAAGTAATCTCATCGGACTTTTTTATTTCAGATCATCCAGTCATGAGTAGCTTCAGTCACCGCAAGACGACATTTTTTTCTTGGAACTCTGGCAGATGGGCTGTAACTCGACTGTATATCGCTATTTTTCCATATAAAAATTCATTTAATATCTTCAAATATGTATTTAATGAATGTTGAAACATTGGTAACAAATTATATATAAACCTGTCTTTAAAAAAAATCGCAAAAAACGCTTTTTTTTGTCCTTACAAGTGTATTTAACCCCTTAAATTCATTTTGAACTGATTGTTTTTGTATGGACTCTACAATCAAGATAATTTAAGTAACTATACGGTTTAATTTAAAACTCTCCTGCGTAACAAACGCGGAAGTTTTTCTCTCTTCCTTTAAATATAAGTACAATACTGTATCAAAATGAGTAATTATTTTGGTTTTAGAGGTCGTGATTTGCTGTTTGAGGTGAGTTTCACATTTTCAAAATGATAGCACAAGCAAAAAAAAAACATAAAAGATACTAGGTTTATTTTAAAAATGACCCGAGTAGAAATGATTTTAAGGTGAAAATTAGGGCCTGTACCTGATCATTCTTTACAGGCCTGGGTGGCCTTATCCTCTCTTAAAAAAGTGATGGAGGAAATCTGTCATCACAATAAGACTGTTTTGATTGGTTGTTGCTGGCTCATTTGATTGGTCTACATAGAATAAGTGCCAAAATCGAGTATGTTTGAATTTTGAAGATTGGATTCTTGACTTTGAATATTTAAAACTGAATAGTATAAGAAAAATTTCATGATTTTATTTATGAGACTTACGTTATTATCGTATAATTTAAACTATTTAAAACAAACTTTTAAAATGAAACTTGATCATGTTCATAACCTCAAAAACAAAAAAACAAAGAGATAAATGATACGCGCGAAGCGCGCTAAAAGTAGCTAGTACATTACAATTTGCATGCAGGGCCTGGATAGGTAGCCTGACTTATTTTTTTTAATAAGTTTCTTATGATCTTCTACATGTCTACGGGGTCTTCATATTTCGAAGTACAATCCGGATTATACTTCGAAAAATAGGGCATATATTTAGGTTTAGATAAGTATTTAAGGAGCATCAAACATTGATTTTAAGGCATCTGTTCAGGGCCTACGTAGATCCGCGTAACATGCCTGGATACACCCGTTCCTACCAATCTTATACAGGGCCTGATCATTAACTTTGGCATGCCTGCATGAATTTCTACTCGGGGACTTTTTATATTTGAAAAAGAGTGTAATATTTTGTAAATTATGTTTCATTTGAAAAATCAAATTAGCTTTATAGCAAGAAAGGCAACTAAACATTTTATCATTTCTGACTTAATTAATATAGTTTATCATATTTCTTTTAACGGAGATGTTTTTAAATACTTTCTGCTTTATGATAGATATAACTGAAACATTATCATGTTCATCTATAATCACATTAAAAAATACGCATTAATGAGCAAATTATTGCTTAATATTTTAAACGTAATTCTTAAAATGCTTTTTATGGAATATCGTCCGTTTTTTCCACTAAGCCGACGATATATACTACTTTAAAACATTGAAAAAGCTTTAAATTTATGAATCATAGACGTTTCCCGACTCAACTTCATCAATATCGCAAAAATTGTGACCTAAAAATATTATTTACTTTCTTACGGTGTAAGAAAAAAGATGTCAATACGATATTTGAAATAAAATATCACTTACACGGTGTAACTATATATAGATATACAAACAACATCGAGATTTTCTTTATGTCGCTATGTCTCTGAAATTAATACCGCTTGCCGTATTAAAAATTATACCATATTATTCCTCTTGATTTCTAGTTTTATGTCTCACGGTTGAAAAAAAAACGGCAAAGAAAACTTTTTTTACATTAAATTAAAATATATTTTTCGAATGAGCTTATATATATTATGTTAACACTGAAACTTTAAAGACAAACATTTCTATTTTGAATACCGATTGGGATTTCGGGCTTTGAAGCATTTACTAAGGACACTAAATTAAGCTCCCTGCTAAAAATCACCGATTAAATCCGATTATTCGGATTAAATTTAGCGGTAAGTGAATCCGGAACTATTGCATTTCAATCCAGTCAACCGGGGCTCCCAATTGAAAGTGAATCGGTTTCAATGCCACATCAATCGGAATCTGATTTTATGCGATATTTCCGGATTGAATTCAATCGGAATCAATCGGTTCCAATGATATTTTTGCTGAATCCGTTTTAATCGTCAAAAGTGAATCGTTTTCAATCCGTTTCAATCGTAATATTTCTATATTTAACTATGAATTCGTTTGAATCGGGTGCATCCCGATTGTATTCAATCGGGATCAATAGGCTTCAATTGTAACCGTCTATCATAATATATGATAGAAAGGTTATCTTAATTCCTCAAATGATTTTTAACTTTTATTAATTTAAAAACAATACTTTATGAAGGGTACATATATTTTATAAATATTGTATATTTATCTTTGATATATAATATTTAATTGGGGCTCTAATTATTGTTACAAATATTTCTCGGCCTTTTATTGGTCAACAAAATAATATGCCTAATTTCATATTTTGTCTTATGAACCTTTGGTACTTTTTACATATAGTAGGTACTACAGATAAAAATTATTGTTCCGTATTTTGACGATGATACGAAAATTTGCCCTTATTACTTATAAATTTACTAATATCTTAATCCAATTCACTACCAATTTTATATTATTAATAATTTTATTTTCAATTAATATTTTTAATTAACTACTGTGAGCATTAAATGAACTCATAAAAATTAGATTTAACCCGATTGAAACCGATTCATTCAGATTGAAGGTGGTAATTATTTTTTCAAATAAAACGATTGACTGTACCAATACAAAATGATTGAAATGGGTTTAAGATCAGGAAGTTATCACCGGGTGATAGCGCCAGGAACTACTCCCTAATGCCAGTTAAACAGAAGAATTCTTAAGAAGAAGTTCAGAAATTGACTAATGAATTCGTTTCAATCGTTTTTAATCGTGTAAATACTTTTGAATCCGGATTTTCCGGATCAAGATTTCGTATTCAAACGGATTTACTTTTTTCAATTCGATTCAATCGGTGATTTTTAGTAGGACTTTCTCATCAAGTTTCACAAAAATCACAAGAAATGTGATTTTTCGGAGAACGTCCTTAAGCCTTCGATGATGATTTTGTTTAAAGAAAAGAATAAAGATTTGATAAATTAATCTAGTACTTAAAGGCGAAGTTCTTGATAATTTTTTAGTAATTTGGTTATTGATTTATTTATTTGTTGAAAAAGAGTGATAACGGATTTAGATAATAAGATTATTATACAAAATTTGTAATTTGTAAATTTTTCTCACTCGCTTCGCTCGTGCAAAAAGCGTCACGTGAGCTAAATAATCACCTTCCGCTCCCGTATCGAAATGTACTATTTACGCAGTGTTACAAAAAGTAGCCCTTTACACACAGAATGTCAGAAAAAAAGTGTACACCTACATACATGAACTATTGAAATGATACATGTATGTATGTACATATATAAATATGCATATTTAGAAATTATTATTACTGTCAAAGTAATAAAAGTAATAAAAGTAATAATAATTACTATTCTACATAGTTTTATACTTAACAAACATTATTTACTAAACTCTCCCACCCTCTCTTTCTTCCCCCTCTCTCTCTCCCTCTGTAGCAAAAACTTTAATGAGAGCTTAAATCTTTTTTCAAAACAATCAACACGTTCTTTAAAAAACTAATTTTTTAAAATATATTCTAAGAACACAATTTGTCTATAGTCCTTTTATTTATTCTGATCTCATCTATTCAATAAGCACTCTCTACAAATGGTAATAATTTTTTTCACGACTGTACAAATAATAATATTGTTAATAAAACTTTCTACGAAAGTATAAAATAAGGCAAGTATAGAAGTTTTTTCTGTATAATCTATAAAATAATATTTATGATTTTTTAAAAGAAGTCAAATAAATACTATAGTAAAAAAGTCTTTCACTTCTTTGAGTCAATGTATGCTCAATAAATTATATGTAAGTACATTCAAATTGTTCAAATCAAACAAACGAAAGTTATGAAATCTATTATCGATAGTCAAGTAATGCAAACCATTCTTCGAAAAAACTGTATGACTATGTTCTCAGAAGTGTATTTTCAAATTTCTTCATTCTTCTATACAAATTAAACACAAGAAAGTACTGAAATCAATTAATTATAGTCAAGTACCGGCCATAAGAACTTTTCGTACCTCTCGTGTAAAATTACATTTTACGCCCACGTTGTAACTTAAAAATTATTCAGCCAGCGGGCATAAAGTACTACATAGCGACCAAGAGGCCCAATAGCTCACACCCTTCTACAAAACTTTATAGTACTTACGTACTTTACGCCCGTGTGGGCGAAAATTATTTTAATTATATAACTATAATGCCTTCTTTTTATTTCTAAAATTCATAAGAATTTTTTTAGGTATTTACGAAAAGTCAAAGCCTATATAAAAAAAACTGATGCTATTTGTACGACAGATTTCCTAACCTAAAAATATATC
Source organism: Torymus aiolomorphi (assembly GCA_036365515.1). Lineage (NCBI taxonomy): Eukaryota > Metazoa > Arthropoda > Insecta > Hymenoptera > Torymidae > Torymus > Torymus aiolomorphi. The sequence goes on from CM070875.1 coordinate 38,198,105, forward strand.
AATAGACGAAAGGAGTACACTAGAAAAATTTGAAAATTAAACAAACTTTGATAGATGACTAAAGAAATAATATCCCTTATTGTGTGGTAACTATTTTCTTACTTGCTCTATCAAAATTTCCGCACTCAAACGATACACGTTTCTGTCGTATCTGTATATATAGATATACCACGAATACAATCTGTCGTACAAATAGCCGCGCCGTATAAAAAAATTACACAGTTACCAACACATCACTATTTTTCATTATTCCTCCTCAATTTTGAACTTTCTGTAATATTACGCATCTTGGAAGGACAAGAGAAGTCTAGAGCTGCTCTAGCAGGGGTGGTCCTCGTCCTCCCATCTCCCGTACATACTTGGCGGGTCCGACGTTTGCAGTTCAAGATGTAAGGCATGGTCATTTTCATATAAATATTCATATGTTTAAAGATCAGATAAAATGTATAAATGGGTTGCTTCTACATATTAACTACTGATCTAGGAGTAGTAAGTACACACTATAAGTACACACATTACTTACATTACTTACACACATTACTTACATCTATAAGTACACACCCGCGTGAAAATATCATATGAGATCTCATATGAGATCACATAATATGTAAAATTGCATATGACATCACATATAAGATCTCAAACGAGATATGCGCTGTCTGAAATTCTCATATAAGATCTTATATGATATTTACACGAGGGAAAAGGATATAACATATGCTGCTTATAAAACGGTTAGTAAAATGTAAAGAACTTTTGAGCAGGCTATAAATTTATATGAATTTTTTATTTTATTCACGTTTAAAAAGGACGAACACAAGGAAAAATATGTTTAGTAATCAAAAATATAAATCATGATTCTGCACATGTACGGATATGTTGTACTTAACGGCATCAATTAAAAATTAGAGCCAATGTAATTATTTATAGTGGACTTATAGGTATAAATATTGTTAATGAATTTATGCACAAGTGCAGCAGAGTACCAAGTTAGTTGGTAACGATCCAGGTCTAAAGCTACGAAGCGTCTCATGTGCTCCGTAGCGACTGACTGGCGGCCCGGGGCTTTTCTTTTATATCCTGGACGCGGACCTTAAACTGTTGACGAGAGGGTGTGAGAGGAGCCAGTTCCTCTGGTGGCGAAAAGCTGAATCTTCTTGAAGTCTGTTCCGAGGCCTGTAGGTACCTAGAAGGGCCGAGAGCTTTCCTCTCTTCTCTTAATTACGGTAATCTTCGTGGTGGGAGAACACCTGTGGATGCTCAGATCCTGACCGAAAATCCCTTCTTGATTTGCGGCGCTTGTGCCTACCTCTTTATTGGTTCTCCTCTGTAGGCCGTTACGTTGTGATGTAGTAGCTCCCGGTTGGTAGTGGGGACAGTACGATGTAGAGGCTGTAGGGCGCCAAGTTGCCTCAGAGGCCTCCCCCACTCTGAGGTAGAGAGAGTGGAGAGAGTGGCGGTGGAGGCCTGGAGGGGCGTCAGACCCGAAAGTAGGGTCGAGAGCGCTGAGCGGCGAATGACGGTTGGTGGTGGAGAGGGATTACGTCATGGACCCACGAGCTGATGCAACGTTGCCCAACGAATTCCAAGAGTTGTTGACTGTTGATGTCTCTTGCCATGTTCAACCGTCGTGCATTCCACAGGCCCTTCGCTAATGGCCCTTCTCTGAATTGGTTGTGTGCTGCTGAGCCGTTGGCTAATGGATTCCGGGGATTGATTGTCCGTTGATTGTCGTGCTGCTGACTATCCTCCTATAAACAGAGCTTTACCCTACCTGAGCGAGCTTTTCCCTAGCTATTATTATTATTATTATAGTTTGTCTCGTAATTATTATTTATTATCAGAATAGTTATTAATTTAACCGCAGATTACTATCGTTATTTATCGCTAAATCTCAATTTGTTCGTTAACGCATTGCTACACGGGGGCAATTATTATTTGTTAAAGTTAATTAGTTAACGAATTCAGTATCGCTTGTTTATCATCAATTTCTATTCGAGTTATCGTTAATTACTTGTTTATAACTTGGTTAATTAACTAAACAATGTATAGATTAATCTTTGGTATTTATTTAAATTATCTTATTATTTATTTGTGGGAATGTTCCGGAATCATTGTAGGGTGATCCTAAATACAACGATACTCGTTTGCGTGATCGCAGTTCATAAAACTACCTCGATCGCAACGCCACCTACTGTCAAAAGTATTTTTTGTCAATTAAAATAATTTGGGGCAATTATAATATAAAATTCGAGTTTTTACACGTGTATTAGGTATTAAAGAAAACATTAGAACAGTTTTTACAAACTAAAGTCAATCAATAAATGCGTATTTTGTAGAGAAATGCGGGGAGCAGCTTACCGTAACGTCCACTGGACGTTTGATTTTTCTCTATACATAACACAAGTTCATTTATTCATCTAAATTCATGAAACTTGTTTAAACGTAATCCTTATTAACTTCTACACATGCGAAAACTGAGTTTGATGAATTAAAAATTTATAAGTACACCTAAATTAATGAAAATACGTAGATGAAGTCATGGGGGCGCTACGATCTATTCCGGAGTTGGGGTTTAGGTAGAGAGCACTCTTAAGCGAAGATCCCAGTTCATGTGGAATTTTAAACTGCATACGCAAAAAAATCCAATGTCTTTTGCTCCGAACATGAAGTTATTGCTATACTAAAGGGTTATAAACACAAACCTAACTTACATTCGCGTATTTATAACTCTCTCTCTGTCTCTCCCTCTCTCCCCCCCCTCTCTCTCGTGTTACACACACACACACACACGCACACACACACAGGCGAAAGTCGGAAGAAACCGGAAACCTGATGAAACATGGAGAAAATGTGAAAATCAGAAACGGGACATAAAATTTTTCATTGCTTGATAACTTTAATATGAGAACATCTATTTGCATGAAACTTTTTTTATACGTAGTATACTAAAAATAGACCTCGTTTATACTTAATGGAATAATATAAATGCGATTTAAAAAACGCAGTGAATATTTCAAAATCTCGAGAACCCATTTCAATGTATATGTAGCGCGGTCGACCCTCAGGCTTATACTATACTACTTGCCTTCGGAGCGCTTCCGCGCTCCTTGATTTTTTACCACAAATAAAGATATAATATAAATTTAGCAAATGTGGATGTATATAACATTGTAAAGATACAGACTGTTTACATTGTAATGTATACAAAAAATCAGTACCATCACAAATTTTATCACAGTATTAATTTATTTAACAAAATATTTCGTCATCTTCTGTACAATTATAAAAATTTCTTATTTTATATTAAATATCGTACTTCTTATAATTAAAAATTTATTACAAATTTTAAATGTTTTGGGTTCACATAAAGATATACAAATTGAATTAAGTCAATTAATCCTTGTATTAAATAATCAGATGAAAATAGCTTTTGATAATATTCAAACTATCTTAAGGTGATGTGAAACCCTAATTTCAATATTTTTTAAATCAACATTCAAACGTTTATTTGGAAAACGATGGTTGTCAAGCGCTCCGTACACGTAAACACTATATTCAGAATTTTTTTTGAGTGATTCTATTAGCATTTTCGTTAGCTATGCTCGTTTGAAAAGTAGGTCAATTGCAAATTCCTACTTACCGACAGTACGGTTTTTATTTAATTAAATTCTGATCATTTTTTTGGAAAAACATGTTTGTCAAGCCCTCCGTATATGTAAATACTATACTAAGATTTTTTTTTTTTGATGATTCTATTGGTATTTTCGTGAGATGTACTCGTTTGAAAAATAACGTCGGTACTCACATCCCCTTAAGTATAAATCATGCGACATTTATTTCAATATATTTACAAATAATGTTATATTTTTATTAAAATATGTCTTGAAACTAAAAATTTGTATTAACATGAATAAATATGTCGCATTGAAAATAGAACATACATATATATATAATTAATGATTAGATTCTTGATACTCGTGAACCCAAAAACGAGTTTTATGCACTGCAAGTGTTCACTTTGTTAAAAATTTGTTTCAGTACCTGATGCATAATGTCACTATGTCAGTACTTTAAACGGTTGGTATTTCAGCAGAAAACAAAGGAGCATCAGTTGTACTGAATATCGGAGACTTACCCTCCTTTGCTATTCTTAAAGCTTGAAGAACTGAAACAGTATCAAGCTCTTTTTGATTTGGTTTTTCATTATCAAGATAAATATCAGTTGCTCTTTTACTAAAAGGTTCCAGCACTTTAACTCTGTAATCAACAATTGTTGACACAGGATTTCCTGTAAGTCTGAGATTTTCTAAACACGGAAGATTTCCTATATGCTTTACCTCTTGAATATCCTCTATTCTATTGCAACTCATATCTAAACCTTCCAAGCAATACAGTTTAGAAAAACTTACAAGTGATGTTAAATTATTACATGATAAATCAATATAAACAATTTTCCCTAGCTTTGTGTGAAGATTTTCGGGTAATGATGTGAAATTATTTGATGCTAGATGCAATTGTGATAATCTTGGTAATAGAGTAATATTCGATATTTCTTTTAATCTGTTATTATTTAAGACTAGTGATTCAATATGTGGCAATAATTTAATAGCTTCATCAATAATTTCTATTTGATTGTCACTTAAATCTAAGTGTGTAACTTTCAACCAGACATGTGAATCATTAGCCGAACTAATGTGTTTATGAACTTCTTCACACATAGTTAATTCTATTATATTTTTTAGTTTTGTGTTATGTACTTTCAGAACTTTGACGGTATCTCTAAGATTACCCATATTATAAATTTTGTCTACAGGATAATTATCTACTGTAAAATTTTCAATGTTCTTGAAACTTGTCAACTCAATGCTCAAAGAAGATGGGTAAATATTACTAGTTCCATACGCTGCATCATTACCTTTGATAATAAAATCCTTCAAATGAGAATTGAAATCTAGTACATGACTAAAATCATACTTTTTATCTGTAACTTCTAAAGACGGCCGTGGTTGTTTCAATCTTTCACTTATCGCGTACATCTAAAAAGGTAAATATAAAAATTCAGTATCAACAATAGAACATCAGATTATGTTTTAAAAAAACAGAAAAAAAAAAAAATTATTTTAGCAATGCGTTTTTTTTTGCCATTTTATGAAGTATATATTAATTATTATGGCTATAATTATTGGGTACAAATACTAACCTGCACAACATCAAATGTAAAACTTTTCGAACTTTGTAAAAGTGTTTCGCCTTCAGCAAAGAATTGACAGGCTAGATTTTGTAGTAAGAAAAATATTTCATATAAATGTAATTCTAAGAAAGTTGCTAATGGTCTAGGCATAATCTTCTTCAAATAATTATATACTGAATTTAAATAAATTTCAAGTCCCAACCGCCTTTTTTCCACAAATATTTCTGATTTATTACCAATTAATTTCTTTGGTGGTAATATATCTTTTTCTACACAATGGTCAGTAACCAAAATGTCATGGAGTTCAGCAAATTCACTATACCTGCAAAAATAAATGAAATTAGATCATTAAAAACCTTTTAAGAACAATACTCGAATTTATTGGGAATAGTAACATAAAATTAAATTCTACATGGAAGTATCTGAAATTTAGTTTATTATATTTGTATTCACTTGTACACCCAGTGGACAATGATTCGCATGGAACGTGCCTCCTGAGTTTTAAAATGCTAGAATCTCATTGGACAATTCCAATGTAAGGTTAATGGTTACACCTAAATTGGATAATGGGATTGTAGGATTTTGAAACTGAGGGGGCACATTCCACGCAAATTAATGTCCTCTGGGTGTACATTGAACTTTTGATTTAGTGTGTTTAATGCTCAAGAAATTACTTATTTTGATAAAGAATCCATGTAAAAGACTCATTTTTTATCATTTAAGATTTGTCTAAAGTGACACCAGTCTTTATTTACCTGTGCTTTACAGTCCACTTAACGGTAGAGATTCTAACTTCCACTGTATAATATGCAACACCATCAGTGATTTCAAATGATGGAATACTGAGTTGTACATCATTTTGGTTCATCAAAAAGCAAGCCATGGTCTTGAAATATAAATAGTTCTTTACTGGAACATAAACAATAAAAATTTATTTTTGGCAATCATGAAATATATTTTCTGAAGTCAATCATGTGCTTCATTAATGCAACAGACGAATCATTAAGTATATACTGTGTAATATGTTGATTCCAATATCATTATTAATAGTGTACAAAAAATACAAAAAATTAAGTAAAATAATACAGTAAGAACACCATTTTATTAGTAAATAAGCATTTTGTACATTAAATAGTAAAATTTTTTTTTAATACCCTTTTTACTTATTCTAAAGTTTTAATTTAGTGTACAGATGTTTCAATAAATCATCAATGTTTTCAAATGCTCTTAACGATTTCATTAAGAAAATAATTTGACGTCTTTTTTTACGCACTGACTCTGACAGCTGATAAGAATAAGAATAGAAAATTATTTGACAAATAAAAATCCTTGACGAAATCAATCACAAAAGAATGCACTTCCACTTTCAAACACCTGTCACATTTTCTCCTCAAAAATTAAAATTAGGCCTCATTAATAATCACCTAAGCAACGTAAGTATAAAAACTCACCTCAGCACAAAAACATTGACAGTCTCACGAACCGGGGGTAGGCGGTGACCGAGTCCCTAGGTCGCACAATAGGTTATAAACTCAGTTGTATGCTAAAAAGGCGCTTCTATCAGGCCGAGGATGACGACGAGCGGTTGGCTCCTGTCTTCCTCTTCCAGTGCATCGGCCGTGGGTGTCTGCCGCTTTTCACAACTGTCCGGAATACCCGGATATCGAGGCGGCGACGGCGGCAGCGCAACAACAGCGGAACGATCATCCGTTATCTTCAACGCAAAACATCTCGCTCATAGGCGCACGCTGATGCTTCTTCCGCGGCTGCTGGGGAGTAATGCAGACATTTGGTCGAAATGTGCGACGCCACTCCACTCGCTCTCGCCAGACCCGTCCCCTCCGCGCTTTCTTCAGTTCTTCCTCTCCCTCTTTTGTGCTTGTCCGTGATGTGTTGTTGTTGCTCTACCACTGGCTCGCTCCATTGCACTACTTAATGATGTCAGAACTGCTGATCGAACACCTGTGATGGCAGTCGGTGCATCACTGCGAAGCTCTTTGTTGTAAGTATCCGCGTGACGCTCTTTTCGCGATTTTCGCAGTTGATTCTACATTATCTCTATATACCAGCTGATCACTCTGCACAGTCGTACGAGTGGCAGCTGGCAGTACTTAGTGGGACATATTAGAGTCGTTCTACACGTACCTATGCCTGACACCGCCACGACACCGTAAAATACTAGGGATGTATACCTATATATATATACACACATATATAGATATACATCCGTATAGTATTTCGGTGTCGTGGCGGTATCAGGCATACCGTGTAGAACGACTTAGAGAGATTGTACATAAGCGCTGCGCGATCCTATAGGGGAAGGCGGGGCATGGCGTGTCAGGTAGGTAAGTTTGGCACCCTCATATTTTTAATATTAATGAATGCAAAAAATGTAATTTTTACATAAACCTAATTAGATATGCTTTTAGAATTTTCCTCTATACTTTTGAGATTATAGATAATGTTTAACATTTAATTTAATAAGATTGAAAATCGGTGCTTAGAAACAAGGTTGACTTCATTTTTAAGTCGCTTGGAGCAACGAGAAAATGATTTTTTTTCTAAATGAGACCAAACCTATTTGATAGTTTCAACTTTTATCTTTCAAGCCCTGTTTTTGTTTTTTTCAGAAAATCTTTATAAATAATATAATTAAAAAATGAAAATGGTATTAAAATGGGGCATGACGTGGCACTCTGGCGGGGCACGCGTGGCACACTCGGGCGTATCAGTGCGCCGCGGCGGCCGCCGAGCGAAGTGATGTAACCTACAAACCAAAAATGGAGCAAGATGGGTTAACAACTACGCAGTGTAATAATTTAGTTTTAAGTAGTTTTTAGTTTCAATTATTACATTAATAAGTAAATAACGATTATTTCAACTGCGTATTAAGTTATAGAGTAGAAAAAACAATGGTAAGGAAGGAATCAATTGTAGATGCTCAAACTGCCTTTTTCAATGGTCAGGTAGTTCAAATATGCTACATAGATGAAAATGATGCGAAATCTTTAAATTTAAACTTATTGTAATAATAATGATAATTTGTTAATCAAACAAAAGTATTATGTTGTGATCATATTTTATAAGAAGGAATTTATAATATAAAATCATTTATTAAAATGTAATAATTTATTTTAAAATAAAAATTGTTATGTTCCTTAATAAAAATAAAATTTTAAATTTTCAATAGACTGATTAATTATTTGATTTTTGAAAATTTTATTATGGCATAATTATTAAAGTATTAATTACTGGAAAAAAGAATTGAAAAATACCTATAGTAAAATATTAAATTTGACCGTGCCATGCGTGCCCCGTCGGGTGCCATAATCCACCCGCCGGTGGGGCACGTAGAGCATTTTTTTCAGAATTTCTTTTCTGTATTTTATCAATAATGAAAAGAAAATGAAAAAAAAGTTAATAGTTTATTTATTTTATTTTTTTCTGATCTAATTATTCCGTTTTTGTACATTTTGAAATAATACACGGTTTAGTTGTTATTTTTAATCAAAGTTAGGGTGTCACACGTGCCCCGCCCTCCCCTATAATGTATAATGTCGTCGCTAGCGTTGTTCTGTTGTTCGACAGTTTGTCTTGTCGTTTCATAAAGTTTAAGGCTATCCTCCGTCGAACATGTATCCCGTATACTGACCGTCACGAAACTGGCGCTGAAAATGAGTAAAGAAATCAATTATGAAATGACATAAACAGAAATTAGCTAAATTTATTTATAGTTATGTTGGATTATCTTATAATTACGTAAATATTGTATATAATACATTTTTTACTAATAAAGAAATGGTAATAAAGAAAACATGGTTTTACAAATTTTTTGTACATATATCTTTAGGGAAATATTTAAAAATAAAATAAAACATTTTTTAATTAACAAATGACTTTGTTAAAAAACTTTAAAGTTTACAATGGCATTAAAACTGTCGTTCAGATTTTTCTAACTTAATTCTATATAATATTCTAAACTTAATTCTATATAATTTAATAAATATATAAATTTTTATTAAACATTTGTAATGGTTATTAAACATCTTATGGTTATAAGTAACTTATAAGTAGTTATGAATTTCATATACGCTCGCAAGTTGCCGTGTTTGCCTTCTTCGTTTTGTGTGTGTATGTGCGCGGAAAATCGAGAGTAACCTCCAAGGGATAAAACTATTGACAGTTTTGCATTTTGGTTTAGCATATATTTCTTTCCTTTATTTATTCTTAGTCCCGCCTTTCATGTGTGTAATTATGTTTGTGTGTATTTATTTTTTTTATTATTTTTTCCGAGGTTATAACATTATATAATTATGGCCTATCTTACTCTACGTGGACTAGATTCATTTCATGCGCGCATTCAAGATGTGCGCCGCAAGATTCTTATCAGCATCCACCTCCATCATCACTCGCCCTTTATTACTTTGTTGCTTTTTTGTACCTTTTTCTGGCATAACCGACTTTTCTTGCACTTCTCTTTGCTGGCGAAAACATTACGTACGGCCTTCTTGCGCACTCACGTCAGTGTCGGAAAAAACATCTCAACATAGCGACATTTTTTTTGACATATACTGGTACAACGGCGCACTTAAAACTTTTTGGAATAAACGCTCAACTCTCGTCGTTATTACATACGTTACAGTTTATTTTAACAAAAGAGTAAAATTTTATTTTTCGCCAGAGAAAAATATAGCTTATGTTTTATGCCGGAGTTACAATTTTATTCAAAAAATTCAAGAGGGTTCGACAAAATACGCCGGTGCGTTTCATTTTCCAACAGAAAGTCAATCCGTCAAAATTGTACACAAACGGACGATGTTTCGAATTTAAATATATAGAGATTAGCGGGTCGCTTATGCACAATTTTATCGAACTATACAGTTATAGATCACTGATCAGCGGTATTAGAAAAGGGATTCTCTTTCTATATAACATTGTTGTGCTAAAATACACGTGAAATCTTTTTTGGCCAACGCTGGCGGTTCTCACTTTTTTGTTATTGGATTTACTCCTGCAATCGAACGATTCACAAAATATTTCTGAGGCGGGTGCCCTCGTGACTTTTCTGTTTTTTTACATGTACATTACAACATTTATTTCATTTTGAATACTCTCTCGTGCCTTATTGTTTTTTGTCGAATCGACAAAACAGATGGTCAAAGTTCGTTCGGAAATGCAGAAACGCGAGTATTGCAGAGGAAATGTATTTGAACAATTTTTGTTTCTATTTACGTTAAATAGGTAAATAACAAGTTATTTACAGTAAAGTGTTTTTTTTATTTTTACTAGCCTTATTTTTTTCGAATTTTGAGAATTTGTTAAAAATGTTATCGTAAGACATTATAGCATAGTCAAATTATACAATTCTGTATTTTTGATCAATAAAAATCTTGGCTTGTGCACATTTCCGAGTTTTGTAAATTATTATATAAATTAAATACAGCTCCGGTAGAAATGTTAACAGTAAGTTAGCTATTTTTGAGTTAATTTTATGGATAAAAACGCACATAGCTTGTTATTTCGTAATTATGTGCCAATCAGAAATAAATTATAGTAATCACATTTCAGAAAATGGGTATTTTAAGTAACAGTAAAATTTTTAGATGAATTATATTACTTTTGTATGATGATTTTGGCTAAAGATACTTCCATTAACACGTTAGCTATAAAATCTGGTTAATTTTCTATCAAGGAGATTATGTGAGAGAAGACACTTTTCATTAAAAATTCTTAAATAAATTTCATTAAATTTTCTTCACGTAAAACTTTTCCATCTTTATATTCATATGAGGAGGTTTAAAATTGGTAATTTTTTAAAATATATAAATATAATTTTTGCAAACGTCAATAGTCATTTTAATTGACAATTTTTTTTATCTAAATTACCTTAAACTTTTAGATGGTTAACGAATGTTTTTAGAGTATAAAAATACAGTTGCTTTCTCAATACCACATTCCCGCAAACATTCCGACGTATATACACAAGTTTATTGTGAATTAACATACTTCGATCTTTGTAAAGTTATTTGAAAATATATAGATTTCTGTGAAAGATGTCATGCAACGATTGAAAAAAGACGTACTTCATTTGTTCTGGTTATTGCTTTCCCTGTGAAATCCTGTCGCCGATTCGGAAAGATCAAAGCTTCTACTTATATAGTGTGTGGTTGAAAAAAGGTTTCTGTTATTATACGCATATAATTCTGTAATCCGTCGTTTTATAACATTGTTTTACTCTTTTTATTTTTCCTTACTTTATGTATACATTCGGGATCGACGAAGAGTGTAAAAAAGGGTGGCATTATAGGAATTTCCGACACGTAGAATCGATTTTTTCATCTACTACATTACAATCAGCATATTTTTGTGTTTATTTTCAATCATAACGCATATAGAGAGGATAGAAATAGTATAACAAAATATATGAAATATTTATAAAACAAGTGCCCGCCGTAGATTGTGACTAAATGACATCATGGGTTTTTATTTGCCAAGTGTATATGGGTATACATTTTTTATTTTTTCTTCATTATTTCGTGTTGCTGTTGGATACCGTAAATACGTGACGAAGCGTAAAATGAAGAATGAAATAGATTTTGATTCTTAGCGAGAAAATCAATTTCCCCCTTCCGCATATGTATATAGTTTATTACACCGTGAAAAATAACAAGCAACAATAGCGCTTTTGTACTTTGAACGTTATAGAAGATTTTCATGTAGTTAAGCTTCCCTTTATTATTACAAAAAATTATGTTTAACCGAAATAATTAGTATAAATTTCAGTATTATAGATGTTTTTGTGGATTATAATTTTTATGATTCATATAAATGGATATTTACTCCGAACTCTCGTTTTTTCATTGCATTTTCATTTTGTAATCGATATTTTAAAATTATTTACTTACAGCTTATTTAAAAGAATTAGAATTATATTTACATGCACATAGCAATTGAAATCTAATATTTACAACTTTTCAAAAATAAATTACAACTAAAATTCGATCTTCGTTATTATTGACACCTACATACGTTCCCCGTTTCGACGCGATTCGAGTCTTAAAAATTTATTCATTTGCTTTTTTTATACTATTTAAGTCTTGTCCAGCGATGAATATAATTTCATTTATCTTGTGCACAATCGACGTCGAGCTCTGACAATGCGTACGGCGTAGAAAATTGAACGAATACACGATATTGTGCACGTGGCCCTGTGGACCGCGCAGCCATCACATTTTTTTATTTATTTATTTATTTATTCATTTATCCAGAGTAAAATACATCACATTACAAAGTAATCCTGTAGAGGAAAATAAATTACCTATTTACAGGTCTGGTGAAAACCTTAAAACTAACTTAAAACTAAAATAATAAATTTCCATTCTTTTTAACATCTTATAATGGTTTTGACAACAGTAATGTGTTATTGCAACTAAAATGTACCTAAAAAAATTAAAAAATACCTATAACCAATTGATGTAAAGTTGACAAAATATTTCTCACCAATTTTTGCAGATTTTTACGTATTATAGTCTGTAACGTGGCGGATTTTTACCACGTTACTTTCGCGTTTCGGAGAGCGGAATTCGACTATGAAATCCCCTCTATTGGCAGCCAGGAGGAGAGTCCTCACCTCAGCGTCCAGGGTCACTCGTATTATTTGCTTATTTTTTTTGTTATCTTTTTTCATGCGAGAGAAATATTATGTGGCGAGCATATGCGCGCCGACGGACTGCGCTTTTCAGCTATAGCTCCGTCGACCCTCAGCGTCCGTCGTCTCATTGCCGGCCGCGTCGCCATCGTCCCGATGCAGCCTCCAACATCAGCTGATGATCATCGCCTCCAGTTGAGACCATTTGCCGAAGCTACGTATTAATTTTTAGTTGCCTTCGCGAGTTAATGAATTTAGTAATTAACTTCGCATTTATCGATCTTATCTCTCCCGTTCATATAATGCATTAATTGGTTCGTGCCTATAAAGATGCCTTTGCATCTCGCACGCTTTCATAAAAATGCCGAGTCGAGCATTTTCTATAATTCTTGAATAATTTCTCTGCCTCAAAATATCATGGAAAATTCTATTTCTACAGGCACACCAAAATTCTGCTAGACTCATCAACGAAGAGAGAGAGAGAGAGAGAGAGAGAGAGAGAGAGAGAGAGAGAGAGAGAGCGCGACAACATACTCGGCTTTCGACGCATCTCCTCGCCGCCGCCGACGGGGTAACATCGTGGAACCAGCAGAGCAGTACCGATCTTATACCGTGCTTTCGTTTGCCGTATAGGAAAAATCCCGCGAGTGCCTTCTGCCTCGCGTAATTTAGTTTGTACAATAAGTTGTAAATTTTTTGTTTAATTTAATTAGTATCACTTAGCTGCCGCAACCGTATCGCGTTTATTTTATCTGCCTGGAGTCGGAGGACGAGATATTGTAAAGGCCTGCCAAGCTTGAACTATTGTACCAATTCGTTTTTCTTGCCTATAAAAGGCCGTAGTATTGCGCTTGGATGCCTTGATCATCCCTGCGCGTTATTTCATATAAGATCTAAAATTCACGTTATTATCTTATCACGCGATTTATTCTATGTATATTTTTAATTGTACACGTGTAACTCGGGATATCTCTAGTATTTCTGTAAAGGTGAATTAGCGAATCCAACAAAATTTAAGTTGTAATAAATCTTATATATGTAAATTCTAACTATTGCCGCACTCTAAACTCTATTGTAATAAATTTTAATGCCTCTATGAGGCTAGCGCGTAAAGACAATTTGTTGCTAAAACAGTTGCAAAGAATTATAGTATTACAATCTGTGCCTTAAATAGGCTTTTTGTTAAATAAGAATATTCAGTAATTAAAGCATTAGATTTACATTTGTATTTGCCTATAATCTATTGTTTTCATTTATTTATGTGATATTGGATAAGTTGAATGTTATTTGTGTTGTTATTGTGATTGTCTGAACGCGTCAATTACTCTAGCCGTCTGAACTCGCTCCTCTGCCGCGGAGTTGTCGAGCAACCATTAAGATTTTGTAAGTAATTAACTCTAATTGATATTTCGTATAGTGAGAGGCACTGCTCACTTTAATTTATTCGTAAATTTGATTATTAACAGTGCCTGGCGCCCAGAATGTCGTAATTAATACACCTTCTACATTACGACTTATTTAAATCAATTTATTTTGCCGACTATTTTTAGTCATTGTTGTATTTGCCTTGGATAGCAAATCAATTCAAGTTATTTATCCACCAAATATAATCGGGAGTATTTAGTTGCTGCCCACGTGACTCAATCGCCCCGTTATAAGTGACAAAATATTTCTTAACAGTTTGTGAAAATTTTTTGTATAATATAACAAAACCTTTGAGGTACTTTTAATGAAAATTTCCTTGAGTTCTTTACAATGATACATTATTGATTCTAATATAAATAATTGTTTGAGGTTCATAGGTACATTTCTACTCGGAAAAAGGTTATTATATATGATTTTCAAAATTTTTGTTTGGACCTTTTGTATTAGATTTAAGTTATTTTGATATGCCACCCCAAGCTATGATGCCATAATTAATTATACTATGAAAGAAGGCATAGTAGATTTTCAATAAAGTTATTGTATCCATGGATTTTATTATCTTAGCAAAAATTTATATTAAATATTTTGTTTTATTCACTATGTACTCAATATGTTTATTCCATTTCATATTATAATCAATATATATTTCCAGATACAAGCTTTCTACTCTTTCGATTCTTTGATTATGTATCTTTATGGTTAACTCATTTGGAACACTATCGCAATAGTTGCCAAAAACAATTTTCTTCTGAATTAATTTTTTTTTCCTTATTTACAAACACTGATTTAAGCACTTGGCTAGAATACTTACAATTATTATATGCACACTTTCCTTACAAGTACGCTTTCTGTACAGTTTACATGTATCTTTCGAGAGTAATTAACGAAATCCGCCTCAAGAACTTTCCTCGATTTCGCAACATGTAGACTTTTTGAATTTTATGTTTTTTTCTTCTTTTTTTTATTCAGAACGTCACAATGTTTTAAGGAGGAAGTTGAGCTCTTGAGAAGATTCAAGCGATCGCCATGAGAGTGGTCGTAGCTTTAAAGGATAAAATACAATTCGACGATCGCTCAACATACGTTGTACATTTACATCGAAGTTTCTGATGGAATTTATTGCTACATTCAAATTCTTAAACAGATGACGCATTGACAATCTTACGCTTTTTTTTTGCTCGTGTCTCGTGGTGGTTGAAGTATGCAGTAAACAGTCATTTTTGTTTTTCAGATAAAACGTTGGTTTCTCTTTTCATTCCTTACGCGCTAAATGTACAATTGCTCAGAACATCCCAACCTGCCGGTGACCTTTCAACGAATCATCTGCGTGCGAAAAAATGGTTAACTCTTTGTTTTGTTTTTTTTCTAACTCATCACAGCATGAAATACGTATGCACTTAAATTATGGAATGATTTAGGAGTCTTTTTCTCGGAAGAAAAACGATTTCGCCAACGTCGAGCCCTCATCACGACGGTTCTCAATCTAGACTATACAGATGCTAACGGAATCCGTGTTGATTTTAAATTTTAAACATAAGTCAAAGATCTCCCTACTGAAAAAGTGCAGCTGATTATCAGCTGATAATCAGCTTATAATCAGGTGATAATCGTGCCAAAATGGCACCGGATTATCAGCTAATTTTCACATGAAAATTTATCGTTTAAAATTTATTTATTATTAATTATTGTTATTTATTATTATAAAGTACTATCATGGTTCATTTACTTGAATCTACGATTAATTAATGTGTCCGAAAAAACGTCGAAAAATATAGATGCTGACAAAGAATTTTTGAATTATTTGTTACAATTTAGGAATGTAACATTACGAACAATAATTAATAATAATAATTATTAATAATAAATGAAAATATCAACATGATTTTCAGGTGCATATCAGCTGATAATCATCTGAGAATCGGGTAACTATAAGGTGACTGTCAGGTGATTATCATCTGATTATCAGCTGATTTTGATCTGAAAATCCTGTTGATATTTTAATTTATTATTAATTATTATTATCATTTATTATTGTTAATTTTAATTTTACATTCCTAAATTATGACAAATAATTCAAAACTTCTTTGCCACAGTGTACATTATTTTAAATACACTAGTTAATCGTATAGATTCAAGTAAATAAACGATAATAATAATTTATAATAATAAATAATAATAATTAATAATAAATAAATTTTAAACGATAAATTTTCATGTGAAAATCAGCTGATAATCAGGTGCCGTTTTGGCACGATTATCACCTGATTATCAGCTGATTATCAGCTGTACTTTTTCAGTAGTGCTATTATCGACTGAAGCATAATTTATAGATAATTGTATTTATTCAATTAGACAGTTGCATGATTATTTATATACTTTGAAATTTCAATCACATTATATAGATCAAAACTAAGTGTCATTATTTAGTTTTTCGTGTGCTTTTAGAGAATAAATTTTACAAGATAGTCAAAAATTGTAATATAAAAAAAATGTAATAATATTGTTTGTATAAATATTATCGATTATTTTGTATTTATTATATTTTGTGATTCAGTCGACAATGGACATTTTATATCTGTACCCGTTGAAAACATTTTGCGTGAAAGCCGTTTCATATTTTTGAAAAGAAGCCCACAAAGCTGATTCTTCTCTACGGATTCTTAAGATATTTATATCCTGAATACAAATTTCTGTGTCACCGCCTGAGAAACACAAGCACAGTATCAAATTTTGTTTAATAAATTCCTCAAAAAATCTACGGTATACAAAAAATTACAAAAACCCAGATCTTCGATTATAATGAAGAGGGGGGAAAACGCAATCTAACTTGAAACCTGTGTGAAATTTTATATATGTATAGCGATCGAGACGAATTTGTGCCTTTCATTTCTTGCCATTGAATTCGGAAACAGAGATATGTCAAGCAATGAGTTCTCTCTTATTTCGTTCGATATTTAAGATGAAAAACGTGGATTCTTCAGTACTTTTGTGCGTTCTGCGCTCTGTAATTACATCTCGGTCTGGAGCGAGAAGGAAATGTCGCTTGGAATCCCTATGTTAAGATATAATATATGTATATATCGACAAAACAATGTTACGCGTTCCGTCGGAAGAGTGGAAAATTATATAGAGATGTGGAATTGAAGTATTAATCGCATTTCGTTGAAAGAGGCACTTTCACAAAATCAAATAAATAAGTCAATCGTTTTATTTTTTAAATAGTTTTTAGAATTACATCATTAATGAATGATGGTTCAAGTACACGTACCCGTCGTTTCGAAAGGCTAAGATTCGCCCGTGTAAAAAAATTTGTCTGGGTGGGGTCTGGCAATAGTCTGGCGCAAGTCTAACTCCAGATGTCTAGTACTAGTCTGACAACGGCCACTTTCCCAGACAAATAATTTTTCGTTTGAAAAGTCTGGGAAAATGCCAGATTTTTCCCAGACAAATAAAAATTTTTGTTCAAAAAGTCTAGGAAAAATGTCAGACTTTTTCCTAGATAAATAAATTTTCGCTAAAAAATGGCTACGTCTCTTTACCTGAAATAGTAGATTCCGGGTCATATTATATTTACCTCTGGAATTTTAAAAACCCTTAAACACGGAACACAAACAAAATTTTTAATTTATCAAGTTTGGCCCACTAGATTGATCTAGGTACTAACTTACATTTTTAAGAACGTCTGCATAATCGGGGCGGTGCCAGGTGGAGATAGGAGATAACTTCACCAGCC
Source organism: Torymus aiolomorphi (assembly GCA_036365515.1). Classification (NCBI taxonomy): domain Eukaryota; kingdom Metazoa; phylum Arthropoda; class Insecta; order Hymenoptera; family Torymidae; genus Torymus; species Torymus aiolomorphi. The sequence goes on from CM070875.1 coordinate 38,216,105, forward strand.
CTTTCCCAGCCGATGAAAATTGCCAAAATTCAATCAAAAAAATATCACAACATAGGATTTAAACTGCTCCTTCCAATAGTATTTGTTATGGTATCTACTCCCTTTTAATTAATGCAAAAAAAGTTAAATAAATTAATCATTTGTATATCTTTAATTAACTCGATCTTGCTTAATAAAACTGCTCTCAATAAAATAAAAATACCAGTAGTCTGCTCCTAATTAATATTAAATTGCTCCACCATAAGATTTTTTAAAATCATTAAAGTTTTCAAGATAAAAAATAAAAAGCGTTTTATATAGCAAAGCTGCCGCCAGCTTTGTTCTAAGTTTGTTAATTTTTCCAAGTGTGTTAAGACAATTGACTAAAGAAATAATATCCCTCTTATTATGGAAATTACAAATATCGAAACTAAGATGGATATTATTTCTTTAGTCACTTATATCATTGTTAAAGATATAAAAAAATGATTAATTTATTTAATTTTCTTTTGCAATAATTAAAAGGGAGTAAATATCATAACAAATATTTTTAGAAGGAGCAGTTTAAATTCTATCTTTTGGTTTTTTTTAATTGGATTTTGGCAATTTTCATCGGCTGGAAGGGGGGTGGTGTGCTACGTTGACGATGACGGCGACAGCGACGACGGCGATGCTTCATTCTAAGACTTAAAAAACTGCAAGTCTAGTACTCTCCGCTTTGACCTTATATACTTCAATACCTCGACGTACTTCGGTACGTCAACTTGGCCAGCCGATATTTCCTATCTCCACCTACTGGCACCGCCCCGATTATGCAGACGTTCTTAAAAATGTAAGTTGGTACCTAGATAAATCTAGTGGGCCAAACTTGATAAATTAAAAATTTTTTTTGTGTTCCGTGTTTAAGGGTTTTTAAAATTCCAGAGGTAAATATAATAGGACCCGGAATCTACTATTTCAGGTAAAGAGACGTAAACATTTTTTAGCGAAAATTTATTTATCTAGGAAAAAGTCTGACATTTTTCCTAGACTTTTTGAACAAAAATTTTTATTTGTCTGGGAAAAATCTGGCATTTTCCCAGACTTTTCAAACGAAAAATTATTTGTCTGGGAAAGTGGCCGTTGTCAGACTAGTACTAGACATCTGGAGCTAGACTTGCGCCAGACTATTGCATTGATACGATGCACGTCGGGAGGAGCGAGCGCGCGTCGTTTGCGTCGCGTGATGCCCGGGAGGGAAAATATACAAAAATATATCGTAAGCGTGCTCTGCGCACTGCGCAGACGCAGGCGCGCACTGGTGCGCTCGTCCTTTATGGCTCTCGCTGCTGCTGGACTTAGATCTCTGTGCCGCTGGCCGTCGACGAGTCCTCTGCGCTTGCTTGGCGCTCTGCAACAATAATGACGAATTTAAGCTACTTTCTTTAAAGATTGATGATTTGTTATTTATGCTGATTTTAGTGCTTTTAAGTAAATCATTTGGAAATTGCTTCTTGCAAGAATTTTTAAGGAGCTTCGGTAATTTTAATGTAAAGAATTTTTAATTCGTACATATTTTAACAAATTGTGCCACTGTTATTTGAGTCATGCACTCCGCGTGGAATGGGTGCCGTAATAAATATTCTAGCTCTAATTGTGGGAAAGTTTTATGTGAAATTGACGTTTTGGTGAACATTGCGGTTTTGAACTGCGTTCCGACTGCATCGAGATATAAAACTGCCGTGCCACAAATTCATCCCACTATAATAAAGTATGAAAGTATGAAATCATTACATTATAAGCTAAGATATGTAATTGGCAATATAATATAATGACGATACAACATATCATGCATGTAACACCCTTTTTAATTTCATATGACCTAAAATTTTCTGTCCGAATGTTCTTCTATTGTTTCAATAAAATTTTCTAAACTATAGGTATATATATTAAGTCGAACGTCAAACCTGCCTGTGCCTCACTACACAAACCGCAAGTCCTCTCTACCTTCATCCCCTAAACGATGAAAATCAAAATCCGTCCCGAAGGAAAAATACCAGGTGCGCCTCGGACTTTACCGTTTTCGTCGCCTGCAATACGTGCACCTTTTTGCTGCGGGTGGCACGGTTGCCAATCAAATTTCGCCAGAGCCAGCGCCCCGCTATTGGCCCACGAAAATTTATAAGCCACGTGCGTGGGTGGTCACCGGCGTGTGGCGAATTTCCCCGCGCCTATTTAGCACCTAGCTGGTTTGCGTACTGGCGGCCCCACTTTGTTCGACGAAGTTATAATAAGCAAAGTTACGGCTAACCTTACTTCCACAAGTAAAAAAAAACTATTGTTGTTATTTACCACCTTCTCACGACAAACTTTGGTAGTAATTTTGGCCACTAGCTACAATTAACAATATTACTTCCACAAGCGATGCAATTGCATTTACATTTTTTGCCCTTTTCTTTCTCTCTTATATGGATCGCGTATAATAAAGTCAGTCCAAAACTGACGTAATGAAGTACTAAAATAAGTGTAATTTTGTAAGGGCAGGCATGATAAAATGATGAAATCTTATGGGGAAAGTATTAACTTCGCTGATTACTTTTTGAAATTAGATTTCTGAAGATTGTATCCGTGGCTTATTAACCTTTGTGTATTAAAATTATTTATATATTATAAATCAATTAAAGGTCAAAGATATACATACTACTTTCAGGTGTTAGCTACCATTTTTATAACCAAGTCTTATTATTGTGAAGTTTATGTAGTCGCGGAGTTATAAATATTTCAGTATATATTTTACATAGCAGGCCACGTGCAAAATCTTAAACTCGAAAATACTGTCGCATGTAGAGGCAAGGAGAAGAACGTACCTGGCGACCCGGTGCGGGTGGAGGGCCGAGTTCGCCGACCAGCACAGCGCATCCGATGGGTGGGAGGAACTTCGGGTCAGAACCCTGGTGCCGGCCGCGCTCCGACCTGGCGTCGGCAGGTTCGGGTTGCTCTGGGGCGACGCGCTCGCTAGCAACTGCAGCGCCTGGATGGCGTTTCGCACCTGCGGAAGAGCCCACAATCAATTTCCATTCTGTAATATTCGTCTTCTAAATCAGTATGTGTATAAGAACCTCGCAGCGACACCTGCGTGTCGAGCCTCTCCACGGAGCCCCGCAGATGCTCACCCTGCGACTCCTGGGCCTGCAGCTGATTCCTCCGACTCCTGAGCACCCCCTTCGGCTACTTCTTGTTGCCCTGGTACTCGTGCCTGAGCAGACAAACAAGTGCCCCATTAGCCGTGGCACGTCGCATCAGCACGAGTTTAAGGTAGTTCTCTAATATATCAAAAAGTGGGTTTCGAAAGTAACAAAATTCTAGCGTGTTCTTTAAAATCTAAATAATTTTTCTTTATTTTTTAAAATATAGGTTGCCGACCTATTTTTCAAGAAAAAAATTATTGAAAATGGTTACTTTTACATTGATAGTAAATGACGCCACATAACGCATAACAGGAAGTAATAGTATTAGTTGATAAAAAAGTGGGTTTTCAAAACGAAAAACATAGCTTAAGAAAGATGAAATTCAGCTCTTTCTTTTAAGTTTATCAAATATGTGTTAAGCCGACCTTTTTAAAAAGATATAAATGATTATAAACACAAATAGCAGACGACATGCATGAGAGCGAAAGAGACAGAACGACGCGTATGGCATGCGTACGGTATAGTTTGTGCTCTCGCTGAGCGCACAAACTATAACGCGTTAGAGAACTACCTTAATCGAGCGGACTACTCTATAATGCTATATAGTTGGTGTACCTGAACTTGGCATAGCGCAGGCTGGACGAGGCCTGTAGGGGCGAGCGGTTGGGCGGTGAGAGCGGCGGGGTTTTGCCCTCCTCGTTTTAAACATTGACTTTTACTCCTTTCATCTATTCGTTCTACCCGTTCATAAAATGAATAAACGTTAAGTGAAATAGGCGAATCAAGCCTCGAAAAGCTGTACGATATCAGTTAGGTAGATTATTTTCTCATAATACTTTTTTAACTCCTACGCAAATGATTGTGACGAGAAGAATAGAAAGCTGTCTTAAAAGATGTATAAAATACTACCTTGGATTTTTGGCATTAACAAACAAACGCATGAGATAAGGGGATATCACAACAATAAATGTGTGTTGTATGAACGACAACAAGCTGTAGAAATATATCGTAAAAAACACACATATAGTAAGAAGCGTTAAACACATCAATCGACTTTTATTCCATGTATATAGATTATAACATAGTAGTATAGATAATAATGATAAGAATAATCCTGATGACGCGTGTATTAGGGGAGAAAATAATGGTCACCTCGGTCTCGTAGCCCTCGCGCAAGTTGTAGGTGAGGTCGTGCTGTATGTCGTGAGCAAACTCGTGCTGTAACTCCGAGTAGAGGTGCAGCACGTCGACTAGACCCTGCATGTGGATGCACTTGAGGTCGCAGTAGGTCAGCGCCTTGACGTTGCAGCTCGACTTGACGACAACGGCGTCGGTGCCAGCACCGGTGCCTGGGCCACCGCCGTTACAGCCGTGCTGCAAGTGCACGTTGATGTCGCAGCCGACGAGGTCGCCCTTGCCTGCCAGTCAAGTATAGTACAAAGTTGAATGCTTTTATCTTTTATCTTTTATTTAGAGGATTGCGAAATTATACTTTTCGATGTAGATGTGGAAAAGTTTATTACGATATTTGAATTTATAAAGAAATGTGAATTGAAAAATTAAAAAATTTACTTAAAACACGAAAAAAACTAACTGAAGAAAATCGAGATTGACAGTATTTGGAGTTATGTACATGACTCCCTTATATGCGTGGATCTCATATCCCCCGCCTACTTGCGTTGAAAAATTATTTAAATAATTATCTTGCTTGTTGTTGCACGTCTACGTAATTCTCTAATATGCGTGGACCTCGTGTCCCCCGGCTACTTGTGTTTAAAAATTATTTAAATAATCGTTATGCTTATTTTTTGGTGCCTATAATATGACTCCCTTATATACGTGGGCCTCATATCCCCCGCTTACTTGGGTTTAAAAATTATTTAAATAATCGTTTACTTTTTGTTTCATGTCCTCATGACTCTCTTATATGCGTGGACCTCATATCCCCAGCCTACTTGGGTTTAAAAATTGTTTAAATAATTATCTTGCTTATTGTAGCACGTCTACGTAATTCCCCAATATGCGTGGAACTCGCGTCCCCCGGCTACTTGGGATTAAAAATTATTTAAATAATCGTGTTTCTTATTTTTTCATGTCTACATGGCTCCCTTATATCCGTGGACCTCATATTCCCCGGCTACTGGGGTTTAAAAATTGTTTAAATAATTGTGTTGATTATGGTTGCACGTCTACGTAATTCCCTAATATGAGTGAACCTCGCGTCCCCCGGCTACTTGGGTTTAAAAATTATTTAAATAATCGTTTTGCTTATTTTTTCTTGTCTACACGACTGCCTTATATGCGTGGACCTCATATCCCCCGGCTACTTGGGTTTAAACCTATTTAAATAATCGTTTGGCTTATTTTTTCATGTCTACACGACTCCTTTATATGCGTGGACCTCATATATCCTCCGCCTACTTGGGTTTAAAAATTGTTTATATGATTATCTTGCTTATTGTTGCACGTCTACGTAATTTCCTTTACATGCGTGGATCTCATATCCCCCGGCTACTTGGGTTAAAAACTTATTTAAATAATCGTTTTGCTTATTTCTTCATGTCTACATGACTCCCTTATATGCGTGGATCTCATATCATCCGGCTACTTGGGTTTAAAAATTATTTAAATAATCGTTTTGCTTATTTTTTCTTGTCTACACGACTGCCTTATATGCGTGGACCTCATATATCCTCCGCCTACTTGGGTTTAAAAATTGTTTATATGATTATCTTGCTTATTGTTGCACGTCTACGTAATTTCCCTTACATGCGTGGACCTCATATCCCCCGCCTACTAGGGTTTAAAAATTGTTGGTTTTTTTTTCACATCACTTCCTTAAAAAAAGGTCATCGGATATACTCCTTCGCCCCCCCCCCTATGCCCCAGGACTGGATCCGCTCCTGGATTAAACGAACTTACTTGTGAAGTTCAATCATAATTATATGAGTGACTTGTTCGAAGATATAACATGTAGTACGCTCCTTATTGCCCAGATGACGCCACTATTCAGAGATAGATCTAGCTTGAAATTTTGAAAAGCAGCGTTTTTTTCCGCTCTTGGTGGCGCTAGTAGGCCTAGTTCCTGCTGTTCCGTCTATCTCTTATCCCCTTATGTTACTCATTTAGTTTAGAGTTGGAGTTGGGGTTGGGGTAGAAAATTTTGTTTCAATTTCCATGGGTGGGAAAATATATCTTCGAACAAGTCACTCATATAATTATGATTGAACTTCACAAGTAAGTTCGTTTAATCATCAATTATATTTCTTCGACTTGTTCGAAGATATAACATGTAGATGTTTAGAGTAAGGTCGTTAAAATTATTGGTATTAAATTTTATGAACAACCTTTATTAAATACAATGAAACGCTTAGATTACAGTTTGACCTTTATTTTATTCATATTCTATTTCCTTAGTAAACTTATAGTTTAAGAAAATACTGTCTCCGTGAAGTTTCCTATAGGTTTGACTGGTCTACAGTAAAATTTTGAAAAAACTTTTGACTTCTCTGACCATCCTGCGGCTTTCTTTATTAAATTAATATCTAATCCTTTGGTTGCCGCTTTGGACGTAGAAGCGTGTCTCGTGGAGTGTGCTGTGTAGTTTTCTTCAATACCAGCTTCCTTCAAAACCATCTTGAGCCATCTGCTAATAGATTGAGTACCCACTTCTCTGTGGGGTTTCTTAAAGGAGATAATTAATTGTTTAACGTTATCTCTGATAGTTTTTGTTGTTTCTACATAGTGTAGCAATGTAGTTGTTATACACAACTCCTTATTCTCAAAGATAGGAAAAAACACGTATGGTTGGTCCGCACCTGGCCTCGAAGTTTTAATGAGATCCTTAATTTTTATTTCTATCCCATTGTTTAAGACTTTTAAGCTGTCTAGTTTAATCAGCGATAATGTCTGGACCCTAAATGCTGATCCTATCGCCAGCAGCATGACTAGCTTTAGTGATAACTGGCGTAAATCTAAGGAAGTTGTTGGCTCCCACGATTCTAATTTGTTAAGAACTATTCCGACGTCCCATGTGATAGAGTATTTTGGTGCTGCAGGTCTTAACCTGAACGCACCTTTAAGGAAGCGATGAATCATCACACTTCCTGATATATCACGGTTATTTATTAAAGCTATCGCTGACTTCAGCGTATTGAGGGTACCATAAGCTGCTCCTTCTTGAAACTTACGCGATAAACAGTCCAGCACTACTATTTCCTTTGGGTAGTAGGGGTTTTGTCCTTGAATCTGACAGAAAGACCATCAGGCCTTTAGGGCAGTATTGTATTGTTTAATCGTTCCCTCTGTTATAGATGCGATCATTATTTCTAGAGTGTCATCCTCCACTCCCTTTTCCTTGAACGCCTGCCTGATACAATCCCTGCAGCCAGGGAAAGGCTGCTGAATAGTGGGTGCTCGACGTTCCTGCAAGGAGAAAGTAAGAGTTTTTTAGACGGTTCCCAGCTAATCATGTCGCTGATGAGTAAATGTTGGAAGTCTGGGAACCAGGGTTGGACTGTCCAAAATGGGATTATTAAAATGCCTGTAGAATTCTCGTCTTTAATCTTTTTTAAGATTCGCGGTATTAAAGAAAACGGGGGAAATGGATACCAGAACTCATTTTTCCAAGGAATGGTTAGTGCATTGATGGCAAACGCGTCCGGGTCTCTCTCCCACGAACAGTATTTACGACATTTGTGATTTGTTCTGGATGCAAATAAATCTATAGATGGTTTGCCAAATTTTCCACAAATTTCCTCGAAAGCGTAATTTGTAAGTTCCCACTCGGTGTTTAAATTGGTAATTCTAGAAGCCTCGTCCGCCATATTGTCTTTTGATGCGACGTATTCGGCAAAAATCCAGTTGCCTCTTCGTATGCACCATTCCCAAATTGTTTTGGTTAGGTTATGCAAAGAGTTGTGTCTCGTCCCCCCCATTTTGTTAATGTGTGATAAGGCTGTGATGTTATCGATCCTTAGCAATATTTGTTTGTTATAGCAATTGTTCGCGAGGCATTTAAGTGCCAAGAGGGCGGCTTTAATTTCTAAATAATTAATGTGCATTTCCCTTTCGGATTCTGTCCACAATCCATGGGCTTTTGTGTGGCCCAGTGTAGCTCCCCAGCCTGTAAAGGAAGCATCACTAAATATTTCTAAATCAAAGATGCTAGTCCTAATTTTGTTATTACTAATTAAAATTTGGGAATGCCACCAGGTGAGTTCTTTTATTACTTCTACTGTTATTTTAATTTCCTTGTTTATGTTATAACCGTGAGTAATTAGTCCGGTTTGTTTAAGCCTCTCTAAATCCTTGTAGTACAGCCAGCCGTATGCTATTGCCGGGCATGCAGCTACCAGAATACCTATAAATTCCATTAATTTTTGAATTTTGCTTTTCTTAGAATTAAGCAAATTCTCTATTAATTCTTTTATTTTCAGACGTTGTTCCCCCGGTAGTTCAATTACCATATTATGAGAGTCTATAACCATTCCTAAAAATTTACAATTCTGCTTAGGTTCTACGTCACTTTTTTCCCCATTTATTATAAAACCTAAGAAGCATAATAAGGATGTTGCATAGTGTGTATGTCTATTACACTCTTCTATAGATCTACCGAATATCAGAAAGTTGTCGAGGTAGACTACTAATCTAATACCTTTATTTCTTAGGAAGTTTATGATGGGTTTAATAATTTTTGTGAAGATCCAAGGTGCTGATGATAACCCGAAAGGAAGTGAATTGAACTGATAAAGCTGTTCTTTAAATTCAAATCTCAACTATTTCTTAGATTGTTTATGCATGGGTATGAGCAAGTAGGCATCTTTAAGATCCAGTCTACACATAAAATCTGATTTGTTTAGAAGGTTTATCGCCGTTCTCAGATTTTCTATCTTAAAATGTTCTTTTTTAATAAAGACATTGAAATCTTTGAGATTTAAGATAAATCTTTGAGATCTGTCCGGTTTAGGTCTGAGAAAGAAAGACGAAAGAAATTGTTCTTTGCTCGGTTTGCATTTCTCGATAGCACCTGAGGTAAGTAACTTATCAATCTCTTTTTGTAATTGGTTTGTATTCCCAGATTTCCTATATGTTGGTTTTTTTATTTGATAAGGAGTGTATTCCAAGTCTATATCGTAGCCTTGAATCGTTTCTAAAATGAATTGATCATTTGTGATCTGTTGTCACTCCTTCAGAAAATGTCTTAACCTCGCAGCGGTTCTTACCTTGCTTAATGTCTGCTTTGTTGAGGCTGGGTCTGTACGTAAGTCTTCTTCGATGGATGATGAGTGTGTCTGCTTCGAGAGTGGCTGGATGATGTACGAGGGTTGTCTGATTTTGCTTTGTAACCTCCCCTCACCTCGTTCCTTTTGGGAGGGGGGCGTTGCCAGTTTAAAGCATTGCTTTATTTCAATGGTGTCTTTGGTTTTGGCTTCATATCTTTCGATATTTTCTGTACAGCTTTCGTACTTTCTATTAGCGTCTTCAAATCGTCACCGAAAAGCCAGGACGTGGATTCAACCTTTTTTAAAGATTTTTGAATTTTCTCCTCATATCTCCCAACTAGGAATACTTTTCTTGCTTGATTTAATTCATGGTGTGATCCGCTTGTAGCTTCACTGCATTTGATAGTGCTGATAGCAGCACTTCCCTGTTTAGTGGTTCTGTCTCATCGTTTAATATCATGTTTAAGACCGTTGCTGTAGCAGACAATGATGCGCCTGTGTGGTTTTGGTATTTCTTATAATAATCATCCTTGGTCTGAGCATTGGGGTGCAAGCCTGCAGCAATTTCGTCATTTAAAGCGGGCGCTTCTAGCGAAATTTTCCCTTTGTTTGGGATTGAATCAAGAATTTTCTCTTTTTCTTCTTTCATTAATCCATTTTTCACCCAGGCTTTAATCCTGTCTGCTATGTCGTCTCTTAGGACGATTTCTTTGGTTTTTTGGTTGTTGGGGTTTTCTCCGAGAAAAATGTCGACTTCCGTCTCCTTCACTTGACCTTCCTCTTCAGATTCTACCTGTCCTTCATCCATCAGACTCTCGTTTTCTTTGTCCTCCGGATCCATAATATCTGTAAAACCCCCTAATCTTAGCCATTGTCTTCGACTTTAAGATCGAAAATCGGCTTTGTTTCTATGGCACTCGGTTTTAGCTTTGAACTAAAACTCGGCCATTTGAAGGACGCCATTTTATCCGCGACCGTTGGGCTTTCGAATCGTTCCTCTTACCTTCGTAGGCAAGATCCTCCGATTGATCTTCTGTGTTGTATTGTGCCAGCTTATCCAGTGCCTCGTTCATTGCAGCCTCAGCCATTTGAAGTTTTTCCTCCCACAAGCGCTTCCTCTCCTCCATGTTTCTCTCGATGTGTTGTCATCGGGCGCCAAGAAATGAATGAGTAACATAAGGGGATAAGAGATAGACGGAACAGCAGGAACTAGGCCTACTAGCGCCACCAAGAGCGGAAAAAAACGCTGCTTTTCAAAATTTCAAGCTAGATCTATCTCTGAATAGTGGCGTCATCTGGGCAATAAGGAGCGTACTACATGTTATATCTTCGAACAAGTCGAAGAAATATAATAAGATTTATTGCTGACATTGATTTTTTATTAAATTTCGGAACAATCCGAAACCTTATAAGTACTACCGGACGCATAATTTTGAAGTGTTTGATCTGAATGTCGGACCGGAGTTTCCGCATTTCGGAATACCTATGCTTATTGTAAATAGCGGCAATAAGGTCGCCGCTGATTGGCTCAGAAGCCTTTGTTCGCTATTATTGTTTGCGCATCTTTTTTACATACAGAGAAGACTCTACTAGTATCTACTGTTAATTGGAGGACCTGGCCTGGAGCTAGAATACCTCTTATTGGAAGAAAAAAAAAATATAATAGTGTTATTTTATGTATCTGATCGAAAAACAAAAATAATTAGTTCTTTATATTAAGAGAAAGTATTAGTAATAACATTATAGTATTTTAATCAAAATAACAGTAGAAATTATAATGCCTAAGATAAGAAATAATTTTAATAATCGGCATTATGACAGATGTGCTAACCCTATGAAATTAGAGAATCATCACAGAAGTAAATCACTATCAAGAGTTACAGAGAACATAAAGAATGTATATTCCAATTTAACATTTCAAGAGTTTTTATGTACTTCATGTCGAAAGGCTATTATGAAATTAAGAGCAAGCATTAGTTTTCCAAAGACTCCATTGCACCAAAGAGGTAAAAAAATTTGTATTCATGAATTAGAAATGATTCATTTCATTGTATAAAAAAATTAATAAAAAAAATCATTTTTACTATTGTTATTTTTCAGTCACAGCATCAAATACTACAGGGTCACCAACAAACACTTTTAGTGCTATTTCAGGAAGTGATTATGTTCAAGATGTGTTAACGAATGAATTGCTACAAGATAATGAAATAGAAAATGTTAAGGAAATACCTGTATCAACACAAGTAATGTTAAATTCTATTGAATTGTTGAACAATTTGAAAAAGAGAGTTTGTAAGTGAATCTTGTACAAAAGAAAAGAAAGTACAAATATTGACATTGCTTCCAAAATCGTGGGGTCCAACCGAAATAAAGAAACACTTTAATGCTTCTAAGCATATGATAAGTAATGCAAGATAGTTATTGTATAACAATGGTATATTAGCATTGCCTAATTCTAAAAAAGGTATGGATCTAAATATTGAAAACTAATACATTTTTTGTTTAATTATTAGAGTATTAGTGATGCAATAGTAAATTTCTATTTTTTACCTGGGATGAAGGATTATATTATTTTACGAAATGAATTGGGAGAAAAAGAAAAGATACAGAAACGTCTTTTATTATTGAATTTAAAAGAATTATATGGACTTTTTAAGGAAGAATATCCAACTTTGTTGGATTTACCAAGTTCACTCTACTACGACCACAGTACTGTGTTTTAGCTGGTACTGCTGATACTCATAGCATTTGTGTCTGTTTATACCACCAAAATGTCAAACTTATATTACTTGGTAAGTTTATGATTTTAGATAAATTAGTTTCCTTAATGTAAAAATTTTAATTATCAAAAATATTTTATTCCATCTTTTGGGCCTATGTATGTATTTTTATCGATAAACAAGGAGCTATTTTGGGCAATTCTTCATATTTATACAATTTACATAAATTCACACTATTAATAGTGTAAACATGGTAATGGTAATCGAAGGTTACTTGCTCGTAAATTTTCATGTGAAAATAAATAACATTATTAACTTTCAAAATCTTAATTATTTCTCCAAACTTTATTTCACTATCTAGTATGTCAGTTACGAGATATGTACCTAATCGGTAAATTGTACCGTTTAATTCCAATTGGTTATAAAATTCTTTTGAAGAGGATTTAAAATCGTGATCAGAGGGATAATCTATTTCATAAAAATTATTGGTATCAAGAGATCCTTCTATAACATCTATTTTATAATTTATATTTATGAAACACATCTGTAAAGTTTGTTTAGTTGCAATTGTAATTAATAAGTTCTTATTGCAACTTGTAGACTGCATTAGATTTTATTTGCCGATTAAATGATTTATACCGCATGGACCAAAAGTTGATACACGGCCCATTTTCAAATAAAATACGGGCATAATGTATGAGATTATGGAACTTCGGTTTTAAACACTCGAAAAGATTTATATATAACTCGTTGTGTTTCGTCACTAAAATTTTTAGATCTCTATAGCCTGAGTTAGTCTAGGAGACGTTACAATATCAATGATTTGTCTCAAGTATTGATATAATTTCCAATGTTTATCACTATTAGGTATTAAATTGCCAATTATCAATCCAAAATATCGCACTAGGCAGAGCATTTCTGCAGCCCATGAATTTAGATTAAATTCACATGTAGTTGTATTATAATATACTGAAGGCGGTTTGTTACAAATTTCAATAAAACCATAATTAAAATTTTGAATCCTCCTGTTTAGCTCCTCAAGCGTAAAATATTTTTCAACCGTGATAAAACTATTAATGATGGATTTCATTACATAAACACACACACACCCTCCAATACATCATGCATCATATCAACAGTTAAATTTTGTGTGACATGAAAATTTGCAATTTTGTGAAAAATGCACGGAGATTTTATACCGGTGTGTGCACTCTTCTGAAGTTTAACATCGATTTCATAATTATCACGATTTCGCAGTAACGAATCATCTTCCATTGTCATTCGACATGCCTGTTCACATGATGCCCTACATATTCTACAGTAGTAGTTGGCTGTAAAAGATTCGACGAAACCAAACAGACCAGTAAGACCGAGATTATCGCCTAGTATAAGAACTACCTGAAACTTAATATTATATGTATCATTTTTAATTTTGATAGAAATGCCTTTCTCTCGTAAAAAATTCAGTTCGTCGATCACTTTTCTGAAAAGGTCTTCATCATTGACGTCTTTCTTATCCTTACTATTAACTAATAAAGTTAAAAATGTGCTACTTAAACGAGACGCTATCCGCGGGGGTAAACAAGCAATAGAAGCGTACATTGCTCCAAATTTTTGTTTTCCCGCATAACTGCCTAACGCATTTCCAACCTCCAAGTCATCGTAGAATAAGTACAGAGGTAAAACGATATCATTTGCAATAGTATTTGCATATTTATTTGCCCATAAATTACCTTGCATGAAATTTGTAACAATTTCTGATTTTTCTTTTAATTTATTGACATAATTAAAAATTTCATGGAACACACCAGGTATTTGTAAAAAATTTTTTAAAGATTCTTTTAAAGGAATATGAATGGCATACTTAATACTTTCCACTAATCGAATTTTGTTAGTGCTGGTTTTTTCCCGTACAAATTCTTTTCCAATCGGAAATTGCTCAAAGTCAATAAGGCCTTTCTCTTTTAGAACTTTAAATCTTTTATGTTCGGTTACAAATTTATCAAAAATATTATTATACTCATGGAAACATTTTTCAATGTCATCAACAGGTATATTATTTTTCTTTAAAGATGAAATAACATCATTTTTTAACGCAGGTAAGTAAGTGTTACAAAGAAAATTATTCATGAATTTTACTACATCGTCAACAATTTTTCTTGGGTATGCTGGTTCACCGTATAAAGTTCAAATAAAAAATATGATACTTTCATAAATTTGTTCTAAATTACCCATCTTATACTTTTATTAAAAACTAAAACAGTGAAAAATACACTTTTCTTTAACTAAATATAATTTATAATTGTATTTCGTTACGTTAACTATTTAAAAAAAAAAACCTTACAGTTAACAACACAACTTTGTTGGCCCATAGCTTAATATTTTACGCTAAAATATACAGTTGTCTAAATCGGACTAAAGAAATTCAACTTGATGTTTTTGCCTTTTTAGATTTTTTTGGCGTACTAATTGATGTGGTTCTTATATCTGTAACCACTTTTGAAACTACCGAAAAAGTCTTCATACACGGTATTCCGTAAACATACCTTTGTATAAAGGCCCACAAAAAGTCGCATAAAAATGGCCAAGAATTAAACGCAGTTAGACACTGGAAGCAAATTTCTACTGCTTTAATAGGTGGATAGTCGTACTGAAAACTGTTGATAATAACCTACGCTTTTAGATTACTTAATGGTCCATACCAAATCACGTAAGGCAACAACAGCTGTTTGATGGACGTTAAAAACTCTTCGTGCTCTTTTCTACTTTTTTCAACATCACTAATTTGCTAAAAAATAAATTAAATGTTTAATAAGTAGTAAATTATTTTATTCAAGATATATTTTCAATTAATTACCTCCACACGCAATATAAAACTATTAAATATTTCGGCTTTCGAAATAGTTTTTACATTAGTGTCTACTTTAACTACTTTCGGCATGTTAAAAAAAAAACAGGCATCGATAATAATGCCACTTCACTAATGTATTCGCCTAAAATTGAATTTTGTAAATTTTAGTAAAATTTTAAGTTTGTAATATTATCATAAAATTTATGAATTCCCTTAGCTACCGATCACAAAAAAAACTTTGCTATGAAACATTAGAACTTCCATAAGTCAACTTTTGAGATAGCTAAGGAGTTATTACTTGGATGTACGATTTTACCTTTAGCAATATGCTCTTATACGCTGCTTAAGAAGATGAGTTCTTTATTGCAGCGATTGTTCAAAAACTTTATGAATGAATCAGCCAAATGAGATCAATTTACTTCAAATGCCCGTGTACAAAATTGTGTAACATTAGAACTAATTTTATTTTTCTTCGCTAGGTCTTCCACAATATTTTTAAAATCTTATTGAAGCTGCAACAAAATTTTAGATTTAACTAATAAGTTAAAGCGTGTGTGTATGTGTGTGTGTGTGTGTACGTGTATGTCTGTGTGTGTGTGTGTGTGTGTGTGTGTGTGTGTGTGTGTGTGTGTGTGTGTGTGTGTGTGTGTGTGTGTGTGTTTGTGTAGGCGTGTGTCTGTTAACTTACCAAGTTAATAATTAACAGCTGCGTTAAACAAGGGAAGCTTCTTATTATAGTATGATATACACAGTCAGATTTTATCTGTAATTGCTTTACAGCTTCAATGGCTTTACTTCTTTCACAGAATGAACTTTCCTACTCAGTAATAACATCCGTTGAAGAATATTTGTCACGATTTTCATCAGTCAAACATAGAAAATCTTTTAATTTTTGTGCTAAAAATAATAAATAGTAATAGTAAATGATATAGTACATTTCGATACTAGTGCGTGAAAGTGATTTTACCCTCGTGGTGGACGTTAGCGCCCGATCGAAGCGAGGGTGAAAAGCTCACACGAGGTTAAAATCATCTATTTGTTAAATGTCTTTGTTAAATATATAATAAAAATTGCTATTTTATATAGGATCGGAAGGATATACTCGACTTGTGACGTATTTTATTATATATAAAGAAATAATTATTATATTATAAAATAAATTTTCCAATACAATTGAGCGAAAATTATTATATTATATTGTAAAAATTTAGATATAGTAAAATTTTTAATCTTTTTTAATAATATTTATTATATACATACCAAGTTTTACTAACTTGTATAGTAAAAAGTGCTATCAGACGCCAGCGCCACCTGATCGCGGTGAGGTTATAGGGAAGATTACTAATGTATAAGTTCCAAAATTTTACACTCAAGAATCTCCGTGGGTAAGTGGTCAGCGCGCTCGACTGTCGTGCCGAGGTTCGAGGGTTCGAATACAACCAAGATTTTTTTTTTAATTGAGCTTATTACCATAAATTGCTATATATATAGTAAAAATTATTAGATGTCGAGTATATCCTTCCGTTCCTATATAATATAGCAATTTTTGTTATATATTTAACAAATTTTCCTATGACATTTCTCTCAGTGTAGGCACGGATAGAGATGGACATGGATAGAGACAGACTTGGACAGTGTCAGATACGGACAGACTTTGACAGGGATAGACGTAGGCGCGGGCTGACACAGACATGGACAGTCACAGACACGGGCAGATGGAGACACGGAAAAATGCAGACACGGACAGACACAGCCACGGACAGACACAGAGACTCGCAGGCGCAGACACGGACAGACGCAGACACGGAGAGATGTAGACAGGGACTTGATAATTCTAAGAAAAGCAATAACAATCAATTGCTTAATCCATTACGAAAACATTTAAACCAGAGTAAGGAAACCCCGCTTAGTATTGCACAAAAAAAGGATAGTGTTGATGAAGACATCGATGGTGATGGAATTTGGACATTGAAATACCGAAATCTTGATGAAGATAGCGATGTATTAAATATTTAAAATACTATTATAATAATTCCCGTGTAAAAATTTTAGTCTCGGATTGATCTGCCAAAAGTCTCGCGAAATAAGTCTCGAGTAACTCTCGCAATAATCTCGCTAAGGCCACTTTGCAAGACTAATTTTTTTTTAGTTTGTAAAGTCTCGCAAAAAATCCAAGACGAACTGCGAGACTTTTGGCTGGACAATATTTTTACTTTAAAAAGTCTCGCATAAAGCCCAACACGAACAGCGAGACTTTTGGCTGGACAAACTTTTGTCTTAAAAAATCTCGCATAAAGCCCAACACAAAATGTAAAAAAATGTAAAAAAAAATGCCTGCAAAGTTACATAATAACTATAATCCGTATCAACACCCACACGCCTTACAAAATAACCCAGACTTTGCCCCAGGAGACGCTGTTGGCGTCTGCGAACAGGAGACGCTATTGGTGTCGGCGAACAGAAGACCCTGTTGATGTCATGAAAAGAGAGGTTGGATTCGAGATGCCGGTACGGCAGCAAGGCGGTCCGTAGCTGCGATTACCACGATTCCTTGAGGCTGCTGACATTGAGGCGTCTTCTTCGGGGAATCAGAAATTGGCCACCTGGATCTCTAAAATTCTTCTGACTCGATTCTCTGCCATTGAAATGAAAATATTTCTGCAAATTCGTGAACGACATATAACCGCAAGACAACTATTTTCAAGTGAACATGAATGCAAACATTTCAACTGTTTTGTTTAGTTTCCAAGTCTACACGCGCGTTAACTTGGAAACCAAACAAAACATTTGAAATATATTCGTTTATGTTCACTTGAAAGGAATCGTCATAACTACATATCCTGTAATCAGATAAAGCTATCACACAAGACAAGAAAATAGTCGTGTTGGTTATATGTCATTCATGAATTTGCGGAAATATTTTCATTTCAATGCCAGAGAATCGGGTCAGAAGAATTTTAGGGATCCAGGTGGTGAATTCCTGATACCCCGAAGAAGACGCCTCAATGTCAGCAGCCTCAAGGAATCGTGGTAATCGCAGCTACGGACCGCCTTGCTGCCGTACCGGCATCTCGAATCCAACCTCTCTTTTCATGACATCAACAGGGTCTTCTGTTCGCCGACACCAATAGCGTCTCCTGTTCGCAGACGCCAACAGCGTGTCCTGGGGCAAAGTCTGGGTTATTTTGCAAGGCGTGTGGGTGTTGATGCGGATTATAGTTATTACGTAACTTTGCGGGCATTTTTTTTTACATTTTTTTACAATTTGTGTTGGGCTTTATGCGAGACTTTTTAAGACAAAAGTTTGTCCAGCCAAAAGTCTCGCTGTTCGTGTTGGGCTTTATGCGAGACTTTTTAAAGTAAAAATATTGTCCAGCCAAAAGTCTCGCTGTTTGTGTTGGGCTTTATGCGAGACTTTTTAAAGTAAAAATATTGTCCAGCCAAAAGTCTCGCAGTTCGTCTTGGATTTTTTGCGAGACTTTACAAACTAAAAAAAAATTAGTCTCGCAAAGTGGCCTTAGCGAGATTATTGCGAGAGTTACTCGAGACTTATTTCGCGAGACTTTTGGCAGATCAATCCGAGACTAAAATTTTTACACGGAATTATAAATACATAAGAATATATATTAAATATCTAATTTATGTTTAACAGCTGAGAGAACTTGTAAAAGGATCTAAAATTTACGTCATTAATTATGAACTGCAAAATTAAAAAAAAATGGTCAAATCGCAGACGGTTCTTGCAAGAAATTTGCTTTTATTAGTTTTTAAACGAAAGGCTTTAGAAATGTGCTCTATATACATGAAATCATCGAACGGCAAAGGATCTAAAGAGGAGCTGAGATCCGGCCTTAATAAAAAAAGCTGTCACTACTACTTTGAGTAAGTCACATAACTGATGAGTAGAATTTTTCAAACCGTTAACAAAATGTTGTATTCTTTCATTTTTTAGCGTACGCAACCAATTATGCAAACAAGAAAAAGTGGCCGTTAATAGATGATTGCTTAGTAGTAAAAAGCATTGCGCAGAAACTTATCGAATATAAAGATACAAGAGACCTTAATCAATTGAGAAAAGAAAAAAGTTCACTTATGTTCACTGTTTAATTCATAATTATATTATTAATTTAACTTATATATATATATATATATATATATATATATATATATATATATATATATATATATATATATATATATATATATATATATATATATATATATATATATATATATATTTTTTCTTTATTAGATGCTTAAATAAATTTAATGTTTTGACATAAGTATATTCCATTTTGTATAATAATTCATTCCCGAATGACAACGTAATTCCACACTCATTAGAGAAAGTTTAATTTTGTACTACCCTGAAAAAGCACACAATATATTAACAAAATTTGCCGAGACAAACACCCCTCGCCTCCCGAATGAAGAAAGAGGGCTGTTCAAATAATTACGAATACACATGCTAGTCACGTCTTGAAATCTTGTCTCTCCTCTTGTCGACGCGTAAATGAGATATGTGCATGTGTGTGTTCAGTACATGCGGCGATAATTCATTAACAATTCGTGCAATGATGATATTTCGTCAGCGCGGGCGCAGTGATTTCGAATTTCTAAACAATAAAAGAGATCCACTGCTTTATTAGCACCTATTAATGAAAATGTTTTAACAGGTAAATAAAATTAAAATACAACTTTATATCACGTGAAAATGAGTTTCTAAATTTTATAAACAACTTACAGATTATATACAAGAATGATTTACACCAATTATATACAATTTGTATATAATTGTATATAAATTGTATAGAATCATTCCCGAATACAATTTGTATACAAAGGCTGAATAAAATACTGAGTTGTACATCATTTCAGTTCATCAAAAAGCAAGTCATGGTCTTGAAATACAAAGAGTTCTTTACTGCAACATAAAAAATAAAAACTTATTTTTGGCTATCATGAAATATATTTTCTGAAGTCAGTCATGTGCTTCATTAATTCAATAGATGAATCATTAAGTATATACTGTGTAATATGTTGATTCCAATATCATTATTAATAGTGTACAAACTTGTAAATTATATATTATATTACATATTTAAGTGTTTAAGAAACATGTAAATTAAAATACAAAAAATTAAGTAAAATAATACATTAATAATACCTTTTTATTGTTAAATAAGCATTTTGTACATTAAATAGTAAAATTTTTTTAATACCCTTTTTACTTATTTCAAAGTTGTAATTTAGTGTACAGATGTTTCAATAAATCATCAATGTTTTCAAAATACTCTTAACGATCTGATTAAGAAAATAATTTCACGTTTTTTCTACGCACTGACTCTGATAGCTGTAAAAATAAGAATAGAAAATTATTTAACAAATAAAAATCCTTGATGAAATCCACCACAAAAGAATGCACTTCCAACTTCAAACACCTGTTACATTTTCTATGCGAAAACTTAAAATTAGGCCACCAAAACATATACGTGCTAAGTACTAGGAGTTCCTTAATAATCACCTGAGCAACGCAATTATAAAAACTCACCTCAGCACAAAAACATTGACAGTTTCACGAACGGGAGGTAGGCGGTGATCGAGTTCCTCGGTCGCACAATAGGTTATAAACTTTCAGTTGTGTGCTAAAACAGCGCTGCTATCAGACACCGAGGACAACGACGAGCGGTTGGCTCCCGTCTTCCTCCTCCAGCACATTGGCCGTGTCTGCCGCTTTTCACAGCTGTCCGGAATACCCGGATATCGAAGCGGCGACAGCGACAGCGCAATAACAGCGGAATGATCAGCCGTCAACGCAAAACATCTCGCTCCTAGGCGCACGCTGATGCTTCTGCCGCGGCTGCTGAGGGGTAATGCTGCGACATTTGACCGAAATGTACGACGCCACTTTTTTTTACTCCTTCTTTTAGTTATCTGCCACAGGCTATGTACTCATCTAATTGAATGGATATTTCTTAACTCTGAATATTAAATCACAACTTCTTGGAACACATATAATTCTGAAGATGGCCGCTACTGGAAGTAGGCTCACTACCAGTGCCCTAAAGCGCCAACCTGCTCCCGGACACGCGGTCATGAACCATAAACACGTGCTTAATCCTTATACAAACCAAATCCAAAAATATCTTGAGCATCACAAATATGATTTCTAAAATATCACGGTCTGCAAACCATCCAGAAGCGAGACCACTACCACGGCTAGATGTTACATGCCGGCTCTCCCCTAGACGCACAGAACAACACTCACTTAAACAAAATATATTCGAAAAGAAACTTTGAAAATTCTATAAACTTTTTTTAACGAGAAAACCCTCTGGGGCAAAAAAACGGGAACATCCTCCGCGGGCCCAAAAGCGGGCGATCACAGAAGCAACGAAAGAATTTGGGATGTTAGATGAGGGATAGCAAGATGGAAAACTAGTAGAGAGTACTGAAAGCACGTCCGTCCGCTTCCGAGTCCGCGAACGAAGTCCTACGACGCCTCTTCACTCGCTCTCGCCAGACCCGTCCCCTCCGCACTTTCTTCAGTTCTTCCTCTCCCTCTTGTGCGCTTGTCCGTGATGTGTTGTTGTTGCTCTACCACTAGTGCAATGGCTTGCTTCATTGCACTAATGATGTCGGAACTGCTGATCGAACATCCATCACGGATGTTCGATCAGCAGTTGCCATCACGGCAATCGGCGCATCACTGCGAAGCTCTTTGTTGTAAGTATCCGCGCGACACTGTTTTCGCGATTTTCGCAGTCGATTCTACGTTATCTCTATATATCAGCTGATTACTCTGCACAGTCGTATGAGTAGCAGTACTTAGTGTTTAGTAGTGGGACATATTGTATGTACAGGGATGGTTCGGGGAATCGCGCTCTTTTTTCAGAGATTGAGGCATTGAGCATCGCGTGAGTAACTATGAGTACTAGGTGACGTGTCGCCGACATGAGCGATGGTTAGGTCGGGAACGTTCATCAATGATCATTGGTGTAATGGGAAGGGGCTGTCTTATACCAACAGAGTCCATTACCATACCGCGGTTTCAATGTTTTTAATTAAGGGGATGCCTTCTACCGGCAGAGAACACTGTCGGTATAAGGCATTCCCTTAAATATTTATTTCTTAAATTCTGAGAGCTGACGCACAAAGACAAACTTTCTATCTAATTTCAGGTCAAATTTCAGACAACTGCATTCAAAAATAAAGACGAAATTTGAAAAACGGCTAGATGTCATATTATGGAGTTAGCATTTTTCAAATTTTGTTTTTACTTTTTAGTCAGTAGATTTATTTGAAAGTTGAAAGCTCTGTCGATATATGGGATTTCCTTAAGAACGTAAATACCCCGGTAGAAATTCATCCAGGCCTGTCGGTTTAATTATGTAGGCCCTGTACAGGGTACGATCAGGATGGCTGTACCGAGGCCGGTGACGCGGTGCGATACAGGCCCTGAGCAGTTTGCCTTTAAATTAACTTTCGATACTCATTAAATACTTATCTAAAACTATACATATGCCCAATTTTACTTCCATATTTGGCAATCCTGTATATGGACAGTGTAGAAAATCATAAGAAAATTATGAAAAACGTAAGCCAGGCTACTTGTTCAGGCCCGGTCACGCTCTACGTCACCCGCCTAGCAATTGTAGATGTTTGATCCTGTACAGGCGAATCAGACCCCCTGTGCAAGCCCTGATTTTCGCCTTAAATTCATTTCTACTCGGGTACTAAATAACGAGGGGCAATACCTATAACCTTTTTCAACTAATTCAATTTCACAGTTTCGATACTATATAAAAAGAAACTTTTCAAATTATGTAAAATCAAATGTGCACTCCTCTAAGTTTTACAATACTTATTCTGTCATTCTATAAAAATCTCAAATTAAATTATCAATTTGTTCTTGCGTAAATTTTGAACAGATTTTTTACATAGCTTTAGTACCTCAAACTTTTGTTCAAAGTTTACGTAAAAACAAATTGATATTTTGCTTTGAGACTTTTATAGAGTGATAGAATATTGTAAAACTTGTAGGAGTGCATTCTTGATTTTATATAATTTGAAGTATTTGGTCGGTGTCATTTTAAGTGTGGCGGTGCAATCGTCAACTGTTATCGACCGAGAAAATTGCAGAATTATTTTCCTAGTATGTCATTTCCTATTAATAAATAAGTTTAGCAAGATTCAAAACTAAGTATTTAAAAAATGTTTTACCAAATTCTAGCTTCTGTAAGTATAATAATATATAAGCTTCATATATTTGGTATGCAAAGCATTATAATATTCACAAAAAATGACATTTTTTAATAAGTTTTTATTTATTTATTTTTTTTTTAATAAAAACTTAGCAATAACATTGCTTTCATTCAATGCTTATGGATTACGTTGATATATATTTAATTGAAAATGGCTTGAATGTTGAATGTTAAAAAAACTTTTATAAGTAAAATATCAGTGGCTTTGCTTTATGTATTTCCCCATTAATTTGATAGCTATTTACTGGCTCTAAATATTTACGTCGTGATAGAACTATATAGTTGGTCAAGGGCACAGAATGAACGATTTTCATGCATAGTCGCCATAGAAACCGACGGTGAAAGTGCCGCTTAATTATTTAACGCATTACTTCCCGATGCCTTATATGACAAGGATATTTAATAAGCGAGGGAGACAAGTGTTACAGAAAGTAGCTTCTTTTTTCTTTTATTTTCATTGTTGTCTTTATTGACGATATATCATCCAGTGTGTTTGACAGAACCAAGAAAATTGACTAGCATCTCAGCGTTTACACCGTTTATTAAAGAGAAAAAACGACGATGGGCGATGGGCTCCTTACTTCCGCTCTCTCATCTTTCTTTGTCCTCGGCTTTTCTCACATTCACGTCTACGTGTAGGTATACATCGTTCCACTTACATTACAAGTATCGTCTTTAGAATCTTCGATAATAATAAGGCTATATCTCGACGTCTCGGCGAAGAATTTTTTTAACCAAGTTATTTTCCAAATCTCATTCTTTTTCGTGCAGTATAATCGCAATAGTTATTAATTTCATATACGCTCGCAAGTTGCCGTGTTTGCCTTCTTCGTTTTGCGTGTGTATGTGCATAGAAAATCGAGAGTAACCTCCAAGGGGTAAAACTATTGACAGTTTTGCATTTTGGTTTAGCATATATTTCTTTCCATTATCTGTTCCTATAGTCCCGCCTTTCATGTGTGTAAGTATGTTTGTGTGTATTTATTTTTTTTTTATTATTTTCTCCGAGGTTATCACATTATATAATTAAGGCCTATCTTACTCTACGTGGACTAGATTCATTTCATGTGCGCATTCAAGATGTGCGCCGCAAGATTCTTATCAGCATTCACCTTCATCATCACTCGCCCATTATTACTTTGTTGCTTTTTTGTACCTTTTTCTGGCATAACCGACTTTTCCCGCAATTCTCTTTGCTGACGAAAATATTACATACGGCCTTCTTGCGTACTCAGGTCAGTATCGGAAAAAACATCTCAACATAGCCACATTTTTTTTTTTTTGTTGACATACACTGGTACAACGGCGCACTTGAAAGTTTTCGGAATAAACGCTCAACTCTCGTCGTTATTACACACGTTACAGTTTATTTTAACAAAAGAGTAAAATTTTATTTTTCGCCAGAGAAAAATATAGCTTATTTTTTATGCCGGAGTTACGATTTTATTCCAAAAATTCAAGGGGGTTCGACAAAATACGCCGGTGCGTTTCATTTTCCAACAGAAAGTCAATCCGTCAAAATTGTGCACAAACGGAAGATGTTTCGAATTTAAATATATAGAGATTTGCGGGTCGCTTATGCACAATTTTATCGAACTATACAGTTATAGATCACCGATCAGCGGTATTAGAAAAGGGATTCTCTGTTTATATAACATTGTTCTGCTAAAATACACGTGAAATCTTTTTGCCAACGCTGGCGGTTCTCACTTTTTTCTTATTGGATTTACTCCTGCAATGGAACGATTGACAAAATATTTCTGAGGCGGGTGCTCTCGTGACTTTTCTGTTTTTTTTTTAAACATGTACATTACAACATTTATTTAATTTTTAATGCTCTCTCGTGTCATATCGTTTTTTGTCGAATCGATAAAACAGACGATGAAAGTTCGTTCGGAAATGCAGAAACGCGAGTATTGAGGAGATGTATTTGAACAATCTTTTTTCTGTTTACGTTGAATAGATAAATAACAAGTTATTTACAGTAAAGCGTTCTTTTTATTTTTACTAGCCTTATTTTTTTCGAATTTTGAGAATTTGTTACAAATTTTATTGTAAGATATTATAGCATAGTCAAATAATATAATTCTGTATTTTTGATCAATAAAAATCTTGGTTTGTGCACCTTTTCAAGTTTTGTGAATTATTATATAAATTAAATACAGCCCTGGCCGTAAGTTAATTATTTTTAAGTTAATTTTATGGCTAAAAATGCACATTGCTTATTATTTCATAATTATGTGCCAATCAGAAATAAATTATAGTATTTACATTTCAGAAAATGGGTATTTTAAGTAACAGTAAAATTTTTAGATGAATTATATTACTTTTGTATGATGATTTTGGCTAAAAAAAACTTCCATTAACACGTTAGCTATAAAATATGGTTAATTTTCTACCAAGAAGATTATGTAAAAGAAGACACTTTTCATTAAAAATTCTTAAATAAATTTCATTAAATTTTCTTCACGTAAAACTTTTCCATTTTTATTTTCATGTAAGGAGGTTTAAAATTGGTAATTTTTAAAAATATATAAATATAATTTTTGCAAACGTCAATAGTTATTTTAATTGTCAATTTTTTTTATCTAAATTACCTTAAACTTTTAGATGGTTAACGAATGTTCTTAGAGTATAAAAATACAGTTACTTCCTCAATACCACATTCCCGCAAACATTCCGACGTATATACACAAGTTTATTGTGAATTAACATACTTCGATCTTTGTAAAGTTCTTTGAAAATATATAGATTTCTGCGAAAGATGCCGTGCAACGATTGAAAAAAGACGTACTTCATTCGTTCTGGTTATTGCTTTCCCTGTGAAATCCTGTCGCCGATTCGGATAGATCAAAGCTTCTACTTATATAGATGTGTGTGGTTGAAAAAAAGTTTCTGTTATTATACGCATATAATTCTGTAATCCGTCGTTTTATAACATTGTTTTACTCTTTTTATTTTTCCTTACTTTATCTATACATTCGGGATCGACGAAGAGTGTAAAAAGAGGGTGGCATAGGAGTTTCCGACACGTAGAATCGATTTTTTCATCTACTACATTACAATCAGCATATTTTTGTGTTTATTTTCAATCATAACGCATATAGAGAGCATAGAAATAGTATAACAAAATATATGAAATATTTATAAAACAAGTGCCCGCCGTAGATTGTGACTAAATGACATCATGGGTTTTTATTTGCTAAGTGTATATGGGTATACATTTTTTATTTTTTCTTCGTTATTTCGTGTTGCTGTTGGATACCGCGAGTACGTGACGAAGCATAAAATGAAGAATGAAATAGATTTTGATTCTTAGCGAGAAAATCAATTTCCCCCTACCGCATATGTATATAGTTTATTACAACGTGAAAAATAACAAGTAACAATAGCATTTTTGTACTTTGAACGTTATAGAAGATTTTCATGTAGTTAAGCTTCCCTTTATTATTACAAAAAGTTACGTTTAACCGAAATAATTATTATAAATTTCAGTATTATAGATGTTTTCGTGGATTATAATTTTTATGATTCATATAAATGGACATTTACTCCGAACTCTCGTTTTTTCATTGCATTTTCATTTTGTAATCGATAGTTTAAAATTATTTACTTACAGCTTACTTAAAAGAATTAGAATTATATTTACATGCACATAGCAATTGAAACCTAATATTTACAACTTATCAAAAATAAATTACAACTAAAATTCGATCTTCGTTATTATTGACACCTACATACGTTCCCCGTTTCGACGCGATTCGAGTCTTAAAAATTTATTCATTTGCTTTTTTTATACTTATTCCTCGTCCAGCGATGAATACAATTTCATTTATCTTGTGGACAATCGACGTCGAGCTCTCACAATGTACGGCGTGGAAAATTGAACGAATACACGATATTGTGCACGTGGCCCTGTGGACTGTGCAGCCATCACATTTTTTTCTTCTGAATTAATTTTTTTTTCCTTATTTACAAACACTGATTTAAGCGCTCGGCTAGAATACTTACAATTATTATATGCACACTTTCCTTACAAGTACGCTTTCTGTACAGTTTACATGTATCTTTCGAGAGTAATGAATGAAATCCGCCTCAAGAACTTTCCTCGATTTCGCAACATGTAGACTTTTTGAATTTTATGTTTTTTTTTCTTTTTTTTTCATTCAGAACGTCACAATGTTTTAAGGAAGAAGTCGAGCTCTTGAGAAGATTCAAGCGATCGCCATGAGAGTGGTCGTAGCTTTGAAGGATAAAATACAATTCGACGATCGCTCGACATACGTTGTACATTTACATCGAAGTTTCTGATGGAATTTATTGCTACGTTCAAATTCTTAAACAGATGACGCATTGACAATCTTACGATTCTTTTTTGTTTTGTTCGTGTCACGTGGTGGTTGAAGTATACAGTAAACAGTAATTTTTGTTTTACAGATAAAACGATGGTTTCTCTTTTCATTCCTTACGCGCTAAATGTACAATTGCTCAGAACATCCCGACCTGCCGGTGACCTTTCGACGAATCATCTGCGTGCGAAAAAATTGTTAACTCTTTCTTTTGTTTTTTTTTTCTAACTCATCACAGCATGAAATACGTATGCACTTAAATTATGGAATGATTTAGGAGTCTTTTTTCGCAGAAGAAAAACGATTTGGCCAACGTCGAGCCCTCGTCACGACGGTTCTCAATCGAGACTACACAGCTGCTAGCGGAATCCATGTTGATTTTAAATTTTAAACGTAAGTCAAAGATCTACTATCGACTGAAGCATAATTTATAGATAATTGTATTTATTTACTTAGACAGTTGCATGATTATTAATATACTTTGAAATTTCAATCACATTATATAGCTCAAAACTAAGTGTCATTATTTAGTTTTTAGTGTGCTTTTAGAGAATAAATTTTAAAAGATAGTCAAAAATTGTAATATAAAAAAATGTTATAATATTGTTTGTATAAATATTATCGATTATTTTGTATTTATTATATTTTGTGATTCAGTCGACAATGGGCATTTTATATATGTACCCGTTGAAAACATTTTGCGTGGAAGCCGTTTCATATTTTTGAAAAAAAGCCGACAAAGCTGATTCTTCTCTACGGATTCTTAAAATATTTATATCCTGAATACTACTTTCTGTGTCACCGCCTGAGAAACACAAGCACGGTATCAAATTTTGTTTAATAAATCTCTCAAAAAATCTACAGTATACAAAAAATTACAAAGAGCCAGATCTTCGATTATAATGGAGAGGAGGGAAAACGCAATCTAACTTGAAACCTGCGTGAAACTCTATATATGTATAGCGATCGAGACGAATTTGTGCCTTTCATTTTTTGCCATTAAATTCGGAAACAGAGATATGTCAAGCAACGAGTTCTCTCTTATTTCGTTCGATATGTAAGGTATATATTATACTCGAGATAAAGATATGGATACGATATGTAAGATGAAAAACGTGGATTCTTCAGTACTTTTGTGCGTTCTGCGCTCTGTAATTACGTCTCGGCCTGGAACGGGAAGGAAATATCGCTTGGAACCCCTATCTTAAGGTATAATAGATGTATATATTGACAAAACAATGTTCCGCGTTCCGTCGGAAGAGTGGAAAATTATATACAGATGTGGAACCGAAGTATTAATCGCATTGCATTGAAAGAGACACTTTCACAAAATCAAATAAATAAGTCAATCGTTTTATTTTTTAAATAGTTTTTAGGATTACATCATTAATGAATGATGGTTCAAGTATACGTACACGTCGTTTCGAAAGGCTAAGACTCGCCCGTGTAAAAAAATTTATCTGGGTGTGGTCTGGCAATAGTCTGGCGCAAGTTTAGCTCCAGGTGTCTAGCACTAGTCTGGCAATAGCCACTTTCCCAGACAAATAATTTTTCGTTTGAAAAGTCTGGAAAAATACCAGACTTTTCCCTAGACAAATAAATTTTCCCTAAAAAATGGCTACCTGAAATAGTAGATTCCGGGTTATATTACATTTACTTCTGGAATTTTAAAAATCCTTAAACACGGAACACAAAAAAAAATTTTAATTTATCAAGTTTGGCCCACTAGATTTATCTAGGTACTAATTTACATTTTTAAGAACGTCTGCATAATCGGGGCGGTGCCAGGTGGTGATAGGAGATAACATCGGCTGGCCAAGTCGACGTACCGAAGTATATCGAGGTATCAAAGTATATAAGGTCAAAACGGAGAGTACTAGACTTGCAGTTTTTTAAGTCCTAGAACGAAGTGTCACCGTCGTCGTCGCCGTCGCCGTCATCGTCAGCGTAGCACTACCAACCGTCTTTCATTGCTGAGCCATCCTGTATACAACTTACACCTGTAAAGGTAAAAACCCACAAAGAGTTTCATTCTTGTCATAACAAAATGATGATATTTTTTGAAAATTTCAACTTATCTGATGATTTTTCTAAAAACAGCTCCTCGCGAATTCGCACCAAAAGAAATTCTAACCAAGACACATCGCTAATCGTAACTATCGAGAAGTCCAAACAACATGAAAACAGCTAAACATACTTTGTTAGAATATATAGATATATTTGTTAAGATTTGCGAAAACAAACAATATAACAACTTCATGTTGGGACTTCTCGATCGTTTCGATTGACGATGTGTCTTGGTTAGAATTTCTTTTGGTGCGAATTCGCGAGGAGCCGCTTTTAGAAAAATGATCAGATAAGTTGAAATTTTCAAAAAGTATCATCATTTTGTTATAACAAGAATGAAAATCTTTGTGGGTGTTTACCTTTACAGGTGCAAGTTGTATACAGGATGGTTCAGCAATGAAAGACGGCTAGTACTGCTACGTTGACGATGATGGCGACAGCGACGACGGCGACGCTCCATTCTAGGACTTAAACTGCAAGTCTAGTACTCTCCGTTTTGACCTTATATACTTCGATACCTTGACGTACTTCGGTACGTCAACTTTGCCAGCCGATGTTATCTCCTATCTCCACCTGGCACAGTTCCGATTATGCAGACATTCTTAAAAATGTAAGTTGGTACTTACATAAATCTAGTAGGCAAAAGTTGTTAAATTAAACATTCTTTTTTGTGTTCCGTGTTTAAGGATTTTTAAAATTCCAGAGGTAAATATAATAACCCGGAATCTACTATTTCAGGTAAAGAGACGTACCCATTTTTTAGGGAAAATTTATTTGTTTAGGAAAAAGTCTGGCATTTGTCCTAGACTTTTTGAACCAAAATTTTTATTTGTCTGGGAAAAAGTCTGGCATTTTCCCAGACATTTAAAATGAAAAATCATTTGTCTGGGAAAGTGGCTGTTGCCAGACTAGTGCTAGACATCTGGAGTTAGACTTGGGCCAGACTATTGCCAGACCACACCCAGAAAAATTTTTTTACACGGGTCCTTTTATATTTCAACGATTTAATCTAGATTTACTCAACGTATTGATAGGTGGAACGTGTCTTTTTCAAAGTAACTGTTAAACGAAATGGAAAATAAACGATAAACTGAAATCGATGGGTTTAATCCGCCCAAACGTTTGAGAAAACCATTTTCTTATCAATGTAATCAAAACTTCCTAAACTAAAAAGATGGCCATTTTGATTTTCGAAATTTTCTATAATTGTTGCCGCAGCTTAAGGAATAGAGATTACCATTACAGATTATTAAGAATGTAGCTCTTCAGCGCAAGAAAAATAAAAAATTTAAGGAAACAAATATATACATGCATTTGATGCGTATTATCACTATCTAATTTACTTTCAACTTTCCTTGCGCCGAAGAGCATCCTCTTCTTCTCAGTCTCTAACCCGAAAGCTATAACAATGCAACGTGCAGCAAAATGGCCAACCTCCTCGAACTGAAGCTCACAGCGATAACCTAAACCTTCCGTGATAAAAAGTTCGACTAACCCGCAATTGACACCCGTTCGAGTGGAACACGCAGGTGGAATACGACAGTGCGCGCAGGTGATCCATTATCGGAATATACAGAGGGGCTCGCGCATTATTCCGGGCAGTAGCGCGTGATACGATGCACGTCGGGAGGAGCGAGCGCGCGTCGTTTGCGTCGCGTGATGCCCGGGAGGGAAAATATACAAAAATATATCGTAAGCGTGCTCTGCGCACTGCGCAGACGCAGGCGCGCACTGGTGCGCTCGTCCTTTATGGCTCTCGCTGCTGCTGGACTTAGATCTCTGTGCCGCTGGCCGTCGACGAGTCCTCTGCGCTTGCTTGGCGCTCTGCAACAATAATGACGAATTTAAGCTACTTTCTTTAAAGATTGATGATTTGTTATTTATGCTGATTTTAGTGCTTTTAAGTAAATCATTTGGAAATTGCTTCTTGCAAGAATTTTTAAGGAGCTTCGGTAATTTTAATGTAAAGAAATTTTAATTCGTACATATTTTAACAAATTGTGTCACTGTTATTTGAGTCACGCATTCCGCGCGGAATGGCACCCATTTTATTACGGCACCCGTAATAAACATTCTAGCTCTAGTGGTGGGAAAGTTTTATGTGAAATTGACGTTTTGGTGAACATTGCGGTTTTGAACTGTGTAAACGTCGGTTTAAATAAAACATTCAAGCGTTGGAAAACTAGAACTTGCCCAGTGATTGAAATCAAAGTAAAGGGCTTGAAACTACTACTAAATATGTAAACGTTCAAATGCATATTTCGTCACGTAAGGTGATAGTTGTATTTACACAAGTATTACATTCGGTTATATAAATGTTTTTACAGTTTAAAAGTTAATAATACTTATATAGAGTGCCAATTTTAAGGTAACGAAAACTTTGTACATTAAGGTGGCTTCGGCGAGAATTTATAACTACATAAACATTTCTGAAACTTTATAAAAATATTCTTTGAGCATTAAACTTTTCAATTCCGTCAAGAAAATGCAAGGTCAACGACAAAATTTTAGTGAAAACTAGGTTTATAAAAGGTTTCTTTTAATATGCAACCTTATTATGCGGGAAAAGACATTCATTTTGTATTTATTCCATTATAAATAAATAATTTTCATCCAATAGGAAATCAAATTAAAGATTTTATAATGGAGATTCCAATAATGTCATCATAAATATGAGTTGACGACCAAATTAAAGAGATGTTAACTCAGATATTGGCAATAAACTTTGTAAACATGCTTCTGCGCATGCGCACTAGGAACAAACACATACCTAAGTAATAAGAATGGCGGTTTTTTTCATTTTTTAGCAGAACTGGGACTTTTTAAGACTTACTAAAGTAGTTTAGAGGTAATTACTAAAATTAAAATTTCAAAAATTGCCAAAAGCAAAGAAAGCCTCCACTGTGGACCCGGCTTGATATGGCACCACACGCCGAAGCCACCTTAAAAGTACAGAGTATCCTTGAGAGGACGTCCCTCAAGAGACTGTTGTATTCAAGTCCATTTCATTTTCTCTTACTATTTCGGAGGCCCATAAAAGTGCACACACATAGATCATTCCCACGGATTAAAGTCATACGTTATTTTCTCGTAACATGAAATTAATGTTTATTTTACAAGAAAAATTTTATTGGAATGAATTTTTTTTTCGTATAAATGTATAATGATGCTACTTAAATAAGTCATACGAGCCAAGGTGCACCGAAATTCATCAACCAATTCCAATACACAATAATTTGTACAACACTAACCCCTCACTCACAAACCTCGTTCAATGAAAATAAAGTGCTTGTCCGATGCTACTTCCGATGCCAAATAATAATATCCTGGGTGAACTTCCTTCATAATATGCACAAAAACCAGCAAAGAGAAAGGGACAAAGGTGAGAATGAGAAACGAACCAGGGCGCTCAGGCGAGACTCAGCTGTCAAAGGGGTCGAAGGTGAGGGAGCGCGACTCGGGCAGCCGATGGAACGCCTTGAAGGTCTGGTACAAGGGCGACGACTTGTTCTCGGCGTCGCCGGCGCTGAAGCGATGCCGCACCTTGCTATGTGCGGTCGTAGCGCTACTGCTGTTGTTGCTGTCCCAGTATCCGGCTGGGACGTGGCCGATGCGCTCGGAGGTGCGACGCTCGTACGGGTAGTCGACGCCGCCGCTATCGCTGCCCACGCTACGCCCGCCTGGAAAAGTACACTGGCATGAGAATGAAGGAAAGGGGATTCTATGCGCTGCTGGTGTTATGTTTAATTAGTTATCGACTTTTAGACAAGACGATTTGATTAGAAGAGACTTATTCAAGCGCAGGGTGAAAAATTATTTTCTATAAGAATTTTATAATTACTTATAACTGCTAATTTAATTTTTCTATTTATTAATAGTTTTCAAGTTTAAGTTTATATTTCCAATCATACCGATTTCTTAATTTGATATATAGAGTGAAAGTGTTTGACGCATTATAATTTTAACACGAAAGGGTTTTTATTTCATGAATTTCTATTATTTCAAGTATCATCTTACGAAGTTTTATATAAAAATAATTTAGTTTGATTTTAGAACGGATTAAGAAAAAAGATTCAAGTATAATGTCATGAGCAAATAAATGAGGTTGTTATAAGCACATGTCCTACGCAGTCATGATTTGAAACATAATACGCTGCTCTTTTTGATCATGCTAACGCCCCGAAAAAGTATGCGTCTCGATGGGGGGCGATCGCGCTGCGCGAAGCTCAAATTCGTCCAGTCGTGATTTGAAAACTGAGATCCGAAGTGCGTTCGTATATATATTTTATTGCGAGCGGGACAAAGACGAACGACAACGCCTTCTTTGTTGACGACTGTACGACGAATATGAATTCGAATCGTGCCTCTGCGCGTCTTTCGAAGTAGACACTTGAGCGCGACAAACTTTCGGCGCGCATTGCAACTTCAAGCGCTTCTGAATTTAAGATTATAGTATTACTTTAAATTTGTGCGAACGGTATTGCGCGACTTGGTACATTATTATGTAAGACGTTGGATTCGCGAATAGACATTGGCATTATTATTGATCGATAAATTTATGAGCCAGTGACATTAAAGCGAAACGACTTTATGAAACTCTATATAAAACAAATGCTTCAGAGCAGAGAGCGTATGAACAAAGCGTTTTCGTATAAAAATTATTGCTTCCGACTGCATCGTGATATAAAACTGCCGTGCCACGAGCAGGCGTTGCTGCGCGGAAAATACGGCCGAGTAGTGAAACAGCGGCGGTTGTGCACAGTTGTGGCGGGAAGTAAAATACAAATACCGCGAAAACCTCGTGCGTTTTATACCAAGCAAAGATTTATATTTCCACTTTGGATCAAAATGTTATTTCAAATTAATTAAAGTAACCGATGCGTGAAGCGTGCAACGTAAAGGCTCAATAACACGTTAGTTAAATCGCAGCGATTCCACGTGGTGCTCGCATATACGAACCGATACTTCTTCGCCTGATCTTCCGCGAAGATCTCAGCTTACTCGATGCGCAGTGTGTGTGCGGCTGCGGATTACGCGCTGTGATATAAAGGGGCGGGGGAGAGGATAGCGTCTCCATCGTAACCGAGAATAGTCCGACCGTAGATATATATCTACGTACACGCGTTCATACGTGTGATCAGCGGACCATCCTACTGTGGCGCTAATCGAGTAAAGGATCCGAGGCAAACCACCTGCTGGTAATGGGATATACCGGAAATTCTATCTATCTCTTTCTCTCTCTCTCCCTCTCCCTATCGCTCGTTCTCTCACCGGGGTACGGAAGTCGCTATCGTTGTGTATACGCGTGTGTGTGTGTCTACGTGTATGTGTATTCGCACAATCGATTCTCTTATCGGCTATCGCCGCCGAGAACAACGGCACAGCGTGCGCTTGGGCTTGTGTTCGCAGCGGTGAGTCGAGTAAATTACGTGTGTTTAATGGCCTTCGCATGTCAGGTTCACCGGCTTTTTTCTCGGTAATACTCGGGGATGGCTTAATATTATGTCCCGAGATATTACAGAATTTTCAGAAATTTTATTAGACATCATTATTATTATGATTTAATTTCTATGCGAGTAGTTTAGCAACTTTAAAAATTTTTTCCTTTAATTCAGAGATTCACGAGTCATTTTATAACAATTTTTTTTTCAAACATCTTCTTCGATTGGTAAATCATATTAAATTGAAAGGTACCCTGGTGGAAATCCAAAACATCTTATAACTAATAACTGACCATTTATATTATAAACTTGCTATAAAATGGGAATTTCTGTTGTCCAGCTTCCAGCCCCCGATGAAACGCTTTTTCTTCTATTATTTTGTCATTTAATAGATTGAAAAATAGAATGAGTTTTTCGAAGATAAGCACAAGCTTGTTCTTGAGTATTTTAAAGGAATTAAAACTGATCAGTTTTTTAGTCTGGAAATGGCTAGCAGAAGGCTTGCTGCTGTGACAAAGAGTATATATTTTGGTAAGCCATTCAATGCACTTTAATGCTCTTTCATTAAAGATAAAATTAGTAAGTAAATCAAATACGAATATTTTGTTGTTACATCAATCTAAGAAATAGGCAAATAATGGTCGAAAAATCGTTTCATCATAGCGATTAATTAGTCGGCTTTACTAGCTATTTTCTAACTTCTTGGCGATTTCATATAGATGAATTTCTACCAGGGTTGTCGTGCATTTGATCGAGTTGTCCAAGTCAGGGTTTCAAGGACGTAGAAATTAAAACATATGAATATTCTTTTTTGGTCGACGATAGTTTACACCATTACTTTTTAACTTATTTTTCATTATTGTGATTAGTCGTGATGAGAAGGGGTTCGGAAAAAGTGCTCGAAATGTGTTTCAATTTCCACCTTTATAAAACACTACCTTGAACAGTTGAACCGCCAAATTCATCCCACTATAATAAAGTATGAAAGTATGAAATCATTACATCAATACTACAAACATAAGCTGAGATATGTAAGTTTCAATATAATATAACGACGATACAACATATCGTGCATGTAACAGCTATTACGATCCTTTTTAACTTCATGACCTAAAATTTTCTGTCCAAATGTTCTTCTTCTATCTTTTCAATAAAATTTTCTAAACTATACATATATATATATATATATATTTTTAGTCGAACATCAAACCTGCCTGTGCCTCACTACACAAACCGCAAGTCCTCTCTACCTTCATCGCCTAAACGATGAAAATCAAAATCCGTCCCGAAGGGAAAATACCAGGTGCGCCTCGGACTTTACCGTTTTCGTCGACTGCAATACGTGCACCTTCCGGCTGCGGGTGGCACGGTTGCCAATCAAATTTCGCCAGAGCCAGCGCCCCGATATTGGCCTGCGAAAATTTATAAGCCACGTGCGTGGGTGGTCACCGGCGTGTGGCGAATTTCCCCGCGCCTATTTAGCACCTAGCTGGTTTGCGTACTGGCGGCCCCACTTTGTTCGACGAAGTTATAATAAGAAAAGTTACGGCTAACCTTACTTCCACAAGCGATGCAATTGCATTTACATTTTTTGCCATTTTCTTTCTCTCTTATATGAATCGCGTATAATAAAGTCAGTCCAAAACTGACGTAATGAAGTACTGAAATAAGTGTAATTTTGTAAAGACGTTCATGATAAAATGATGAAATCTTATGGGGAAAGTATTAACTTCGCTGATTACTTTTTGAAATTAGATTTCTGAAGATTGTATCCGTGGTTATTAACATTTGTGTATTAAAATTATTATATATATTATAAATCAATTAAAGTCAAAGTTATAAACACTATTTGCAGGTGTTTGCTTCCATTTTTATAACCAAGTCTTGCTATTGTGAAGTTTATGTAGTCGCGGAGTTATAAATATTTCCGTATAAGGCCGAATCCATCTCAAATCAGACAGCCCGCGTATGCCTATTTCACCTATCATGTTGAAATAAAAATATTTATGTTCTACTCGAAAAAATATTTTACACGTGTTTTTTTATTTTTTTGTTTCATCAAAATTTCATGCGTTCAGCGATGCCGAAAAATTCCGAGAAAATTCTTTCATTGAGAAAAAAAATTTTCAATGTGATTTTCAGACTGCTATTGTTTCAGCAGTTTTTCGAGCTTTTAAACGTGTAACACACAATTTCACTCAGTTTTGAGCCCTCTTTAACGGCCTTAATGTCATTTTCAAAAAAAATAAAAAATCCACGAGCTATGCACTTTTTACTGAAAAATTCATTTTTTAGGGAAGTGCCTTTTTCTCGAAAACCCCATGTTTTTTTTGCACAATTTTTGTTGTCGTGATAGAGGACGGTAATGCCTAGCTAGACGTATTTGTGAGATTCGGTACTTTTTCCCTGGGATAGCGATCACTAATGAGATAACACACAAACAAATTTTTCACGCCTAATGCTTATATATAGTCAATGATATTAGAGTCAATGTAAAGGTATTTGTCTTTGTGTGTATGTAATATACAGGTACACATAACTATGTATTTATTTGTTATTTGCGTCTTTTTGATTTTTTATTTTTATACCTTTTTTCATTTGTATACCTATTTTACTACCTTTGTTTTTCTGCTTCATTGTTCTTAATTCAGTAAGCGGACGATCAGCGGTCTTTGCTGTCAAACAATGTATTTTATCGTCACATGTTTTTTAACCCATATATGAGTTTTTTTAATTCCAGGATACTTTGGAGTTGTAAGCCAATCAATATTTTTTTCTTTTCTGAATTGTTCTATTTCAGCATCTTGTAAATGTATTATTTTAATAGCATCAGTATATTTTTGAACATGTATTGCAAAATCATTTGCGTTTTGAATAGCTTCTTCAAGGGGCTCTCGAAGATTATGCGAAGTAGCATAATGCTTTATAAGTCCACCCACACCATCTACAGCTCCTTTGCCGTGCCCAGTAGCAGAGAACAACCATTTTATATCACACGGTGCTCGTTTTAGTTCATCTAATTGAAAGCGATTTTTAAAGTGACTCGCAGCGCCGTCTGATACGATGGTAATTTTTTTAATTGAATCACAACAATTTTCTTTCAAGAAATTTATAATTTTTTGTACTGCTAGCAAAGCATACGCTGAATCATGTTTTCGGTCATCACTTATAACTGCGAAACTTTGTGTCGAATCCCCTTGATAAGAGACTGCTGTGAAAATAGAAATTTGATCATTAACCCAATGATTTCCTTGAACAGCTTTATTATGAATCACAGCCCAGTTTTCAGCGAAGTCTATTTGAAGAACTAAATGATGTGAGTCTTTTTTAGCACTTTCTCTTTCTGTTTTTATAGCTTTGCGTTGTATATTTTTTACATACATGTGAGTACTAACCCTCATGGTCCAAACCGAAAGTTCATCTTTAAAAGCAGAAATTGATAGTGTCTTTTTAATCAGGTTTCCATTATCCCACAAAGCATATGTAATTTCTTCTGTGCCTTCTACATCTTGCAGTTTTAAAACATGAAACGTAATTCCCTTAATCCCTGGACATAGTTTACATTCTTGTAAATAACATAAATCAGATGGCTCAGAACACATTGTTGCATTTATTATTTGTGACCGACTTTCATCCAACTCTGTGACGTTACTCCCTCTAAAATTAATTAAGCTCGTAAGAAATAAATCATAATTTGCGCAATAGATACAGAGACAAACTTCTTTGATGGGGCTAAGTAAGACATACTTTGGTCGCAAACTATAAAATTTCGATTTTCCAATTCTCAATTCTGGATAATCATTTTTAAATACTTTATACGTCTCTTTTAAACTTCGAGTAAGAAAACGCTTAACTTTTTTTCTCTTTTTATTGTTAACTTTAATTGTAACAACGTCACATTTATTAGGACTTTGTCTTGAACAATTAAAATCATCATTTAAATAATATTCCATAACAATTTTTTCCATGTTTTCATCAATCGGATGGCCTGAATATGCATCTGGTTCTGAATAAATTCCTTTTTCTTTAACAAGATTTCTCGATTTGTTGATCATATACATTGTTATTTCTGGAAATAAAGATAAAA
Organism: Torymus aiolomorphi; assembly: GCA_036365515.1. Classification (NCBI taxonomy): domain Eukaryota; kingdom Metazoa; phylum Arthropoda; class Insecta; order Hymenoptera; family Torymidae; genus Torymus; species Torymus aiolomorphi. The sequence continues at coordinate 38,255,254 of CM070875.1, forward strand.
TTTCATGTTTTGTAAAGGATGAAGGTAGCAAAGTCAGAATTTTTATTTTTTCTGATACCGTAGAACACTTTTGCAAGGCTAGACCAAGATTTTGTATCCATTCTGTACAATGGCATACAGTTGATTCATTTGCTGTTATAGAAACGTCATAAACATTGTTCAACTTCACATCAAGGGTATTAGACAATGTTGAAAGTATTTTTTTTTTCTTCTTTGTTACGTAATTTTCAATTGATTTTTCATGTATAAGATTTTTTCTTTTAAGAGGCGATACAGAACCTAAGAAAGATGTACTTATTTCATTATTAAATTCTTCAATGCGTTCTGGAGTACTTGGTAAAAAATCTTCATCTCTATCAACTACGTTATCGGTAACTTCATTATCCGTTATAAATTCATTGTCAGTACTACTCACCAATTCTAAAGCACGATTGTAACAATGTTGACACAGATATGTAGAAGGTGTCAAAGGTAAATGAGGATAGAGGTGCTTCAATGGATGAGCAAGATTCTCAAGTTGTTTTAAACGTACGGAACTAGATTTGTAAATAATTTGTTTGTGTTTGTCTAAAAAGTCTGCACATTTGATTCTCTCTGTTGAGTAATATTGAGACATCGTAGTTGAGTTGATAAGGTGTAAATATGTAATAATTTTCCAAAAGATGATGGTTTTAAATAAGACGAGATGTGTGATATATAGCAGAAACCGAACTTTTCTTTATAAATGTTAAGTCAAACCATATCCATCTAGCGGACAAATGTACTAGTACATATACTCCTATAAGTAGGCGCACGTACATGTATATTACATACGCACAAAGATAAATACCTTTACATTGACTCTAATATCATTGACTATATATAAGCGTTAAGCGTGAAAAATTTGTTTGTGTGTTATCTCATTAGTGATCGCTATCCCAGGAAAAAAGTACCGAATCTCACAAATACGTCTAGCTAGGCATTACCGTCCTCTATCACGACAACAAAAATTGTGCAAAAAAAAACATGGGGTTTTCGAGAAAAAGGCACTTCTCTAAAAAATGAATTTTTCAGTAAAAAGTGCATAGCTCGTGGATTTTTTATTTTTTTTGAAAATGACATTAAGGCCGTTAAAGAGGGCTCAAAACTGAGTGAAATTATGTGTTACACGTTTAAAAGCTTGAAAAACTGCTGAAACAATAGCAGTCTGAAAATCACATTGAAAATTTTTTTTCTCAATGAAAGAATTTTCTCGGAATTTTTCGGTATCGCTGAACGCATGAAATTTTGATGAAACAAAAAAATAAAAAAACACGTGTAAAATATTTTTTCGAGTAGAACATAAATATTTTTATTTCAACATGATAGGTGAAATAGGCATACGCGGGCTGTCTGATTTGAGATGGATTCGGCCATAATATATACTAGCGAAAACTCCTCACTCGCTAACGCTCGCTCGGTTTGTGTCACGTTAAATTAATATATGTAGTCATATGTAATATTGTTATTTTAGGGTTAATTTGCAAGTACATTGTGTAATTTCGAAGATAATTTTCTGATTGCATTTTTTGTCAATGCAATAAATTATGTAAATTATATTGTGTCAATTTTATAAAACAAACGTTATGTATAAATGATTTGTTTCATATCGTTTTTAGTTTTTAATGTATTTAAAGAATTGTACATTATAACGTTACTTATAATTTGCTATTAGATTGATTTTTATATAAATTGATAATGGATGTTTCTTGAGCAATTCTTTCATTATGCTCTAATTTTTCATGATTATTAAAATCAATAATTTGAAAATTTAAACATTATTCATGTATTAGTTTGTAATGAATAAGTTGTCGATTACTAGGAATAACAGTAAAACTTATTTCTGTTGTTTTATAATTATTTATTTCTAATGCGAACATCATTAAAGTTGATGTTTCATTAATAGACAATAAATGATCTCGCATTTTACTAATATTTAATATTAATTTACAAGGACAATAATTATAAATGTTTGCTACCGAAAAGCAATTGCAAAAACACCTCAATCATAAGGATTTGTTTGATATTGAACTTGTTTAAAAACAATACTCAAATTACTTTCATTTGGAAACATTCTATTTATAAATATTTTATAATCATCAGTTAATGTATTCCTACAACCATAAATAATATTGTTAGTCAATAACCATCAATAATAAACGAAATATATCACTAGATACACATTTGTCATAAAGTGTAAATATACTGTCCTATGTCCTCTCTACCTCCATAGTATAGTATTATTAGTAAACAGATTAGAAGCATATATCAATAGATTTCTTTATTACTTATTACAGTTGTATATAACAGTATGCTTTCTGCGTGTGGTGAGAATTCATCAGTATAATTTCTTATATGAGAAAATTTAAAGTTAACATTATATAAGTGTTTTAGTAAAGTGTTTTATGTACTAAGTATAGTGATGTCCAAATTTATAAAAAAATGTAAAATACAATAAAAGTTTTTAATTTTAAATTCATGACAATTATTAATTTTAGGCGTGAATAAACTTCGTGGTGTTAATTACAACAGATGAAGAATGGGACAGTTGTCTACAAGAAGCATCACAATACAATTTTCTGAAAGCTATGTGCGAGTTGTTTGCTTATATATGTGTTTTTCATAATCCTATTAATGCTAGAAAATTATTTGATAAGTATAAAACTGATTTCTACGTGCCTACAGTAAATGAAGTCATAGGTGAACAGTACGCACTTAAAATCATTAATGATATTTTAATTGTAAACGGTTATTCTCTAAATGATTTTGATTTGCCATCTTTAGATATTACTATTGACAATAACAGTGATAACGTTATAGATCATTGTAATGAAGGTTCTCTAAATATAAATGATAGAATAAAGTCATTCACAAATGCCCAAAGTATTATTTTTAACAGTATTATAAATGCTCTTAATGGTAATGGAAATAAATGTTTTTTCATAGATGGCCCTGGTGGAAGTGGTAAAAGCTATATTCTTAATACTTTAATTGCTTATTTAAAAAAAAAATAAAATAAATGTTCTTCCTGTAGCATGGACAGGAATAGCAGCCAATTTATTAGAAGATGGCAAAACCGTACATACAGCATTTAAATTACCTTTAAACATTCATGAACAAACTACGTGTAATATATATCCAAATACTAACAATGGAGTATTTATCAAAAATGTACAAGTTATTATATGGGATGAGATTACAATGACATCAAAGTATGCTTTTGAAGCAGTTGATCGTTTATGTAAAGATTTATGCTGCAGCAACGGCGCTTTTGGTGGTAAAATAATAGTAGTTTCTGGTGATTTCCGTCAAACGTTACCTGTTGTTCGTCATGGTAATAGAACAATAATTATAGATAATTGTATTAAAAACAGTAAGTTATGGGTTAAGTTTGAAAGTATGTCTTTAAAAGATAATAAACGTATTAAAGATAATAATTTAGAGTTTAAGCAATGGCTATTAAATGTTGGTGATGGTGTTTTTAAAACAGAGTTTGAAAGAAATAATGAAGTTATTAATATTCCAAATGAAATTTTATCTAACGGTGATATTGTAACAGAAATTTTTGGAGATATTATTAAACCAAATGATAAAGAATTTCAGCAAAGTGTTATTTTAGCACCTAAAAATATAGATGTTTTAGAATTGAATAATGAAATATTATGTAGAATTGATGATACAGTCAAAGAATATTTAAGTATTGATGTTGCTGACGATGCAGATAATAATCAATTAGACAAAATTTTACCAATAGAGTTCTTGAATTCTTTGACTCCAAATGGTTTACCACCTCACAGATTACAATTGAAAAAAGGAGCCATTATAATGTTATTAAGAAACATTAATTTAAATAATGGTCTTTGTAATGGTACTCGATTATTAGTAAAAGATATGAAAGAGTTCTGTATTCAAGCTGAAATAATTAGTGGCAATAAAGCTGGTAGTATTGTCTTGATACCAAGAATAAATTTGTCACCATCAAATGAAGAAATTCCATTCAACATGTCTAGAAGACAATTTCCAGTTAGACTTGGCTCTGCAATGACGATAAATAAATCTCAAGGACAGTCGTTTAATAAAGTTGGAATATATTTACCAGCATCAGTATTCAGTCATGGGCAATTATACGTTGCTCTTTCAAGAGTAACTTTAAAAAAATTTTAAAGTTCTTCTAACGGATAAATCAACAATGTATTTAAATCCTCTAAATAAAAAAAGAAATAATAATAATTGTTATACTTATACTAAAAATATTGTTTTTACAGAAATATTATAATATTATACTACTATTGGTTTATTACTACTATTGGTCAGTGTTCATGCATTGACAATCATGGTTGAGTTCTTTATAAGAAACTCACAGCCTCTATTAGCCATTTGAACGCTATACAGTCAATGCATAACGAATTCGAACAATGTGTAGTATGGTAATATTAATAATGCAACGGTATTAAATATATAAGGATTCCGTACCATTAATTTGAAAATGGAGAATAATCTTTTTTTAGAAATATTTTTGGTTTGGGTAACAATGTATTTAAATCCTCTAAATAAAAAGAGAAATAATAATTGTTATACTTTTACGAAAAATATTGTTTTTATGTAAATATAATAGAGGAAGAGGATATTTAATAATGATGCATTGTCTCATGCCACTTTTGTTTAGTACTACTATTGGTGTGTGTTCATGCATTGACAATCATGGTTGAGTTCTTTATAAGAAACTCACAGCCTCTATCAGGCATTTGAACGCTATACAGTCAATGCATAACGAATGCGAACAATATGTAGTACGGTAATATTTAAAATGCAACTGTATTAAATATCTAAGGATCCCGTACCATTAATTTGAAAATGAAGACTTTTTTGTTTTTGCTATGGGGTCCTTTATGACTCTCATAAGGTGATTTAAATGATTACATTTAATTTACGCCAAGTGCCTTATCAGCACGTCCACGTCGTGAGAGTCGGGCAACATTCTAATATTTATTCTTCATTATTATTAATAATTTATTTTGGGTACTTATTAGAATGGCTAACGCTGAAGGGCTAATTTTAATTTTTGTTTTTACTGAAAATTTTAATGTTTTTAAATGACAAAAATTGTTCAAAAATTTTTTAAAAATTGTTCAAAAATTTTTTAAAAATTGTTCAAAAATTGTTCAAAAATTGTTCAAAAATTTTTTTTAAAATTGTTCCAAAATTGTTCAAAAATTGTTCAAAAAATTTTTTTAAAAATTGTTCAAAACTTTGTTCGAAAATTGTTTAAAAATTTGTTAAAAAATTGTTCAGGTCGGGTCGGGAAAAAAAAAGTGGGGAAATGTCACTTTAATATAATAGAGGAAATATATATTTTACATAGCAGGCCAAGTGCAAAATCTTAAACTCGAAAAAGGTACGATAAAACTTAGTCACAGGTAAAATACTGTCGCATGCAGAGGCAAGGAGAAGAACGTACCTGGTGATCGGTGGGGCGAGGGCGGCAGCGGCTCGTAGGGCGGCGGTGGCGGCGACGTCGTCGAGGGCGTGGGCGAGGCGGCCGTCGGCTGGGCGGCGCCGGGCCGCAGCACGAGGTCGGGGTCGAGGCCGAGGATCCTGAGGACGCGTCGGGGATCGGAGCGTGCCCACGACTCGAGCAGGTCCGCCGGCCAGTCGGTCTGCGTCGACTGGCTGAAGAATCGGTGCGGGTGGAGGGCCGGGTTCGCCGACCAGCACAGCGCGTCCGGCGGGTGAGAGGAACTTCGGGCCAGAACCCCGCTGCCGGCCGCGCCGCGACCTGGCGTCGGCAGGTTCGGGTTGCTCTGGGGCGACGCGCTCGCCAACAACTGCAGCGCCTGGATGGCGTTTCGCACCTGCGGAAGAACCCGCAATTAATTTCCGTTCTGTAATATTCGTATTCTAAATCAATATGTGTATAAGAACCTCGTAGCTGAGCGTTGCGACGTCTTGGTGCAGGGTGAGCACCTGTGTGTCGAGCCTCTCCACGGAGCCCCGCAGATGCTCATCCTGCGACTCCTGGGCCTGTAGTTGATCCCTCCGACTCCTGAGCACCCCCTTCGGCTGCCTCTTGTTGCCCTGGTACTCGTCCCTGCGCAGACAAACAAGCGCCCCATTAGCTGTGTCACGTCGCATCAGCGCGAGTTTAATCGAGCGAACTACTCTATAATGCTATATATCTATACTCTATAATAATAATATAGTTGGTGTACCTGAACTTGGCGTGGCGCGGGCTCGACGAGGCGTGCAGGGGCGAGCGGTTGGGCGGTGAGAGCGGCGAGGTTTCGCCCTCCTCGGGCACGTTCTCGTCGTCCTCGCTGATCGAGGGCAGCGTCAGCGACGGGCCTCCATTTATCTCCGACTCTTGCTACTCCGGACAAGCGAAACGAGATTAATGGTCGGCAGTCGTGCTTCTCTCTTTTCGCCTCGGGCTTTTGCCTTCTTTTAGGCTGGCTTGGACCTTGCCGGGGGTAATTAATACACTCTACTCGCAAGCGCATTGTTTTTGGAGGTGCATGCAGCGGGTTTGAGCTTGCCTTCTATAGTAACCAGTGCGTGGGGTTTTTTGAAGTTATTGGATTGCTAAACTAGGTTTGAGGCGAAGTTATGCTGGTATTTCTTTCAATATTTTGAAAAATTTCATTTCTTTTCGATTTGCTACATTGGTATTAACGAGCAAGAAAGTATACATGTACAGTTTTAGTGTAGGAAAGGTAATGTTAAAAGATATTTGTAGAAAAAGAAATAATCAAACGAATCAAGATGAAGTGATTTGAAATTTTATGAACGTGTATATATACAGAATTTAGACAGAACATTGATCAGGGCATGCTGCTGATATCGTTTGTTCTATTTATTATACTAGTTTCTATCGTGTAAAAATGAAAGTGTTTGAAATATTAAGAATCATACCTTGAATCGTGCCTTGAAAGCGTAAGATACAAGATTCCGATATATAATGAGAGAACCTATGTAATCTCTATGTGATTGTTTTACGAAGAATAAAAGAATTTAAAGAATAATCTAGCGGAGTTAAGCACGGAATATTGATGGAATAATACAGTTCAATAACGCTATATCGACGCTCCCTACGAAAACTAGCACGGTTCAGATTGTCACGAAGACTAGTCCATTTCAGCGTTGGCCGCGAAGACTAGCACGCCCAATTGATTTGCGTTGAAGACTAGCCCGATCCGCTTGATTGCGGCGAATACTAGCACATTCCACTGCCTTTTATGTAAATTAACACGGTGACGCGAAGTGCTAGTTTTCGCGGCAAGCTTGCGAATCGTCTTACTTTTCGTCGCAAACTCGCGAATCGTGCTACTTTTCGTCGCAATCTTATGAATTGTACTATTATTCGGCGCAAACTCGTGAATGATGCTAGTTTTCGCGGCAACCTCGCGAATTGTACTAGTATTCGCGGCAAAGTCGTGAGTTGTGCTAGTTTTCGTTGCAGTTTTCTGAAATGTGCTAGTTTCGTGAGGAGGCCAAAAAAGGTGCTAGTTTTCTTAGGGAGCGTCGATATATACTATACTGCAGTCAATTTGCAAGTATAAGTGAGACGTACGATTAGTTAGGCAAAAGAGCAAACGAATACATTTGTAAAATGTATCCTTAATTTTATTCCATAAACATTGACTTTTGCTCGTTTCATCTATTCGTTCTACCCGTTCATAAAATGAATAAACGTTAAGTGAAATAGGCGAATCAAGCATCGAAAAGCTGTACGATATCAATTGCGTAGATTATTTTCTCATAATACTTTTTTAATTCTTACGCAAATGATTGTGACGCAGCAGAATAGAAAGCTGTCTTAAAAGATGTATATAAATACTACCTTGGGTTCTTGGCATTAACAAACAATCGCATGAGATAAGGGGATATCACAACAATAAATGTGTGTTATATGAACGACAACAAGCTGTAGAAACGTATCGTAAAACACACACATATAGTAAGGAACGTTAAACATATCAATCGACTTTGCGTCCATGTATATAGATTATAACATAGTAGTATAGATAATAATGATAAGAATAATCTTGATAACGCGTCTATTAGGGGAGAAAATAATGGTCACCTCAGCCTCGTAGCCCTCGCGCAAGTTGTAGGTGAGATCGTGCTGTATGTCGTGAGCAAACTCGTGCTGGTACTCCGGGTAGAGGCGCAGCACGTCGACGAGGCCCTGCATGTGGATGCACTTGAGGTCGCAGTAGGTCAGTGCCTTGACGTCGCAGCTCGACTTGACGACAACGGCGTCGGTGCCAGCACCGGTGCCTGGGCCACCGCCGTTACAGCCGTGCTGCAAGTGCACGTTGATGTCACAGCCGACGAGATCGCCCTTGCCTGCCAGTCAAGTATATTGCAACGTTGAATGTTTTTATCTTTTATCTTTTATTTAGAGGATTGCGAAATTGTACTTTTCGATGTACTTAGATATGGAAAAAAGTTCATTACGATTTCTGGATTTATAAAGAAATGTGAATTAAAAAATTGAAAAATTCACTTAAAACATGGAAAAAACTAACTGAAGAAAATCGAGGTTCACAGTATTTGTATATATGGTTACACTGAGAGAAAAAATCTGTTATAACCACTGAAATCTGCGATGAAAACAACCGAAACCGTTCGGTAGGAGGACTTAGGTTAGAAATGCCGAAACGCTTCGGCAAAAATTGTCGTAGCGACGAGCTCGCGCACAAGCGCCATAGGTCACGTGACCCGAGTTTCTGTTGTTTTTGCCCGACAGCTCGGCAGAAACTGCCGAAGAGTTCAGCGTTTTTCGGTTAAGCGTACTTCGGCTATGCCCTTGTGCGTGACTTTAGCGAAAATAGTGTTTTTTTTTCTCTTAGTGTATTTTATCAAGTGCTGAAATCGCTACTAAACCTGAGCCGTTTGATAGCTCAGAAAAGTTCTATGTAAAAAAGTTTTTGCTTGACGTTTTCAGATTGGAAAAGTATCAGGGTATTCCAAAGTTGCGTTAGTTTAAAGTTCAGCAATGGAATCATACTGGGAAATTGAAAAAAATCTGTACCTCTGGATATGTTTATGAATGTTCTAGAGATTACACACTGCATTTCTGTCCCAAAGGTCATACACTACAATTTCATTTCTTTTAACGTTTGCATTTGACAAAAACTATAAGTCTTTTTGTTATTCATATTCATTATTTATATTTACAATTTATATATTTATAACATTCTAAAGATTAATGATCATTAGAATACTTTGATAGTGATTTACGATACTAATGATATTGAGGACTTTTATAACACTGATAAGTTCTACACAAATAATATTAAGAAAAAATTGCACACACACACACACACACACACACACACACACACACACACACACACACACACACACACACACACACACACACACACACACACACACACACACACACACACACACACACACACACACACACACCCGCCTGGGCAGTCGAATGGGGCAGCAAGAAAACGGACGATAGAGGAACCGAGCTTCTACTGGCAATGGCATGCTTGGACTTGACCCTTCTGAACACCGGGACCCTGCCCACCTTCGAGAGGGACACTGGAAGCTCGATAATCGACCTGACTCTGATCAGCCCTAGCTTGGCAAGAGTAGGAAACGACTGGACGGTGCACGACATGCTCAACGCGAGCGACCATCGGCTCATCAGCTGGTCAGTGCTGAGCACAAAAGCCAAAAAGGGACCCCCATCTAAGAGGGCGACCTTCAGAGGATGGAATGCGAACAAATTTGATGTGGAACTGTTTCAAGAAGCATTCAATAGTGAACCTATTGCTGCCAACAGCGCGCAAGAGGAGGTAGAAGAAGCAATGCGCAGAGTTGCCTTTGCATGTGACGCCACGATGCATCGAAAGCGCCCCCACAACGACCATCAGCCCATGTACTGGTGGAACAATGATATTGCCAAAAGTCGACAGGAAAGCATCCGTGCAAGAAGAAAAGCAACGCGAGCCAGAAAAAAATCAAACTACAGAGATCTCCAGGAATCTTACAAAGCAGCACGACTTAAACTAGTCAAATCAATCAAAAGTAGCAAGGCAAATTGCTGGAAAGAGCTGGTTGATGAAGTAGAAAGCGACCCATGGGGTAGACCATACAAAGTGGTGATGAAAAGAGTGAAATCACAGCCACTGTCTTCACCCACATGCCCGGTCCTGCTGGAGAAGATTGTTTCAAACCTCTTCCCACAACAACCGGACCTGCAGATCGGTGACCTTAACACGGAGGAACCAATACCACCGATAACACTGGAAGAGCTGAAGATTACGTGCTCTAGACTGGGAAACAAGAAGGCCCCTGGACCGGATGGCATCCCGAACATTGCCTTAAAAAAGGCAATAAGTATAGCACCGGATATGTTTCTTCACATGTACAACAGATGCCTACAAGAAGGTTACTTTCCTGCCAAATGGAAAACGCAGAGGCTGGTCCTTCTCCTAAAAGGAAACAAGCCTCCCGACGAACCATCAGCATATCGTCCCCTCTGCATGCTCGACTCGGCGGGGAAGATCCTCGAACGGATCATGTACACGAGAATTGAAGCTATAGCCGAAAAGCACCTGTCAGACAGACAGTATGGATTTCGAAAAGGAAGGTCAACCGTAGACGCGATTAACCTAGTAGTTAACATCGCGAAGGATGCGATCTCAGGGACTAGATGGAAAAATGGTGAGAAGCAATACTGCGCAGTAGTGACGCTGGACATGCAGAACGCGTTCAACTCTGCGAGGTGGGACCGAATCATGGAAGCACTCGACCAGTTCGGTACTCCAAAGTACCTTCAAAAATTAATAGCTAGCTACTTCACGGACAGAATCCTGCAGTATGACACAGACGATGGACTTAAGGTATATAGAGTCACTGGAGGAGTGCCGCAAGGCTCGGTACTGGGGCCGCTTTTATGGATCATCATGTACAACGGCCTACTTAAGCTGACGATCCCAAGGATGGTAACGCCCGTTGCATTTGCAGATGATGTTGCTCTTGTAATTGTAGGCAAGCACCTCGAGGATATTAAAAATCTGTTCAACGTGACATTCAGCAAGTATGCTGGATGGATGAACGAATCAGGACTCAAGATGGCTAAGCATAAGACAGAAATTACGCTTATAACAAGCAGGAAGACATGCGAAACAATCACACTACAAGTCGGTGAGCACGAAATTGAGTCAAAACCATCTATCCGCTACCTAGGGGTAATGATAGATGCGCGTCTCAACTTCAAGGATCAAGTCGAGAATGCCAGCTCTAAAGCCGCAGCAGTTGGAGGAGCACTCTCCCGCCTCATGCCAAATGTCGGTGGGCCCAAACCAAGAAGACGAGCTCTCCTAGCGTCAGTGGTTACATCAATACTGACCTATGGTATTGCCATTTGAGCAAGTGCGTTACAGCTGCAGGAGTGCCAAAGAAGGATATACCCAGTAGGCCGGCAAATGGCGCTGAGAGTTTCCAGTGCGTTTAGGACCGTCTCCAGAGACGCTGCACACGTAATTTCAGGGCTACTACCAATCGAGATCCTGGCTGAGGAGCAGAGGAGGATATATCAGCACAGAAGCCAAAGGCAGTCAGATGCAGATGACTGTAGGAAAAGAGAAAGACAGAAAAGTCTTCAACGCTGGCAGGCACAGTGGGACAGCTCCGAGAAGGGTAGATGGACCCACGAGCTCGTCCCGCGGATAGCGGAATGGCTAAGCCGGAAACATGGAGATCCAAGCTACTACCTGACGCAGATGCTGACTGGACATGGATGTTTTCGAGAATACTTGCACAAGTATAAGCACGAGGACTCCCCAGAATGTCCAACATGTCACGGACTAGAGGAGGACGCAAGGCATGTGTTTTTCTCATGTCCCAGATTTAACATACAAAGACGAAAGCTCGAAAGAACACTTGTGACGGCGATCACGCCAGAGAACCTGGTTCGACAGATGCTTGCATCAGAGAAGGCATGGATTGCCGCAATGGACTTCGCCAGGGAAGTCATTGAAGAGCTACGGAAAGAAGAGAAGAAGAGAAGAGAACAGCGAATGATAGATGCGGGGCGCCAGGCTATAGAATAGTAGGCTTTCTTTCTTCATGCAGGTGACCGGACGATGCAGTAAGAAGAAGACGACTGGACGATGCAGCAAGAAGAAGACGATAACCAAGAGGAAGAGAAGAAGGCAACCTATCCTGAACCTCCAACCAACTAACACCAGTTGGGGGATGTAGGGAATGACAGCAAGAAGGAAGAGCAAATTAGCTAATGCCTCCCCCGCGAAGTAATACCTAGGGGCAGTTCCGCGGGGGTTTCGTTTAGGCGTACGAAAGACAAAGAGGTTGGAGTTTAGTGGGTAGGAGTCCTGCACAGCGGGATCTGGTCCATCCATCTGACCAGACAAGTTAGTCCATCAACTTGGCGAGCCCCACACACGGGGAGCTCCGAGCAGCTCTTGACATGGTGCGTAAAAAGCATTCTCCACCTCTTCGGAAAAAAAAAAAAAAAACACACACACACACACACACACACATATAGTCTACACTGAGATAGTTTACACGATTAAAATATCTACATGTAGATTTTAACTGTGCACAATTTATCTTGATAAATAGTTTGTGTGCCGAAATTCTCTGTGTAGACTTTATTTGTGTAGAATTTCATTATCTTCCTTCTGTCATTTATTATTAAGGAAAACGTTTTTATATTTCATAAATTAATTTCTCAAAAAATATTTTATTTATCGACTTGAAATTTTAATCACTTATTACACTCATTGAAGACTATATATGTTTAAAATTTTAAGAGATTATATTTATTTGTTTAAAAAAAAAAATTATTTGGGATAAAATTTGCGTTTACGTTGGTGCATGATAAAAAGAGTAAAAATCATCCAATCGTCTTGAAATTTGGCACAGATGTAGCTTTTAGGGTAAGTGAAGGTATTACTGCGATTTTTTGAGGAAGGTGAACTTTAACTGAAGAATAAAATAACTTTAATACAATTAAACCAAAATCTTTCTTTTTCAAATTGTTTAAAATTGTAACGCGTGCGCGAGTTAGGTAGTTCGAGATTCGAATTACCGGCGCCGAGCAGGCATGCTCACCGGGGGCGCGAGCGCGCGAGCATCCTGACCCGATTAGAACAGTCTCGCGACGCGTAATATGCCCGTCGCGTACCCGCGAAGCTGCTACGGCTTTATAGGAGTCACGGCAGCCATCTTCGTGTCTGCCATCGCGCGTAAAACATCTCCTCCGTGTCTCTCCTGAGTTTACTTGTCCGCGCCGTCCTATCGTTCTTTGTGAGACCCCGCGAGTGCAGTGGAGGCACCGCATATAGTGTACGTGCGAAAGAGAGACAGAGAGAGAGAGCGATCCCGAGCCGTGTGAGCCGCACGAGACTGCGAACGACGAGCCGGCAGCCAGCCCGCCTGCCGACTCAATACAGCGAGCAAGAGAGAGAGAGAAAGAGAGCGCAACTGCTGTGCGAGCGACAGGGAGTGAGAGAGAGTCGAGTGCACCGGCTGCTCCTTCCTAACGTAAGTTTTCTACTCTCCTCTCGCGGGTTCATTGTAAAGGCTCGCACGGAAATCGCCCCGTGCAAGCTTTCTGTGCCGTGTACGTGCGGGTGTGTGTCCGCCCGCCGTACTTTAACACCGCGCGCGAAATTAGCAGCTTCGCCGCGCGCCGTATAGTTCGCGCGTTTGAATATTAACGGTCGCGCGCGAACTAACTCATAATTGTTCTAATCAGCACATGCGTTGTGCTTGTAGAGATTAGTGATTTTAAATATACTGTGATATCTAGTTACTCGTCGCGTTGTTCATTATAACCTGTCCTTCTCCCGGATACCGCTGCCTCCGCGGGAAAACGACTCCGCCGGTCGTTTTCATATCTGAGCATAGTGGCCGCGCGCTTTACTCTTCGAGCGCGCGCTTTTTACTCAGCGATCCAATTAGTTGGAAAGCGAAGTTCGTGTGCGATCTTCGCGTTGTTTTCGGGATTCCAGGAGCAGATCCCCGGGCAAGTCATTTTAGTCTGACACCCGCGGCACCGTGTTCTAGGGCATCGCTGGCCTGTGGCTTGTTGGGATTTTCCCCCACTAGCCATCCCGTTACAAAATGTATTAAAGATCTAATAAAAAAATTTGCGAATCTTGAAAAAATGTGTATATATTTAATATAAAAAAATGAGCGAGTGTGATGATTGCTGGTATTTATTGCGAATTGAAGTTATTACTGCGCAGCTATTACTGCGACCAAAGGTATTACTGCGAAGGTATTATTGCGGGCGGCAATGAATAAATAAATTTCAAATAGAAAGCTAAATATGAAAAATATACATACAATTAATTAGATTTATTCATATAATCATTTAATACAAACCTCGGTTCGAGAAAACGTGCATGAACCGCTGGTTTGGAGGTTAGGTATTTCTCTTAGTCTATCGCAGTAATTCCAACATTCGCATAAAATAATGCAGGTAATGCTGCGTCATTAAAAATTTACTTAAAATATTATAAAGTAATTTCATGCTGGTTTTTAAAAAATAAATGTAATTTTACGTATAAAAATTATTTATAGTATTTTTTTTTGTTTTAATTCTGTCAAGAAATAGACATTTTTGTTTCAAGTATATACGAAGATTTTACATATTTTTTCGTAACAAATCAAGGTCTCGAAATTCAAATTCACATAAATAAGCAAATAAGCAAATATTCTTAATTAGACGCTAATAATAATAAAAATAAAATGTTAAATGTACATTACGAATTTTTTGGATCAAATTCGTAGTTAAGTTTATTAAGTTTTTACAGAAATTAAAATATCACAATAATACCTGCACCGCAGTAATACCTTCACTTACCCTAGATTCACCTAGATTTACCTTCAGATCGAGTTCGCTAAAAAATCGGCCCATTACAAAAATGATATTTGAGGTTAAATTTTTTTTTTTTAATTTCGAAACGCGTTTTCTCAAAGAATACTTGATTTATCAACTTAAAATTTTAATCTCTTATTAAACTCATTGAAGACTATTATTTAGTTAAAATTTCAAGAGATTACCTTCATTTGTTTTTTAGAAAAAAAACCGCTGCCAATTCATTGGCACGTAGCTTCCTCAAACTTAATTTACTGATTCCTTTAATTAATTTTTAATTCCAATATTTTAAATTTAATACTTTATTTTGTACGATGAGACTGTGTTAAATGGTTTGTGACTTCTTACTCTTTCTTTTTTTTATCATTAAAAAGCAATGATTATACACGACCAGATATTCGGGATTAAAAAATTTTTTTAATGTTTTTAATACTGTTATCTCAGAGAATATTTGGTCAATTTGAAATTTTAATCAATTATTACAATTATTTATTACAATATTTAGTTAAATTTTCAAGAGATTATCTTTATTTCTTTTCATAAAAAAGTTATTTAAAAAAAAACTTGCGTTTTTATGAAAAAATGTTTGGCATCGATAACGGAAACCACCACAATGCTAGCAACGATCGATACATTTTTATTCATGAATTGTGAAATTTTTCTATTGGAATACGTTATTGACATTGAAATAGCTTAAAAATAACAGGTATTAAGTACCTCCTTTTTTGTTTGCAAATAATGTAAAATATTTGTAAAAAAATATTCAGCTCGCTACCTCTTACGTTGAAATTTAGATACCACTTAGAACACAAAAACTTGCGACATATATAACTGATCAGAGTACAATTATCCGCCTGTTTTGAATTCCCAGTATTTTTTATGGACAATTGCCGTATCTGGTATACCTTGGTTACATAAAACAAGTTTACTTCTGCCTAAATATAGGTCAACCGTTTGATTTTTTTTAATATTTGTAATGCCATGAAACTTTCAATAACCTAAAACTTAAAAAATCTGTGGATTTGCCTATGTGTACATTTTTTCTTAATATTATTTAGAACTTTGCAATGCTATAATAGTCCTGTGTAGGGGCTTTGTGCAGACACTAAATGTGCTCAATATCACTAGTATTCACTATAGTCGTGTACAAAATACTTGGGTATGATGTCGCCGAAAGTCGTCGATTAAATTCACATACTTAATTATAGGTAGTTTTTAATCAATTACATAAAATTTGATCTCAATTGAACGCCTGGAAACGAAAAGGGACATACCGCGATTTTGCAGAAAAAGTATTCTCCAACAATCCGAATTTGAAAATTGAGTTAATCTTGTTTTTTAAAGTATAGGTATGTAAAGAATTGAAATGCGCATTTTTCTCTGAAGAAATCAAATTTTCATCTTTATTAGTTTTATTAAGAATCCAAATAAACTGTTTTTTTTTTGCGCAAAAAAAAGTTTAATGTAATTTTCTGTTCAACTCGACAGAACTTCGTTCAGATCAACTATTTCTTTCAGAAACTTTTAAACACTAAATTTTGGAGTATTAGGAATATTATAAACCATAGCGGAATAGAGATTGTTATTGAACCAAATAGCGAATTTTATAACAATTTTTTTCGCTATTTTGAACCCGTATTTTCAAATGCAAAAGTTGTGTAACGAATTTTTGAATTTTTCGATTTTATTCGAACTACTATATTCTTAAACGCCTAAGGAAGTTTTTTTAGAAAATTCCAGTACTCTATGCGTAGACTACTGAAATTTTCGTGTCGTTCGCACGTCGTAACACGTATACCTTGGCGCACGGCCTTCAACAGTATTTATCGTAATAATCACGAAATAACCAAGCTAATGATAGCACGAAAGAAATCGTTGACTCCAACAGTAGTGTTTATTTTATTTTTAATTTATAATTCTACTAATGATCTTTTGATAAGATCGGTGTATATAAGGAAGATGTTTTTTTTTCATGTTCACTTATCGCAGTCATGAATGTTTTGTGTATTTTGCGTATGTATTGTGCGTCGCTTTCGCGAGCGGCTTCTATATAGGTAAAAGAGATTTTAAATAGTATTTTTCTGGATTAAAATAAATTTTTCAATTATATATGACCGAATCCATCTCAAATCAGACAGCCCGCGTATGCCTATTTCACCTATCATGTTGAAATAAAAATATTTATGTTCTACTCGAAAAAATATTTTACACGTGTTTTTTTATTTTTTTGTTTCATCAAAATTTCATGCGTTCAGCGATGCCGAAAAATTCCGAGAAAATTCTTTCATTGAGAAAAAAAATTTTCAATGTGATTTTCAGACTGCTATTGTTTCAGCAGTTTTTCGAGCTTTTAAACGTGTAACACACAATTTCACTCAGTTTTGAGCCCTCTTTAACGGCCTTAATGTCATTTTCAAAAAAAAAAAAAATTCACGAGCTATGCACTTTTTACTGAAAAATTCATTTTTTAGGGAAGTGCCTTTTTCTCGAAAACCCCATGTTTTTTTTGCACAATTTTTGTTGTCGTGATAGAGGACGGTAATGCCTAGCTAGACGTATTTGTGAGATTCGGTACTTTTTCCCTGGGATAGCGATCACTAATGAGATAACACACAAACAAATTTTTCACGCCTAATGCTTATATATAGTCAATGATATTAGAGTCAATGTAAAGGTATTTGTCTTTGTGTGTATGTAATATACAGGTACACATAACTATGTATTTATTTGTTATTTGCGTCTTTTTGATTTTTTATTTTTATACCTTTTTTCATTTGTATACCTATTTTACTACCTTTGTTTTTCTGCTTCATTGTTCTTAATTCAGTAAGCGGACGATCAGCGGTCTTTGCTGTCAAACAATGTATTTTATCGTCACATGTTTTTTAACCCATATATGAGTTTTTTGAATTCCAGGATACTTTGGAGTTGTAAGCCAATCAATATTTTTTTCTTTTCTGAATTGTTCTATTTCAGCATCTTGTAAATGTATTATTTTAATAGCATCAGTATATTTTTGAACATGTATTGCAAAATCATTTGCGTTTTGAATAGCTTCTTCAAGGGGCTCTCGAAGATTATGTGAAGTAGCATAATGCTTTATAAGTCCACCCACACCATCTACAGCTCCTTTGCCGTGCCCAGTAGCAGAGAACAACCATTTTATATCACACGGTGCTCGTTTTAGTTCATCTAATTGAAAGCGATTTTTAAAGTGACTCGCAGCGCCGTCTGATACGATGGTAATTTTTTAAATTGAATCACAACAATTTTCTTTCAAGAATTTTATAATTTTTTGTACTGCTAGCAAAGCATACGCTGAATCATGTTTTCGGTCATCACTTATAACTGCGAAACTTTGTGTCGAATCCCCTTGATAAGAGACTGCTGTGAAAATAGAAATTTGATCATTAACCCAATGATTTCCTTGAACAGCTTTATTATGAATCACAGCCCACTTTACAGTAAAGTCTATTTGAAGAACTAAATGATGTGAGTCTTTTTAGCAATTTCTCTTTCTGTTTTTATAGCTTTGCGTTGTCTATTTTTTACATACATGTGAGTACTACCGCTCATGGTCCAAACCGACAGTTCATCTTTAAAAGCAGAAATTGATAGTGTCTTTTAATCAGGTTTCCATTATCCCACAAAGCATATGTAATTTCTTCTGTGCCTTCTACATCTTGGAGTTTTAAAACATGAAACGTAATTCCCTTAATCCCTGGACATAGTTTACATTCTTGTAAATAACATAAATCAGATGGCTCAGAACACATTGTTGCATTTATTATTTGTGACCGACTTTCATCCAACTCTGTGACGTTACTCCCTCTAAAATTAATTAAGCTCGTAAGAAATAAATCATAATTTGCGCAATAGATACAGAGACAAACTTCTTTGATGGGGCTAAGTAAGACATACTTTGGTCGCAAACTATAAAATTTCGATTTTCCAATTCTCAATTCTGGATAATCATTTTTAAATACTTTATACGTCTCTTTTAAACTTCGAGTAAGAAAACGCTTAACTTTTTTCTCTTATTTATTGTTAACTTTAATTGTAACAACGTCACATTTATTAGGACTTTGTCTTGAACAATTAAAATCATCATTTAAATAATATTCCATAACAATTTTTTCCATGTTTTCATCAATCGGATGGCCTGAATATGCATCTGGTTCTGAATAAATTCCTTTTTCTTTAACAAGATTTCTCGATTTGTTGATCATATACATTGTTATTTCTGGAAATAAAGATAAAATTTCATGTTTTGTAAAGGATGAAGGTAGCAAAGTCAGAATTTTTATTTTTTCTGATACCGTAGAACACTTTTGCAAGGCTAGACCAAGATTTTGTATCCATTCTGTACAATGGCATACAGTTGATTCATTTGCTGTTATAGAAACGTCATAAACATTGTTCAACTTCACATCAAGGGTATTAGACAATGTTGAAAGTATTTTTTTTTCTTCTTTGTTACGTAATTTTCAATTGATTTTTCATGTATAAGATTTTTTCTTTTAAGAGGCGATACAGAACCTAAGAAAGATGTACTTATTTCATTATTAAATTCTTCAATGCGTTCTGGAGTACTTGGTAAAAAATCTTCATCTCTATCAACTACGTTATCGGTAACTTCATTATCCGTTATAAATTCATTGTCAGTACTACTCACCAATTCTAAAGCACGATTATAACAATGTTGACACAGATATGTAGAAGGTGTCAAAGGTAAATGAGGATAGAGGTGCTTCAATGGATGAGCAAGATTCTCAAGTTGTTTTAAACGTACGGAACTAGATTTGTAAATAATTTGTTTGTGTTTGTCTAAAAAGTCTGCACATTTGATTCTCTCTGTTGAGTAATATTGAGACATCGTAGTTGAGTTGATAAGGTGTAAATATGTAATAATTTTCCAAAAGATGATGGTTTTAAATAAGACGAGATGTGTGATATATAGCAGAAACCGAACTTTTCTTTGTAAATGTTAAGTCAAACCATATCCATCTAGCGGACAAATGTACTAGTACATATACTCCTATAAGTAGGCGCACGTACATGTATATTACATACGCACAAAGATAAATACCTTTACATTGACTCTAATATCATTGACTATATATAAGCGTTAAGCGTGAAAAATTTGTTTGTGTGTTATCTCATTAGTGATCGCTATCCCAGGAAAAAAGTACCGAATCTCACAAATACGTCTAGCTAGGCATTACCGTCCTCTATCACGACAACAAAAATTGTGCAAAAAAAACATGGGGTTTTCGAGAAAAAGGCACTTCTCTAAAAAATGAATTTTTCAGTAAAAAGTGCATAGCTCGTGGATTTTTTATTTTTTTTGAAAATGACATTAAGGCCGTTAAAGAGGGCTCAAAACTGAGTGAAATTATGTGTTACACGTTTAAAAGCTTGAAAAACTGCTGAAACAATAGCAGTCTGAAAATCACATTGAAAATTTTTTTTCTCAATGAAAGAATTTTCTCGGAATTTTTCGGTATCGCTGAACGCATGAAATTTTGATGAAACAAAAAAATAAAAAAACACGTGTAAAATATTTTTTCGAGTAGAACATAAATATTTTTATTTCAACATGATAGGTGAAATAGGCATACGCGGGCTGTCTGATTTGAGATGGATTCGGCCATATTATATTTCAATTTCTAATAGATAACAATGAAACACATGAAGAAAAAATTCTTGGAGGAGATTACGTTAGAATACAAGATGTGCCATATCAGGTAAATAAATATCAACTAAATTTTGTATCATTCATTCCTTTGCAGCAATTTCTTTAATTAACTGGTTGCGAAATTAATAGATCCCTAGTAGAAAATTAACTTACTTTTTTGACCGATTCACTAACTATTGGCCAAACATTTAACCACAAGTTAGACAATAATTAACCAGAAATCTGGTCAGAATCTGATGGGCAACGATTGGCAGCTGTAGTTCATAACCTCTAAATGCATTAATTTTAAAAAGTTTGATCTCCCATATACTGACTTAACCTCTTTTTATATAATGTTTATTAATATATTTTAAGTAATGTATAATTTACATAAATATAACATACAATAAAATATATGAAATAATGAATAAAATAACAACTATTACATTTAACTAAAAAATTTTATTTTACTAATATAAAAATGTGTGATATACTATCACAAATCCAATCGTATTCTTATACGAAATGTTTTTCATTTTTATTTTAATGTAAGAGGGGAGGTGTATTGGACAAAAATAATTAAAAATATCTAAAATTTTGTTGTCATCAGTGTTACGAGTCAGATGTAAATATATTATTTAAAATTGTTTAGCTTGATACTATTATAAAAAACTTCGTTTTGACTCTTAAATAGTGTATTATATATATATTCACTTCACTCAGTAATGCAAACAAGTTAAAGGAATATAACAGCTTAGTATTTTACATCAAATGTCCCCTGCATGAATGAAGAAAATATAATTAGAATTATTTTCAAGTAATTGATCATAAAGGCATTACCTCTCATTATGTAAGCTAAGCTAGAAGTTCTGAAACTCATTTTATGCATCGATAAAGCATTTTCAATATTTTGACTTTGGTATATAATCAACCCGGTAAAGGATTTTCATGAGACAAAGCTTTTCTTTGTATTTTGGTCTTAGTTATGATTTGAAAAGGTTCAATTGAAGTAATTTATTGATGTACAACTCTTCAAACCAGAACTATGATTAAATTACAAGGAATATAAGCTTTATCTCATAAAAGTCTAATACCCGGTTGCTGGGAAAAGATATTTACTTCAATAAATCATTTTTAAATGGTAAAAATCACAAAAAAATGTATGAAACCTTGAAATAAGGAAATTTTCATATTTGCAACTTTTTAAATCATAAATATGACCAAAATATGAAGGATATAAGCTTTATCTCATGAAAATCCATCACCTGATTAGTTATATACCAAAGGCAAAATATTGAAAATGCTTTACTGATGCATAAAATGGGTTTAGAAATTTTTAGCTTAGTTCACATTGTCAGAGGTAATGTCTTTATGATACATTACTTGAAAATAATTCTAATTATATTTTCATTTTCACAATGAACATTTTATGATATATTGAAAATCATTGTAATTATATTTTTTTCATTACTGCATCTATGACTTACTGTGCATGTGTGCGCGTCTCGCTAACAGACGTTACAAACTATATATAGGTTAGCTGCTCCGCTTTGATGTAAAATGGAGTACAATCAGAAAAAATCTATTTACTAAAAAAAGGCAGATTCATTATGCGTGTCGCATTCAGATGAGTGTCAGTGAGCATCATTATATGTACAGGACATAACCCAAAATATAATGATTTTATTTGACCAGAAATTCGTTAGATTCTGACCAGAAACTGTCGCCAGCACGCAGGGTTTCTGGCCAGAATTTTCACCACAAGCTAACCAATTACCAGAAAATTAACCATATTTTGGTCAAATTATGGTTAATTTTCTACCAATATATCTGTGGCTTCCCGGAAAAACCACGTAAGGGACGAGTTTTTCAAAATCGGTTTTATACCTTTTTTCTTATCTTTAAACAGTCCTCTATCATCTAGCCGTGCCAGAAATTACGAAAGTGCACTCGTTGTCTTGAATCAGCACAAGGAAAAACCACATATCTCCATTTTTTCACGATTTTCCCGGAATAACCACGTATCTCCACTTTTTAAGAATAATTCCCGGAAAACCACGTAACTCCACTTATTTTTTAGAATAATTCTCGGAAAAACCACGTAACTCCACTTTTTTTTTTTTAATAACTCCTGGAAAAACCACGTAACTCCACTTTTTTAAAGACTAATTCCCGAAGAACCCATGTAACTCCACTTTTTTTAAAGAAAAACTCGCGGAAAAACCACATAACTCCACTTTTTTAAGAATAACTCCCGGAAACTCCACGTAACTCCACTAAAATTTTTTTTTATTCCCGGAATAACCACGTAAGTGAAATTCGATTTCTAAAAGATGAACGCTATTTTCTCTGGTTACTATGGCAAAAAATATGTTATTTACATTAGTATTCATAGATGCAGTGTTGCATTTAATCTCATTTGTCTTGATTTATAACATCGATGCAAAACCTGCGAAACTAAAAAGTCGATTTACTCGAAATAATGAAAAGTGGAGATAAGTGGTTTTTCCTGGAAGCCACAGATATATATTATTTAATACATTTATTAATAGATTTATTTATTAATAGATTGTTGAATAAAATAGTCCATGAACAATATTAATAGACGTACTTGCTTTATTGCAATATGTATTGAAAAAATTTCATACAAAACATTTTATAGAAATTTAAAAGTTTTTTAAAATAATTCAAGAAGATGTTGAATCTGATAAAAGCTCCTTATATCGTCGCGCGGTACGAATCAAAGCCAGCTTGGAAGTTACAGACGAAGAAAAGCCAAAAACACGTCTAAAGCGAAGAAAAGCCAGTTTGCGTCCTCCCAGACGAAGAAAAGCCAGTTTAACTTGTCTCAGACGAAAAAAAGCCAGTTTGCGCTGTTTCTGGACGAAAAATCGCAACTGACGACATTTACGCGTATTGATAAATAATGCTGTATATTATGCTTGTAAATTTTAATTATCACAATACAATTACTATTGATACTATTAATAAGCGGTTCTAGGAATCCCGAATCATTGTACTGATAATTCCAGTTTTTGTCTCTGAACATTTGTCAAAAGCACTGCAATAAGTCGATCATAAATGATAGTGTACGCGTAATTGTACATTTATTATGCTATACTTACACAGAAAAACTCTTAGGAACGCCGAACGCAGTAGCCCCGGCCGGCGGCACTACTGCGTCAAACGCTTGGAAGGCTGCGCTCATGCGCGTCTGCAGCTCGGAACCGTTGTTCTTTTTTTGGATATATCTGAAAGCGCAATAAACCTGTGATTATGAGTACCTTATATCTCATGAAAGGCGTTGCAGTGCTTTTGACATATGTTCTAAGCCAATGACAAACCAGGAACTGACTGAATCTTGAATCAATGTACTGACTGTCAGTACATTGATTCAAGATTCCTAGTACCACTTATTAATAGTATTAAGAGTAATTTTATTTTAAGGGTATTTTAATGCTCTTTCTTATCTAAATATAAGAAATATCACGATCTTATCATTAAAAAAAAGCAAAAATCAATTTTGAGAAAATCGGAAATTCGAAATAAAACAAAAATGCGTCGGCGAATCAAAAAACGCATTTTTTACCAACCATCACAAAAAAAAACAAAAAAAATGAAACCTGTCCAGTTAAAATCGATGGAATAGAAGCTGAGATCCAGGTGTATACACACCCACACACCCACACACCCACACACACACACACGCACACACGCACACACGTATCAAAATCATGTATTTTGATTCCTAACACCTCGAAAAACAATTATAACATGTTTTTACAACAACTCAAAAAATTACTATCACAAAGCTTCCTCTAGGAGGAAGCAATTGCTATCTACCCTGAGATCAACTTATTATTTAAATTTTTTGGTTATTTCACACTTATTTTATTTAATTTGCAAACAAATAATTATTTTTAATATTAATTATTTTGACACGTTCAGCCGATAAAACAAGATTAATGACAAAGTATGAGTATTACACCATCTTCATGAAAAACAAAAGCAAATAAAATATTATGTAAACACAAATATCAGTGGCAGCTAATAAAAACATTTACGTTTTCTAAAGGCAAAATAAGTGTATATAAAAAACTGCATTTGTTTAATTCAAAGATACAAATACTTCTGATCTTGCATCTCACTATTTTCGTGTTTTAATTTGACAGTCTTGTGTAATAAATTAATATATTATACAATTTAATTCTAACAACATAATTTGTCTAGTCCTATATTTCTTATAATTTCATTTATTGAATAAGCACTCTCTACAAATGGAAATAATTTTTTTTTCATGACTGCACAAATAGTGTTGTTAATAAAACTTTATATGAAAGTATAAAATAAGGCAAGTATTTATAAGTTTTTTCATTATAATCTATAAAATAATAATATTTATGATTTTTTAAAAGAAAAAAATAAATTCTAGTGATGGACAAATAGTATTGTTAAAAAACTTTCTACGAAAGTATAAAGTGAGGCAAGTATATAAGTTTTTTCTTTATAATCTATATAAAATAATAATATTTATGATTTTTTAAAAGAAATCAAATAAATACTAGTGAAAATGCCGGTATTTTACTTCTTCTAGTCAATATATGCTCAACAAATTATATGTAAGTACATTGACATTATTCACTGCAAATCAAACAAACGAAAGTTGTGAAATCAATTATCGATAGTCAAGTAATGCAAACGACTCTCCGAAACAACTGTATGATTTTTCTTAGAAGTGTATTCAAATTTGTTCACACTTCTATACAAATTAAACACAAGAAAGTACTGAAATCAATTTATTGTAGTCAAGTACCCATAAGTTAACTTGACTGAGATAATAGAACTTTTCGTACCTCTTATGTAAAATTACATTTTTGTTATACGTGTCCGTAAAGTACGTATTTTACGGCCTGTTTTGCGGCCGTAAGGTCTTACTTTATGGACACTTATAACAAAAAGTAATGTTCGTTACTCGGCCGTTGAATTTTACGGACTTGGTGAGAATTGTGCATCCTCGGACGCCTCAATTCTTACGCGGTTCGTAAAATGTTGCTCTACAGCCTAGTATAGAAAAGTACTATTTACGTCCGGCACGTTGTGATAATGAGTTCGAGGACTAGCGGAGTTGGCTTTAGGGATTATTTATCACATAAGAGCGTAAAATCGTATACCCGACGTACAAACATTATTTTTCGTCGTCGTAGGCGCAGTGAGAACCTCCATAAAACCTTTTTCTTGCAAACATACTGTGAACCCTTTTTGCAGTGCAATAAGAGCGTGACGTGTAACTTCAAAATTATTCAACCAACGGGCATAAAGCACCACTTATAACGCCCAAGAGACGTAATAGCTCACATTACTCCTAAAAAACTCTATATAACCTACGCACTTCACGCCCGTGTGGGCGAAAATCATTTTAATCATATATTAACTATGATGCTTTCTTTTTATTTCTATAATTCATAATAATTTTTTCAGACATTTATGATAAGTCAAAGCCTACACATCCCTATTTTTCATTATTCTCTCTCAATTTTGAGCTTTCTATAGTGTATTACGCATCCTGGGAGGACAAGAGAAGTCTAAAGCTGCTCTAGCGAGAGTGGTCCTCCGTTCTCCCATACATACTTGGCGATGGCGAGCCCGACGGGTTGCAGTTCAAGGTGTAGACGTGGTCATTTTCATATGAATATTCATATGCTTAAACATCAGGTAAAATGTATAAATGGATTGCTTCTACATATTAAATACTGGTCCGCGAATCTATCACTGTTTTTAAATAAAAAGGGCAAAAAGATATAAATAGTTTGCAAAACTAAAAAAATTTTAGACAATATATGTATATAATTTTCTACGAAAGTATAAGTTAAGGCAAGATGTGTTCGTCGCTATTATACTGAAACATAATTAACAATTTGGCAATCTAAGGGCGTGAAGTGCAACATTAAATTTTACTTCCGCAAAAGCCCACAGAATCACTTCACGCCCGTGAGAGTGAAAATTATTTGAATTTTTTAACTGATATTAAGCTTATTATATAGAAAAAACTACACAGTTACCGACACATCACTATTTTTCGTTATTCTTTCTCAATTTTAAAATTTTCTATAGTATTGTATATTATGCATCTAGGGAGAACAAAAGAAAAGAACAGTCCAGAGCTGCTCTAGCCGGAGGACCACTCTGTTCTCCGACACATATTTGACGGGCCCAATGGTTTACAGTTTAAGGTGTGGATAACAAAATATGTATTACTACTGAATATTAAATTTACTTGTTTAAGCATCAGATGGGCGGCATAAATGAACAGCTTTAACGTATTAAAAACGGATGAATCAAACTATTAAGTACTTTATTTTTATCAAGTAAGCACAAATGGATACAAAAATATGTACAATGCGTATTTAGTTGCGGACTAGGCCTTGACGGTTTTATCCGGCGATTATTCTCAACTGCCTTATTTGAATGAATCTGGAAGTAGGCGAGGAATAATCAATCAATCTTTTGTCCGCGGTAAGTATAAATAGTTTTATTATTTTATGAGGAGAAACCCGTCAGGGCATAAAAACCTCATCAAGAATATTACAATGGAACGGTACAGAATATATAAAATGTGCACTGAACGATTTGTGAATGAAAATACACGAGGTGCACCCGCGGAACGCAGAAATCTTACAATGATAAACTCTACCGGCGTTCCTTGATGAGTTTTAAGGCACGCCGAACCTCTACTGCGGCTTACGGCACGCCGAGCCAATAATCCACTTCTTGCCACACTTTGAGACCGTAATCGGCCCACTAACTTTTAGCTATACTAACAATAAAAATCGTCGAACTCTGTACTCGCAGGCTCATCTCATCCCTACCCTAGACCTTTGGCGGCGCGAGATCAGGTGGCTCGGTCGCCGGCGCCACGAACGATGGCGAGCGCGATCATCATGAATATGAATGAAAATAATCAATGTTAGTCACAAATTGAATTCACAAAAACACGTTATTTTGGCATATGTTTGTTCATTATAATTATAATTCGTTATGGATTGATAATATATCCTATTCGATTTAAAGTGTAAGTTTTTTACTACCTAAAAAATTTCAGGCTTTTGCATAGAATATTGTGATTTGAATGGTATCGATATGAAATTCCATGTACTTCTTTTTAGTAGACTCAAATATATTATTAATAAATGTATGCTGAAATTTTGAACGCTGGTTGAATAATTTTGAAGTTACACTTCACGTCCTTATTGGATTCCAAAAAGGGTTCACAGTATGTTTGCAAGAAAAAGGTTTAATGGAGGTTCTCACTGCACCTACGACGACGAAAAATAATGTTTGTACGACGAGTATAAGGTTTTACGCTCTTATGTGATAAATAATCCCTAAAGCCAACTGCGCTAGCTCTCGAGCTCATTATCACAACGTGCCGGACGTAAATAGTACTTTTCGGTACTAGGCCGTAAAGTAACATTTTACGAACCGCGTGAGAATTGAAGCGTCTGATGATGCACAATTCTCATCAAGTGCGTAAAATTTAACGGTCGAGTAACGAACATTACTTTTTATTATAAGTGTCCGTAAAGTACGACCTTACGGCCGCAAAACAGGCTGTAAAATACGTACTTTTCGGACACGTATAACAAAAATGTAATTTTGTAATAAAAAAAACTCGGTACTCTGATGGATTTGAGTTTTTATTGATTTTCTTTTTTTTATAACCAAAAACCGATTTTGAATTTTTAGTTTTTTTTTTTATCTTTTCATATCTTACATCCATTATTACATAATATACTGAACTTTTTTTGAAAGGTATTTAAATTACCTACATTTTATTTTTTTAATATTTAAATTATCTTCACTCTCTGTTTTTTTCTCAAGGAAAACGTTTTTATATTTCATAAATTAATTTCTCAAAAAATATTTGATTTATCGACTTGAAATTTTAACCACTTATTACACTCATTGAAGACTACTATATTTGGTTAATCCTCAGCGGATTTTTGATTTTATGTTCATAAAGCAATCTACAAGTAAATAGATGGGCAAATTTTAAGATTATATCGACGGTGCCTACAAAGACAATTACAGCGTAGTAGTATACATTATGTAACGGGGTAAATGCTGTCCTCGGTGCGCTATATCTCGAAGCGGACTTGCCGATGAACGGCGCAGAAAAAGTTAGGCGCGAGCACTGGCTCGTACCAACCCTCGGCGATATCTCCTTCTCACCTGCGCTGTTGCGCGCCGTCACTCGCCGTCGGCTGCTTTCGTCAGCAGCCGCACTCTCCGGCGTTACAACGCGCGACTTCGCCGTCGCGCTTTCTCTCTCTCAGCGTGCTACACCTGCTGCTCAGTAACGAGCGAGCACCCTGTACTCGCGCTCGCGGAGGCCGGTGGTATCCTACACATAGAGATAATATAGATAGAGTAGAGAAGCTATAGGCTCTTCTGTAAGTGGAACTGACGCGCTGTTAAAAAGAGATAGAAAACGAGGATTAGTACACTGCGTATGCGCCGTTAGAGAGAGAGAGGTAGTAAACTTCGTCTTCTCTCTCTTTCTATCGGCGAGTCACGTTTGAGGTTGGCTTCCCTACTCTATCTATATTATCTCTATGATCCTATACCCCGTGCCACCGGTTAGGAAATTGAAAATGGGAAGGGCGCGCGAAATAACACGCGAACAAGTATAAGAGAATACTGGAGTTTATTGCCCTCAGGGGCTACTGTATGAGTACACGCGCGGCGCGTGCTTAAAATTACATTAAAATTTTTTTTCGCAAAAAGAAAAACAGTTTATTGTGATTTTTAATAAAACTAATAAAGATGAAAATTATTTCTTCACAGAAAAATGCGCATTTCAATTTAACATGCCTGTACTTAAAAAACGAGATTCGCTCAATTTTCAATTTCAGATCGTTGGAGAATATACTTTTTCTGCAAAATCGCGATATGTTCCTTTTCGTTTCCAGGCCCTCAATTGAGATCAAATTTTATGTAATTGATTAAAAACTACCTATAATTAAGTATGTGATCGACAACTTTCGTCGATATCGTACACAAGTTTTTTGTACACGACAATGGTGTACAAGCCTTTGAAATATAATAAATCTACACAAATAAAGTCTACACATAGAATTTCTGCACGCAAAATATTTATGGAGTTAAATTGTTCAGAGTTAAAATCTACATCAATATGATCTACTATGATGTAGATTTTACTACTATGATGTAGATTTTAATCGTGTAAACTATCTCAGTGTAGACTACATATGTGTACATTTTTTGTTAATATTATTTGTGTAGAACTTAGCAGTGCTATGAAAGTCCTGTGTAAGGGCTTTGTGTAGACACTAAATGTGCTCAATATCACTAGTATCATACATGTGCTTTTTCATGAAAAGAGATAGCTGACAAAATTAATTTTATAAATAGTTTATTTTTCATTATAAACTCCAACTTTTTACATAAAATACCAAGACAAATTATTTTTTTTAAATAAATAATTTGAATTTCCCGATAATTAGAACATTAGATTGAGTTCGATTGTACGTTAAGAACACTGAGAAAAGGATTTGTTTACTGTTAACATGCGTATGTTTAAATATGACCAAATATAGGCATTATAACAGTTATAATGCCATGTTAATAGTTAAGTTACCATGTTCTCATAAACAATTTCAATATGTTACCTGACAACATTGATATTGTAATAGTTACAATATACTTATTATAGTAGTTTTTGAATCTAATGGCCAATTTTTTTACCAAGATGATGTTGTTTCATAACAAAAATTTTTACTCCAACGTTTCGGACATTTTTATTGTTTATCCTGATGAGGGACATAAACAATAAAAATGCCCGAAACGTTGGAGTAAAAAACTAAATGGAGTTTTTATTTCAAACCTTTTTGTTATATAACAATATCATCCTGGTAGAAAATTGTCTTAGAAAATTAGATTCAAAAACTACAATTTACAAGAACTTCTACCATCAGCTACTTTAAAATCTGAATATGTCTATTAGTTAATATAGATATTGTAACTATTACAATATCACATTTTATCCTTAAACATGTCAAATAGTTGTATTGCAAATAGATAAATATGTTAACAGTAACAATATTCTTCTCTCAGTGAAGTTTTGAAGAAAACATAAAACCTAAAATCGTTTAAGGGAATCTAATAAAAAAGCTAAAGTTATATGTTTAGTCACTAAAAATATTACTTATGTTGACTGCAACTTACTATCAACTGATGAGAATTTTTCCATCGGTCTTACAGTCTTATAAATTAAATTAAAATAATTAAATTTATGGCAGTCAGATTGTCCTTGTTTATAATCACCCCCGCAGAATCTGAAATAAAAAACTTAATTAAAACCTGGAAAAAAAAAACTTTATTAGCAAAGAACTATCTGACTGCCCCCACCACCAAATTGCCCAAACGCCTAATAAAGTTTTTTTTTCCAGGTTTTAATTAAGTTTTTTATTTCAGATTCTGTGGGGGTGATTATAAACAAGGGCAATCTGACTGCCATAAATATTAATTATTTTAATTTAATTTATAAGACTGTAAAAGACCGATGGAAAAATTCTCATCAGTTTATATGTTTAGTATTTATTTAAAAATAATAAATAAAAAGTATTTAAAACATTTATAACCTTAATTGCTTTTATTTTTGTAACTATTCAACAATCAATTTTGCTAATATAAAATTACACTACCCATCCTTTGGCCCAATTTAGCACAAAGCTGTTTTGAAAAGCAACTTCGCTCTGCGTCACGAAAGGCCAATATTTTTCATAAATATACAAATTTCGCCCATCTCCAATTCATTCCACTTGGAGTCCCGCGCTGATAAGATATTCATGAGAGAGCCGCAAGGAAAACAAAAGCAAAGCCAGGGGAAAGCCGCGGCTGTGTATACGTACCGAGAATGGCGACGACCATCTCGTTCTGCACGACCTCCATGGAGCCGTTGCAGAGGTAGTAGATGTAGGACAGCGCGTCGCCCTTGTGAATGAGGTATTCGCCGGGTGCGCAGAAGATGCTGCGTATGTGGAGGGAGAGGAGCTTCAGACAACCTTGCGAGGCCGCCTCGAAGATTGGCAGGCTGAGGATCTCGCGGTGCAGGTGCATCGACACGTCGCCCCGCAGCTCCTCCGGGAACTCCTTCAACGTCTGCGGAAGTCGTGAATTATGCAGGGTCGCGTTTTGAATTTTAGAGAGAAAAGGACGATGGGGGAGGAAGAGGAGGAGCGGGATAAAGAGGGAATTATTCTTGGTTTCACGGGGGAAGTCTGAATAAGATATGTAGTCGATGTGCTTGAATGCAGAATTTTTATGCGTGTGCTTTTTTATTTATTCCAGCTTAAGCATATTCATCGTACAACTTTAATCTCTAACTTATATGCCTTTGTAAAAAGTGTTAATTAAAAGTATTGGAACATTTATCTTTCTAGACAATATTTATAATATTTTAGAATAATTTGCAATTTGTAAAACGCGTTGATTTATTTTATTAATATTTTGTAAAACGTTTGGCATATTTGAAGCTATCTTCCCGCGTAGGCTGTCCAAGAAATATAATAAATCAAGTGATTTATGAACTATATGATAGGGTGCACGTTTTTAAAATTTCAGCCTTGAAAGGTGCACAAACTTTAAACGATAGAAATGTATAAAAAAAAAAATTTCGAATATCTTTTTGGTTTGAAAACTCGTTCATTTTGTAGTTCAATTTTCATATACTTTTTTATAAACAATTTACTCTTTAAATTAGTTCGTTAGTAAAAAAATTCATGAAAAATGAGCATGCAAAGCTTGAGCATGATATTGCAAAAGTAGTTTTTAATAATAATCATTAAAAAAAAGTCTTACATTGCGTACCTCATGAATGTCGATTCCATGATTGAGCGACCACATAGTTTGGAAATAGTCTTGCATTCTTTGCTTGAGTTCGTCGGGAATTTGATGCAACACGAGGAAATCTTTAAGATCCCTCCATCGTGTCTGGTATAACGATCTCCTCGAGTACATACGTTGTATGATTGCCGTCACGTTACCGAAAACCACGGCATGCATCAAAGCTGCATCACACAAATTAAATATTCAAATTATTATTTCAACACAATTTTGAAGAATATTTTATTGACGAATTACAGTTTACGATATATATAAAAAACAAAAAACATTACATAAACAGTAAAGAACTTAGTTTTTCCAAGTTATACTTATAATACCCGGATAAACGTAAACTTGTATAAGGAATGTTTTCTCAGGCCGGCCCCCGAGAGGCAAATTAACTCGGAAGTGCAAAAACTTATAAAGCGAAAGGAGAGGAGGGCAATCCAAGACCTACCTCCGACGAGCATCGTGCAGATGGAGAAAACTTTCTCGGACGTCGTGTTGGCGGACACGTTCCCGAAGCCCACGGACGTCAAGCTACTGCAGGTGAAATAAAGCGCCGTTATGTAGCTCTCCGTGTGGGTGATGTTGGTCACGTCCGGCATTTTCAGCCTGTCCGCCAGCGCGTGAATCCATCCTGCGAAATCATTTTATTGCATAATTAATATTAGGACTTGGAAGTGTTGGAAAGAAACGGTATATGAATGGAGGATGCACGCTAAGTTATTATAAAAGACTTTATTATGGATAGCTCAATTTATCTAATGTATTTTGAGAAAATTATTAAGTATTCAAGTCCTATAATATATTTTTGAGAATTATCTATGAAAGAAGCTTGATAAAGAAAAGTATGTTACCTGGGACTACTATAATAAATGTTTTACTTTTTTAGGCTGAATTTTCTTACAACTATTTAATTACTAATTCATTAAAAATATTACTTATGTCGACTGAAACTTACTATCAACTGATGAGAATTTTTCCATCGGTCTTACAGTCTTATAAATTAAATTAAAATAATTAATATTTATGGCAGTCAGATTGCTCTTGTTTATAATCACCCCCGCAGAATCTGAAATAAAAACTTAATTAAAACCTGAAAAAAAAAACTTTATTAGCAAAGGACTATCTGATTATCCCCTACCACCAAATTGCCCAAATTGTGTATCGCGGGTTTCATTTCAGTCCCTGAGTAGGAGCCGGAGCGGGCTCGAAACGTTGGGCAATTGGGCAATTTGGTGGTGGGGGGCAGTCAGATAGTCCTTTGCTAATAAAGTTTTTTTTTTCCAGGTTTTAATTAAGTTTTTATTTCAGATTCTGCGGGGGTGATTATAAACAAGGGCAATCTGACTGCCGTAAATATTAATTATTTTAATTTAATTTATAAGACTGTAAGACTGATGGAAAAATTCTCATCAGTTAATTACTAATTTTTCGAATGGTTGACATAACTGTTATGGGCATAGTCTAATCTTTCTTATCTTGTGTAATAACTGTTGAGAATAATGTAATGATTTAGATTCACAATATATAAAGCGACACTTGAGAATAATAAGTGCAGTACACTCTAAATGCATTAGTTTATTTCCATTCGTAGTCGATTTAACGCAACGCGCGACCCGCGTTCGAAAACATTCGGCAATTTGAATTCGAGCAAATTAAATCTTCCCACGCGATTCAATTTGCCGGAGTGTATTAGACTCGCTTGCAAAGCTATTCGGCAGCTTCGACGAGCAGCGCATGTTCAATGAGTATCTTCTCGCGCAAATAACCCATTGACACTACAGTATAGAATAATATACAACAAAGAAGTACACTATATAACAGTCGTGAAATTGTCTTCAGCCGGAATCAACAACGACAACGGGGAGTGCCAGTAGCTTTCTGAATCGATTAAGAAACTCTCCAAGTTCTTTATGCTGATTCGATGTATGCTTACGCAGCTCTTCGTACCTATACTCGAAAGAAACTACTTTACAACTCGAGGGGAGTCAAGTTCAGGACGCCAAAAGTCGGCCGCGCTCTAGTGGATTGAGATTGAGAAGAGCGTCGCTGTACAGGCACACATACTTCGGCAGGCGCTTCAAAACTCAATTTATGCACACAGGCGTACCCGCGGGTAGGTATGTATCCAAGCAACCCTGTATCTGGAATTCGCCAGAGCGAAGAAAGTGGACGGGAAGGAGGGTCGAACTACGCCTCGCGTTCATCACGGTGCTCGAGGGCTGTTATTTCTGACGTCCACACCGCGCTCTTCTATTACAGGCCGCGTGGGAAGGTGAAATGCTCGGAGACACGTGCCGTGTGCAGTTACATTAGAGGGCGGAGAGGAAGGAGCACGGTTGCCGACTCCCGCGAGTCTCTGCCCCGTGAGTTGTGCAAATGGTTTTGAGGCTCCTTAACGAGCGGCCGGATGTGTAAGTCGACGGCGCGGTATCAAGACTAGACTAATGGCGACATTTTCTGCGCTTAATTGTCGGAACAAAATTAATTGCATTGCACAAGGTAGACAATGTTTTAAAGAGCATCCTTCAATGTTCGTTCATTAATCAATGCCAGCGCGAGCCTCAATCGATCATGAGGTATTGCGTATCTTTGAAATTTGGAAACGACTTATTTTGGCTAGAGGAATATACGAAGTTTAACATAATTATTATATAAATGTTGTTTATCAGGCTAAGAGAGTAATGTTTTTTGATGACTATATATTATATAGAATAATTATGTCCCCCCACAAATAGGAATTCCCATTCGTTTCATATTTTATATATTTACTTTGAAGGTACCATACTTCTCGCCCGGACACGTGCATCGCTAGAGTCAAAGTCCCTTATATAAATAATATTCATTACCAAGGCAGAAGTTATCCACCGTTGAAATGGAAGATGAGGGGGACACACGCGTCCCTGTTAATACGGTGAGTATGAATAATGAAGAAGCTTTCCATTTCCGCAAATCAAAATACATCCGTCTCGCTTCCGGACATGTCGTGAAATGTAAGTACAGAGGCAGATCAAGAACACACGTAGATCAGCAACCACACGCCGGTTTTAAACCGAAGGAAACGAGCGCAGTCAACGGGAGATAAAACCGCGCGGCCTTTCTTCTATTGTCAGCCATGATTTCCGGCTCCGCCAAGTGGAAAGAGTAAACGTGACGCGCGCCGTGACGCAACGCCGCGTGTCTTACGTTTCTGTGTCGCGCGTATACTTGTATAATAACCCACGCTTGCTCCTATTTTACCGTTCTTTTTTTCTGTGGTAGTTTTTGCGGGCTTGTGTATGGGAATTTGCAGACCGCGTGGGATACGGGTTGACAGGGGGTACTTTATGGTCGGCGATGTCGCGTAAGCTGCGCACTTCGTCATGCTTGTCAAGGTCGAGAACAAAGAAAGCATCGCAATTTTTATTGTGGATGTGTATGCAACAATCAGTAGAACAAAGGATCCTAAATGCAAAAGTCATTACTAAAAGTTTTCAATAAAACATGGATTAGAAAGTTAGTATCTAAAATAGATAAATCTTGAAAAATAAACAAATTCATTGCTAACTAACCGTTAAAATAAACATTTAATCAATATTTTCGATTTAGAAAATTACGTTAAAATTTCGTTAGAATATGGCAGAACAATTTATCTAATTTTGCTAAAAACGTAAAATGTTGTTGTTATTCATCAAGAGAAAGATTTTATGTTTAAAATAAATGGAACTGAGTTCATTGAACATTTTTTTTACATCAAGAAACGATTTACATGATTTTTTAAATACATATAAAGAAAAGAAGATTCATACTACATGTCTGATGCAATCTAGCATGTTTCTACTTACCCTTACATATGCCGCTGGTATACACATTGCTTTATGCAATTTGACAAGACATTTTTCAATTTTATACTTTCCATTTAAAGATCATTAAGTTTTTTTTATATGACATAATGAATATACATATATATTCCGTATAAATGTTTACACTCTGTTACATTTTTTTTAACTTCGATCAATAGAATGTTAACTATATTGAAGATGAAATCAGCATGCCAATGAATGTTATTAATTATATTATTTAAGTTAATTTTTAATGTCTCACTTTACAAATCTCGCTCAAGCGACACTTCAAATCATTCTCAGCTCGAATCATCAATTACGCCGCCGCTCTAAAAGTACCTTAACCATCGCATTACGGCGAATCAACCTGCAATCAATAACGTTCCAAGGCCCTCGAGGATCTCCTCCCGCGTCATCCTCTCTTAATCCGTCCTTGGCAGTTCTTTTTCTTTTTACTTCCTTTCGCTAGGGCCGCGCACCTACATAGAGTGTCGAGTGCAACAGGCGCGCGCTCGGGGGAAAGAAAGCCCAAGAAAAACACCGGGGAAAATGGAGGGGGGAGGTTATAGTCGTCCGAGATGTTAATCGCAAGAGGCGGGAGGCAAGTTTGGCGGCAAATTGCGAAAGTTTTTCGCTTGCACGCAGACTGTCGTGAGATATACGGCTCGAGAGAATAAGGCTATATATATATATATATATATATAGTTCGGTTAGCTCGCTTAATTCCTTATCTATGCGCGAGGAGGAAAAATTTTCTCGCGTAACGTGCGGTTGAATTTCTGTATTCTTCGTTATAAGTAGTGGTGGATATATGTAATAATGGTTTTAATTTTTTGCTTAGATTATCCTTAATATTACCGTTGTATTATTATATTAATATTACTTGGAATTGACTATTTAAGTCGAATTGCAGAATAATAGATAAAAATCTTTCCGTGTGCTAAGAAAAAATTTCTCAGCAACTCAAAAGTCACCATACAGAACAAAAAATTTTTCAATACAGTAGAGTAAATTTTGTACGTATGTAGGGTACAACTTATGGTAATAATTATTTAAAATTTTTACAGACTCTGTAGCCTTCTTTTGTGTACAGTATGTTGTTAAAATGAAATAAGAATTATTTATTAACGAAAATCATTTTCGGTACTTTATTACTTTCAAATAAATATTTATTCAAGACTTTAAAAACGATGCGTGTCATGAATTTCAAGTTGAAATTCCAGTTCCAATACGTATATTTATATTGCAAAGGTAGTAAACATTTTTTCATTAGCATAAACCAAAGAAAAACGAATTCCAACAGTTGTTTACAGCCTAACGCACGAGTGAATGATCAAACTTCAGCTCTCGAAGCCATAAACTTTCTGCCGCAAACACGTCCTCTTGCTCATGAAACAAGTCCAAGGCGCGCGGGCGGAAAAGCAGCCGAGCACGGCACTCGATAAAGGACCGGATGCATAAGGCAGTGAAGCATAATAAAAAAGAATTGACTCACCGAGATCCCAGTCCTTGTCGTGCCTCAGTCGCTCCTTCTCGGCGATGACGTACCAGATGCAGGCGAGCCAGTGCGCCACGAGGGTGAAGAAGAGCATCAGCAGGGTGAGTATGATGGCGCTGTACTGCGAGTAGCGGTCCATCTTCTGCAGGAGGCGCGCGAGCCTCAGCAGCCGGGTCAGCTTCACCAGGTGAATGTGGCTGTGACCCGATTCCTGCAACTAACCGCTCATCATTGTCCTACTATCCTCCAGGCGTACGGGAGTTTACGACTTTCTAAGGGCTTGTGCGATCACTTTTCCTACTCCGTCCCTCTTTTGCTCTCGGAATTTCTGGCTAAGGTTTTACAGCGCCCTGGAGGGGAAGTCGAAACCGCTGAGGGTTACACGGGGATACGGATTCGGCCTCGAGGCGTCCTTGCGTGTATAGCGCTTCCTTATGGGGCACGAGGATGCTCGGACTTTTGAGCGCGAGTATAAAGGCCGGGATATTTTATGGGAATCGAGTCTTACGTGGTGGTGTTGGCAATAATGAATATTTCCGATGCTTATTAGGGGGTTTTCCCTTTTCTCGCTGTAGCTGGCTACGGGCATTTATTCATATGGATATGCGTATATACGTACACAATGGGATTTTTGCATTTTTATCGACGTAATGAGCCTGGGGTGGCCACATCAAGGCGAAAGCTAAAAAGGGTTTGTAAAAGAATAATAACAATTTAATGGTTCGTAAAAGCGGATTATCTTAGAAAAATAATTTTGTTTTTAACCTCTAGGCTGACGCAAATTTATATTCATGAAAATGTGGTGTTTCTAAAGAAAATTCATACGTTTTATTAATCTATGAGGTGCACGAGGTCTCGAATTTTTCCGGAACACCAAAAGCGACTTTTGTGACAATCTAAAGGTTAAAGGAACTAATCTAATGGTTAATCCTAAACATTATAGCACTTTTTTTATGATTATGCATCTTTTTTGTTTGAGAACCTACTCGTATTTTTTTGTAAAGTCCATAATAATTCTATCATCTAAGAGGAAGATTTGAACGTAGCAGTGATTTCTGATCTAATAAACATCTATTAATTAAAGGGTACTTTATTAATTTGCAGTAAGGATTTACGATCAATATAATGGATTTTCTAAAACTAAATAGCGATAAAGGAAATTGAATAATAAAACTTCTGAGATATTCGTTTACTTTTGTTTAATGAAACTTGGACGATAAAGTTTTTAAAGCTTCTCTGAAAAAGTATATTGTTAAAGCAGTTGGTAGCGATTTTTATGGCCGGAATTAGTGCCGCTCTTAATTCTAATCCAAAAAGAAAGGATCGCAGGACTTTTCGCCGTATTTTTTTTTCTCATGCTGCGCCGCCTACGCATGTGTATCCTAAATTACTTCGGGAACGTACGCAATGTCGCCGCCGCGCGTCCACACAATACAGTATACATGTATCATTCCGAGATATTACCGTTGTGAGTTATGAATCTGGATGATGAACTGGTACGTGCGTAATG
This sequence comes from Torymus aiolomorphi, assembly GCA_036365515.1. NCBI lineage: Eukaryota > Metazoa > Arthropoda > Insecta > Hymenoptera > Torymidae > Torymus > Torymus aiolomorphi. The sequence goes on from CM070875.1 coordinate 38,294,566, forward strand.
GTATGAATGCGTTTAGTGCTCGCAAACTGGTTTATTGTTTGTAGTCAAGTTGTTTTACATAGCAATAATTATATTGCACATAATATTTATTAAAAAATATTTTCGTTTTAATAGTGCACTCTTATGGTAAAGCTAGTTCATATTTAATGCGCTCTAACATTTAGAAGGAATAAAATCTTTTATGAGATTTACGCAAATTTGCAAGCATTCGCGAGGCAGGTTATTTGATATTTCAGATCTAGATATATATATCTATGAAAATAATACTAATAAATTAAATCGATAAAATATGATATTTCAAATTCATAACCTTTCCAATCAGGTTCCGAGTAAATAATTTTTCCTCTTTTTAAATACTGTAAATTTTAACAAAATTTCAAGGAGCGCGCTACTAAAATATTCTACGACTCTCCAGGACTCCCCCGCTTAAAAACTTTTTTACGATACAGTCTCGTTTTTTATCAGATTCTTGTATCCCTCCAACGAGACATTGTTGCGAAATATTACATTTTTAATTTCCTTTCCCGCGAGAACTTCATTAAAAACATAGCAGCGGCCGCGGGCGCCACTCGAGGCGATATATTTTTTCGAGCCGCTCTCTCTATCTCTTTCTACTTTTTTTACGCCGAGAAGCCACCGCTGAAGTCCTTGGCTTGGAAGCACCGGCGAATGATTCTTTTACGGCCGTTTTACAACGCGCGCATAAAACACACACGCGTATAGCTAGCCCACGCGGATGAAGCTCGCGAGTCGATGGCTAATAGTACTTACTTGACTAAGTTCGAATGCCTTCTTCTCGGAAGTTTCTTAATTCGGTAGTTTTTGTAATTAATTTGTGCGAAGTTTGTTTTTGTAACACGGGAGTGCTTTTTTCGTTGAAAGGTTTTTACTTGGCACTTCTTTCTTTTCACGAGGTAGCGTTACTGCACGCTCGTAAAAATAAAATGTGCGCGCCTAAGTGTAGGAGTTTACAGTTACGCTTTGAATTTTTTATTTACGAAATTAAATTTTGCAATTGATAGTATTCCTTACATGTATAATTAATATTTATATATTGTATGTATCTTTTAAAATAATTAATTCACTTACAATTAATTCGAATAGCTATTTTAATAAGAATATAAGAAAATTTTTTGATTTCACATATAGTATAAAGAAACACTAACTTTTCTAAATGTATTTGATAACCGTCTTTCCAAAAATATGCGTTAGTCTATATCTATGTAGATTATATTTAAATTAAATCATTTAAGAGGTATACAATATCAACGCTTTTATACTCCTATAAGTTATTATAGATCACAGCTGATTAAAAGATTGAAAGATTTATTCAAATTATAAAGCAATCAGCCCTTTAAGTATGAAATAATAACCATTTTTGCATATGTTACCTTGAATAAACTTTTTCGTCATGTTTTTTGCTTCCTCCTAGAGGAAGCTTTGTGATAGTAATTTTTTGAGTTGTTGTAAAAACATGTTATAATTGATATTCGAGGTGTTAGGAACCAAAATACATGATTTTTGAAAAATGTCTGTATGGATGTGTGTGTGTGTGTGTGTGTGTGTGTGTGTGTGTGTGTGTGTGTGTGTGTGTGTGTGTGTGTACGCCTGGATCTCAGCTTCTACTCGATCGATTTTAACCGGACAGGTCTCATTCTTTTTGTTTTTTTTTATTGGGCCGATTCGTTTTTGTTTTATTTAGAATTTTCGATTTTTTCAAAATTTTTTTTTTGGCTTTTTCTCAATGATAGAGTCAAGATATTTAAATCTCATTGGTAGCATTCGAAAGAGCGTAAAAAACCTATAATTTCCAAAAAAAAAATTTCTCTAGCTATCATGGTTCTCTTGTTATTGACAAAAACGTGTTTTTTTTTAAAAAGCTTATAACTCCGAAACTAAACGGTCAATTTTTTTTGAGAAAAATCACAATAATGCAGAATATAAGCTCTAAAAATTTGAATCCATTGTTTTGGTTAGTTTTTGAGAAAAAAATTGAAAAATGAAAAAAAACGAGTTTTCTATGTCCAACGATTACGGAAGTAAAATTGACTTAATCGCTTTAAAATTCCTTGTAGAGGTAGATTTTGTATAGTTCTCGGTCGAGTTCTTTGGGCAAAATGATTGGTCTAGAAATTTCAGAGATATTTGAGGTTAAAGTTTTTTTAACCTTTTTTTCAAATCGTCATTTCTCGAGAACGGCTCTATGTATCTTGATCGGATGGGTAGCATTCGAAAGAGAATTAAAATATCTATATTTGGAAAAAAATTATCTCTAGCTATCACAGTTCTTTTGTTATGAACAAAAACAAAAACGTGTTTTTTTCAAAAAAGCTTATAACTCCTTAATCCTATCTCCTATCTTCAAAAAATGATGGATTAGTTATGATATCAATTTATTAGTGGTTTGGTTGGTGGGTGTAACGGGTTGCTAGGTCACAAAAACAAAAGTGGTGTAGTTTCGATAAAATCACAGCGCTCACCGCGAGCTTCGAAAATACTAGTGATGTTATATATGTATATATGTATATATTATGTTAAACCTGGAACATTCTTGCCGGTTGATATATTTATATCAACCGGCTGATATATATATATTTAAATAAATGAATGAATAAATTTGAAAATTAATACTTTTTAATCTTCAAAATAAATTTAATTATAATTATAGCATAATTTGTTGCAAAAATTATAAATTTTGTTATTAAAAATTAATTAAAGGAATCACAAAATTAAGTTTGAGGAAGCAACGGGCCAATGAATTGGCAGCGGTTTTTTTGTTGACTTCGCTTTAATACAGTTATTTTTACAGCTGTAGTTCTCTTAACGGCAGGATAACCAACAAACCACTAAGAGTAAATAATCCAAAAAGTATTCGAACCCTAAAAGTTCTATTTTTGTTTCTCCACTAAAAAATAAAGACCTCGCCTCGGCGTATCCTCGTTATAGCAGCTATCGAGTGCAAAGACTTCCGTTATTAAAGGTAACGATTTAACGAGGTCCAATCCGATGGTTGCGGCAAGTTTTGCTTCGACGTTGGCTGCTCGTAACATCGATATTCCACGTACACTCTCGTACCTGTACGCATACATATACATACATTGTATGAACCACGACGAGCTAAAATCGCAACGGTGGTTGTAGAGAGCCGGGGGATAATCGATTCCAAATAATTTCATTGCGCTCACAAGCACGGGGGATCTTACCGTTCCCTATCCTCTCTCTATCTCCATCTCGCGTGACTGGATTCGCAATTCCCTGTATATATATATTGTGTGTGTGTGTGTGTGTGTGGAGAGAGAGAGAGAGAGAGAGAGAGAGAGAGAGAGAGAGAGAGAGAGAGAGAGAGAGAGAGAGAGAGAGAGAGAGAGAGAGAGAGAGAGAGAGAGAGAGAGAGAGAGAGAGAGAGAGAGAGAGAGAGAGAGAGAGAGAGAGAGAGAGAGAGAGAGAGAGAGAGAGAGAGAGAGAGAGAGAGAGAGAGAGAGAGAGAGAGAGAGAGAGAGAGAGAGAGAGAGAGAGAGAGAGAGAGAGAGAGAGAGAGAAGACCGAGAGAGAGAAGACCGAGAGAAAACGAACGCACAAAGTCAGGGCCCGCTCTATTTTCCGGCTAAGGCGCACTCGCGCGACTGTTGTTTATGATATCGTTTTGGTTTACTGTTATTGAAAGAATGATGGCCGCCTATAGGAAAATAAAGCAGACGAGTAAATGTGTAGCAGAGCTGGACGAGAGCGACTTTTTTGAATATTATAGCCAATTATAGGCATCCTGTGAGCTCCAAGTGTGGAGGCGTGATGGGACAACCAAATGATTGTAAATTATGAGATGGGAGGAGGTGTGGTGTTGAGGGGAAGCGGTTTTGCGTGACGACGATTAATTTTATCGGGTTAAATAAATTAAATCGGGGGACGATTAATTATAGGATAATTATGATATGACTTTACTCCGTGACAGTGTTATTAGTTTATACACTTACACACCCACACACACACACACACACACACACACACACATACACACATACACTTTGGAAGCATGAAATTTTTATGCGGATCAGCGGGTGACAAAATAGATGAAATTCATTTTTCTTGCTGGGATTTTCATTATTGGAGCAGACTTGCAAGTATTGTGATATATATCTTCAAATATTTATTAGTTAAAATGTGACATTAAATATATTTCTTTCTTATTTGGAGTGATTTCAGATTTTTGTTTAATTAATTAAATATTGTATTATATTAAAAGTATATCTCTTAAATTAATATTCAACTGCCCAGCAAATACATAATAGCCATCAATAAATGAGGGGAATGAAAAAAATTAAACATAAGATCGATTGCCGTACAAGGAACCGACAGCTTTGATAAATCGCAGACTCACAAAGGATATGATGTTCTCAAAATCACGAAAAAGGCAACAACGAAAAATAATTGCGCTCACTGCCTTCTCATCATACACATACACACGGTTGTGTGATTGGTCTATTCAGTGAGTCCGCGCGTAACCTATACCTCTGCCAACCCTCGTAGCAGAAAAAAGCGAAGGGCGATGCAGCAGTGCGAAAGATCCGCAGTAATAATATGTTGCACGCGACAAACGAACTCCATTCAGCGCATATGTGGGCTGATCGCACGCCCAGCGATGCGCTCGATTGTGACTTTGTGACTCTTCCTTTTTCAGTCTGACATTGGATCGTAATTTCCTCAAGATCTTGAAGTGAATTCGAGTGGCAGGAAAAACTTTACTGCTTCTCTTTTTCAATTAATTAATGAGATCATCGTGAAAGGGGAGACTCAATCAATGTAGACATATTGATGATTTTTAGGTACTAGAAAAATTCACACGCGCTTCATTTCTTCTTACCAGACATTTTAAAATTAAAATTATTAATTATAGTTTTCTTTAACTATTGAGAAGTATAAACTTCTTGTATTTTGATTTATAATTGTAGCAATAATATTTAAGAAGAAGTTAGAAACTTTAAGTAATTGAAATATTATTTATTATTACTTTTTCAACTTAGAATGTCGGAATGTCTTCTCAATACTTTCTCATTTTCTAAATTCAAAGTTTAAATATTGAAAAGTCGCGCCAACTTTTAACCACTTACGTATCTCTTTAAATCATGGAATATTATACGTAATTGAATATTACAGATTATAAGAAGCAGTCAATCACAACCGTTTTATTTTGCCTTTATTTTCCGGTCATCGCTTTTTTAAGAAAGGAATGTTTTATTAAAACATTCTACAAATTTTTAAAAGTTATCTTATACCTATAAGGTTTTCAGATATCTCAACCGTAATAAGATTTGAAAGATACTAGTGATATTGAGCATACTTAGTGTTTACACAAAGCCCCTACACAAGACTTTTATAGCACTGCTAAGTTCTACGCAAATAATATTGAGAAAAAATGTACACATATCAAGGAGCGTGGGAGCGCTCCGAAGGCAAGTATTATAGTCTATCCTGAGTTAATTTACATGATCAAAATCTACATCATGTGTAGATAATATTGATATAGATTTTAATTGTGCACAATTTATCTCAATAAATGGTTTGTGTACCGAAATTCTCTGTGTAGACTTTATTTGTGTAGAATTTTATTATATTTTAAAGACTTGTACGCTATTATCATGTACAGAATACTTGTGTACGATATCGTCAAAAGTCGTCGATCAAATTCACATACTTAATTATAGGTAGTTTTTAATCAATTACATAAAATTTAATCACAATTGAGGGTCTGGAAATGAAAAGGGACATACCGCGATTTTGCAGAAAAAGTATTCTCCAAAGATCCGAAATTGAAAATTGAGCAAATCTCGTTTTTTAAAGCACAGGCATGTAAAGAATTGAAATGCGAATTTTTCTGTGGAGAAATCAAATTTTCATCTTTATTAGTTTTATTAAAAATCCCAATAAACTGTCTTTTTTTTGCGAAAAAAAAGTTTAATGTAATTTTCTGTTCAACTCGCTAGAACTTCGTTAAGATCAAATATTTCTTTCAGAAATGTTATAAAACCATTGCGGAATAGAGGTTGTTATTGAACCCAATAGCGAATTTTAAAACAATTTTTTTTCGCTATTTTAAAAATGTATCTTTAAATGCAAAAGTTGGGCAACGAATTTTCAAATTTTACGATTTGATTGGAACTACTATATTCTTAAACGGCTAAGGAAGGTTTTTGGAAAAGTCCAGCACTCTATGCATAGATTACTGAAATTTTCGTGTCGTGCGCACGCAGTGCGCCGAAGTCGTGCTGAGAGCCCGCGCCTGCGCAGTAGCGTCCTACGTGGATTGGCTGCCCGGACTGCGCGCGCGCTTGAACAGAGAGCGGTTGAGAACGTAACACGAGACGATTTCAAAATAATGATTTATTATTAAAAATGATATATTAAATTATAATATTTAATATTATCATTAAATAAAAGTAATGGAAACCATGTAAACCCAATATTAACAACCAAACCAAATATCTAAACCTAAACCCCGAAGGGGTAAAGATGATCATAAACGATCTTACGTTAGATGTATAGCGTGTCGTCGATGGCGGCGCGGTTAAGGCGCGCGCCTGTTGATCTTTTGCTTAGGGTTCAAATCCCGGTTTTTTTTTTTTTTTTTTTTTTGAAAATTGTTTAATTATCCTTTTTTTCGTTTCTGTTTTAAAATATTCTTACCATTATTTGTATGTATTACTACAATTAATGGTATTGACCATACCATTATTGATCAATAACAGTATCATTTCTGTAAATAATTCATTATTATTTTCTCTACAAAATATCTCCAAAAATGGTCTACCACTACATCTTTTAAAAAATCCTTTGATAAATTAAATTACAAAATCTCGACAATCCTTTAAAAACTTTTGCAAACAACGACAAATTATTTTCCAAACCCTTTATAATCCTTTTAGAAACACTTTTGCAAACCGTAAATATTTTTTTCGGAAACCATAAAAATTATTTTCCGAAACCTATACAATCCTTAAAAATTATTTACGTTTTATTTTATGGAAAGGAATTCTACGAATAAATACTAAAGGACCCCGCACACAATGTATGGGAAAAAATCATTCGGTCAAATTTTGGGGGGTTTTGCCCATGAGAACTTTTGTTCAGGACCTCAAGATCTATCTTTTCCCCAAGTTTGATCCAATTTGACCAAATGATTATTTTCCATACATTGTGTGCGGGGTCCTTTTTGTGTTCTATAAAATCAAAAAAAATAATCACCTTCGACATCCGTATCGTAATGTACTATTTTAAAACAGTCAACAAGATATTTTCTACAAGAATAATATAGTAACAAACTTTATTTTTAAAAAACTACAGAATCTTTGAAAAATGTTTTCTCTAAAAAGAAAGCATTAACATTTTTTTCTCGAAAATATTTTTTTATTTATACATTTATCCAAATTAAAGTAGAAATAAAAATTAAAGTAGAAATAATATAACTTTCTACGAAAGTATAAAATAAGGCAAGTATATGTTTTTCCTGGAATCTATAAAAATAAAAAGAATTATATTTTCATATGACTTTACAATTAATAGTATTGTTAATTGTTAATTTATCATCATACCTAAAAAAATATACGTTTGATATTATTTCAAAAAATTTTACTAATGTAATCATTTTATCGAGCTCCTTAAAAAAACATTCAAATTTAAAACTTTTGTGAATAACTATACTACCATTTAATAATGTTATTAATAATATACTATAACAAATCTCATAATGTTTTCACAGACTATGTAATTATTTATTATTTTCTCTTATAAAGTTGTGGAATCTATCTAAAAAAACTTTTTACAAAAGTTTAAACTAAGGCAAGTATTAGTCTCTCTTTCTCTCTCTCCCTCTCTCTCCCTCAATCTTCGTTAAACTGAGTACCAAAAACTTTAATGAGAGCTTAAATATTTTTTCAAAACAATCAACACGTTCTTTAAAAAACTAATTTTTTAAGTATATTCTAACAACACAATTTGTCGATAGTCGTTTTATTTATTCTAATCTCATCTATTCAACAAGCACTCTCTACAAATGGTAATAATTTTTTTATGACTGTACAAATAATAATACAAAATAAGGCAAGCATAGAAGTTTTTTCTGTATAATCTATAAAATAATATTACGATTTTTTAAAAGAAGTCAAATAAATACTAGTAAAAAAGTCTTTTACTTCATTGAGTCAATGTATGCTCAACAAATTATATGTAACTACATTCAAATTGTTCACTGCAAATCAATCAAACGAAAGTTGTAAAATCAAATATCGATAGTCAAGTAATGCAAACCATTCTCCGAAAAACTGTATGACTATGTTCTCATATAATGCCTATACTACTATAATACTATATCTACTATAATGCCTTCTTTCTATTTCTAAAATTCATAAGAATTTTTTCAGATATTTACGAAAAGTCAAAGCTTATATAAAAAAATTACATACTCCTCAATTTTGAACTTTCTATAATATTACGCATCTTGGAAGAACAAGAAAAGTTTAGAGCTGCTCTAGCAGGGGTGGTCCTCCGATCTCCCATACATACTTGGCGGGCACGACGATTTGCAATTGAAGGTGTAAAGCATGGTCATTTTCATATAAATATTCATATATTTAAAGATCAGATAAAATGTATAAATGGGTTGCTTCTACATATTAACTACTGATTTATGAATCTATCACATTGTTTTTAAATAGAAAGTACAATCCCGCGAGAGATCAGAGGACCACCCCTGCTAGAGCAGCTCTAGACTTCTCTTGTCCTTCCAAGATGCGTAATATTATAGAAAGTTTAAAATTGAGGAGGAATAATGAAAAGTAGTGATGTGTTGGTAACTATGTTATTTTGTTATATAGGCTTTGACTTTTCGTAAATATCTGAAAAAATTCTTATGAATTTTAGAAATAGAAAGAAGGCATTATAGTAGATATACTATTATAGTAGTATAGGCATTATATAAGAACATAGTCATACAGTTTTTCGGAAAATGGTTTGCATTACTTGACTATCGATAATTGATTTTACAAATTTCGTTTGTTTGATTTGCAGTGAACAATTTGAAGGCATGGTGTGGTTTGTGCACATAAGAATTATGCACATATTTATTGTGCACACTTTAGCATTGGAGTATACACATAGATATAGATATACACCAATGCTAAAGTGTGCACAATAAATATGTGCATAATTCTTATGTGCACAAACCACACCATGCCACGATACGGATGTCGAAGGTGATTATTTTTTTCGACTTTATAGAACACAAAAATTTAGTATTTATTCGTAGAATTCCTTTCCATAAAATAAAACGTAAATAATTTTTAAGGATTGTATAGGTTTCGGAAAATAATTTTTATGGTTTCCGAAAAAAATATTTACGGTTTGCAAAAGTGTTTCTAAAAGGATTATAAAGGGTTTGGAAAATAATTTGTCGTTGTTTGCAAAAATTTTTAAAGGATTGTCGAGATTTTGTAATTTAATTTATCAAAGGATTTTTTAAAAGATGTAGTGGTAGACCATTTTTGGAGATATTTTGTAGAGAAAATAATAATGAATTATTTACAGAAATGATACTGTTATTGATCAATAATGGTATGGTCAATACCATTAATTGTAGTAATACATACAAATAATGGTAAGAATATTTTAAAACAGAAACGAAAAAAAGGATAATTAAACAATTTTCCTTATGCAAATGCTTGAAAAAAAAAAAAAAAAAAAACAACCGGGATTTGAACCCTAGGCAAAGATCAACAGGCGCGCGCCTTAAGGATGTTCAATGGTGTCATGCTGCGGGGCGAAGCGAGGGACGCCCCTCTCTCCCCGCGGGTGCTCCCTGCTCACCGCGCACCTCCTCGCACAGCCGACGAACTCGGTGTTTTGTTTACGTTTTCACCTACTTCTTTCCCAAATGCCCTGTAAGCGGTCAAGATCCCTCTAAGTTTTTATTCTTTGATTATTTTTCTTTTCAAATACAGGTCTTTTAACCTAATCTCTTAACTTTTTATAAGAGATTTTTATGTTCAAAGGTCACATAATCTCACTCTCCCATAAGAGCCTATGTTAAAAACTCGATTTTCAAGAATTTTTTTCTCAAAAAAATTCTCAGTATAAAATGTTGAAAAAATTCAAGCTGCTTTTATTTTATCTAATTAATGATATATTAAAATTTCAAAAACTTCTGTTAACTTTGCTGTAACCATTGAACATCCTTAACCGCGCCGCCATCGACGACACGCTATACATCTAACGTGAGATCTTTTATGATCATCTTTACCCCTTCGGGGTTTAGGTTTAGATATTTGGTTTGGTTGTTAATATTGGGTTTACATGGTTTCCATTACTTTTATTTAATGATAATATTAAATATTATAATTTAATATATCATTTTTAATAATAAATCATTATTTTGAAATCGTCTCGTGTTACGTTCTCAACCGCTCTCTGTTCAAGCGCGCGCGCAGTCCGGGCAGCCAATCCACGTAGGACGCTACTGCGCAGGCGCGGGCTCTCAGCACGACTTCGGCGCACTGGTCGTAACACGTGTGCCGTGGCGCGCGGCCTTTAACAGCATTTATCGTAACAGTCATAAAATAATCAAGCTAATGCTGGCACGAAAGAAATAGTTGACTCCCACTTGTGTTTGTTTTACTTTTAATTTATATTCTATTAATGTTCATTCGATAAGAACGGTGTATATAAGGAAGATTTTTTTTTCATTTTCACTTATCGCAGTCATGAAGGTTTTGTGTATTTTGTTGTGCGTCGCTTTCGCGAGCGGCTTCTACATAAGTAAAAAAGATTTTAAATAGTACTTTTGTTGATTAAAATAAAATTTTCAATTACATATTATATTTCAATTTCTAATAGATAACAATGAAACACATGAAGAAAAAATTTTTGGAGGAGATTACGTTAGAATAAGAGATGTACCATATCAGGTAAATAAATATCAACTAAATTTTGTAACATTCATTCCTTTGTAGCAATTTTTTTAATGTAACTGGTTAAAGAATTAATAGATATTATTTGACAAATTTATTAATAGATTTATTTATTAATAAAGAACGATATTAATAGACGTACTTGCTTTATGGCATTATGTATTGAATAAATTTCATACAAAACAGTTTATAGAAATTTAAAAGTTTTTTAAAATAATTCAAGAAGATGTTGATTAAAGCTCCTTATATCTTGTATGTTAACATAATAATTTCAATATAACTATTTAAGCCCATAGCTCTCAGGATGAAAGTATTTAAATTTGTTTTTAGGCTAGCTTGTTTTGGTTCAGAATAGATAACTTCTGCGGTGCAACTATTATACATGAATCTTGGGTTATAACTGCTTCACACTGTGTCGAGTAAGATTTCATTTAATTTTTATAATTACTTTAAGTACTTCTATATAATAAAACTTCTTATAAAAAATTAAATTAATCTCTTCATTGCAAAATAGAGGTAGATCGTATACAACAGTACGAACTGGCAGTGGACATAGAATCATTTTAGGTAAAGCACACAGAATAGAGCAAATTATAATGCATGAGGATTTTGAGAATCTCACCAAAAATAACGACATTGCTTTAATCAAGGTAATTAAATATGTTTATTTTACCTATGAATTGCCTAGAAAGGATTTAGTATAGACATAATATCACTATTCATGACAATGTTAGTATTTCAATGTGTGTAATAATAGTTTTATACAACTTCGAAACTTGTTAAATAAATTTCAGTACAAATTTTAATTTTTGATTGAGAACTAAGAATTTGTGACTAAATCGAATATTTTCATTATATTTTTCATCCAGCTTGCAGAGCCTATTCGATTTAATAATGAACAACAACCAGTAGAACTTGCAAAGCCACACGATATTCCCAGAGAAGGTGAATTGATGCGGATTTCTGGTTTTGGAAAGATAGCAGTAAGTTCTTATCCCTCACAGAGAAAGATTTTCTTTTTTTCTAGAATTTTTTAGTTAATTTAATTAACTATTTTTAGGAACATTTGAGCTATTCTGATATTTTGAAGGCTGCATGCGTACCTATAATGAATCAAGAAAATTGTGTAAGAGCTTACAGGTCATATCGCATAACCGATAATATGTTTTGTGCGGGCAATGGAGAAACTGATGCGTGCTTTGGTGATTCTGGTGGACCTGGTGTTATTCATGGTAAACTCTATGGAATCATTTCCTCTGGTAAACATTGTGGATCGAGAATATTTCCTGGAGTGTACACTAGGATGTACAAATACCATCATTGGATTGAAGAAAAAACTGGACGCAGATTCTAAAATTTGTATATCTAACTTAGTATAAAAAATACTTGTTTTACATGATAAAAATAAAATTTTGAACGTAAAGAAAATATTAAGTTTGATTCTTCCTGCTAATAACGTCACACGATTAGCTACTGAACGATTACTCCCAAAACAAGTATGTGGAAAATACACAAAAATTTGACGGTTTATGGTAAGTTCAATTAGTAAAAAAATTTCTTTTCGAGACACCAAATCTACCTTCTGTATTTGATGTTTCTGCTACTGTATATCATACCTCCAACAATTCCCACTTACTGTGTAAAGTTATACTTTATGCCCTTGACACGAAAACTACTATTTAATAATCATCTTTCTACAAAAAAAAAACCTGTGTTAATTTTTTTTTATGGTTGAAGATTGTTCTAAGATGTACGAAACCAATACCTAACTCAAACTGAACAAATTATGAATGATATTTAAATTTCTCATTTAGAATACTATTTACTACCAAGGGGAATTATTGTAACTTTATCACAGAAAAGTCTTGACTATTTTAAAATAGATACACTTTACGATTATTTTGTATGTTCAATATTATATATAATCTTAAAATATGCACGTCTATTTACTTGTTAGATTGCTTTAATGAACATAAAATCAAAAATCCGCGGAGGAGAGGGACGAAGGAACAAACCGTTTCTTATGTACGTACTGAAACGTGTCGTTCATATTTTTACTCATATAGTGAAGGCCTGTAGAACTTGTTTCTCTCGTCTCTAAGGCACTTATCAAGCAACAATAGATTTAGATCCTTAGTGCGGGAATATAATGTGTATATAATATGGACTTGTCCACACTACTTTATCAATTAATCACTTTAATCGGTCATTTATTGTATTCTAGCATTATTGTTTATTTATTGACTTTATTTGATCTTATCTACCAGATTGTAATAGAAGGATTCTAATTTATTATATGAATGCATGCATGGATATATGAGTAAGTGTGGATATTTTTTTTACGTATTAATCTGCATCGTACTGATTGACTAGATAAGTATTTCTCCATCATTTATCATTTAATCAACTTATTTTTCGGAATATTTTATATGTGATTTCGACAGCGATACACGTGTATGTGTACTTGGATTGTATTTATTTTATTTATTCTTACAGTAGAAAAATTTGGAGTTTAAAAATTTAGCTGTACTCAGAACAGTATGCATAGTCCCTCATTGTTAACTTCAGATAACATTTGAATACTTTTTTGTTATACAAAACCAAATGTTAAGTCATTAATACTATTTATGACTTACGGCCTTTCCTCAATGCGTGTAACAACGGACATGTTACATGTCCGTTGTTACACGAAAAAAATTTCGTTGTCCGATATCTACCAAATCCATAATCAATGGTTATGTTTATGATATTGACTTGTGGAAAAGATCTATTAGTTTTCTACCATTGATTATGAATTTGATAGGTATCGGATAACGAAATTTGTTTCGTGTAATAACGGACATGTAACATGTCTGTTAGATGTCCGTTGTTACACGAAATGCAAATGGGCTTGACCAATAGCAATGGTTTTATTTCAGCTTCACAATTCCATTATCATTCTTTTAAGAGAGGATGCTAGTCCTGGTTTCATATAACCCGATTTCAATAACTCTTAGGAACACTTGTGTTCACCCAATATTATTTGACTTTAATCGCCTGCGCACGTCGTACCGTGGCGCGCGGCTTTCAAGAACATTTATCGTAATAATCAAGAAAAATTCTATTTAGCAACAATGCATAGAGTACTGGAATTTTCCAAAAAACTTCCTTAGGCGTTTAAGAATATAGTAGTTCGAATCAAATCTCAAAATTTGAAAATTCGTTAGACAACTTTTGCATTTGAAAATACAGGTTTAAAATAGCGGAAAAAATTGTTTTAAAATTTGCTATTTGGTTCAATAACAATCTCTATTATTCCACTATGGTTTATAGTATTTCTAATACTCCAAAATTTATTGATCTTAACGAAGTTCTGGCGAGTTGAACAGAAAATTACATTAAACTTTTTTTTCGCAAAAAAAGGCAGTTTATTGGGATTTTTAATAAAACTAATAAAGATGAAAATATGTTTTCTTCACAGAAAAATGCGCATTTCAATTCTTTACATGCCTGTACTTTAGAAAACGAGATTTCCTCAATTTTCTATTTCGGATCGTTGGAGAATACTTTTTTTGCAAAATCGCGGTATGTCCGTTTTCGTCTCCAGGCCCTCAATTGAAATCAAATTTTATGTAATTGATTAAAAACTACCTATAATTAAGTATGTGAATTTAATCGATCACTTTTGGCGATATCGTACACAAGTATTTTGTACACGACAATAGTGTACAAGTCTTTAAAATATAATAAAATTCTACACAAATAAAGTCTACACAGAGAATTTCGGCACGCAAACTATTTATCGAGATAAATTGTGCACAGTTAAAATCTACATCAATATATGATCTACACATGATGTAGATTTTAATCGTGTAAACTATCTCAGTGTAGACTATACGTGTGTACATTTTTTCTTAATATTATTTGTGCAGAACTTAGCAGTGCTATAAAAGTTCTATGTAGGGGCTTTGTGTAGACACTAAATGTGCTCAATATTACTAGTATCATTTGAAGCATCAATGATAACTATTTTTAAAAGTATTATGCTTTATTGAACAATGTATTTTTAAATCCAAAAATGCACTACTATTAAAGTTATAAATACGTTCGATAACATACTTTCTATTTAAAATACGTTGGAGTAGAAAAGTCGGGTATAGTTAGAAATCTATTGACTTTAAATTTTTCTTACACGGAGAGAAATCGTGTAGCAAAATTTACAAATTTCTATAGGAAAAATTACAATTTTTCATAGTAAAATGAAGACAGACAAATTTCCTATTAATGTTTCCAATTTAATATGGTAAATTTTATAACAACTCGTATAGGAAATATTTTTCGAGTTAAAAATTTTAAAAATTTAATTTTCATTTCTCCGTTATTGTGGTTATTCGTGATATTCTATATATTTCAAGGTTGCTCACACATATATTATTAATACAAGAAATACAAGAAATAAATTAAAGTAAAGAATAAAGAAAATTAAAAATTTTTTTTCGACGGAGGCCGGATTCGATCCTTCGACCCTTGGCATGGCAGTCGGACGCTCTAATTACCACTTACCCATAACAACATTAGACTACAAATTTTTGGAACTTGTACATTAGCTATCGCTAGATGTATGGCAGATTTGAATTAGACGCGTTGTTGAAATTCAATTAATATATGGCATTATAATTAAAGTAAAGGAAAATTAGCAACTGATAATGTATTTATAAAAGTAAAAATAAATAGGAATTTATTATATCCGACCAGTTTTGTGTTGCAAAACATATTATGTGAGATCTAGATAACCTGAAAATTAGGGACGTCGGTAAGACAGAGCAGCAGACTGCGCGTGTTCGCCGCGCGCATGCGCATTTCACACATCATAATTTTTACCATAAATCATTGTAAAACTTAGAATTAAATATCAAAATTTTTGTAACTCCTGCATTCGAATATCAAATCTTCGCAGTTTTTGCCATAAAATATAGTAATGTTTCATATTTTTTATAAAAAAAGAAGATACTTTTAATAGTATATTACAATATGTATATTTTTTGCTATATAAATATAGTAGAAAGTTATCTCGACACTTGTAATATTTAAAATGAAAGTTGTAAAAGGAATACATTACAATGGTAGAAAATCCTATAATAGTAGTAAAAAGCGTCAGAATCAGAGTATATCTTCGCTTTGATAAGATTAATGGTAATTTTCCAAATCAAATTTTTCTCCGTGTATATGTTTGTTTCTGTGCATCATGTTCAAATCAATAACATAAAATAATAACATGTTTTTCATTACTTAAGAAAATGAAAACTAAAAATTTCTCAAATATACTATTCAAAAGCACTGTGCCAAGCTGATATATGTTATACCCTATGGTACTCCGATGACCGGGCTCTATCTATCCATTTCGGGATATTCTCTCAAGATGAATCGGGTTTCGAGGCGTTGAGATGTCATAGAGAGAGAGAGAGAGCTTTCATCGATGACCGTGGGTGCAAAGACAATTCGCCCGTGCGAGATGCGATTGGCTTTCAAGGACTTGTGATGGCTTCTTAGAGCTTCCATTTTCCAGACGTAATACATTATAGGCCACTTTTGATCATGCTACGACGCGTATAGGAATTTCAAAATATTTACGGAATAAATGCCCTTATAAATATATCGGAGAACATATTTATTTACCTCTTTATTGACCTCATCGTCTAAATTAAAAACCTCCTTTGGCTATTAAAAAACGCGCGTAATAACGAAAAAAAAACACTTGTACTTGGTCCCGTGTGCAAAAACTTCGTGTGCAAAGTGGTGATACGGCATTTTCAGTAGACATTAATTCCTGTTATTTCAGAGCGTTTTCCATTTCGATAAAATCAATAGATGTACACGCAGTGCAAACCGGGATTTTTTCCACCGCGAGTGCGCTTTTAATTCCCAGAGCACGAGACACCATCACCGCGGTGCGGGGCGCAAATTCAAATTCTTCTTTTCCCCAGGTAAACACGTGCGCGTAAATAGCGTCAGCCCCCTAAGCTACTATACTGCTACTGCCGCAGCGGCGGGATACTCAAAGAGCGAGAGAAGGAGGGAGAGGGGAAACGTACGCTACTTTGAAATTCAAAAGTAGAAAGAGCCGAAAAAGAAGAAGAAGTATAGAAACTGACCTCGCCGCTGTAGACATCGCTCGCGTAGAGGAGGTCGAAGGGCAAGGCGGCGACAAGGTCGATGAGGAACCAACTTTTGATGTAATTCACGGCTATGCTCTTGCTGGTGCTCACCACCTCGCCCTTCCGGCTCACGTATGTCGTCCTGAAGTTGAGCACGATATCTGTGAACAGAGAGAAAACGGGGGAGAAATGAGTTTCATTAGATTTTCAGATGGCCACAGCGGGAGAGACACGCGTGTGATGTGTCGCCCGATGAAACTTCTATCGGCCGGATGTTCGAGAGGAGATGTGGGAGTTTTCACGGGAGGTGGGAGGATGGCGATGTTCCCGAATTGATGAATATATATGGCCGATAAAAGAGATTAAAGTGAGATTTAAGCTAGTGTATGGATGAAAATTAAACGAAAAGTTGAAATTTACCAATGGGCTGTAATTTGTAATTAATTTAAACAAAAATAATTTGCTACTTTAATGCAGTGAGAGTAGAGTATAAAAAATCGTTTCAGAATTTCTTTCATGAATGGAATTTATGTTCTTTATATTTTTGGTATTTTTAACAATCATTATTTATAATAATGAGTAATTTCTACTAAAAATATATTCGGTTTATAAATTTACCGTATATTAACAATAAATTTACAAATCTTGGTAATAGGTATTAAAAATAAAAATAATGTAAATCATATTTTTAAAGACACAGTATATTGTTACAAAGAGTAATGTTACGCAAAAATATTACTATGTAAATCATGAAAATGTATGAAAATAGTCTCATTACTACAATAGTTTTTATGCGGATACATTTTTTCTACAGTATCGACTTTCAAGAGCAACTGGTTACGGGGGATTATCGAGGTCTATTTTTTTAATAAAATTATTTTCAAACTAGGCCTTAGAGTGAAAAATTTCTACATGGATTAGTTTAACGTGAGGCAGAAAGGCTTGTCTATCACCGTGTTGTTAATCACATCGATATTATCTTTTTTTATAGAAAAAACAATATTACGATGTTCAGTTTATGGTGAGTACTCTCTAGGCACTAAATATTGCACTGCATATGATTGATAATGTATAAATCATTATTAACTGCTACGTAGAACCAATATCAATATATCACTCATTGTGAAGTTTTACTTTATAGTATATTAAAATAAATAGGGAGGAAAAAATCAATCAGACTTTTGTTTCTGAAATTTGCTTTTTGATTTTTATTTATTTCGGTTCTATCAATTTTAATCCCTCGACGTGGATCGTCTGATCAGCCGTTTAGTACACGAGCTGATCCGCGCGTATCCGGAACTGTCGTCTCTGCCGCCGACGACGACGTAAAGTCGAATCGAACGAAAGCCTCAGTATCGAGTTGCTTCTCTCCCGCTACGCAACGTCTGGGAGAGGGGTATAACGAGGTTCCAAGATAAAATACGGAGAAGATAAGCATCTCGGTCCTCCGTATTCTATCGAACCCGTTAGGCTCTCGTTCCCGCGAATTCGTATATCTCGAGCGAGTATTTGACATCGCTCGGACGATGTATTCGCGTTAGCTACGCGCGGGGCAGACGCGACTTTGATCGTTGCTAAGTCGCGCCCGATTCTTTTTGAATCAGATTCTCTCGGGCCGTCTAACCGCGCGGACGCGAATGTTATATCGTCCGGAGAAACGAGTTCTCGCGCGACTACACCGATGCAGCGCAACACCCGTTTACTCGCCGTCCTCAAAGAGCAGCGCACGTGAACAATCCGAGCCACTCCTGGGGTCCGAAGCGTTTGTAGGTGAACGCTGGACGTTAGGACTCGACCTGAACACTCCGAAGTCGACCGGAGGATAAGGCCTCACGCAGGAGCGGATTCGTGAGCGAGCGACGAGGGGAGTGCACTCCCCTCCCGGTAAGACTCTTCCGCGCAGCGATTGATTTGTATTTTCGGCTCGCACCGGCGAGCGGCCGGTGTCTTGATCGCCGGCCCAGCGAAAAACAATCACATCGATCCGCCCGCGCCGAGCGGCGGATCCCCCGCCTTCTTGTCAACGCGCAACGCGACGCGTATTTTGTATAGGATAATTTAGAATAGATCTTGTTATAGTTTTGAATGTAACCAAGACCACTCGTTATTTATTAACCTTCACCTAACCTTCTCCCGGATACCGCCGCCTCCGCGGGATCGTCGAACCGAGACGACGATCATTCTGAGTGGCCGCGCCTCGCGTCTAGCTAGCGCGAGTATTAACCCTTTCCGGCACACGGAAAAGTCGAGTTCAATCGTGAACTCGACATTTGTAAACAGAGATCCAGAGAACATCAACCCCGAGTGCTCGTCGTAGAAGTAGCACTCGACGGCACCGTGTTCTAGGGTTCGGTTCGCGGAATTACAAAAGATTTCCCCAGGCCTCCCGTTACAATTTATGTGTTATCATTTTTTTAGTTTTAATCCAATTCACCATAAACGTAAAAAATTAGACTATCCCGTGCAAAAAAAAATTGTGGGCCATATATTGCCTACAGTGTTGGACAAGTATGGTCAATATATGGGCCATTGCAAGCCATATTAGAGCAATATATGAGAGATACTCGGCTCCGGCGCCTGAGCCGAATTCGGGCTGGAATCGGGACATAGTATTCCCACCAGTATCCTATATAGTTCCCATATAGTTGCCATATAATCCCAATTTATTTTCATGAGAATCATTAACAAAAAAAAAAATAATAAATAAATAAATAAGTGTAAAAAGCAATCCTATTGTACATGTAGTGAGACTGTAAAATATAAAAAAAAAAGTTCTTTGAGTGGATTCGAACCTCGAACCTTTGAATTATTAGACTTGCTCACTTCTGACTGAGCTATTTAGTTATGTTTATATCAAAGGATCAAATGGAGATTATCTAGACTGTAATCTGAAACGAATGATGATGTCATTCAAGTATTAACCTCCATTTTATCTTTTGATATAAACATAATTAAATAGCTCAGTTGATAGCGAGCAAGTCTAATTCAAAGATTCGAGGTTTGAATCCACTCAAAAATTTTTTTTTTTATATTTTACAGTCACAGTACATGCAAAATAGGATTGTTTTTTACACTTATTTATTTATTTATTTATTTTTTTTTTTGTTAATGGTTCTCATGAAAATAAATATGGGACTAATATGGGAACTATATGGGGTACTGGTGGGAATATTATGGCTCGATTCTAGACTGAATTCGGCTCAGGCGCCGGAGCCGAGTATCTCCCATATATTGTTCTAATGTGGCTTGCAATGGCCCATATATTGCCCACACTGTGGGCAATATATGACCCACAAATTCTTTTTGCGCGGGATGTTACTGGTAAAAGAGGGAATCAGAAGCCACTTTTGCCCCGCTTTTCAGGCTATAAAATGGCCATTATAGTAGAGATGAGAATAAAATATTTTTCAAGTTCATGAACAATCTTTTGGACCAATCTTGACACAGGTTGTACTCAGTTAAACCCAGCTATAATTGTTTTTATTAATCTCACAGAGTGCTGAGACCGAGAGAGCCCGTCGGGAAATCCATATCCGCACCCCTCTTGTCTCGCCAAAGAACGTTTATCATCAGTCTGGAGCTGTCAAAAAGGCTCGCTTTTCCACTCACTGCAGCATGCGTACAGAACCGCTCGCGCGTGCCTCTGCAAACAATGAGACGTACGCCCCTCTTTGAAGTTGCTGCGGCTCCCCTCTCCCTCCTCGCGTTGTTTATTGATTCAAGAGAGCGGATTCAAGTCTTGCTGAAAGAGAGACCCGCACACAAAGCTTTTGAGGCTTCGACGCAGGTCAAGTAATGGTAATAATGGCTGTTGAATTTTACTTCACGTCCGTATATATGTGTGAGCGCATGATGAGTTTGATGTAATGTGAAAGGGTTCTCCACTCGGTGTATGCTAATTAAAATAAATCCGCGATGCAGGCGATAGGCCACCGAGCAGCGAGTCACTTCGATGGCCGCGCTATTCAATTACAGTAACTTGCCCGTGGTTTTTGGAGTGCGTTGAATGGAGTGCGCGCGCGCGCGCGCTCGTTGACGGTGATGAGTGCTGTTATCTCGCGAAATACGATAATTATTTAAATAACAGAACGGGGTGTAAGCTAAACCTTGCATGCCTGTTTACAAATATGCATGCATTACAATGCTCGCAAGCGGTCTATTCGAGATTGGCTTGTAACGAAATTACTCCCGTGTAAGCGACTCAATTTGAATAACCTTTCTGAATTTTGATTATAGCTTGATCGTACATATTTTAGTAAAAGGCAAACAAGAAATCAATTTTATAATATTGATAGGTATATAACAGATTGAAAAGATATTTAATTACTCTGAAATTGAAAACGATATGATGGAATAATTCAAAATAATTAATGACTTTATATTTATATCACTAAACGTTTTCCAGTAAAAGGGATAGAAAGTTAAGTACCCAGGAATATAATTTAACTATAAGTATTATTAAAAGAACCAAATATTTCATCTTTATTTTTGCTAAGATAACAAGATTATGAAAACCAAAACATTATTTTTCAGAGTCAACGTAACACCACTATGAAACTTTCAAAGGTGTTTACTTAAAAATAGAAAATTCGATACAAATATATACCATTACCTAAAATAACTATATAATGCTATTAGTGACACATATAGTTATGTGGTAGCTTATAAACCAGTCTTCCAAATTATTTAAAAGTCGTAACTATTAATTAGCGCACCATAAAAAGGAAACTAAAAACTTTTTAATGAATTAATAAATAGTGCAATATTTTATTTTGTTTTATTTTCTCCTTTTATAGGAGTATTATTGAAATGTTAAAATCTGTATCTGCATTAGTTTGTAAGCATTACTGAATGTTTCTTAGTTTGAAATATGTCAGCTTATACGTACAGGTAACAAAGTTTTCCTTTATAGTCTCTTACTTATATAAATTATCTGGTAAATAAATAAACACAATACAATGATGTGGGTTCACTGCTTTTAATAAAACGTAAAATAAAACTTGTTCCGCACAAAACGGAATTCGCGGCGGGTGATTGGAAAATATAAAAAATAAGCACAAAATGCTTCTAAAGTTTCGTTTATTCTCATGTTTGATTAGTACCTTATTCAAAGGTTACGCAACGACTGACTCACAAACGACAAAATCAACAACAGCTTCTTCTTAGCAACGGTCTTTACTTGTTTTTCGAACTAATCTCAACCTTAGTAAATATATGTATATAATTAATAATGATAAATTTACATAAACGCTTTTTTCTACTTTTTGAGTATTTATATAATTAACATCTATCTGTAACAAAACTAAACTTATAATTGAAAGAGTGAATCCTTCCAAAAGTTTTTCCTTGTGAAAATTCCGAAAAGATGCGAGGAAAAGCGATTTCTTTAGTGTACATATAAGCATCAAAAGCTCTTTAATTCCCAGGATAACCATAAAGAGAAGAAAAAAATTCCGAGGAAAATATATGGCAGGCAGCATCTCGGCCATTCGAAAAGTAGCATTAACCAGATTAAAAGTGTCCATACTATATATAAGAGAGAAATAAGCTGTATTGCGGGGGAGTGGAAAAACACAGAGAAAGACATGAAATGAACGTCAGCCGTCCTGGCCGACCTGCTAAAGAGAGGAAGAGAGAGAGGCGCCTCTCACGGAAAAGTAAAGAACAACGGAATCCTCTGCTTTTCTGTCTTTCCGATTTTCCGAAGAAGTTGAGCTGCCTTTGTATGACTCTCCATCGATTGACATCGCATGTTTTCGCAAAAATCTCAAATCAAAAAGAAGAAGAGTAATGAAAAATCAAAGAATACGAGTTGTACAAATATGTATATCAGAAAATGAGCAGTAAGAAAGAAACATTACAGTTGAGACAAAGAAGGAGAAGTGAATTGAAAAGGCATGTCATCAGCTAGTCGATTTTTCATTTTCCAACGGCGAACAGCACCGCACCTCGAATGGTCGAGGGTATTTTGCATTTTGCAATAAGTATTTTGACTCTATTTTTTCGCTCTTGGCTTCAGCCGTCCGCATCGCCGCATCCATTACGTCTGTATCATTTCACATATTATGCAAGAGCAAAGTTTGCGACATAAGCATTTTTCATTTTATCGGCGATCGATAGGTTTTTCGTTTATTCATGCCGCAGTGGTGTGCCTTTTTTAACATTTTTTCACGAAAATAGCTCGCTACTGCTATTTTTGCAACCTGCTGTTTATTACAAGAGAGGTGGTTGCTAAATAAAGCCGTTTTTTAAATTATATAAAATTACGGAAACTAAACGTGCATTTATATATCTTATGTTTGATAGTCAACCTATAACTAACTAAACAAATGTAATTAGACTCGATAAGTACTGTAATAATATTTAAAACGTGGATTCTTTAATTTTTAATATCAATTTTCCAATTTTTTTTCTCTTCCAATTCATCAACTTTTTTCTCTCTCTCTCTCTATAATAGCACGACCTCCTACGAACGTCTCTATTTTACTCTTTCACTTATAATTTTTCACCCGAGATTTTTCACACAATGATCCTCGCGAAATAGTGGCTGTGCGGTATTACCCTGTGTCTGCCCGCAGCGATAAAATGCATCTATCACCGGCTGCAGCGTACAAAATTTCTTCCTCACTTCTCAAGAGCATAGTAGACGTGTATGTTATATACGTACGTGCGAGCGATTCATAAATGCCGGGCATAAAAAGACTCCCCTGACACTCGTCTTCCGAAACTCCAAAGGTTATTGAGGCGCCTGCCCGTGCGAGCGGAAAGTTTAACCGGGAGTAAAAGGCTAACTCCCGGGCTTTAGTTCAGAACGAGTGAATAGCTCATCCCGGTTTTTTAATCCTATTTTCCTGTGTTTTTGTAGTCTTTCAAAAGGATTATAGTGTATTGTTTCGCAGAAATAAAAGTTTTTGGATTTTTGTGCTTGTAAATCTGCTATTATGCATGAAATAAAAGGAGCATTTATTCTTTAGAAACCGCTGTCGATTCTTTGGCAGTTAGTTTCCTCAAAACTTAAGGTATTGGTCAATTAGATAAACTATTGGTTCAATAAACAAAAGCTATAGATTTAGAATCAAATTTATTTAAGTAGTTATTATACGTGATATCTTTCATAAATTTGTTTATAAATTGCGCCTTAATACTTTGCATACAGAAAGACGACTTTATCATTTTCATTTATATTTTTAATCGTGAAAAGATTTATTAAAAGATAACATTTACCAATGTATGTGTTTTAATTGATCAAGATGTATCACGGTAACCCTCATAGTTTACTTTACTCCTCTGAAAAATTTAAGTCTGTATTTGCGCAAACTTTTCCATTTTCACATAAATAATTAATTCAATGGAATCAGATATTAGATTTGAGGAAGTAGAGTGTCAATGAATTGGCAGCATTTTTGTTGTACAAAGATTTCTCTAGGAAGAAGTAAATACCTTTTTCTATACATGAGAAAACTCTGTAAAATTTAAATCCCATCGCAAAGACAATTTGTAAACTATTGATTAATACGCAATGTGAATTACGTAATTTTGTTCTTTGAAATATTAAATCAATACATTGGTAGATTACGTATATATTTAATCTATATTTGTAATGTAAGTCAACTGAAATAAGACTTTTAAAAGGGTTTTACTCGTATTATTGATACACCGGCAGATCATTCTGCTGTAATTCCAACAGGTAATGGATTCCGTTGATGAGAGTTTAGAGCATTGGTTAGTTGATCAATGCTATTATGTCGCTGTAAAATTTTAATACAGCTTACACGAAATGGAACTCTGGAACGACGATATTTGTATGTGAAATTGCTCTGAACTATTATTCGAAAATTATTTATGATATTCAGAAAATTATAGCGATACAAAGTTTAACAACGCCCCTTTTTAAAAATATGCATTTTAAAAGACATCATACATAGTTAAAAGACTGCATTTTTGCATTCTTTTTCCTCTCTTTCATGTTTATGATTTAATGACGATGTTTGTTAGTCCAAGTATCCTCATTGAAGTATCTTGATACTTGTCCATTTGTTAGAGAGTTACAAAAGGCATCTTTTTATCTTTCTCGACAAAAAGCCTCCTGACAAAAGAAAATGAATTCGTGATTGCAGTGCCGAATTATACACGGACTGTGACTCAAAAATGAAATATAGTACGAATAAACAAGAAAAGCTAAGATTAAATGTAACATTAAATTCCTTTTGCCATCAAAGAACTACGTTTACTAGTAGAGGACTTTTGAGCGCAAAGGAGACCGGAATGAATCATAACATTGCTTAAAAAATAAAAAAGTAGATTAAAAAATTAATGATAAACGTTACAAATATATTTACAAAATATATTTTATAAATTATCAATCTAATCAGACGTTAGTATAGTCCATATTTCGTTTGCTACCACATAATCCATCAACTTTTTATAGATTTCTATTTTTGGAACAACATTGACCTATCGCTTCCCTCTTCAATATCCGCCAGCAATGTCTCACACTTCAAAAGTACATTCTTGAAAAGCCCATCAAGCAAAAATTAACTTCGTTTTTCTCGACTTCATGCGCAAGGTCAATGACAACCACACGTCTATATAAAACGTATATATGTGCAAATCCACGGACTACAGACAACAACTGGGGTACAAAAACGGAAAAAATTTTTTTTGAGGGCACTCCTACCACATAAGGTTTTTTCGGTTCTTTGGGGGTCCCCCAATATGAAAATACTCGTGAACACTCATTATCCGTTGCCAAACTTTTTTGCCGACGAAATCAATTTTTCTTATAGAAATTTAACATGGGAAAAATGGAGGAAAAGTAGTCATTGATGATTAACCAATAGCAAATTATTGAAGAGGTCAAACCAAATTCTACAAAAAAGCGATTAAAGTTGAAGAATAGAGCTTTAATTTGAGATGAGAATCGTTAAAATCGGTCGATTCTGTGCAAAGCTAGATGAATTTGAAAATGGCAAATAATGACGGAAATGAGCGATTTTTTTCAAACCCACGTAATTCTTCAAATTTTTGTCATTTTTCGCCACTTTCAACTTGACGTAGCTTTGCATAGAATCGACCGATTTTAACGATTCGCATTCAAATTAAAGCTTTATTCTTCAACTTTAATCGCTTTTTTGTGGAATTTGGTTTGGTCTCTTCAATAGTTTGCTATTGGTTAATCATCAATGACTACTTTTCGTCCATTGTTCCCATGTTAAATTTCCATAAGAAAAATTGATTTCGTCGGCAAAAAAGTTTGGCAACGGATAATGAGTGTTCAAGAGTATTTTCATGTTGGGGTACCCCCAAAGAACCGAAAAAATCTTATGTGGTAGGTGTGCCCTCAGAAAAATTTTTCCGTTTTTGTACCCCAGTTGTTGTCTATAGTCCGCGGATTTGCACATATATAACACGCGTACGGCCTTTTGAACTCGGAAATCCTATATGAAAACCCCTAGGCGCAAGCACACACCGCAGGTTCTCCCTCTATCTTCCCATTTTACTTAACGCTAAGCGCAAGCCCTTGCCCTTCCCCCCTTTCCGATTAGCCGTGAACTGGAAGAGCTTTTTTCAAAAGGAGCAAGGGCTTTTGCGCCGCTTCTAACGTAAACATTTGCCTTTGGCAGAGAGAAGCGCACGAGAGACTTGAGTTTTCTAGGACGCGGAGGTCGAGGGACTTGCCTCTCGCTCGCGCGCGCGCTCGTGTGTTGACACAGGCGGTCACTGTAGATTTGCCGTCGCGGTGGATGGTATAACGAGGGTACACTCGATTTGACAACGAGTCAGCGACGATAGTCGAACGCGGATAGGGCGCAAATGTGCGTGCTGATATCGGAGGAGGAAGGGGTGGATAGTTATATCGGTGGTCGTTGGACGAAATGTAATTTTCTCGAGGGCGCTCGACTCTTTCAACTCAATTGCGCGGATTGGAAAAACGTTTTTGGTAGACACATTTTGTAATTTATATTATAGACACTGCTGTTTCATGATATTCTATACTGAAAATTCTCGGATTCTTTTTAGAGAGATTGAATAACTCTTTTCAATCAATTTGAAAATTGAAAACTGGAAATTCGGAAAAAACAAGAGCGTAAAAGAAATAATTTCAGAGATTGAATTATCTGCATCTGAGTAGACCTCTCCAATTAAATCGTTTAAGTGCTATTTGTATTAATTAAGTCAGTGCCGTCGTATAGAATTCCACCTCATCGATTCCTGATATGTCCCGAGGGTTTCCAAGTTGCGTGTTCTTGAGAATGCTTGTAGGTACATAACAGGTTAACCTGTTTTTAAATTAACTCGAGTGTCTTGCTTTTAACTTTATTGATCAATAGAAATAAAGTTTTATTCCATCAAAACACTCTGTTTCACGTAATTATGACGTTATTGCAATAACATAATTTATCTGTTTTCATATTTGATAATATATTAGAAATAGTCTTATCAGTGGAAGTTGTTAAAATATACAATACAAAATTTCTGATCGAGTAGTGAAAATTGCTTGTTATAGTATAGCAAACACTCTCGATTTGAGAAATGAAAAACGACTACCTCACGAGAGGATAGTTTGCTCGTTGATGTCCGTTTAAAATCACTAAGACACTTTATACTACGAGCACTAAAACTTATTTAGAATTGTGAAAATATAGTTCATTGGAATTCTCAATATTTAAACAAGAGATCCTGTATTTATTTTTTCTTTATTTGCCATAGTTTTGTATGTAATACAGAGAAATGAAAATGCAACTATTATTGTCTGAATATCGAAGTTCCAAAACCCATTCTATTAAGCGAACCTCTAGTGTTCGATAGATTTTGACCATCTTTGCGCGTCGACTTCAGGGGCTTCGCACATATGGGAATCTGTTTGGTTTCGAGATAGTCCAGCGTTGCGCGAATAGAGGAGCTTTCTACATGCTCCGCTTTGTCCGAGAATAGCATTTAGCGGGACAGGTCTGGCATGCACGGGCAAACGCGTTTTATGGCTAATGTAATCCTCCCTGCGCTGCCTTTAGAAGGCTGCAGCCTGTGTGAGTAGCTTTTTCTCCTTGTCGGCGTTGTGTTTGTTCTCGCGCTTCATATTTTAAAGTGTGCTTTTTCCACGCAAAAAAAAGATTAAAAGGAAGAAAATACTGAGAACGAAATATTTTCTCCTTGGTTGGGAAATATGGAATATATTTATGCAAAGGGAAAGGTGCTCAAAGTTACGACTGGGCTTTTGCGAGCGAACGTTTGACGAAAAAATTGTTGGTAAACGGTTGAGACATTTGGTATTTATTTTTTAGTAAAAAAAACGCTAGGTTTAGTTGTTTTGCAATGGCAGATTTTGAAGTTGCAGCTTTTTTGTTTTGTGTGTTTTAAACATGTTTCAGATTATTTGTGAGAAATTAAATTATTTTTGAATTTGTGAAAATACAAGATTTTTATATTTTGTGTGTTGTAGATTAAGCTTAAGGGGATGTGCAACCCTAATTTCAATATTTTTTTTTAATCAACATTCAAACATTTATTTGGAAAAAGACGGCTGTCAAGCGCTCCGTACACGCAAACACTATATGCAGATTTTTTTCTGGATAATTCTATTGATATTTGCGTGAGTTATGCTCGTTTGAAAAGTAGGTCAATTGTAGATTCCTACTTACCGACAGTACGGTTTTCATTTAATTAAATAAATTCTCATCATTTTTTTGGAAAAAGACGTCTGTCAAGCGCTCCGTACACGCAAACACTATATGCAGATTTTTTTCTGGATAATTCTATTGATATTTGCGTGAGTTATGCTCGTTTGAAAAATAACGTCGGTACTCACATCCCCTTAAGGGAATGATGAATACGAAAATAATTTTTAAATGTAAACATCGTATAGAAAATGTCAATGCAAAAAAATCTCTCATAGTCAGTTTAGTTTAAAGTATGAACGGGGGCCTTAAGTTTGCGTTTTTTAAAATAAATATTTAGAAATTAATTTATTAAATAATGAAACTGGGTTAATATTATTATATTTCCCCATCCTGTTAACTTTAAATCCTTCTATTTAAATACCTTTTTTCAGAAAGCATGTATTCCTGAAATTCTGTTCGTTTTTCCTATACTCTAAAGCTAAAATATTTGATTTACTATACATTAAAAGATTATAAAATTTTGTTAAATTTCAAATAAGGTAATTCAAGAAAATTCGGGCACCTTAAATGGAAAATTTGTTGTATGTTCCTGCAAGCATATTTAGAAAAAACTATTAAAAATGTATAGTACGTCTTTTATGAAGAAAAAATTGAAGACACCCTAACAGTGATATTGACTTCACTCGAAGCTACATTGTCAAAAGAGCGTTTTGACTTATATGCTTCGTCACGAGTAGTTAATTCGGCCAATTTAATCTAAAAAAGTTTTTTCATTTTTTTAAAAGTAAAGTCGAGATAAATGTATACTTAAACATATATTAAAATACAACCTATCATCTATTGAAAAAAATTCCATACACTTCAAAAATTAAATTAGCCTTTCTACGAGCTACGTAAAGAAACTTGCTAACTGTACATTTAGAGTGTGTATGGCTACTTCAGCCACCTTGTAAACATATGAATGTGATTCGGAAAATTTTGCAACAATTTATAAGTTATATTTTTCATATTTTTAAGCTACTTTTATGTCTAATTAAGCTTTCCCGTGAAGTACGGCCGAGGAAGTGTGAGTGGTCAAATTTATGTCCAAATTACCTTGAGTCACCTTATTTGAAAAATTGTTCAAAAATACATGAATCTTATATAGCTATATAAATCTGGCCGACAGTTCTCAATAAACTTTATGCTCCTAAAACGGTAAATTAAGAATTCCTTGTGCAACTCACCTAAGATGAATATGACCTCGACGACCACGTCGCTGACCATCGTAGGCCGGTCGAGATTGATGAAGCTCGCGTTGTAGGGTACGACGACGGCGACATAGAGCGTGGCGATGAGCAGCAGCCAGTCCCAGCACGTCTTGAAGACGCCGTAGTGGCTGAGGATGAATTGTGACTTTTTCAGCGTCGTCGTCTTGTACTCTGGCAGCGGCGTCGTTGTTGAGTGCAGCAACGTCTGCAACAGGTGTCAGCCACCGAACGGATTTATTCGCGCGGCCGAGAGTTTGATGCAAAAAGAAGAAAGAATGTCACTTGCCCGAATTATGCGGGGCTGGGATATAAGAATGTTGTATCGATTTTATTGCGAGCGATGTGTGTGGTGCTTGTGATACGTGTTTTTTTTTATTTCAATTGACGTCGAGTGATTTGAAAAATAAGTATGCTAATGAATGAAAGGAGAAAATCGTTGAACGCATGATACCTTCTTTGAATATCACTTTTAGGATAATTATTAAATTTGGACAAGATAAGAAAAAGCAATAATGTTTTATATTAACCATTTCTTTCGGTGATAATTTAAGACTATGTTTGTAGTTTGGTTATTAATTAAGATTACAAATTTCCAAGGGAAATTGTTCCTACTAAAGCAGTGTTTTTAATGTGTACTTTTTGCTGAAGTCTTCATTATTACACAAAGCTGAAATGATATGGAACTAGTTGGTAACATAAGCCAATTATGGAATTAATTACAATGTTTAATTACTACAGTATACCAGGTAATAATAAACAGGTGTATAGGATTTTTACTTTAGTACATCCGCTATACGTAGAGAATCACAACTTAATATAGTGGTAAAAGTCAATAAAAAAAAATTACGTACTTAGATAAGTGAGAGATTTAACTTAATTGAATGCCCATTTTCGGCACTGTAACTTGAAAGTCTTAATGGCAAACTTACTTTAATCTATTGCCTGGACAGTATTAACGAAGTTGTCAGTTTAGTTCGACTTCGATATGGCAGGCAATAACACTCTGTTAACACCATGTAAACTATAAGCTTAACCGAGATTAGGCAAAGAATGTACTTGCGGAGAGGAGCTGCACGCGCGCGCACTTGCAAGACCTTGAACTACATGTATGCATGAGCTCTGAAAATAGCTTGTATTGGATTCGAAATTCTATATTAATCCAGTGCATTGAGTTTCCTTTGTAATCTATGAATAATGTGTTTTTAATTTTCTGGCGTAAGGAAGGCAATTTTTTGAAGAACTTATAATAAAAAGAATATTGGATTTGCTTGCTACTTAAATGTAAGTTTTTGAACGTTGAATCGTATTCTTATCAGATATATGTATTGCAAAAAGTAAAATTGGTGCAAGTAATAATAGCGGAATAAGATATATATTTCAATTTATACGTGATTATCACCATCAATAGATTGTAATGGGTCACTCCATTTCCCTAGCCCCACAAACATAAGAACATTTTGTTTTGTTGTATTATTTATGAAACTAAATATCACTCCGATCGTACTTTAAAAAAGTATGGTACATGTAAAGAAATATATGTACTTGCAAGAAAAAATATTAGTCTAAATTCAAGTCACCGTTGAAAGTCACGCAAGTAGCCTAAAATTTCCGACACAATCCATTCTTTTTCTTTTTTTTTTTATATCAAGTTCAGTAGGTTCTTTTGCTAAGTCGGACCAAGATTAATCAGTGATGACAAACTGAACCACGTTTGGGCTGGCTTTGCTAGATCCTGACAACAACCTTACTAATTTTACAATCCATGAAACACTTGCATTTATAGAAAAAATAGGATTACTTCTTCGATGTTTAGTGACATCAATTTTTTTTTTCAATCCGCGTATTTATTAATTTATGGAATTTTAAAACTTTATCATAGTTTTTGAAATTTAAAACAAGCTGCAAACCATCATTTTAAGTTGGGAAATTCCGAAATTCCACCATAGTTTTGCAGTGAGAAAATCCGTTTCGGTTAAATTGGACGAGGCGACCAAATCCGCAAAATCGGTGTCTAGAGAACTACGAAGTTTCACGTGCAGCTGACTCCCACCCGTTCAATTAGGGAAGTAGGAAGCGTTAGCACAAACACATAACTAGCCCTTTTCCCCGCACATCTCGCGTCGCTCAGCACACCAACTTCTCACTGTCTATGTAAAAACTTTACTTCCACATATATATAATATAAGGCATAGCAGCTATACTACTCAGAAGAACCTCATATTTTTGCCATTGCAAAAACTGTTACACTTCCAATACTAATATATGATTGTATAATAATGTACTGTTATTAATTTTACTGTGCTATGTTATTTTTGGGGGCTCATTTGCTAAGAATTGATTGTACGTTAAAATATTCAATAAGAAAAAGTTTTATTTTATTTAGATCTATAGGATTTAATACTTTTGTATGAAAGAGTTAAATCAATTCCTGTCGAGTAATGACTGAAAAATAATTATTTTTGACGTTTTTAATAGGTTTTCGCTTTTGTATTAAAAAATATCGGTTATAAACAAAAAATAACGTGCATACACAGACCATGTTTCTTTTTAATTGAATTTTAAAAATTTTTAATTACTCTAACTTTTTTATATTTTGCAATGGATTCGACTCAAAATAGAACCATCAAAGACCTAGATTAAAATGAGTATCTGGTATCAATTATGCTGAAAACATCAGAAATAGAATTGTTTTGGTTAGGAACGGATAATTATACAATAATATATATTTTCGGTGTCAAATTTTTCTCCTATTATGATATTTTATACCACTCTAACCTCAAAATCACAACTTTGATATGATTTTTCGGCGCTCGTGGTATAAAATACCGTTCGAAACTAGTGCGAAACTTTCGCTCGTGCAAAAAGTCACACCAGCTAAATAATCGACTTCCCCACCCGTGTCGAAATGTACTAATAAGGTTCTCCTCAGTAGCACATGCCGTATGATGGCAGCAAAGGGTACAACTGTGCAGTAACCGATTATCTTATTGACATACCACGAGTAACTAGGTGGACTAGCTGACTAATGTCTCAACTGTGCCGCGTATTTACATTCCTATACATATCTGTTAGGCCATAGCCCTCTTTCATACGGGAAGGATCACTTTAATATAATTTCGTAGTATAATGTTACCTTTATTTTAGCTTCATTGGATTAGCTAATTAATTTAAAATTTCTAAAAAAAGCAACCTGTCTTTTATTATTTAATTTTAATAATGCTTGTCTATACGTAAAATAACTATTAAGATGATCAGTAAACGTAGTCTTTGCAACACGGAGTAAAACTATATTAAAGGAAAATTTTGCTTATTATTTTATGAAATCTCATTTCATATGTGTTCATCTATTATTCAATTGAAATTATTAGATGACTCGAAAATTGTAACATTAAGATTTTTAAAATAACAAAACAAAATACACTTCAAAATCCCTCTTCTCTGTGTTCTTATATACGTTCGTCTTCCCACCCATCATTTTGTCCACATTTTTCATCCTTTCACACCTCAAATACCACACTACTTCAAAAAGCCTGCCTAGTTCACTACACCGCTAACATTATACACATACGCGCACCACCGTCGAGAGCAAGAACCCCGAGGTGTCGAACTAGTCGCTCAATCGCGTTAGCGTCGTAAGTAAAGTCGTAAGTAAATTACGAGTTCGCCGGTCCGTACACATCACAGTGAGCCGCGTGTGCGCGACCCGGAATTTAGTGCGCAAACTTTGCGCCGAGTAATACGCTGATTTTCGTTGTTGAGTTTGAGGATGGGTCGCATAATGCTCTCGGGCTCTGTGAGCGGATTTAACGTCTTCCGCGCGTTGTGCGTGTGGGGTTTGAGAAGCCGGATGAGAAGGGAAGCCTTTGACGCTAGGAAGTTTAATTAGCTTTGTCCGAGATTTTGATTTTCGAAAAAGTCAGTCATTACAGTAATCTGGGATGACTTCATTAAGGAGCTGAGCTATTGTCTGTAAAATGTTAATTAAGAAAGGATTCTTTTACTTTGCATAATGTCAAAGTCAAAAATTTAATAGGAATTAGAGGACCATTAGTCAGACATAGGAATTTATTTTATTGTAAAAACTGTAAAGTTATATTTTCTCAAAGTAATTATATAAAAGTCATTATACGAATATATTTTTGTTCACGCTGAGAAAAGGTTACACGAATGGCTCTTTCTCAAAAATAAAGAAAAAGAATAGTGACGCCAATATGAAAAGTGCAAGTTGCGCAACGCAACTCGGGGCGGGCATAAAGGCATCCGATGTCGATTGTAAATAAACCAAAGAAGGTGTTCTACTTACGTTGTTGAGTTTGATTTTGTGTTTACTGTCCTGCTTATAGTGACCTGACAATTGATAGAGAACTGCGCGGCTTCTTCTCCTTCCATAATTCGCTGGCGGGGCTTCGGGGTCCAAGTTACCGTTCGCATCTACAAACAAATAAAATGCGTTTTCTATACCTGTTTGCACCTGCTTGCACCTACATTGGTTAATTTAGAAAAACTACGTGTTGGCAATTTTAATTTATTAAAGAAATATAGAGAAATATATGAAGCTCTTGAAAATTAGTTTTATATCTGTATTACGCATGTATACTGTGTACAATAAAAGTATTTTGAGTGAGATCAATTTACTACAAGGAAAAAAGTTATCAGGAAATATCACCTTATTCTCAATACGAAATATTTACATAATTCTATTTGAATAGCAATCCAAAAACAAATTCCAATAAAAATGATAATTTCGTTTTCAGATATAATGTAATATTTCTCATCATACTCAAAAATCTAAAAATTTACGTGCGAAAACTCTACAATCTATCTACTGTAATCCACAAGTGACGGTGAAAAAATTCTACTCCAATCAAATATAGATCTAGTACCAGGGCCTAAGCTAATTAAAAAGCCAATTATCGTCTAACTACAATATTGGCGATACACAGCGCGGCAATAAACGAAAGAGAGAAAGAGGGACAGAGAGCGAGAGAGAGAAGGAGATAGAGAGAGGAAGAGAAAAGGAGAGAGAGGGGCAGATAGAGAGAGGGAGATAGAGGGAGGGGGAGAGAGAGGGGTGAAAGGTACTGCTACTACTGCACAATCTTGTGCGACTTGCAAAAGCAATACGTTTTAGTTGAAAGCATTAAGTTGAAGAGATATTTTTTTTAGTATTATATTGGTATAGAGATACCCTGGTAGAAAATAAACCAACTTCGTTGGTTAACATGTTAATAAAATGGAGGCATTTCTACTTAAGATTAACATTGAAATTTAATTAAAACTATTTAAAAGTGTGATTATATTTTAAAACATCTATAATATAATATTTTCACATGCATAAATAGTTATTCGTCGTCGACAGTAGCAACATAATCATGGTGTGACGATTTTAATTTAAAAATTGACAAATGGTTCGCCAACCGTTGGTTAACATTTCTACCAGGCTACACATGTAGACATACTCAGACTGTCTTGTCTTGGTGGCAGCATGATTGAGGGGAGTTTTTTATTTTCGGGTCGTGATGCAAATTAAACAGATCCTCTCCGCGTAAAGATAATAATATCATGACGACATTTTGCATTTTTGTTATGTAGCGTTACGTCCGATTTTGAACTTTGAATATTGTGTGTGGCCGACGAGAGGAAGATAACGTAGTACAGTCTGTCTTAGAATTTCAATAGCTTGACAATTTGTGTATCATAAAATCGTCGTTACCTAATATTATCTAGAGTCACATTACTGCAACGTGCTTAAAATCCTTAATAATTATGATATTTTGCTTTTATCTATAAATTATTTTAAGAATTATTTAATTACACCATCTAAATATAAATTTTAAATTAGTATTATTAATTTATTCAAGTGCAACATATAGTATATTAAAAAATATAATACACTGTAGTTTATTCTGTAAATGAATTAACATAATTTTTTCTACAAAGTAATTGTAACACGACGAGTCTCGTAATTAAAAGCATACAAGACCAAAAACAGAGAATTTCACTTGGAATAATCTAATAGAGTGGGTGTGTAACGTTATATGAGACGCGCTTGAGAGACTGACTTCTCCATAACACCATTTGCATAAAATTGAGTTACAGATCTAATAGAAATCATGTCAAGGTGCTTTTAGATGCGACGTAAGAAAACGGAATTGTAGTCAAGTCAAAGCAACTGAAGTGAAAATTAGAATAAACACAAGTCCCATATTTATCTTACATCTAATAAATTTAAATTCATCGTGGTCATCAGTGATATTTAACAAACTACTTACTTCCTCGACAGACTGTACACCGGTGTACGGTATTTAATGTACCTTCGCGTCACCTTTCGGATCTGCATAAATAGGCCCCGGAACCGACTGTTAGTACATTTGCGATTTTAAAAACGACTTTCACCTACTCCGATTATACCGTCCTCCTCCTTATCTTGAGCGCGGTTTCGTCTCCCGCGCAGACAATTTTCTCGTTTCCTCTTCTTCTCTCGCGCTAATGGACCCCCTACCATCAACTTCGCAAATGAAAGAAAGAGTCGAATTAAAAATAGACTGACTCCCATCCGCGCTGCTTTTCATCTCGTTTTTTCAATTAACTTTTGCCTCACCATTCCACGAGGCGCACGAGCCGCGCACAAAGCTGTTAGACTTAAACATCGCGAGCACGAATTTCGTTGGCGGGACACAATGCCTGCTCGGATAGTAGAAAAAAGAAAAGAGAGGAGTACACGCGTGAGCGGGCAGCAGAGAGAGAGAGAGAGAGAGAGAGAGAGAGAGAGAGAGAGAGAGAGAGAGAGAGAGAGAGAGAAAACGACTTTTTTATGAGCACGGTCAAAGGCATAAAGAGCGGGAGATAAGAACTGCGTAGTCACTCATATACATACGTGGAAAATCAGTAGTGGTAGAGACAGAAAGAGATAGCGAGAGGAAGAGAGAGAGAGAGAGAGAGAGAGAGGGGGAAACACGAGGAGATAGAGAGAGGGAGAGATGTACGAACTTTTGACGCGCAAGCGTGTGACGTTGGGAACCGCGATTGTGTAACGGGCGAGCGCGATAGACGCAACCATTCCCTCTGCGAGGGATTACGTTTCGTGTCTTTTACGCCCCGCGTACAGCATTCAACTTTGAAAAATTCATCTTCAATGTTATTATGAGCGTGTGCGCATATGTGGGTATTAACTGTGAGATTTTTTTCGCTCTTCCTTTGCGAGGAAGAGGAGATTTAGAGTGGAATTGAAGCATAATGCGTTGATGGTAATGAGAATTTCCGCTGAAGGGCTTTTGTGGATGTGAGTGGGGCGTAATTTTATGCGTTCGTGAA
This sequence comes from Torymus aiolomorphi, assembly GCA_036365515.1. NCBI lineage: Eukaryota > Metazoa > Arthropoda > Insecta > Hymenoptera > Torymidae > Torymus > Torymus aiolomorphi. The sequence continues at coordinate 38,331,834 of CM070875.1, forward strand.
TTTATATTTGTGAGGTGAAAAGTTTTAATACCTACTCAAAGAATGTTAAAGATTAATAAGTTTGTAATTAATGGGCATTCGTTAAAATATGAATGATACTGATTTATACTTTATATAAAACAATATTTAATTAAAGAATAATGATTCATTACATTTTTTTTACTTTCAATAACTTTTACATCTTCCATGGTATTTTGTTCGTTAATTAGAAGTTCGATTTTCCGAGTTTTAAAACAATTTCTATATTTTTTTGTAGAAATACGAAAAATGTTTCGTATTTTTCATTAAATTTAAAATTACTTATTTTTCCGAATCCATGAAATAGTAAACTGAACCGTGAACTTTAAATTATGTCGTAAATCGATAAACGTTAAAGTAGAATTAGTATTAAAATGAAAATTTATTCGTTATTATAAATTTGCGTTTTTAAAGGTATTTCAAGAGTATTAAAGTGACAGCTCAACATAAATTTTTTCATAAAAAAGACATTCAAATCTTTTATTATACACTTTTATCTTCCACATAAAATGAATCTTTTCATGTCAACGTAACCTTGTCGCCGATGTAATTTAGTTTATTCGAGCAGTTTGACAGAAAAATTTTCATGTTTTTTTACGCTACACACATTGAAAATGAAGAGTTCAACTCGTTTGCTGGCCGCGCGCATCAGGCGCTGGGCTCTCGCTTGCACAAATGGGACAGTGTCGGCACGGTTACACATCGTGGCCCTAGCAATAAGCACTGTGCACTCACCACTATCGTACAACTCACAGAGCTGGAGACTTTTCGTGTGCGTGATGTCCTTGTGCGAGGCGAGGAAGAGAACGACGTCGCCCTTCTCATTCTTGATTGGCACGATGTCGAGTAGGCAGTCGAATGGGACACCTGTGAGCATAAGAACAGAGTTTACAATGTATTTAAAATGTCTATTAATTTATTTGATCTGTGGCTTATTTTGAGGGTACAAACCAATTGGTGTCAAACTGTAATAAGTGCGATCGTATCAAAAAGAACCAAGTCTATAATTTTCAATGAGTGTATGATTAATCAACTGATAATCGATCTTGTTGAACATGATCTTGATTTTTTTTATGAGAAGTCTGATAATAACGTTTTATATAACTTATATGGAATCAATAATATTGAAAAAATATTTTATCGTAGGCAAATATTTAAAAATACTTTCATTTCAAATTGAAATTTCATACTCAGAGGAACATGAAATATCCACCTTAGATATGTAAATTCTTCAATTTTTCGAATTTAAATATTCGGTAATATCAAAAAGCTTCGAAATGATACAAATGTAAGAGACAAGATAAAAAAAGTTTGATATTTCAAAAGTTGACAGCATCTGTATGACGAAAGTTCTCATTTAAAAGTTTTTATCCAGAAAAGTTGTTATGAAAAAAACTCGTTAAGTAATGCAAATAAAAGAAAATTTAATAATTTTGCTAATTATACTTGGTAATACTTTTAGAATCATTTACTTTCAAATATTTCAGACACATTCTAAATATAACAAAACCACGATTACAAGTAAAGTTATGTTTTAAAAAAGAACATACATACGTATACCGTATCTTTTACATAGTAATTACTGTCCCATCAAGAAAAATCCCTGTCTGCGCTCTGAAAGAACTGAAATTCAACCGCGTTATTATACGTAAAAAATAAACAGATAAAACGCGGTTTCCATCTCGTGTCGCGCGGAGTTTTAATTCTAAAAAATACGTTGAGCGTGCGCGCCACTCATCATTACGCCAAGTAAGAAATCCATTCACCGGGTGAGATTCGCGTCACGTGGGGATAAAAGCTCGACTCGTCGTCGGGGTTATTTTCGAGCCGGGCGACGAAGGAGTGAAAAAACCCAGACAAAATCGCACGTACGCGCACGAGCGGGACTCCCGATAAAAAGTGCCATTTCTCGCACCTCAGAAGAAAAGAGGTTTTTGCGGTATTATGGAGACGGATTGTGGATTTCTTGAGCTTTGCCGTGGGGATTCCGGATGGTTTCGGAACGTGAATCTTGGATGTTTTTATGAGGGGCTTGAGCTACGTATTGTATATTTCATAAGATGTTTAGAGTGAATTTTCCGAGTTTACGTTTTGTTAATAAATATACACATACTTTGCGATGATTAAATACATTTCAAAATAATATATTGTTATTCAACATGCAATTAAAACAGTAAAATAAGCAGATGAAAATTTTCCAATAATTTAAAACTTAATTACGTTTGATTTAATTGAAAATATAAAGCAATAATTGAAATTAAGTTTCTATTTAGTTTCCCAATTACTTACATTTATTTTATTTTTTTTCGAATAATACCTTAATAAAATTATGGCATACAATCAGTGCACATGTATTGAGGTCGGATAGTGTCATTTGTCAGTCTTTATACCGGCGACGCATTTTTATTTTATTCTTGTGGATCACTAAAAACGTACGCTACAATTATTAGAATATACTCTTTAAATCTACAAAATTTATATTTATACATTCTATTAAATAAACTATAATATATAAAAAGTCTCCATTCTATTATACTTTAATGAATATTAGTTGTTAATTTTATAAAGAAATAAAATAATAATTTTACAAAATTACAAGATAAATGTTTTGGAACATTTCATTTTTATTCATAATAAACTTTTAGATAATAGAAGAGAAAAATTTATTCTTGTTAAGTTATAATTTATTTTCTAATAAAACCTTGGCTCAAAAATGTCAATATTATCTCAATACCCAATTTCCTCGAAAATCGACCTGTTCAGTATATCCTCGCTGCTTCAAATGACCTTTTAAAATAGAGCTGATTATTTTTCAGCCTGTATCGAACCGTGGCTAATCTCCTGCTGCTCAATTATCGTGCCGCCCCCTATCACGTGGCATTTGTTACGAACACCTCGCCCTCACCCTCCCGCATTTCCGCTCGGAAAAATCGGCCCTCTATTTACCCTCACAACATCCAGTTACAGATGCAGGAAAAGAAGATATCCTCCGCCTCTCCTCGCTGCCGCGGAATCGCCGAGAAATTCCATCTTATTAATTGCCGCGAACACGTGCCGAAAAGGAATGAAAGCGAATGATAGAATAAAGGAGGCCTGAAGCCGCGGGTAATTTGTTATACGAAAGTTCGCTCAGCGGTCGGATTAGAGCACATTTCCTGCGCGGTATACTTAAGCGGTAGCAACGTTCGGATGAAAGGGAGATTTCTTCTTCTCCTATTCCTCTTCTCCCGCAGTGCCAGTCAATTTCTTTCGGCCACTTTAGGAAGCTTGTAGAAGCAATACTGTCTTTACGAACTCTTTCGCTGGGGAAGCAGTGACTGTGTGAGTTTTTTAATTTAAGGTGAAATACAATTAGGTAATGTTTTAAGGTTTGAAATTTCCTTTGTATGATAAACAACTGTTAAATAAAACAATAGGAATAAACAAGTATGAACCAATTTTATTCAGTTTTGTGACGTACTCAATTTTTATCAAATGACATTTTCTCTTAAATTTTCTTCTCATGTAAACCTTTATAATGTAGCTGATTATTGCTAATCGAAATCATCTGCTTCATCGATTGTCACTTCTTGCATCACAAGCTACAGATTTTTCGATAAAATTAGATAACTTATTATCGTAAAATTGGGGAAGCGCCTACAAAATGTACCCTGCACTGAAAAAAAAATGTTATATGTTCAAGGAAATCGGACTTGTTTCAAGTAAAATTTACTTAAAACAAGTAATATTTACTTGAAACAAGTGCAATTTTCTTGAACATATCACATTTTTTTTCAGTCTGAAAACGACAAATTAAAAAATATCAAGCAATAACATTGCAAAAAATGATGAAATATTTTTAATAATTATTTAATTGGTGCTTTTACTATACAGCACGAAATTAAAATAAACTATAAATACATTTTTATTGTAAAAAAGATAAAATTTGTATACCTTAAATGCTTTGAATTAAACTGGTCTATGTGTGTACAATTATTGCTTCAATAATAAATGTTATCATTGCAGTTTTTTGAACGATGTATAAGTTTCATAAGTATTTATTCAGCACTGCATATTAAATTATTTAAACAAAATCTACTCGAATTATAATTAATGTAAATTGATCTATTGTTTCCTATCAGCAGAAACTACATTAGAAAATATAAATTTAATGAACAGTTTCGTCTATATCTAAAGACTTGTTATCATATATCCTGATATATTGATCAACCGAATAAATTTTGTTTTAAAATACGTATACTTTTTCAATAATAATTTACAGTTTTATTTTAAACGAAGTTTGTTAATGCTTAAATCTAATTAAATAGTTTAAATCATTTGTAAATTATATTTATAGGGGACTCGATTTAAGGAATAGGCAACGCTAATGTGTGCTATATCTTCATTGCTGTAGCTTTAAAACGCAAAACTCAAGAACTTTGATTTATCGATTCCCTTCATTAGCCCCAACGACAGAGTCGCTGCGAAATATTATAGTTTCTTTCCTTCCACATTCTTTCGCTGACGACAGAACAAGAGCATTAATGAAGCCAGCCTCGTTAACATATCGAAAAAAAACGATTTTTTCTATATTACATTATGGTAATGAATTTTCTCGGAAAAATGCCTTCGTAACCTGTTTTTCGAAGAGAAATTTTTATTACTTATCAGTTAAAAATTCTGTATTTGTAAGTAAAATGAATCGAAATATTTGCGAGAAAAAAAGAGTTTGGAATGGCTCAAAATATTGGTTTTTGTGTGTTTTTTTAGTAAGTATCTAAAATTGTTTACAATGCAAATACATATAAAAATATATATTGTACTAATATTATATTAATTTAATTTATTTTTTTAGCACTTAGCCCATACTTGCTCGCTGAATTAATTCAAGTTTCCTGTTGCAAAGTAAAAATCTGCTGCAAATCCAACGATACTTAGTTTTGTTTTAAACTTAATGTTTTGCTTCATTGTGGTGTAATCAACTAATAATTGATTTCAGAATTATTTTATTCTATTTTTCGTGGCATCGTCTAATTTCCTGACGAAATAGTTTATAATAAGTAACCGCGAGAATCAAACAAAATAAAACCAAATTTAACAAAAAAAGATATTCTTTCCATCCGCACACACACACAACCACAAAGTAGTTACTTATAAGGGTCACTCACCGTTCTTCTTGTAGAACGCGACCTCGAGCTTCAGTTCGGTCTTGCTCTCGAGGCTCTTGTCGATCATGGCCTTCTCCTCCTCCTTCGTCTCCGGGCCCCAGAGAAACTTGCAGGCGCAACCTTTTTGCATGATTTGCGCCCGCGCGAAACCTGTCAGCTCGCAGAATCCATCGGAGCAGTAGACGATCGGGTAGAGCGTCGGCACCTGCGCATTTCCCAGCACAAAGTTGCTGTCTATAACACAAAAAGAGGGAAATTTCCCGGCATCAGCATCAGCATGTATCGCTGCTAGGGTGTAGAGATTGAAAATTAGCTATATCGTGTAGGGTACAAGAGGAACAGAGTGGCCGGATAGTGTCACACTCGCTGCTTCAGCAAAGCGTGGGCAGAAGCTATTGGTCAATTGCTGACATGAATAGAAATAATTTTTTTTTCTTCAAGATTTTATATTTCACGTAATAGAACTATGTTTTTATGCAAATAAAGTTCTTGAAATAGGGCTTGCTAATTTATAGCTATGACAAGACTGCATGAAAAAGGTTGCATGTTGTGAGTGTTTTGTTATGCACCGTCATCGATTATTTGATTTAAAAAATTCAAGGACCGCTTGGAGGAACTATTAATAAAATAATCCGCGGCAAGCGCGTGGAGAATTACGGAGGTGCGAGGAACAAAGCACAGAGTAGTTCTCTCGGATGATCGCGTTATTGCCAGCTATTTACGCTTCGCCACTGGCTAATCATC